>OX387232.1:1331150-2659800 GCA_947561695.1 Tyria jacobaeae | reverse complement strand
TTCCTCGTATAAAGTAAACCTCGCAAGAATACGTTCTCAGTACTGAGCACCAATATGGTGCGGCCTGATCTTGGACGGGACTCGGTGGGAATCACGTCATCATAACGATTACTGTGACAACTGCTGAGTACTGTACATCAAAAAGATGAAAATATAGGAATAACAATAAGTTGCAAAATATAACAAATTAACCAGACAAGTATTAAATGTTATGAATTCCCTAAAGCGATATTAGGTTTAAAGTTTTTTTTCTAAATAAAGAATACCAGCAACGCAAATTCACGTCACACATTACAAGTATTCTGGTTAACATCCCAACTAACCTAAAATGCTTGTGTTCAGTTGATCGCATGTCCGTGTCTTCTATTGCACTATTCAGTAAGGACGGCCGTTACAGTAATCTAGAGAGGCTTCAAACAGCAGGCACATTAGATACCTATTTATTAAATGGCAAACTTTTCCAATCTAACTATTTTCCCGCCTCACACAATAGTCATAACCAAAATTAATGATAAGCGACTTTCGTTCTGCCAACTGTCTTTAAAACGATATTTCTAAATCCTTGTAGGGTATATCAAACGTAGTAAGTAATTGCACCAATACTGCATTAGGAGCACGATTTCACAACATTTCGAATACTCTCTCGGCTTTAGTTGCCTCATTACTGCTGTATGTTTCGAAAGGCTGGCTAGTAAGGTCATGGTTTCGATCTCAGTATCGGATGAAATTATCTTAATATTATAGTTTAAATTACATACTAAGATCTGGCTTAGATCGGGGTTTTTGAAATACTTTTATTTCGCTGTGAATAGTATTATTTGTTTTAAATATTTATTTTATTTCTACAATTCACTATTTATTTTATTCAAATTTATAGCGATAACAATAATAAACAGTAACAGTACGTTTTTATGACAACACTGCACAAGTCTGATAAATTTCAATAGTTTTAATGGTTTTTTTGTCCACCAAAATTAGTGAATCTAACGAAGAAATTCTATACATTTTGAAGTTTTATTACACAAGCTGCAATAAAAATTGTGACAATTATGGTTATTGATACTGTCAGTAAGAGTAGGACAAAGTTGGTTCAAACTTTTACTGATAAAGTCGATGCCATTTTTGAAATAGTGGAGCAAGATCAGCATATTAGTAGTTACGACATAGCTCATGAACTGAGGATTGACCACAAAACAGTTTTGAACCATTTGCAAAAATTAAGAGAGCTTGGTTGACAAGTGGTATTATTGCTTCCACCATACAGTCTTGACCTTGCACCTTTTAGTTTTCACATCTTTCTGTCTCTCTTCAAAATTCTGTGGATAGAACACTATCCTATACTATAACTATATTATATAATAGTTAACATCAAGAGAGGACTGTAAAAACTTTATATCGCATTTTGTCGATCAAAAATCCCAAGATTCTACAGCGACGGGATTAAGTCACTACCTACAAGATGGCAACAGGTTATTATCGAACGAAATGGCTTATATACATATATTATAATTGTATATACCCTTGAAAAAAATTTTGTATTGTAATTTTCCTTGTATTTCTATTTACATTTTTGGAGTATGATTACTCGATTAAGTGTTAAATGACAATTAATTGATAACTTCGACCTGATGCTGCAACCAGAATGGACTTCGGAGGATTTCGAAGAGTTGGGATCCAGAGAACCCAACTCTTCGAAAACTCATAGTAGACATCTTTTTTTACTTTTTAAGAATTGTCACTTAAACTAAAGGTATTTTTGGCGTAGGGTTTTTTTTAATTGTAATTTAATTTTAATTACATATATATTGTAACATATGTAGTAAGACACAAATGTATTACGTCTGAAACCACGCGGTCATTGTAATCATAAGATTTCATAAATTACTATAACTTTTGTCACACTCTGAACCGCCTCTAACATATATTATTCTATGCACTAAGTACATTTGCAGACTAAGTACACAACAATGGCAAGATTGTTTTTTTTTTAGACTATTCACAAGCCAATTTAGTTGAGCGAGATGGGCATACAAAGGCTGACCGCGATAACATCAATAGGCTACATATCAAAATCCTAAATGTTTTTCACTTAATTATAGAAAAAATAAATGATCATTTGAGTGATTATATCATTCTTTATATATAAAATAGTTTTTTAGATCCTCGTCTTGATTTTTTTCATGTTCATGTTGATTATATTTTTTATCACTAAAAGCATGTTTATATGTAACTTTAATAGAGATCAAAAGTAAATAAAATAACCAAATGTGTGAACCACATGATTCGCTTTGACAAAAGGTTTTGGCGTAAAAGTCTTGTAAGTTACGTTACTGTCCGATCGACGAATTAATAAAATCATTTTCTGTTACGTTACTATTATATTAAAAACGGTGACCATTTAATAAAAATATAACTTTACCCACAGTTTAATAGTAGGTACACTACCGTCCAAAAGTTTGGAAGCAACAAGATAAAATCAAATAAAATAAAAGTAAGCCATCTTAAATTTTTTTTATTGATACAGAATTAAAAAAATAGACAAAACACACTTCTACAACAATGAAATTAAATAAGTAATATAAAAATTAAATTAAATTTTAGCTTCATCGAAGTGTCCACCCCTCTCTTTAATTACCTTCTCGCATATTCTAGGCATCCTACTAATTAATTTCATAAAATACTGTTCATCTAACTTCTTCCATTCGCTCTGTAATAGTTGCCACAAATGTTCTGAGCTCGTAGGAGATTGATTTTTCACCCTTCTATCTAGTTCATCCCAAACAAGTTCAATGGGAGAAAGGTCAGGTGATTGAGACGGCCACTGCATGATTTTCACATCTTTTTTCTTCCTTAAAAAGTTCTGGCACAGTTTGGACGAATGTTTCGGGTCGTTATCTTGCTGAAAAACGAACCCAGGACCAATAAGATTCAGTCCACTGGGTATGGCGAAATCCTTAAGAATTTTCAAATAGCGTTCCTTGTTTAGTTTTTCGGTTATCCTCACAAGACTTCCGAGTTCATTGTTGCCGAAACACCCCCAAACCATGACATTACCACCACCATGTTTGATAGTAGGCACTGTACAAGCTTCTGAAGCTCTCTCTCCTTTAGATCGGCGCACAAAAACACGTCTATTGGACCCGAAAATCTGAAACTTCGATTCGTCACTCCAAAGAACTTTTTTCCATTGGTTTATTGTCCAGTTTTTATGTTCCTTTGCCCATTCTAGTCTGTTTTTCTTATGCCGAATTGTTAGTTTTGGTTTTTTAACTGCAACACAACCTCTTAGCCCCGCAGACAGTAGTCGTCTTTTAACTGTTGTTATTGACACGGGTGTTCCTCGCGTTTCATTCAGAGATGCGGTAATTTGTGGTGCAGTTAAGCGACGATTCCGTTTAGAAAGAACTCAGATGAAGTTATCCTCTTGACTTGTAGTGGATTTGGGCCTACCAGACCTTTTTCTGTCTTCATTTTTGCCAGTTTCTTTTTTTCTAGCGAGGGTGTAGTGGACACCTTTACAAGAAATTCCGAGTTTTTTTGCGATTTGGCGTTCACTGTAGCCTTCCTCACGCAGAGTACAAATAGCGCTTCGCTGTTCAAGTGTGATTTGCTTGCGTTTTGCCATTTTCAATAAAAAAAAGACGGTCAAGGAAGTAGTCGAAATCTTTTGAATACAGACGATGTTAATATCACAACCTTCGCGTTCTAATGCTCAAGTGTGACTAAATAAGGTCCAAAAAAGATAAAACTACAAAATATTTTCAATAAAACCGCATCAATGCATGAAAGAAAGTCCCCGGCGGATGAAGTAATAAAACACGTGTTTCGTCAAAATCCAGGAATTTGTTAAAACTCAAGGAATATGCACTAGTAATCCTTTTGTTTTGTGTTAAAAAATCACAAAAGGTCATAAAACTTTATTTTATTGCTATTATTTACCGCAGGGAGTCGGCAATCTTTTGTTTTGTTTGAAATCAGGTGTGCTTCCAAACTTTTGGATGGTAGTGTATATGACCTCTACTTTTCCGAAGTTTTTATCTAGGTTTTATCAATAATCTGGATTGAAACACGTAACCTTTTATACGTTATTCATATCACATAGCTACCTTACTTGTTTGGGCATCCATTGCAGATATTGTTATTGTTTTTGTGTGAAGTGCAATCGGATGGACAAATAGATATCGTTTGTGGATAGATGGACGTTTGAGACGGACGAAGGACGTTTGACGATGGAGAATTTAAATATAGGGTTTTCAATAACAAGTCTCTAAGCAACGATTATTTAAAAAAAAACTTCTACTACTAGTCCTAATGCGGAAACTATTTTTTCTATTTTTAAAACAAATTATAATAACTTCTCCTGTTAAGCCTAAACGCCACACTTACCCAATTAAACCCACACTTAAAGTGTGGGGTCATGAAAACATTGTACGTGTGGGTTCAAGTCGGTAGTATACCGCAATCATTAAGACCGTCAGTATTGTTACACATGTAAAGAATTAATACAATAGAGAAAATAGCATATCACATAGCCATTCGAAGTTTTACCTACGCTTATGCTTATCATATGCGTCCTCAGGGTCTTAGCGTGATATTTTGTAGTGTATAATGTTTAATAATACATGCTTAATCTAACCCAACAATAATTTTTAGTACCTTCAGAGATTAGCCCGTTTAAATGAATAAAAAAAAACTCTGTAGATTCATTAAAATATAAACAAAACAGCTTTCTCAATCAAAGCAAGTTCAATGTTTCAAAACATTTCAGACCCTTAAAACACATTCCAGGAACTCATCAAGTATCTCGATGTATACATTTGACATTTTGCCAACCGCCACTGTTCAATGTGGTCCTAAGCATTGTGCATAATATAGTGATAATGGTTCTAGAGTGTTCTACGCGTTGGGTTCTTATGTTTCATTCATACTTAGATTACTCACAGGGGATTTCCTTAAACGACATCTTTATTGGTGAATGAACAATGCTACTTAGAGCTGGAATTCTGAAGCTTGAGTGGGCCAACGGCAGACTCAATGGCTGTCTAAGATATTAATTAGCGTTCAATCAAAGTAATATAGTACACCTTGTTATAAGGGTAAGGCTTGAAATTGATAAGAAGAGATTCGAAATCCCTCATAAATTTTACATACAGCCACGCCTTTCTCCCAGAAAGGGTAGGCAGAGGTTGAGATATGCCCACGGGAAGAGATTGGCGGTCCTAGCTACTCCACCAGAAACACAAGGCTTATTATACAGTCTGAGATGATGTATGCCTGATTGTTATCTTACTGTCAAATGATTTAAACTATTGCTATAAACACTTTATTAAACTAAATAAAAATAATCTGCCATGATTGAATACTGCCTTGCTCTTTACCTTCTTCTCCCCCCCTCTAATGTTTATCTTCTTATCTTCCTCCCCTCATCAGACTCAAAGTCGTGCAGCGCTAACTTGAAGTATTGGTGTGCTTTTGCGGAGGTGATAACTTACCAACAGGTGACCCGTATGCTCGTTTGCATCCCTGTATCATTAATAAAGGTTACAATATATTTAATCTTCAATTGCCGTTTCAACACAATTGCTCTTTTTTATCTAAAAAAACGCTCTTGCTGGTTATTAGGTATTTTATTTATGTATAGCTGCATTTGTTAATTATCTACACTTTCACGCTTAGTGTCATCACCTGGGTACATTTCCTGACAGTACTTGATGACCCGGCAATCCAACTTGTGCTTAATCTAATCCAATCGAGTGCTCATTTATGACAAGGAAAAACAAGAAGAAATAAGCTTCAGTGTACGTTATAGGCAAGCTAATCAAAACACTAATCAAATAACACAAAAGCAACATTTCGCATTAATTACAGGTTTTAATAAATATTTTAAAGAAATAAAGGAGCGCCGCATACATTTATCCAAAATTATTTTCGATCCGGAAGTAGTTTCACTAAAAACTATAGGTGTGTACCATACAAAACACATGTTCCGATAGGGGAACACAAAAGGAGGGTTGTATGAATGTTGCTTTTGTATCCGTTCACTGGCCTGTACGCGTTTTTGTTAAGAAAAAAAAAAGGAAATATATCGAAAATATATGGTAGCAATCACGCCGATGGATATATTCACGGGTGTCGTACGGTTAGAATGGCTTCAATGGGTACAAGCTGTATCAGCAAGGTTGACAATGGCGGTCCAATTTGTTTATCTACCAAAAACTTTATTGTATCTTTCACGTACTTCTATTCAACACCTTGAAGTTAATTTTCAATGCTATCTTTGAGTTTTTATTACATATATATAACCAGTTATAATTTACGTAGAATATAGAAATTAAGTATTTTAATTGGAGGGTAAATTTTGAATGGATTATTATAACGTAATCAAATATCATAATCTCAAGCAAAGCAAAGTTGATAGAGTTGATAAAGAATGTTGTGTCAAATGTACAGATATATATATAGCCTCCGTCGTATGTCGTAACAGGACCAAAATATATATATAGCCTCCGTCGTATGTCGTAACAGGACCAAAATGTTGAAATGCTATTGAGGTATCTAATAATCAAGAAAAGGGAGCAGTCATCTGACATCGTGCTAACAAATCCTTGCTAATATTATGGGAATATCAACTTATTTGTAACGCTTTCACCTTGTTTTACTGTTGCCAGGGGTACAATAACGACAGAAGACAACATCCATAAATAGCACTCTTTCCGAAGAATAAAAAAACAACTTTTACACCTAGTTATCTGATATAACACAAAATATATAACGAAAAAATCTGTGAATTTTCTTAGAGATGATTTTTTATTTTAAACTTTACCAACCAGTTCAACACAAAAAAATATTATTGAAAGCTATTCTCAAATTATGAGTAACATATCGCGTCATATACATACTACTTAGAGGTACAATATTATCTTCCAACTTAAATGGATAGTCCCCCATTTAAGCTGGAAGATATTATAGATGGATGGTTAAAACAATTACATTTAAAAAAATATATATATCGTTTCACATACATATGTATAATCGAACAACGTACACACCTAAATAACGAATTAAGTACCTCCTCCTTTTTGAAGTTGGTAGAAAACCATTAAGCTATCATTAACCTCAAGAGTCATGCAAATACAATGTTGTCAAGTTTACCACACAAATCAATTCGCTCCTGACCTTAACTGGCTGGATGTTATTAACCTAAATTGAGGCGCCCGTTAATTAACACCATCTCAATATTCTAACTGGATGACATAATTCCGTATCAAGGGGACTTTTAACAATTACATTATGTGTTTATTTTAGATAAATTTAATGACATACATGTCTTTATAAGTGCAACATCCCCTAATGTTATAAATTTACTTTGTCCTATCCGTTGAACAGATTATCGTGTTCGCAAAACAGAGGCATAGAGGAGAACATAGCAGACATTTAGAAAAAAACAAATGTTCTACTTGATAGATTTATGCCAATAAGTTAGCAATCAATCAATTGAAGATCATACTTGAGTCTCTGTAGAACAGAATTACAGTATCGACATAAGACTTTGAATGACAACAGTATAACTTGCATCTTAGAGCTGACCTGATGATGGAGTTAGGAGGTGGATTGTAGTAAGCTTCATTTATAGGAATTATTAATGTGACGCACGAGTCTATACAAACATTAAAACAATGGTAAGAACACCCAATATTCGTTTGTTGTTGTGGATCACACAAAATTTTTGGGCGGGAATCTAACGCACGAATTCTGGCTAACGGTTAGGATCTCTAACCACTAGACCAACAGGCCCATGATTATATTATATATAACTGAACTTACATCGTAATATCAGGTATCGCTAGAAACATGGCACGTCACTGTCCTCAGGTCATCGTCTCGGATAGTTTTTACCGCACAACGTACTTGCTTCCGATATACACAGCGTCCGCTCACCATGTACATGACAGTTATTATGTACATCATTACAACGCCATCCTGTGGTGCTTATTAAGTAACTGTTTTTATGGCCAGGGTAGAGAAAGCGTTGAAACCGCAAAGTTGTATTCATATTATTTTTATTTTAACACTTTCTGCAAATCATTGCATGGGGCGGACTTAATGCCAGGAGGCATTATCTTCCAGTCAACCTCTGGAAGGTGCAGATAGGGTCAAGACAGGTGCCTACAAACAAATGCTAGCTAACTTAAAGTTATATACATAATTAATTATTACACATAAAACTATATACATACATATGTATATATAAATAGATAAAATAATACACAAATATATATATTTATAAAATATCTTTGAGGTGAAGTCATGAAGATAATTCTGCTAACTGCTCAAAATAAAATTTACGAACTTTAGCTTCACAGATTGTTTTTTTCTTAACACGTATATAGATAAGGGTTTTTTCAACAAGAACTTTGTTTTTAATACAAAATAAAACAAATAATTTAGATGAAGATGATTGAATTTTTTATTGTATCACAAAGAGTAAGGTTTAGCAATTATGAATGAAAAATGATATCTTGCAAATGTCTACCACGACCACGCTGGCAGATGTCGATCTTTCATCAAAATTTTGAATCACTTCTTTGCAAAATGGCGGGTGTATATCGTTAATCGTGTTACGGATTTTGAGTTTTAAGGCTGCAATCGATTCAATTTGCTCCGTATAGACTTTGTCCTTAACATAAATAATCCAGTTATGTTAAATTACACGATCTGGCTGGCCACTTTACAGCTGAATTTCGTGAAATTATGCGATCGGGAAATTTGGTTGGCATTAAATTGATCGTTTCGTTGGCTACATACAAAACATCCCTGAATGAATAGGAACATTTTGCGAACCATAATTTAGTCCTCCTTCCGTAATATTGCAAGAATATTGCCGTCATCCGGGCATTGCATGACTGTGTACAATACTGTCAGATAGATAACAGTCCTTAGGAGTAACCGATTCCTTAGGAGTAACCTTAGTTATATAGTCAAGACGTGGATGTGGGCGTTAATGGCTACGACACGGAATAGGATATAGACATGTTTGCAATATCTTCGGGAACATTTAAAAAGCTTGTGACACAAAGATTAAATTATTTGAATGTTTAGATTTTTTAAGTTAGTTAGTAGGTTTGTTTTGAATTCTTTTCAATTCGTCTGGGTACGAACAACGAATGATACTTGCAGAAAAATGTTAAAATATTACGTGGAAAATGTTGTTAGTCTCACAAAGGTATTTCTTTATTTTAATGCTTTATTGTAATATTCTGTGTGACTGTTTACTTTCCCAAATAAATAAATAAATAGAGTTTATAGACAGTTTATACTACTGTAGCCATTTTCGTTTAATTATTGTGAAATGTAAGTAAAAGTATTCTTATTATTAATACATACGGGAAGAGATGAGGCTTTACAACTCCACAGAGAACCACACAGCATGATAATTACAGATAATACAGACTTATACAGGATTTTTTACTAACAATATCTGTCTTATAATTATGTTCTAGATGAAAGATACCCTTCGTACTGTACCCCTGACATTTTGTATGGAGAATGTGTATGATCCGTTAAATATGTAGTTAAGGAAGCGTAGCAAACAGCTGCGAGTGCCTTAAGAATGTTCCCCAAATTATTTAAGACAAGTCCCTTATTAGGAATGATTGCTGTGTAGCCAGACTCGACACATTCAAACAGCGGGCACAAAGAAAACCCTGACTCGGGACAAAACTTGTAGACACTCTGGCTTAGAAGTTAGGATCACTAATCAAAAGACCAACAGAACAGTCCTTCAGAGAAATTGTCGTAAGTGTTTTTATTTTCATATATTCTGAACGAACTTCTTGATAGAATGTTCCTACTTAATGTATACATACATACGTCATTACCGGGACGGACAGCTTTACGAGTACTCGGTCACTCAACTGTGAATAAACCTGCGGTCACGGTCACGCAATCTACTCGAACAATGACCAAATAGTTAAATGCTATTTGTCAATTTAAGGAAACCCGTGCCAAAAGAAAGTTAGTAATCTTATTAGCATTTTACAATTAAGTAGCGTTTGGGTTCAGAAGTTATTATATGTATGTAATCGAATAATTCATATAATGATCGCTAGTAACAACTCAGTATAGGTATAATAAAAAGTCGGAAGTGCTGAATTGTGTTAAATACATATAAGAGTTGTTGTGTGCAACTCTCATAAATCCCGTATTTTTATGTTAAAAATGTTGACTTTTTATTAATACGTACGTTTTAGAAATAATCCTATAGAGTATTTTAAAATGTTCCTCTATTATTACGTCACAAGTAAATTTAAAAAAAAGTAACTGCGTTATAGATTTGCTCTTTATTTTATTCAGCTCAAATTATCTAAAAAAGTTTATACCCAATGTTACTTACCTTTATTAAGAAGCATCCAATACCATCAAGCAGGTCGACAAAGAAACATCATACATACCAACATAAAGTACATACGCTCACGCCTGTTTCCCCCAAGGAGTAGGCTGAATAGTATAAAACACCCATATTTTGCAGATAAGAATTTGGTAACACTAACGTAATACGCCACGCCAATCGTGCACTTTATGACTGTATACATACTGTCTGATAGACACCACAGAACAGTCCGATCCTTAAGTCGCTTTGTACGACTCCGAGAAGACTGCCGAGAAGAAATGGGATGGCTCTATTCTACTACACCGAAAACCCCTCGACTAAATTAATACATTCATACTTCTCGGTTGAACGGTGTGTTGGAATCGAACCGACTAAATCCACACGGTGCACGGCCATTCTGCGCTTAAAATAGGAGGAATCCGGGAACAGCTTTGTTAAGACATCCGAACCCCTATTAGATACATACTTATACTAGAATAACCTTTCGGAGGGGGAGGGGGGGGGGAGAGAGTCCGTTTCTATGCAGTAGAGCAGTACCTTGGGGTGTGGGTGCACTCAAACCCGCCCCATTTATTGACGCGATTCTCTCAGCCATGTTCTGGTAAAGGACAGATAATTGATCCTAGAGTCTTATTCGTCTTAACCACAGTGATTTTCAAGCCCCAGAGTACTTCTAAACATGCTCTGTAGTACTTCCCCCGC
This sequence comes from Tyria jacobaeae, assembly GCA_947561695.1. Lineage (NCBI taxonomy): Eukaryota > Metazoa > Arthropoda > Insecta > Lepidoptera > Erebidae > Tyria > Tyria jacobaeae. The sequence goes on along the minus strand of OX387232.1, from coordinate 2,648,708 downwards.
CACATTATGCACATACCTTAATTAAATGATATGAATACCTTGAATTTCTTCTAACGCAGACATAACAGAATTGAGAACTATTCCATTAAAGTCTAACAAAACTTGTAAGTAAACGAGAACACAATGACCTAAAAGTTTAACAAAAACCACAGTTATAAAGTATACATCTACTCTATGCATGATAGCATTTGACGATGGCGGATAGAAATTAATAGTAATAGCCATTCATAAAGCGATTGGTTAAATCCAGTTACATGACGCCTTTGACATACTTACTCGGATAACACTAACAATACAAGCAAGTCATTTGTTGTACTTGTATCACACTATCAATGGTTTTGTTGAGTTATATTTGACTATATTTAATACATACAACATAATCTAATGCCTGTAAAACTTAAGGGATAGGCAGAGATGCGTAAAACACCCACATTTTGGCAATAAGAATTTGGTCCCACTAACGTAATATGGGGCAAGTCTGTTGCCGTCAATCAGGCACTTTATGACTGTTTTAATATGACGGAAAACCGCATTTCCCCGAAATTATTGAGGTTTCCGGAGGCCCAACTCTACCGAATCTCCTCATCCCCCCTCTCTTCTTTCCATTACATCCCTGCTCACACTCAAAGGCGGGCAGCGCCCTTGAGACTCTTACAACTATTCGTGCTTAACCATGGCTCTCCCAGTGTTAAGTATACATATAAATAAAATTAAATATAAATTATATACCACAGACTAAGATTAAAACCCCTGTCAAGCTCTACTCTGATCTCTGATCAAAACTCACGTATATCATCATCCTATGGTTCTTTAGGAGATATTGCTTTTTAGCGATCAAGCTGTCCATTGTGCATTTTTTGATAGATAGTTTCAAATCACTTATAATACAGTGAATTCGAATCTGTCACGACCGTAGCACGACTTTCCCTCGCGTGATTCCGAACAACAATGGGCCCTAAAGTCACGTAAACCCTGCGCTGACGTATCGACAACAGCCGACTATTTACGATGATGCCCGAAGCATAATTTATGAGACATCTTTCTCATATATGTATGTATCTAGAGATCTACGAAAGCTAAATAGTCTTTTTTTGTTTGTTTGTTTAAACGTACGTGATAATCTCTTAAACTTTTTTATAGGCATTTCCTGCATTAGGAATGGGATATAATAGGAATTCCTGTGTTGCAGGGAACTAGACAAACATAATAAACAACGGATACGAAGAACACCCAGACTCGGGACAACAATTTGCAGACGACACAAATGTTTGTCCCGTATGGGAATCAAACCACCGAACAATGGCTCAGAAGACAGGATGACCAAGTACTAGTCCAAAAAACCAGTCAAACTCAGTCAGATTTGAAATTACAATTTTTGTGTTAACTAGAGGTTTTTTGGGATTTTTTTTTTTTATTTGGTAGGATCGGACCAGTGACCATAACATCAACTGCAATTACGGGGGTCTTCCCCTACTTATATATTGATTACCCGTTAGTCAATATATAAATAGGAGAAGACAAAATACTTCTTTTTTTATATACTATCGGGGGGCAGACGAACAGACGGGTCACCTGATGGTAAGTGACAACCGCCGTCCATGGACACCTGCAACTCAAAGGATGGGGGGATGCGGGGAGGGATATAAGATTGTGGATGAGGAGATAGGAAATGGGGGAGGGGGGATTTAACACCTATATTTGTAAACCGATATCTATAACCGTTGCAGAGAGCAACAAACCTGAGCACTATCGTATCTTTATCTTTTTATTACGTCTCTGTTAGTAAATTTGCTGCTCTTATTTATTAAAAATTCTAAGTAACTAAAACTAAACTTTATATATAGGTAGGTATTATACTTTAAGCCGCGTGGTTTTCAGTAGAGTAACATAGGGCCAACCCATCCTGGGTGTCGTAAAAGGCGACTCGGGGATCGGAATGTCATGTATCATACAGTCATGTAACATACAGTCATGTATCATACAGTAAACATACAGTAATACAGGTCCCGAATGACACAAACTTACGTATTAGGGGGCAATAGGCCAATACGTGAGTTGGGCTAAATTATGGTTAGCAAAAAGTGAGCGTTTCGTGACGCCTTTGCTTACCCTTTAGGTAATACAGACGTGGTGTCTGTAGGTATAAAATGTAAGTCAGTCAAATAAATAAAAACAAAAGAATAACACTCAAAATTTATAAAATTCTTCAAACATCGGTTAACTGTGGAATCGGTCGTTGTAAAGAACAGTAGGGGTCTATTCTAGTGTGCGAGAGTCGTGATCTGTTTTAAATTGTCGTTGAAGTAGATGGGCGCTCGAGAAAAGTTTATGGCGTAACAGAGGAGAATTATGGAACTTTGGCCAAGGAGATTGTTTGAATTGGGAATTTTGGTTATGCTAGCAATTTTTTAAAGACTTCGCTTGTTAGATATATTTGGATTAGCTTACTTTGTAGTTAGAAGCTTTGAGCATTTTAATATAAAGCAATAAGGTTAAAAAATATGGTAAAATTGGTAAGCCTGTAAAGAGGTTTTAGGTCGAAAAAATACCTATATATAATTTGCTTCTATAAATTAATAACAACGCTAGAGATTTCTTATGTTCTGATTCTTATTATTCTGATAAAACAAGGTAGTTAAAGGTAGTTTTTATTAGATAACCAAAAGTAATGGACTTAAAACTGTACTGCGATTTCAAATTACCCACGAAAAAACCGATTAGTAGGACAGAAATGAGTATTAAGTATTCACCACTAAACTGGTAGTGTCGGAATTCGGTGGGTCTTAACAGAAACCTTTCTTTTCGAAGACACCAGAATTATTGCTTTCTTCTTTAGAACACCGCGTCTTTGTAACCCTTGTACTGGTACTTGAAAGACCTGTGCTGACTAGGACGGGCAGTAATTCAACTTCAACGGGAACTGACAACTTGGGAACACACGCAAAAGAATTGGTGGATTGGGAGCATACTATTTTACAAATCGTAGGATGTTTGCCACCCTCATAGTACTTACAAATGACGCCTGCAAAGTATATACGAGAGGTCGGCAAACAAGTTCAAGTGAGGTCTGAGAAGATAAAACGTTTGTCGTGATAAAAATTCAATTTACTGCAAACCTCCATCCCCCTGGTAAGTACTTGAAACCTGTCTGGATGCTAATTCACCGATACGATGGATTATTTGCTGAAATTTAGTGATTTATGTTTTATCACCGTAACGCGTCTCGGACTTCTTAAAGTAAGTGGTTAATATATATGCAACATAACGTATGAGAACTCCATGGACTAAATGAAACACCTAGAAGTCGAACTAAATGCTTTGACAGCTCCTTTTACGTTCAAGTCGCCAAGGTTGAGAATGAACTGCCGCCGTCATTTTGTCGAGAGAACTACAATCCTGCATCCTTCAAAAGTAGAGTGAATAGGTTTCTCTTTGATAGGCGTGTACCATCTTCGTCTCTAACGTCAATTAAAATCAGTTGTTAAATACCAATAAAAAAAGTAGAACAGTTTCTAGTTTGAACAGAACATTAATAGAATGTGTCGAAATTAGTCTTTTTATTTCTTTGAATATAGATTTCGCGTGGGGAATTTCGTTCATCAACTGAGCAATGTGCTTCAGCTTCACACTTACATGAACAATATAAACAAGTTGTTATTACAAAGTTACTCTTACGCGAAGTAATAAATAGTATTAGCGTTGTTTGTTAAGTGCTGTCTTCTATTGATTTGAATTATATCAGTTAAGGGCACACAACAAAAGTAAACACGTCTTTTTTACTTCTGTACTTGTTAAGAATTACTCTACGTGAAATCTCATGTTAAACGTTAATACCTTTTGTATGTAATACTAACTAATACTAACGTAAACATTTCGAAAAAGCTTATTGATATTGTAATAAAGTTTCGTATAGAAAAATATGTGTTTGGAATTTAATAATAATAACACTAAAGTTTATCAGAGACTAATATAATGCATGCATTTAATAATAGGCTACAATAAGCAAACGCTTGATCAAATAGATGTTACAACTTGTTTAGTAATACTTATAGATAGTCAATACTTGAATATCCTAGTTAAAACTTGATTCTACTTAAAGAAGATGGCAAGGATGTATGCAGTCCAGCAGTAAGAGGCGATAAGCTGATGGCTGAACTTTTAAATCTGGACTATTGGCTCGATATACACAAAAACAAAAACTTTGTCTACACCACACAGTATTAAATCAGCTAGCTTACTCATTTAATCTGTTTACAAAACGCGTAGGTGATCGATATCTGCTTCGAGTTCAACGTTCCCAATGTTTTGTTTCACGTTCATTATGAAAAGATATCGCAAATATTTTCAAATAACCACTTGAAACATTACGGTGAGTGGATGGATTGGTACGGTTTAAGTATGAATTAACATTGCTACAGCTACATGAATCACGAAATATTACAAGGCTAGTACTTTCAGACTACAACCAGTTCGAGTTACAGCTATGCGACTCTATCATGCTCAACTTTTCTTTTACTCCCCAATGCCATTGATCATTTTATTTACTTTTTCTTCCCTTTAAATATACTTAATGTTATCTTATCTTTAACCCTAAGAGTACGTTACCGAAACTGTAAAAGGACTCAAAGAGTTAGTTTACGCGATTATTAATCTAATGTAATTTAATAACAAGTTTACGTATCAAAATCTGTAATCAAAATTTTTTTTTTGCTCTGGTAAATAATTCCATTTTCAAAGAAAAGTAAAAACATAGCCTTAAGGAAACGAATAAGCTTACTCGTTGAGAAAGGAAAATTGAATCGAATCCGTTTTGACTGAGCCTGATTGATTCGGAGAAAAAGATTTCCACAGAATGCTAAATGTGTATCCACATTATGTTGCCAATTTGCTATAAAATACGTTGTAATCTATTATTAATAAAATAATGACAGATGAGGCATGATTCGTTTGTAATTGACTGTAACTAGAATTACAGAAAAAATGCACATCCATTATTTGTCAATACTTGTCAATAGCTTTTTTTATTATATAAATAACATCGTTTTTCTAATATATACTTTGGATGAAAACTTGAAAAGCAACAGACTTTCGTGGTATGGACATGTAATGCGGAAGGATGAACAAATCGTGATGAATACAGATTTATGTATGAAAGTTCATTTGGGGTTAAAAAGCAAACTACTGAACCGATTTTTATGAAATTCGAAGTAAAGTAAAGTTTGTACAGTCCCCCGCAACACTGGAATTAATCCTAGAGCGGGCGTAGTCTTTAAAAAAATATATATTAAATGGGTTCATAAATTATCGCCTATCGCCTACGCTGTTTCTTCTGCATATCAATGACATGTTGGCCCTTGGCAATATACATTGTTATGCAGACGACAGTACAGTGCACGGGCGATATTTCGGGCATCCTACTGCCAAGCTGGCAGACGTTGAGGAAAAACGACAGGCGCTTGTCGCTGAGCTCGACCGGGTCTTGAGCCGCATTTCCCAATGGGGCTGTGAGAATCTGGTCGAGTTCAGCGCCAAGAAAACACAAGCGTGTGTGTTCTCTAACAAAAAGTCTCCATTCCTTCCCCTTCCTACTCTTCAGAGCACTCAACTGCCTCTGCAGGATAGGCTTAGTATTCTGGGTATGGATATTTGCCGGGATCTCAATCCGCGCGATTACATCGAGAGTGTCACTAAGGCGGCCTCGCGTAAGCTCGGCGTTTTGAACAAGGTGAGACGGTTCTTCTCGCCCGAGCAACTGTGTCTTTTGTACAAGACCCAGGTTCGCTCCTGCGTGGAGTACTGCTCTCATCTCTGGGACGGCTATGCGCAGTATTTGCTTGACGCTCTCGATCGGTTGCAGCGGCGCGCAGTCCGCATTATCGACTGTCCTGAGATCACCCAGTCTCTTGAGCCTCTGCAGTTGCGAAGAGATGTCGCCTCTATGGCAGTCCTCTATCGCCTACATCACGGGGGTGTTCTGATGAGCTCTTCCAATTGGTCCCACCTTCTCCCTTCCTCTACAGGACTACACGTGCTGGCCTGAGGAGTCACCGTTTGTGCGTCGAAAATATACGTACCCGAACTAAACGGTTTGGCTCTTCTTTCTTGTGCCGATCGGTAAAAGCCTGGAATTCTCTACCAGCGCACGTGTTTCCTTCCCACTATGATCCCGGGTCTTTTAAGCGGGGCGTGAAAAAGCATCTCACCAGGCCGCCATAGTGTGGGTCACCATGCTGCATTGACTACACATGCAATGAGGATGGTGACCACCACTCTTTGACTCCACCTATTGCTTTCCATCAGGCAAAGTGGAGTCACTATGGTAGGCTAATATAAAAAAAAAAAAAAAAAAAAAAAAATTACGAAATTTCGAGGTATCAAACATAAAAAATACAACCGAATTGAGAACATCCTATTTTTTTTTAAATCCGTTAAATAATGCGACTTACGACAAAAATTATATCCTTGATTTAAACATAGACACAAACCGATAAACATGAGAACTGACGTCAACATCTAGTGTACAATAAAGCATATTGCTTCGTGCTGCATGATAATGAAAACGCTTGATTTCCAACTCATAACCTTTAACTGTAATACCTAATTCATAAACAAGAAGGTTCCAGTGTTCACGAGCTCATTGGTCATTTATGCAAATATATTGCAACAGTACTGGCATGACCTCGCAAGCGTTATTTACATTTTTCAATTAATAACGACTTTTCTTGATATTATAGAATTAAGGAAAGAACTTGGTGCAGCAAAAATATATTTTGTTGAATTTATATTTAAAAGTTTAGAAGGTAGAAAGTCGGTTTGTTGATAACATTATAATTTACATTGTACACTACCCTGACATGAACCAAACGTTCTCACAGTGTGTATTTAACAACATGTGTACATATGTATAAATATCTATTCTAAACCAGCTGTACCCGCAGTTTCACTTCGAAGTATCGTAGCGTGACGTTTTATAGACTATAATTGTCCTCAGTAAATATTCTTCATACATACCATACATACGCTCGAGCCTTTATACATACTGTCTGATATATAAAAGTCCGATCCAGTAACCTTACGACACCCACGGTACGAGTATATGTTTTATCCAATACAAAAAGGTACAGTGTGTATAATTAAACAAACAAACAAAAAGCTACAGCTTTGTTTTATAAGTAGAAAAACCTAAATGATTTAAACATCATGTAAAGTTAAAAAAGTACTCTTCAGACAAGCTTTCATGCAGATCTGTCAGAATATACAGTAATCTTCTGAATTAATATATCCCACATCCATTCCACACATCCAAAACGCCATAATTTAGAGAAACTCACCTGCAGGAAACTATAAACGTGAACCAATCTTATAACTAGCACGTATGCGATGATACATAATCCACGGATAAATCCGCTATCTATAATCCGTTTTTGATTAGCAAGCGCAGGGGGTTCAGTACAATTTTCAGTTTATTTATAATTTCTCTTTGTGTGTCCTTCTAAAATTCTGTTGTGCCAGTGTTACATCCCGGATTACAAACGGTTCGAAGTAGTATTCCGCTAGTAAAAGCTTAATACTAGGTAGTAAACAACAACTGGCACGTAAATAGAACACGACGCAGACTAATTGCATATGCGAACATGTTTCTCTGATAAACAAGTTAAAAAGTGAGGGCGAGCTATTTATTATAAGTACAGTAAGCTAACAAAATATGTCTGAATCGAAAAACCTGTTACCACTTTTAATTACCATAATGTTATTAAAAAAACCGGAATAAAAATCACAAATTAACAAAACGGGTCACCTGATGGTAAGTGACTATCGCCGCCCATGGACACCCGAAACTCAAGAATCACAAGTGCATTGCCAGCTTTTTAGGCAGAAGTACGCTCTTTTCTTGAAAGTTTGAAGGTCGTATTGGTCCAGAAATACGGCAGGCCAATTTGTTCTACAGGCTGGTTGTGCGAGACAGAAAGCTTCCGGAAAAGCGCACAGTGGTGGAGTGCTAACTCCAGGAACATAGACACCAGATGTTACTGCTTTGGTGGCCTCTCCAAGCTCAGGTTTAAGGACGCGGCTGGTTAGTGTGAGATATAAAATATGTCAAAGAAACTAGCCAACACTGTCCAATTTAATGAGAGACGAGAGTGGAGATGATCTAGAAACAGTAAAGGTCAGCTAGACTGGTCACTTGTCCTATTACATCCTCCGTTCCGCTCTCGGTGTTCCTTTTGGCAATACAAATTCTGCATCTACGAGTACATATAGAAATAAACATGGATAGACATCTAATAACTATTGTGACAAGTTAATTGTCCTTTGAAGCAAACATATGTCTATGCAAACAGTAGTACCTACGTGTGCTCCAGCAACTAACTACAGTATTTTTTTTTATTATATAGCAGGACGGACGAACAGATGGGTCATCTGATGGTAAGCGACAACCTCCGTCTATGGACACTTACAACTCAAGAGTCGCAAGTGCTATAACCGCCTTTGAAGGCTATGAGGGATGGGGGGATGAAAACCTCACTCATTTCAGGGAAATGTAACGCATAATATGTATGTATGTATTTAGTTTCTGTGACGCAATAGTGCCTAGCTTAATGGATGTCGAAGTGTGAGGTATTATTTAAATGTTCTTATACATAAATAGTGGGAATAAAACTATAACGTTTTATATTTTTTTACCACTAGATAAAAATTTAACTTGTTATGCATCGTGTCCCCAGCCAAATACAAAACTATACCAACGTAAAGTATCAAGGATATTGACCTCCAATTCTTAGAAACACAATACCATATAAGCGAAATCTCTGCTATCGTATATCATAAACACAATCGGTATCAGTGTCGCGGTTTGTGGCTCAGTCGTGGATCAACTCCTTTTGTTACCGCTACAATTTCCTCGCTACTGTATTTGGAACGTGAATTCGCATCAAAAGTAGACCAAACATTATTAATGCTTCGTGGCTCACTAAACATATCGACATTCGAAATTCAATACCGCGAATGTGAATGTATTGCAAAAATAACCAAAGCTGCCTTTGCAGATTTCCTGTGTCTGTCTACACCAGCATATTCTTTTATATTAAGAAGTCAGTACTGTTTGCATAGCACCGATTTTTATATTTCAAGAAGTCTTAGTAGTGTTTAACTCAGTCCGAAAATTCAAAAGACTGCATTTCTATGCAGTTAAAATTCTATGAAACTAACAATGATTAACACTGATTTTTATTGAATTTTCAACCAGTACGTAATCGTGGTAACATTTATAACTAAATATTATGTATGTAAATGAATGAAGCAGTGCGTTGACAGTTGACGTCATGAGTATCATTTGTCGTTGACGAAATACACATATATTTTTATATTATATATTATCCCCCGACAAACGAGCAGACGGGTCCCCTGAAGGTAAGTGACTTCCGCCACCCATGAACGTTGCAACTCAAGAGTCACAGAAGTGCTATCCGCCTTTTAGCGTAGAGGAAAGAGAGAAAGAGAAAGAGGGGACCGGAACAAGAGCAGGGAAAAGGGGCTTTGGCTTCTGATAACCTCACTCACTCGGTCACACAATGCAAGCATTGTTTAACAGCTGATTTCTATGAGGCCGTGGTAATATTCCAGTTAAGCCGGCACATTATTTTTTTTATTTTATATTTATATATTAGCCTACCATAGTGACTCCACTTTGCCTGATGGAAAGCAATAAGTGGAGTCAGAGAGTGGTGGTCACCATCCTCATTGCATGTCTAGTCAATGCAGCATGGTGACCCACACTATGGCGGCCTGGTGAGATGCTTTTTCACGGCCCGCTTAAAAGACCCGGGATCAAAGTGGGAAAGAAAAGTACATATGTACCTGCCCAAGCATGGCCCTTCTACATTAGTAGAGTAACAATAATACTTAAATATGGTTTCATATTTCCTTCCTATCGCGATAAATCAGACAACGTTTCGTACAAAAGTAGATCAAAATTCAATCACAAATGCAAAATATATATATACCCAACACTACTGCGCCAAATTGAATATTCGCATCGTTTGAATACGACTCCGACATAGTACCCTAACAACGGCACCCTACATTCCTCTCTAGAATGCAATTCATACGAGACACATATGAAGTTCATCGCCTTCATTTCCTATACTTTCCCTACTAGCTGATCGAATCACCAAGCAAGGAAAGTGGGCTCATATTTGGGACCATTTGGTTAGTAGATACACTGGAATTTCGACGTTAAGGTGAAAATTTTAAAGGTGGGTTTAGTTTGTCAAACGTGTGTAATTGAATTGTAAATTCGATAGCCGCGTGATTTGCATTCTATGCGTGATGCACGTCCTGATGTGGATGAGCTGGCCAAAAAAATATTTCGTTTCATTTCTTAAGTTTCTCAAAAATCTCAGAGGAACAGAACTTTATTAACTAAGTTCTTTTTTCTTTTCTATAAAAGTCAACTCCCCCCCTAGGTTTAATTCCTGTGTCGCGGGGGACTTTATAAACATTCAAGCAATGGACACAAAGAACACCCAGACTCAGAACAACAATTTGAGGATTACACAAAGTGTTGTCCCGTGCGGGGATCTAACCCACAAAACTCGGCAAAACTTTAAAGTTATGTATATAATCGACTTAGACTTTTTTTGGATAGGAATTAGTCATTAAAAACTCCAAGAATGACAAAACAGCAAACGAATTGACAGAAATAGCTTTGACTGCACAGCTGGCGCAGTGGTTTAAGTGGTCACTACGCTGCCGCGCTGAGTGTTTTGGGGTCGATCCCCACACTGGACAACACTTTGTGTAATCCTCAAACTTTTGTTCTGATTCTGGGTGTTCTTTGTATCCGTTACTTGAATGTTGGTAAATAAAAAAAAGCATTTTGATTTATTTTTCAAAGCTAAATAACTGTGTTAGGAATGAGTTCAAGGTGGAAGTTCCCTGAGAAGAGTTAGAAGCCACAACCATTTGATCGCAAGTCATTCACCCCTTGGCCATTAAACTAACGCCACTAAGCCATTTGCTACTAAGCACTAAGCGCATTAAGTTATACATGTGAACGTAAACTATGGAAACAATAAAAAAAAGATTTTTGGTAATAGCAAGAGATATGTAAGATACGATAAGATAAGAATAGTCTTTATTGTACACCAAAGACATTGCTTAAAACTAAATATACCTACAAGTTGATATACGCAATGGGCATATCAACATTGTAGGTATATTTAGTTAGCCTTATCGCTAAGAGCGATCTTTTACAGGCAACCATTATATAGTGGTGAGAAGCTCCGGAAACTATGTGTACACGGATATTGAGACATTTCTGTGTCTATTTATCCAGAGAACTATAAACCAGGAGTGTTCAGTATAGGCTTCTCTTAAATATTAATGAACCATCTTCGTCTTCATCGTCACTTCCATCAGGTAATTTGGAAGAAAACGCCTGTTCCAAAAAACAATAAAAAGATCACATCAAAACCTATATAACTTTGAAGTATCTAACCACTTTCGTCTTGAATACATTGATCTGCGGTTTTATCAATTCTATCAAATCAGATACATATCAAATTAACCCCGTGTACAACATCATTACTCTCGACATTATTTTCATCACTGCTCCGCTCTAATAATGTTTGAATTTAAATACCACTGGTACTCTTAGAGATTAAATAAACAAAATGGGGCTTAAATAAACAAAAAATCTCTTCAGTATTATTACATTAGTATAGAATAGAACACTGTTAAATAACTATTTGTTATGTTTTAAAACGTCGTGATTTATATGACTCTTGTGTAATCAACCATATCATGCATTCATACGAGAGATTAAACAGTCACAGATCTGTTTGAATTGAAATTCGATCGTACATTCTAAAAACACCGTTTTTGCCTATTTTTTACTATATTAACTAAAACTCATTAAATGCTGGTTCTCAAACAAAGAAATAGATAATTGAAAATATATTATATATTTTTGCCAGCGCACGGCTAACAAAAAAAAAACTTTATATACTCGTATATAAGGATTTCTCTATCTATTTAATTTTAGTGGTTCTCGGTTGAGTAAAATAGAGCTACCTTATTTCTTCCCGTAGGTGTCATTAAAGGCGACTAAGGGATCGGACAGATAGCTCCACAACTGATTTTATACATACAACAGTCATACATCGGTTGCTGGTGATTGGCATGCCACCTGTAAACGTAATGGAACTAAGTTATGGTTGAAAAAAGGTGGGCATACGAAACGTGTCTGCCTACTCTTTCAGGAATATAGGCATTAGTGTATGTACGTAGATGTTCACTAACAAAGAAAGTACAAACAAAAGTAGGAAAACAAATTGATTGAGGCTTTCGCGGCCAATTGATGACTCGTTGGCTTTATTCGGGTCTAAAGGCCGTCGTATGTTGGAATTGCTTCCTAACTTTTCGCTAGCACGAGTGGCCAGCTTCTTCAGAGGTCCTTCCATCTCCGATACTCTGCGTCTGCATCCAGTAACATACGACGGCCTTTAGACCCGAATAAAGCCAACGAGTCAAAAGTAGGAAATTTCTAAATCATGACCAACGACCAGATTTCTCACGTCACATAGACACAGAGCAATTTGCTCAGTCAGAGAACGAGCGTGAGAAACTCTTGCTATTGACATTGGTTCAAACGCACGCAATGACCGCGCGGGTTCATTGGTAATTGCTCTTTGATTAGCGTCATTTTTATATGATTATTATACATTTTGCAATATAATCTAAGAGAATGATATACCATACGGTAGGAGACTAGGTACTCAAGTCAAATTAGTATGTCATGCTCGCCTAGAGGTCCTCGTAATGGTGGCGTATGTGTAGGGTCGATCGTCTCCCTTTGATATGGTTGAGATGGATGATGACTTGCGTTTCACTTCCCCGAAATTAGTGAGGTTTCGGGAGGCCCACCTCCCCTTCTCCTATTTTTCTCCCCAGACCCTTCCACCCCTTTTGCCATCTCCTCATCCACCTCTCTTTCCCCTCCCTGCATACCCTCATCACCCTCAAAGGCGGGCAGCGCACTTACGATTCTCGAGTAGCAGGTGTCCTGTGACGGCGGTTGTGACTTACCATCAGGTGACACGTCTGTTCGTCTGATCCCCTATAATATATATAAAAAAAGAAATGTTGTATCTTGGAACTCCTTTTGACTCTACCTTTGATGTGTCACAATAGGACTAATCCACGCCCTATCATCATTAATTTCATCATCATTAATAATAGTGTAAAAATGTAATTACTCACTTTTGCGCGGAAAACCGTACACGTTCCATTCATATTTCGTGATTTATTACCTGAAACATACAAAATAACATTAGATTTCGATAATAAAAAAATCATTAGACGAAAACTGGCGAGAATAGATTGGATTGTCTGTAAACAGTTAACAAAGCAATGATTTTACCACTTCATTATTATTATACAGGTAAATGCATATCTATTTGTTTATTAGAGATCACGATGTGGTCGAATTTCAACCATAATTCATAGTTGTCACACTGCACTGGCCTATATACAGTCACTATACAATGCAATATCCTTCAGTGTACACCATAAAACACAATCAAAGAATAACAAACAAATCGCGGTACAATTGAGAACCGATATGGATAGATGCGACGGATTAGTTGTAGGATATATTATTAGGTGTGTGAATATGACTCCGCCCTTTCTCAACAGATGTCGTTTTTAGTATTGTTTACGTGTACTAATAAATGACCATACTTGTATTCGATAGTACTGAATGTCAGCTATCTAACGCATTTTATGATATTTGGTTGAAGTGTAAGCAACAATTGTTTTCACCTTTTCGAAAATGTCGGTTTTTATTCCAAATAAACGTCATTTGCGGGAAGTGTTATTACATTATTTTATTGCGAAGAAAACTGCAGCGGAAACTTATCGTTTGCTTGTGGAGATTTATGGTGAGCATGCTCCGTCTAATACAACTTGCAAGGAATGGTTTCGACGATTTCAAAATAACGATTTTAGTACTGAGGATAAAGAACATGGAAAACCACCAAAAAAATTTGAAGATGCTGAATTGGAAGCATTATTGGCGGAAGATTCTTGCCAAACTCAATCAGAATTAGCTGCAGCATTAAATGTTGATCGTTCAACTGTTGCAAAGCGTTTACAAATGATGGGAATGATTCAAAAAGCCGGTTACTGGGTTCCACATGATTTAAAAGAAAGAGACATGGAACGTCGGAAAACCATTTGTCAAATGCTGCTTCAAAGACAGCAAAGAAAAGGATTTTTGCATCGGATAGTCACAGGAGACGAAAAATGGATACACTACGAAAATCCTAAACGCAAAAAAGCTTGGGTGAAACCAGGCGAACCAGGCCCATCACAGCCAAAAATAAATATTCACTGTGCCAAGGTCATGCTCTGTATTTGGTGGGATCAGAAAGGTATTGTATATTATGAGTTGCTCAAACCCTCTGAAACTATTAATGGAGAAGTTTACCGACGACAACTAATGCGTTTGAAGCGAGCCATAGAAGAAAAACGACCAGAATGGGTGAATAGACATAACAAATTAATTCTTCAGCATGACAATGCCAAACCGCATACCGCAGAAGTCGTAAAAAGATATTTAGAGGGACAGGACTGGGAAGTGTTACCCCACCCGCCATATTCACCAGACATAGCTCCTTCGGATTACCACCTATTCCGGACGATGCAGACAGACCTTACTGGAGAAAAGTTTACTTCATGTGAAAGTATCAAAATTTGGATTGACAACTGGATAAGCTCAAAAGACCAGGACTTCTTCCAGCAAGGAATACGAAAACTACCTGAACGATGGGCGAAGGTTGTAGCTGCAGATGGAGCATACTTTCAATAATTTTTTTTTTTAATTTTGTAAGCGAACAAATGTGTTTTATTTTGACAAAAAGGGGCGGAGTCATATTCACACACCCAATATAATATGTATATAATTTCCGCCCTGTTACAGGTATCACATGAAATAGGAAGAAATAAATAGAAAAGGCAAGAAAACAAATTTATCAAATATTTGTGCCCCTAAGTGCTCGTAGGCTAACAAGAACCCCTGTATGAGACAAAAATGGCCGTTAGCTCAGCTCTGTGCTACTTCGTAAGAAGCAGCGCTGGTATTATGCTAACAACTAGCGAATATCGTGGACAGAGAGCCATCATCTGGTATAATAATAAGAGCGAGTGAGAGAGAAAGAGTACATACATAGAATATAATACATAAACTATATATAATTTTTCAATTTATAACACATTCCTTTTAAATAAGAAATAGCTTTCTGCACTTTCTCTATATATAAACAGTAAGAAGTACTCATTTTTACAGTCCCCTGTTGAAGAATTTTTTTTGCGACTCACTAAAATATAGGTTGAGTATTTGTTTCTTTTAATTATTATTTTTCTGAGATCAAAGGAATTACAATGAATCAGATATATATTTATAGTAGAATTTTAGATATAATAACCTCAAAATGTTGGTGGACTCCATGTCACACCCACCATTAAGAAGATTAAAATGTGGAAATTTATCTATCACTTTAATAACGTACCCGTCCTTCTTGCGCATTCATCTAAAATCTAAAAATAACAGATAATCACCTAATCACACCGCATTACACGGTATTTATTACAGAATATAATTAAGTAGAAATTCTCATTTTCAAAGTTCTGTGAGACAAATTGACAATTATGACGTCATTAACGCTGTTTAACAGTACCCGTCGCACCTTACTATGATATAAATGTAGCATTTTTTTTAAACGCATATAAAATACGGTTAGGGCGTCGTATTTAAGATTAAGTGGTTTTGAATTCGAACATGGTCACATCTCATGTCAACCTACCAACTAATTGTGTTGACGAAGTATTTACACTTGTCCTGTACAAGAATGTTTGTGCATACGCATTTAGCTACATTGGCGGGATTGTTAAAGATAATGTATAGTACTGTACGACCTAATATCGTAGTCTTATGTTTTGAACATACACCTATACTCACAAATATTCCCGACTGCATCACAGAAGGGTTTAGCCTAATGCCGTCGTCCAGGCACTTTTGCGACTTAGATAGGAAAATTTGGAGTATATTGACAATAGCTCAAACACGTAAGGGTCGCATACCTATTACTCAAACTGGCTGGTGCCGAGAAGTCCTCGACCTCTAGTCTTTTTTTTTTATCGAAAAAACTCATCACTATACTGATGAGTTTTTATCGAAAAAACTCATCACTATACTGATGTGTTAAGGGCCAACAGCAATATTTAAATAACAGTTAAATTGGTTAAACGCAACTCTCAAAATAGAAAATGAAAGGAACCCACCCACTTTTCATCAAGATATAAAATTACGCCAACGTATTTATGATCCCAAAAGTAGAATGAGTTTAGGAAACTACAACCATTAGATGTTATTATTACACTTCAGAAACTGCATTTTAGACTTCAAGCCTAAGGAGGATATTATTTTTGAATATTGCTACTTGTAACAGAAGTGTGAATTTCTTAAGACACTGAGATGGCACAAACTATAAATATATTAAAACCGTATTAATGACTTTCTAAATTCAAATATCATTAGATTCGTATTGATTGTGTTAGTGACATAAGGTATATTATTTCAATTTGTAGAATAGATTAAAATATTCTATATTAATCATAAGGAATTAAAATAAATCTTAAATTTAACAGTATTATACAATTTACGGTCTTATGTAAATATCCTATTTATATATTTAATAATTATACATGACTAAACACAAATTTATCCAACTGCACTTAGATGCATACACTCACGCTCACGTCCCCGAGGGGTCAGACAAAGGTGCCTAAAGCGAACACTTTTTGCCAACCATAGTTTAGTTAGCCAATTACCTAATAGGGGGCAAAGCTATTGCCGTAACCTGGGCTCTGTATGACTATACATATACAGATAAAAGTCTATATAACAGATAACAAATTCCTTAGTCACCACACACGCGGTGCCGTGGGTGGGGAAGAGATGGTTTGGTTCTATTCTACTTCACCGATAACTACACACCTTTAACACATACTGATGTGGATAAAAAAAATAATAATTATTATTTTAGATAATACAAAAACAAAATAAAACTACTTTATAATATCACCTTATATATACAAGAATAAATGATATCGTCATTTGCATTCACTAGCCCCTTTTAAAAGTAAGAAACACATTCTGCGGGGAAACACTTTAAACGGAGCATGCACTTACTCTCACCATTCATCTTAGAAACTGGAGCGAACGTAGACCAGACTTATACATAACTCACACATGTTAGAACACCGGAAGCCCGTCCTTGTTTACATGTTTTGGACAGAATCCAGAAATAGGCCCTCACCGTTTTGTATTCGATAGCTAAATCGATATTGAACAAGACGTTGTTTGGTAACAGATTTATGTATCGATGTATCGGTTCCGATCTCGTCTGGGCCCGGTCTGTTGTGAGTGTCGCTTTCAAATTTATGGAAGTGTGGTTCGTGTTATATTTGAGTTGATTTGAAAGATGTAATGGAAATACAACTATGGTTGTTAAGTATTAAGTTTAAGTAACTGCAGACTGAAATTGGCATCATAAGTTTCATTAAAAAATCTTTTTGCTTCATGTTTTTTTTATTAAATCTATATTTAAGCGTTGCTTTGTATCGATTACAAGTATGATAATAAAAATAATATACATGAAAAATAAATAAATAAACTTTTTGTTAGTTCAAAACTTCTAAATAAAGAAGCAAGTTATAATTTATTTTTAAATGTGTATGCAATCACCGTTGTTTCGCATTAGACTCTTTTAATGTTAAAATTGTTTCTGTTTCATACAAATATGAGTAAGTAGTTCTTTTTCTAATCTTTAAGGTTTTCACAGACTATAAACGTTACACGACAAGTTATAGATAAAATGAAAACATACATCGTTCAGGAACCGGTCACGTTACGCTCTGTTAACACGGAAACCTTAATAAAACAATTTATCTCCGATTACTAGGTTACAATATCTTCCATTAATAGCTGGAGCTGGGCGCACGTTTGTCATCGGGTGGCAGCGAGCTCGGAATTGCTTTATTATTGCATTAGTTGCGCCGAGAGATGGTTTCGGTGTAACCACACTCTGTGCCGCTCCAGGACTATTTGTAATTCAAAAATGAACATTTTATCAGGGTAATGTTATTTCTATAAACCAGCATAGTTATAGAAACCTCACTAATTTCGGGGAAATGCAACACAAGTGTTGCTACCAAACCAAACCAGTTTTCAGTGAGGCTCATCTTAGCCTTAGTGGTTCTCGTTGGAGTATAATAGATCCATCCGCTCTCTTCCGATGGGTGTCGTAAAGAGCGACCATCCATCGATTTTTATCAATCTGACAGTATATACACATATAGTCATATGGTGCCTTGATTACGGCAATAGCCTTGCCTTCAATAACGTAGCTGGGACTAAATTATTGTTGGCAAAAACTTGGCATTTGAGACCCCCTTGCTTACCACCTTAGGGATATGGTAGCGAGTGTGTGTATGTATGGCTCATCTAGTGGTTCCTGTCAGGAGAGATGCGTTTTGCCTTCTGCGGACTGCTTCAAATACTCTCTTAAGTAAGGAGAAGCATTTGTGAAATCGTGAAAATCGAGAGATCTCTGACGTAGTCCGTTATTATTCCTTAACGTTTTGTCACCCCTTTGTCCTCTCAACAGTTTGTTGGTAAATGGTTTTGCGGTAGCAAGTTGCGAACGTTTACAGTTCTCAACAGTTTCGCTTAGTTCTGTTAGCTGTTTACGTTGGAGTTAGGACTTGTAGTACAGGTAGAGGTCATAGCTCCTGGGTTATGAGATTTTATATACTTATAAAGTGACAATCCAAAACATCAGTCTTGAAAAGGGAAGAGACAATAATGGATTAAAGAGAACTGGCCACTTATCCAATTTCTCGGCAAAGTTTTTTTTTGTCGAAAGCGTACGTCGTTCTATATCTTCAGTCATTTAGTGTCAGTGTTTTTGTCTCCACGATTAAATAAAGCTCCGATCTTTACATACAAAAACTCCGATGTTCAAGATGTGGTAAATCTTCTTCGAAAGCTAAATCGGTGTTTATGATTTAGTTTTTACTCATAGATCACATCTATATCTTTCATATACTACACAATTGCTCCTTAATAAAGCTACACATGTATGTATGTATGTATAAGTAGCCGCGGGAGAGCCATGCTTAGGCAAGAATGTGTCATAGAAAACCGGTAGACAAACAATGCTTATACGTATAGAGTATGTTCTAGTAGAGTGAGTTCCCCTCCCTGATCCACCATGAGTCGCAGGTGTCCATGGGCAACGTTTGTCACTTACCATTGGGGGAACCATGTGTTCGTCTATATATAATATAAAAAAAGTTTAACGGTGATGTTTAGCATATCTATAGAGCTATAAGTATTCAATCCTAGAGCGGGAGTTTAGCAGTGTTGTTGTCTTGTTGCTGGGGCAAAAATGGGACAATAATCCTATTTGCAAAATTTATGTATTTAATACACATCTGCCCAAGGGAATAAGGGATACAGTAGTCATCGTATGCACAAAAATGTTCGTAGAGCTATCAACATTCTAGAAAGACGGGTGGTCAACTTCCTGAAAGGCGAGCTGTGTCCCAGATACAGTTCAAGCCGCATCTTTGTGCTACATACAATCAATACTGACATCAAACTACGCTCATTTCATATGCATTGGGGTCGACATCTACTACACTACCTGTGATGCACATTTTTATTTTGAAAAATACTATCACGCGTTAACGTATATTAGTAATAGTTGGAGTAAAATAGGGCCACCCTATCTCTTCCTGTAGCTGTCGCTAAAGACGACTTAGGGCTGCACTGTTACCTATCCCATGATATGTATATACTTTATGCCCGGTGGACAATAATAAGCTTGCCAGTACTACGTTAGTGGGACTAAATTATATTATAGTTTGCAAAATGTGGGCTCTTGATGCAGCTCTGCTTACCCTAGCCCTTCGGGGATTTAGGCGTGAGTGTATGTATGTGCGAGATGTATAAGTGTTTACATATAATTAGCTACCTTTTCTTTAAAACTTTCTGTTTATTGTTGCTGTGATGTTTTGTTTAAAAATATGTTTAGAACGCCGACCGACTACGTAAGAACCTTCCTAAGTAAAATTACTAAGTTTTAACAACCTGTCACATCTGGTTCGCAAACATCCAAAGGCTTCATAGGCCATGCCACTGTTTGTTAATATAGATTTAAAAAAAAATACTTGGTATTAGTACATGGGGGTGAACAGGTCTGAAGGAGTCACCAACGGTGTTTATGTAAACAATAATTGTATTTTTCAACCACGTGAACATAGTCTAAGCATCTGTTTGAACAACTAAAATTAAATAAGTTTTCGTAAATGATACTGAAATTAGGGACTACCAAATTATAGCTATGCAGTAGCTAAGGGTTCTGAGAATAACTCTAAAAAGAGATCCTCATTAAGATGGACAGAGTCCTGATATTTAAGTACACTGATTCACTAGTTTATATCGTATTTCACTCTCCTGAAGTTAACATTAAATATTCCTAAGTACAATATCTATGTACTACTGGTAGGTAGTATTACCCTTTAAACTACCCCGTAGACAAATGCATCGCACCTGTCTATATAGGTACGTTATCTATAAGAAATAGCAATTAGTGATAAGACCGCCGTTTGTGAAATATTGATTAATTTATACTGATTTTTATATAACTATTATGAAATTTTATGGAGTACAATAAAGTATATCGTATCGTATCGGCTGTATTGGTAAAGTACATGTAGAGTAAATCAATTAAAAGTACGATACATCTATTGTACTTTAACAAAATTTTAAAAAGTTTTGTTTGAAAGAAAGGAAGATTAAAAATCTTTAATATTCTTTAGAGATTCCTAGTTCAAGATCGTTGTGCAAGCCGGAGATAAGTAGCTATAATTTGTAATCAATTCATTAGGATCCGAATAACTTGAAGCATAATTTATCAGTATACCAGGGTCTCTTAAAACAATTAAGACAATCTATACAAATATCATAAAGTTGAAGAATATATTAGTTTACACGCACTAATTTTAAGATAGCACTAAATAGCGTTTATTAAGGGATCCGATGTAAGATTAAATACAACAAGCCACTGCGTCTGGTGGGACCTGAGCACCATTTAACGCCAAGAACTACAATAATCAAGATGTTATCATATGCTACTATGATCAATCTAGTAGAAAATTAATAAGGAAGTAATTAAATTTAACTCACAACAATTAAAAATATATGTGCTGCGAGGCTGTGGTATCGCACCGGTCGAGCCAGCCCAGTCGTGCCTATGCATGGCTCTACCATTGTTAAATATATATATTCTGCAGTATACTGAAGTGTACACGAAGGTATTAAAATATTATGTAATTTAAAAGGTACAGGTAACTAAACATCTACTGTAAAAGTCAAACATAAAAAATTTGGTCAGTAGAATTTTTTTCAACCCAACCCTTGTCATAAAAGAATGATGGGTTCCCCGTGAAGGTCATGAATAAGTTCATTTTTAGCCAAGATACGTACGGTGGAGTACTTTGAAGTTAGATCCAACGTTTAATATTATTGAGAATGAGTCGTTTTAATTAGCGAGTAAGAGGAGAGATGGAGCATTTCTTGACATAGAGTTTTTATACATAGAGACATAGACATAGAGTTTTTGTAGAAAGAGATATAGAGAGTTACATAGAAAGAGTTACTATGCTAGAGGGAAGATTTCGAGAGTTTATATGCTAATTCTCCTATGTATATTGTTCTTAGCTTTTTTAGTCACTAGTACTCTTATCATCAAGAGAGCAGTATGCTTGTTTGATACTTTACATGCTTATTTTTTTTAATAAATGATAATTATAAGCTTATCATTTCAATACCAAAAACCGTTACTTTATTCGAGGACTAGCTTTTGTTCGCTACTTAGTACCAAAGTACATTTTTATTTATGCAGAGACGCGGTAAAATAGACCTTTGACCTTTGGCAATAAATCTGTGTGAACTGCATTTCGTTCCATGCATTAGTTTTTGCATGATGCGTGTCCAAACATACAGACACGTGTTCTAACAACTGTTGTTTTGTGTTCCGTTGCTCTAATGCTGCATATTACAATTTTATTATACATATGTATGTACAGATGATAGACAAATCTACTGGCTGCTTAGCCAGAGGTCATGGGTTCGATTCCCATGTGGTACACAAATTGTTGTTCTTTGTGTGGGCGTTCTTTGTGTACGTTTATTTATTACCCTGCTAAATTAAAGTATTTTTGAGGATTCATCTACAATAACGCTAACACAAGACAGTGCCAAAACTGAACCTATTATATTACACACGTTATCGGTTTTCGTGTTCCGGTTCAATAATGGCTCAGGTCGGTGCCCTGGATGTCGGTCGAGGGCTGTCGTCGCTCAGCTGATATTCGTACTAAGTCTCGTGTTTTGCCTTGAAACCTTACAAATGTTTGTTATTTATTGACATTTGTATGAAAAACAATTAAAACAATGGTACATTTTACGATATAAGTATTTAAAACGTATGTAATCGGATAAACTGGGTCCCGGTTGTAAATTGCTGATGTCACAGTACTTATGACTATGACGGATGCAATTCGGTCTAACGTTAAATTGTATCTTTTCAATATTACTTCAGTATTAGTAGGTTTAGAACCTATGTTAAATGTAACATGTATGTATCGCAAATGATACATTTATTTCATAAATACTTATAATTATAGAACGCATATCTATCTCCAAATGAAAATGAGTTACTTCGAAAGGAGACAACACTGCGCATTTCAGCTAAAATCTTAGTTACAATATGTACAATGCTGAAAGGTATATCCCAAACTAGATTAGAGGTAACGTGTAATAGTAATTTAATCCCAGATTGTGAGATAGACTTCACGACTTCTTTCTTTTTCTTCTTTTTTTTTCTTTTTTTTTTAAAGACAACTCCCGCACTAGGATTAATTCCTGTGTCGCGGGGGACTTTACAAACATTCAAACAACGAACACATATAATACCCAGACTCAGAACAACAATTTGAGGATTACACAAAGTGATGTCCCGTGCGGGGATTGAACCCACAACACTCGGCGCGGTGGTGTAGTAGCGAGGTGACCACTTAAACCGCTACGCCATCAGTGTAGTCCATGTGCATCAATAAATCACTGTTATGTGGTCTCTTCCCGCAGTTATTACCGTGTTTCTCTCCTTAGATTCATGCTATTTAACATTAAATAGCATAGCATTCCTAAAGTTTTGGATGATCGAACTCTAGATTTTTCAAATGCGCCTCTTTTCACAGATTAGATAGTTAAAACAAAAAAAAAACAACAATATCTGTAGCTTTATGTAAGATTAGAAAAACTGTTACATCTCAATAAAAGAATTGTTACCGAACGTGTAGTGATTAGTTTTATTAAATTATTTTAGTCCACGCGAAATACGTAACTATTACTAAAGAAATTATTACTTCCATAAATTCAAGAATTTGAAAATATACCAATTGCAATGCCTCATGTTTAGATAAGAGTCTAAACATGAGGCATTTACTAGAAACCATTGAAGAGTTCAACTATTGACCTCCTGGTTCCATGGTCAGATCAGCTCAAAATTATCATTGTATCATGCCAAATTATTGTATTGTCATTCAAACTGCATACCTACAAAGTCTAATTAGGATAGTTAAATTTACTGCCAAGTTTTTTTTTACAGTTACAAGTGAAGCTAATAAAAGTTAATTAAAAATAAACCCTGTCTACACTATTCACTTTATAAGGCCAAGTGAACGGTTATTCAAAAAAAAAAATGCTTCCTCTTAAACAGAGTTCAAACTGGCAATCAATTGAAACTGAATGTCATCACGAATTTATTATATACGGATAGAAAAGATATTCAAGTCATTCAGTGATAACTGGAATATGCAATTAAATAACGCTAATTGATTTGATTGGTAACTACGGAGACGTAGCATTAAACTTTCGTATTTATTGCTTTGCAATTACGAATGAGTTTATTACTTCAAATGTGTAATGAGAGTGCTATTTGTGGCCTCGTGTTGTAGCCTCGCATTATCAGTGAATAAGGGAAGTTAAACATACTTTTTAGTATTGTCTGACTCAAGGTAGTGTGTTTGATCCATCCAAAAAGGGAAGCAAGCACAGTGTATTCCGTGAAAAGCAGCCATGGCATGGATGTTGCGGGTTTTATTCCTTATTCTGCATCGGATATGTTGTTTCTATTCAAATGTGAACAATGCGTTTCAAATGAGAAGACAACTGTCAAACCAACATATTGCTACGCAATATTCTATTCTACTATGGTTGAAAAAGTAATTCAAAATGTTGATTTTTCAAATGAAAAGCCACAAAAAAATATATTTCAGCAAAATAAACACGCGTTCTTGCCATAAAATTAAATTAAATTTTAAACCGTTTTTATTCCCGGGAATACGGTGTCAGTAAATTTGGTGACATAATATTGCATATGGTGTGTGCACGACCGGCACTCATTCAACGTTAAAAGCTATAAATATTTGGTGTATTTTGGGACAATAATAAATTACAATCGCTATAGTTGGTGTGTAGTGTCTATTTGTACAAATACTAGCATTAAAACTCCAGATAAGTTGATAGTCAAAGTGTCAGATGATATCTGCTTTTACAAAACCGGTTTGCATTTTAATAAACAAATAGGTACAAATAAAATGCACTGACGTAAAACACAATTATTACTCCTTGAAGATAAAGTTGATTCATTGTACCTATGCAGCTGTTTACACTGAACTGACAGTTTTTGCCTGTATTACGTCACAACATGGCGGCTCGCGTTTTAGGTCACGTGATATACAGATTAAAAATTACGACGAGTTTGAATATAATAAAACAATAATGTGCTTCTACAACTCAAAATCAGAATATTTAAGTATATTTACTAAATAATTTATTTTTATAATTTTATTTTTTATCAATTTTCACAATTTATTTTTCACTACCGAAAGTACCCTATTCACATGCAACTTCGGTTAGAAACGTATTTATAAGCGTATGCTTTTTTTTTTAAATTTTAATCAATAATTGTAAATCTCAAATATAAAGCGTATTTAAGGAGTAACTGTATTAATTGCTGTTTATATTTTTGGACAAATCTTAAATGTAGTTAGTGATTATCTTCTTATATTAATCGCATACTATATATTAACAAAAAAATAATTAAGTAGCTTTTTTCACGTATTAGAAAAAAAATATCGACCTCAACGTTATTATTAGTATCCCAATCTTCTATTAATCTACTTTTGTAACGAATAGTTAAGGAAAAGTGGATCGGAAATTGCCACATCAACTGCATAATGCATTATGCATATTTATAATTATACACAGTGATTGCCGACCCCCCCCCCCCCCCCCCTTTTATATTGCTAAGTAAGATTCTTAGGTGGATCTTTAGGACGATTAAAGAAATTTGAACGCCCGGCCGAGTCTAGACATGCTCATGGGTACTGTTACTGTGTCGAGAGTTCCTCCGTTATATTAATCCTCGATAACCTTTTTTCTCTTTCATTCCTGGTCCTGACATAGCACGTCCATAATAAGTTACGACTAAATAAAATAAATAGTGCCTGTACGCTAACATCAGTCTAATTACTTGAATATGTATTCTGGACACGGGTCTGTCGGTAGAATCTTATTTGTGCAAGATATACTAACGATTAGCATTAATGTGTACAAACATGGAAATAACCACTCATTGAGAATAGTGCTATGGCTATCAAAGTCATGACTGACACAAATTCTTTATGCCATATTGAATTAGTAAAATGTACATATATATCCACGCCTATATCATTGAAGGGGTACGCAGAGGCGTTTCAAACCCCTATTCTTTGCTAACCATAATTTAATCACACTTTCGTAATAGGGAGCAAGCGTATTGCCGTCATCCGTGCAATGTATGACTGTATATTTACTGTCGGATAGATAACAGTCTGATCTCTTCGAAAAATTTGTGTATCGCTTTTTACGAGACACACCACACCCACCACCGAGAAACACACAGCTTTTATGTATAGGTAATAACAGCCATTACAATCATTAGGATAATTCATACTGTGAGCATCTGAGTTTTCTACCATCTGCATTGTGATAGAATGTATCACTAATTTTAAATGTAATTTTAAATGTAAGTTATTTATATTTTTATTATTTATAAATCAAAAGTTATTTTTGCCCCTATATTTTGTTAACAATGTTTATAACGCCATTTAAATCTATGGAAAACCTCACTAAGTATTAGTTTCATGTGTAAATCATAAGCTATTAATACCATTCCACTAATTGGGACTATCAGTTTCCATAAACGAAACGACCCACGTAAAACAAAAAGGCAATAAGACGGATGATGATTCATTTAAGTTGCACAAGTCGTGACTGGATAAACGAGTTCGAACGCCAAAATATGCCTTTTATTGAATGATACCGTTTTATTGACCAAACTCGTGTATTTTCAAAACAGTTATTCGGGACTTCCTACACATATCCTTTTTTTAACTTGGAATTACAAGTGACTAAGTATAATTAGTGCGGGAGTCGAATAAAATGTCAATGAATCATTAAAATTCTCTAAAGACGGAGTTTATTTTAAAATGAGCTTACAGCTTGCCATTTCATATACGTTATACTGGCAAATGTGATAAGAGATAACGCACTTTACTTATTATAAGTACTTCGTGCGAATTTGGAAAAAGTGCGTCCAGTCCAACTGAGATTACTAAACTTGACAGCGATGAGTTTATATACCAGTGCTTGAAAAGTAAAGCTCAGTCAATACTGTCAATATAACTAGGACTTACTGCTTTGTATTGTATACTGAACAATAAACCAATAATTATTATTATTATTATCATATTAAAAGTGTGGTCGCCTTCTAGCTTGCAGGTCGTCAAGGTCTGCTGGGGTTCCCGGATGTTTTTTTCTGAGGGTATCCCGGGTCCCTAGCAATAGACGCTCTCATGACGGAACACCGTGTGGTTTTCGTCGGTTTAAGTCCGACATGCCACCTCACCGTCAGCCCTGGTGAGGTGATGATATGTGGGGGTTTCCACACGATTTTAAAATGCGTTATGTAGGTATTATAGGGCCTAATTTCTACTTCGAGATACAGTGAGAACGAGACTAAAAAATCATTATTCTGTAAAGTTATCAGAGAGGCGTATTTCGTTCTCTTTTCAAACTATTATGATAACCAAAATCGAGGCTAAAAGTTATTATTACTATTACATCCACACGGTACACATAAGCGACAGTGTCACTGGTCAACCTGTGCTCAACCCGTTAGTGCAAAAACATGAAGTAAAAGCATCTGGTAAAAACTAGTTTCGAATCATGTCGTATTCTCCTTCAATACCTTAAAATAATGATTTACTAGTTCCTGAAATGTTCTTCCCAATGAAATCGTTTCTGTAGAACACATTGATAATGTAATTAACAAACTACAGATCTCTTTTATAATTCAGCTAACTGTAATAAATATCTATGAGTTCATTATGACGTGAACGTATGTTAAACCTTCAATATTTTCTGACATGTCATAACATTGTTTTGGAACTTGCACGGTAAGATCCACTGCCCGTAGCGAGGACGGCCTGAAGCCGTATCATATAGGTTGCAATGAACAAACACCGTAAAATTATATTAAAGATTCATGCATAATGGGTACATTGGTAATACTGAAAATGCAGCGCTTTTTACTTTACGCTGACATAGTAGACGAGCTATTAAACCTTGAAGCTTATCATAAATACGTACCACGAATAGTATAAGTCTAGCCATTTTATTTAGTCCTTTTTTATCGTGAAGAAAATACGTTATCACCTCTCCAAGGCTAATGTTAAAATGGTATATGTAAATGAAACTGACTACAACCACACGACGTATCGTCACACTTGTTATAGGTTGGCTTGTACAATTAAATACGATATACATATGTACTTTACTGTATACCATAAATGAAAAGATTACAATACGTATGTAAAAAGGTAAAGATTTACCAATATTGTACAAACGGCGGTCTTATCGCAAATAGCGATTTCTTACAGACATCCTAGTTAGACAGATGCAATGGGTTTATCTGCATGCAACTAATCACTTGTTACGTTAAACACAGAGGGCATTATAAATATTGTTTAAAGATACACATATACATATGTATAGATATATAAATATTTATATAATTCAATATCAAAGAAATATTCATAATAACACCGCAGCACGCAATAGCTACATTATGTGTAATTTGTTTTAAACATCTAAAAGATCGTGGACACCTCCCTGAAGCTATTAAACAAGTAGGAGTTAGAAACCAAAGCAATAGTCAGTCAGTTAGTCTGCAGTCATCTGACAGTAACAATAATTGGTTATTTGATGAAGGTCGTATTGAAGGTCTTCTTCAAAGAAGTGACGAATATAACGTTTAAATATTACGTTTACTGAAAGCGATTATCATCTTATGACATTATTACTAGCCTATCCACGTTTAGTAGACATTATTGTGATAAACGTATTTCCCTTTAATTAGAATTGTCTGTCTGTCTGTTATTTGCTTAAACATGAGTATGCACACATAAGTGCGAAATACTAAATTAACAGAAGGTCAGTCATGTTTTGCCTGTAAGGGGTTCAAATATTAAGGGCATGCACTACGTTGGAAGCAGATTAATTATTATTGCTTTTATCCCTACATATATTATCACACGAGCTTCCTTCACTATCAATACACCTTTCGTACCACCCCGACGGTTTCGGGTACTTCTGAACTTTTTAGGGTTCCGTACCCAAAGGGACCCTATTACTAAGACTCTGCTGGCCGTCTGTCCGTCTATCTATCTGTCAGTCTGTCCGTCTGTCTCCAGGCTGTATCTCATGAACCTTGATAGTTAGACGTTTAAATTTTCACAGGTGTTATATTTCTGTTGCCGGTATAACAACAAATACTAAAATAACAGAATAAAATAAATATTCAAGGGGGCCCCCATACAAATAACGTCTTTGCAATTTTTTTGCTCGTTTTTGCTTTGTTGGCAACAGGTAGACGCTTGAAATATTCACAGAATACTTAGATAAATATTCACTGAAATATTCAGTTAAATAATTAAATTACTATAAAACAAATATGGGTGGCTCCCATAAAACAAACGTTTTTTTGCCGCTTTCATAGATAATAGTACCATTCCTGCGCGAGTCCGACACGTACTTGGCCGTTTTTTTTTTCAGAGTATGTACGTTCTTTGCGATCTCTACTCCTACCGACCATTCCGAAAACGTTAACTTTTTATATTTGTTTTGTCATTCGTTCCTCACTCATTCTTTGCAAGTGTCATATTACATAAAATGCATACCTTTTTTTAATTTTTGTCACTACATCCTCATTAACTCTCACATTGCTCTTTAATATGTACATTCCTCTTTCTGCTCACCAAGTGTAATCTACAGACGTATATTTTTTATTTTTATACTATAGGGGGACAGACGAACAGACGGGTCACCTAATGGTAAGTGACAACCGCCGTCAAGAGTCGCAAGTTCGCTGCCCGCCTTTGAGGGTGATGAGGGATGGGGGATGCAGGGAGCGGAAAGAAGATAGGGGGGATGAAGAGAAAGGAGATGGAGGAGAGGAAAGGGGAGAGGGGAGGACTCCGGAAACCTTACTCATTTCGGGGAAATGCAACGCAAGCGTTACTTCACAACCGGTTTTCTGTGAGGAAGTGGTATCGCACCGGTCGAGCCGGCCCATTCGTGCCTAAGCATGGCTCTACCACTGTTCAAGCAAGTGTGGAATACTTGCCCTAATATTCGTTTAAATAACCGCTCGCTATTGACTATCTACGTTATACTTAAGTCTTATGACTGTAAAGTAGAGGAGACTCGTAAAATGTTTATCACAACATTAATTAATAATTAGCATTAACATCGAACAGAATATTTAAAACCACATTATATAGTACATAATACAAAATTCACGTAAACAAAATACAAATCTAGCCGATTTTGCTTGTGTTAAAATTTGTTATTGAACATTGAACTGACATAATATTACATAAGATTCATTTTAATCAAACAGAAGCTTGTTGTCAGCACGTAATGCGTGATTTATTACAATTATTTATAAGATGTATAACTATCAGAAGTCCACATGTTAAAATACCATGTAAATCAAAGATAAATTAATCAAAGGCATACACAGATAAATCGCTGACCATACTCCGTTGCCTAGCATTACATAGCGGTAATTAGACACGCCTGTGTGATCACCCGCACCATATTTTAGTTCTAGCAATACGGACGCCTTACGGCAACTTAATAAAATGGTTTATAGTGTTGTTGGTTTAGCTATTATTTTACCTACTTAAGAAATAACGGGTAAATAATACGAAGATATAAAGGTTTTAGTAAACTAGTTAGGTTATGATTGCAATGTTTATGGCGGAAAATCACAGATTTTTGAAGGTATCAGCGCTAAATAATTTGGTGCCCTAACTATAGACTGTTAAACAGAACTGGTGTTTCTGATAGCTATTTTTTTTATTTTTATATAGGGGGACAGAGGAACAGGCGGGTCACCTGATGGTAAGTAAGAAAAGTAAGATGGTATGTTGGGTAAATGACAACTGAAAGTCAAGAGTCGCAAGTGCGCTATCCACCTTGGGGGGGGAGGTGAGGAGGTGAGGGGAGTGTAAAGAAGAGAATGGGAGTTGGGCCTCCGGTAACCTCACTCATTCGGCAATACAATGCAAGCATTGTTTGTCTACGGGATTTCTGTGAGGTCATGGTATAACTTCGGTCGAAGCGTCCCATTCGTACCCAAGCCTGGCTCTCCGACGGTGAATAGAGCTTAGAAAGGAAAGGAGAGGTTACACAGCACCCTAGTAATTTATATACCTAGTAATTCATATACAATTTATTATATGTAAAGAATACATTCCCGAAAATTCTAGTGATGTTTGAGACAAGTATAAGCATCGAGACATTAATGCTTTTTTGTTCATATTATTGTACATTGTCTCGCTTGACTTGTTTCACATTTTCTGTGATAGAATAATTCTTAACGAGACCACACGCAACTGACACACGTAGTTTTTTGCCAACACATTCAATTAACAAGGTGTGCGAGTTTCGGCTTTCGTAGAGGGGTTAAAACCTGTCTTGCTTTGCCTCTTTCAGTGTTTCTTATATAAGAAAGAAATAAGAATACTATTTCAGTCTTCGGGTCATTATCTATTTACTAGAATAATATACAGAAAAATGAAACAATCAACTTCTTCTTAGAAATGAGGGAACAAAGTTGGCAGTCTAAAGATAAATTATAAGTGCATACAATGCCTCCTTAACAGCTGTTATCTAATATGCTTTGTAGTTTCCAAAGATATTCAATTGAATGGTAAAAAAAAACATGTCTAGAATAGAAGTTCTGCATTTTTTTTAAAGTAGGACCAATAAGTAGCAAATAACAACAAGTTCTATACTTACACCTTTTTAGTATGACATTATATCATACGCTAAAGTGCACTTCAGCAGCTCTGATCAATATGCTTCTATAATTTAGTGCTACAATATTTATTTTTATAATAGATATTTTAAGATTGTCGGAGCAGGGATCAGTCATTTAAGTCAGTCGTGAAACTAGTTGCTAATATAAAAATAGTTTATTGTGAGCATTGATGATTAATTAAATTTTACGTTTAGGCATGAATACAAGTGATAGAAATAGCGCACAGATAACAGACAAAAGTTAGTAAAATCATATTTAACATTTACTATACATTGCAGTCATTTAAACTCTGAACACAGATCTAAAGATATAGTCCTGTAGAAGTCCGTCAGGATGTCGCCGTTTATTTTTGGATACTCTTAACAAATGGACCGCTACATAAGTTTTTAAAGAGGGTTTCCGAGCCACAAAGAAGCGAAGGGAAACGATCTATGTCATAATACGGTCATCTTCCTGTTATATTTATATAACACACTAATATTGTTCATTATACATAATTATTCAAATCAAACTATGCTTCGATTTTATAGTGTTAGGAAAGGAGACTGACTACACCAAAACGTTAAATATTTACAAGTTCCTTGGATTAAATACAGTAAAGGATGTGTAATTGACGAACTATGTGGTTTTTGACTGAAACGACAGGGATTTCAAGTTTAATTCCCATCCATTGCAAAATTTCGTAAGCAACTACCGGACCGGGTGCTATGGCGCACTTTGAGTGAGGCCTACGTTCAGCAGTAGACTGCAGCTAATTGATCGATTATTGAGATGTTGTATTATATTGGGTAGTTATACATACCTACTTAGAATACAAAAATATCAAAGTCCAGTGTAATCTGTATAACTAAGATCTCAAGGGTATTATATCATAGATCTCACTAGCTTCCTCAACTTAGCTCGCATGAATTTAGTGTTTATTTTTTATTATATTTTTATTTTGCTTACGCTAATGCATTTAAGTATAGGACGGGCTTAGTCCCGTATTAAAACTTATCGAAAACAAATGAAATCAGGACCTTAAAAAGTTTTAGTGAGACCAACGAATAGCATTTCAGTTTATATTCACGTATACCATATCTAAAAATTGCTTCAAATTCGACGAATTAATACTAAAATTACAAGCTGCATCAGCATCAACTATTATTAGCTACGATCTTATCTAACCAACCTCGTTTACACCACATGACCTGGATCCGACACAGATTACGGAGTCACAATATTTTATAGAAGACGTACTAATACCATTGTGTATAATAATTGACATGGCCGACATCCCACGTGCTGAACGAAGGTATTTGAATCAGAATTAAGTATCTATATATCAAGAATCTCACTTTTTATTTACATAGAGACAGCATATTGAGAATTGCACGATAATAAGCGTAAATTCATTCACGCATATATCTTCAGAGGAGTAGGCAGAGCCGCCTCAAATGCCTTATTTAGTCCCAGTTACGTAAAATTAGACGTCACGGCCTATTGCCGTTATCTCGGCACTGTATACATACATATATACTGCCTGAACGAGAACAGTCCCCAAGTGCAGTATCCCATGTGTTTTACGACACCTTCGGGAAGAAAGTACCTTTCAAATATTACGAATCGAAATAGTTTGTATTGGAAATAACCTACTTATTAAAAACTGCTTGTTGATAAACACTATTACTCTCTTCGATAAGAATTGAATGAGAAAAAAAAATTCTAACTTTTTTACATACATACATTACAATACATTTTCGTCTATATAGCAGAGACGTGGCAGAAAGCAGAGGATTCTAAAACTATAATTTAGTACCACGTACGAAGTAGGGGGGGGCAAGCCTTTATAATAATATAACGTCATTCGGGCACTGAATGACGAACAGTACTATTTTTGGATTTTTATTTTTTCGTGTGGAATCTCCCTCGGGCCATCATTCTACCGGGGTTTTCGGTGGAACGGTGTGTCGGAATCGAACCTACTAAAACCACACGGTGTGCCATGCTGCGTTTAAATAGAAGGATTCCGGGAACAACTTAGTCTTAATAAAGACATCCGGACCCCTCCTAGCGCCTGCCCGCACTATGCGGTCACCACCATCGGGTACACTAACCTATCAATAAGGCGGCGTCCAGACTATTTTTGGATATAAGGTAACCTTGTAAGGTGTCCTTTTCTATACCCCTCGCAAGGTGAACCTATGCTATTTCTTGATGATCGGTTTGGTATTTAGGACGTAGAAGCTTGGCAAATAAACAAATTCAGTTTCGTATATAATATTAGTTAGTTATAAAAAGCATAATGCATGTTTCAACAAGTCTGTGACATTTTCGTTGGTTTTACAAAATCTATACGTGTATAATACGGCCTCACTCCACGCTCAAAGTGCTCTTTGAATCATTTAAGAAAAAAGGTAATTTAAATAAAAATTACGCTCAAACTTTCTTAATCAGTCATTCTCGAAATTTCTTTGTTTGTGTGGAAGAACACAAAAGTATTTTTAAACCTCCGGAAACGTGGTCTCAGCTGCACATAGAATGTTCAATCGTTTCCCGGCAAGTAACTGAGCTACATTCGAAGCATTAGGAGATATAGGCATATCTCCTAATGCTTAATAATCTGTAAGGAAAACGCAGACAAAACGTTATTCTGATCATTACGTCCACCCACTGGAATATTACAGATAAATAATGCTCTAAAGGGGGTTGTAGTACACATTGTAGTTTGTTAGTAGTTACTAAAAAGGCATTTAATTGAAGAATTAGACTGTATTTTTTTATATAATTGTTTAAATACAAAAGTTATATTATTAATATAAAAAGACACTGCGTCATAAACTTCCAATTTTGTTTTGATCACGTTTTGAAATGTTATCTCTCTATGCGTCATAGTTATAACTTATTTTGTTATAGCACAGTATAGAAAATCTTTTTTTTTTTTTTTTATTTGGTCAAACGCAAAAAAGCAGGCAGAACTTTGAAGTGCGACCCTTGTCTTTCTGAAAAGAAAATACGGACATTGTTAATCTTAATTTACTAGTTTATCCCCAAAAGACAGTCCTTAATTGTCTAAGAATAAGATGACCTAAATCTTGCCATGAACGTCACACAACACCAAAGACAATAAATAAATACTCATTAGGTCCCCGTCCACAGAGAATAAAAAAAACTAAAAGAATAAAGGTAGCGTGCCGCTTGTAGGAACTCTAATCCGATTTACAGTAATGGTGAACAAACAGTTTGTAGTTGGACTATCGTTAGGCACTTTTATGTACTTTGGAGTGGAAATAGCTTAACGTCTTTATGTGCAGTTACTTGGACGTAATGGAGGTTCTGGTACCGGAGATATAAAATGAATAAAGGTAGCTACTCTAACCGTTAGCTACCAACTTTAGAGTTACCTATTTGGCGCTGCTGCAGGGCTAAATAGGCTAAATTTGATTGCAACTTTAGTGCATATATTTGTATGAATGAATATTAATGCATCTATTTGCATTGGTCTGTGTAATTTTTTGAACGATATATGTATATATATTTTTTTTGCAAAAAGAAAATTATTTTTATTTTATTTGTAAAACTTACAGCTATGCAATACATATACAAGAAAAAATAAATATACGAAGGCCATTTACATATGTGTATATTTGTATTCATGATCTAAACCGGTAGTATAAGCTATGTCTAGTTTAGATGTCTGTAACAGTTAAATGCTTTATCATATTATAAATTCTTAAATTGAAAAGGCCATGTCTAGACTTGGATGTTCTATGGCTGCGATGATGATGATGATGATAAAATTGTTAATATACGTAGTATTAAATAACTTACCTAGTACTTTTAAAGATTTTAAAAAAATATGGTACATCTAAGTTTTATATATTTAAACCACCTTTAAACAACTTTAACTATCCCCATCATATGTACTCTCAAAGTACTGTCTGCAGAAGAAATACTGAATTGCGTAAATTTTTTTTTTTTTTTTTTTTTTATGCGATAGGGGGCAAACGAGCAGACGGGTCACCTGATGGTAAATGACTACCGCCGCCCATGGACACCCGCAACTCAAGGGTCACAAGTGCGTTGCCGGCCTTTTAGGTAGGAGTACGCTCTTTTCTTGAAGGTTTGAAGGTCGTATCGGTTCGGAAATACGGCAGGCGACAATTTGTTCCATAAGCTGGTTGTGCGAGGCAAAAAGCTTCTGGAGAAGCGCACATTGATTCACTGGTGCTGTAACTAATTTATAACAAGATCTTCACAAAGTAACAATATCCTTAATCCACTGAGTACAACAAAATTGATTAGCTACAGAAATATAGTATCAACTGTCCAACGAGATCACCAAATCGGTAACTAAATACCAAAACAAATTAGTGTCAAACTAAATTTATAAAACTGGACGATTGCATAGACTCCAAACTAAACAATCGAGTTAGTTATAATATTATTTTTCAAAAAATATTTGTTTGTTTTTCATAAATTCCTATTGTTCTGAAAAAAAAAAAGAGTATAATACTAAATACATAGTAAGAACTTTTACATGATAACAGACATCCATACATACGCTTGTGTCACTTGTATACTTGCAAGGCGGGGCAGAAACGTATAAGAAAGCTCATATTTGGACCATAAAAATTAAGTCCCATTTACGTAATAGGAGACAAGCCTATTGCCGTAACACTTGAATTTAAATAGAAAAACTGAGAATAAATTAAAAGAAAAAGAGGATAGAAGGATATCCCTTGATATTTCTTATACAGGTTGGATTGGGGATGTAAGCAATGGCTGAAGCAAGTCGTGTAACTCGAACCGACTGATGTCGGGTTGGGAAGTTATTCCCAAAAATGCATGGATAACGATGAAAGGGTTGCTCCCTATTACGTAAATGGGACTAAAGCATGTGAATATGGGCGTTATTTACACCTCTGCCTACCGCTCTGGGGATACAGGCGTGAGTATATGTATGCATGTAAAATCCCTATCCCCGCATCCCCCCTCCCTCATCCCTTTTAAAGGCAGGCAGCGTACTTTCGACAAGAATTGCAAGTGTCCATGGACGGCGATTGTCACTTACCATAAGCTGACCCGTCCGTTCGTCTGCCCCCCTATAGTATAATAAAAAATTAGATAGCTTTACAGCTGTATTGCTAGACCAGTTCTCAAGTCTTTGTGCGCTTAATAGCCTAAGTTTTTTAACTCAAGCGAAGCATAAGAAATTATTTTTCAAGTATTTGTCATTGAATTATTATAGAAGGCAAATTAAACCTTGAAATTGGACAGTCAAATCAATCTTTTTTATGAAGTCTAGAGCGTCCAAATAAAACATGAAGTCATCGATAAGTACCTAATAACACGAAGAAACTGATGTTGCTATGACTTCATAATATCAGTTATGTCTAAGGTAGTTACGGAACTTATCTGTCAGCTGAAGAGTATTAAAGACGAGCTTGGAGCTCAAGGATCGTAGTTCAACGTAGTATATATACATATTTATTGTATCTATTAATAAAGTTTGTTGTTTTACTTACTATCAGTCGGATTTTTATGATTCTTTTTGTACTTATTAAGGAAATTTTGTAAAACACCACGCTGCGACCAGGAGCAGAGCAGTGACTATAAACCGGTAAAACGGTCCAAGCATATATTAACATTGGGCCCATATTGTCCGTTTCCTCCGAAGCATTACAATTATTTGAATTTAGAACATTAAGCCTATTAACAATATAAGACAATATTTCTGCTTTCTCTATTCTTTTACAAGTACACAGTTAACAAATATATCTTATTTCATTATTAGCATAATCTCACATTAGCCTCGTAATCCAAGTAGTAAAAAAGCAATCTTGCAAAATTAAAGGAAGTCTCCGCTCTGCTCTCCAATTGGATCAAATTACATTGTTATGTAAAATTGACTTTGTTGAAATTATGATTAAGTGGGTAATATTGTTTTGATTATTACGAATATTTATGGTACTCAAGATTTTATTATATTATTCAAATCTTTTCGATAATTGCAGAGAGACAGCGCGTCACAAAAAACGTCTACAGTCTTATTACATTGGTATAGTTTTTGCATCATCGTGTATTGTATGCATGTTGTTTCTTACCAATGTTTTTTTTTTTTATGGGTAAGGGTGCAAAACTGAAGACGTATCACCTGACGCTAAGAGATTACCGCCGCAACTCGAGAGTCACATGTGCGTTTGCAGCAGAAACTTGAGTTTAGTCTAACGAATACGTTCTTCAATTTTTAGAAGATTAATATTTATTTTTTAAACAGTTAGTCAGGTCATGCTTATCAGAAAGATGCATTAGCATCGGACTGCATTGTCATCGGACACTGAGAAGCGTATCAGATTTAACGTGCTAGACTCGACCCGAGCAAACATACATTACAAGTCAAATAAACACTTGTAAGGAGCCTTCCTATTTTCGATTACTTAGGAGTATTGCCAAACTCAAAGAAAGTTTAAACCATTAACTATTAAAAGGAGGGAAATTTATACAAATAAGCACACGACTTAAACAAGTATCTGAACCTATAAAGCCTTACTTATCATTTTTTTTTCTCAGAAGTTAACCAAGTCTTTGTACTCATAAGATAATCATTCTTTTAAAATAAATGCATCTGTTATTAACCTTATCTACAAACAACAACATGATTATATTATTACATGTCGCTTGAACAATATAATGATGTTTTGTTACTGAGGCAAATACACTTTCTAGCACTTACGGCTAAAATTAGCAATGCTGATAGCAAAATGTTATAAAGGACTTTTACCACTTGTTGTAAAGAAGAATATGGCGTCAGTGAACGTTGCGAATTGATGGAGAATGCAGCACAATTCGCCCCAGACTAAGCAAAAGAGAAAGAGTTCGTGGAAACGTTTAAGTAGAGAGACTCCTTATTACAAAAAGAAATCACCTCGATTAGTAATACGTAGACGTCAATATAATTTTAATACTGCTGGCCTCTAGGCATACCAGACTAATAGATATATTTATTTTGGTAGAAGGATGATCCCTTAAACTTCGAGAGCCATGAAGCCACTCTGCCCCTTTAGATTTCACAAAATATATTTAACTTTTTTCTAACCTTTTTTCATAAACCCTTCAATATTCTTACGCTTTCTGCAATTCAACTGTTACAAAATCTAGATACACGAACTTCTTGCCAATTGTACCAAATTCCAACTGATTTTCACTGTGTCATAAAATTTTAATCATTAATTGTCCTGTTTTAAAAAATAATATATCCAATACACACAGTGTCACACTATAAGTTGCTTATCAAATGTAAAAACATTAGTAAAAATATATATATATATAATAATAAAGTAGTACCTCCTGTTTGTGTTAATATTAATATAGTGTCTCCTTTAATTCACTGGATATAAACGATAAAAACTTAGGTTAGGACAGTAAACCAACAAACCGTAGTTAAATGGACCCTCTGCCAATATATTTGATAAACAGTAGCCATCGAGCGGAACACTGGTTACCATTATTCACACTAGACATACTTGGCTCATTTAAATACAAAATGTTATTACAAAAACATTTTAGAAGCTACATACGCATAATACGTAAAGAAGCCATTATCTTTTTAAAAGCTTGGGAATATAGCTAAAGCTGAAATGCAGTGTTATATTCCCATTTAGAATAAGAATCAGGTCAGCAGTTATTGATATTCTACTACATACTTCTAAAATGCTGCTGCAGGACGCTCTCCTATTTAAGATATAATCGTATATTGCAAATTGTATGTTAAACAACGCATCAGCGATCCATCATTTCCCTTTATAAATAAGACTCAATTGTCCTCTACAATTCAGTCTACATCGACTACGTTGTTCGTTGTTTACAATATCACATACGTACATACACTCATGCCTGTATCCCTGAAGGGGCTGTCAGAGATGTTCTAACCTCCTACATTTTGCCAATTAGGAATTAAAGATAAGAAAAATGGTAGTATATTGACAGGGAAAGCTTAAAACTAATTGTTATTTTAGTGTCATACGTTTTTGGGATAATTAATTTAAAATAAAATTAGTTTTTGAACATATTTCACAAAAATAAACATTTCGATCACCACTCAATCTAGGTGTCTCCAGATACTTTAAAACCACGATATTTTTAATGACTAATACGGTAAACTAACTCACTGGCTGCATATGTATATAGTTGGATATTATTTTTGGTTATAGATGGTTACAGTAATCTTGTATAAAACATGTACATACATATATATAGATTGAAAAGAATGTCTTCATATTTAAGAGCCAATACCCTTAACAGATTATGTGAATTTTAATCTTCATACGCTTTCTGAACACACTGTTTTAACACATATTATAATACTATCATATAATTAGTCAGATATATGTATGTATATTTGTTGCAATGTTTAGCAGTCACATCATTAATTGCCATGGCGTTGAATACTGTGAGTAATGTACATCCGCATAATATCAGACACGTATTTTGTGAGTTCCACATATGTAGGTACTAAATTCATGACATTGAAGTACATATATGTATATTCGTATGCAGGTAGGAATATTTCCAAGTACAAATAGTACGGGAGGTGATGGTCAACGGTGATTTCGAGC
This sequence comes from Tyria jacobaeae, assembly GCA_947561695.1. Classification (NCBI taxonomy): domain Eukaryota; kingdom Metazoa; phylum Arthropoda; class Insecta; order Lepidoptera; family Erebidae; genus Tyria; species Tyria jacobaeae. The sequence continues at coordinate 2,608,483 of OX387232.1, read as the reverse complement.
AAATTTGTATGTAGTCGATAGCCGAGCAATTGCAATAGAAAGGAGCGCCAGCCGTCAGAGTCGAGGTGGACCGTTCTGTAGAAGTTTTATTGAACCTGCAATGATTTTAGAACTAATTATATGGCATACAAAGTTATATAAGCAGCTGATTTATACTCCAATGTTATCTTTTCGGCTGAATTTTATGTTATAAAATACCTACGGCATTAACAAAAAATATTAAAATTTTCAATGGGTTATGTTAATATAGCTGATATTGACAAGAAAGCCAAGTACTCCATGACCAGTCATGGAGGATAGCCAAGTACTGAATGACCAACCCTGGAGTATATCAGTTGTCAGAACAACTGACGCTCATTACTATTTCTAGCTGCCTCTGGACTATCGACTAAATATAACACTTTGCGACCTGAAATCACCATGCGAAATTAAAGTTGAGACCCTCGTACAGACACACATCAGAATATGAATCTCATAAAACTAGCGAAATATCCTCAAACTTGAACAGTCGAAAAATAGCCATTAAGGATTACCACAATCTACTGTCAAATTTCCATCATTATACTCATTGGCAGCTTAATAATATCATATACAAAATTGGGCAACATTAAAAAAAAACCTCCTTATAAAATGCACTTGCAAGTTTCATATCAGAAAAAAATACGAAAAGTAAAAGGTTTCCTTGGAAACCTTTTACTTTTTTCAACAAAGACGTATATAAATGCATAGTAATGTTCAGTTAAGGTATTAAATATTAAATTATATATATATATATATGTATATATATATATATATATTATTAAATATACTTTAATATAACAAATTGCAATTGAGTCATAAATTCAAAGTAAAGAGCGATCAGTGATAGGTGTCACATTTGTAAGCCGATGTCGCATAATATTATCTTTTCGAGTAATGTGAATGATTGCCAAAATATTGGTTCAACTTTCCCAGAACATATATGTATCAGCAATATGACGTAATTGAATTGACAAATTGTTGAGTGTTTGTGCAATATGCCTCAATTCATACCATCATTATATTAATTTAATTTATTTTTAATCGTATGAATTCCGCTACAATAATTATATTTGAAAGGCAGTGCTTTATTGTTTGTTAGAGACAGAAGCTATGTGTATCTGTCTGTGATATGTGTATCTGTTCACCACAGGCGCAATTTCAGCTATACATATATAATAAAGCTGACGATTTTTTTATAAATGGACCTGAATCTCTGGAACTTTCAGTTTAATTCGAAAAATATTTTAGTATTGGATTAGAGTATTTCTTAAAAGATAGAATATAGGCTTCAACAGGGTGGGGCCCCTACAACACTTAGGACCTTAGAGGTGACCATAAACACAAATGAAACGAGTTTTTATATACATAGTCCCAGCGTCTCATTACAACACATCCCAAATTTCTCACGAATCTCTAGCAGCCAAATTCATCAGCTCAAAAGTGTGCTAGTAGTGCTGTTGATTGCAGGTATCTGTTTCGGCCCGCTGCACTTTCCTCTCTGGTATTTCTGTAATTGAAAATTCGATACAGCCTATCAACAAATGTTTAACCCAAACAGCTTTTCCAACTTTCAATACGTTCACGTAAGCTTGTTATTAGATGTTATTCTCGGTGCAATTTTACAACCGCTTTCATTGCCTGCACTGTGCGTACACTTAAACAATTATATTACGAGGTTGGTTGTACAGAACTGTTATTTTCTTATGCCTTGTTTGTTGGACGGACGCAAACTACCTACATATACATATGTATATCGTCGGGGGTAAACATATCATACATGTGTTAGTTTTACCTTTGGAAAGTAGTGTAGTATTGTGTAAATAGAGAAAACTCAATAAACATTCCAACTGTATTCGACAATTTAATTTATTTCTCAACAGCAAAGTAACTCGAAGCGAGACAATAATTTTAAGCTTATACCGGCAAAAAGATAGTTGCAGCGCTACGATGGCTTTGTACACAGTAAAATAAGTTACAAGTAAAATATAGGTATACAAACGTATTTTCCTTGTGCTGGTTTGGTGGTCTTCGGGGTGACGTCGTAAAAAGCGACTAGACGATCGGACTGTTATCTATCAGACACCATGTGTACAGACATACAGTCCCGGTTAACGGCAATAGGCTTCCCCACTACTACGTTAGTGGGACCAAAATTCTAATGGGCAAAATTATGGTGTTACTACACCTCTGTCTACCCCTTAGGATCCCCAGGCTTGAGGTATGTATATATCTATGAAAAACCCGAATGTGATTTTTTTTCGCTTATATTATCTCGAAATGGTATACCCTATGTTACTCCCTTATTGTTGCGCAGTTGGATACAAATCAGTAGGTAACATCATTATTATATTGCATTCTTGTTATATATTTAAGAAAGTGTTTCTCTTCAGTTAGGAGTCTGTTTATACGTGGGTCACACTGATAGTATCTATAATATGCCAGTAAGAGAGGCAACAAAACATTATTTAAATTTCGAATAATAAACTCTTGGGATGTGTAATGAATTCATATGTAATTTGTTTTTACAAACTGGCGGCAAATTAAAAAGTGTCTGTCGTGCATTGAAATGGAACTTTCGGTCCATGATGTATTACAACTTGCGGCGCAGTTTCACTTAACAACAATGTTAGACTTCCATTGGCATTTTATTACGAAGACCCATCTCGTGCCACTGTTTATAACTTTAACGGTTAAATGAATTTAAACGTGGTCGAAGCAAACTCACTGATGATTCTCGAGAAGGACGTCCTTCCACGACGACTACTGAAGATAACGCGAGTGTGCGGCTAATGATAGAAGCTGATAGAAGGGTGACATATGAACTTGATTCGGTCAGTTAGAGGCATCGGTATGAGTCAAGTATAAAAAGTCTTCATAAACATTTAGGCGTCAGAAAGCTTTGTACTAGAAAGATAGCTTATAATTTGACGGAAGATCAAAAACGCCGTCGTTTGGATTGGTGCCGCTCAATGATTGTAAAGTATGACGGAGGTGACTTGAATGCTGAATATGACATCGTCACGGGTGATGGAAGCTGGATATATTGTTACGAACCCAAAACCAAAAGACAATATGAGATGTGGATGTTTCTATTAGAAAATTTGCCAAAAAAGCAAAGGACAGAAGTCAAGGGAAAAAGGTGATTGCCTCATTCTTTGGACGGACGGGTCATTTCGCAATAATAATTCTATAATATAAAAGGACTGTTACTGCAGATTGGTATGTCAGTTATTTATTACCAGCTGTTTTGGAAAATGTTAGAAAGTAGCGCCCTAGAAGCAGGACCGTCCTCCGCCAAAAACGCTCCAGCTTACTCCGCCAGACGGACTATCGAATATTTGTCTATCCAATGTGTAGAGTTAGTGAGTCATGCTCCCTACAGTAACAACCTGGTACACCTTGTTACCTCTATTTATTTCCAAAAAGAATTCTTTTATGAACTGTGAAAAAAATTTAAGTGACCCCCGCATCAGCAGTAGCTTCAGATTAGAAGCATATGTAGATTGCAAAATCGCTATTGAACCTGCCAGTACACAGTTATTGTAACCAGACACTGGAACAATCTTTTTCCATTGTGATGTCAGCAAAAGTGGTTCAATAGCGCAATGATATATTCACATACATCGTAATCAAGCTTAAAGTAAAGTATAGCGAGCGTAACCCTAACCTTGTGTTAAATAAAATCAATACGCACCCCCGTTTTACTCCCTAGTTGGCCATTAGTTTATTGAATAGTCAATCATAGCAACGGACCCTGGTGCTCTATCGGGAGGCGAAATTTTTATTTTTTAAATCTTTTAGACTTGTGGTAAAGGTAAAGGCGATAAGTGATTGAATTGTTATCTATCCGAAAGTATATTGAGAAAGTGGGACTATAAATTACGGTTGGAAATATAGCAATTTTTTATTATTATTATTTTTTTTTTTTATTATACTATAGGGGGACAGACGAACAGACGGGTCACCTGATGGTAAGTGACACCGCCGTCCATGGACACTTGCAACTCAAGAGTCGCAAGTGCGCTGCCCGCCTTTGAGGGTGATGAGGGATGGGGGATGCAGGGAGCGGAAAGAAGAGAAGAGGGATGAGGAGATGGAAAAAAGGAGAAAGGAGATGAGGTAGAGAAAGGGGGGGAGCGGGAATAGGGCCTCCGGAAACCTCACTCAATTCGGGGAAATGCAACGCAAGCGTTACCTCACAACCGGTTTTCTGTGAGGCCGTGGTATCGCACCGGTCGAGCCGGCCCATTCGTGCCTAAGCATGGCTCTACCACTAAAAAATATTATATATATTATTATTTATTAAAATATTCTTGGATACAGACGTGGGTGAATGTATGTTTTCCTTTTCTGCGACGCAGGACTGCAGAGGACATACATATGTATGTAGATCAGGACAGATTACGATAAGCCAGACGACCGTTTATAGGACTTGTAAACAGTAAATTTTACCGTGGTGAAAAGTCTACCCTATTTTTTTTCATGTACCTCTGACATCTATTCGAAATTTCATGATGATCTATGGACTCTAGAGTAGTTAAGGGTCACAGTATTAAAAACAACTAAACGAGCGTGCACTATCTTCATTTTTATCGCCCCTTCCCATAAGGTTATGTGGAAGGCAAGTGCCTAGACCTATAAAAAAAAGCACTCCGGGAGTGCCGACAGAAGTGAAAACTTATTTTGGGCGTTAGACATTTTTTAGATGGGTACTAGGGTTATTGGGTTATTGGGTAATGAAATGTATTTTATTTATGAATTGTATTTTATTAATTATTAGAAACTTTAAAATACATTTAATATTCTTTCGATAACTCTTGTATCATCATCATTATCATTAAAATTATTACAATCTAAAATAGAAACTATACTATAGGTTCATGGTAACTAAAATAGGAAATAAACAATTTTGATTCGAAGTTATTTAAATATCTCGTGAATACCGCATCAATTTTACTTTTATATCTCGTTGTGCTAATATTGCGTTGATATGCGTCTCGTAACGGTGTCGCGAGTCCATTGATTTTATCTTATCTAAAAATATGCGTACCGCGCTAAAAGAAGTAAACTTTTAAACATCGTGCGCGTTTGTTAAGAGAGGAGCAGTGGTCATATATGCTGGTTATCTATATTGTGTATACGTTAGATGAGTAGCTTAAGCATTGTGACTTTAAATGTGAAGCTTTCAATTGGCATCTGCTACTACGTATTTCAGTGTTATACTGTTTAAGCCGTAAGCTTCCCAAATAAAATTAAATAAAATAAAAAATAAAATTAAACTGCGTGGAATTTCTAGTAACTTTATAAATCATTATTAGTGCATCAATAACTTAACGTAACCGTTTGAGGTCATTTTAATATAACATGAATTACGCGATATGTGCAAAAACGGCTACGGCTAACAGCAAACAACTAGAAGTAACTAATTCAATTAAGGCCGCACGAAAAATGTACAGAACCACCAAATGTTTGGGACAAATACAATATCCCAATCAGCCAGTCAAATGCACTGCCATTAAAGAATATTTTTTTAATGATGTTCTTTAGTAGTTCCATATAATAGTAGTGCAATAATTGTATGCATAAATACGTATATATGAGATATATAAAGTGTTAATGTACAATATATAACACTTTTTTTACAAAATAAACGTACTTAATAATATACATATATTCGTGTTCTTAAATCCATAGTTACGCTTTGTTTGAGCCTTGACAGCGTTGTGTAATTATTAATAATGATTCAGGGAAATACATATAAATAAATAAATGTCCCAATTATCAAACAACGCCGCTTTCATTCTACAACTCAAGCAATAATTCATAAAGACACAACTCGGCAACTATCTCAATATTCAACCTATTTTCCATTGTATGGCAGAGGATGCGGCCCAGTTACGGCAACCGGTGTGCATGTAGGCTAAACTGGTTTCATCGTTGCTGAACTTATTTCAAACTAGCATTTGCCGCAGTTTATGTCGCATTAATACTGTTTTTCTTCAAGCACTCAGGTATGGTATCCCTCGAAAACAATAAAATCAATACTTTTTTCTGGAAATATGAGTTAGATAGTCAATAACAGCAGTTTAGAATAAATATTGTACTAGAAAAAATGTATAGCTTTTTCTTATGCTACAGGGGGACACACAAATAGACTGGTCCCCTGATGGTAAGTGTCAAATTTCGACCATGGACAAATGGTCGTATGTACGCTGCCCACCTTTGAGGGTGACAAGTGGGGGGGGTGAGGGGAGGAGAAAGAGGAGAAGGAGAGTTGGGTCTCCGAAACCCTTCTCTCACTTAACAATACAATGCAAGCAATTATTGTCTACGGGTGTTCTATGAGGCTGTTGTATCACACCGGTCGAGAAGAACCATTCGTACCTATGCATGGCTCACCCACAGAATAAGATAACAGCAATATAGTATTATACCATGCCAGCGATTTGTGTCATAGATTCCTAATTATATTCTAACTAAACTTAACGGTAACCCAACTATTCTGACGAAAGCGCCAAGTAGACTACGATTCCTACCTAGATTAATGAAGTCAGTCTACACCTGCATAAATACTGATGCAACGATGAACTCAAGTTCTACATACATAGCTGTATTATATCAAAATATGAGAGGCCTTTTTTTCTTGTATTTGTCATCAAATCATAGTTTATATGGCTCTAAATATATATTATACATAATTTGACTTTTAATATATCGACATGTTAACATTCTTTGACCATTGGTGACCACCACTCTTGGACTCCACTTATTGCTTTCCATCAGGCAAGTGAAGTCATTATATATAAATAAGGGTCATTTCACATTTAAAACTAATTTGATCGTAATCCAACGAAAGGTATTTAGTTAGAAAGCAGATAGCCTGGTAGCGATTTATCAGCACTTATCAAAACCGACATGCTCTTTTTCAAAGCAGCTACAGATTACCTTATTTTAATAATGGGGCTTCGGAATAATTTAATATCCACAAATTACCATGTTCATGGCACAGATATGACAAAAGCAAATTTTCTTAATCTGCTGAAAACTTTGTCGGCCAATTAGGACGAGATTAATAGTAATAATGACTTAAGACATTTCACACACGCTCGTCTAATATGTGAGCAGTTTGTATTATCATATTATGGTAACTGTTGATAAAACCTTTATATATTTTGAAGACATAAATTTGATAGATCAATTACACCCAGACGTCACAAGAAATGATGAATAATTGGTCCTGAGTGATAATCCAACCCACCTCTGGCTTGCCTATCTGCTATGCAGGAGTTAACAAAATCGACGATAAAAAAAAACTAGTTCATTTTATAATTTTATACTCGACATCGTTTGTATAACACGTAACATGTTGCTTAACAGGTATAACGACTAATTATTTAAAACCGGATAACTGCTTTGCTCATATCCATAACCTCATAAATTTTAAAACATCATTGCCAATACAATATTTAAAGAGGAAGTGGAAAATAGATTGCTAGGTATATCTTTAGTTTACATGTAAACAATGTAACATACAATGTTGATTGATTTTGCCGTCGAAGAGCCATGCTTAGGCACGAATAGGCCGGCTCGACCGGACTAACACCACGTCCTTACAGAAAATCGGCAGATAAATGATGCTGGTATTGTATTGCCTAATGAGTGAGGGCAGCGAAGGCCCAATTCCCCTTTCCTGTTTTCCCTCCTCACATCCCCCCCTCCCCTTTCCAATTCTCTCCGATTTCATTTACTCTGCCTCATTACACCCGTCTGTTCGTCTGTCTCACTATATAATAATAAAAAAATATATTTTTATAAGTGGTTGCCATATCCACGCCAAAGAAAAAAAAAATACAAAAAGAATACCTTTATTGAGACGGTAAATGATTAACAGAAAATAACCCTGCGTTTCACCGGATCGTGTATCATTTAATCTTTTATTAGTACTTTTTTTTATTTGAACTCAATTCATTTTTACTTATTTTATGATTTAGGGGTACATACGAACGGACGGATCCCCTGATGGTAAGTGACCACCTCCGCCCATGGACACCTGCAACTCTAAGAGTCGTAAGTGCGCTGCCCGTCTTTGAGCCCCCCTCAAATATAAAAGGTAAAATAAGATTTTCTTAACCTTTGTTTTTTTTTCCTTTAACAGAAATGGTACAGTGTACATGTTTGTTTTTTGTTAATTACATACTTAATTTGATATTCTGTAGTTTCATTCTCTTCTAGTCCTCATTTTTTAATTGGACTTTAACTACTATCAGCCGCATAGAAACATGAACACAGTTACTTAATATCATAATCAACATCATCATTCAGGCTATTGCAGTCCACTGCTAGACATAGATCAGTTCCAACTTACGCCATAGCATCCAACTCTTTTTGTTTGGTGAACCAGAGTAATACCACGGCCTCACAAAAAACTGGTAGACAAACTTTGCTTGTGTTGTATTGCCGAGTGAGTGAAGGCAGGCAGCGCATTTACTACTCTTGCGTTGCAGGTACCCATAGGCGGAGGTTGTCACTTACCATTAGGTGTCCCGTCTGTTTTTTGTCCCCTATATGATTAAAAAATGAAAAAAAAAACTATACAAATATAATAGATCTAGTGAAAAAATAACATTTGTTTATTTAAACGAGTTAATGTCTACTAAAAATATTTTATTATTAGTGTTGATACTCATACTTGATTTAAACAACACGCAGGTGAACCTTTAGGGAACGTGTACTGGTATACATATAAAGACACTGAGCTTTCATATATCATCAATAATACCGTGTAAGTTTTTTCTTCTTAATTAAATTTAATAGTAGGTACAAACTGGTCACACATTAGTGTTGTTTGAACGGTCAGTGAACCCGCAGTGCTGTTATACGCTTTTATGAGCTACTAGATTTAATGTGAAGTTTTGGTTCGAAAATAATAAATTTATAGTCTTGTTTTCCTTTTCACTAATTTTGGACGAAACGAATAAGTAATTTGACTGGTCTAGTGGTTAGTAAACTTAATGCTGAACCAGAAGTCGTGCGTTCGATTCCCATACGGTACATAAATTACTGTAATCCACAAATAGTTGTCCCCTATCTGGGCGTGCTGTATGTCCGTTGTTTGCATGTATGTCTGTTGTCAAGTTCCCCGCGGCACTAAATCAGAAAAAAAAGATATATAACATAACCCGTTTCAGGTACAACATAGAAGCTAAAAGTATTTTTTGTTCGTATTTCAAATGAACCTTCATTAATAAAACAGGACAATCATACACTTGTGCGGTATAAAATTGAGAATCATACGGAGACTAGACACGTCAGTTGCGGCTGACCCCCCGATAATTATATTTTTATATCCATCAATGTGTATGTCGAAAGGTTTTAAATAGAATAGTTCTCTTCTCCCCCCATCCCTCATGATCCTCAAAGGCTGGTAGCGCACTTATGACTTTTGAGTTGCAAGTGTCCATGGGCGGTGGTTGTCACTTACCATCAGGTGACCCGTCTATTCGTCTGTCCCCCTATAGTATACAAAAAAAAACTTCTGGGATATCGTAACCGTAGCTATACTCGTATATAAGCTTAGATTGAAGGGAATATATAAAAATTCTAATTAAAAAATAACGAACACAACTACTAGGTATAACTACCATTTTTTTTTTATTATAGCCAGTGTCATTCGAGTTGTAACGATTAATCGATACCCGATACATCCAGATCTGTTCAGACAATATGGTGGAAAAAAGAACATCACAGATGTGAACCATGAAAACACTACACTCCTTTTTTGCAGTCATGCAACATTCCGTAAGTATTAAAGATACATAATACCTATTAAAAAGAAAAGAGGTAGAAAAATATTTAAAAAAGTAATTAATAAAACGTGATATGTCATGCAACCATTATTAAAATTTGTTGCCGCATATCACTTCAGAAATAGCTTTGTTAATTAATGAAAGTAGATTAGATTCTAACTTCGAATACTGAACGGATATGTAATGAATATGTTAAAAAAAAAATATTTTATATTATTAACTTTATTTAACGAGTATTTTTCTTCTTCTTTCTGTCATAATCTAAAGATCTAGTAGATTTTCTACTGTGTAGTAACTTTCCACTATGTATGTATATAGTTTTCACTATATACTGCTAATAACAGGTAAGAATACACAAATAACTGCTGCGCAATCTGTATACTCGTACATATATGTACCTATGCATACATTTGTATTGTTTATGTATACGGGTCAGATCAATAAGCATAGCAACGGCAGTGTACCATTTTTTTAGTTATGTTTTTCGATACACTCATTGTAAATGTATGTATGTAACTAAAGATAGATAGATAGATAATACTTTATTTGTACACAATTTTACAGCAGCATACACAGGTACATACATATATAAGAAAGGTAATGTACAAAGGGGGGCCTTATTGCAAAAATAATATCTACCAGGCAATCTTGGAATGGACCAAAGATGCGAAGAGACAAGCTTAGTTGAGGGTGCAATTCTATTAGAAAACTACTAGTAACAAACATAAAATAAACATGTATTCTGTTTATTTATTCAGACTTAACTACGTACGTATGTATAATTATTGACTGCACGGATGGCGTAGCGGTTTAAGTGGTCACATCGCCACTATACTGCCGCGCCGAGTGTTGTGGGTTCGATCCCGCACGGGACAACACTTTGTGTAATCCTCAAATTGTTGTTCTGAGTCTGGGTGTTCTTTGTGTCCGTTGTTTGAATGTTTGTAAAGTCCCTCGCGACACAGGAATATAGTAATCTGATAATATAGGCGCCAGCATTTTTAACACATTGAATTTAGCGAGACTAAAGGTTCTCTTAAATAATATATATATTTCTTTTAAATTGTGATGGGCAAAAGTATCAGAGAGTAGCTACTTGCCCGCTATTCTTTTACAGTTCTAAGAGATCCACTAATTAGAATAGTAAATACTTACGGCGTAAAAAGTGAACATATTAATAACACTAAAATAATAAACTACATATTTTAATACAGTCAACATACAACGGAAAAGGCGTGAACATTTTTTCTAGCTAGCATTGAGCTCTTCTGTATGCCACCTCTATTCTACTTTGAGTATCATTCATCATATTAATGGAGGACAAGTCACATGTTGAATACCACAGACGCCATATATGTATAATATATTTATACAATAAAACATCTATTATAATGAATACCTGACAACAACTGCTTTACAAATATAGCTGTGGCATGAGTCGCACCCTTATGTTTATAAGTCAGGCTCTGAAGAATGCCGACCAAAAAACTCCAGTAGCAGTTACTTTAAACTACATTTCAGTATTATTATAAATAAACATTCAATATAATTTACCGTGGGAGAGACATATTTAATTTAACATGGCCATGCTTAGGCACGAATAGGCCGGCTCGACTAGTGTATTACCACGGGCTCACAGAAAACCGGAAGATAATCAATGCTTACATTGTATTGCATAATGAGTGCGGGTACCGGAGGCTCAACTACGCCTCGCCTCATCCCGTCTGTCTTCTTTCTCGTCCTCTCTTTCCTTCAACACCCTCAAAGGCGGACAGCTCACTTACGACTCCTTTTTAGGAGCGAATGGGCGGCGGTTGTCATTTACCATTGGGCGACCCGTCTCTTCGTCTGTACACGAGTGCTATAACAAAAAAAAATACAACCACTATGCCCTTCGCCCTGCGATCCAACCTTGAATTGAAATTTTGAGACAAATTAAAAACACTCATTCATTCCTACATTGGCCATCTAGGGCCATACACTTTAATGTTAAAGCAGCATAACATATCTGTGAGTGGCTTGATAATAATTAGTTAAAGCAAAACTACTTGAAATAATTCCTTTTTGGCGAAAGACAAAACGTTTTCTTCACAAACACTTTTTATATTCTTAAAAAATGTAAATAAATGTGGCATAAATGAAATATAATAAACATTTATGTGTATTCTTTAAAATAATAGTGATTCCTCACTTGATAATTTCACCTGATGAATGATGAACTTTTATAATTGCTTGAAGTTGGGATGCTCCTAACAAAACTGTTTAACAAACATACAGGGGTGTTACACCTTCGTATATATCTCATTTTCGTGATATATACATTTAATATATATATATATATGACGATGATGAGACACATATATTAAAAAACTACCTACTCAAAGTAATTTGACTCTACATTAGCAGCCTTAGTCAGAGACTATCGCGTTGCATCATCATAATACAATAAGTTACACAAGCCGCAACCTGCTCAACCTACTCCAAATGCCAAGCAATCAAAGGTTTAATTCCGTGACGTTTTAAGAACCTCGTCCTGTAAAATGAATTAAACATTTACAGCCTGCAGTTAAAGTCTAAATTACTTAATTACATTGCTTTACATATAACGTTCTCTAATCGCATAAAAGAATACCGACTCAGTGCGAATTCATCAAAGACATTTTGGAGAATAATACAGATAAGATACTTAATGGTTCAGGTGCTGTTGTTTCAAACGACGACGTCTGGAGAGGTCTCCTTCGGAGAGGTCAAGGTGACACGCGCCGAAATTGATTTCGACGAAAAGTTTATATTGGAATTTCGGGGATGATAAAATAAAATATAATCTTTGAAACATGTGACAAGTAATAATCTTGTATTATCGTTTATTCGATGAATAACCGCGGAATTACATACATACATATATAATATCACGCCTCTTTTCCATAGGGGTAGGCTGAGACCACTTCCTTCCCTTTGCTACGATTCTGACATACCTTTCTCGCTTCTTCAACTTTCATTCCGTTCCGCATACAGGCTCGTCGGTTAAAGTAATTAATTAAACAACTGCCACTTATCGTATAGCATGGCCGGTTAGTGAAGTTCAGACTTCATAGATTAAAGGTTAACTTTGAATGATTACGAAATGTGCGAAAGCTATTATTTAACACTACGTCGCGATTTAAAAAAACTACAGGTGGCAATATTTTAGAATATTTTTCTGTTAGGAAAGTAACGATAGGACATAATTACGAAGCAGTGCTTAAAATCATTCCCTAATGCAGTTCCTAACACTTACAATTATGAACTTATATATAGTAATACATTGTCATACAACGGCGAGACGATATGGTCTCAGGTTGGAGCACAACAGGGGGACCCTCTGGGCCCACTCGTTTTTAGCATGGCTATTCATAAAGCCGTAAAATCATTACAGAGCTACCTGAACGTGTGGTACTTAGACGACGGAACCATTGGTGGCAGCCCCGAAGTGTTTCTAAGGGACGTAGTGGCGCTCTTCCCCGCCTTGCAGGAGTTAGGACTGGAGGTAAACACTGCCAAATGCGAGCTTTACCCCTGTGGCCCGGCGTCGGCGGAAATGACTGCTAAGTTTATGTCCCTTATTCCTGGTCTTAGAATCATGGACCGGGACACTCTTTACATTCTGGGCTCGCCAATTTTCCCTGAAGCTATGCTGGATTGCCTGTCCGCAAAAACGGAGTCCCTGGCATCTCTGGCTGTTCACGTTCGCCATCTCCCGGCTCACGTATCTTTGTCTCTTTTGAGGTCTTGTTTCGGGATGCCCAAGTTGACGACATACGTCATACGGACAACGCCGACATGGGAGTTCCCGGACGGTGTCCTCTGCTTCGACGAAGCGCTCCAGCGTATTGTTGAGGAGATGCTCAACATCAGCTTAAGTGAGCGGCAGTGGTGCCAGGCTGCCCTGCCGGTCCGATTTGGAGGTTTGGGAGTGCGCCGTTTGAAGGAGTGCGGCCCGATCGCCTTTCTCGCTTCCTCGTTTGGCGTTTCAGGGTTAGTTAGCCGCTTGTTGTCGCGCGTGGGCGACAATATCGCCATTCCCTATGCTATGGAAGCCCTTGAGACTTGGACCACACTTTATCCAGATACCGATCTGCCCACAAGTCCTGGAGCGCAGAGGGGTTGGGATGACGTGTCTGGGGCTCACATTTTTTTTTTTTTTATACTATAGGGGGACAGACGAACAGACGGGTCACCTGATGGTAAGTGACAACCGCCGTCCATAGACACCTGCAACTCAAGAGTCGTAAGTGCGCTGCAGGCTTTTGAGGGTGATAAGGGATGGAGGATGCGGGGATTGGAAGAGAAAGAGAGGAGGAGTTAGGAAAGAGGAGAGTGGCGACGGGGGGAGAGGAAAGTGGAGAGGGGGAGTTGGGCCTCCGGAAACCTCACTCATTTCGGGGAAATGCAACGCAAGCGTTACTTCACAACCGGTTTTCTGTGAGGCCGTGGTATCGCACCGGTCGAGCCGGCCCATTCGTGCCTAAGCATGGCTCTACCACTGTGAAAAATCACATCCTCGCTTGTTTGCGCAGCGGAGCGTCCGGAGTCGAGTTGGCTCGGCTCAATGCCGCCTCTGAGCCGGAGTCAGGTGCCTGGCTGCATGCCCTACCATCCCCTAACTTGGGCACGCTGTTGGACGACGACTCCCTTAGGGTGGCAGCCGGACTCCGACTTGGCTGCGCTGTTTGCGAACCCCATACTTGCGTTTGTGGCGCAAAGGTGGAGGCAAATGGTCTGCATGGGCTAAGTTGTACCCGAAGTGCCGGACGAGGACCGCGACACTACTCCATTAACGACTTATTAAGAAGGGCGCTCGTTCTCGCGGATATCCCCTGCGTCTTGGAGCCCCCTGGCCTGTCGCGATCCGACGGGAAATGGCCTGACGGACTCACCCTCGTCCCATGGCGGAGAGGTCGCTCTCTGATATGGGACGCTACTTGCGTCTGTACCTATGCGTCCTGTCACCTCGCTGCTACTCTGAGGGCGGCCGGTTCGGCGGCCGAGTCAACGGCAACAAAGCGGAAACACAGAAAATACGCAGCCCTGGAGGACGCGGTCTATGACTTCGTCCCGTTCGCCGTGGAGACGGCAGGTCCGTAGGGCTCTGAGGCCAAAAGGTTCGTGGCTGAGTTGGGGCGCCGACTGCGGAGTAGGGGACGGGACCCACGCTCTGCTCAATACCTGACCCAAAACATCGCTATATACTATATACAACGGGGAAACGCCGCCAGCGTCATGGGTACGTTTGGTCGAGGGGACGCCTTATTATAATTTAATTTTAAATATAAGTTTTTTCTGCTTCTTTATATATGTAATAAATATAACGAATTGGCTATAAATGAATTAATGTAAGTACCTATGTCTTTTAAATATATATCTAAAACTATTCTGAATTATACGTAATACATAGGCCTATATTAATAATTCACTTTAAAAAAGTAGACAACCGACTTCAATGCGTCTATCATAAATTTTAAGACTGAGATGGTTTTCTCATGGACCGCCCACCTTGTATTTCTTTCAATTTTCAGTAGTCGGAAAATTTTGACCACATTTGATGGAAGTTATGTTAAAAGCAGCCATTAAGGATAAATAAAATCACAAAAGTCTTTAAACCAAACCGTTTAATAAAAAAAAATATGCCAAAAATCGATTTTGCAAAAAATTTGCATGAAAATGTGATGACTTTAATTTTGAAAAAAATCGTCCGCTTTCTTTTTATTTAAATTTTAATAATGAGTATTACTTCCTCGGGCCCTGATGACTTCTTGTAGTCGGTTTGGCAATCCATCTACGAGGTCTAGAATATCCGACTGAGGGATGTTATGCCACTCCTCTATCGCAGCCGTCTTGAGCTCTTGTAAGGTCGCAGGGGCTGATATTCTTGCTCGAATACGTCTTTTTAGGTTGTCCCAAATGTGCTCAATTGGGTTAAGATCGGGACTGCGTGACGGCCATGGCAAAACTTGAATCCCGACCTCATCGAGGTATTGAGTGACGCATCTTGCGGCATGGCATCGAGCATTGTCGTGCATTAATTTAAAGTTTTCACCAATAAATGGTGCGAAAGGTATGACGTGGTCTTGTAAGACTTCCTCCACGTTTCTTTGAGCAGTCACACTGCCTCTATCAAACACCACTAGATCGGTACGAGCCTCGTAAGAGATACCTCCCCAAACCATTATGGATCCTCCCTGATAACCCATGGTTTCGATTATTGCACATTGAGCAAACCGTTCATTTTGGCGCCTATAAACACTCTGACGTCCACCTGGACCCCTGAAGGATATTCTGCTCTCATCTGAGAACAGTACGTTCTTTCATTGTACCGTAGTCCAGTCAGCATATTCTCGTGCAAAGGCAAGTCTTGCTCTACGATGCTGTGCAAGCAGCTGTGGACCGCGAGCTGGACGAAAAGCTCTCAGATTCCTTTCAGCCAGTCTTCTTCTTATCGTACGTTCACTTACAGTGACATTTCTTACCTCAAACAGACGTGTGCGCGCTTCAGTAGCGGTGGTGCACCGATGTCAGCCTTGACCTGGCCTTCTCGTGTATGAACCAGTCTCCCGAAAGCGTCTGATGGCATCCCGCACTGTAGTTCGAGGTACACCAAGCGTACGAGCGATGCGATGTTGGCTATACCCAGCGTCAGCTAGTCACTGCCCTAGCAGCACCAGTTGCATCCAGTGGCATTTTTTTCAGTCACAAACAATAATCGTACACTAAAAACTCAAATTAAACAATGTTCGTACACGATAGCAGACAAGAAACAAGAAATGTAATCAATGTAACGTTACTGCAACAATGTCAAACAGAGACTAAATTCTAAAAAACGCTTCGGCGATACAAGTTTAAGGGTCGAAATAAGGGTTTTTAAGTGTTTAGTTTATTGCTAAAGTACCCACTTAACTAAAAACAAAACAGTAGATAAGCTACAGTTAACATAAACAAACAGGGTGACGAAAAATATAGGTGGGCGGTTAATTGTGCCTGTGAATGTATATAAGAAAATGTTAGTGTTTGTTTTTATTCTGTCTAAATATATTTCTACAAAAACTTCAAGCGTGTCTATATACGTTTCATCACTAAACAAGAAAATATAGTTCTGCCAGGTAACTGACCAGCGGTTTTTCATAGTAAATAGAGCGTGCTATGTTTAATTTATCTGGAGTAATAACACGTTATGCAGTATGCATTTGGTTCTATTTTAGTGTTAGGTAATTAAGGGGAGTCGTGTCTTTTTATCTAACGACGTCAAAAAGGAGGAGGTTCTCAATGCAACTGTTTTTTTTTATGCCACAGTAAGCTTAACCTTGTGCCGACCTCCTCATCACTACCTAGCGTAGACGAACTGAACTACGTAGCGACTACGCTAACTGCGTAAGATCCTGAATCGCGATATAGAAGTTCTAGCGACGATTACTATATATATATACAACCTCCCTACAACGTAAGGTCGTGGTCCGCCAGGCATGATCACGTGACTCCACCTTCTCAGGCCAGCTTCCAATACGGGTAAGGACAGCAGTACCAGTGATCACAAGGTCAACGTCACATACAATTTACCTCTATATCGATATTATTGAAATGACATAAAAATTGAACACATTAAACAAAGGATAAAACTAAAATAGTCTATTTCCACTTTCTATGCATTAGCTTAAGATATATGTCGTAATCTTGTAAAATGCAATGCGTACTAAATTTAATTGACAAAAACAAAAAGCTGGCTTTAGACTCTCCTACAGCGTTTTATGTTCTTAATAACGAAATAACTGGAGCGTAAACTTGCATTTCATTATATACAATATGATATAATAATGCATAAGTGTACTAATAAAATAATTTTAATAATAATAATAATTTAATAATCATTTCTACTATGAATATAAGATGGAAAACAAGTATATAATGAGATCAAAGGTCCAGTAGTAGTACCTTACCGAAAAGCTTGTATGAAGGTATGATGACAGTGAGATCTGGAAGGACATACCAAGTAGAAGGCTGTTGCCATGTTGCGTGAATTTATCTATGTATGTTTAAGCAATAGGGGTGTCCGATATTACGTAAGTCTACATTATATCATGGTTGGCAACGTGGGTGTTTGACCTGAACCTCTGCCTTCCCTTTCGGGATATAGGCGTGAATATATATGTGTGTTTAAGGTAGAAATGTAGTTCAGAATAAAAGATAAGAAGTTATTTTATTGAATGATAGATAGAATCGAAACAAAACACATATTTTTTGTTTGCTTAAGCTTATCGCTGGAAGCGCTATCAACTAATATTAGGTACATTTTCTAGTGCAGTGTTCCAAGCGACACCTATGGCGATATCGAATATATATAATCATTATATTTAATAAGTTATTAGTAAGGAAGTGCGCGAAGAAATTAATAATCCATCTTACAATTTGTCTTATAATTCAACTCATCATCATCACCACTCACATCATGATTAGCTTATCGCCGTCAACTGACGAACGTCAGCTGCTGACATCTTGGAATTTATTTACGAACTTTTAAAATCTTCGGTATAAAAATAGTTCTAACTCTCACACAGACACGAATGGAAATACGAATAGACATTGTTTTTATACTTATCATGTAGCATTTTTTTTTGTTTTTTTTTTTAAACTATAGGGGAACAGACGAAAAGACGGGTCACCTGATGGTAAGTGGCAACCGCCGTCCATGGAAACCTGCAACTCAACAACTCAAAGCCTTTGTGGATGATGAGGGATGGGGAACGCGGGGAGGGGAAAGAAGAGAGAAGCGATGAGGAGATGAAATAGTAGAGAGGAGCATGAGGGGAGAAGAAAGAGGAGAAGAGGAGTTCGGCCTCCGGAAACCTCACTCATTTCGGCGAAATGCAAAGCAAACGTTGCTTGACAACCGGTCTTCTGTGTGGCCGTAGTATCGCACCGGCCCACTCGTGCCTAAGTATGGCTCGACCACTGTAAGACTTTGTTAAAAATTTATATAAAATTTTGCAATTTAGTTAAAATCATTAATTATAAACGATAACACAACCAGTCCACTACAACTTCACACTCTGTTTGCAAAAGAAAGCAATTAATTTTAGAACACACTCGATACATATAACATTACAAGAAGTTTAATAATTTATACGAAACTCAATTATGAAATCTAATAATTACTACGGCAAGCTAATTGGTGTAAACTAGCGTTTAACATTTTGATGTACTTTTATATTTTAACAACTATAATTAAGACTTAAGTTTTGTTAACAGAATTTAACGGTTTGTAACTACATTAACACACAGCAGAAACATACTTCAGTGGCTTACCACCTGCGAGTAACCTTTCAATACGGCGTCCAGACACACGCGGACGTCAACCCCTTGCGGCTGGCCATACGGCGGATGGAGGGCGGCGAATTGGATCCGTATGGAGATAGTTCTCCCGGCCCGTTCCACCACCTCCTTCTGCGAGATGACCTCCTCACAGAAGGTTGCTACCGCGGCGTACTTCCTGCCACTATCGGCCATAGAGCGTATGATGGCCGGTAGCGAGAGATCCTCTCCGATGACTGCAGTGAGGACCCGACGCTGCGCTGCCCAAGCGGGACAATCCGCGAGTGTATGCTGAGCCGAGTCCTCACTGCAGTCGCAGTGGTGGCAGGCGGGACTCAATTCCCTTCTAGCGACAGAGTGCAGGAACTTTAAGAAGCAGCCGTGCCCGGAAAGGACCTGCGTCAGTCGGCAAGAAAGAGTCCCGTGCTGCCGCTCCGTCCATTCGACGATGACCAGCTGGAGCGCCTCCACGGCGGCAAACCCAGCACGTGAAGCCTCCAGCCGGGACGACCAACGAGCCATAGTGGTTCGACAAGCGGACTCACTCCACTGGCGTACCTCAAGTATCAAATAGCGAAAAAGCACTTCAATTACACAACACTAAATGGTATTATATGCCAAGTTTCTACAGAAACAATAAATGCTTCAGACACGAGATGTTCACATGCATCATATGTCACTGGGATGACGTTGACAGGAGGGCGAAAATATGAATTTCTAAACAGTTAGAAAAATCTCCTTCAGATAAGATAAGAATCCGGTAACATTATTTTTAGTTGACTTGTGAAGTTCGTTTTAAACATTGACGTTTTTGTTTTAAATATGAACATTAGATTTTATTTATTTTGTAAAGAGATCTTACCAATAGGCATCAGTAGAAATATCAGGATTATTTGTATTATATGGAGAAGAAATTTACCTACAGTAATATAATAATCATAGCTAAAATAAAAAAAATAAAATATTATTTTTATGAAACATGCATTGTTCATTTAAAAAAGCTGCTATAAGAAATATTTAATGTCAAAATTAAATAAATAGTGATGACCAGGGTACACGACGTTTTAATTCTGTGTTGTGGTGAATTCCACTTATTAGACAGCTGAATACAGTAATACTTCAACAAACCACAGATAAGAAGTAGTGGAATCAATACATCACGTCGTACGATGAAGTCAGACATTCTTATACTACTTATAGTTATTCGCACAAATTATATCATCCGTACAAGGTTGTCAAAAGGTCACGTAAGTTTTTATGTATTTTACTTAAATATTACGTAATAGTACTCAAATAAATTATCTGTTCATTATTACAATAGTAAAGCTCTCCATGGATTCGCAGGAACTCGTTGTAGATTTTCAGACCTTTATCATCATCATGACCACCAGCAACCTATCCAGCCTTGGGAGACCAAAGAGCCCCAACATAAGGAATAAGAAGCAGAGCAGAAACTGATATCGTAAAACAACATTTACAACAAAAGACAAACGATTACCTAGTGTAGGTTTCCAAAGCCAGGTTTGCTGGGCGAGTTATTTCGGTTCATAATGTTTATGAGTATCCCTGAAACTAAGAGAAACTCTAGTAAAAATATCAGGTACTTCGTGAGATTAAACAGAGACTTTTAGCAGAAGTTAAGTTTAACCTCATTATTCTTCAGATTTCGCAGTGTGGTTCTTGGAGAAGTAGAATTGGGCCAGCCCATATCTTCCCGTTGGTGTCATAAAAGACGATTTAGAGATATGACTGTTACTTATTCATCAGAATGTATGTATAAGTCTTTGCCCTATTGCCTCTATTACTTTACAGGGACTAAATTACAATTGGAAAAATGTCTGCGTTTAATTCACTTCTGCCTACAGAAGTGAATTAAATGCAGACATTTTTTTGAGGATATAGGCGTGAGTATATATGTATCTGGATTTCCTTAACAAACTTAAAAATATATTGAGCCAGTCGTTCGTCAACAAGAAGGTGATAAACTAAATGACACCGTCTCCTGCCACCGGATATCTGTTTCCTTTGAATTTTAAATACTTGTTACTAATTAGTCTAACATTGATAACAACCTACTTCGCAATTGATTACGAATTTTAATTAAACATTTTATGTCCACGAGATAGAAACTTTCCATCACTGAAAGAGTTGCGGTCTTGAAGTTTTATAAAATTATTTTCCTTAGTCTACGATACGATTCTATCCTTATGCTTGGAAGACTGTGTTAGATCGCATGTTAATAATAATATAATAATAATATTCTTTATTGTACACCAAACAAATACACAGAAACAGAATAATATAACAGAACAAGAAATGCACAATGGGCGGCCTTATCGCTAAGAAGCAATATCTTTCAGGCAACATTAGGATGGAGGCAGGCAACTTTAGGACAACACCAAAACCCACGTCTTTCATTACGTTCCTGACGTGATGAAAGACGTGGGTTTTGGTGTTAAAATAATAAAGTGGAGCTTCATTGTTAGCGTTTGTGCAATCTGCGAATGGATTGCATGACGTTTGTATATTTAGGTGTATTACAATGCAAAAGTACTTAACATATATACATATGTATATATATATATATATATATATATAAACAACATATATATACCTACATACTTAAACATTTACATAGATTACTTAATTATATATATAAAAAAATTAAAAATGTATATATGATTGATGTGCTGGATTATTTTAACAGATAGTATTGCATTACCATTTTTGAATGATGCTAAAGTTTGCGCATGTTCTTTTATATACAGTCGTGGTCAACTAATTAGGGACACTCTCTAGTTAATCCAAATTGTGAATTTATTTTTTATTTTCCAACGAGTCTAAACAATATTCCACATCTTTTACATGTAAGTATAATTAGTCATTTATGTGCCTAATTATACAAACAATAACAACTTCTTAAACATTAAACCTCTTTACAGTATAGCTGATAGATGATCACAGTGCTATTTGTTCAAAGAATGCTGGCTGGCCATTTAATTAGGGACACTGAGATATTGCGTTCTAGTTTCAAAATCTGAATCTCAATTATTATTTTCTTTCTTCTCCTATTCTTTGTGGTAGTTTTGGCGGCAATCTAGATTTGTAATTTCAAGTTTTGAGAGTTATTTTGAAGAACAATGGGCAAAAATAAAAGTTGCGATGCAACACTACGAAAAATTATCATGAAGTTTGTCGAGCGTGGTTGGTCATACCGAAGGATAGCAGGATATTTAAATTGTTCAAAAACTATGGTATGCAATGCAGTGCAACATTTCAGGCGCAATAACACAACTTTAAATGTGCCCAGAAAAAAGAGATCGAGAAAAACAACTCCGCAAGAAGATAGAATGATAACCAGGTTAGCTAAGAAAGATCCGTTTCTAGGCTCTATTTTAATTAAACATGAAGTGTTTGGGGCAGACGAAAGAGTCAGTGTATCAGCGAGGACAGTTCGACGACGTCTGGTAGAAGCAGGGTTGTTCGGAAGAGTGGCTCGCAAAGTACCGTTGTTAAAGAAAGAGCATAGAAATGCACGTTTGGCGTTTGCACGTAAATATGGACATTGGACCTACGACCAATGGCAACATGTATTATTCTCTGACGAGACCAAGGTTAATTTGATTTCTTCAGATGGAAGGCAATAAGTACGGCGTCCTGTAAAAGCGGAAATGAATCCAAGATTCACAAAAAAGCAGGTGAAACATGGCGGAGGAAACATTAAAATGTGGGGATCATTTTCTGGACGTGGAGTGGGACCTGTGAGGAAAGTTCAGGGTAACTTAGACCAACATCAATACAAGGCAATATTAGAAGAAACTATGCTTCCCTATGCTGAGGAACATCTTCCTATTATATGGACTTTTCAGCATGATAACGACCCAAAACATACAGCCCGTTCAGTCAAGTCGTTTCTTAACAGACAGTCGGTATCAGTGCTAGATTGGCCAGCAAATAGCCCCGACCTCAACCCAATCGAGCACCTTTGGCACGAAATTAAGAAAAAGTTGCCATTTATCGTACCACAACTTTAGATGAACTTAATTAAGCTTTTTGTGAGGCATGGGCAAACATTCTTGTTGAAATATGTCAGAAACTGATAATGTCTATGCCACATCTGTGTCAAGCGGTAATTACTAACAAAGGTTTTGCTACTGGGTACTGATTTTACCCGTAATAAAATGAAGTTGTTAAAGAAATTAAAATACTGCAGATTATTAGTTCTGTTTAACTCTATTTTTCATTTTACTTTACTGTTCTTAATTAAATGTCCAGCTACAGAATTGTACCTTAAATTGAATACATGGTTAACCTTTGATATTAAACACTTTTTTATATTTATTTAATCTTTTATTTACAGCCATTTATAGTATAATAATCGGATCAAATTATGCAAATAATAGTTACTGAGAAATCAACAGGGTTTTATATTTATATGTACATAGCCGGTTATTGCTGTCCACTATCTTGAATGTCCTTAATTAGTTGACCACGACTGTATATGTATATAATATTAACTGGCAGTCCCGGTCGTCTCACTGGCGTTTGTGCTTACTGCACCGATCCTTAAGGTCACAGCGTGATGTTTTATAACATATAGGCTTCCTCAATAAAACGGTTATCTAATGTTAGCATTGTCTGAGATTAGCGTTTCAAACAAACTCGGCCTGTGTATAATATTAGTATAGATTTAATTTTCGAATAAAATATTGCAAAATTGGGAACTCGTAGTAGAGGATTCATAAAATGTTTCTTCAATTACGAGAAGTGAACGATATAGCAAAAGCTAGATGTGCTACTAACACCAATAACTACATATGTCTGAACCCTATTGCGCAGTAAACAAAGATACTTAGAAAAAAACAAATAGACATATGAACATGTCTAGAATACCTTAATTATTTGTTTCGTAACGTAATAGTTATTCAGAGCACATTTTTTAACATTTATTCATTTATTTAAGAACCACTACTGGTATTGCAAACGCAAATCTTTATACTACCTAGCTAACTACTCATTAGGCTCGTTATACCTATGTATTTATTTGATTCAATTCGTCTGGATATACATACTTTTTTTATCGTAAATCCGATGACCCTTCAACTACCACCGCTGTTTTTTTGGTGTTGTAATACTTATAGCTTTTTTTTAATAATTTCTGAATGAGACATACACAGTTTAATGAACCCTTGATAAACCTAGAAGTGTAAGAGTGTTATTGAGACGTATTTTTAGTACTAATATTAGGTGGCAAAGTAAAACCTCTTCCTGTACTTAAAGAGATCATTCAGAATTAAAGCGTCTAAGAGAGGATAATTGCGGGATCCAGCTTCCACTAGTGTCAAAAAGAGGTATCTTCCAATGCCAAATACTCCAGGATTTTGTTAAAATATGTATTTGTACAAAATTCGCTTTTTGAAATGTATTAAACGTCATGAGCACCGCTCCGGAGTAAACAGTGAAATCTAATCACATTGTGTTCTGTTTAGAATTCCGTACCCAAAGACTAAAACGGGACCCTGTTACTAAAGCTCCGCTGTCCTTCTGTCTGTCTGTCTGTCTGTCTTTCTGTCACCAGGCTGTATCTCGTGAACCTTGATAGTTAGACAGTTGAAATTTTTACAGATAATGTATTTCTGTTTCCACTATTACAACAAATACTAAAAACAAGATTAAAATAAATATGTATTTAACATGTTTTTTTGCCTTTTTTATAGCTAATGGTACGGAACCCTTTGTGCGGAAGTCCGAATCGCACTTGGCCGGTTTTTTAAAAACCTGATTTATTCCTACGTCTGTCTGGAATACCCATTCCTAAAGTTACAAAATAATCCTTAGACCAACTAGTTGCTGCCAGTGTTGAAAAAGATTTTGTGTGTTACTAGTCAGAGTTATTTTGTTCTGCATCAAAAAATGCGTTCTAGGGCCGCAAAGACCCTACCCAAAAGACATCAGCTCACCACGTGCATCTATCCATATATACCTCACGAGCTTCGCCTAGATTACATAAATTATAACCACATTTTCTCCAAGTTTATGTCTTTTAGCTTAATGAAAACCAAATAGTTCCAATGTTTGATATTAATTCATTACCATCATACAGACCAAATGCTTCTTTTCCACGTCAGGTTTACATGATGAGTGTGTAAAATTACACCAGCAGTTATTTAACTGAATACCATTTTAATTGCCAATTCCTGTAATAAATACCACAAATGTGAGATCAATATTTATATTTAGACATGATAATACTCATCACTGATGACAATCCTGCATTCAAACTAATGTATTTATATTTAAATGAATATTAATGATCATGATATTCCTCATTGGTATAAATGAAACATAGTTTGTACAATGTTTCTACAGTAGCTGAATAGTAATTCTTTAAAACATATGCACATCCTCACAGCAAGATGAGAATGCAAGATGAATTAAAGAATAATGTTCATTGTTTTTTTTTTATGGGATATGGGGGCAGACGAGCAGACAGGTATCTGATGGTAAGTGACTCCTGCCACCAATTGACACTCAAAAGTCACAAGTGCGTTGCCTTAGGAGTATGGGCTTTTCTTGAAGAACGTATCGTTCCGGAAATACGGCAGGCGACAATTGGTGGTTGTACTTATAGAAATAGCCTTAATCTTGGGTCTTGGGTTACAGTAAAATACATCCCACCTTAGGGGATATGTGATAATGTAAATGTATAACCTGCTAATAATCAGCAGTTTGCAAGGTCCATCATGGCAAGGAAAACATTGCATTAAAAAAATATGAGGTGTAACTTTATCACAAGGACTAAATATTCAAGGACACGGATTTCCATCAGAGTGCCATATTCTGTATTGTGCCTAATGAGATATAGAAAAGTGGTCACAAGGTGTTTGTAATTCAATTTCAGTTGATTAAATTATTTATTATAATAATTTAAATATAATAAGATATCAAAATATTATTATAACATTATCAAAATAATATTTTGATAATGTTATTATTTTTATTTTGGAACAATTTCCTCCAACATATTTAATTTTTTTATTTAGTCTGCAACACAAACAGGTCATTTTGAGCAGAACATTAAAAACCAATGAATAAACCATTTTAATTATTTGTAATTTTGCAAACAAAAAAAAAAAAATATATAATGAAAAAATGTATTATAATTTACTTTAATTAGAAAATGGTTTCTCACATTCTGGGTGATTTGGACAGTCTCCTTTACAGGCCTCAGAATAAAAGAGTCCTCAGGGTATTTAGGATTTATGCTCAATGATGGTCCATTGTCATCTCAGAAAATAGGTCCTGTACAGAAGGGGCTACTTCTATAGAGTATATTCTCTTTTTTCTTCTCTTCTACTCTCTTCTAAATTGTGTATATATATATCTATTTACTTTGCAGTTTTAACTAGTTTAAATAGAACATATAATGTAATGCAAACTATTACTATGCTTAGATTAAACATACACTTAAATCCATATTAAACAAATCATCTGATAAAAGTTTATAGGAATGCATAATAACAAAGGAATTATCAAATTTATATATTAAAATGAGCTTAGTAAGTAAAATGTGTATTCAGTAAAATTAATATTAAATACATATACACATATGCTCAAACCCTTATTCCCTATGGGGTATGCAGAGGTAAGTAACACCCCCCATTTTGCAAATACGAATTTCGTACCTCTAATGTAATAGGGAGCCATGAATTGGGCACTTCATGACTGTATATATACTGTTGGATAGAATACTATCAGTAATATCATGTATATTACTGATAGTATATTCTATCCAACAGTATATATCATACTTTAACAGATCTGCAGTTTTTAAAATAACATTACAAACATTTATAAATAAAAATATTTATTTAGTAAACAAGCACAAAATATAATCTTAAAAATAAACTGAACTGAAACTGAAGTAATTTCGTTTTAGAATACTCGAAACCTTACTACCTGTAATAGTGTAGGTAGATTTTTATTATTTATAAGACAACCCTGTACATTTTAGACAAGAATTACATATACATATATGTTTAGCAACCTCAAACTCAAGAGAAGAAAATCAAAACCCTTTCTGGAGGCTGGAGAAATACTCATTAAATGTCATTGGAGAAGGTTTATGTTAGGACATTATGACTATAACATACATATTTTAATGTTCGTGTTGATCAAAGTTAGTGTAAATCAAAGACATGTTTTTTAACTACCTGCAAATTCTTGCATGATTTCAACAAAAAATCATCCAATAAAAATACTTATTGGGGCGGCAGATACCGTTCGTTCAACACCACCGCTTTACCGGGACGATTTCTTATTGAATGTGGGGCATACGACCGGTTAAAGACACTTACAACTTAGCGTTTCTGTACCACAAAGAGCACGCTAAACATGACCTACCTTCATATCTGATACAATCTGCTGATAGAGGTTCCATAATGGTGAACAATCCTTCTCTGTAGTCCCCTCCATTGTCATAAAAACACACAACACAAAAACACAATCAAATTACACCCGACAATTCACCATCGATCGCGTCCGTATTTATTAAAAATAACTGTTGCATTTTCATTTGTTATGGATTTAGGACAAAACAATTAATTTTACTACATTTCACTTCATGTTTGAAAGCATAATAGAAATGTTAGAAAACACGATATGTAACAAATCAATATTTATAAACACCAATGCTCTTCGTTAATTAGACACGGGAGAAAACGTCTTATAATTGCATAAATACACTAAAAATACATGATGTTTCTATTTATTTCGAAAGAAATAGCTCACTTGAGCATACATTCATTCAAGAAACTAAGTATTTACACTAGTTTTCATATAAAAACATCCGATACAATTCTAAACGCGACGCGAAATATCGTACAACAGACAAGCTCGTCGGCCGGAGTCGGTTTGTTTGCCTTGTTCGAGAACGCTTAACGTATCGTCAATGGTTGTGGGTTGCAAATTAAAAAATATATTATATTCTTGAAGATCTGTTAACAGCAATTTTTAATCGCCTAAAATCAATTTTGTAAAATTAAATAACAATTATGAACATTAGTAGAACCTTAATAGTTCTCTATAAATATGTCTCTATAATATTTAATGAACGGTATCAATGAATACTAGTATTTTTGCACAATCTTAATTTTTCTAAAGTATCATTTGAAAATAAGTAAAAGAAAAAAAATAGCATTTAGA
The DNA here is from genome assembly GCA_947561695.1 of Tyria jacobaeae. Classification (NCBI taxonomy): domain Eukaryota; kingdom Metazoa; phylum Arthropoda; class Insecta; order Lepidoptera; family Erebidae; genus Tyria; species Tyria jacobaeae. Next base: position 2,580,113 of record OX387232.1, on the reverse strand, counting down.
TATTTCACATTTTTTATTAAAAAAAAAACAATATAACAACTAACGGCAACGGGTATGTATCACTTACGCCAGAATTCCATGTCACAAAAAAAAGAAAATTTGATTTTCATACGACCTCGTTAATGTGCCATCGATTATATAAACTGTTTTATTCTCCCTAAATAATAGACATTGCCGGCACCACTGTGTTGAATTTAAACTCGAGTGAGCCCATAAACAACTAATAATAAATAGATTATTCAGACTTGATACTTCATTTTTCAAAGTGATTAATTTATAATTAGTTTTAAAGGGGTTCCTAGTACTATTACACTATACTGTACTACACCGTACAGTACAGTACCAGTTTTCCAGTGGAAGAAAATACACGTTCGTTCTTTATATAATAGTATAGTACAGTGTCTGTACTGTAATGTACCAAAGAATGAACGAGTATTTTCTTCTAATTTTCTATTTATAAAAACAAGCAAAAACTTGATAGTTTTGGTTTGATTTGGTTCAATTGAATTATTACATATTATACCAGAAGATATCGATTTTAATAGAGGAAAAGAATAGTTGAAGTGTAAAAATAAATTAGAAGCAGATTCTTTTTTAAACTTGTTCAAAATTCAGTCAATCTTCTCCTAGTCAAACTGCGCCAACTTTCAAAATTATTTGACTATCCGCTATACCGCTATCCCCAATTTAATAACAAAATCCCCTGTCTGCTTCTTGAATTCCAATACTTTACCCGTCTTCCTAGCTCTCTTTTCCAAATGTTCGTTTTGCCTCTGTTTTTCATATCAAATGTATCTTTGATGTTACAGCCCAACATCATTCTGGACTTCCGAATAAAAAGGTCCTCAATAGAAACAAATAAACTTTTTATTGATGAAATTACCTACAATTATATTAATTGCCTCATATTTTTTAGGGATGCTTCTAAAACCTCAGTTAGTGGCGCTGTTGGTATTTCTGTCTGAATGCCTTCCCCAAGTATAATTTTAAATCAGAAATGTTTAAATTTAATTTTATATTTTTTTAAATTCCTTTCTAAAAGTACATAATTTAAATTAAATTTAAACTTTATGATTAAACTTAACATTAGACTTGTTCTATTCCAGTGTCAGAGATATATATACATACATATGTATATAAGTTAAACGTTGTTATATCCTGGATTCCTGGACACTCACTTATATTTCAGGAGATGAAACTGCTCACTCATGTGCTAAAATCGCTACCCATACGAGTTCTGTTGAACATTCGGAAATATACTCCCATGACATTTGTTCCTCCTCAAAATCACAACTATTTTGTATGTATCAAAAACTATAAGAGGTAAATTTTATGGTGATATACATTCAGAAATTCTTCTAAAATCCTGGTTTTGCCAAATTTTCTAAATTAGATAAATGCGTTACCTCTATAATTAGCCGCCCAAGATTAAATTAGTCGTGCATTCCAGTATTCCTAGTGAAACTTAGAATAAGAGATAGTTCTATTTGGTAATGTGACCTTTATGAAGGTTATGTGGAGCATATATTTCTTAGTTATCCTAAGACTAGGTTCCTTTTTATGATGTTTTTTCCTCAACACATTCCCCGCCCTACGTCCCTGATTCTGTTACTAGTTTTTACCTCTTTTGTATACATATTCGGTAGTATTAATATAAGTATGCATGTATTAATATAAATAAAATAAAATTATAGTTTGAAGTAATGTAAATTATTTATTTTTGTTAATTTTATATTTATATGTTCTTTTTATATTATAGGGTAGACGAACAGACGGGTTACTTGATGGTAACTGATAACCACAGTCCATAGATACCTGAAACTGGAGAGTCGTAAGTTCGCTGCCCGCTTTTGCCCGCTTGTGAAGATTGATGAGGGTATACGGGGAGGGGTAAAAGACGGGGATGAGGAAATGGGAAAAGGGGCGGGATGTCAGGGATAGGAATAAGGAGAGGAGAATTAGGCCTCCGGAAACCTCACTAATTTCGGGGAAATGCAACGCAAGAGTTGCTTTTCAACCGGTTTTCTGTGAGGCCGTGTTATCGCAACAGTCGAGACGGCCCATTCGTGTCTAAGCATATTTACTGCAACTTATTCATTTTCATGTTACGCTTGAAATATTTTTTCTTTGGCTCTATTAAAGCTCTGAAGCTCTACATTAAATCTTTTGACAGCTGGTCCTTCGGATACATTATATTGGCTTCCAGTACTTTTGTATAATCTATGACATTGGCAAAATTGTGGCAACTCCACCAAAGCTATTAATCAAAAGTTGAAGTTGAAGTTGAATTTGTATTAGCGAAAGACGTTTTCGCCATCAAAGCTGCTGTTATTATAATTTCTTAAGAGTTATGTCATAATAAAATAAATATGTCGACAGTGGTTAATTTCGACGGCATTAAAGCCGGCTGTATATACAGGATAGCCCTTGAAAATTTTGTGTAAGTCAACTGATAATTTTTCGCGCGCTCTTTGAGTCGTTTTAGTAAATTATCGTTTGTTATTAATATTTTCTTAAAGTAATAGCTTATTTTTTTGCAGCCACAAATGTATTTGCTTGTGTATAGAGATCTATATCTGCGTGGTCAGTGGTATTAACATGTTTATATTGTGATTTACATATTTATGTATGTATTCACATAATCCTTAGTCGTTGTTTATTGTATAAGATCTACACAGTTACCGATGTAAGGTATATTTCTTAGTATTTCCATTTGTACATGAAACGTTAAGGACCCACTTCATATTACTATAGTTTATTTAGAATACTATAATATATAGGATTGCTGTGCTGTAGAACCTGATAAGGCTACTAAAACAAGGGAGACTCATGTTTGGGGAGAGATGAGTAATTTGTGATGAACTGATGAGTCATAGTCATAACAATTCAAATTATATGGGTACACTATGTCAGTTATAACTATATAAGTATACTATACTTATATATTTTTTATAAAACTATAAATCTATATAACATGCTATCCTACTCTTAGTGCCATCATTTTAAAAAGTATGATTAATATGATTATGATATTCAATTTAGATTTATACATAAATAGAAATAGCGACATTGTAGATTAGTTTCTGGAGGTGGTATATAGATAAATACACTCCTATATCCTTGAATGGGAAGGCAAACGAGAAACCATAAAGGGATGTGACTGTTATTGACACAATTGTTCTCAAGTGATTATAATTTATTACTGAATTATTATTACAAATTGACACACTGATAAGTGTCTATATATTATTGACATAATATATCATATAGTTTTTCATGACTACAGTGGGATAAACAGAGAAATTTGTTTATATTTTTTTTAAATTGTCTACAAATTCCTATTTTTATTATAAAAATATTTTACTTACAGAACATATAAAAAAGTGGAGCTATTTCCTGGCCCAGGGTTAAATCTTATTATTGGTCCAAATGGAACAGGAAAATCAACATTTGTGTGCGCTATTATATTAGGGCTTTGTGGGAAACCCAGTACCATTGGGAGGTCTAAGAAAGTAAGTATGACAGACAAATCAGATCTACTTTATGAGAGTACAGGATTCTATGGATAAATGCAATGTCTGTTTGCTGTTTGTTGGTTTTTAGAAGAAAAAACTAAAAGGACCGAGCAGTTCTCAACCAATATGCATTCTAATAAAAAGGCTCATGAGATTTTTAATGAAGAGGAATTTACACATAATACCATATTGTTATGTGTTTTTGTGTTCTACAGCAATAGTCATCTTTGTCAAATTATATCAATTAGAATTTATTTGCTTGGTGTATGTATATTTAAGTTTGTATTTATAATGAGAAAAGCTGATTCATTAAATTGTACTAAATGTAACCAGATTCAAGATATACAACATTTGCTGAAGGCATGTGTACTGAAAATAACTGAATGGGAGTGACTAATGTTTGAAAGGGAGCTTATTAGGTTTAATGTGGGGCTACTAAAATTCAAATTGGCAAGAACAACATCTGAAAAACTTAAAAGTGGTGTCATCTGTCAATAGTTAGTATTGTGACAGTCTCAATAGCATAAAGAAATAGTACATATTAGATCATAAGGTAAATATAATTAGTATAATACTATACAGTATATCTTTATACAATCCCCTAAGTATGAGTTACATTGAAAAAAAGTGTATAGATAAGATTGAATATTTATTTTCTCTACTTTTAAATCTATTATTGTATCTTCATTGCAGATATCAGACTATGTCAGAAGTGGTTGCCAAAATGCCACTATAGAGATTGAGCTATACAGAGATCATGGACAGAGAAATGTCGTCATTACAAGAAATTTTAACCTTTTGGATATGTCTACTTGGTCTATTGATCATAAGACTGTCAGGGAGAAACAAGTGCAGGAAATTATATCATCTATGAACATTCAGGTATGTATTTTTTTTAGTATATGGGACAAGCGGGCAGGCCGGTCACTTCATGGTAAGTGACTTCCGCTGTCGCCGCCACACTTGCAACTTAAGAGTCACAAGAGTGCAGACCGCTTTTATAGTATGAGAAAGGGAGGAGAGAAAAAAAGGGAAGAAAAAGGCGATTGAGACTCCATTAACCTTACTCACTCAATCACACAATGCAAGCATTGAACAACAGGTTTTCAGTGAGGCCATGGTGATACTCGGTCGTGACGGCCCATATGTGCTGAAGCTTGGCTCTCCCTCATTGAAATACATATTATTATGATTATGCCCTTATCTCCGAAAGCGTAGTCTGAGTTATAAAAGGATTACTTAAACTTAGTTGTAAAAACATAAAAGAGCATAAAAAAAAAATTGATACTGAGGTCACTTTTTTTTGGTAAATTCTAGAAAGTAAAAATGAAAATGGCAATCTCTACCATGATTATTCATCTGCTTTGTTTCAATCGGTATTTAGGCATAAATGCTTCTTTGTTAAAATTCTGATTCACTGTCTTGATGTGAGTACTGATTGCTGAGCCAGTGGTTGTGGCTTTAATTCCCACATAGGACAAAAATTAGTGTGATCTATAAATAGTTGTCCCTAGTCTTTATGGCAATTATTTCTATGTTGTATTAATATTTATTAATATATATATATATATATATTATATTTATTCCTAAAAAAATAGTTTGTAATATTGGGCTTACATCTACTTTAATTAGAATCTTATTCACTAGTGATCTGAAATTAGAATTAATATGATAAAAATTGAAATAAAATAAATAAGTAAAGCCATTTACTAATATTCCTTATCTTTCAAATCTGTCATAGGTGGATAATCTATGCCAGCTTCTACCACAAGACCGTGTGCAAGATTTTTCCAAAATGGACCCACAAGAACTTCTACGAAGTACATTGTCTGCAGTTGGTGGTCAAGAGAGTGTTCAGCAGTTAAATGAGTTGATTGAGTGTCGGAACTTACAAAGAAGAAATGTTACATCACTACAGAATAATGCTCAGGTGATTGAAGAACAGAAACGACTTAATGAGAGGTAAAAGAACATCTTGGCACATAAATAAAATTCATAATTGTTTATTATTTTACGATTATTATTTTGTTTATTATTTTATCCTTCAATAAGTACTTTATCCAACATTAACAGATTTTTTTGGAGCAAATCCTTACTTCCAGTGATTATCCTATTTAATCATTGATGACGTTGATTTGGTTGAATAAGAAGAGGTAGGCCAGCACTGTAAATTTTGTATGTGGATGCCCCGAAAGAAGTAGATAGACTGTTTTTTACATACTACGGCTAAAGGTAGTGCTTATAACTGTGTGTAATTATTTATGAATTGCCATAAAATAGTGTCAATTATATAATCAAATTATTTCCAGATTGAAAGTAGTAATTGAGGCAATGGAGAAGAGGAAAGAGATTGAGAAAAAGATAGTGATATGTGAAAAGAAGAAATTGTTTTTGGAATACCAAGAGTTGAGAGATAAATATATTGAATACTTGAATGACAAGAAGGAAGCTGTGAAAGTTGTGAAAACACATCAACAGCAATTGCAGCCGTTGAGAAACTTCATTGAGACTGCTAAAAAGGAAATAAGTAAAGTGGAGAAAAAGAAATTAGAATCAGTAAGTATGTTTATTTCTAATACAGGGAGCAAACAAGCAGATGGGTCACTGAAGGTAACTGCTGTAGCCTTTGACACTTGTAACTTAAGAGTTGAGAGAAGGAGAAAACTAACTTGGAGATATTGAACCATAAATTTTTCATGTTTGTAATAAGTACAAGCTTGCATTTGCATATTTGATGGACTTAGTCTTACTTAATCTTAACTCAAACTCAACTCCATATCTGTGACTCATGCAGTTTTGTAAGTCAACACATTTCCTAAAATAATTTCAGAAATAAGTTTCTGCACTCGTCTATCACTCTATTGTATATTTATTTTGTACTTTTGTTGTAAATGAGTGCTTATGCCAATAAAAATGTAATTAAGTAGCCTGTGTGCTTTTCCAGGCTATATGTAATGTATCTCTTTGCCAAATTTTATCCAGCTTAGCTTGGCTAGCTTAGCTATTCTGGCGTTATTGAGTAACAAACATCCATTCAATATTTCTCATTTAAAGTAGAACTACACTTATTTTTTACTATTACAAAATGTCAAAAAGATGAGTGCAGAATGTCTGTGAAGTAATATATAAAGCTTCTATGAGTGGGCGAGTTGGTGGGAGTAGACTCAGAAAGAGACAGTAGAATACTAACTTAATACATATGTATACTCACGCATGTATCCCCGTAAGGGTAGGCAGAGGCGCATCCTACACCCACAATCATAACATAATAGCTTATTGCCGTCAAGCGGTATTACTGAATGAAATGAATGTGGATGTTCTATGTAAATTTTTTGTGTTTTGCATTGGGTGAATAAGGAGACATTATATGTAAAATGGTGCGAATGTAATGTTACCCAAACAATTTTAATGCATACAAAAATGTTTATTTTTGTTTTAAGAACAAAAAAATCTACAGTTTCAAAGAGTCAGCCAAAGAGTCACTGGCCTCAATTCGTGCTCAAGAGTTTCGGCTCAAAGAGGTAGAGAGCTCTTTTCAAGAGAAGATGGAAAGGCATCGAAATAAAGAGAGAGAATTACAAGAGGCCAAAGTTAAACTGGACAAATTGAATATGGATAAGATGAGACTAGTGGAGAAAGTTGGAGACGGTATTTTCTTTCTCATAATAATAATAATTTATTTATATTTTCATGTATGGATATAATATACAATATTTTCACATGCATAAGCTCACACCTGTATCCCCTAAGGGGTAGTCAGAGGTGTATTAAACACCACATTTTGCCATTTACAATTCAGACTCACTGACTGTATACATACTGTCTGATAGATAACAGATCACCTTCTATGAAACAGATGTAAAGAAATGTAGTTGATATTTAAATCCATATAATTATAATTCATAATAACAGTATAGTCAAAAAATTAGGTAAGTAAAAATTAAAAAAAAAAATAGGCGATAAAACAATGATAAAATTATAATACAGTGCAACCTTAATATAACGTACCTCAATATAACGACTTCCTCGATTTAACAAATTCTTCGTAATCCCCTTTACCTTTACATTGCGAAGTTTATTTGCGAACAACCTCTTTATAACGAATTTTCAAGTATCAAAAGTGAGTGTAAATACCTCTAATTACCTAATTTTGTCAACCCAAAACCTTTATATAACGTTCCCACCAATATGACCTTTACTATGTGATTCAGTCGCGACATAATTTGATAAAAATGTGTTATCGTTTATTAGTAGAAGTTGATCGCTATAACAAGATGAGTAAGTAATGTTGAGGTGAATAAAACTATTTTTTTACCTCTTTATAACAAATTTGAGGCCAACCTAACCTCAGTATAACAAACCTCAGTTTAACGAATTACTTGATATAACGAATATTACTTTTATTACTTGTTCCCTTCCGATTTGTTATATCGCGGTTGCACTGTATATTATTATGTCGTTATTACTATTATTATCAACACTACAATCATAATATTCATTTAAATACACAATATTAAAAGGATCACAACACGTGTGAATAGAAAAAATATATAAAAAAAAATATAGAATTTAGAAAACCTACTAATTAATTAAACTAAAGTACTTATAATATAAAAATGCCATTGTGAAAGTACACGGTCACGGTTATCAATAAACTCATCAACAGAGTAATACATTTTACAGCAGAGTAATCACTTTTATAAGACAATTTCTTAACTTTAAAAAAAAATTCAATGGAGTTCTGTTATAGCGTTATGCATATCTTAGTATTCTTATTAACTGTTAAAGGCGCAATACATTTATTTATTTAAGCTTTATGCTCTTACAGTACTAAGGTAGTGTAAATTCTTATAAGATACATTATTTATACCAGAGATCACCTGATTAATGGACCCATTGTTTAAATGTAAGTTTTAAACAATAACATGTACAGTTATATCTTAAACTGTCAATATGTTATACAATCACAGTTCAAGTTACAATGGCTGGTGCGAAAATAAAATTTGATGTAATTTTATACATTTACTTAATATGTTTTATCACAATAAAAATGATTTTTGTGACGTTGAATTACTTACGTGGATATAAGATTTATGATACTTTTGAGACAACTATTAAAATGCTAAAATAAAGATGTACTTATACGAGGTTACAGCACAAAGATAAACTATAAGTAAAGTCAATTTTTCGATCCTCCGTTGCTAATTGTTTTTAAAAATGCATATAGATTTAAAAATCTGTCTGGCCAGATATTTTGATGATGATGATAAATTGCTTAATACATTTTAGTTTTTATCTTTGTTATTTATAATCTTTAAATGCATCTAATTAAGAGGTCAAGGTAAACGCTCAAGGTCATTGGCGATTAGGAGGAGTCGCCAATGACCTTGAGTGTTTAGGTTTCACTGCTCACTTCTAAACATTTACTATAATTTACTGCCATCTATTTACACTTAGCTGTACTACGCTAGTGCACGTTATCGGATACCATAGAGCAAATACTTATTAGATGCGGCAATATAGAAAATCTTAAATTACTTTTATTTGGATTTTTGTTTAGCTTTGTAGTTTGTAGTTTTAACGAGGTATACGTTAAAACTAATAATGGCCATCCATCAGTGAGCGCTGGCACTTAGCGACTCAGCTATATAAAGCTTGTATATACATTCAAGGATTGGCATTCTGGATCAAGAAGCAGTAGAATTGTAAGAGCAAGCAGTAGAATAGGTGATAAAGAATTAATTAACACCTGAAGTCTATGTAGTAGTAGTAGTAGCAGCGTTCTTTCCTAAGAAATACTAATAACATGTATACATTCATACGCTCACGCCCGCTTGTATAAGAGATATGCTTGCAGAGGTGTGTTAAACACCTTCATTTTGACCATTAGAAATAGCTTCCACTAACGTAACAATATTTCTTGTATGTGCGAATTACAGAGCTGTAACAACGGCGACAAGATGATGTATGACGAGGATGAGGATGGCTAATTTAATATTAACAACAACTTAATATTACTTACAGTAGAATGCCATTAAGTCCGCCTCTTTATAATAAGTGCATAAAACTTAAATAAAAAAAAACTATTATTTTACATTATTTATGATACGAGTGGTTACTGTAGCTAATAGGTGCCTGATAATATAACTGATATTTTTTAAATAGGTACATTAAACAATATTTAACCACAATTCATTGTAGCTAGGGAAAATTGGTTATTAAAAAATGGATTCTCTGTTTAAATAAATAGCTCTCGCACTAGAATTAATACCTGTATCAGGACATTGAAATTAGAGGAAATAAAGAACACCGAGACTCAGATAAATAGTTTATGTACGTGGGGATCGGACCTACAATACTCGACTACGGCGAAGTGATAGCACAAACCACTGCGTCTCCATTGCAGTCCTTCATTTAGGACATTTAGTAACAAATACAATGTAAAAATGTAATGTAATGTAAATTAACGTTTTTAAGAAATATCACAGTCTTCAATGCTCCTTAATCATGAACATAATGCTAGCTGCTGCTTACATCACCCCTGAATTTAAATAGCACTAGCCTTAAGTACCAATAATTAAATTAAAAATAAACTTATTGAAATCGAAATTGTTTGAAAATTAGTTTAAAGTCCTTACTTAATCATAGTTTTGTAAGGCACCTTAATACATATATAATACATTTTTTTTTCTAGAAACCAATGTGAAAATGGAATTAGCGGAGTTACATAAGCCCATATCAAAAACGAATGCTACCATAGAAAAATTCAAGAAACAAAAACTGGAATTGCAACATGATATAGATATTAATATCATGCCGAATATCAGATTGTGTCAGAATAGGTATATGCATCATTTAGTTTGTTTTTTTTTTTTCATATGTGTCTGTTCTTTTTTGTTTTTTACTTTTTTTTTTTCAAAAATAATGAATACCAGCAACGTAGGTCACACATTACTAGTATTTTTGTTAACACCCCCAGCTAAGCTAACTGCTTGTGTTAGGGGTAGGCTTACGACGGTAGTGTACTGGATAGGGTTTAAACCAGCAACCACTTGATCGCAAGTCCGATGCCTCAGCCATCACGCTATATGTTTATAGGTATAATTATGTATGTTGATACGTATAATTTATGTGCAGGATACGTATGTTGGAGGATGGGAACTTGGAACGGTTAGAAACGCTTCGTAGATATAGTGTGGACTGCTACAACGCGGTACTGTGGCTCCGAGAAAACAGACATCTGTTTCACCATGACGTTTACGAACCTATGATGCTAGAAGTAAGTATTCACAATAAATAACTTATCAGCTCTTAACTTTTTATGTTACCAACATAAATCTTGGTTTCTTCACTATCCATCACGTTGTTGCTATTCCAATAACTAATAAAAAAAATTGCATACTGTGTTTACCGTAGGAGAGCCATGGTTAGGCACGGCCACACAAAACTGTACAGACAATACTTGCATTGCATTGCCGAGTGAGTGAGGGTGCCGGAGGCCTATATTCCCCCTCTCACTTCCCCTCTCCTTAACCCCCTCACTTTTCCGCCCCCCTCATTACTCTCAAAGGCGGTCAGCGCTTTTACGACTTGTGTTCGACTCTATGTTAGAGGTGACCATGGGTGAAGGTTGTCACTTACCATCAGGTGACCAATCTTTTCATCTGTCCCCCTATATTATGTTAAAAAAGTAATATAGCAATATTTACATTCAAAATACATATTTTTATTTCATATTTTTGAACTTGAGAGCGTAGGTTGAGAATACTTTTTTTATTTAATAACGTTTGGAAACCCCCACGGGTGCCACTTCATCGTATGAACGATGACGCGGCTATATCAGACTCAAACCGACTAAAACCACAGGGCTTACTTCATAAGCTGCTAAGTGTTCAATATTTAGGCGACGCTGTGTACATACATACATATGTATGTTGTAAATTTCTATTATTCCAGATTAACTTCAAAGATCCTAAATTTGCTCGTTACCTAGAGTCTACTGTTGCTGACAGAGACTTAGTGGCTTTTACCTTCGAATCCAGTCAGGACATGAATTTATTCCTTCAAAAAGTGAGACAGGAGAAGGGCTTGCGGAGAGTGAATGCATTGTGTAGCCAAGGAGGTCCTGTGGAGTTACCGGAGAGGAATATTCAGCAGTTGAGGTAGGACGATATTAATAATAATCTGCAATACCATTCCCCGCAGTTTTCTAAAGATCAAAGTGTAAATTTTTAGAGCCTATTTGATTCCTCAATAAATGGGATATCTAAGGCAAAAACTCCTAATCATATTACTAGGTACAGAGATTAGAGCGGTCAAACAAACAAACTGTCTTTTTTTATATCATATTAGTATAGATTTACCCTGAGTAAAGGTAACAAGAACATAGATAAACATACAGAAGAATAGTTTTGAACCTTTAAAGCAAATGGTCTATGTAACGTGCATAATAATAATAACTTCAGACATCACACATAGTGCCGTCTGATCCTAAACTAACCAGAATTTATACTAAGGTAATCAGACAGCTGATAAACATAAATTGATATAGAAATTACAGCCAGACACGGAACAAATGATTATGCTCATAACACATTTATCTTGGTTGAGATTAGAATTCATTAACCACTTGACCAACAGGCCAATCAAATTGAATGAGAGTGAGAAAGAGTGGCTAATGGCTAATGGCTAAAGTCAAGAAGATCAAAAATTTAAATTTTAATAAATTCCATTCTTTTTCAGCTACTTGGGCTTCTACACGTATCTGGTAGACACAATATCAGCTCCTGATGCTATAGTGAGGTACTTGTGCAAGACATACAGGATTCACACCATTCCTATCGGCAATGATCATACATACAATAACAGTGGAAAGGTGCCAGCCAATATTACTTATTTTTTCACTGGTAAGTACCAGGGATATTTTTATCGTTTAACTAGAACTATTAAAAACAATAATGTGTTTATGATCATACCTTACTAATTATCACGAAATTTGCATTCAAATTGTCAGTGTTATGTATACTACGATCACAAGAAAGACTGTGGAATTGAAAATTAACTTTAACTCAAGTGAAGCCGTAGACAAAAGCTAGTCGAACATAACTATTGTATCTTTATTGGTTCACACTTATAACGTTTACAGACAGCACATACATAAGTATTACGTGTGTGTTGTCAGTAAACGTTATAACCTATTAAGTAGATTTTCCTGTCAAAATCAGACTGTCTATGCTGTCTAAACTTGTCTGTTTTACAGGAAATCAATTCAGTTCAAAAGTGCAAATAAATTCGTTGAATGTGTACGTCGGCGGCCATTCCTTTATACACGTTCACATACCATTTGTAAATAAATAGCAGCTGAATGAAACAACTATTTCATATTTATCTATTGGAGAGCTATGCTGAGGTGCGAATGGTCCGGCTAGACGGCCATAATGATAATACCACGGCCCTACCGAAAAGTGGTAGACACACAATGCTTGCATTGTATTAGCGAGTGGCTAGGGGTAGTAGAGGCCCAACTCCCTCCCCCCGCCCCTGAACCCCCCGCCCCACCGTTTATCACCCATAAAGGTGGACAGCGACTTACGACTTAAGTTGCAGTGTCCATAGGCGGCGGTTGTCACCATCAAGTGACCTGTCTGTTCGTCTCTAATGCCCTCGTACTCGTCCTACTTCCCTAGAGCGGGGGCTCTTTAGTAGTAGTAGGGGGGTAGACAGGATTGTTGCGGGACATTGTGTGATGATATATAATTCTTAATTAATTTTAAAACAGGATGTGAGCAATTTTAGGAAATAAAGAAATGTCTAAAAGTCCGTATAATTATAATATTTTTGTTATTATTCCATACTTTAGAGAACCACAGGTTCAGCGTGCGAGTATCGGCCTACAGCGGAGAGAAGTCCAGTTCCACCATAGAGATCAGACCGCCGAAATTATTCGCCAACACCGTAGACGCTGAACAAGTGGAAAAACTCAAAACTGAGTAAGTTTTATCTATCTTCTACAGAAATAATATATCATTTCGATATTAGTGTTGAAAATACTTATTCATTAGGAATAATGATCAAAATATAAAACAAAATAAATTATATTGACTAAAAAGATGTACTAACGTTTTCATTTTAGGAAAATGGCACATGAGAGATCTGCACAGGATCAGAAAAATAAAATTAATGAGCTCGACAATCATTTGTCTGCTTTAGAGAGTAATTTAAATGACTTAAATAGGAGGAGGAAAGCCATCAATGAAGGAGTGGAGAAGGTAAGCATATACATTTTTATTGTTCACTTTTTTACGTTATTTTTTTTTAGAGCTATCCTTAGGCACGAATGGGCCGGCTCGACCGGTGCGATACCACGGCCTCACAGAAAACCGGATGTGAAGCAACGTTTGCGTTGCATTTCCCGGGAAATTTGTTAGGTTCCTTAAGGCCCAACTTCTTATAAAATGAAGTGTTTAAAACTTCCGGGGTATTTGCTCGTGGAAGGCCCGGGCTTAGGGCTGCTTCGGTCATCGTCATCAGAATCTCCAAGGTCATCCACAGAGCTATCTGCATCAAGGCGAATAATGAACTCTTCTGGTACCATAACCACGACATTGTCACTCTGCATATTCCTCTTCTATACCCTTACCTTCTTGCACAACTTTTGCCAATCCCACGCTCCCACCAGAAAACTTTTTCTTGAATTAGGTCTATGCATTTAGTAACATTCCATTTCACATTTTTGCTGGCTGCATATTGTTTTATATCAGATCATGCCATCTCGATTGGATTGAGATCCGGGTGGTATGGTGGTAATATTAGCAATTCATGACCTTTTTCAGATAGGATTCGGTCAATCGAAAATATATTGAATCTTTCCCTGTTTGACTTGATCAAATTGTATAACTGAGGTTTCAGAAGCGTTTCGTCGTAATGTATGCCTTTTTCGGTGAGCCAAGCCTGCATGTCAGCTTTCTTTGAATTTGAGCTTGGTGCGATATCCCACTGTTTATCGTGGTAGGACCCGTACTACCACGACTATCGCACGGACATCAATTGAGTTGTGAGCCATTTTTCGTAGTTTTCAAAATTCAAATTATCGTGGTAGTCGCCGGATTTGGTACGCGCTTTAAAGGTCAGTAATGCATTCGGTACAATTCCATACCCAGACCCCGCGTGGAAAAAACAATTATCTTTTGAGCTATCCCTTTGAAATGAGTTTTTTAGGCCCTTTGTACTACCGTCGGTGCAGGCTTTTGGCGTAGAGTGCGATGAATCTACATACGGTTCATCCGTATAGATAATAGGGTGTCCCTCTTGACGATATTTCTTAATTTTGTGTAAATTCAATACGTTGCAAAGGAATATTTAAAGTCGGAATCAGTACTTTTCGATTCATCGAAACTCCTAATTATTCGTCGTAGACTTCGTTCTGAGCCTTTAAAATTTATGTCTTCTTCTAGCGTCTGTTTTAGCTTTCCGACGGTGGGTAGCTCATTATTTAATGTATGATAGTTGTGTATGCACCTCTTAATTACGCCTTGGTCAAAGTTGTCAATTTCTGGCAGGCTTGAGTGGTGATGTTTCTTACCGTTGCAACACACGTATGTGTGGCCTCTGCTGTCCTTTTTGTATTTTATCCAAACAACTGATTATAGTAGTGGTAGAGCCATGCTTAAGCACGAATGGGCCGGCTCGACCGGTGCGATACCACGGCCTCACAGAAAACCGGTTGTGAAGTAACGCTTGCGTTGCATTTCCCCGAAATGAGTGAGGTCTCCGGAGGCCCAAAATCCCCCACCCCCCCTAATGATAGCGCTGTTAACAAAAAGGATACCCCAGGGGGGTACCAGCGCTAGCGTTGGAGAATCCCCCCCTGGACGTCCACCCTCAGTACGGATTATGCCTGAGCGTGGACGCCCAGGCTGCCCCTCGTACTCTGGGGGGGGGGGCTCAACTGCGCTCTCAAAATCTGCTCGGGGCAAGAGAAGGCATACCATGGCACCCCCTGTCACGTTTACCGTGGATTTTTGTAACATCAGGGGCTTACATTCGAACCTCAACACTGTCCACCACCACCTTGAGACAGCAAAGCCGGCCTTGCTCTTTTTAACCGAGACGCAGATATCATCTCCAGCGGACTCATCCTACCTCTGCTACCCTGGGTACGGACTGGAACACTCCTTTGTTCCTAAGGCTGGTGTATGCGTGTACGTTAGAGATGATATCACTTCTCGCCGCCTCGGCAATCTTGAAGGTTGGGACCTCTCCATCTTATGGCTACGTGTAGACTGCGACGACCATCCCCGCATCTACCTATGCCTCTACAGGTCCCATAGCGGTGATGCCGAAACGGACCGACTCATCGACCACGTCCAAATGGCTACAGACTCAGTGCTCCAGCAGATCCCATCCGCAGAGATTGTGATTCTTGGCGACTTTAACGCCCATCACGCCGAATGGCTTGGTTCGCGCAAAACCGATCATGCGGGAAGATCTGTTCACGATTTCGCCTTGGCATATGGCTTGCCGTAGCTAGTAGCAACGCCTACGCGAATCCCAGATGCAGAAAGCCACGTGCCTTCACTGTTGGATCTTCTGCTGACCTCACATCCTGACGGCTACAAAGTATCCGGCCCCGTATGAGTGAAGTATGAAGTATGAGGCCCCTCTTGGCTCTTCGGACCATTGCCTGATTAGGAGTATGGTGCCACTCGTTCACTCGCTGCGGCTGCGAGTTACAGGCAGTCGCCGCGTATGGCACTATAGGTCAGCAGACTGGGATGGAATGAGAACATTCTTTGCATCCTACCCATGGAGGTAGGTTTGCTTCTCGCCGGATGATCCCAATGTCGTTGCTGACTCTGTCGCGGATGTTGTGCTTCAGGGTATGGAACTTTTCATTCCATTCTCCCTGATTCCCACAGGTGGCAAGTCCCAGCCTTGGTTTGGTCGAACCTGCAAAGCGGCGTCCGGCCGAAAGCAGGAATGTTACCAAGCATGGGCTAATGCAGCGACAGCACGGGATGTAAAGACCAGCACATTAAAGAAGCAATTTAACTTTGCCTCCAGGTCCCTCAAAAGAGTAATTGCTGGGGCGAAGTCGGCTCACATCGGCAGAATTGGCGAGAGACTAGTGAGTCTCCCCTCCGGAACTCGTGCATTCTGGTCTCTTGCCAAAGCTGTCCAGGGGAACTTTTGTAAGCCATCCCTTCCACCTCTGCGCATAGGAGATAATTCGTTGGCCCACGACGCTAAAGAAAAAGCCGATCTTCTGGGCAAACTCTTTGCGTCCAACTCGACCCTGGACGACGGGGGAAACGCACCGCCGACCATACCGCAGTGCGAGACCCGCATGCCGGAAGTCCGGTTTACACAAAGGGCAGTGCGTAAAGCGCTTCTTTCCCTCGACGTTCATAAGTCGAGTGGGCCCGATAGAATCTCTCCTATCGTGCTGAAGACGTGTGCTCCAGAGTTAGCTCCGGTTTTAACGCGCCTTTATCGGCTTTCCTACTCTCTTGGCGTAGTCCCGAACTCATGGAAGACAGCTCTAGTGCACCCAATTCCTAAAAAAGGAAGAAGATCGCTCGGGTCCGTTCAACTACAGACCCATAGCCATCACCTCCTTGTTCTCCAAGATAATGGAATCCATTGTTAACTGCCAGCTCCTCCGGTACTTAGAAGACCACCAGCTCCTCAATGATCGACAATACGGCTTCCGTCGGGGTCGTTCAGCTGGTGATCTTCTCATATACTTGACTCACCGGTGGGCACAGGCGATCGAGACCAAGGGGGAAGCGTTGGCCGTTAGTTTGGACGTGGCGAAGGCCTTCGATCGGGTCTGGCACAAAGCGCTCCTTGCGAAGCTTCCTTCCTATGGGCTTCCCGAGAAACTGTGCAATTGGCTCACCAGTTTTCTTACAGACATAAGCATCAAGGTCGTTGTTGACGATGCATGCTCCGACTCCAAGTCTGTTAATTCTGGTGTCCCACAAGGCTGTGTGCTATCACCCACGCTGTTTCTTCTGCATATCAACGACATGCTGCAGATTAGCAATCCATTGCTATGCGGACGATAGCACGAGTGTGATGCCCTTTACACCGGCCGCGCTAACATTTCTCGGGTAAACGTCATCGAAAGCCGATCCAAACTTGTGTCTGAAATCGAAACTTCTTTATCAAAAGTTTCAGATTGGGGTCGACTTAACCTAGTCCAGTTTAACCCCACGAAGACACAGGTTTGCGCGTTCACCGCTAAAAAGATGCCATTGGTCGTATCACCTCAATTTGAGAGCACTTCCCTAACTGCATCAGCCAGTATCGGAATCCTTGGCGTCGATATATCAAGCGAAGTCCAGTTTCGCGGTCACTTAGAGAGTAAGGCCATATTAGCCTCGAAGAAGCTTGGTGTGCTAAACAGATCGAGACAGTATTTTACTCCGGCCCACCGCCTGCAACTTTATAAGGCGCAGGTTCGGCCGCACATGGAATACTGTTCTCATCTCTATGCAGGTGCACCCCAGTACCAACTTCTCCCTCTTGACCGCATTCAACGGAGAGCGACTCGCATCATTGACTGCCAAGATATTTCTGATCGACTTGACACCTTGGCGTTGCGTAGAGATGTAGCTTCACTCTGCATCCTCTATCGCTTGTATCATGGGGAGTGTTCAGAGGAATTGTTCGGACTTATACCGGCTGCTGGTTTCCGCCATCGTTCTACGCGACAAAATATCCATCCCCATCACCTGGACGATTAGCACTCCACCACTGTGCACTGGAACAAATTGTCCGATACGACCTTCAAACCTTCAAGAAAAGAGCGTACTCCTACCTAAAAGGCCGGCAACGCACTTGTGACTCTTGAGTTGCGGGTGTCCATGGGCGGCGGTAGTCATTTACCATCAGGTGACGCGTCTGCTCGTTTGCCCCCTATCGCATAAAAAAAAAAAAAAAAAAAAAAAATATTTATGTTTCCCGTCTTCATTATGTCTGCAGTTTGTCTCATCGCACTGCTATTCGATATTCGCTGAGCAAAATACTCGTTGCTTCGTCAATCTTACTTTTATTTGCTTTAAAGAATCAAGCAATTCATTGGTTTCTCTTTTAACAAAACAATGTACGTCGTACACCATTTTTCATGCCTGTCTTTTCAAAACAATATTTCTTCTAGGCATATTCTCTATGTACTAAAAATACACTAATAAAAACCAACATTAACAAACGAACTAAAACTTAACAAAAAACAGCAATAACAATACACTTTCGAACACGACTGTACAGTCAGAAATCCTCGGAGCGTCGACGGACGCGGGGACGGAGTACGACTGGCGAGCCAACCGGCGCTACGCACGCGCACCCTTCGTCCCTCTGGCCCCCCTGTGATACCTAATTTTTGACTTCTGCGCAATAATGTTCAGCGCTAGAGTTTCGTGCCGCTACATATACTATATATTTGTTTAGTTGACAAGTTTGTAAGGTATAAAACATCACGCTGTAAACCGCGGAGAACGACTAGTCTAATATATGTATATTTTAACGCCATCTATTTAATTAAGCCGAAATACAATGCTAATTACTTTATTTAAACTTGTTTTTATTCTTTTCTAGGTTCGAACCATATCAGCTCAAATCAGAATCCAAGCGAAAAAAGTCCAAGATATCGAAACGGAGCCCACGTTCGATATTCAGCAAGCGAAAGAGTTAAGTAAGAAAATGCAGAAGGATTGCGTTACAAAACAGTGCCGGTTGCAGATGGAACTGAAAGAGACCCTCAGTAACTTGCATTCTGAGTTACTTAATGGGGATGTTTTGAAGGTAAGGACACAGCAACAACACAACAGTATATATCAGATGTATATTTATCTGTCGGCCATATTTTTCTAGCAGGTTCTTTAAGAAATAAAAGGAACATGAAGTAAAGTCAAATCAGCTATAAGTCAAAAAATATCTAAGAATTCATTATCTACCGTGCACTGCAATAGATAACTATCCAACCGCCATATTGCTTAGTAATTGGCATGCAACTTCATTTCGAATCCAGCGGTTACAAAGTACATTTTTTATACTAATATATGTACATACATTGGTAAATAATAATAGATCAAATATATCGTTCTATATACGACAGATATACATATATGAGCGCCATCTAGCGCAGACAAGCTAATCTACGTAGCAGCTACTCTAACGACGTAATATGATCTTGAATCGCTATAATAAAACGGTATAAGGGACTTGCCATCAAGTGGTTGCGGGTGTGAACCCAACTACATACACTAACACTAGCATTTAACTTAGCTGGAGGTTAAGAAGAACACTAACAACAACGTGTGACTCACGTTGCTAGCATACTCTAAACTCTAAACTTTTGGGAACTCTCTAAACTTCGAAACATCAACCCTTGGGCCACGAATCGCCAGCACCTTGTCTGGTTGGAGGACACACCCGTTCCTTGACAAAATATAATGTCGGGGCATAGGTTTCTTCGTATTTTATACACAAATTTAAGACTTTTTTTGAAAAAAGAAAATGTGAAAATCTAAGGGTGTAGGACTACATGGTAAATGCAATAACACTTCCCAAACAAGCTCTTTCAATTTTTTCTAAGTGGCCTAAGGTGTGTGTATTCTGGCGTTATCATGATTGAAGGCCACTACTCCTTTCCTGTTCATCAATTCCGGCAAATGTCTCTCAATTTCTTGCTTGAGTCTAATTAGTTGTTGGCAGTATACTAGACCCGAATAAGTGCTTTTGTCGGATCCTAACATACACACAGCGTCACCTTATTGCGTGTTTCTCCGGGTTTCGCTACAGTTTGACCATGATCTGTTTCGCATGTTCTTTTGTAGGAGATCTAATTTCCGTCACTAGTGATCAATCTTTTCAAAACTAGTTCGGTTTATACACTAATATCTCGGGAATACACGATTCCTTAGGATTCTTTCAATGAGCTCGCTTAGCACCCAAACAAATATCGTATCTTTTTGTATAATCAGACTTTTTCCAATGGATCAAAACTTTTTTGTGGTCAATCCTCAGTTCTTTGGCTATTTTGCAACTACTAATATGTTTGTATCAAATTTCTTCGTTACGTTTACTCATTTTGGGGGGCAGGAAAACCATAGAAAAATGGCAGGAAATTGTTTTTTCTTTTTCTTAATATCCGATATTTATTTATATTTAAACCAGCTAGACACAAACAGTATAAACTAACAGATTTTTCTTCAATTATATATGTTACCGGAAATGTATGAAATCTAGGAATTGTATACAAATCCTAGGAAATTTATATAATTCCGAAGCTATTTAGGAAATGTATAAAATATTGTTTCAAAAACTATTAATACATAAATGTCCTAGGAAATGTTATATAATTCCAATATCGTATTAGGAAATGTATAAAAATAATGTTTTCTGTAATAAAACATGTTGTTAAAATGAGAATAATATTTTTTATTAAAGCACTCGTTGAGAAAACAACGTTCAGGTACCAGTCATATCGTAAAATATAAATAATAATCTTCATATTATCTTACTAATTAAAGCTTCGAAACGTTCTTAATGACGCTAAAGTTATAGTACTTTAGCGTCATTAAGAACGTTTCTTTCATAAGCGCGATGCGTGATTCGGTAGCCATTTTGAACAACAGCGACGTGCGTACACACTGACAGTTAACGCGGCACAACAATACCCTCCCCTCGCCCCACTATCCCCGCATACCCATTGATATCTCAAATATTTACATTTCCGATTGCTATTTAGACAATGTATAATTTCCTAGGAAATGTGTCTAATATAATTTATTTTACACAGTTCCGTGCGATTTTAGGAATTAAATACATTTCCAAGGAATTGTATACAATCACGGATTACATACATTTCCGGTAACATATAGGTACAAAATATGAAAAGACTTTTCCCTGACCTATTATTTATATTAAATCTCATGGATGTTCTCTGTTCTTCTAACGCAAGGGCTCACGAGTTAGATAGCCTTGAACTTCCCGGCACAGGCCAGTTTGCAACCGTGACTTGCTTGAGCTAGTGCTTATACATCTTAATCTATCTGTATAAACAATTTCCCTTTGCTTCTCTTATTTGTCCAGAACAGGTACCAGGTACAACCTAGCCTATCGCCCTGTACCAACATAAGTACTTTATTATTGTTATACAGGATCAGAATAGTTTGTTGTTTGTCTTCGCTAGATGTTGTGCTGTATGTGGAGTCGCCACAAATATGTTTATGTATATATGTACTGTAAGGTCACTTGTTAAAAATCCTATAATTATCCTTACAGTTGAAGCTAGACCTGAGTAGGAACTCTATCGTGGACCAGGAGACACAACTGCGGGAGCTCACCAGCGAACTGACGAGAGTAGAGGTATACATTATATATATTTTATAGAATAGTGTTGTTAACCGTCTCATTCAAATTGGCCAACTAGTCTATCTGGAGACTATTAGGAAAGTTTTATTTAATTAAGGATTATTATGAAGCTGGATTACTTTAAAAAAATGAAAAATAATAATCCAGCAAAGGTGCTGCGGCGGACGGGATACAAACCGGCTACACGCCGGTCATACGACCTTCACCGCAACTAGTACACATATTTTCGCTATAGTTTTGTGATTCCAAATACAAATTAAATGCTTGAAACGTTTGACCTTCAAATGGCAGACCCAAGACACCAGTATTCAAGTGTTATACATTTTTGTATATAGACTAAATAAGCCATCGTGTAAAGTCGCTATTTAAAATAGCGGAGTCCTTTTTTTATTTCAGTGCTGTCACTTAAAGTTGTTGAAAGTAAACTTTTTGAGTACAAAGTTGAAGAAAAACCAATATTTTCCATGAGATAAAGGCAGACTGTTTTATTAAATTTAAATTGTAACTTACAGACTAGGTATTTAGAGTTTCATAACAAGAGAAAAATCATATAAATGTAGAGATTTGTACACTTGAAAGATCAGCACATGGTGTCTTTGTTCCCCATTTTATAGTATAGTTTCAAATTTACATATAAAGCCTGTTTTTTTTTTATATTTTTCTGGTAACAGTCAACACTTACCTATCACCATTTTCGGTTTGACGTTGATTTCTGAGACACCCTGTATTTATACAGATAGATTAAAGTTTTGAGAGGCTTTTAAACAAAATTAATCTTAAAATTGTTAATGCTGCAAAAGTCAATGATCCATGCTCAATTTAAAGTTGCATAACTTTACACATTTTATTAACTCTTAATTCAATTAATAACAACAGACAACCCTACAAAACATAGAAAGCCTTCTCGACCGTGCTAAGTCGGCTGCTAAGGAGAAACTTCTAGAAGCTAAAAGAAGTTCGGACAACAAGCTGCCAGGCGAGCCTGGTTTCCCTTATACTACAGAATTTGATCTCCTGCCCAACGATATCACTAGCTTACAGGAACGCTGCTATGAGCTACAGACTAGCATAGATTGTATGGACCAGGGAGATGAACAGGTAACATATCTTCTTCTTTCTATCTCTTTTTTAGAATGATAACTCCTGCACCAGGAATTAATCCTTTGTCGCCAGAGACTTTAACATCGCACTTTAAGTCGCCAAACATACGAACAACGGACATAACGAACACCCAGACTCGGGACAACTATTAATGGATCACATACATTTTTTGTTCCGTGGTGGAATCGAACCCACGACCTCTGTCTCGGCAATTACGGTAACTAGCCACTAAACCAACAGTTGTCTCATAGTTTTTTTATAAATGAAACTTCTTCTTCGCAATATGTCGCAGCGCGGCCAAGAGACTGAAAATATTACAATTTAAAATGAGAATGAAATTAAAGGACGCGTCACATTAAACCTTATTTCATTACATGAAGATTGAAAATATAACTTAGAGATCGAATTAGATAGAGACGGGTATATTTTAAAAATACTTTTGACTTATTAACGTGTGTGCATGAGCAATGATTTTTTTTCTATATTAAGATTTTTTTTCTTACTTATCCTTGAACTAGTAAGCAGAGGTGTATTAAACATTAATTTTCCGAACTAGTCAAGCCTATTGTCGTTAACCAGGCAATTAAGGAATTGAAGAATGAAGAATCCAGCTTATTACAATTTATATAACTACGCAGAAAAACAAAACATAATTGAACACACATAAGAGACACAATATAAAATAAATAACTGGAAAGTAACTTTATGAATGTTTTTCTCGCATGCCAATCGGATAGAATCCGGTTCAGCATTAGCCAAATAGGTTGGTTTTCAACTGAACCCATTATTTAATCTCGTGTTTTGTCTAAAATTAATCCTTTATATTATATTTTAAATAGTTAGACCGCTATCAATATCAATTTAATGTCCATCTTAAGGTTGTCTGGTAGATTAGCGTTATTAGCGAAAAGACCGTCCATTGTACTCTAATTTGTAAGACAATGTTTTTAATAGGTTGTCAAAGAATACGAAGAACGTGAAAGGGATATCAACAGATTGAAAACTGAAGTGGCAACATCAAGCGACAGAAACAAACTCCTTGAGACGCAGATGGAGCAAATCAAGTCAGTTTTGTTTATTATTACCTAACATACATATGTACCTTCAAACCATCAAGAAAAGAGCGTACTCTTACCTAAAAGGCCGGCAACGCACTTGTGACTCTTGAGTTGCGGGTCCATCGGCATCGGCACCATTCGGCACCATCGGCACCATCAGGTGACCCGTCTGCTCATTTGTATCGCATAAAAAAATAAAAAAAAAACTACATAAAGCAATGCCTTTAGCCCTCTGGTTTAGGCAGAGATACTGCCTCTACTGTTATTAAAGCTATCATAAAAGGCCGCCGGTTTCAAGTACTTCTGACCTGACCTTTCTTTAGAACATCACTAATTAGATCACTGTGTGCTGTGACCCTAACCGGCTATCCTACTAAATTTCGCTTTACTACATTTTATGTCATTCGGTCCTCACTTATACTTACCATGTGCATACTAGCATAGCACCCTTTCAACTTTCGCCATTACGTCCTCTTTCAATTAATTAATGGCTAAACTGATTTTGATTAGAGGTTCTAGCCTTAGTTCCAAGGTGAACTTACTCCCGATCCCACTTGTATCTCAAAACTCATATTTTTTACTGGCGCGAAACGTGTTCGTTCACTATTGGTTGTCATGTACGACCATAGCAGTCAACATTATAGCCGATTCTACTTATAAAAGTGTTAGACCTGTACAGGTATCGAAAACTCTCATTTTGTCAAATGCACATCCATCTTACAAGATAAAATTATTGAATCTTTAATAAAATTTGTAAAAGAATATATGTTATTTTTATTTCGTCAGACGGGTCATCTGCAACTCAAAAAACTTTGGGGCTTCCAGTAACCTCTTACTCAGCGAAACAAAACGCAACCATTGTTGACAAATATCCCTCCAACGCCTTGGTTATTGTTGGGAAGTTGGTTATATATATATATATATATATACTAAGCGGCGCGAGAAATTTCATATCACGATTTAAGATCTTACTTCGTACTAAAATTATTTATTACATAGTTCAGCTTCTCTTCGCGAGATGGTGTTGATCAATACTATCACTGTCTCTCCGAATGATTTTGATCCATCCTTAAGTTACCTAAAATATTTAATTATTATCTCGTATGCTCAGATCTCAATGGTTGCCGCCCTTAGAAGCGTTGTTGCGGGACATACACAAGAGGTTCGGTGATATGCTCTCTAAGTTGGGGTGCGCGGGGGAAATTAAACTCGACAAAGGCGGTAGTGAGGTAAGTTTACTATATTATATTTACTTAGTTTTAGCGGGCTCTAGCAACGTATTCAGAATAACTACTTAATTTTTGTTTGTTTTAAATCCATTCTAAGTACATAGAATTTGCTTAAAATTTGTTTATAATTTATCATATTATATTATTTAATTATATCGTATTTTTTATACATAAAACGAAGGAAAAATCTTTTTGTTAGTACTGTTTGTATCTGGCTGGTTATAATATCAATAAATATAGGGCATTAAGAAAATTAAAAGTAGAACGGGAAAAACCCTTTCCCACCAGTTTTCAATTGTTTCACTGCCCGCCAAAATGAGTGAATCTAACGAGGAAATTCGACACATTCTGAAGTTTTGTTACAAAATAATTTAAGAAGCTGCAATAAAAATTTGTGACGTATGAACCTTATACAGTGTCAGTAAGAGTAGCACAAAATTGTTTCAAGCGTTTTCACTCCGGGAATGTAGATGTCAAAGATGCAGCTCGCTCTGGTCGCCCTCATACGGATGAAGGAGGAAGAGGATAGACGAGGAAAAGGATCCATCCTGTTGGTCTAGTGGTTAGTGACCCTTACTGCTAGGCCAGAAGTCGTTGGTTCGATTCCCACCCAGGACAAATATTTGTGTCATTTGTTCTGTGTCTAGGTGAAATTTATCAGTAATATGTATGTATTTAGAAGTACATACATATATCAGTATGTTTATCAACTGTCTGGTTACCATAGTACAAGCTCCGCTTAGTTTGGACTCAGACGGCCGTGTGTGAGATGTTTCAAGATTATTATTATTTTCAACCATGCTCTCTCAATTTCAAAAATTGAGAGAGCTAGGTTAGGAAGTTTTAATGCATCCACCATGTTGTCCTGACCTTGTTCTTTTCACCAGTTTGGTCTCTAGGATTCTTTGGGTAGTGTTAGTATAATATCAATAGAGTACTGTCAAAACTACTTGTCGCATTTCTTTGATCAAAATTCGTAAAGTTCACAAGATGGCAACAAGTTATCGAACTAAATATATAATTATAGTTAAATGTAATTAAACTTAAAAACATGTCTTGACTTTGTATATAAAATTGGAAAAAAACTTCCTGATCTTATAGATACATTTACTCAGCCTGTATCCCCGAAGGGGCCGTCCATTAATCACGTGGGGCTCGATGCGGGGGAGGGGGTTTGTCAAAAATCACAATATCACAAGGGGGGAGGGGGTGTAGTAAGATATCACGTGTATTTATTTTTACGTCAAACGCCTGATTTCTAAACCGAAAAGCGGCCTGTAGTGTGGCGAATCTTGATTCGCCGTTGCATTCCTACCGAAAAGGCCGGCAGCGCACTTGTGACTGAGTTGCGGGTGTCCATGGGCGGCGGTAGTCACTTACCATCAGGTGACCCGTCTGCTCGTTTGCCCCCCTATCGCATAAAAAAAAAATCCTTTAATATTTTTTTTATCCCAACCAAAAACAACCTGAAACCTTTCTGTCTAGACATTTTTATCATGGTTCTTAATTTTAGAATCAAATTAGATTATAATTTTAACCTGTATTTAAAGATAATATTCTTTTTAAGATTCTTTGTTGGTATTAAAAATACCCTTGTTTTGGGGGAGGGGGGGGGGTTAAACCTCACCACGTATCACCAAGGGGCAGGGGGGGGGGATAAAAAATGTTAAAAAACATCACGTGATGAATGGACGGCCCCGAAGAGGTAGGCAGATGCACATAAGACGCCAGATAATTTAGTCCTGCTCACGTAGTAGGGGGCAAGCCTATTGCACTGTATAACGTATTCTAGGACAGCAGATAACACAAGCTAGTTCCACACAGTATTTATTTATTTATACAGGGACACAAAACAGTTGCACTTTGTGTCTTAACTTAAAGAAAGTTACTACATACATATGTTAGGTAAACGTATGACCCACACCAATGTCCACGGATTTAGTAATTAGAGTGAGTAAGGAATCGTAGATACGCACAGATATGGAATTTAGAGTGTCTGATAAAAATATCCCACTAGGTGAATCTGAGTAATTTAGAATTTATTTGCAAGCCAAAATATCACGTACTAATCTTCTAAATTTCAATTTTGAAAGAGAAAATATGTCAAATTCACCGAAATAAGTGTTATAGGCTTCAACCATACGGCGCACAGGCGCGCGCACACCAGAATTCGATTTACACCTTGCAGTGTAAAACAGCCGGTCCGCACGCACCCCGCGATGCACTGTTCTGGGTACAACATAACATAATTGACTTGTTAAATCCGGGCAGTCGAACTTATTAATACATAAGCCATGTAGCGTCATAGCTGACAAATATATATAAATAAAAAACAAAATAATACTTTTCTCAATAATTAAATTAAATTTTATCTCATTATTTGAAACCTATATACAAATATTGCATTGTTTACTTTGTACTTCTATATTTATTTATTTATTTATATCTAAAAACAAAATGTAAAATAAGGCTGTAAGGTAATTATTCATATTTAAAAAAAAAACTAGAAAAAATTCTCAGATCATTATACTAAACAAAAAAAAAATCTAATTGTTAAACATAATAGAAAGGTGTAGTGGGGTAATGATATTGTACTATGTTGCTGCATTAAGACCCTCGAGCAGGTCCTTATACTGTCTACCCATGTTTCTACTCTCAGAGCATTTACAACTCTCGAGTAGTTGCAGGTGTCCATGGGCGGCGGTTGTCACTTATTAACAGGTGATCTGTCTGTTCGTCTGTCCACCTATACCATAAAAAAAATTATAGTGTACTCCTCGTGTGTCCGTAAGCACGCTCAAATATGTGTGAGCATGTGTAGCTTTCTTCTTCTCCAAACAAAGCAGTAATTGCAAAATGCAAATCTTACGTGGTAGAGCCGAGAGCGAGGTAGAGTGCTTAAGCATGCACTAATGGGCCGGCTCGACCGGCGCCATATCACGAACTCGCAGAAAACCGGTTGTGAAGCACCACTTGCGTTGCATATCCGCGAAATCAGTGAGCTTTCCGGAGGCCCAACTTCCCCTTTCCTTTTTCCTCTCCCCTGACCCCCCACGTCTTTTCCAATCATTTACCTCATTCATTATCCTCATTTACCTCCCCGCATACCCTCATCCCTAATCACTCACAAAGGCGGGCAGCGCATTTTCGTCTTTCGAGTTGCAGGTGTCCATGGACGGCGGTTGTTACCATGAGGTGATCCGTCTATTCGTTTGTCCGCCTATAATATAATATTAAAAACCAAACCAGATCAGTCATTCTTGAAAAGATTTTAAAAGTCTGAAGTCCCCCATGCATACAAAACGTTACGAGCACGAGCATTTATACGTTTTAACTGTTGAATATTACAGTAGTAGTAAAATAGAGCATGACGAATGTAGTATCGGTATGTGTACATTGCAGGAGGACTTCGACAAATACGGCATATCGATCCTGGTGCGGTTCCGGGAAGACGAGCAGCTGGCGCAGCTGACGCGACACGCGCAGTCCGGCGGAGAGCGCGCGCTCTGCACCGCGCTCTACCTGCTCGCGCTGCAGCGACAGGCCACCGTGCCCTTCAGGTCATACACGCACACACACCCGCAAACACACACAAACAAACGCGTATATACTCCAGTAGCACACGCAAGCTCCACTCACACACGGTACCTAAACGAAGAATAAAGTGTATAACCTCACTCTTACTTCACTTTGACAAAATGATTTGTTATATTACCTGGGACCATTGCTATATAATAAAGTAGACCAAATCTTACCTATACAAAAATCCTCTTGTGCTTCAATAAAAACTTAAACTACACAACATCTCTATAAGAAAAATTATATAGAAACGGAAAACTTCATGACATCAAAAAGCCTTATATAACTTCATAATTCCATAGACACGTATTACACACACATACACATATAAACACACACGTTCCTGTAATCTAGTATAAAAAACTTAATTATTTTTATACATAATTATGTATATACCTTATCTTAATGTTGTAGAACTCAATAATGGACTGTTCTTAATACAGGCTGTGTAAGTAGCGTAGCTAGAACGTCTATGACTATATTGTAAAGGTTGTATTTTAAATTATCATTATTATTGTACAGAATAGCACACACACAGTCTCACTCATGCACGTATACACGCTCTATCCGTTGTTTACGCAGTAGAATATTTCTTTTATTTTATTGACTGATTTGCTCTTTGGATACACAGATGTGTGGATGAGATAAACCAAGGTATGGACCCCATCAACGAACGCAAGATGTTTGAGTTGCTCGTCAAAGTGACCACGGAATGTGACAACGCACAATACTTTTTATTGACACCAAAGGTTTGTTACATATTTTTTGATTACACACAAAAACAACAATAAAAACATTTTTCTGCCTTGCTCTTCAAAGCTCTGTTAGCCGTTAAATGTAATTTTCTTAGTAAATCTTTAATCCATTAAACGAGGCCAGTTATCAATAGAAACACGCACTGTCTCCCTGCAAAAATTCTTCATTGCCAAGCTTATGGATTGTTTTAGGGTAGTGATTGTTATAAAAATAGAGATTTGTTCTATTCGATTATACTGCATCTATTCCAGAATGATGTTACAAAAGTATGAGTTAAAAATTTTACTGACAAATAGGTTTGGGTTTCTCTGAATGTTTATGTAATTCTTAATTTTGTTTTTATATTTTCTAAAATATATTATAATTTTATCAACATACTAGGTATAAATTCCCATATCTTTATTCGTGTAACCCCTACGCAATAATATTTACATCGTCATTGGTTTATAGTTACTTTTTTGTATTGAAAATCAAAATTTTTTCGAACATTAGGTTTTATATGAAAAATTATGATTACACATTTTTGTAACAAATGTATATCCCAAAGCAAATATTATAAATAATAATAATTAATTGATATTGTTTTCTAGCTGCTAACAAACCTGGAGTACAACAACAAAATAACGGTTCACACTATAATGAACGGACAGGAGATCATGAACTACAGAAAGTGGAACCACACCATGTTCCTCGAGAAGGCTCACATCTACAGAATGTCTACGTGTTGACTATATATCTTTGCTTATTAACGTGTGATATTATGCTCTGAGAATACTAGAATACTGCATTTAGAACTTAACTAAATCATACATTAAATTATAAGTTTTTTTTTGAGATTTACAGGGTTTTACACATTTATTACAGTATTTAAAACATCCGCATTACTTTGACCTCTTGAGTACATATATACATGCACTCACGCTAGTAATATTGTTGCGCCATCGAGAAAAATAGTCTGGAACAATCTACAAGACGCGAGAACGAAGGGACAACGCCATCTAGTGTCGGATAGCGCGCAACTGTGGACATTTTGACGCTAGATGGCGCTACAAGTAGCTCTAGAATAATTTATTTAGTCTAGAACCATCGATCGAATATTATCGTACATTCTAGTTATCTCGACAGCAATATAAAAGCGGATCGGAGTAGCCGTACGGGCAGTATTGATTCGAGATACAGCGAATAAATATCGAAGCGATCTTCTAGTGCGACTAACGAGTGATATAGTGATTTGTAATTGTAAAGAGTGTTATTAATAAATATTGTGTTGTTTTTGGTAATCAATCGACTACTTTAATTTATTAAATACCCAGCTCGTAACAATTTGGTGTCAGAAGTGGGATTAAAGTATGCCGGTTTTACCAAAGGAAGACACGGAAGGTATCCGAACTAGGAGTCAACGCCAGCAAGAGACTGATCAGAGGCGATTTGGAGGTGCACAACTGCCTACATTGGAGGGTCAGCAGCCACCGATGGAAACCACGCCATCCACATCGGCACTGGCAGCAGCTCCCGATATCACGGCCCTAATGGCGATTCTCCAGGAGCAGGCCCGCCGTCAGGAGGAGCAGTCCCGCCGGTTGGAAGAACAGCTCCAGCGGGACAAGGAGGAGCAGGCCCGCCGTCAGGAGGAGCAGGCCCGCCGGTTGGAAGAACAGCTCCAGCGGTACAAGGAGGAGCAGGCCCGCTGTCAGGAGGAGCAGGCCCGCCGTCAGGAGGAGCAGGCCCGCCGGTTGGAAGAACAGCTCCAGCGGGACAAGGAGGAGCAGGCCCGCCGTCATGAGGAACAGATGCTGTTGTTGAAAGGCATTCATGAGACCTTCGGCAAAGAACTCAAGGTAGTGAAAGATCAGGTTCTTCAACACGAGAACCGTATCACTGAGGCCGAAACTCAGATTGCCGACATGAAGAAGGCATTAGGAAACCTTAAAGTTGGAGACGGAGCGGCGACTACAGTAACTGCTACCCCTTCGGTGCGGGGGTTCAAAGTACCGCCGTTTGATGGAACATCTTCGTGGTCAGCCTACAAGATCCAATTTGAGGCTGCTATGACGGCAAACGGCTGGACAAAGGAACAAGCTATGACCGCGCTCACCTTGGGTCTCCGAGACCAGGCTCTAACCGTCCTCGAAGCCCTCGGTAAGAAGGTAACCTATGAGCACCTGCTGGAGGCATTGGAGGCAAGATATGGTGACGCTCATCTGGAGCACGTGTTTCGTGCACAGCTAAAGGATCGTGCCCAACGCATCGGTGAAAACCTGCAACAGTGGGCTCTGGAAGTTGAGAAACTGGTCCGTAAGGCGTACCAGTCTGCACCTGCGCTCGTTGACGGGAATCTGGTGCAAGCTTTCATCGATGGCATTCGTGACCTCGAAGTTAGGGCTGCCGTGAGACTTGGGCACCATGAAACTCTCAAGGATGCTCTGGCCCATGCTTTGGAGGTGGAAGCTGTGAGACAAGACCATCGGTCTCATCCGGTCCGGGAGGTTGTAGCATCACCTGTGCGGGACCGATTTAAGGGGTACAGCCCTAGATGCTACGCCTGTGGTGAAAAAGGTCACCTTCGGTCCAGCTGCCCTAAGCGAAGCACAGGAAGTGAATACGAGCGGTCTCAGGGGAATAGGGCGGTTGATAGTACTGCCCAACAACAGCAGGGAAACGAGTAAACGCCAGGACTGCGGGGCGGGTGCTGGCTGGTGTTCAAAGAGCCCCAAAGATAGTTCATGTAGATCGATTGGCGCGATACTATGGGACTGATTATGCTCGAGACGAGCATGTCTTAGGAGGGGGCAGTGTTGCGCCATCGAGAAAAATAGTCTGGAACAATCTACAAGACGCGAGAACGAAGGGACAACGCCATCTAGTGTCGGATAGCGCGCAACTGTGGACATTTTGACGCTAGATGGCGCTACAAGTAGCTCTAGAATAATTTATTTAGTCTAGAACCATCGATCGAATATTATCGTACATTCTAGTTATCTCGACAGCAATATAAAAGCGGATCGGAGTAGCCGTACGGGCAGTATTGATTCGAGATACAGCGAATAAATATCGAAGCGATCTTCTAGTGCGACTAACGAGTGATATAGTGATTTGTAATTGTAAAGAGTGTTATTAATAAATATTGTGTTGTTTTTGGTAATCAATCGACTACTTTAATTTATTAAATACCCAGCTCGTAACAATATTATTTTACAATTTTTTTCTTTTCTTTTGCAATGATTGTTGTTATTAAAAGGTGTGTAAGATTCAAAATTGCAAACAGTAAAAAACATCCTTTTCCACTACTTGCCATCAGCTTCATAGCACGCTATCACAATTCAATGCTTTAACAGATGCTACAGTATTTTTCTTCTATTTATATAGTATATGAATAGCACTTACAAGTATAATTTATTCATAGCATTAGTTCTACTTTGGACATGTTTATAATTTTCTTTCTAACCGATTTTAAAGGAGGCCGTTATTAATTATGTTGTGTTTGTTACAACATAACTTCGTCATTTACTAACTGATTCTCCTAGTCTTTTCCAAGACAATTTAAAGAAAATATTCAATTTTTATGGTAAAATCAAGAAAAAAAATTATTGACTTCAAAAAACAATAATAACTGCCTTCAATGTTCCATTCAAATTCTTTTCAGCAATACTCTCAATCGCGCAAAAACGTACAAATTCGTTTACTTGTATGACATATATTTTTCTGCTACTTTGATTTAAAAACCTAACTACTGAACCGATTTTAGTTACATTGCTACGGGACCAATCGGAAAGCATGTACCTATATTCTTTCACATCAAAAAATATTTTTTGAAATCGGTTAATAAATGACAGAGTTATGAAGTTACAAACGTGAAACACAAAAAAGAAATTACAACCGAACTGTGAGTCTTCTCTCTTAATCTCCTTATTTTTGAAGTCTGGTAAAGAGTCAGCTTATTGCAGTTTCTCATGATATGTATATATAATTCGATTGTATACTTTTTGTTGACACTTGAAAGTATATTTGTAACATAAAAACGTTATAGGATTCAGCAGTGGACTGCGATAGGCTGAAGATTATTATATGATTTCTGAAGTGAATTCATTATCACCAGTGTTAGGTTAATCTATAATTAAGAGCTAAAGAATATTAAAAGATCTGATACAGAACTCCTTTTTTATGCCATACGAGCCAACAGGTCACGCCCATGGGCACCTCTACCTCAAGAGTGGGAACTGCGCTGCTTGCTATTGAGGGTGATGTGGGGGGTGGGGGAGGAGAGTAGGGATAGGGAATCCGGTACTCACTTGGTAAATACCACCCACGTTTTGTTTTTGGTTTTGGTTCGGTATTATTATTCGTGGTATTAGTTCGGTCTAGTCGATCCATTCCTGCCTATGCGTGGCTGTCGCACAGAATGTTTGGCTCTCCCACTTCTTTTTTTTTTGTAAAATAGCTATTAATATTCATTGTGTTATTTATTATATACTGTTACTTTTATCCAAGTGACTACCGCATTGCCGAATTAACTAAAGTAAGTAATGTTTCATATTCTACTGATCTATAGTAATTACACTTTTTTTTTTGGAATACGTGTATTTATTGTATAAAGGTAGCTATAAAATATGCGAATATGTTAACTACATACCTATTGCACAGTTTATGAAAAAAGGTGCGATATGTATAATGCGCTTTTAGTTTTTTTTATATATTGCAAGTTTAAAAATTTTAGTAATATAAAAACTTCTTCAGTAACTTATAGGCGTAGGTATGGATTGATATGACAATACATCCCCGTGACGTCACTACTCACGTTCATACAAAAATGTACCAAACCTACCGTTTTGACGTTTACTAAAAATATTCTAATTTGACTTGACATTTATCTAGCCCATTTATGTCTAGTTCACATAAATAATTAACTATATATTAATTAATAATGATAAGTTCATTAATTATGTTTAAAAACTCCCTGAAGTGGGACAGTGCCTTACACAATAAGAACACAAATGTAATGTAATTCTATAAGTGACGTTTTGTAATGACAAATTACAATCAACGTGTAGCTCTTGTTGTACATATAGCAGACGTGCTACTGTCACAATGTACTTCCAAAACTAGGTCAGTTTAAGCCTATCTACCTCTTATTAATTTACTGTTAACTGGTTAGTGATACTGACTGCTGAGCTCGTGCTGGTGAGGGTGAGGTCGTGGGTTTAGTTCCCACACCCGACAACTATTTTTGTCTATTGTTATTAGATTGGGGGTTCTTTATATCCGTTTATAGCCCCCACGACACAGGAATCTTATTTTCCTTAATGTTTTTCAAAATATATTTATATATGAAAGTTTTTACATAAAATGTCAACAGTTGATAGAGTTAACAATACAGAACAAGGAGGGAAGATCAACACGTATTTAATAAATAAACAAATATGTAAATATTATTATTATACACACTTATTATGCAATATTTTGATGTAGAACTTGATTGAATGATTTAATTTGATTACTAAAGTATTGTATTTGTAAGAATTATATTATTGAATGTTGATCATTCAAAAATGATATGTAATAATTATATTTTTTTAACTGTGTTGAATATGTTAATTACACTATTAGCCCAGTCATATTAGGTAAAAAAAGGGGTCAACCTCGGAATGAAAGATAATAAGCTGCAAATTGGTATGAACCTTTGTTTTGTCATTCTAAATGTTGTCTCAAAAGTCACAATCGTTATCGTGTCCGCGTCTCAAGATATTCAAGGTCAAAGGTCACAAAAATCGGTTTTTCGCGAATATCTGGCTTCCTATCGGTTAAATGAGATTTGCATTTATTATAAAAGTTGTAGGCTATAAAATTCCCTACAACTTTTGTTTAAACTTTTTTTTCATACGACTAACCGTTTTGAAGGTAGAGCGCGAAGAGTGCACATCGTACAGTCATATACGGCCTAATGCAAGGTCAAGCGTGAGTTATGGTTATCAGTACGTTATAAAGTCAATTATTTACTTGGAAATTATAATTATTAAACAATGCCTATTATTTATGTACTAACTATTAATTATTTATATTTAATTAAAGTAAGTAACTTGATTATTTATATATAATTATTCATATTTAACTATTTAAGTATAAAATATTATTAATTCTGGATTATATATTTTAGTTTTATTTTAAGTTAAAATGATAGTAAGAGTATATATTTTACACATATTTTTATTTATTATTAAATACGGCATAATATACATTTATCAAAATGTGAGTTCAAATATCAAAAGTATCTTTGTTGATTTTAATTGTAATGAAATTGGAAATGGAAGCTAATTATCTTCTTCTTCTTCGTCATCTTCTTCTTCTTGTCGCTCAAAAATGTTCGATTCATTGTCATCATCCTCATTATCTGTCATGTTCATCTCCAAACCTTCCAGAATATCGGGATCATATGTATTTTCTTCATCGGGATTACTTGGATACAGTGAAGCGTTGAGGCAAGCTTGTCCGTTGCACTGGCCGCAAGCTAAAGAACATTGTAGCCCTGATTTTCTGCATCCACAGCGGGAACCACAACCATTTTTGCAATTGCAAAATATTACGTTTAGTAGTTCGGCTGGTGCTGGAGGTAATAACGTTCGTATGGGCTCCAGGATTTCATTTTCAAGCATCCAGCCCCATTCTTGAGGTTCTAAGTCCTTCCCTAACCACGTTTGAATCTGGTAGTAGACACGTTTTATGTGTTGATGAGCTGCTACACTTGTTGCTGGAAGTGTTGACAGTTGTACAGGTTTATTTAGTTTTGTAAATTTGATGAATTGCGTGTAGCGGAAATGATCAATGTTGTCCTCAGATTTTGGAGCATTATATAATGCCAACAAGATGCGCACTCCATTTTCTAATAATGTTTGTTTTGGGCAGTTTTCTTGTTGAAATACTTCCACCAGTTTATCTAAATCAGGAATTTTTTCCAATGCTCTAGTAACAGTTTTTTTTTCCTTTTTTAAATAGCGCAGAAGTCGTGTCACAGCCACTGAATGCGTGTAAAAATAAAATGTGCTTTTTAGTACGAGGATATTGGTCAAAACTTTTAGTAGAATATATTTGTGTTTTGACATTGCCTTTGCCAACTTTTTTCAAAAAAATTTCCTGATGATGTGACTGAGTACGTCCAATTAAAATAACGAGCAAATCGATATCTTCTCCTATGATGACAGCAGTCTTTTGATGTTCTGATAAGGCAATAGCTGTGTCAATGATGAGAACATCAGCATCATCTCTGGCTTGTTTTGTTGTGATATTAACAGTTTTAAATTTTTCAACAAGCATGTCGATAATTTTTTTTTTATTAGACCGATTTGATAAAAATTTTTCTTGACTGATTGGCACAACCATTGTTTCGTCAAAACAAACTTCATATGATTTTGAAAGTGCAGCAGTTCTTCTTTGTTGTTCCAGTGCTTTAATATTTTTACTATAGTCCGAATATCCGTCAAATACAACAACAATTGCTGAGCCATAATGTGTTTGTAAATATTTAATGTACTTATTTAAAATAATAGAGAAAGTATCGTCTTTGCTCCATACGACGCGATGCAGAAGAAATCCACCATCGATAGTGTATGTTACATTATTTTCATCAAGATCGATAACGACAGGCATCATATTGTCATATAATGTTGCTTTCGTGGTTTTTCTCATGCCATTACTATCAAATAAAGATGTCGGATACGGACTTAGTTCATACTGAAGATATTCTTGTAAATTACTTTCAAATTTTTTGCTTACAGTTATTCTCTGGAAAAGTAACATTGGATCTATAGAAACTTTACAATCATTAATTTTGACAGATTTGTTAATGGCTGAAAGCGGTAAAACCTTATCGACGCGTTTTAACTTTATTTCGTTGAAGTTCAAACCAGTTATCTTTACCATAGATTGCAATCCGATTTCATGGGCTCGGTGACAATTAATTTGGTCATTTCCAACGATTCCTGAAGCTAAGGATACCAACTGATTCGCATTTGGAAAGGGATTATGAAGCGTAAACCAACCAACCAGTTCATTTACATCAGTATCATCCCTTTTTATTCGTGAATCTCTAGCATCAACATGTTGGTCCACAGAATCGAAAGAAATGTTACAAAACCGTTCAATTTCTTCACAAATTGTATTCGTGGCATACCATGAACACTTTCTTGTGTACTTCGGCCTCGAGATACTCCTCCTTCTGTCTTCATAGATTTCATCAGACTTTGCTCGATTACCATGTCTGTCCATGTACCAGAATTGAATTTTTCTGTTCGTTTTACAGTAAAGAATCCGTTTTTAAAGTTCTCAAAAGCCTGTTGATCCATTGTCTCCTCAAGTTTTAACATATCTTGAAGATACAAATGAGCTGACTTCGCATATAGGAAATGACCACCAGCATGAAAATAGGGCAGCATTTTTCGCACTGCATCCAAATGTTCTTGAAAAAGTCCCAGCCTTTCAGCGCGAATGAAATCTAGGGCTATTGATACCATTTCAAAATATTGCACCCATAACTGTGCCGTGGGACCTCGAGCTTTTAATTCTTTTAGTTTATCCTGAAATTGATCAATTAACGAGTTGGAGCTGCTCGTACATCCTTCAACATCTTCGTAGGAAACATCGCGACTAGTTATCTGTTCAATTAACTCATCTAACACACAATTTTCAATTTTCATCTCTTCAAAAATCTTTATTGATAATGCAAGTCGTAATAATACATATATGGCCTCTAATACTTCTTGCATAAGCGTGACCATTCAACATTTTGTCGACCGAATTTGTAGCATATATTTTACTTAAAGCTTCCTTGAGACCACTACCGTCCATTACATGTCCTATGCATCCAAGAAAAGACATGAGCATATGAAATCCTCCAAGTTTGACAACTGTTTTAGACAAGTCTGAGTTTGCATCTGACGCAGCAACCATTTCACGTGCTTTTGAGTACAGGGGCTGATCAAATGTAATTATGCACGTTTTTTGTTGATGTGACTTGGCAATATTTATAGCACTATGTAAAGTTGTATAAATTGTGTCTAAATTACTGGCAGGATGATCAATGAAAGGTAGAAATATAACCTGAGAAGTTGAAAAATTTTGATTATTTTTCGTAAGTTGTTGAAGATAGCCATTCCACCCTGGCAACGGTGAAAGATTCTTCCATTTTCCGTATAACCACAACAAATCAACTGCATTAAATTTTTTTTCAATCAGTACTTGATCATCATGTAGATTTTGGACTTGAATCTTGCTGTACCCAGGTACAACTGGCTTTTCATATGCTAAAAGAGATACATGTGATATTGCTGCTAACTCTTTTGCACTCGGTTTAGTTGTACATTTTTTTATGCGATCATCATAAATTACAGCATCTTTCGGAGTAATTATTTTTATCATTCCCATAACGTGAAGAGTATTATTACCGTCAAGAGTACTGACATTAATATCTGCATTGTCTCCAACATACTGTACCAACGCACCAGACTCTGATGGTAAAATACGAGGTTGTGGATGGTAAAC
Organism: Tyria jacobaeae; assembly: GCA_947561695.1. Classification (NCBI taxonomy): domain Eukaryota; kingdom Metazoa; phylum Arthropoda; class Insecta; order Lepidoptera; family Erebidae; genus Tyria; species Tyria jacobaeae. The sequence goes on along the minus strand of OX387232.1, from coordinate 2,540,966 downwards.
TGCTGAAACTTCATACTGTATGGTATTACTATATGATGCAGCAAATCCTAAAGATGATAAAACATCCAACAATTTTTTAGACCCATATCTTCTGTGAAGAAATACGGAAAGGCCCAACAGTAGCTGTGATGAAAATGAACGTTCTCGTATCGAAGCCATTATTGCGTGGCTAATAGATGTGCATTTCGTTTTTAAATGATCTACTTGTCCTTTTCTATTTTTTAATATCATTTCTTCCAAAAAATGTGATAATGTTTTTGGTATTTCTTCATTAATACAATCTAGCATTTTATTCGGAGGTGGATACGTTTTTGTTTCAACTACAGATGATCTGATGTCTTCCCTAATAATAGCCGCAGCAGCTTCTACAATCCGTAGACGTTCTTCTACAGGAGTACTTTTTTTATTTTCGTACCAAGCTTTTGATAATACGTTAAGCTGTGTATCACGGAAAGATATAATTGTAAATGATCCAATTTTTTTTGTGATTATTATATCAGTTAAATACTTTTGTTGTAATTTTGTAATAATTGTCTTATCGTCAGGTATGTATTCCGTAGGGACATCTTTAAGTTCTTTCAAAGTAAATTGAGAATCTTCATTATTTTCTATATAATAAAAAATCTCCTTCATTGCTTGAGTGACTTGATCATCTTGGCGAGGCTTTTTATCTGCAGATGGTACTCGGGTTAAAAAGTTGGTATAGCAAATAGTATGATACTTTGCTTCAGCAGCGATCAAATCATACTCGTAATATATACGTTCCTTTACTAATTCTCCTAAGGAATCGTTTCGTTCTTCCGCTCTCTTAATTACGTTGTCTTTGAATGCAAGAGTACTTACATTACTTATTGTCCGTCTATACTTTAATTTTTTTTTCTTTTCTGCTATTTCATCAGCTTCTTGGCCACAAAATAAGCATAACTTTCCAAAATCAAAGACTTCATTTCGTTTTTTACGAGGTGCACTTGACGTTGAAGGTTCACTCTCATCTGTGCGTCGTTTTGATGCAATAATAACATTTTTACTCGTGTACACTTTTCGACACTCGGAATGCACATTTACAGAACTTAAAGTATTTAAATAGTCTATATGTCCATCATTTCTTTCAATACTTGCAGTTTTTAAAGTTTGTAAACCACGTACGACATTCACAGAAACACCTTCTGAAAGTTTCTTATCACATATAAAACACAAATCAGCCATAGCTCTTAAAACCGTACGTCTGTAGTTGCAACGGTACAATTTCAAACTAACGAATAATCTTGACTCATACAAAGTGGAGAGAGTGGCCTTGAATACTATAGAACATCTGTCCCGGCAACGAATAGAAAAGGGCATAGGGTAGGGACAAGTATTTCCAGGTATATAAGTATTGAGAAATTTACGCGTTTTAAAGAAAAGATATATAATGTCGTGTTAACTTAAAATAAAACTAAAATATATAATCCAGAATTAATAATATTTTATACTTAAATAGTTAAATATGAATAATTATATATAAATAATCAAGTTACTTACTTTAATTAAATATAAATAATTAATAGTTAGTACATAAATAATAGGCATTGTTTAATAATTATAATTTCCAAGTAAATAATTGACTTTATAACGTACTGATAACCATAACTCACGCTTGACCTTGCATTAGGCCGTATATGACTGTACGATGTGCACTCTTCGCGCTCTACCTTCAAAACGGTTAGTCGTATGAAAAAAAAGTTTAAACAAAAGTTGTAGGGAATTTTATAGCCTACAACTTTTATAATAAATGCAAATCTCATTTAACCGATAGGAAGCCAGATATTCGCGAAAAACCGATTTTTGTGACCTTTGACCTTGAATATCTTGAGACGCGGACACGATAACGATTGTGACTTTTGAGACAACATTTAGAATGACAAAACAAAGGTTCATACCAATTTGCAGCTTATTATCTTTCATTCCGAGGTGAAAGCCCTAATATGACTGGGCTATATGGAATTCTGCGTTGAACACACTGAATTATGAATCGATGGAGTAACTTAAAAATATTTGTCTTTTAATATTGTGTAAGACCATTTGTATATATAGTTAATATAATTGCCCTTTAAGAATTTCCCCCTGGAGCAATACATATTCAAGTATTTCTACTAGTTAATCGAACATGCTTTATAATGTCAATACAGTGCCAATATAGTTTAATATTGTCAATCTACCCCCATTCCTGTCAATATACTCCCAAGTTTTCCCATATTATTCAAAAGTGTCCGAATGACGGCAATAAGCTTGCCTCCTATTACGTAAATGGGACCGTATCAACAAAATGCTTTAATTATGCCTCTGGCCTATCACATATGTACACATAGACATCACCAATTTATATATATATATGTATATATATATTTATTTTTCTTTTTAGTTTATTACCTACACACATTTAAATGTCAATGTGTAGCATGTGGGAGAGCCATGCTTCGGCACGTATGGGCCGGGTCGACCGGAGTATTACCACGGCCTCACGGAAAACCGGCTGTTAAGCAATGCTTGCATTGTGTGACAGAGTGAGTGATCTTTGATTGATTGACTGTTTATTGTAGTCAGATTCAATATTAGCTTATAAATACTTAACTAACAATATGTATGATTGGTGACCTTATCGCAATTAGCAATCGCTCCCAGACAACTATTGAGGTTACCGGAGGCCAAACTCCCTTCCCCTACCCTAAAAGGCGACAATACTCCTGTGACTCATGAGTTGCAAGTGTTCATAGGCGGCGGAAGTCACTTATCATCGGGTGACCGGTCGGCTCGTTTGTCCCCCCATACTATAAAAAAACCATTAATTAATAACTACAACAAAGAAAAAATGGACACTATTTATATACATACATGCATCGTAAAATTCCTAAGCAAATGCAATGATTTAAATGGCTCAATAGTATTAAAATCTACAGTCTTCTGAAATCTTTTATATCGGCTCTACTATACAAAACTACTTGAGGGTGTTTAGAAAATTTTGTAGAAATACTTAATATAAATATGTATTGCTCCTGGGGAACTTACCGAGAAACTGACAATGACTTGTATTGTTAGCTACGATAGGGAATGATGAAGAACCAATATTTAGTACAGCGGATTTATAGTACAGGGGGATGAATTGACTGATATTCACTGGCATGTTGGGATAGTGGTTAGTGTCTTGATTGTTGAGCTTACGGTCGAAGGTTCGATTCCCACACGGAAGAAAAATAGTTATTCCGCATATAATAGTTGTCCCGAGTCTGGGTGTTGTGTCCGTCATTTCTCAAGTCTTCCGCGAAACAGAAATTATTCCTAATGCGAGAGTTGCTTAACAAAGCGTAAGGTTATTGTCCGTTTCTCTCTTCCAATCGAAACGGAATATAAAAACCAAGAGTGGCTTATTCGAAAAAAATGCAATTTTATTCAATTGCTTATGAACTACAATCAAAAATTCTAATCAAATTTTGCCATTAAATAGTAGTACAAATACAATGATTGTATATTTTCTACCGTGTTAGTGAGTTTATTGGCTTACGAGAAGTCTTTTTAGGTCGCATTTTTTATGAAATTTAAGTACAAATAGTTTATAAAGCTGTTCGTACTTTCAAGTTTTTATAATGTCTGTTTTTATTTTTAATGTCTTAATTGTGATTTAATGACCATATTGTCATGTTGAGTAAATATTTTTAAGTTCTAATATTACATATTTTTAAATGAAACGTCGGTTTACGTAAAAATAGCTTTATTGTGCAGTGATTGTTACTTAATGGCATCCATGTGTTATTAGAATAAACATGTTTTAATAATTCGCAATTATTATTTAAAGCACCCGTTGAACATACGTAGTGTACATTATATTTACTACTTTTACTTTGTTGGTATAAAGTAGTAAATATTATTGATTAAAGCCACACACACTGATTAAACCCTTAAAAATACATATCACATTTGTTTTGTCTGTCTGATCCCAAACTGCTGATAACCATACTTAAATGCTTCTAAATACATACATATAATAGATAAATTACACCCAGACAGAACAAATGATCATGCTCATCAGACAAATATTTGTCCTGGCTGGGAATCGAACCCACGACCTCAGACTTAGCAGTCAGGGTCACTAACTACTAGACCAACAGGCCAGTGAAATAAAATGACTAGGTAAGTGGCTTGTATAGAATTATTATAGTCCATAAACCTTTAAATATAAGACGGTATAAGGTGTAACGTGTGGTGTAAGGTGTAACGTGTATGACGGTATAAGGTAAATAAGAAAAATAGCGTCGAACAATAACAATTTGTTTAAAAATGTATATTTCTCAATTTGTTTCATATTTAAAAGATCATCTTTACAGAAATAAATAAAGCAATAATAAAAAAAAACGTCTATTGTAGATCAAATAAAATTTGCTTAATTACACTTATACATCACTTTAGTAATTTCACATTATATTGAGCGTTAGTAAATAAACAGCTAGTAGTTGCCACCGTTGTAAAGCTCTTCTCAATAAGGGTCAGCGTATTCTGTTATATGAAAATTGTGATAGTGAGGCGAGTTTGTAAGTTATTCAACTTATTAATGGCTGTATTGTGTTAATGACGTATTTAAGTCGGTTTAATTAAGTATCATAATATGACAATAACAAAAAGCAAAAGATAACTTAATTCACTATTCAAATAGTTATTCTAACAACCTTTTAGCAACATTAATGGTAGACTGGGATGAGACTTGACACTCTTCCTGTCTTGATACTCTAATATGATGAAATACATACTTAGACAATATTAGTTTTTATTCATTATATACGGGGACAGACGAACAGACGGATCACTCGATGGTAAGTGATAACCGCAGTCCATCGACACCTGCAACTCAAGAGTCGTAAGTGCGCTTTTGGGGGTGATGAGGGATGGGGAGGGGAGGGGCCCCCGGAAACCTCACTTATTTCGGGGAAATGCAATGAAATTAATAAACGTAATCATTACAAATACAAAGCAAACATCTCATGACACGACCACATTATGTAAATGTTACGGACATTCTAAAGTATTTTTTTTAATTTTTAGTAATATATTTTTTTATAAATAAAAAAATAGTAGGTATTAACTTCCATTACAACAAATATGGGAGCAGGTATTTCATCGATTACATGAGACAAAGTTATGGAGTCTTGTTAATACTTAATAACGGAAGTAATTTTTTAGACATATAATATATATAATATATGTTCATATTATGTCATTGATTATTTGTCATATTAAAGACAATTTTATATTGTAATTTATAGCCAATGAACCTAATATTTGAATTATCTGTTCTATACAAAACAAATATTATGTTGCGAATTTAGTAATTCACAATATCAGAACTAAGCAACGTTATACACTTCACCAATTTCTCTCGTTTAGAGGGACATTGTCTCGTCGTTTTGTTAGTAATATTTACCGAATATAATGTATTGTAATGTGTTCTATCATTGTTCCAATTGCACACCTTTCCCTGTCCACTGCTCGTCGAACTTGACGTCACACTCGAGGTCCCTGAGCGCAGACTTGATGTCGAAGCCGAACTCTGCGCCGAACTTGTCGTGCGACGAGTTGAGGAGAGCCTCTACACCCAGCTCGTGGAACTTCGCGTTGTGCTCGCGACAACGAGCTACCATGTTGCGGATGGCCCAACACGCGTTTTTCTGATATAATAGAACAGCAATAGTATTTAAACTTGCACTTGACTTGTAACAAGTTTGATGTACTTATCTAAAGTGAAGATTTGTTGCAAATTTGCTAGATTTGTCATAGCAAGTTCATATATATACACTTGGGCCAAGTTTAAAGCAAAAATTTCTAATTTCCTACCTTGTTCGTCATACTTGAGACTATTATTTTATACATATATATTACAGTAAAAATATATCTATAGTAATTAACCCAAATATGATGTGAATTATATTAAAATTGATAAAAATGTAATAGAATTTCTACTTTAATACTCAGGAAGAAGAAAGACTATGTACTTAGGTACGTCTTGAAATTACTTTTATACATTCAATAATTTTAAGAAATAAAATAATACAGAACTAAACATTACTTTCACAAGCTATGTAACCGTTAGCTCGCACAAAACCTGTACAACGCCATCTATCGAAAGTGAGAGACGATGTTGTGCAAGGGTTAAAATAAATGTTTACTTAGTGCTTTTGACTTTTAAATACCTATAAATAGCAATACAAACAAACCTGTACGCTAGCATTATCTGGATGCACTTTCATACACTCGACGATAGCTTCGGGCGCGCCGCTGTCGTAGAACTGTTTGCTGTGCGACGGCTCGCGGAGACTCAGGGCCGCTATACTTTTTAGCGTTAGGGCTGTGGCTGTTGCGTTGTTCTGGAATTAAGAAAATAAATGGTTAAACTTAAAAACTTTCATTTTCAATTAATCTATTAAACAATGTAAAAAGAAACTTGTATAAAAGTATCTTTGTTCTTGATTTTGACAATATCGTAACATATTTGACAGCACGCATGGTACAATTTTTTTTTCGTGCGGAGGGGGGGGGGTCATTACTCCACCGGAGTGGTATTCGGACTCGAACCGAATAAAAACACACGGTGGTCTGTCACAACTGGGTCTATTGCAACGGACCTGGGTATACCCTAGGAGGGATGCTTTCAGGAACACTGATGGCATACTGGTTTAAGTAGGTATCTCGCCACTCAGCTACCAAGTAACTGTGTTAACTAAAATGAACACCATTATCATCACTTAAAAAAAAAACATGCAGGGCAGTCTTTGGCGACTGCCGATAGAAGTGAAAACTAAGTAACTTGTGAATTGTATCGTCGAGCTATTAGATTATACACGGTATACTAGAGCTCATGGAAAGCGTTCGGTGACGACGACGTGAGTTCCATGCTCAACGCGCCTAAAGAAGTTTTCACCTAAAAAAAAAATTGTAAAAAAAACTAATTAATTATAAACTTGTTTACATTGACGTTTTCTCGAATGTTGTATGCCCCACACTATTAAGACGATTCAAAAGATACCTAAAATGTCGGAAGCTATCAAGCCGTCAAGGGACGCGATAAAGTCAGGGATTTCCAAGACTCCATGACGGAACACTGTGTGGGTTTAGTCGGTTCGAGTCCGACATAATATCTCACCGTAAGGTGAGGTGAGACCCATTGGGGGTCTCCACACACAAAAAACGACGTGATTTAGAAACATCATACAACATATGTATGTACATAGATATAGATACACTCGAAAAACATAACCATTCTTTTTCGCAGTCGACTAAAAAAAAGATGCATCACGACACGAAAAAAGACAAACTATTACTTTTGCAAAAAAACACCTATTTTGGTTTGTAACATATTTACGAAAATTACGTCACAAATGGTTAAATTGACGCAAAGTTACTGGTGACTCAGGTAATGAGAAATCTATGAAAACTGATGATGTAAGAAAACTAGGTACCTATGGCTTACCCAATATTGTGAACTTCCACAAGCATTGGTTACCACTACCATCAGACGGGCCATGAACTTATAACTTGTAACGTATGAAAAAAAGTGTATCGAGTATAATAATCAACCATGTACAATGTTTGTAAAGTTTTCAGTTTTGTCATTGGGGCAATTGTTTTTTAAACAACAATGTACGAATTAAATAAGTCTATTGTCTGGCTACTTAAAATAGGTTCATATTGTTTTAGTAAATGTAGCAAAAATGTTGATATAAGTATGTACATCAACAGTTACAAAAAGTTTTATAAAAAACGGTACATACATTTCTTGTTTCACAAATAATATAACTTGAAAAAAGTAGACAACCGACTTCAATGCGTCTATCATAATTAATATAATTTAAGACTTATAAGGTTTTCTCATGGATGTAATTTTCACAACTGGACCAAACTCTCATCTAACTACCCTTGAAGTACATCCCTTCCAATAAAAAAAGAATCGGTTTACGCGATATTCAGTTCCATTTGCCGCACACACACTTAATGCAAATTTAAGATTTATATGGTTTTCTTATGAATGCCGTTGTCAGAACTGACAAAATTAAAATGGGACCACACGGGAAAAAAATCATTAAAATCGGTTCACCCAGTCTAAAGTTATGAGATAACAAATAAAAAAAAAAAAATCAAATTGAGAACCTGCTCCTTATTGATGTCAGTTGAAAATTAGAGATATAAATACAATACATATACAAACAAGATTACGATTTAATATTTAAACATGTGTTTTATTAACAAAAATATATTGATTAAATATATTTCATTATTTAGTACTTGGGAAAAATATATATTTTTAAATCACTGCTTACCAAAAATAAAAGCATACATTCAACAAAAAAGATATAAAACTGTAAGGCAACTACAGTCGTACAGTGCCTCCATAGAGATTTGAACTCTCGACCCCTGATTTACAAGACCAGTGCTCTAACCCCTGAGCTATGGAGGCATCAAATGTTAAGTTAAAATCAGTGTTTCGTTTACAAAGAATGTGCATTAATTGCATTTAAATAATTGAATATATATAAATACATTCACTACTGTATCCCCAAAAGGGTAGGTAGAGATGTATTAAACGCTACAATTTGTTGACTAATGTTTAGTCCCATTTACGTACTCGGGGGCAATTGTCCATTGCCGTCAACCGGACACTTTGGGAATTAAATGGGAAAATTGGGAGTGTGTTGAAAATGAAAGAGAGTTAAGAAGGGAAAGTATATTGCTCATATTTATGCACTGAGGAGTGTAATAGTTCAAATAGATCAAATACGCATAGCTGTAAGTCGAATTGGATGAACTGATGCCTTCAAGTGCGAGCAGTAATATACTAATACTAGCACACGTGTTGACACCCCCGCAACGCCCCTTGTGGGTGAATTTCGTAAAATACGTTCTTAGCTGACCTCTACTCGGCGAAAGGAATATTCCTACCAAATTTCAAGTCTCTACATCGGTGGAAAGCTCTTATATATGTTATATATAGATTATTTAGCTCAGAGTTTCGTATGTGTAAGTAAAATGCAATAATAAAGATAACACATTGCGGGCTAGTTCAATAATACGGACTGTTATCTATCTGCCAATAATTACATAAGTTAGACTAAATTATGGATTGCAAAGTAGGCGTTGGAGACACTTCTGATTACCCCTTAAGAGATATAAGCGTTTATATTAATAACTGTTTGCAAGTTATTTTGAAATTGTTCTTTAATTATAAAATCTGCATGCTTAAATGTTTAGTATGTACAAATGAAAAGATTCGTCCACAGTTTTGTTAGCGGACGAACACTGAAGAGGTAATTAAAGCTTTTGTCCAAGTATGTGACTGGCCTGTTGGTCTATTGGTTAGTGACCCTGCCTGTTAAGCCAGAAGTCGTGAGTTCAATTCTCAGCCAGGACTGTGATTGTGTGACAAGCATATTATTATTTTACGATGCATGTTTGCCTGGAAGAGATTGCATGTCTGGGTGTAGTTTTGTTATAAGGGGCGTTCCATAAAGTATGTTACACGTTGGGGGGGTTGGGCAACGGAAAGTGACATTGTGACGTCATGTTAAAATGTAAAATACCAAAACGCGAAATTGATATGTTAACCAAAATCTTAAAATTATTCATAACTCAATTTACAGTCTGTCCTAAAATGCTATTATGCTCTCTCTATATAACTAAGCTCTGCTTAGTTTAGGCTCAGATGGTGGTGTGTGAGATGCCTCAAGATATTATTATTAAAAATAAGTTAATATACAAACTAATGGCGTTTGTATATCCTTCAACTTAGAACTCGAATTGTTTACATACTATTTGGGCAATAGAAGTCTATATTTTTATTAACCTACTACGTTTTGGAAAAGACATTATCGTATGTATCCAGGTACCAAACTATCAGTGAGATTAATTTGATCCCAACGCGTTCAGACGTTTTAACTAGAGTAACAAATATAATAAAAAAATATCTTTCTGTGGCAATAATTAATATCAACTTACAGAATGTCTATCCAGTACTGAGACCATCACGGGAACAATTCCACTCTTCACTAAATCCCTTTTGACATCATCATTGCCTGCCAGAGCTGTTATCCTGAAAAACAATTAAAATTACACATTAAAAAAAACAAAATACCGGAGCTGGAACATTCGACCCCTGTTCACCTTGATGCTAGGTCAAGATGGAGACCATCACAAAAAGATCGGTCAACCGGTTTATGTGGATGAGAAAAGTTAGAACGACTTTTTTTTATAGTATAGGGGGACAGGCGAACAGACGGGTCACCTGATGGTAAGTGACAACCTCCGTCCATAAACACCTGCAACTTGAGAGTCGTAAGTGCGCTCGCCCTCATTTAAGGGTGAAGAATGAGGGGTGGGGAAAGAAGAGAGGGGTGGATATGGGAAAAGGGAAGGGGTAAAAGAGTGAGGAGAAAGGAGAGGGGGAGTTGGGCCTCCGGAAACTTCACTGATTTCGGGGAAATGCAACGCAGGCGTTGCTTCACAACCGGTTTTCTGTGAGGCCGTGGTATCGCACCGGTCGAGCCGGCCCATTTGTGTCTAAGCATGGCGTAGAGCCGAGAGCTGTTACACTTTTTGCCAACCATCATTAATTCCCACTACATGAGTTTTTTTTATATCGTATAGGAGCGGACAGACAATCAGTGGCAACTACAGCCTGCAACACAAATAAGTGCGCTGCCCACCCTTAAGGGTAATGAAGGGCGCGGGGTTGGGACAGAGGAAAGAGGAGAGTGGGACTTAGGAACCCGGTACTCTCACTTACACGGCAATACAAAGGAAGCATTTTGTGTTTGCCGGTTTTCTGTGAGGCCATATTACTCCGGTCGAGCCGGCCCTTTCGTGAATAAACAACTCAATATACATACGTACATACATACGGACATAGCGTTAATTAATAAAAAATATAAACCCCGACTGCATTCTTATCTTTCTAAACAGCTGACGTTATCACGAAGGAACTTTGTTTTGACTGCATGGATTGCGAGTGTTGTGGGTTCGATCACCACACGGGACAAAATTTTGTGTGTCTTAAATTGTTCTGAGTCTGGATGTTTATATAGTCCCCAACATACAAGAATAAATTCTAAGTGCGGGAATTGACTATTAAAAAAAAATTAAGAATATTCAAATGAGACTTCATATTTCAAAATCCATCATGACGTCTAGGCTCTAGGCCTTGACAAACAAATATCATACGTGCATAATCCTCCTTCTTGTGCACTTGTCTGTGTGCACTAAGAAAAGTTATACAGTAAGTTTCTTAATGAAGTTAATTTCTATTCAAGTTTATCCGTTATACAGGAATCATAAATACATATCCACTCACATACGTACATTCATTATACACACGCAAAGTAAAATTGATGATGTCATATCACGAAGCTATTAATCTATACGGCATCAAGCAGATCGTTATTCTATTGATTAGAATGTTCCCGAGGGAATATGGGTCGTAACCTAAGCAACGGCTATTTGTATGACAACGACATGCTTATTCAATAAATCCCAACCCGAAGCAAATATTTTTACATTTGATTTTGTATTTCTAAACATTTCATTCGTGCGTTAACGGTAGAAGGAGGCGGTTGTCACATAAACGGTGTCTAAGAAGTAAAACAAAGCAATTAGCTAAGTGAACGAATTAAAGTTAGTTTTCAGAAATACATTTTTTTATATATTTAATTAGAACATACATGAAAATTTCGCCTGATAAAGTTGAAAAAAAAGTCTTATTTAATAATTCAATAAGTATACTGCTATAGTTATCTATATTAAGTGAGGTTTAACTTTATTGCACTCTTGGAGAATTGAGTCGATTACCTTGTTCATAAGCCTTTTTTTATAGAATAGTTTGCGTATTAATTCACGTATAAATATTTAAATTAAATACATATAATTAAAATATTAAAAATTATAAAAAGTTAGAGTACGCAAAGAAAAAAGTAACAAAAATGTCTGCTAACAAGACAACGGCCGAAAGTGGTGACTATCTTTCATTCGGTGATCGAAACTTCGCCTTATCGACGATCAGAGTGTGGGACGAACACAACCAAAAAATACTGAAGGGAGATATTATTCGTACCATGGACAAAAACACAGCAATAACTAAAAACAGTATCATCAAAGTGAACCAAACGTCTTGCGAAGACTTTAGCGATAGTACCGACCAATTAAAACATAGAGCTAGACATGTTAACTACTGGAAATCTGAATTAGAAAGAGCCATTAGGGATATGGATGCCGAAATCAATGTTACGGAAACATTGAGACAGCAACTGAAGAACGCTAGCGATACTCTTAAAATACCGGAGTATATTACAGAAGAATGTTTGGATATGAGAAAATTGAGAATGCAGTCAGATTTGATTTATGACGAGCCTCAAGAAGACTTATTTACAGAATGTGCGTTGATCGAAAATGTAAAGAAACTCCATAGCGATTTGTTAAGAGAGATAGAATATCAATTAGAAATTAACATAGCGTCTAAGAACTGGTTGGAGCGAGATTGGAGCGATAAATATTTGGCGTTCAAGTATGAAACTGATAACATTGAATTGGAAACTAAGTCTATGAATGTGAAGGACTCTGCGGGAGCTACGAGACTTTCTGAAGGTATAATCTTACAATAGTCTAGTTATTAGTGTCCCTGTCTGACTGTTATGCCGGAGGTCGTTGATTTGATTCCCACACGGGACAAAAGCTTGTATGAGCTACTAATATTTGTACCGAGTCTGGGTGTTCTTTGTTTGTATTTTTTCAATTACGTGCAGACCATCATATCCAATGGAATCATGATTCTTTCGCTTTCTTCCACTAAATCTATTTATATATATATATATATATATATATATAGATAGATAGATTTAGGATGTAATATTAACCGTTCCCCGCAATTTCCCCTGCGTTTATAGCCAAAGCTTTGCTGTTAAGGAACGTAGTGTAGATGTCCTTTAGCTTATTTTCTTTCTCAATAAATCAATCAATAAATCATAAACAATCACACAAAAAACCTCATAAGCTTTGTCCCAATCCCTTTTCATACTAACATCCTTCAGACAATGGTCAAATCTAGTTTCAGAGTTCATTTATTAATTGTATATACAAAAATATATAAAATGCAATCAATTCGGTGGCAATTTTGTAAAATTAAATACTTTGGAAAACTTTACCGAAAATATCACTCAAATATTTTTAACCAACCGCACCAACTCGCTCTCTTTGAATCTTAAACCTTAACAGTGTTAAATTAAAAGTTTTATAAACATAACATAAGGTACTATAAGAATTCGAGAAAACGTTTTAAATATTTTTTTAATAATTTTACGTGCTTAATATTTTTAGGACAATCCAACGTATCTTCTTGGGAGCAAAACACGATCAACGCTTTAAACGATTTTAAAACCGCTATCGACAAGTCCAAAGCACTAGGGGCAAAGATTGACGCCGTTCTCATCAATACATCGCGAGATCTTCGCTCCCAAGACATCAAAGTTAACAAAACACTCAGCGAAAGAATAGCGAGAACCGAGGAAGTCAAAACTGATTTAGAAAATCAATTGAAACTGACTTTGCATAAGATTGTCGAAACTGAGAATATTCTAGAAACCTTACATGAGGAAATGTTGAAAGTCTCGCAGAGAATACAAGTGGCTCAAACTCGATTGAACACAAAGAATTACAGACCGAACGTGGAGAATTGCAGAGAAGGTTCTTTAATTGCGCTGATTGAAGAAGTAAGAGATTTGAATGATAGTATGAGTTTGTTACAAAAGAGATCTATGGCAACGGAGAAACTGAGAGCTGAGTTAATTCACGAAAGATCCATATTGGAGAATGAGATTATTGTGAAGAAGAAGACGTTGTTCCTTGACAATCAGAGATGTTTGTTTTTGAGATCGCATTATCAGTCAGCTGAAAAGATGTGTGGGTTTTAAAAATTCGACATGAATACCTAATCTCGTTGAATTAAGCCAATTGTAAAAAATAAACACTAATTAATCACACAGCTTACAAAAATACACATTTTTAATACACTATAGAATAGTAAATAATGTAATAATATGCAGCCAGTTAAAATAAAATGCTTATAATTAACAAATTATACTTCAAAAATGTAAGGGTTTTATTGACGTAACGATTCAAACTGATTCAAAACTGATGAAATGTGTGTATCAAGTTTCATTTAACCCCTGAAAAGTAACAAACATCCATATTAACACATTTAACATTATCATGATAATTTTCCTTGGATTAAGTTATATTTAAGATTTTTTGTTCACTAATTTTTTTCTTTATAACACATGATTCTTGATATAAATAAATAAATAAAAAATAAAAAAATGTAAAAGAATTAAAGAAAAGATATTATGTACTTTTTTTTTAGGAGGCTTAAGGATAAAAATCAGGATAAACATAACAGGTATATACAAATAACAACCCCCGCAAACACACAAAGCTTAGATACATTAACACAGCACAATATTGAGTTTTCAATAATAGTTGTTCTGTGTCAGTACATTCAGAACTTGTCAAAAATGAAGTTGTAAACATTCTGCTTACCAAGGCAATATGAAAATTCAAAGAGCTTTAAAAGAGAGCTATGAGACGCAATAGGTAAAAAGTAGACGGATGTTTGATACTCGAACACGCCCAGAACCGCTGAACTAGATAACATTTGGCACAGATTTAGATTATAGTCCTGAACAGCACAAAAGCACTTTCTTAGAAAAATGTACTGTTCATTATTATTTATTTAAATATATATGTATATATATATATATATATATATATATATATATATTTACTAGCTTTGGTAGGTAGTGGTATGTCGATAAAATTATTTTTATCAGGATCTGAAGAACACACTTTAGCCGTTTAACCATGAGAAGGTAACAGATAGATAGATAGAAAAACTCACAGAAAACCGTTAGCCATACAATGCTTGTACACCGCACCCTCTCTTCCTTCATATCCCTCTCCCTCATCAACGCCAAAGGCGGGCAGCGCAGATACGTGTCTTGGGTTGCAGGTATCACTTACCATCAGATGACGCGTCTGTTCATATGTCCCCCGATATAATTAAAAAACGAAAATAGATGGCGTTACTTTCGCAATAATAATAAAACTTACAGTTTATTAGCCTGTTGTACCACAGCGACGTTGTCGTAGTTGTCGGCCAGCGCACTGAAGATAGCGCTGATTCCACAATCGGCCACCATCTTGCACAGCTCGTTTCGCACTAACAACGTGGCCTTCGTCAGCATCAGCTCTGACACTAGGGGCGGCTTTGTGTTCTCTGATGTACAGGAAAATTTAATTTTACTGGTGTGGGTGTCGTAATAAGGGATCAAGCTGTTTTAACACATAATATAATATATAAAAATATATAGTAGTCTTACATTGATCAGATGACGTCAATAACCTATTACGTAAGCAGGCCTAAATTGACGGACTGCAAGGATGGCGTAGCGGTTTAAGTGGTCACCTCGCCACTACGCTGCCTCGACTAGTGTTGAGAGTTTGTTTAATCCTCAAATTGTTGTTCTGAGTCTGGGTGTTCTTTGTGTCCGTTGTTTGAATGTTTGTAAAGTCCCCCGCGGCACATGAATTAATCCTAGTGCGGGAGTTGTTAAAAATAAAAAAATTAAAAAAAAACAAAGTTATATTTGGTATAAAGTGGGCGTTTCAGACATTTCTGCTTACCGCTTAAGCAAATACTAAATTAAATTCATATATACATAGGCTCTGTATTTATGTATGAATTTAATTTTATTAAATAGAGGACAAACAAGCAGACGGGGCGGGTAAGCGATTACCGCCACCCATTAACACCTGCAAGGTGGGAGGTAGAATTGTGGTATGAAGTTCATAGATAGTGAAAGAAACGAAATATATATATATATATATATTATATATATTAATAAATTTTTTAGTCCAAAAGTTTATATGTGTTGTGGTGTGTTAAAGTCCCGCATGACACAGGATTAATTCCTGGAGCGGGAGTTGAAAAATTAAAACAGAACACACAGAACATTTTTTTTCGTGTGGTACTTCGTTTGGTTTTTGTGGGTCGTCACCTGACGGTGAGGTGGTATGTCGGACTCAAACCGACTTAAATCACAAGGGATACCCTCAGAAGGTGGCATCCGGGACCTAATACAATACTAAAAAGCATAATAAAATAAATATTTAAGGGGGGCTCCCATATAACAAACGTGATTTTTTTGCACAATATTGACAATTTACAGAATATTTAGTTATATATTAACACTAAAATAAAAAATTCAATTATAATAAAATTATTATTAAATTCCCATACAATAGACATGATTTTTTTGCCGCTTCTCATAGCACTTGGCCGGTTTTTTGACTTAGTAAAAGTCAGGTAAAACGCTAAACATATAGCAAAGTGTTACCTTTAAGGAGATTGGTGAGCGGTTCTAACATTTGCGCGCCGAGTTCGCGCGCGTGCTCGTGCGCCTTGCCGTACTGCACGCGCACGTCGTCGTCCAGCGTCAGCTTGCGGACCACCTGTAGCGTCTCACTTAACAACTGAAACATTACACTATAAAGAAACATACATATATATTATGTAATAGGGACACCCGTAACTCAAGGGTCACAAGAGCGTTGCCGGCCTTTTAAGTAGGAGTACGCTCTTTTCCTGAAGTTTTGAAGGTCATATTGGTCCGAAAATACGGCAGGCAACAATATGTTCCACATAATGGTTGTGGGAGGCAAAAAGCTGCTAGAGAGGCGAACGATTGTGGAGTGGCAATCATCCGGGACGCAGGTTGTCACTTACCAACATGTGACCCTTCTGTTCATCTGTCTCCCTATAATAAAAAAAAATAGTGATATATATTTTTAGTACATACATACATACACTCATGCCTGTAGTAGTAGTAGAGACAAGAGGCCTAAGTAACGCCCTCATTGCCGAATATAATTTAGTCCCGTTTACGTAATAGGGGCAACCGTATTGCCATCCTTCGGGCACTTTTTGTATTGCGATGGGAAAAATTGTAGTTTATTGAAAGGAATAATGAGAATATAAAGAGAAGAAATAAGAATTTACTTTTACAGATGAATTGCAATATAAGCAATAAATAGCTCAAGTAAGCCAGGGTCGTATACCTATAGCTCGAACTATTGCCTTTTTTTTAATCAATTATTTAATTATTGTAGATTAAAGTACTTACTTTCTGGTTACCACAGACATTGAGTAGCAGTTTTAAATTTTCAGTTATATTCTTAGCAAAGAGTTTCTGTCTGTTCATTTCGTGTTTGATACAGCATGCTGTGGTCCATTGCAGAGTTGATATTATAACGTCATCATTCTCTACATTGTCTAGAATACTGGAAAAAGAATAGTTTTTTGAATGCTTGTGATTGATCTCAAATTTTTACACAATTTCAGTTGCAAGCATGACCTGAAACTGATTCCAAAAGATTGTTTGAAAACATATTTTTATAATTTTGAGTACTAGTATGTATAGGACATCAGAAATTTGTCTAGTAATTCTTTGCATTGACCAAGAATATTTTTTTATGAAATAACAAAGACTTTTTAGACCCAAACTAATTAATTACAAAATAACATGAGATACTTAGTAAAAATATAGAATACATACACACCGAAAATATCTAAGATAGATATAGTCATGCATACAAATACATGAACAGGATGGGAATTAAACCTGTGACTACAATTTTGTTTTTTGACATATTGACATTATATTTTACAATTATATGATTGCTTACGCTTCAACATGATGACAAGCAATTAGACTGGATCCCTGTCAGCACGGCCGACATAGAAGCTACAGATCTCCCATAGCAAATCACACTCTACTGCTGAGCCACAGGGTTCGATTGCCAAATGAAATATAATTTTGTGTGGTCCACAAACATCTGTCTTAAGCCTGGGCACTCACGTGTTGGTCTAATGGTTAGTGATATGGACTGATGAGCCAGAGATCGTGGGTTCGATTGCCAAATGAAATATAATTTTGTGTGGTCCACAAACATCTGTCTTAAGCCTGGGCACTCACGTGTTGGTCTAGTGGTTAGTGATATGGACTGATGAGCTAGAGATCGTGGGTTGGATTGCCACATGAAATATAATTTTGTGTGGTCCACAAACATCTGTCTTAAGCCTGGGCACTCACGTGTTGGTCTAGTGGTTAGTGATATGGACTGATGAGCCAGAGATCGTGGGTTCGATTGCCAAATGAAATATAATTTTGTGTGTTCCACAAACCTCTGTCTTAAGCCTGGGCACTCACGTGTTGGTCTAGTGGTTAGTGATATGGACTGATGAGCCAGAGACGTGGGTTCGATTGCCACATGAAATATAATTTTGTGTGTTCCACAAACATCTGTCTTAAGCCTGGGCACTCACGTGTTGGTCTAGTGGTTAGTGATATGGACTGATGAGCCAGAGATCGTGGGTTTGATTGCCAAATGAAATATAATTTTGTGTGGTCCACAAACATCTGTCTTAAGCCTGGGCACTCACGTGTTGGTCTAGTGGTTAGTGATATGGACTGATGAGCCAGAGATCGTGGGTTCGATTGCCAAATGAAATATAATTTTGTGTGTTCCACAAACATCTGTCTTAAGCCTGGGCACTCACGTGTTGGTCTAGTGGTTAGTGATATGGACTGATGAGCCAGAGATCGTGGGTTGGATTGCCACATGAAATATAATTTTGTGTGTTCCACAAACATCTGTCTTAAGCCTGGGCACTCACGTGTTGGTCTAGTGGTTAGTGATATGGACTGATGAGCCAGAGATCGTGGGTTCGATTGCCACATGAAATATAATTTTGTGTGTTCCACAAACATCTGTCTTAAGCCTGGGCACTCACGTGTTGGTCTAGTGGTTAGTGATATGGACTGATGAGCCAGAGATCGTGGGTTCGATTGCCACATGAAATATAATTTTGTGTGTTCCACAAACATCTGTCTTAAGCCTGGGCACTCACGTGTTGGTCTAGTGGTTAGTGATATGGACTGATGAGCCAGAGATCGTGGGTTCGATTGCCAAATGAAATATAATTTTGTGTGTTAAACAAACATCTGTCTTAAGCCTGGGCACTCACGTGTTGGTCTAGTGGTTAGTGATATGGACTGATGAGCCAGAGATCGTGGGTTCGATTGCCACATGAAATATAATTTTGTGTGTTCCACAAACATCTGTCTTAAGCCTGGGCACTCACGTGTTGGTCTAGTGGTTAGTGATATGGACTGATGAGCCAGAGATCGTGGGTTCGATTGCCAAATGAAATATAATTTTGTGTGTTCCACAAACATCTGTCTTAAGCCTGGGCACTCACGTGTTGGTCTAGTGGTTAGTGATATGGACTGATGAGCCAGAGATCGTGGGTTGGATTGCCACATGAAATATAATTTTGTGTAGTCCACAAACATCTGTCTTAAGCCTGGGCACTCACGTGTTGGTCTAGTGGTTAGTGATATGGACTGATGAGCCAGAGATCGTGGGTTCGATTGCCAAATGAAATATAATCTTGTGTGTTCCACAAACATCTGTCTTAAGCCTGGGCACTCACGTGTTGGTCTAGTGGTTAGTGATATGGACTGATGAGCCAGAGATCGTGGGTTCGATTGCCACATGAAATATAATTTTGTGTGTTCCACAAACATCTGTCTTAAGCCTGGGCACTCACGTGTTGGTCTAGTGGTTAGTGATATGGACTGATGAGCCAGAGATCGTGGGTTCGATTGCCAAATGAAATATAATTTTGTGTGTTCCACAAACATCTGTCTTAAGCCTGGGCACTCACGTGTTGGTCTAGTGGTTAGTGATATGGGCTGATGAGCCAGAGATCGTGGGTTCGATTGCCACATGAAATATAATTTTGTGTGGTCCATAAACATCTGTCTTAA
The DNA here is from genome assembly GCA_947561695.1 of Tyria jacobaeae. Classification (NCBI taxonomy): domain Eukaryota; kingdom Metazoa; phylum Arthropoda; class Insecta; order Lepidoptera; family Erebidae; genus Tyria; species Tyria jacobaeae. The sequence goes on along the minus strand of OX387232.1, from coordinate 2,521,020 downwards.
GCCTGGGCACTCACGTGTTGGTCTAGTGGTTAGTGATATGGGCTGATGAGCCAGAGATCGTGGGTTCGATTGCCACATGAAATATAATTTTGTGTGGTCCACAAACATCTGTCTTAAGCCTGGGCACTCACGTGTTGGTCTAGTGGTTAGTGATATGGACTGATGAGCCAGAGGTGTAGGCAGAGGTGTCTCAAACAACAATTTTTGGCAACCATAATTTAGTCAAACTTAACAATCATCATCAGCCTATCGCAGTCCACTGCTGGACATGGGCCTCTCCCATTGCACGCCACTTCGATCTATTTTCGGCTTCTCGCATCCAGCTCCTGCCATCACCATCTTGCGCAATTCTTACTTCACCTGGCCTGTGGGCATCCTACGCTACGTTTGCCACTGCTGATTCTCTTCCCTATGCAAACTTAACAATAGGACCCAATATTATTGCCGTCACCCAGGCGCTGTATATATACTGTCTGATATATAATGGTCTGATCCCTTAGTCTCGCTCCATGGGAAGATTGTATGACTCTATTCTCCTCCAAACTGAACTACACTGTTTTAATATTTCACTTACGTTTTAATTAACTCCACACCTCTATCATCCAGCAAATCAGGCTGCATTTCCATAAGAGCTGTCAAACTTTCAAGGGTAGCTACCATTAGCTTCACATCCCTTTCACTGAGCTGTTGTAGCAGTTGCTTGGTAAAGAGTAGGTCTACTAGTACCTTGTATGCTCCATCTTTACCTGCCCTTACTCTGTGAGCTATGTCCTTACTGCATTCAGCCTGGAAATACCAATAAAAAGATCATATTATTATATTTTATAGACTAGCTTCCTATACCATCACCTTTAAGAGATAATAGGAACTTTAAGAGGGAGATCATCTGTTAAAAACATCTTTCATCAAAATGAAAGACTTCTCTCTTCTTCTTCTTCTAAAACTTAATAAAAACTAACTTCTACTTTCAACAATTAAGTGTCTGAACAAGGAGTATTTAAAACTACACATAACTACAATGTCTATAATAAATTTTATTATGAAAAGGAGAAAATGTCCTGGAGGTTATAGACACATACATACCAAAGGGGACGGCTGAGGTGTATCATATGTTATTACAATATAGGTTGCTAGGAAAAGTATTTGTAAAGCTTTGGAAAATGTTAAAGATAGATTTAATTGGCTTTGGACTGTATTGCACCAAATAATACTTTTTAGACAAGGAAGGTGAATGAACAATGAAAGACTAAAAGAACATTGTTGCAATTGCTGTACTAATAATAATATCTTAAGAGATGGGAACTCACCTTTAGCACATCCAACTCTTTCAAAACTTGATTAAAATCATATTTTTTTTCTGAACACAAGCTCTTGAGATTTGCAACAGTTTCAGATACCAAGTGATTATCTCCACTACCAAGTGCCAGATCTTTTATTATGTTTGATAGATCCACCCCCTGAAAATATTAGTATAGGTCATACAATGAACATATACGGAGTGGATATAGGGGAGGTAGTGGAAGGTAGGGAGGGGTACCTTCTTAAACGTGACCTCCAAACATAGGTACATATAAGGGTGCTAATTTAACCCTACAGTCCTATTCACTGTCTTCGATTCCCCGTCTTCCCCAACATATTTAACTTGATATTTTAAACTTCAAGGCAGCAATCACAATAGAAACCTTCGCTCTACAAATAACAACCTTCTCCATTGCCCTTCTCAGAACAGGTCTGTTCTTCTTTGGAATGAGTTTCCTCTCAAAATTAGGATGGCCACTAATTGTTACTTATTTAGAGTAAAGGTAAGGGAGTCCCTTTTCAGATAATTGGCAGAGTCAACTTGCCAGCTGCTTAACATCTTTCGTTTTAGTAGGTATAATTTTAGTACAGTCAAAATCTGTTATAACAACATCGAAGGGACTACTCATATTGAGTCGTAAAAACCGATAGTTGTAACAACCGGTGACAGGTATTAATAGGAAAGATAATATGTATATTCATGTAGGAAATTAAACCGCATTTTGTTTACTTCAATACAAACGTATAATATAAAAGAACAATATCATTTTTCCATCATTTTTGTATAAAATCTGTAATTTTAGTTTGTTTGAAACACGTCTGTCGGGCATACACATTTTGTAATTCACGTTGGATTTTAATCAGCGTATCTTCACAATTTCCCTGCATGTGGAACTCTTCATTAAAAAGAACAATCTTTCGTAATACACTAACAGCATTGAGACCGTCAATCAAAGTTGGCACTGTAAATTGTTCTTCCGAGTCTTCCTGTTCATTTTCATTTTCCTCTTGAACTTCACGTACAATATCATCCTCCGTAGCTGGTGCACTAATTGCAATAGACTGATCTACATCAATGAACTCATCTGTTTCAGTAGTAGATAAAGCAGGTCGTAAATTTTGGGCTAATTGAGCCAAAGAAATATTGTCCTCTTCATCATCGTCAATCACATTATCTGAGGTTCTTGTTATAAGACTTGTAAGATCTTTAAAACCTGCATGCCCAAAGCAGTTAGCTATAGTTTTTTGTGAAACTTTTTCCCATGCTTCTGATATCATCAAGATGGCATCAATAACCGTAAAGCTGTTCTGATTATTACTGTCAATGCTTTGTATTAACTTTAACACTTGCAGTCTTCTATAATGAGATTTTAAACATCTTATTACACCTTGGTCCATAGGTTGCAGTACAGATGTAACATTTGGTGGTAAGAACACGAGTTTAATACACTTCAGATTAGTAACAGCCGGATGAGCAGGACAATTATCAACTAAGAGAAGAACTTTCTTATTGTTTGCTTTTAAGCTTTCAGCGTCCCAGTTTCGTAACCATCTTTCAAAAATTTCCGATGTCATCCATGACTTCACATTGTTTTCATACGTTACCGGCAGTGAGCATATGTTTTTAAAGCATCTTGGTTTCTTAGATTTCCCAATAACTAAAAGCTTCCTTTTACAGGATCCTGTAATATTTGCTGCAACCATGATCGTTAGTCTCGTCTTGGACATTTTTCCTCCCGAACAATTCTCTCCTTTGAATTTTAAAGTCCTGTCTGGTGTCATATTGTAAAAAAGTCCGGTTTATAAATGTCTTCTGGACTGTAGCCTTCGCATAATGTAGGCCACTTTTGCGTAATCCATTCGTCTACAGCATCTTTTTCCACACTGGCAGCTTCACCACTCATTTTCCCGCCGACAATGCCATGTCGAGCCCGGAAACGTTGAATCCAACTAGACGAGCAAACAAAATCTTCACCAAAACGTTGAGCAAAATCGTTTGCTTTTTGTTGAAGAATTGGTCCATTTATTGGCACAGTATTTAAACCACTTTAACAAAGCTTCCTCAATCTTCGTATGCCGCGTTGTTCTGGCTCGTTTCATTTTCAAAAAATTCTTGTCGTAAAGGATTTGAATTTTCTCCCTTTCTTTCCAAATGGTTGAAATTGTCGAGTGTGATACACTATATTCTTTTGCCAGGTCTTTGTTTGGAATTCCTTTCTCTAGCTTTGAAATAATACGCGATTTTTCTTCGATATTGATTTGTTTTCTTTTTGCGACATGTTACAATTTTCACAGTTAACTCAACATTATGTTTTGGTGCGTCTTGTGTAAAGATAAGTAACAAACTGACTTAAGAGATATGACGAAGCGGGCCTTGAGGCTACGGCATGCATGTGCTTTGTTTCTAAGAATTACAAAAGACCCTAAACTTTGTTTACTTTTACGATAATAGCCATTGACTATTATACTGTGCCAGATGTGGGTACAGTTACCTATTCAAATTGTTAAAAATACAGCTGAGCCAGTCCTTCTACAGATATAATTAATGTGGTTGCTTAATGTGGTATGTCGTAGTAAACAATGTCGTAAAAACCAATGTTTTCGATAAGGCGGTCATTTAACATTCAGCCAGGACCTTTGATTTTGGTCAATTTAACCAGTATGTTGTTCTAAACGATGTCACCATAAACGGTTTTGACTGTATTTGTATGTATATATCTGTATACAATCTGTGTGTTATTATCTTAATAAGTACATACATACATATCACCTTATGTATTATCTGTAAGTATGTTTATATAGTGTTTACAATGACTATACCCAAGTATGTACTTAAGCTTAGTTCAAAATTTTAGTTTTTATCTCTTAATGTTTAAATGCACCTACTTCCTGCTTTCTCTGTACCTCCTAAAGGTTGACTGGCAGAGAAAGCCTTACACATTAATTCTGTCACTGAATAGTGCATAAAGCACTATATGTTAATACATCAATTTGTAAAGTAATGGGTTTTAATTTAGAGCATTTCAAAACTACAGCTTGCAAGAACAACCTTTATTCTCAAGGGTTAACCGGAACAACTTACATCACAGGGGCAAGCCTATTGCCATCAACCAGGCACTGACTGAAAGTTTACTGCCTGATAGATAACAGTCCAAACACTTACTACTAAAACCCACTAAAACCCACTACTAAAACCCACTTGGCTGCTATAGTATATGTAAGAAATAGACACTTCATTATGTAAAAAAAAACTTATTCAAATTAAATCATTAAAGAATAGTAGTCAAAAAGTGCTATGGAATAACATTTATATCAAGTATAATAATAATAAAATTGTTCTTGATCTTTAAAAATGTGGTCTGACAACATGTCTTAAATAAGAATATAACTACGCAAAAACAACGATTAAGTCATCCTGCATCTATTATTCGCACGTAGAGTAATAATTAGAGGCGTGACTACAACAGAACCTAACAGAGATAAATTTTGGTATGATGGTTAATGTACCTACCAAAAGAAGAAAAGTATTTATGAGTAAAGCATTACTGATTATTACAAGGGATGCGTACCTGTGCCTCAAATTGGGCAACAGCCTCTTTTACAGCTTCTTCAGGGGTCATATCAAATTCTGTCATATTCTCCTTAACAATTTCGTCATAAGTCTCCTGAGTTATTACACGAACCATTTTTAAAGCTTGTTTTAACTTTATACTCAAAAACCCGCAATATTTTCGGTATTTGAAAAGGAAATATGAAGTATTCTCACACAAGTCGAACGTTCTATTTGCCGATGGCGAATGATGTCAACTTTGTATTTTTTTAGTCAGTGTCAAAACAAATGAAGTGTCATTTGTGAGAACATCCAGAACTATGGGTACGATCCAGAAACACAAATTAATCATTACTTAATTTTGCTCTGCAAATTAATTTCATTTATTATTCAACTCGCAATTAAATATATAAAGCAATACTACTATATCACACATATTTTCTCTATCAGCAAACAGAGCTGCTAGAGAAAATATATGTAAAGAAGTCAAAGGATTGAAGTTTTTGAATTATTTATTATACTACAAAATACAGAAACTGAGTCAGTAACGTCCGTGGATGGGCAAACTAGACTTTTTATTTTGTATACTTACTATTTGACAGAAAACAGCTTGAGTCATGGTACGTTTAAAAACTTAAGGTATTAAAAAGGCATTAAGTACATATTTTCTGGTTTAAATTAAATCAAAAATTCATATTACCAAAAAACATATTTTATAAGTATTTATTAACCGTGGTGTATCTTTCATAATTCTGCTTTGTTATAAATATAAACATAAACGTACATTTAAACAAAGCTATTATCAGGTCAGAATCAAATACTTTGAGTGTTACCTGGATGACGCATACTCCCGTAAAAGAACGGAACTGAAACATATAATTGTACGTTTTGCGCGTAATTAGTGAATTATCCTACAATTATATTGTTTATTAATCATTTACCGGGAGCATTAAGCCTTAGTTATGAGTTTTCTGGGGAAATTATTTGGTGGGAAGAAGGAGGAAAAAGGGCCATCAACCCATGAAGCAATCCAAAAATTACGTGAAACTGAGGAGCTCTTGCTCAAAAAACAAGAGTTTTTAGAAAAGAAGATTGATCTAGAAGTACAGACAGCTAGAAAACATGGCACAAAGAACAAGCGTGGTAAGTTTACAAAGTTACAATACTGCAATGATTACTCTATACATTCGTGTAGTTAGTGCTTTGTTGACATGTAATAAAGGTATATGACCTTGTTTTTAGATCATCTGCTAATGGTGACTTTTGTCGTTGGCTCGCACTCCCACGATTCCGTTAGGCACTTTAGTTTGTTAGCTAGTTGTTCAAATTATATTCTACCTAAAGACTCAACTAGAGGTTCCAAATTCTAAAACCTGTTTTATATATATATACATAACAGTGTTGTTGTTAATATGTATAAAGAACAAAATTACAGCTAAGCTAGGTGACCAATGTTCTATATTTAATGCTCCTTAAAATTAATGGGGATTCTTCATTATGAAATTACTATGTCAACTCTTACCATTTATTTCAATGTGTGCTTAAACAAATAGTCTCTGGAACTATCAGTTGAAGTTGAATTATTAGTTTTGAAGTGGATAGAGTATTTATTGAGATATCAAATAGGCTATAAAACATCATGCTGCAACTGTTAGGAGCATAGTAGTTAGCATATATGCAGGTGAACTGCGGGAATGGCTAGTTCAGTTGATGTAATGAAAATATACAAATAAGTATTTAAAGAGTTAACTAAATGAGTCATATTACCTATTAATACAAAAGATTTATTTAATTACACAATAGTCATTATAAGTCAGTCATCACTATAATTGTTAATGTTCTCTTACAACATAGTAAGAAAAGTTTGGTTTATTGGTTATTCAATATTGTATTTAACTGAATTATAAATTTAAAGGGTTTTTCTTTTTCAAACTATACACTAACTTATTTCTGTAACTTTGCTTACATACAATTTTTTTATATTCATTTATATATATAATTTTTTTTTTATATTAGCCTACCATAGTGACTCCACTTTGCCTGATGGAAAGCAATAGGTGGAGTCAAAGAGTGGTGGTCACCATCCTCATTGCATGTCTAGTCAATGTGGCATGGTGACCCACACTATGGCGGCCTGGTGAGATGCTTTTTCACGCCCCGCTTAAAAGACCCGGGATCAAAGTGGGAAGGAAACACGTGCGCTGGTAGAGAATTCCAGGCTTTTACCGATCGGCACAAGAAAGAAGAGAAGTTCGGGTACATATATTTTCGACGCACAAACGGTCACTCCTCAGGCCAGCACGTGTAGTCCTGTAGAGGAAGGGAGAAGGTGGGACCAATTGGAAGAGCTCATCAGAACACTCCCCGTGATGTAGGCGATAGAGGACTGCCACAGAGGCGACATCTCTTCGCAACTGCAGAGGCTCAAGAGACTGGGTGATCTCAGGACAGTCGATAATGCGGACTGCGCGCCGCTGCAACCGATCGAGAGCGTCAAGCAAATACTGCGCATAGCCGTCCCAGACATGAGAGCAGTACTCCACGCAGGAGCGAACCTGGGTCTTGTACAAAAGACAGTTGCTCGGGCGAGAAGAACCGTCTCACCTTGTTCAAAACGCTGAGCTTACGCGAGGCCGCCTTAGTGACACTCTCGATGTAATCGCGCGGATTGAGATCCCGGCAAACATCCATACCCAGAATACTAAGCCTATCCTGCAGTGGCAGTTGAGTGCTCTGAAGAGTAGGAAGGGGAAGGAATGGAGACTCTTTGGTAGAGAACACACACGCTTGTGTTTTCTTGACGCTGAACTCGACCAGATTCTCACAGCCCCATTGGGAAATGCGGCTCAAAACCCGGTCGAGCTCAGCGACAAGCTCCTGTCGTTTTTCCTTAACGTCTGCCAGCTTGTCAGTAGGATGCCCGAAATATCGCCCGTGCACTGTACTGTCTGCATAACAATGTATATTGCCAAGGGCCAACATGTCATTGATATGTAGAAGAAACAGCGTAGGCGATAGGACGGAGCCCTGAGGTACACCAGCGCTTACCTCGTGGAAGTCTGAGGCCGCGCCGTCTCAGAGAACCCTAATGCGGCGCTTATGGAGGAAGGCAGCAACCCAGTTGCAGAGTTTAGGTGGCAGACCAAATGCAGGAAGTTTGGAGAGAAGCGAGCGGTGCCACACCCTATCGAAGGCCTTGGCAATGTCGAGGCTGATGGCCAAAGACTCCCAATGCCTATCCATAGCCTCACCCCAAAGGTGTGTGACGTACGCTAGAAGATCACCCGTGGATCGGTTCGGCCTAAAACCATATTGCCGATCATTTAACAAGGAGTGATCCTCTAGGTGGCGGATTAGTTGGGTGTTGATGATCCGCTCGAACACCTTACAGAGTATGGAAGTGACGGCCATAGGTGTATGGAAGTGAAGGTAATTGGCTGGATCGGAGCGGTCGCCTTTTTTGGGAATGGGTTGAACATTCGCTTCTCTCCAGGCCTCCGGAACAATTCCTGAGGAATAGGACAGGCGATACAAGCGTTAGTACGGGAGACAACTCAGGTGCACAGTTCTTAAGAACCACCGCCGGAATACCATCGGGTCCACTGGCTTTCCCTCCCTCCCTCTGCCGGATGCGAATATCCCGCATTGCGGAGTCGCAGGTCGCAATGGTGGGCGTGTGCGCGCCATGGTCGTCGATTCGGGAGTTAGCCGCAAAGAGGTCAGCTAGTAGATTCGCTTTCTCTTGCGGCTCGTGGGCCAGTTATCTGCGAATCGATCCGCGACGCGCGAGCGAAGGTTGGCAGTAGTTGGACTGCACGGCTTTGGCCAATCGCCAAAACTTACGGCTACCCGTAGGGTATGCGACGAGTTCTTGACTAAACCGTGCAATGCGCTGGGCATCTGCTCTGATGTAAGCCCTCTTGCAATCCCTAGTGGCTCTGTTTAGTGCTGCTTTTAGGCGATCAATGTCTGGATCACAGTGAGCGCGGGCCAGGGTCCATGCGCGGTAGGCCGACTGCTTTAGAGCAACGGCACGGATGCACTCGCGATTGAACCAGGGCCGGGTCTTCGTGCTGGCGACTTCACTGTAGGGGATATAATACTCCATACCGACAGTGATTTCGTCAGTCACGGCAGACGCACTTTGCGACAGATCCCTGTCTTTAAAGCAGCGTTGAGCCCACGGAATGGATGCAAAATAATCCCGCATTCCATCCCAGTCTGCTGACGAGTAGTGCTATAACCGCCGCCTTGTTACCACGGGTCGTGGAGGGGTAACAAGAGGCACTGAGGTCGACACCAGGCAGTGGTCGGAGGATCCCAGAGGGGCGAGAACCGATACGCTGTACTGCGTTGGGTGATTCGTCAGCAGTAGGTCCAGCAAAGAGGGCGCTTGACCCGTTATGTCTGGTATCCTGGTTGGCTGGAGTTCCAGCAGGAGTAGTTATAATAATTGACTGGCCCTGTGCTCTAGTAGTTAGTGACTCAGGCTGCTGAGCTGAGGTTGTTTGATTCCCACAAGGACCAAAAATTTGTGTAATACACAAATAGTTGTATCCTAGAGAGATATATAGTGTCTCTTAGAGCAGGAGTTGGCTTTAAAAAAAAAAGAGAATCTATGAAATGTTTGTATTTTTTCTCAGTTCTCATTGGTTATATTATACATTAAATTTACTACTTTCTACTTACGTATTATGTATTTGGTATCCCAGGTACCTTGCAATAGACCCAGTTCTGTTGGAACACTGTGTGGTTTTAGTTGGTTTGAGTCCGATATACCCCCACTGTTAGCTCCAGTGGGGTGATGACCCGTGGGGGTTTCCACAGGAAAAAAAAAGTACTGGCACAACTTGGAATAATTTCTCAACAATTTAAATAGCCAGTTCACCACAATCAGTCATGAGCTAATAGAGTTGAAAACAAATTGCCATGAAATTCTCAAAAACTCTTTAGTACATTTGCTTTAACCTTTTCAGATATGTAATGTATGTGGTATTTTGTATATATTATAGTAGAATATAGTATTTGTACATAAAAACAATTATATGTTGTACACATGTACATAAATTGTAAATTTATGTGAAGATTGTCTGAACAATTGCTTTAAGAAGGTATTGTGTTTATTGCACCAATTAAATTACTATTTCTGTATTTTGATTAAACATTCACTACTCCTGTACATATGAGAAGTCCTCCTAAGATCATGGTCAGTGCAATTTGATCTATATGTGACATAGACAAAGATGTTCATGTTTTAAATATTATTGCTATTAAGTCCCCAGTTACACATTTAATACTATTTCTATAATCATAAACTAATTATATTCTTTGAGCTTTGCTTGTTTAGATATTATTATAAAAGTTGACATACTAGTTGTGTCATATTTTTGTTTTCCACATCCATGGGTAGAAATTAGGTGTAACATTTAAATGAAATTATTAAACCCTTTTTTTTTTAAACGTTATGTACCACCTCATCGAGTTAAAGTCGGCGAAGTGGCTATGTTGGAATCTAACCGACTAAAGCCACATATAACCCCCGGCCATAGACAGCCGTGTGGCTGTCTATGGCCGGGGGTTAAGGTATAGCTAGGGAAGGATCTCCCTCGACCCCTGACAGACGTGACCACCTGTTAATAAAACAGGTAGTCTGGAAACTGGTTAGGAGTTTGCTTCCCAATCTTAGATCGAAGGGCTTGCGCGGAACGCATCACGCCACCTTTTTCTTCAGGCCAGAGGTCATGGAGACCGTAGATCGTCTCTACGGCGCCTGGAGCATCCTTTGCGGGACGGGAGAGTGCTAGTCCTCTCCCGTTCTGTTTCCGCCGCCTCTTTGGCGTACATCACCTCCTCGCAGTATGAGGCGGCGGAATCCTTAGCGCTCTCGCTTCTCGTCATGGCTAGCACCATGGTCTCTAGCGTTCCCACACCTAAAATATCGAACCCTTACAATTGTGTGGTTCAACATGTGGAGGGTTGGGACGTAATATCAGTTAGACAAAAACTGAAAGCAGCATGTTTAAATTAATTTAATGTAGATGTCAAGACTAATATCTGAAGAAGATTAGTTAAACTAAATATAACTATATAACAACATTTCATTACTGTATATTACCTGATAACAACGAATATTATAATACTTGAATGAAAAATCAATTATGGCACAGCGATGTAATTCATACACGCCTATACTCCCAACGGGGTAGGCAGAGGCGTCTCTGGCGCCTACTTTTTGCCAACCATATTTTAGTTCCACTTACGTAATGGGGCAAGCGTACGTATATAAAGTATATGTACATATATGCATATATACATATATTTTTATTATTTTATTTTTATATTATTATTTTTTTTTGTGTAAACTCTACTCTCTGGAACTATTAGTAGGATCTGAATGATTCTTTTTGTATTAGGTAGACTATTTATTGATCTTAAACACTACGCTTCGACATTTAGGAGCGTAGCAGTGAGCATAAACGCAGGTAAAACGGCTACATACTATATTACCTACAGTTATTCTTCTAGAAAAATCTATAGTATTGTAATGAGTACTATAAACATTTGTTGCTCAAACTTACAACTATAAACGAAACGATCATTGTTCAGATAATATGCGTTACAGGTGTTAGGACGCATCAGTCATTATGTTCTACCATTGGGCAAAACAGAATGAATATGTCAAAAACTTAGCATAAAATATATCATAAACAATTTGTCACATGGATACAATCCTTGCAATATTAAAAAAAACTTGCTATGGGTCAATCGGACTTTTAAGTTGTAACCAAAATGTCACTCTCTTTCTCAAACTTACTTAAATTATTAGTCCAATAAAGATTTTGGTTATTTGTTATATATCTTTGATTGACGTCTCTTCTATAAGAACATAAAGAGGTAGATACACGATTGTATCCTTGACGGGGTAAGCAGATTCGTAATTGACGCCCGCAGGGTCGCATATACATTAACAGTGGTAGAGCCATGCTTAGGCACGAATGGGCCGGCTCGACCGGTGCGATACCACGGCCTCACAGAAAACCAGTTTCTATGAAATGAGTGAGGTTTCCGGAGGCCCAACTCTCCCTCTCCTCTTTCCTCTCCCCTCATTCCCCCGTCCTCTTTCCCGTCTCCTCATCCCCTCCCTGCACCCCCTTTATCCCTCATCAACGACAAAGGCGGGCAGCACACTTAAGACTCTTGAGTTGCAGGTGTCCATGGACGGAGGTAGTCGCTTACCATCAGGTGACCCGTCTGTTCATCTGTCCCCCTATAGCATAAAAAAAACTATAACTGGCTGGTGCCGGAAAGTCCGATCCCTTTAACTAATTCTATAAGTACATACAGTACAATGCTAAACAGTCGTGTCTCTTTTTAGCTGCGATAGCCGCCTTAAAGCGCAAGAAGCGCTACGAAAAGCAACTTACCCAGATTGACGGCACGCTAACACAAATTGAAGCGCAGCGTGAAGCGCTAGAGGGCGCTAACACTAACGCCCAAGTCCTCAACACCATGCGAGAAGCTGCCAATGCCATGAAACTAGCTCACAAGGATATGTTAGTATAACAATGCTTATAATTTACTACACTTTAGGTCCGGATTTTGATAAGGTGTGAGGGCAATATTCACAGCAACGTGAGAAGTGCAAGGGACATCTTGTAATCGCACCATACATATTATTATGTTGTTATAATACTGTCTGAATGATATCGACATGTTCTGCGCTAATTGTTCCACAAATGTTTGTCTCTCTCTTTCTCTTTGCCTCCCTCCCTAATAGACATGTACCTCTATTCTTACTTATGTACGACGAAGTAGGGTCAACATCGTTTTCGATGAAGTTATTTAGATCGCAATTGTGTTACCATTCAAATGTTACATTTAGACCATTTCGGCTTACAGTGACGTAGATAAAGTCCATGACATTATGGATGACATCGCGGAGCAGCATGACATATCTCGCGAGATCACCGACGCGATCAGCAACAACGTTGCCTTCCCGAACGACATCGATGAGGACGAGCTTGAGAAGGAACTTGAGGAACTTGAACAGGTATGTTTTATTCTGCCTACACAGGTATGCGACCTTCAAACCTTCAAGAAGAGCGTACTTCTACCTAAAAGCACTGGCAACGCACTTGTGATTCGTGAGTTGCGGGTGTCACTATTGGGTAACCCGTCTGCTCGTTTGCCTTCCTCATTACTTCCCAATACATGCATATAATCAATATCCATTTTCTTCCGTTGCCAACCCTTGTTCTTACCTTTTCCTTTCAGTGTTCCTGCTCCCAATGGACCAGGCACTATAGGAAAAAGTCTTTCGCTGTATTATATTTTAAAAAATATTATATCAGTACAGAAACGATAGCTACATATATCGAGCGTAGAACACAAACGGCTTTTAAAAAGTTTAGTTACCGCTTTGACTTGTATAAAGGTCATTGTCCGTTTTTCCATCTGTAATGATAACATTGATAACAGACTGTACCCCTGTTGTCTTTACCCGTAGATATTGAACGTAGATATTATTTTTACAATAAAGTAAGCGTGATGTGCCTCATTAAAGCTTTCGAGTTCAGTTTTATGTCGAGGTAAGCTCATATCTATGCCATGTTACAAGTCTTTTGCTGATGAAAACTGTGAGAGTTGTCGCTTAACAACTGACAGAGATATCCGATGACTTGTTATCGGTGCTTATCTTCAAGAAACTTATTATAGAGTTGGAAGTGAGCGCTTAGATTATAGAAGCGAGGAGTTTCACACGGATTTTACTTTGTGTTTTTGTACTTGGGCGAGAACACCTTTAATTCCTAAAGTGTCTGGTTGAAGACAATAGCCATGCCACCACATATTACATTAGTGGGACCAAATTCTAGTAGGCAAAATGTGGGTGTTTATTACACCTCTGTCGACCGCTTCAGGGATAAAAACGTGTGCTTATGTATGTAAAAACTCAGAATCTCTTCGGGAAAGCAGAGACATCAACTCTCATCACGATGATGTTGCTGAATCTGCTTTCGAGTCCTTCTAACTTATCTAAGTGTTCCATGAGGTTCACCGACTCCTACCGGTCTACTACTTGTTTTGTCATTTGTTACACATTCATAATTTCTACATACTCAAAAACTTTAACTTTTTAGTAAATTAAAAATAAACTCTACTTTGCTTAAAAAGCCATCCTTTATATTTATGAAATGTAAATCAATAAATTATTTAAATTGCTTTGATTAACAGTATCACAAATTAAAGTAGCCTCTGTTATTATCTTCTTTAGACTAATAGTTACATACAACAACTAAAATTATTAGAAAGTATATAAAACTAGACTGTATTGCATCTCTACTTAACTCCCTGTTTATCGCGAACGCATCTTGAAAACACACAGTCCGACATTCTTATTAAAACAATTCAATGACGCCGTTATAGCCTTTGAGGCTCCAAGGAGTTCCATTCCTTGAGTATTCAGGTTACCTACCCGTTCCACTGGTGGTCCCTCGGTCTTCAATTCACCACAAAAGTGGTCTCTTGTGGGGTTTGCTAACCCTACGGTGGGATTATAGTAATATCAATAATAATAACCTCAGACATTTAACACACGGCCGTCTGATCCCAAACTAAGCAGAGCTAGTGATATGGTAACCAGACTGCTGATATTATACATAAGATACACCCAGACACAGAACAAATGATCGTGCTCAATACACAATTATTTGTCATGGTTAGGAAACAAACTCACAGGCCGATTACAGGCCGGTCAACGGATCCAGTACATCCCAGTTACTAATTCTGCTTTCCAACCGCAGTCCGGTGTCGAGTCGATTTAGCATTCTCGATGGTTTTAATTCATGTATCAATTATTTTGTATTTCACCTTTTCAGGAGGATCTTGACAAGGAAATGCTGGGCATCGGAGTACCGACGGACAATCTACCAGACGTGCCTGCTTCTGAACTTGTGCACGATAAACCCAAGCCCAGTAGGTCCAAGCAGACAGGTCAGTATATAAACAGCTAATACACATACATGTAAGAATTATTCGATCAGTTAGAGTTCATGAAGGTAGGATACATTCAAGAGGCAAAGCACGGACAGCCTATTGGGTATGGACTTGGATTATGTATCATTCTGGTTAAGATGTGCAGTTCATTTTTTATGACGATGCAACATTATTCTTCATATATATTTTTGTTTTTTTTTTATGATGTACTAGCTTTTACATATAGATGACGTTGAAGTTGTTAGATTTTTTTTTTTGACCGTCAATCATATCTGCCAAAATATTTTTTATATAATAGGAGGTGCGCGTTTACGCTTAGCTATCCGTCGGTCGTCATATAATCGTGTGGAATAAACCTTTACCAAAGAACAAAATACAACGGTAACGGTCTAAAAATGACATAACTATGTCTCAGTACAAAGTATGATTTCTTGTAGTAGAGAAATATTTTTAGCCGTGTGATTCTCGATGGTGTAAATGAGATATCTTCCTACCCGGGTGTCGTAAAATGTGACTAAGATATCGTACTCGTATCAGACAGTATTATTTATATTCAGTTATACAGAGATCGGTTGAGGGGAATGGGCTTGAGTGGTATGATTAAGTGAGTGGTACAAAATTATGGTAATCAAAAAGTATGCTTTCTTTCTTTTACACGTCTATGGATTACCAATTTATTATTTCGGGGATATATGTTGACTGACCGAGAAGCTGAGGTCGTGGGTTCAATTCCCAACCAGGACAAATATTTTGTGTGTTGATGGGTGGAATTGGTATATAATATGCATGTATTTAGAATTATATAAGTATATTTATAAGCAGTCTGGTTACCTTAACACAAGCTCTGCTTAGATTGGGATCAGGCGGTCGTGTGAGATGTGTGGATTATTATTATATTATTGTTTCAGAAGATGATGATGAGCTGGCACAGCTGCAGTCTTGGGCAACATAATGCTGTATCATTACCGGTTCTCTGTATAAGTTGTACGTTTGTGATATTTTATAGGTATCGTATTGCTAACGGCTGAGCTTGATTACATTTGTGGAACACTGCTACGGTTATTGTAACTTATCTGGGAATTAGTTCTTGCTTATTTTATCATTGTATGGTATAGAAAAGATATCAATAAAAACATTACAAAATCTCTAAATATCTGACTAGATTGAATGTTGTAGCATAATAGTTAAACCATATGAAGAAGTTAAAGTAGGAATAAAAACTTACGTAAGTAAGAGATGTTCGACTAGTTTCGGTCCCGACGGGGAACCTTTATCAAGGAGTGAAGCGTCCCGCCGGTAGTCCGATGCCTGACACCGTAGCTTATCGTAGTTTTGGCTTTTCACTTGAGTGAACAAAGAAGGTCCGTTGTACTGTGTGTTGCAGTATTATTATTAAGTTGTTGATGAAGGTTCCCCGTCGAGTCCAAAACTAGCTGGGTTATCCCGAAATACACACGTGAATAAAACCGTATATTTTAATACAAAGTTAATGACCTTTTTTTCTTAGATAATAAATTGCTAACACATGCAAAAAATTAATTGAATAAAATAATATTATTATCAGAGAAGTACAATTTTACTTCTCTGAGAACAATATTTAGTAAACATTTTATAAATTAAAATAACTGCGTAAATGTGTCCCACAAATGTTTTCATGCGTTGTATAAATATGTATTTAAAACATGTCAAACTAGAATTCGCTTTCTCAATGATAAACGAATAATATAATATTCCCTGCCTTATATACATACACTTTACATATTTAGTCAAAATATTGATGGAGAATATCGGGGGCAGAGTTTTATTTTTGTTATCTAAAAATTTAAGTTAATTTTAAATGTAAAGTATCTTCATTGCTATTAATGGTTTATTATCAGGTTTAAATAGTACAGAATATGCTCTAGGATTATTCAGTTTATACACAGCGTGATGCTGAACTCTTCGTTATTTGGGTAGCATCAAAAGCTGAATAAAATACATAATATTTGTTAATAGGGTAAGAAATATTAAATCTGTTTATTATTGGTTAACTAACGAATTTATTTTGCAAAATAGAAAAAATAACATTTCATCATGCAACTAATTCACATTTAAAAACACATTAGTATACCACTAGTGTATACTAGTGAATGTGTTTTTAAGTATACCACTAGTGTATACTAGTGGTATACTAGTCAAGTAGTTATATGTATTATTTAAAACATAATTTTTAAAATCGATTTTCTTTATTCATGTTTTGACACTCGGAGTTTCAGTTGACTGTCAATTATTTGTTTTATTCCAGTTTAATTCTTTCAGGTATCTTAATAAGAAAACAAAAAAATATATTTTATGTATTTAATAGATATATGACAGAATATTATACTATCTTGTTTCTATAAAATATAAAAAATATGTCAATTTCTATACCCTGACTGCTTAATTATCAACTTTGAGTGTCAAACTCCTAATAATAGATATCAAAAATCTTAATTCGATTTAAATTTTTGAATTTGGGATCAAAAATCTCATCTAAACTGTCAAAGTATAAATTACAACTGTCAAAATGATTTCCACTTAAATCAAAGTTACAACTGTCAAAATAACTAAATCAATTTTATACGGAATTATTCACTTTTTTTACGTCAGACGAGAAAGGTTGCACATTGTACTGAGTAGCAAAAGTTACTTGTTAATGCTTTTTCACTACCCACCAGCTTAGAAAAATAATATCACTGTCTCTTTCTTTTTGACAAAAGTAAAAGAGACAGTATGATATTATTTAAAAATGTTTTTTTTTATTGTGGGTTGTGAAATAGGCCCTCATTGTTTAGGGTTAGTGCTAACTGTATTTGAAGCGTACATTTTTTAAGCTGTAACATTGGTTCGATAATATATTTTATTTTAAGAAAATATCGCTGTTTTATTTATTCTCTAACATCAATCAAACAAAATGACTCAATAGTAGAGAAGACACGTAAACACGTAGTGTGGTAACATTATTTGACATTACCCTTATTATTTTAAGGGCTCCGCATCCAAATCCATCTATCTGTGTTTGCGAATTGTGGGTAATACACCTACTTCTAATGCATTCAGAACAATCCCATATATCTATCTTACTAGCCCTAGCGGTGTTACTCTGGGGAGTGGGAGAGCCACGCTTGTCACGAACGTGCCTAACGTGCAACCGGAGTAATACCAGGGCCTTACAGAAAACGGGTAGACAAAATGCTTACATCGTATTGCCAAGTGACAGTTACCGGATTCCCAACTCCTCTTCTCTCTTTCCAGCCTATCATCAGCCCCTTAATATTTATCTTCCGTGACCCTCCCCCTCATCTAATTCAAAGGCGGACAGCGCACTTACGACTCTTGAGTTAAGGTGCCTATAGGCGGAGGTAGTCCATTACCATCAGATGACCAGTCTGTTCGCCTGTTCATGTAGTGATCATCATAAATAAAACCCTTTAAAAGCACCACCAAATATTGTGTCATTTTATTCTTCTAAAACAAGTGAAATATATACAGTATGGAATCGAACTCTGTCTAACTATGCGATGTCCTTACATGCAAGAATATCTCTTTTCGAGAAAGTCTACCGTAAGTAGAGTAACTAGCCAACACTTATGGCAATATATTCTTATGTCTATATCATCGAGATGCCCCCATGCAAAGGCTTATTAAACGCCTACTTATTGTCAACCATAGTTTAGTCCCTCTTAGTGACGGGACGCAAGCCTATTGCCGGCATTGACTGTATATTCATTGTCTGATAGATAACAGTGCGATCCCTTAGTTGCTTTTTACAACATCCACGGTGAGAGATGAGGTGGCCCTATTCTATACTACAAGTGTGCGCAATTACGCTTAGCTAGCTGTCGTTATATAATGGTATACACTAACCCTTACGAACAAAAATATAACGGTAACGGTATAACAATTACTTAATTATGTCACAGTACAAAGTGCAATAAATCTTTGTGTCAACATGTTTGACATGCGCAATGCGCCCAAGTAGATTGTGAGCTGAATTTTGATAATATTTGTCGACGATACTTTCTATGACGGGGTATTCTGATTGATAGTAATCGATACTAGAGTACGAATAGTTAACTTCCCTAGACTGTTTATATTTTTACTGCAGACAAACTGCATATTACTTACAAGAAACAAATTGCTTATGCTACGTTTTCTCGCCTTAAGCTACTTAACTAAAACATGAAACTAATTAAAAGTGAAAATGTGTTTGTGTAAAATAAATTTCTTGATAATTAAAACATGACAGTAAAGTATAGACAAATGCTTTCTGAGATAAATTTTGTCAAAAATATCTAATATATTACCGTACTACGTAAATAATAAATATACCTATTATCTGATGAGGTGATAACCCAGTTACCTATATGATATACATAGGTGCCTAAAACCTTGTGGCATATAATATACCATAATTGGTATGCAACTTTTGTGTTATACGTTTGTGTACCTACTAAGTGGTATAATAGAGGTCACTTCTAAAATTTTAAATTATTGTAATTCGTTCGTGTAGTCGCTAATTTGTGTTACAGTAACTTCTAACGATATACGAACTGCAACAATGAGAATACATCGCCCGTGTTTATATATAAGGCTTTTTTATAAGTACAGAAAAGACGAGGGCCCTTCGTTTAAAGCCTTTAGTCACTCTAATGATTTTCAATTATTGTTGTCGACGAGTTGTCCCACTATTAAAATAATAGTAGGTAAATCTTTAATATCTTTATGAAAATGTTTCAAAACTTGATTTATCAAATCTCAAATCAATTTCAAATATTAATGTTGAAAACATTAGTACTTACTATGTAAAAATTGCCTTTAAAACAATCCTCATGTCATTCTTTCTATGAATTTCATTGTCAAAAATATCAATTGTAGTTGAAGCAGCACGTCTCGGCAATGCCCTACCAATATCTGACAGTTTAATCCTTAGAATCTGATAAGTTATGCCGAAGATTACTATAATTATGTATTTACTTGTATATGTATGTATGTTATTGTTTTATCGTCGGAGAGCCATGGTTAGGCACGTATTATGCCGTATGCCACGGCACCTCAGAAAATCGGTTGTCAAGCAAGGCTTACATTGCATTTCGTCGAAATTAGTGAGGTTTCCAAAAATCTAACTCCCCCTCTCCTCTTTCCTCTCTTCATCCCCTCTCTTCTTTCCCATCTCCATATACCCCCGCTCCTCTTACCCTTCCCCACCCATCATCACCCTCAAAGAGTGTACATGCAGTGACGGCGTCTATCACTTACCATTAGGTGATCCTTCTGTTCGTCTATCTGACTATATAAAAAAGTGTGGATATATATGAATTTATATGTGTATGTATATACATATATATATATACATACACATATAAATTCATAGCGCGATTAAACTAGCACATTTCATAATTCAACACCATATCAATTCATTACAGTCCCGTCTACCCAAAGATTGCCTGTAAAATATTGCTTGTTGTGATAAGGCCGTCCATTGTACGTGTTCCTGTACGCTTTTCTTTTTATCTGTATATTTGGTTTAGGTTCAACAAAAGGTACTTACATACATAGTATAGTAACGTTAGCGATTTGCAAACTACGACCGATCCAGAATATGTCCGCCGCTAATTTTAATGGTGTGCCGCAACAAACAGTTTAAATCATGTAGCGTTTATCCTTGGACGATCAGTTGGTGTTGTGCTTAACTTGTAATCAACATGAAGTACTACTGCATTGTGGTAAGTGGCTTTTTGTATCTGTACCTACCTAGAGAAATTTTGTTTCTTTTATAATGTTTTTTATTTATTATTTAATATTGTATCGATATTCGTCAACTACATCGTCATGGTTGCATTTTCTATCAAAGTTTTTAAATTGTGTTTAGTATTTTTTATATGAACACAACTTACTACTTGCGTTTGTTATGAAGGAGTTTGCTATTTTTTTACTTTAGCTATTAACAGATAAATTTAGTAAAAGTAATTTATTAAATGTGTCGCATTTTAAGCTTTAGTTCTGCTTGTTAAGAACCCTTTATAAACCTATGTTTATTATTTCTCTATAGAAATATCCATTTACCGAGTCTGCCTTATATACTATATGTAGCGATATTCGCACATCAACTTTAATATCACATGTATCTTCTATACAAGCTTCACCAATACATTATCTAATTTCTTTTCCAGTTTCTTCTCGTGTGTAGTACAGTCACAGCAACCGTGGACTTGGGTAACCTCAAAGAAACAGCCGCCAAAAAACTACAGACGTTAGAAGAATACAAAACGGGCAAGTTTCAGTTGTTACAGCAGATGATCGAGAGAGACCTGCAATTAATTCAAGATAAGGTGACTGGAACCTTCCAAATGCTCGCCGACACTATTGATACGGATAAGCTACAAAAACTTGATATATTTAACATCATACCAAAGGTTCAACGCAAAGGAGAGCTTATTCAAAACAAATTTAAAACTTTATCCGAATATGTTTAGTCAAAAGGAACAGTAGTATTTGTTCAGAAAAGCCATACTGGTCCGAATTTGATATTGGCTTCGTGCGTGTATACCATTGCCTGTAGAGATTGGATAAAATTAAGCTTGATCGCCGTATAATAACGACTATATTCAAGTACCTTTCGCTTAGTTCGTAATTTAAGTTTTTATCTTTTAAGTTTTAATGTTTAAATGCACCATTTCTACTTTCTTTGTAACGCCCAAAGGTTAACTGGCAGATAATGCCTTAGTAAGTAAATCTGCCTCTATATAGTAACTGCAAAAAGCTTAAAATAATAATAAAATCTCGGCGATTCATAAAGACTGATAACATAATTTAAGAGCCTGCCTTTTTTTTCTCTTTATCTTTATGTAACATTTTGATTCATAGAATTGCTATTTATTTTTATACAGTCAGTTTGGTACAGTCGGACGTAATACTTATGCTTTTTTAACAGTCTTATTAAATAAATATTTATTTTAATACCCATATAAATGATTTTCTATTAGTAAGTTATAAGTTTATCAATCAATCAATTAGCTTACTGTAGTCCACTGCTGGACATAGTGATCATCTAATGCTCACCGTACTCGCCTAGCGGTACCTTACGCTTGCCGGTTCGCAGTCTCCACTTTAGGACCCGTTTGCTCTAACGGTCCTCGATCCTTCGGCAGATGTCGATGAATTTGGTTTGTCGGATCATCACATTACGGGTTTTATCTCTTAAAGGAACCCCGAGCATAGATCGCTCCATATTCGAAGCTAAAAGCTTACATAACATTTTTTTGTAGACTAACATATAAAATATAAATTAAGGTAATTTAAAAGTAAGTTTGAATGCTGGCAGCATCAGCTCTTTACAGCATCAGCTAGTGCAACGGCTTGTTACAGCATCAGCTAGTGCTAGTCACGAGGTATGCGAACCTGACCTGTTTCAGCTATAATGTTGCTTAGACTCTCCAATTCATCCGTATAGGCAATATCTTTTTCCTTCTTTCTGCTCTCTCTTTTCTTTTCAATATTCACCCAATTTTCCTATTCAATCCTAATCCTTGCATTTAATCCTAACTTGCTACGTAAATGGTACTAAATGATAGCCCGCAAAATATGGGAGTTTAATACGTCTCTGACTACCCCTCAACAGTGGTAGAGCCATGCTAACAGTGGTAGAGCCACGTTTAGTCACGAATGGGCCGGCTCGACCGTTGCGATACCACGGCCTCACAGAAACCCGGTTGTGAAGTAACGCTTGTGTTGCATTTCTCCGAAATGAGTGAGGTTTCCGGAGACCCAAATCCCCCCTCCTCTTTCCCATATCCTAATCCCCCGTCTTTTCTTTCCCCTCTCACATCGCTCTATTCCCCATCACCCTCACAGGTGGGCAGCGTCTGTCCCCCTAAAGTCATATTAAAGGCAATAGGTAGCTTCTTGTAACACTTGTTTTCCTCATATACATGTCTACACCTAAATAGAAGTTTCAAATTCCCAATATTGAAAGTGTACAAAAACCAGATGTTTTTACAGACAAATACTTTATTCACCAACACTCAAATCACTCAACAACTTATCAAAAATATCAGTTTTATCTACCCCACTACCCCTCGGCAAGAACTCATCTAGTGACCCATTCTGAAAATTTCCAAAATCATCCTGTACATTCGTGTCAGCCAGACCAAGTTCGGTGAGCAAAGTCAAATTATCCACATTGTCAGACTTGTCTGTTTTGTCAAAAGCCACGTTGTCATACTTATCAGCATTGTCAAAGTCTGGCAGGAGTTGTTGTGAGGAGTCCGTGTCATCGTTATCTTTGTTTTGACGGCGATTGACCGTTTTCGGATCTTGGCTGTCAATTTCAGATATGTCGTGATACTCGTTGATCTCTTTGCCAAATTCTATTTCTTCTTCTTCGTCTTGGGCGTCCTGTAAAATTAATTTAAGTATGTAAATATATGTATGTAATTCTTTTATATTTATATTTTAATAATAATCTTCATATATAGATAAGTATTATCTCTAGATAAGTATTCTTGTTTATGAAGCGGTAGGTTTATAGTATTGGGGGCAAACCACCGGATGAGTCACCTGATAGTTACATTAGTGCCCCTCCTACAGAGGTTTGGGCCTTCGGTAACCTCACTCGATCGGTGATACAATGCAGGCATTGTTTAATTTTTTTTCCATGAGGCCGTGATATACTCCGGTGATACAATCATGCCGGCCTCATACGTACCTTCCACCTTTAAAAAAAATAAGTACCTGAATGATTTGTGCTGTAGACTTGTACTGGAAGGCATTTTGTGTAAGGTCCACTTCAACTGGGAACAGCGAAGCGTTCTCTGTTAGGTATTCCACTGTCTCACTGCAAAACCGTTAAAAAAATGTTGTCACTTAAAAAATGGTGTACAATTTCGAGTCCAATACTATTATAACAATATAAATATTATTAAAAGCTAAGCCTGGTAGGCAATGCTGGTGCGTTATTTCAAAAGAGGGGCTGCAGGGGTCCTGAAAGCATCCCTCCTGGCCAATAGTCTTTTGCAATAGATCCATTTGTGACGAAACACCGTGTCGTTTTAATAGGTTCAAGTCCGACATACCACTTAATCCTTAGCTCCGGTGAAGTGATAGTTAGATTAGTAGATAGTTAGTATTGAGAGTAGTAATTTTATAGCCAACACATTGTTACAATGGAGGATTAAGTAATAGTTACATGTTGAGTGATTTTGACCAGTACATCTGTATGGACTTTAAAACAGACTTTGACCTCTGAGTTTGTTTCGGTGTTTCTTCTCAGGGTAGTCAGCTAGGAAACACCGGCCTCATCTAGCATAAACTAACAGAAAAAATAATATATTGACGTGTAAAAGTGTTGTTGTAACCTATTTACAAAATAAAGATCATTTATCATTTATCATTTATCATTATAAGAAATTGACTATCAATATCACAATAATGTGAGTGAGCCATGCTGCGGCACGTATGGGCCGGCTCGATCGGAGTATTACCATGGCCTCGCAGAAAACCAGCTTTTAAACAATGCTTGCATTGTGTGAACAAGTGAGTGAGATTACTGGAGGCTCAACCGTCTTTCCCTTTTCCCTCTTACCCCTCCTCCTTTGCCCCTCTGAAAAGGTGGAAAGCACTCTTGTGACTCTTGAGTTGCAAGTGTTCATGGGCGGCGGAAGACACACCATCAGGTGATCCATTTGCTCCGTTTGTCCCCCTATACTATAAAGAAAAGAAAGTCACCTGAAGTCTTAATTAGGCCACATAGTAGCCTGCATTAAAGACATCAGCCCTCAAAACCCAGAGAGGATTAATTGAATGTTGTTTCATAAATGAATAAAATCTTAATTGATTGACAAATGCTGTTTATATAGTTTACCCTCACACTCACTCACTATACACATAGGGGTGTACCTATGTGTATAGTGAGTGAGTGTAAGGGTGTACCTATGTGTATAGTCAGTGAGTGTGACGGTGTACCTATGTGTATAGTGAGTGAGTGTGAGGGTGTACCTATGTGTATAGTGAGTGAGTGTGAGGGTGTACCTATGTGTATAGTGAGTGAGTGTGAGGGTGTACCTATGTGTATAGTGAGTGAGTGTGAGGGTGTACCTATGTGTATAATGAGTGAGTGTGAGAGTTAATTGGTATAAATATAATATGTTAGTAGTAGGACACCATGAAAGCCTGTATCACGTCATATAAGAATAATATGACACAAATACTCATTATTGTTATTTATTTATTTATTAATAATTGGCTGATATTAATTCTGCACATTTATGTTTTTAGGGTTCTTTTTTGACATTTTGTATAGTCAGGCTACACATGACAAAAGATCTTCATCAGGCGCGTTTAAGGCAGAATAAAAAGGTCCATATAGCTCTTTCCTCTTCCATATCTCCCTACGACCTGTTATATTAACTACTGCAGCTTTGCGCCCGTTCTATTTCCCAAGACCAAGCGGAATGAGTCCGCTATCAAGTGCCAACACATCCCGGTGTACCTCAACGTTAACAGAGAGAAAGTAATCTCTAAGATTGCATATCTCGTGATTATGGAGGGTCCTGGCATTTAAGATACCACGACCGACAGTTCCGTGGTTTATACAATCTCATCACTGATGGACGTGGATGGTGCATTTGATATGCGGTTCGTAGTGTACGGACCCTTCTATCCAGGGCATCCCATTCCGTCTAAGTGGGTTAAGTACCAAAGGAGTTAGGACTGGTATGAACCAACCCTTACAGGCCCACACATTATTACTTATTATTGTTATTCTTTAAATTAATTAAATTAATACATAAATAAATAATATTTTTAAATTTACCAATATATGAAATAAATTTGACAATATACAAAATAGTAGACCACCGACATCGGTTACAGGGACCAAGACACCGGTGGTTAGGGCTCCAACTATAGGAACCTCTTGAATATCGGACAAATGATCCCGAATCGATATTCCACATATCGGCAAACTCGTGAGAAAGATCCAAATATTGTGTTTATCTTTTTGAACTTTCACGACATTATATAATAATATATCGACTCTAATCGGTCTATCACTATTATAATATTATTATTATTATCAACAGTGGAAGGGAATACTCACTTGTGGTAAACAGCGAGTCCCTGTATGAACCTTCGTAGTTGATAGGCCACATCCTGGGTCTTCTTATTGTCAAGCAGTTCCAGCTTGACCAGAACATCCGACCTGAGGCGAGCGAACCTTGCTCGGGCATCTTGACGACAGCGAAGGATCAACCTGAATATAAACCGGCAACAGACATCATCCCTATGTACAAGTATCCTTAGCCTTTATCCTCGTATTTATCTTTATTATTAAAAGAAAACTCCTAAATTAGGGTTGATTGCTGTGCTGCAAGAGACATCGAAATAATGTTTAATGTGGAATCGAACCCAAGACTCCCGGCTCTACATTCAGGGTCACTAACCACTAGGCCAAAAGGTCAGTAAATGTTTTATGGTGAACTTCTCGGCTAGTAAGGGTCGTAAGTACTATGATATCAAATAGTCATGAGTTTAAATATTTAAGTGAAATGAAATGGGTAGTTGAATGGATTACATATATTGATGACTAGTCGTTCCTCGCAGTTTCAGTGGCGGTTATGCTAACTGCTCTGGTCCTAAGAGTCGCAGCGTAATGTTTTATAACCTATAGCTTTCTTCAGTGAACGGGTTATCTAAAAGCAAACATATTCTTTCAAATCGAGTCAGTAGTTCCTGCGATTAGCGTGTTCAAACACACAAAGAAACTTAGTGTAGATAATTGATAGATTAATCGCTTGATCTTTTTCACCATAATCGGCTCAGTAATTAAGAGGCTCCGGTTCAACAAATATTGAGTATCATGTCGTAGGTTTTTCTGTAGCTAGTTACTAAAGAGTCTCTTGGAATATTGTGAACACATTCATTCAGAATTCTGTATTTGCTTACCTATATTCATAATTCCCCGTCTCGACTCTATACAAGGGTTCCTGTAAAGCATTATATCCATACTCTTCATCGTCCATCTCTTTCACTTTCAGGCAATAAGACAGGTATTCAAACTTGGTGTCCGCATATTTACGAATAGTGAGTTTAGTGTCAGGAATAGCCTTGTTTAGATATGTGCCCATGTCTGATAGAATCTGGAAGATGAACAGTTCTTAGTTTGTAGTTTTTTACGAGATAAGAGCACAGCAGATGCATATGATGTTCACACCAGATAACTTTAGACGATTCACACTACGGTAACTAAAATATACCCACCGCTTGATCATTTTTACGTAGTAGAGCCATGCTTAGGTACGGATGAGCCGGCTCGACCGCTGCAATACCACGGCGTCACAGAAAACCGGTTGTGAAGCAACACTTATATAACATTTCCCTGAAATCAGTGAGATTTCCGGAGGCCAACTCCCCCTCTCCTTTTTCTTCTCCCCTGACCCCCGCCACTTTTTCCATCTATTCATCCCCCTCTCTTTCCCTTCCCAGCATACCTTCATCCCTCATCACCCTCAAAGACGGGCAGCGCATTTACGACGAGTTGCAGGTGTCCATCGACGGCGGTTGTCACTTACCATCAGGTGACCCGTCTGTTCGTCTGTCCCCCTATTAAATAAAAAATATTCTGAATATTCATCGCTTCTAAGAGTCATAGTTAATATTTCAATTTCACTTTACTATATTATAATAGATGCAATGTAGTGATCTCATTGGGAGCTTTTCAATAACGGAAAATAACTTACAGGTTTCAAAGCTTTCAACATTTTAATCCCGTCTCGTTCCAACAGACGGTGGTATTGTCCGAACTTGGTGAAGGCTTCCGAAGCTCTCGCTTGAGGTTCCCGCACTCCTATACCGGCAAATATATCACCCACCGCTTTGTATGTTTGCAAGAGATCGAAGTATGCCTTCAGCATTCTGGAAGGCGAAAAATCTTCAAAAACACTGTACTTAAACTGCGGTTTCTGTAACCTGCATGTTCTTTTCTAGAACATGGTTATAATTGAAGAAAAATATTGTTGTTTAGTATTTTATTAACTGCTATATATATTACTATAGATTGGCAAAATATTATATATCATTGATATACAAAATCTCAAATTAAGAATTTCAGGTTGTCTCTAGACACATGCTAATACATACATACAAATAACACCCAGGCCCAATTTTTACCTACTAAATTATGGTTGGTAAAAAATCAGGGCAAGCCTATTGCCATCCAGACACTATATGACTGTATATACGAGTATACTGTGTGATATATAACAATCGGACCGTTATCAAATTGCTTACAATGAATATTATAAGGTTAATTTTGGGACTAGTCCTTGACCTCTCAAAAGAAATTTGATGTCCGTAGTGTCGTCAAACTTATCTAAGGCAGATAGAGCGGCATCTGTAAAACATATTTATACACGTGTAAAAGAATTACCTCTTAGCATTTTCAACTAGCCTCTTATATGTACCCTCAGTTTCCCTCAGTTCGTTCAGTTTTGCCACGAGGGTATCATTACAGAGTATAGCTCGAGACAAGCCTAAAGCATCAGCGGCTCCTGAAGACATGTTCTCGACCAGGCGATGCTTCATCTTCTTCATTATGATGTCCAGGGACTTACCCTGTTTTGGGTCTGCGTGGAGTTTGTTGTAGTTAATTGTTACTTCGTCCTGCAAAAAATCAGTAAGATTTGAAAGTAAACAAATAAATCTCTGGGTTTATTGTTACATATATACAGCGACCCTGAATTTAATTACTCAGTAATCACATAATCACAGATACTACACTATGCATTCAATAATAATTAACCTGGTTGTAGTTACATTTTATTGCTGTTGATAACACAACAATGGTGGGATTCAGCTTTCAGATTCATCTCAGCAGACATGCACATCGCCAACTATAAAGCGCTACTTAAAAATCCAATATTCGATTTCTGACAAAATGGGGAGCAGCAGGTGTTCTGCTTAAGGTTTTTTTTTATATATATAAAAAGCCTTTCGAATACCTTTCGAAACCTTTCGAATACCTTGTGAAAGACGTTCATTGCATAAACAACATTAGTCAGTGATTTAAGAGGTTTTTGCACGCACTACTTCATTGTTGACATTTAAAACTTTGACTGACTCTAAAAGGCTTAAAAAAGTTTATCAGTATTTTTTTATATTATAGGGGGGCCCTATAATATATAGGCCCCCCCTATAATATAAAAAAAAAGACGAACAGATGGGTCACCTGATGGTAAGTGACAACCGGCGTCCATGGACACCTGCAACTGGAGAGTAGTAAATGCGCTGCCCGCCTTTGAGGGTGAAGAGGGATGAGGATTTGCGGGGAGAGGAAAGAGAAGGGGATGAGGAGATGGGAAAAGGGGTGGGAGTTCAGAAGAGAGCAATAAAGAGAGGGGGATTTGGGCCTCCGGAAACCTCACTAATTTCGGGGAAATGCAACGCAAGTGCTACTTCACAACCGGTTTTCTGTGAGGCCGTGGTATCGCACCGGACGAGCCGGCCCATTCGTGCCTAAGCATGGCTCTACCACGTAAAAAATAAATCATAAATTAAATATTTACTCACGCCTATATAAACGGTAGTTAAAAGCGTCTCAAATACCCATCAGTCAGATCAGATTGCACTCTATCAGACAGTATACGTAGTCATACAGTGCCCGGATGCTTAGGCTTACTGGCCTTGGTTACAAAATTCCTTGAGTAGGACTATATTATGGATGGCAAAAAGTAGCCATTGGAGACGCCTCAGCCCACCCATTCGCAGATACAGGTGTGAGTATACTTGGTACGAAATCTTTAGATTTGTATAACAAACTTGAAACTTACCTTAGCAGACTGTATCATCTTGGCAACCTCCACTTTGGTCTTGCCCTTGACTGTCTGTCCATTCACTCCAACCAGCTCATCACCACTTTGCAACGTGCCATCTTTAGATGCTGCAGTGTTGTCGAAGATCTGATGAAAGAAGATAGTGTTTATTAAATATGGTTCTTTAATGATATAGAGGGACAGACGATCAGACGGGTCATTTAATTGTAACAACAACTCAGGAGTCGTAAGTGCGCTGCCATCTTTTAGGAGAGGGGAAAGAGGAGAGGGGGGATAAGGGAAAAGGAAAGAGGAGAGGGAGAGATGATTTGAGAGGAGTTGGGCCTCAGCTACCCTCCGAAAACCGCTTGTGAAGCAATGCTTGCGTTACATTTCGTCGAAATTGGTGAGCTCTCCGGAGGCCTAACTCCCCCTAGCCTTCACTCATCATCTCTCTCCTCTTCCCCCTCTATTCTTACCCATTCCGCCATCCCTCATCACCCTCACTCTTGAGTTGCAGGTGTCCATGGACGTTGTCACTTACTATATAGGTATTATATTTATTTATATATATTTATTATATACTTAATATAGGTATATTGAAAATGTTTACCTGCACAATATACAAGCAAGGACACAAAGGTGCTCCCCCTCCTATACTGATTCCTATCAAGTTCTTCTCATCCTTACTGAGCACTACACTGCCTGATGTCACTGTCATTCCCCTGAAATATACACAGTTCAAATTCAGCGCGTAATATAGACTTGCAAAGATATCACTTGTAAACATAAAAATATGCTACATAACAGTAAAATCTACAATATTAACAGTCAATCCAATATGTCTTGATTGAGTTGATGTGTATTGAGAAATTAAGGCATTAAAATTTTTGTTAATAAAAAATATTATATGAAACCAAAAACCTTAAAGGTCAAAAGTATAATAATTAAAAAAGTATGTCCAACCCGACTGAATTACATAAATAAACCATATAAAATAGGATACCTATAACGTTTCAAGATGTCGTTAATTTGTAGATTAGCTGTCCATTTTGTGAGGAGGTCAGGTTGGCTAAAGAGGTGGCGGAGAGGATACGCGAGAGGGCAAGTACCCTCCCATCCCGCAGAAGACGCAACAGGCGCCAGAGAGCATAAAACGATCTCCGACCTCCATGAGCGCTGGCCTGGGGGTAAAGGGTAGGGCTGCCCTTACCCTAAAGCAGGCCTGAGGCGGTGGGGTGAAGTGTTCCACGCTCAGGGGATACGGGGGTCCTAGCCCCTCCCACCCCCCCTTCAGTTTAAGAGCAAACTGGAGGAGGGACTAGGCCCCCCGTATTCAATAGTGGCGGCAGCCAAGGTCTGCAGGGTTCCTAGAAGCACCCCTACTGGAGTATACCCAGGTTCCTTGCAATAGGCCCAATTGTGACGGAACACCATGTGGTTTTAGTCGGTTCAAGTCCGACATACCACTTCACCGTCAGATTCGGTGTTTTATTAACGATATCAGTAAATTAATGACATCTCGAAATTTATAGGTGACCCTCTGTCACTCCCATTATTAAGGAGTTTCAAATAACGACGTGTCGAAATCATTCAATCCGTTTAGTCCCTAGGGTATTCTCGGGCGTGATGAAGTACCACATGTATAAATAATTACATACTCACATACGTACTATCCAAAAGTACATACTTTCTTTTGCGTAGTCCGGTAAAAATAAAGTCTTTCAAGGAATAAATAAATAAACACATTATTGTAAAACATAATTTATTTAGCTTCTACTAGTGACGACAAATTCACGTTTATCGTACATACAATAACTAGCTGTTGTACTATTAGCAGTATTATAATCAAACCTAGCGGCGGCAGCGTATTGGCTAAGACCTTGGAATTGCAAGTGGTTGCTGGTTCGAACTCCACCAAGCGTACTACCATCCTGAACCCACCCCTAATACAAGCATTTAGCTTAGCTGGGAGGCTTAACAAGAGTACTAGTAATATGTGACCCACGTTACTAGTATTCATTTTAATTAAAAAATCTACTCAGTCTGTAAAAGTCAATAAGATAAACTGATGTTAGTATCAAGCGTAATTTGATCCTTACAAACTTAAAATAGCAAAGCAGTGAATACAAACTTAGAACAACACACTTTTTCAGTGGTAGAGCAATGCTTAGGCACGAATGGGCCGGCTCGACCGGTGCGATACCACGGCCTCACGGAAAACCGGTTGTGAAGTAACGCTTGCGTTGCATTTCCCCGATTCGAGTGAGGTTTCCGGAGGCCCAATTCCCGCTCCCCCCTTTTCTCTCCCCTCATCTCCTTTCCCCTTTTTTCCATCTCCTCATCCCTCCTCTCTTCTTTCCGCTCCCTGCATCCCCCATCCCTCATCACTCTCAAAGGCGGGCAGTGCACTTGTGACTCTTGAGTTGCTAGTGTCCATGGACGACAGTGTCACTTACCATCAGGTGACCCGTCTGTTCTTCTGTCCC
Source organism: Tyria jacobaeae (assembly GCA_947561695.1). Classification (NCBI taxonomy): domain Eukaryota; kingdom Metazoa; phylum Arthropoda; class Insecta; order Lepidoptera; family Erebidae; genus Tyria; species Tyria jacobaeae. The sequence goes on along the minus strand of OX387232.1, from coordinate 2,488,864 downwards.
CCTATAGTATATAAAAAAAAACAATATTCAGTTCTATTATTTATCTATAAGTTAGCTTACAATAATTTAGCTACAGGCATATCATCTTAGAGCAGTAATTTCAACGGCCAACTATTTGAGCTACATCGACATCGACCGATATGATTTGATCCTTTCAAAGATAGCCCAAGTCATACAAGTCAAAGGTTTGTTCGACTCACAACAAATCTTGATGCTGTATAGTATATCTTTCGTAGCGCATATCGTTGAAGATACACTCCGTATTTTCTGGATCAGCAATTTCTTCATTCAGCTGTCTAAGAATAAGAGTGTTATTAGATTCCAATGCGATTAAATTGCAAATGCAGAGTAAAAAATGATTGTTTTTAACATTGCCAACTACAGGGTTTTTAAACAGGAGGTAGAGCATAAGTAATCAGTACAAGGGTGAGTGGTTCAAGATGCATTTGTTTTATAAGCAGTTTATAAGAATATTCCTAAGTTAAAAATTTACTTTAACTGCTTAGGTAACCTATAAGATTTCAGATGTCGTTAATTTACTAATTAACGACATCTTGACATCTTATATACATACATATATAATAATGAACTGTAAAAAAGTATATAACCGCTACAATAAGACGATTATGCTGAATTGTAATAAGCTGTATTTTTCATCCCTTAATTTTTCATCTTAGAACTGGTGTTGGTGATGGTTACACTTTCTTTAAATTTACAAATTAAATGGGACCACCCTCGACTACTAGCACCTCACTAAAATCATTTTTAAAAATGGTTTACAGACAGCGAAAATAACAATACTTTTCCATAAAGAAAAATAGTCGATTTCTGAACCTCCTACCTTTGAAGGAAGTCGGTTAAAGATAATATATAGTGAAATACTTACTCTTCGAACAATTTGATTTCAGGTATTCCTTGTAGAGTATCTTGTATGTTAACGGGAGCTGTTGCACTAAACAACAATGCAATTATTAGTCAATAAAAACATAATCACCTGTAACTTTGCTCTATTACACATCAAACTACAATAAACTTTGGTTACGACACAATAAGAGTGTAATGTACATGATTTATATTTAAATAAATTTAAATACTTACTGTTCTTCTACAGGTAGTAACCGGGATGTGTTAATACTCCCTTTGGACTTCCTAAACAAAACACCACAATACTATCAACTTTTAAACATTTTGTAAGTTTCACTAGCATACACCGAAGCTTTTGTTATTTAACCGAAGACTCAACATAGTACCGTATAACGCTTTTGCAAGCATCAACCCGTTTTGAGTCCTATAGATTTTTGTACGGATCAATTTCTGGCTCCACGTTTTATAAACTAGTCTTGAATATTTTTCTTTTATTTTAAAAGAAAAACAAAGCAGGCAGTAAAAACCTATCCAACGATTATGAAGGACATGAATCTTATAGAAGGCGGCTTAGCAGATTTTATTGAAACATAGCTAAGGACATTCTCGATCCAGACCAAAATCAGACATGGAGCTACTTTCACAGCTAGACACGTCAAACTTATAACACCCCTCGTTTTGCGTGGAAGTATATTACACTACACATGAGTCTACAGGCCTATCGAACGAATGGGCAAGCTAAAGAAGAACTAAATGCCCATACTCATTAGAACTAAAATACAAAACAAAATATTACATATTACATTTTATCTTCAAACATGTTTTGAAGCGTCGACTGTATCGGTGGGCAAATCTTCGTGTCATTAAATATGTAAAACTGACTGTTTTGCTGCCACATTGTTTAACACACACACAAATCAATATAGTGATATGTACAAACACGCTTGTTCTAGGCCGCGGTGTTCAAACAACTGATAAACTGGAACAGAGGATGTTAGATAAAAGGGTATGATAACTAAATACTATGTGCTTGCGAAAAATGCGTGGTAACGGGTTTATAAATCTATACTAAAATAATTAAGCTGAAGATTATTTTGTTTGTATGTTTAAACGCGCTCATCTATAGAACTATTTGGCAGATTTGAATGATTTTTGTCGTGTTTGATAAAATATTTATTGAAAAATAATGTTGGCTAAAACCATCAAGCTTGGAGCGACCCTCAGGATTGGAGCAATGACCTTAAATACAAGTTAAGCTGCGGGTACTACTATAAGTACTAGCCAATATGAGTATAAGGGGAGAAGGATATGAATCTCATGAGTAATTACACAAAAGTTAAAAGTGGTATCTGCATATTTTTGAATGAGTCAATCTTTTTTTTTTAAATTACATTCAATAACAGTTAATTACGATTGAGATTTATATGATATGTTTTTTTGAAGTTCTAATAATAATACTCTTCAAATCTGTTATTGCCATGGATCCCAAGAATTGTATATAAGCTTCTAACATCTATTCTGAGAATAAAAATTACAATACATTTATTATTGTATATATTTATAAAAAAAAAAAACGATAATTTCTGTTTCTCAGAATGGATGTAGAGGGGTGACGCGTGGCACTAAACAGCTCCTTCTCATAGACACAGCCTGGCAACATGTTGGATAGACTATAAGAAGGCCTATGACTCGGTTGCACATACATAGCTTTTGAGGGAGCTGGAGTTGTATTAAATTGATAAAACTCTATGCACTTAAAGTCATGTGTAAGGCAATGGAGAACGCTTCTTCGCTATACAGGAAAGCGCGCAGATTACAGCAAACGATGTATCATTAAAGCTCCAGCGAGGAGATAGTCTGGGTCCCTTGTGGTTCTGTCTAGCTTTGAATCCTCTCAGTACTCTGTTAGAGGGTTCAGGACTGGATTTAAGTTGCGGAAAGATGATCAAGCCACATCTCACTTTCTGTATATGGATGATTTGAAACTATTTGCCCCCAGTAAATTGCAATTGACAGCGTTAGTAAAGGTGACTGAAAACTTTAGTAACTCTATCAAGACATAATTTGGTGTAGACAAGTGTGCAGTCATGCATGTAAAGAAAAGCGTAGAGTAGAATAGAAGGAAATTTTAGATTCTACTAAACTTAGATCTCTTTCTGCTACAGAGACCTACAAGTATCTGGGTACATCACAGTCATTGGGAATACTTGAGTCTAGTGTGAAACAGGCGTTGCAGGACCGATGCTTTGGCCCCCTTGAAAAGGTACTTAAGTCTTTTGTCAGGCGGTAACAAGATGCGTGCCTGCAATGGGTGGGTCTTGCTATTTATTCCTTTGGTATACTCACATGGACTCAGACTAAATTAGATGTCCATGATAGAAGAGTCCGTACACTACTGACTGCATTTCGCATGTACCATCCACGTTCAACCGTAATGATGTTGTATATCACGCGAAAGTTTGGAGGTCGTGGTCTTTTAAATATTAGAGATGTTGGCTTAAAGCTTCTGAATCCTGGCTAGGATTTGGTGATATCTTTGGTGAAACTGAAGGTTCTGTGTTTGCAATTATGGACGAAGTTGTTATGACAAATAACTATGGGAAATTTATCCTGATAGACGGTACGGTCGACATGTGGGGCATGTCACCTTCCTGGTGAATCTATCAGGGATATTCATTCTTTTTGTTCTCGTCTTGCCAACGGTGAGTATTTGCACACACATAACCAAGTGGCCAGGATAGTTCATCAATAACTTACTAAATACCACATTACAGCTACATACCTATGTGCCCGATCCAGTTCTCAAAAATCATCGATCCATATTGTATTGGGATCGATATATACTTACTGACAGGACTATTGTTGCCAATAACCCTGATATAGTGCTGATAGTCCGATTAGAACGCAACGATTGTCGATCTGTTCCTCATGACGAGAATCTCGTGAAAGTTAAAGATAAACAAAGAAAATATTTGGATTTGTCTCATGAGATTGTGGATTGTTCCGATAGTCATATCTGCTCTCGGATTAATAGCTAAGAGCCTCGATCGACACCTTAAGAGGCGTTAGGGGGCTGGATCAAGGGACTGATGCAGGAAGGCAGTTCTCCGCGATACGGCCCGCAATGTCAGGAGGTGGCTTGGTGGTCTACAATTTTTTATATTTCTAAATATATTTAGTTTAATATGTAGGCATATTTAAGAATGTAATTTATATGGTTTTTAAACTGTAATCAAGAGCATAATAATAATAACTTCAGATATCTTACACACGGCCGTCTGATCCCAAACTAAGTAGAGCTTGTTCTTTGGTAACCAGATAGACAGAAGTCAGATACATATATTCCTAATACATACATATTATATACACATCACCCAAAACGAATACTCGTTCGTGCTCATCACACAAATATTTATCCTGGATTGGAATTGAACCCACGACCTCTAGCTTAGCAGTCAGGGTCACTAACCACTAGGCCAACGGGCCATTCAAGTAATTACTTAAAGCTTCCGTTATCACTATTTACAGTAGGACCGGTTTGTTCGATACAAAACCATCTAAGCAGTTACTTACAGTAAAAAAAAAAACCCGTAGAGGTGAATCACACTATTGTTATTTTTTTTATCACGGTTGTAATTTACTGATTTTATACTGTAGTATATATATGTATATATCCCACAAGAAACTATAGCAACTAAAATGTAAACAGAACAATCACAACAACAAAAACACCGATTTCTACAAAAAAATAATTCATCTAGATTTTAATAAAAGTATACGTACATTTTATCCTCTTCAAAGAAAAAGTCATCATCGTATTCTTGCATCATTTTGTTAATAATCAAATTATTACTTTCTTTCACAATGAAACTGTCAGTGTTGTTGAAAATATCGATTTTCGCGGGCGGCCCACGTGGGTCACTGTCGATAAAACAGTTCATTTACGCATGCGCAAATAGGCCTGTTACGGTTACAGATTACTTACTAAACAGACAGCATATTAGAGACAAAAAGACTTGTTACTTTAAATATAAAGGAGCTTTTTGTTTTTCGAACATTAATTTTACATAAAATTTATTATTATTACATAAAATTAGCCTAACTGTATTTTTCCCAGAAGGCTGACAGCATTGCCACGTTGAATGGCTAAGCTAATTCTCTGTGCAAGAAAAAGACCATTTACTGGTCATGAGGAGTAGAGAGTAGTCGTTTACCTAGTTCCTTATAAATTCAATGAGCACCCCATAGCTAGAGACGTTAGCATCGTGTCAAAAGCACAAAAGGCATGCAATTATCCGGTTCGATATACTATTCGGATGTTTCGGATAGTTCCAAAACACCGCTATCTATCATTCGGATACCAATTTGAAAAAGATTAGCAAGGCTTACAAGTACGTGCTGAATATTTTTTAGGGTTATAAAGCTAATTATGATACCAATAAAACTCTTAGAAAAGTTCTTAATAATACATTACAACAATATTAAGTAACACGATAATACCCAAATCAAACCCTAATATCCTTTAAAAATCTGGTATTAGTGGCCTTATGTCACTGTCACTATAATATTATTTATCCTTTTTTTTTTATGCGATAGGGGACAAACGAGTAGACGGGTCACCTGATCGTAAGTGACTACCGCCAGCAATGGACAAACGCAACTCAAGAGTCACAAGTGCTTTGCCGGCCTTTTGGGTAGGAGTACGCTCTTTTCTTGAAGGTTTGAAGGTCGTGTCGGTTCGGAAATGCGGCAGGCGACAATTTGTTCCATTTGTATGCAGACGATCTTCAAGTTTATTCTCAGGCTAAAGTAGATAATTTGGCGGGAGCGATTAACAATGTGAATATCGATTTAGAGGCCATTAAAAACTGGTCCGAGCGTTTTGGCGTCAGTGTTAATCCCTCCAAGTGCCAGGCAATAATTATAGGTAGTCAGCGAATGGTTAGCAGAATGAACAAGTCAATACTGCCAGCAGTTTTTTATAACGGCTCCATTTTGCCTATCAACTCTTCTGTCAAAGACCTCGGCCTGTTTATTGATTCTACTCTAACATGGCAACCTCAAATAGCGAACGTCAGTCAGAAAGTCATCGGGACCTTGAGATCACTCTATCGACTTAAGAATCTCCTCCCTACCAGCATCAAGTTGATGCTTGTACAGGCACTAATCTTTCCAATCATTGATTATGGAGATGTATGCTACCTCGACCTGAATGCAGATCTGCTCAACAAACTTGACCGACTTCTCAATAATTGCATTCGGTTCATTTTCAATCTTCGTAAGTACGACCATGTGTCTACTTATCGTACCCAACTGTCGTGGTTACCTATACGTCAGCGTCCTAGCCTTCGTGCCGTAACTACTCTTTTTTCTCTTCTCCATATCCCCACAGCCCCCAATTATCTTACCTCACAGCTTAGTCTTCTAGGTTCTAACCATGACAGAGATCTCCGCTCCACAAATAATTTGTTACTCCTATTTCCTGTTTAAGAATGAACTAGAGAAGAGGTGTGAGTAGGGCACTCACACCTCTTCTCTAGTTTATTCTTCTTTTGCTGTCCAATCCATTTTATTTTGGAACGCGCTCCCTCCTGAGATTAGGATGATCACCAACCGCGACACGTTTAAAGTTAAAGTCCGTGAATTCTATTTGAGACAGTTGACTGAGATACCCCCATGACTAAAACTATAACTAAAGTTTGTATCTATTTATTGTATTTATGTGTATGTCTATATATGTATGTAGTATATTTGTATATATTTATGCATTTGTATGTGAATACAATGTTTTCTTTTGTTTCTTAATATTTCATCTTTATACACCTGCCATGTCCCTCACTGAACCACCCAAAGGTTGACTAGTAGATAATGCCATGTGGCATTAAGTCCGCCTCGTATTATGTAGGAAGAGTTTTAAATAAAATAAAAATAAATAAAAATATAAACCATTATAAAGGTGCTCAAAATTCTACTAAAGCATTATGAAAACAAAGGACGCTATCATTGTGACATAAGCGGTTCACTATTGTCTTGCACCAGGAAGAATTGCAGCAATGTTTATATACCTAAATTATACCTACAAAACAGTTGTTTGAATCCGACTGTTGGTTCCAGAGATTATTTTGTTAAAATGAAATAACGAACATAAAACTTTTCAGCTTTCTTATAATATATTAGTATTAGGTGTTTCGGAGTCTGCAAAACGCTAGAAGGTTTTACTGCATGAAACTGCTTAACTGTCTCCGTCGGGTTTGAAACTAATCTTGTACCCTCGAAATACAGACATGAATAAAATAATATGTATATAATAAATGTATTTAATAAATATGAATGCAATAAACAAGTTTTAAATTATAATTTCTACGAAGACGGTGACCGTGTCTGCAGATCTAGAATTGTGATTGATCAATTAATACCAAAACCTTCTCAAAAAGTTGCATTGCTCAAAAAGTTTCAAATATTTTGATCATCAATGTTTTGACAGCCTGAATGGCGCGGCGGTAGTTCGACCATGTTTATTCGTATTCTGGAACAATCTTATCTGTGCGAGAGTACTTGCCAGCTATGCTTGCTTGAATTAATCTGGTAGACATGTACACATCACTTATGTAGTACAATCTCAAACTTTATAAACCACTGGCAAGAAAAGTATGCAAATTCCCTACCGGACCGTACATTTGAAAAAAATGTGTGTTTCTCTTATAGCACACATACATATGTTCATACTAGCCTTTTAAAGCTGCTTCAATAGCATTTATAGTTGCTCTGCTCTTGAGGGTGGTGAATTTTATACTCTATTTTATTATTCAATAAATACTCTATTCAATACATATAATGTCATATAAACGAGCCGACACGAGCAAATAAATGCATTGACAACATTGTTAGCAATATTCCAACATCGACTGGAAAAACTCATAACCTTTGCCTGTCTGACCACAATACTGCTCAAGTGTTGGAATTCAAGTGTCAAAGCAGTAACTCCACAGGATATTATTTTGTAAATAAAAACGATCTCAGTAAAGAAAATATAAATAAATTTCTTGAGTGCATAAGCAAATTGTCGTTTTCAGAAATATATGAAGTCTCTCAAGTCAATGATGCTTTTGATAGGTTTCATAACATGTTAATACTGTTTTATAAACTATGTTTCCCTATCATTAAAGTAAAACAAATACACAAAACTACTAGAATAAAATGGTTAACTAAAGGACTTAAAATTTGCAGCAAAAATAAGAGAAAATTAAGATTTGCTTACTACAACAACAGAACTATCGAGAATAAAAATAAATTTAAAACGTATTCAAACATACTAAGAAAATGCATTAATCATCTACAATCGACTAATCATCAAAAGTATATTGCTTACTCTAATAACAAGTGTAGAGCTACTTGGGATGTTGTTAAAAGAAACATCGGTAATCAATCATTATCAAGATTATTACCAATAATACTATGATAGATTCTGGATCTCACATAGCTAATGTATTGAATGATTATTTTATTGATATTGTAGAAAAGAATATAAAAAGAAATGACACTAACACTTCCACTTATTTCAACGATAATAATTTACATTATAATAATATTAATCATAGTATATTTTTAGAACCCACAAATGCAATAGAAACCTACAATATAATCAAGTCACTGAAAAACACTAAATCCTCAGGCCACGACGATTTCAGCACTGAACTAATTAAACTAATATCTACATTTATATCAGAACCATTAGCGTATATAATAAATTTGTCTCTAGAACAAGGTTGTTTTCCAGAGAACTTGAAGCTGGCCATAATAAAACCCTTACGAAAAAAAGGTCCCAGAACTGATAAAAATAACTATAGACCAATAGCCTTAACCTCTATTTTTTCTAAAATTTTTGAAAAGGTAATGAATAAAAGAATAATTAGTTTCTATCATAAATATGACGTATTGGCTAAAGAACAATTTGGATTTCGAAAGGGTAAATCCACTCAGCATGCTATATTTTCCTTCATAAACTCTGTAATTAATAATATAAATAAAAAAATACCATCTGGCGTACTATTTTTGGATTTAAGTAAAGCGTTTGATTTTGTGAGTCACGACATACTCATTAAAAAACTAGATAAAACTGGCATAAGAGGCATAGCCTTACAATGGATAAATTCATATTTAAGCAGCCGAAGACAAATTACAAGAATAACTAAATTCAGTAGTAGTGCTAATACTTTACAATCTTTTGATTCGGAACCTAGGTTCAATTATTACGGAGTGCCGCAAGGGAGTATCTTGGGGCCATTGTTATTCCTCGTTTATATTAATGATCTCCCTCAAGCCATACAAAATCATCAGTGTGTGTTATTTGCAGATGATACCACAATAATAATAGAAAATAATAACTTAAAATCATATGAACATGAAGTAAATAAGACGCTTCAGAAAATAATTAAATGGCTTGATATGAACACTTTAAAAATAAATATAGAAAAAACAAAACTTATTCATTTTAGAACAGCAAAAACAAAACAATTTAATATTTCTGTTAATTACGATGGTCAACAAATAGAACAAATACAGAGCACAAAATTTCTTAGTGTTACAGTCGACGAACACATGACGTGGAAGTATCACATAGATAATGTTTGCAAAAAGATCCATAAGTTTGTATTTGCATTAAAAAAAGTTAAAGATGTTGCATCAAGGGAGACTGCCTTAATGATATACCATGCATATGTTTGCTCCATGATTCGTTACGGCATCGTAGTTTGGGGTTATTCATCTGAAATTACGCGAGTATTCATAGCGCAAAAGAAATGTCTTCGTGCAATATTTGGCTTGATATGGTCAGATTCATGCAGGCCCATTTTTGCGTCTCAAAATCTATTAACCGTCCCTAGTATATTCATCTACGAAGTAGCAAAATTTGTTAGATGCAATAAGGAGCTTTTTGAACTTAAAGATAATACCAACAGACGTAAAAATACTCACTCGTATTGTAAACTACCAGTACCTCGCCTAGAGATTTTTAGGGTAAGTTGTGTTTATATGGCACCACTTATTTTTAACGCGTTACCAGAGACTATTACAAATCTTCCTTATCATAAATTTTGTGCTACATTAAAGAATTGGCTAATTGCAGAATGCTTTTACTCCGTCAACGATTTTTTAATAAAGAACTCCTCTCAGTCGTATCACTTCAGAAATGCATTAGTGTAGTCAATGTATAAAATAAGATTTTTAATTCTTCAACTGTCATATATTTATTACATAGTGGCAAATCAAGTCATCAATTCAATGTTTTTTATCTTAGTATGTTTTCCCAATTTTATCTGTATAATCTTAAATATTTGCATGCTACCTAAATATAGCGAAATGTGTCTCGTGCTTTTAATACTGTAAACCACCTACTGTAACCACATTTCTGCAAATAAATGTTATTATTATTATTATTATTACAAAAATAATCATTTAAATTTAACTGTTATTACTTGACTTGGCTGGCCTGTTGGTCTAGTGGTTAGTGACCCTGACTGCTGAGCCGGAGGTCGTGGGTTCGATTCAGACCCAGGACAAATATTTGTGTGATAAGCACGAACGAGTATTTGTTCTGTCTGGGTGATGTGTCTATACTATGTATGTATTTAGAAATGTATCTGATGCTTAGTTTGGGATCAGTCGGCCGTGTGTGAGATGTTTGAAGTTATTATTATTATTCCACTTATTGCAGTTTAAAAACCATATAAATTACTTTATGGGCCGGATCGACCAGTGCGATACCACGGCCTCACAGAAAACCGGTTGTGAAAAAGCAACACTTGCGTTGTATTTCCCCGAAATTAGTGAGGTTTCCGGAGGCCCAACTCCCCTCTCCTTATTCTTCTCCCCTGACCTCCCACCCCTTTTCAAATCTCCTCATCCCCGAATCTTTTTGTGATCCACACTTAGTTATCTGGGTGTTATTTGTGTCCGTTGTATGAATGTTTGTAGTCTGAGAATTAGAAAGAATTATTTCCTAATGCGAGACTTGTCTTAAATTAAAATATATAAACATATAACTTATAATACATACGTATTTTTATTATATTGCTTGCCGTTTTCGCTGTTTCCTGTTTCCCTACTCCGTAAGCATAGTGAAATTGCCTTTCATAATCTGCCTAACAGTTCCATAGAATAGCGTGTTCAGCCACAAAATAAACTGTTCATCTTCATGTTTCCTTCAAAACATAAAGTTACCTATTTATTCAAGGATTGTGATATAACAAACCTACATTTATATATTATCGTCACGCCTTCATTTTCGAAAGGATTGGTTAAAGGGCACCAAACGCCCTCATTTTGCTGCCACAATATATTGTAGTCCCACTTATATGATAGATACTATCGGATAGATAACAGCCCTAACACTCACGGGAAGGGGCCTTATCCTTTTTTTTTTTTTTTTTTTTTTTTGTTCGTGTGGAAACCCCCTCGGGCCGTCATTCCACCGGAGCTTTCGGTGGAACGGTGTGTCGGAATCGAACCGACTAAAACCACACGGTGTGCCATACTGCGCTTAAAATAGGAGGAATCCGGGAGCAGCTTCATTAAGACATCCGGACCCCTCCTAGCGCCTTCCCGCACTATGCGGGCACCACCTATGGGTAACCTATCAATGAGGCGGCGTCCAGACACACGCGGACGTCACCCCCTCGCGGCTGGCCACTAAAGCGGGTGGAGGGGAAAACCCGTCCCAACCACCCGCGGCCACACTCAGGGCGGCATGAGGCGCTGGTAGGCGCGCCTCCGCCGCCCGGTTCGACGGCGGCGAATCGGGTCCGAGTGGAGGTCATCCTCCCGGGCCCGCTCCGCCACCTCCTTCTGCGAGATGACGTCCTCGCAGAAGGTTGCAACCGCGGTAAAATTCCTGTCGCTACTGGCCATGGAGCGTATGACAGCCAGCAGCGACAGATCCTCTCCTATGACTACAGCGAGGGCACGACGCTGCGACGCCCAAGCAGGGCAATCCGCAAGTGTATGCTGCGCCGAGTCCTCGCTACAGTCGCAGTGGTGACAGACAGGGCTCATTTCCCTCCTAGCGACCGAGTGCAGGTACTTCCCGAAGCAACCGTGCCCGGAAAGAACCTGCGTCAGTCGGAAGGAAAGAGTCCCATGCTGCCGCCCCGCCCATTCGACAATGACCGGCTGGAGCGCCTCCACGGCGGCAAAGCTAGCACGTGGAGCCTCCAGCCGGGATGACCAACGAACCATTGTGGCTCGGCGAGCGGCCTCACGCCACTCGCGTATCTCTTCGGGCGGGGGCCGACTGCCGCCAACCGCCCGGAAGTCAGCCGTTCGCCGATAGACCTCGGCGAGCACTTCCGCCTCCAAATCCCACGGGGGTGTTCCGGCCAACGCACATGCCGCCTCCGTTGATACTGTGCGGTAACCGCATATGGCTCTAACCGCCATAACTCTCTGAGGACGCCAGAGGCGTGCCCTATTCTGGGCGGTCAGAGCCTCCGCCCACACCGGTGCACCGTATAGTGCCATTGAACGGACAACCCCCGTGTACAGCCGTCTTGTAGCGACGCTAGGTCCTCCCAAGTTGGGCAAAAGCCGCCCAAGGGAGGACGCAGCGCCGACAAGCTTTGGAGCAAGCTGCTGAAAGTGCTCGTCGAAGAGCCACCTCCCGTCGAGGATCAGGCCCAGATATTTTATGTAAGCCCGAACCGGTACGAGAACCGAGTTGACCATGATGGAGGCGCCAGGGGGTGGACCACGACGGGGCCCATGGAATAGAAGGGCCTCCGTCTTGTCCAGGGCCACCCGCAAGCCCAGCGCCTCGATGCGCTCGACCACCAGTGAGGCTCCTCTGGTGGCCAAACGCACCGCCTCCTGAAAGTTCACCCCCCGGGCCGTGACCAAAGTGTCATCTGCATAACAGATTACGCCCAGCCCAGGGGGGAAGTCGCCTCTTAGGGCCCAGTCGAACCCCATATTCCACAGGAGCGGTCCAAGGACAGATCCCTGTGGAACACCGCACGACATGGGCCGACGACTCAGATGTCCCTCTCGGTCCTCATACATGACGGTACGCTCCTCTAAATAGTCTGCCACTAGCCGCCTCAGGTACTGTGGCACCCCGTGATAGCGGAGTGCTTCGCGACGATAGGCTAGTATCGAACACCTCCCTGAGGCAGTCCACCATGTGGTCAAGGGCCCGGGCCAGGATTCGGGCAGGGATCCCGTCTGGCCCAGGGGCGGTGTTTTTGGAGCGGATCCGTAGAACAACCGCCCCTATCTCCGCCGCGGTGACGGGTGGAACATCCTCCTGCTCGAACTCTCCGTCGTCTCTGGCCAAGGGGGCCATCGACGGGGGTGAATGCTCCACCCGCTGCGGGAATAGGCCCTCAACCACTTCCTGCAGGAAGCTGGGCTGGAGAGTCTCAGTAAGGGGGGGGCCCAACGTGCGGAGCTTTTGTTGCACCGCACGATAAGGGCGACCCCAGGGGTCACGATCAAGACCCTCCAGCATCTCCTTTCTTTTCGATTCTTTGGCGCGGCTAATGGCCAGCTTCAGAATTTTCCGTGCCTCTCGGTACTCTTCATGAAGCCGGTCCTCTTCCCCCTCTTCGCGGTGACGCCGACGACTGCGGGTGTAGGACCTCCGGGCACGAATGCAGGCCGCACGGAGGTCCGCCAACTCCTGGGACCACCAGTAGACCTCCTTCCTTGGAGGCCGAAGACCTGTAACGCGGGGCATGGCCGCATCGCAGATCTGCGTGATCGCATCGCGGAAGCGGCCCGCCCCTATGTCTACCCCCTCGGTTGGAGGCTTCGGAGACAGCCAGGAGTAGATGATGGCTGCCTCCTCCAGTAGATCCTTATCTAATTTCGATATAGCCCACCGCGGGAAGCGGGATGAAAGCCGCGCCGTGTGACCCCTTCTGGGGTCCTGGGTCCGGGAGAGCTCGAATCGGATATAAAGATGATCCGAGAGCGTCTCAACCTCTTCCAGGACACACCAGTTCCTTACTCGTGCGGCGAGAGCAGGGGTAGCGAACGAAAGGTCCACTATCGACCCCCCCTGCTGCCGCACGCACGTGTTGGTGGAGCCTCTGTTTAGGAGACAGAGGCCCACCGATGTCGCCCACTCTTCCACAGCGTCGCCCCGTGCGTCTGTTCTGGGGGATCCCCACGCGACGGACTTAGCATTAAAATCCCCCAGCACTAGGACGTGCCCAGACGCTAGTCGCCGTATCGAGGTCTCTAGGTTGTTAAGGAAGACCTCAAAGTCGCACAGACTCCGGTTGGGGGAGAAGTAGACACCGTATATGGTCATACCCCCCCATTCGGCAGCAACATATCCAGCACCCTTGTCTCTTAGCGACAAGGGCGGGGAATGAGCAGCCGTGGAGCTGATGACTGCCACGGAGCCGTCCCGGTCACCCACCCAGTTTGGACGGGGAGGAACGTAATAGGGCTCCGCGGCTACGGCCACTCCGATGGACCACTCCGCCATGGCTTGCAGGAAAAGGTCCTGCGCACTGGCGCAGTGGTTTAGGTTCGTCTGGACTAGGAGGCTGGAGACTTGGTCCATTATTGGATCGTCTCTACAGCCTCCATGGGCGACGGTGACGACGCACGATTAGCATCTGAGGCAGCCCGGGCCGATTGGCTAGCCATCGATGCTTGCGGAATAGTGCGGGGAGGCTTGCAGCCGCCCTGCCCCATTTGGTGATTGGCGGGCAAATTACCCGCCGCGCACGCTGGGCAGTGTGGGGCGGCAGAACATTCCGCTGCTCTATGCCCCCCTCGACCACAGCGGAAACAAATTCCGCTACAGTCAAAGCAGCTGCTGCACTTGACGCGGGTGTGCCCAGACCCTAGGCATTTAAAACACCTCATCGGTCTTGCCGCCAGGACTGTGACTCTGGCGTTCACAAAACCGATGAGGACCTTGCCGGCGTCACCCAAAATTTTGGCCGACGCCACGGGACAACTAGCCCACACCGCGCCAAGACCACCTGGACCTGGACGGATGGTGCCAACTCGAATGTTGTCCGCGTTGCACCCCGTCTTCTCCCGAATTGCAACCCGGACATCATCGACCGAGACGGAGTCATCCAGGCCCGATATGCGCAGCTCGGCGCACTTGGTGGGCCTGGCGACCTTCACTCCATCCGTAGCAGCAAATACTCCCCGCAACTTCTCTGCCAGGACATCCGCGTTCTTTGTACCTTCAGCCCCGGGGAACTCCAGTACTCGAGCCCCCGTCTGGGCTAGGCGCAGCCTCACACCTGAGGTCCCGAATTCAGTGCCTAGGCTATCCCGGACCTTTTTGAATACGGTGGCGTAGGATAGCCCACTACTCGCCGCCTCCGCCGAAAGGGTGACCACCACAGCCGCTGTTTTAGGCGCCTGCAATTTCCTTGCGTCCTTCTTTGTGGCAATCACTGAAACACTCGACGTTTGAGGCGGGGAGGCCGCACTTTTGGAAGCCTTTTTGTTCCGATTTCGGGACCTCTTCTTCTTACCTCCCTCAACTTTTTGCCACCCATCATTGGAGGGGGCAGACGTGGAGGGGGCATTGGCAGTTTCAGCAGGAGGATAAGTTGGACTCGGACCTCGCGGGACTGGAGAGGGGCGAGGAGGGAACTTTATTGCTGCCCCTATACCGGGTTTAGTGGCCGCTGCCGCATATGACATACCAGCACGGCCAACCGAAACCGGGAAAGGCTTTGGAGCTGTTGCCCCTTTTCTCTTATCCGCAGCGAGCGGTGGCCTTACAATGGGCGCCGGAGGCAGCCTAGCCTCCAGACCAGCGAGGCGCCCGTCTATCACCCTCATCACCGCGTCAATAACTTGACGCAGTTGGGAATCCAGTACATTAGGTACCCCAGGGGGCGTTGGGGACGGAAGTGGTTGCAGTAGAACTGGTCTTTGGCGCTCAGAGTTATCTGCTTTCGCCCGAAATTGGGCGAACTGTGCACCGAGTTCGGCCACCTGCTCGGTCAGACGGTCGTTTGCCGCTTGAAGACGCGCGACGTCTGTAATCAACGACCCCAGAGACGGCGGAGGAGGAATCCTTAAGGGCCTTTACAAAAGAGCCCTTAAGATTTTTCGACTTGGTGGCCACTTTATGGATGATGGCCACCGCCGCGTTCGCTCGCTCCTGCATAATCGATGGTGTTTGGGGAGCAGAACCCCCTACCTCTGGCATGCGAATTTTAAGCAGGAGATCTGCAATTTCCTCCTCCGCTACATTTTCACCCTCCTCTTTAGCACGGGCGTGAACTCCCCTCCGAGAGAAGGGGGAACCTGACTGGGCCGAGATCGGTGTACGCGATCTCCCTCGCTGGCTGCTGGGAACCTTGGGTGGCAACATATCCTGGGACATGTCACCATCCGAATCTTTAGAGCGTCCACGCTTACGACTCTCGGTGTCACGGAGATCCAACTCCATTTCTTCGCTAGAGTCTACCGTTATACTAGAAGTTCTGCTAGCGGCTCTGGAACGCACTCGCTCCGAAATTCTTCTGCTCCCAGAAGGTAAATCGACTTCTGGGAGCTTCTGCGAGATGGGCGTTCCTTGTAAAATTTCCTCGCCGTTAGACAAAGCGATGTCCGCCTTGTTAAACTCTTCCTTCCTCTTCTCCTTCTTTGCTTCTTCATTTGTTGTGTTTTTAATATTATTATTATCCATAACTAATCCCAAGAGTAGAGGAGAACTAGAGGTCCACCCGGGCAGAGATCCCCCAATACCCGGGTAAGCGAAAATTTATGCCCAACCGAGGGGTCCGCAGGTGCCCCGGCTGGGAGTACGCTCGCGACTGAACTACCCATCAGCCATGCATCCCATGGTCACGCACCAGAACACGAGATTCGGAGTAATTTTTTATAGAGGTTTTCTTCCTCGCAGTCCGGGCAGCTAAGCCAAGACCCTCGCCCCCGATCGGAGAAACTCCTTTCGGGATTACGATATGCCGACGGTGGCATCGAGACAAATCTCCAGATGTCTGCTCGGTGGCAGTGCGAGTGCACGCCGAGCCCGTCCTCGTTCCTCCGCTGTGGACAGCGGAGCAACTCTGAGTGACCCTTGGAAGGGTCCCACAGGGTATCCTGTTTTGTCTGGAGTCTCCCCCTGGACCAATCCGGCATGAGTGGCTCTACTGGCACAGCCCCAGGGATCATTGACTCGCGCAAGCCCCCCCACGACGACAACGTAAGGATACAGTTGGGGGGAAGGGGCCTTATCCTGCTTTAACATAAAACCACACGGCGATATAATATAATGCTATATATATAAAGACTAAAACGAATTGCATCAGTTCTTTAACATCGGTAATCTTTAATCGATTAACGGGCGTAACAGGGTATGAAACCGTCATTACATTCAAATCCTTATATAAAAAGGTTCATTACCTAACCCTCATGACGTAAGCCATCAAGCCATTATACCCGGTTGAGCAACGTGAACTGGTTTATATGTAAAATTTGCATTTAACTTGTTTCGCCAGTACACATTCACGGGTGATGCCGGGCAGACATAAAAGTAATAAAAAAACAAATATAATGAATAAATTAAGTCTTGTCGTTGTGAGTATTGTGCGAATATTCGAAAGATTTTTTCGAAGTTTTTTTCTGGAGCTTCAATAAAAAGTGTATTATGTGTTGTCTCTCAAATGAAGGATTTGTGTATAGTGTGACTTAATAAGTTTGCATAGGAGAACATCGCAGTCAAAATACCCTGCTTGGTTGGGCTGGTTATAGTGTTATGGTTACTTCTTTGATATATTTTTTAAATGTTTTTTAGGGTTAGCAGTAATGAATACTTGTTTAGAGGTTTATGTAGTTTATCATTTGTGTAACATTCGAAAAACAAACAACGTATAATATTATAATGACGCTCGCAATCATCGCATCACAACTGAGTAGTCAGTTGTGATGCGATGATTGTGGAGTTCTATGCAATATAGTTATTTATCAAATCTGAAGAAGATACATGCATTTATGCCTGTGTCCGCTAAGGGGTTGACAAAGGCGTATTAAACACTTACATTTTGCTAATTATAATTTAATACCACACGTACTACGGTATACGCCTAAACTTAAACATTTTAGAATTAAAGACGAGAAAATTGGGAGTATTAAAAATGAAATGTAGTCAATAAAGCAAGCCCATGCAGGAGCGGACCACAAATTTGTGGGGCCCTGGGCTAATACTACTTGGGGCCTGCTTAATTAACCAATTAATTGCCATTTTGACAAAAAATAGTTTTTGGTAATCGTGTAGTAGGTACACAGCATAGGAAATTAATATTCATTTAATATGACATTGTACATTCTACATATTTGTGCTGCCAATTACTTTATTTCTTCATCACATTGTAAGTCATTTTTTAAAGAAAGATAATTGTATTTCATTCTTTCTTCGCGCTAACTAGTCGATAATTTGACATTGTTATTCTATATACAACATTCTCAAAAATGGCTGTACTCTTTGCAGAGTGATTGAAAACATTCGAAAAGGAAGGTTTTTATTTTTTTCTCTCAAAATACTTGACATCTGCGGAATCTTTGTGTCAAATATACACGTGACAGAAAGTCCATAAAGAACTAATAATAATAACGTTAGAAAAATGTCTAAGATAGTAGTAGCCTCACAGAAAACCGGTTGTGAAGTAACGCTTGCGTTGCATTTCCCCGAATTGAGTGAGGTTTCCGGAGGCCCAATTCCCCCGCCCCCTTTTCTCTCCCCTCATCTCCTTGCTCCTTTTTTCCATCTCCTCATCCCTCCTCTCTTCTTTCCGCTTCCTGCATCCCCTATCCCTCATCACCCTCAAAGGCGGGCAGCGCACATGCGACTCTTGAGTTGCAAGTGTCCATGGACGGCGGTTTCACTTACCATCAGGTGACCCGTCTGTTCGTCTGTCCCCCTATAGTATATAAAAAAAAAAAAAAAAAAAAATATAGTAATAGTTAGATAGTGTATGGGAAAACATCAACATGTTTCTTTTCATAAATTAGCATAAAAAATTCAATGCAAGAGGAGTAAGACTCTGGCTGTTGTAAGTAAGATTTTAATTGAATACACTCATTCACTAAATGTTCGTCTACGTCATCTTAATAATAAGTAATAACTATCAGCACACTTTCCAAATTAATGTGTCTAGCTAATCCATTACAAATTAACAAAACGGATAGTGCTTAGACGGGTGGCTTGGGGGAGTGAAAGCAATAGCTAATTAGCTAGTTAAGGTCAGGGTCACATACCTGTAACTCGAACCTGCTCATCTTAAAATATAGGCGAATATCACGTTTACACACAGCCTTAACATTATCACACAAGATCGTAATTAATTGATGTTGCACGTAACGACTAATAAAATTACAATACGCGTAGCATTGCGAAGTGTAATTACAGTCATTTTGTAATTATTTTACTAATGATTTGAAGCTTGCAGTTACAAACTTGTGTTATCACTACTTAACTGACTTTTATATATTTTTATTTGAGTTTAACTAACAATTACTTTTATATAAAAACAATTACAATACATACCATGCATGGACTAACAAGAGTACAGTGTAAAAGTTTCTTAAAGCTACGGTCTTTATTATGTACATGTGTATGTACACACTATATATACATGTGTATATACGCATGTATCTCCGTCGGGGTATTCACAGCCGTAGTTAACGCCTATATTTTGACTATTATAATAATTTATTAAGAGCCACTAAACGGGTAATAGAAGGTACTGTAACGAATCTCAAATTTAAATATTTTATTTTTATAAGCCTAATATTCGTATTAGATGCAAGTATTAGACGGGAATACAGCAAGCCTTGTCGCAGCAGGTTAAGTTGTAATCAGGTGAAACAGTAGCACACAGTCACAAACTGGCGTCACTGTCAATTCTTTAAGCATTAAGTGAGACGAAGAATGACTGTGAGACACAAAAATTTGTGTATAGTCCAAAACGCAGACAGTGATAAGTTTGTATTTAATGTTGAACTATAAGATAAGACAACAACATTGAAGATCACAGTTTTTCTTAGATACGTGGAGGTGATATTATATTTATTTCGTTTTAATGGTTGAGATATATTCGATAAATCAGTACAAATGACGTAGGAATCGTTGATTGAATGGCTTCGAAAAGATCTATTAAGAAAATGCCTACATAATTATTCTTACCTCCCAATTTTTTAAATGTCTATCTTTCCATCTGACCTGTATTTTTTTTACAGGTTTGCATACTACTTTTTTATAACGAGGCAAAAGCGCAAGCACCCACGGGACCCATAGCCGGCTTTATCCGAACCAATTTAGTGGGTCACCCCGTTATCCACAACAGGGTGTCTTGGGTTTTTGATCCCGATGTGTCTGTGAAGAGAAGAAGACAGTTCATAGAACTACACGGGGATAAAGGAGAAAGGTTGATAGAGAGATTGGGTCTTGGCATCGATGGAAATGATCAAGAGAGACTAGAAAAGCAAAGAAAAAGGGATGAAGGACATTTGGGAGGATTAAATGCTCATTTACCTTAGAAATTAATTGTTGTTTTTGTTATAAATTGTTAAGTTAAAGATGTTTCGTTTCAATACTATATCACTATTTTGGTAAGAATATTCAGAAAGTTTTTTGGACTATCCAGATTTTACTGAAAATGTATGCATGAAAGAAATACATGAAATGGACGGGTAAAATTTCCACACCAGAAAATGCATTTTCATAAAAATATAAAAATAATTAAAATCCATTGTTTGAAGCTAAATCACATAATGCTTTTAATATTTGACCACACCTTTCAGTGTTGATGCAGTGGTCATATTCTGTGAAATTGTTATGATAGAGAAAGAGGCAGCGAAAAGGAGAGGGAAAACACGAACACCCTCTTCATCTGCAGAAGATGCACTGGACGTTGGCGGAAGGCTGACACTGCCCAATTCCGGCCTCCGGCATACTCCGCTTTCCCCACTTAAAAGACAATTCAGTGTTGTTGTCGAACATTTAATAGACTTATAATGACCATATGACAATACGAGCGTTACTTTGTATTATTTTATCATAAGTTATAATTAGGAATAATTATACTATTGTTAATTTGTTTGGAAGCCGTAACTCAGTAGTCAAAAAGTATCATCACGTACTTTCTACCTATAACTAATACAATACTGACCTATAACTAAAGACACTAGTCTCTGGAACTACCAGTCTGATGAAAAAAAATATATTTAATAGAGTATTTACATAAGACGCTTTAAAACATCACACCACGGCCTACGAGTGAAGCAATAAACATAAACGCAGATGAAACTCGCGAAGATCGATTAGTATTTATCAAGTATGTAAAGTAATACACATATTAAGAAAAAATGTAACTTACTTTGTGAAGGTTCTATATCTGTGTACCAGGATGTTTAGAAGCGAGTCTCTCCAGATTGACATCCATGATCGTTTTGTAGACAAGTACTCAAGTCTGCGTGCGTGCGTGTTCCAATACCGACATGACCATGAGTGCTTGGTATGGTCGATAGAACACGAGATTAAGAAAAAGTGACCGTAAACGCAGTTGAAACTGCACGAAACGACTAGTCAAAAATAAATAAAATAAGCTTGGTAGTCAATTAAACTATAATTTTTAGACTTGTCCTTTATGAATATAATGATAAATATTCATGGAACCTTGTAAAAATAAAGTATAGGTATTATACGGTTAGAGTTACGAATGAATTTCACAATTTCTTTTAAATTATATTTTTCTAAACAACATTTACAGCTACCAAGGTTAGATGGCTGATGTTGTTGACTGCTATGCACGTTGCATAAATAATTCCCACTTTTTTTTTTATAGCAAGCATTCGCCTTGACCCAACAGACATTTAAAGATGTAATAATAGAGGAGTTTCGGCAATACACTGCCATTAATATATTTTTATCAGTTGCATGATACTAGTAAGAGAGATTTACTTCACTTACAATAATTAATATATAAAATAAAAAAAAATATACAAAAAATTATAAATACAAAATTATAAATATATAAATAAAAAAATTGAAATAAAAAATCACATCTGCCCAAAAAAAAAAAACGCCTTGTATAAAAATACCACCGTATAAAAATAATTAAATACGTTGAAAGAAAGAGGAGAAAAAGTACAGCCAATGGCTCTGTCTTTCTCTCTCTGTTCTAAAAAAAAAGATAACAAGACCATATGAACCCTGAAACATTACAATCCTTTTTTATGATATAAGGGTACAGACGAACAGAAGGGTCACCTTATTGTAAGTGATAACCAAAGCCCTTGGACACCTGCAACTCAGGAAGTGCGCTGCCCGCCTTTGACGGGGATGAGGAAATGAAAAAGAGGAGCGGGGGAGTTTGGAATCCGTTACAATCACGCATTCGGGCATTCGGCATTAAAAGCAAGCATTGTTCGTCTATCTGTTTTCTGTGAAGCCGTGGTATAACTCGGGTCGTGCTGGCTTATTCGTGCCAAAGCATGGCGCTACCACTGCTAATACTCTCAAAAGAATTAACATCAATATTGTAATATCTAATTTTAATTAATGTTTTAAGCAGTCGTGCTCTTGTGAAGCAACGCTTGCGTTACATTTCCCCGAAATGGGTGAATGGTTTAAGGAGGCCCAACTCTCTGTCTGAAATGAAGCTTGCCCCTGTTCAATTTAATAGGACTATATGTTCAACAAAATGTAGGCGATATTTACGGCTTTGCCTAATCCTGAGGTGATACAGGCTTTTAATAAAGTGGGATGAACATACTTAGGTTGCTTTACATACGCCATTTGCTTATGCTAACGTCACACAAAAGACGGACTTATAGAACTCTGATCAGGCTAAAGTTAGAAATTACACTTATTAATTAATTAGAAGGAAACACCACAGCTTATTAATTAAAACACCGATGTTCAATATCATTTGATTTATTTACCGTAAATTAATACAATGTCGATTGATATTTCATAACACTGAATGAAAACTTACTACTACAGATAATGAAACATACCCTAGGAATCAATAAAGACAGTACCCTAGCTAACTATAGAGAACAATATTTGGAATACTAAATTCATAATCGATAAACGAATCGAAATAACGAAGTTGATTTCGAAATTCCGAGACATTTATCCGTAAGTAGAACTTATCTAAAAGCTACCGATTTTCTTTTATTTATATGGCAACAATTAATACTGAAACTTAAAACTGTAATATTCAAGCTTAGAGCCACCAAATGGGGAATTATCTAGAGAGGATAATGTTCACACGCCTGGTGTAGTGGTGCAACAGAGCGGTAACCTCGGTCTTGTTTTTATTTAATTACATTGGTTTACGACTGATTATTACTTTTGATGACTTTCTGCTTTAAAATGGTAATCGCAAAATAGACAGGAATCAAACTTTTTCCGTAATACTAATCGTTAAGATTTTAAATAGTTTTAAATAACCAATGGTAATTAAAATATGTAAATTATGCACGTGGAAAGGCAAGTACCAAATTCTCTTACTAGTATATGTTAACAACTATAGTTTCCTAACACTTCCATAGATGGCGGTGTGTCTAGTTTTAACTTTAAATGTATTTCAATATCGGTCACCAAATAAATAAAAAGAAATGTGTAGCTGTAATGACATTTTCAACGCCTCTGAAGTAATAATAAAAATGTTTCAAGTTATTATTATGAATTTTAATTAAAAAAAAACATGTATTTCTGTATCTGTGTCTGTCTCTCTGTATATATTAAATTATTTTTAGTAATACTAGTTCAGGCTACTTCCAGTAATATCACTCGTCATACGTAGAACGCATGGCGAAGGAAAGTAAAAATCTTAAAAATAAATTAGAATTACTTCAGAGGCGAGCCGAACTACAATTATGACTGTAAAATTAAAACAATGAATAAATGCGTATCAAGAATTGCATATCCAGTAGGTACTTACATGCTAAAAAATTTAAAACATTCCAAGTTATTTTGTGACTATTTCCTTAATACTAAGATATTAATTAATTATACAAAGATTTCTCGAAAAGAAGCATTTTAAGGCACCTCGCATTTTTGGTTTGCATCAACAGAATGGATTACAAGACGATTAAATGTGAAACTAATTACTTAATATTTATTAATAGGTTCTTGGTGATTCATAGTTTAATTCATTTTTTATTAAACCTTTCGGGAGTGGTATTCATATTTGTCACTCACGTGTGTATTTCGGGGATTCCCTTCTAGTTTCTGTCTCGATGGGGTTGAGTGACTACACTCCAAAATACACACGTGAGCAAGCCCGTTTACCTTAAATAAATGTATTGATTTTTATATAAATTATTAATATCATGCATGTAGGCATCTCCTCAATCTTTTAATATTCCACAACAATGTATTCAACTTTTACTGTTATGTAATGTTTATATTTCTATTTTTTATTTTAACATAAGGTAAGATGAATAACCGCATCTACAAATAAAACTATGGATCACACAAGTATCTCGTCTGGGGACTTTTTTAAACACAGTTGTCTGCTTTTCTTTCTTATTCTTCTGCTGCTGCCCTCTATTCAACGAACATGACAAATACAGTATTGTAAACCTTTTCATAGATGGCGCTGATAATCACAGCTTAAATTTTAATTGTTTATACGATAGACCCCAGTTTATACGATAGACCCCATTTAAAATCTAAATACGAACACCAATGAAGTATTATACTTTAATATGGCATTACATTCATAAATATTTATCCATTAAGAGATCAAAATTAAGTTCTTTTTCGTTATAAAAATTATTAATTTCTCTTACATTTTCGTATGATCAACATTATTTCTTTTTGCATTTTTATTTTTACAAATAAGAAATAATATAAATTTACACAAATTATAATTTTTAATCCCTATACACACTTCGGCATTTCTTCCTTGGGTTAGAAAGCGTGACTTATCTACGTCGTATTTATAAATAATTTATGTAAGCTGTTTCTGCTCTTCGCATTGTTTTATTTGCACTAACAAAACGAAACAAAACAGACACAGTATTCTAAGTATGATTTTATCTTTTACACTTTACCGCGCCCTGACGTGTTGCTTGCTATCTAAAATCCTTCAGATTGGAGAGTACTCATAAATAATTCAGGTGATTAAAATCATACTAAGGTTTAGTGAAAATAATATCTAGACCTTAATGTTCATTTCAACCATTATTGCCTGGTTCTCAATTTTTGATAGTATTCCATCTCGCTCTCTTCATCGTCGTAAATAGTTTAAGACAGGCGAAATTAGCCGAAGTGTGATATTGAATTTAAATGGTCATTAGTCGTAAATGTCGTAATGTCGCTTTTGGTCGGGCACGGCTGTCGCTGAAGACATCGTGGACCTGGAATTGAGAAAAACATAGTTATTTTTATTTTAAAGCTTATGGCCAATCTTGTGTAGTCTATGGGTCAACTATATATAGCGGACGTACATTGCCATGACCAAGAGAGTACAATAAAAGAACTCCTTCAAGGCGTTGATGCGCCTTTCGTGGAGCTTTAGCGCATCTAAATTTTTGTAGAAGTTTGTACCGACTACTTGCACATACACCAAATCCTGGACTGGCTTGTTGGTCTAGTGGTTAGTGACCCTGACTGCTGAGCCGGAGGTCGGGGGTTCGATTCCCACATGGGACAAAAATTTGGGTTATCCACAATTTGTTATCCCGAAATTAGGTGTTCTTTGTGTCGGTTGTATGAATGTTTGTAAAGGCCTCAGCTACAGGAATTATTCCTAATGCGGGAGTTACCTTTAAACAAAAAAGAAAATGGATTAGTCATCTAATAAGACGTTAGACAGAAAATAGATTAGTCATCTAACAAAAAGGTAGACAGAAAATGGATTAGTCATCTAAGAAGAAGTTAGGCAGGAAATGGATTAGTCATCTAAAAAGAAGTTATATAGAAAATGGGCTAAAGAAGTGACGTAGTGAAGTAGTGAGTAAGATATATATATACATATGTAGATGGGCAGACGATACTAAAAAGATGGCGGGATAGGCTTTGATGAGGCAAACAAGATATAGATTTTTTTATGGAGAACTCTATGGTTGTAACGTCTAGGCATATGGCGAATGGCTAGTTATATAGAATAGAATATGTTAATTTGCATATAAATAAGGTAAAAACTTATAGATTTTAAAATATTTATATGGAACTGCATGTTTAGCTGCAACAAATATGGCATGCACATTTTAAGCCATGGAGTTTTCTCTCTTTCTTTCTTGCAATGAATATTAAATAATTACTTATTAATAATAAAATTAACAAAAAAAAAAAAACAAATGAATGTCAACAAAATTCAATGTATGATGGTATTAGTATATAACAATGTAATTATTAGTTAGTTAAAACATTAAAACTAAACTAAAATAAAGTAAATAATAATAATATGTATTGAACTTTTTTATTTAAAAAATCTAAATATTTGTAATAAAATCTTAAGCAATTACGCGAATTACCACAAAGGCTGTTTATGATGAACTAAAGAATATTTTGTTTCTTGCTTATCGAAAAATATAGGATTCAAAAATTTTGAAATAGCAAAAATCATATGTATTAAAGGAACGAATGAAATGTTATATAAACCTAACATAATTAATCAATATATATATAAGAAATTTCCACCGGTATATTGACTCATCACGATATCTCTGGAACCATGAATATTCCTTTCACCGAGTAGAGGTCAGTTAAAAATGGATTTTACGCAATTTCACCCACAAGGGGTGTTACGGGGGTGTCAACAGGTGTGATAGTAATGTATAAAATACAGGTGAAGTACGAGTAGTTGCATATAAAAAAATACTCATCGCGATTTACGAACAGATATAAAATACGTAAACTAGATTCGAATATCGCATTATTTACAGCTAAGTCAACTTTAAAGTTTTTTCAAGTACTGTATGGCTGGTCATTTATTATACTAGGGTTACTATGTCTATGTACCGTTAAAACAGTCACCCATCCATCCACGTCACTTTCAAGCGTTACTCTAGTGAATCACAGAGAGTTACGGTACTAATCTTCTCCCATTCCGGCCTATCAAGACATGAATAAATCCGACGAAAAATATAAAGAGCCGCCATAACGGATGAATCTTGGTACAGATCTTCAGATTGCGTAATGCGATGTTTAGCGGAGATTATAATATGTTTAATGTCAGGGTTGTCACTTGCTTTTTTTACGGAATGTTCGAAATGGTCGATGTTTTAATTGATGTATCTGTTGTTTCTTTTTAATCATTTTTTTAATTTCTATTAGTAACTTGTGCCACATATTATTGTTATGTACAATATATTTATATCTATATATATATATACATGTGTATACAATAGGACTAATGTATATATATACATATATATACATTAGTCCTATTGTATGACAAATTTCCTTAGAAACGTATGAGGACAAAATAATTGACAAAATCCAATAATAACACATAAATAACAATTTTGAGGTATAAGATTTTTTTCTTTATGTTTATAACATTCCGTAATTACTTTTTGTACTTTTATTGACAAGTCTAAAATTAAGTTTACGATTTTCTTCTTATTTAAAACGCACTGTACTATTAGTAAAATAAATGTATTTCATCAGTGCAATCAGCTTGGTATATGTTTCAAGTTTATTACTTTTTAGATCATTACTAAGATTGAATGTTCTTTGGATTAAAAAAAACAGACCAAAAACCCGAAATGTGCGCCCATATAGTAAATAAAAAAGTTTTAAATTTAAGCGGCGGTAACGTGATGGCTGAGGCGTCGGACTTGTGCTTGTGCGATCAAGTGGTTGCGGGTTCAAACCCCAACCAGTACACTACCGTCGTAAACTGCATTAGCGGAGGAGGGGTGGGGAGGGGGGGGGGGGAGGGTTAATAAAAGAATTCAGTCAAACTAAATTGAACTGAAATAATTTTAGTTGCTGGCTAATATAACTATATATTAGTTAGCAACTAGCACTTACGACCCTTGAGTTGCCGGTGTACATGGTCGGCGGTTGTCACTTACCATCAGGTGACCCGTCAGTTCGTCTGTCCCCCTATAATATATATTTATAATAGTCAAAGGAACATGTTGGTCAACCCTACGTATACTTAAGAGAAAACAAATGTCAACAAATTTTGTACTTCTTCTTACATTTTTATGTAAGCCTAGTACTCCAGTTGCGCTTAAATGGACTAATCTGTTATATTTGATTTATTACATATAATAAAGTTTATGATAAATGGATTCCTCTTATATTAACTCTTTTGTTTGCTACTGACCTAGTGTGTTCATATCTTAATGTCCCATCTTGACAAATATCTTTAGGAGAAACAGGTTAGTTAAATTAAAAATAAGTGTCTGGCTTACCACACTGACCGGTTGGCCTAGAGGAGTGACCCTCAATACTGAGCCAGAGGTCATGGGTTCTATTCCCGCACGGTACCAAAAAAAATCTGTGATCCAGAAGAAACCAGAATCTATAGATTCAGAAGAAACCAGAATCTATAGATTCTGGTTTCTTCTCTTCTTCTGGATCTTCTTGATATGTGTTGTTCCTACATTTGTAAAATCTCCCTCGTCGTAGGTATAATTACTAGTGTCGCGGGGGGCTTTACAAACATTCAATCGACGAACATAAGGAACACCAAGACTCGGGCTAATTATTTGTGGATCACTAAAATTTTTGTTCCCTGTGGGAATCGAACGCACGACCTCCGGTTCAGCAGTCAGAGTCACTAACCACTAGCCCAACAGGCCCTTCGGAGACTCTTTGGAGATATAAACGTGAGTGTCTTTATATATATATATGTATATGTGTTTAGATAAAATGTTACTAAGATAAGTTTCATGAGGTTACATTGTTACAAAACAATCTAACGAGTGAACAATTTGCTGCATTTTTTTTACTTCCAATTTTCTGTTCACTGGTAATATAAGTAATTCAATAAGCTTGCAAGTTACACCTGCTTCAATTCAATAGTATCGAAAAGGTCTTATGTGTATTGAACTTTAATAGTTTTTGCGTCATTTCTTGTTGCCGTTTAGTGAACCCTACAAGCTGAGCATTAAAAGGTTTTGCTCTGTAAAGGTCGGTTTACATGCTGTCGTGTATATAATATACAATTCATATTAATATTATGAATGCGATTCTATGTATCTGTCACGCTTTCACAGCTGGTCCGCTAAACGAATCAAGATTAAATTTGGTATCAGTAAGAACATAGACTACCTTTTTCTCTCGAAAATAAACCTTGGAAGTGTCATAATAGGGGTTCAAAGTTTGTATGAGATCAATAATTTGCCAAGTGTGGCGTGATTTTATGTCTACAACGAGAGTGAATCAGTACTTTCAATCGCCAAAGTACTGATTCAACGTAAACGAAGTTAGTATGTATTTACTTAACTCAAAGTATACAACGGAATTAAGGACGTAATATTATAATGTTTTTACAGACAAGTTGAACTTGAACAAAAGGTCTACTAATAAAATACAGTTAAATGAATGACGACTCCAGTTACAATGTGGTATAATCTAGTATGTTTGCCCGATTTATTCTCATTTATCTCAACCATATGAAAACGGGCAGTTATCGATCAACACATACAGGTATTTATTTATCTTTTTAATTTTAATTTCACATTGGACAAGGCAACCTATAGTTGCGGTGACGCTGTGTGTATTGATCTACAATTTAAAATAATTTCTTCTTTCTTTTTCTTACCCTTTCACCCCCGCATTAGGAATAATTCCTGTTTACGAACAGCCAATCAACGGACACAAAGAACATACAGACTCTGAATAACTACTTGTGGATCAAACAATTTTTAGTCTGGTTGAGCAGTCAGGATCATTAACAACTAGACCAAAAGGCAGTGAGCAATTCTATAAAATAATTAAATTTAATTTGAAATTTAGTTTGCGCGAAACTTCATAATAATATGTCACATAAATATTTAACACGAGCACTCTATTATAAACCTTATAACTATGTATAAGAACTTTTTGGTTTTCATTCCCGAATCAAATTTCAATATTAATTGATGCATATAGTATAGCGATAAAGGTTGAACTCTTGAGTTTAAACCATAAATTAAGAAATTAAGAAAAGAAAGGTCAAACTGAGATTTACATGAGATGTCTCAAGCCTTCGCTTTTTGCCATCTACAATTTATATATTGGTCTATACCCTCATACGCTCACGCCTTTATCCCCCAGGGGGGTAGGCAGAGGTGCATAAAACACCCACATTTTGCCAATAAGAATTTAGTCAAACTAACCTAATGCAAGAATATTGCTATCAATTGCTATAAATCCTTTATAATGCTATACATACTGTCTGATAGATTAGCCTATGGAACAAATTGTCGCCTGCCGTATTTCCGGACCGATACGACCTTCAAACCTTCAGGAAAAAAGCGTACTCCAACCTAAAAGGCCGGCAACGCACTTGTGACCCTTAAGTTGCGGGTGTCCATGGGCGGCGGTAGTCACTTAGCATCAGGTGACCCGTCTGCTCGTTTGCCCCCTATCGCATAAAAAAAAGATAAACTCTTATGACCATGTCAAAATTTAAACTAGCATTTAAATTTTACATTAAATCTAACTAAATTTAAGCAGATAGACTACGCTCAAATTCTATAATTGTTAACGGATAGGCTAAGAACTGACTATCGCAATCTAACCACCAAATGATTGACAGATTCAATCTACATACTCAAAGAGTACTTAGCAAAAGAAAAAAATATGAACGTCACTGTAGGCAGGTAATTGATTTTATAATTAATTACTGACATAATGTTCGAAGCTTAAGATCAATATTGAATGATGGTCGGGTCACTGACCTTTAAGTTGAGAACTTCCATTTTAATATTGTGCTAATAAACTTCTGAAGTAGCATGGGACTAATAAAATATCCTTTATTAACTTTGTTTTAAGAAATTAATCTACTAATCTTATCTTATCTTGTGCATGTAGTGAAGGGAAGCTACCGTAATTATATTGTTCGAATAATTACATATTAGCCTATCCTAGTGATGATCCCCGAGTCAGTTATAATAATCGATCAGCTATCTGTTCTCTATTTACCTAAATAATAATGTAACAGGTGGGATTAAAAAAATAGAGCAATTTGTTCTTTACGTTTAAACATTTTTCGGTTTCTTATTGGGAAAGTAGTTTTTTAATTTATCCCTTTTTTCAAAATGTAAAATCGTCAATATGTAAAACTCCTCTAACTGACTGGTATTATACATAATTCAGTATTTATTTATAGACCAGACATTGAGTAAGCGGAGATAAGCACAAAAACTAAGAATCTCGTTTCTAGTCTCAGGATCAGGAATGATCGGTCTATATGGTTATCGATATCCTTTTCTGAAGGAAGCATTAACTTAACACTGACTGCAACTTGATTTTATTTTAACCTGTTTGTTTTTAAATTATATAATGTACCTATAGGTACATGCAACCATTGTGGAAATATAATAGTCTTATATAATATTACGTAAGCAAAGCGAGGCTAAAATCGGTGTTCATTTTTTGGTTACCTAACTAAAGCCGGCAATCATAACGATTATTTTTGATTTTTGTCGCATGTGGAATAGTATTATAATTATAACACTGCCTTTTTTATACTATAGGGGGACAGATGAACAGACGGTTTTTTCTAACTTTCTTAATTGTGAGGGTGAAATCTTGACAAATTATTTGGAGAACTATATGCAGATATTTCTAACTAAAACAAAATATTTGAGTTTGATTTTAAGTCTCGTTATACAGGATTTATTTTTCTAAGTTATGATTAGAATGTAGTGTGCCTGCAGCCTTCTTACTCACGTTGGTTTTACCATACAAAAACAAAACGTGTTATGTAATTATTTTAATCCTAGCTATTAAGTTTAATAACTTTTAAAACCATAACATATTTTTTAAAACACTATGCAAAGACAGTTTGTTTGCCAAATGATCGCCTGAGGTGCGGCTTCTCGTGTTGAAATAGGGTGCAGGCCCGCACCTTCAGGCGTGGCTCCGTTCAATTAGCAGAATTATCGCGACATCCAAACAAGGGGTAGGCAGGGAATAATTAACCTTGAACTTGAACATGAAAATTGGAGCAATTATGATAATTAAAGGAATATGTTCATAGCAGTTCTGCGCAGTGTTTTTATAAAGTACATTTTTTGTTTAGAATCGCTCTTTGTGTGAATTCACGTAAATCTACTAAGTTTGTAAACAAGCATAATACGTGTTATGAGACTCTATCTCTCAGTATAGGCTGCGATTTGGAAATCTTATAATGTAAATCGATTAAGAGATTAAAATTTTGTGAACAAAAAAAAAAAGATTTCTGTAAGTACCAATTACAAAAATAACTACGAAATAAAGTACTCAGTATTCGGTTTCTGCTTTTCTTATGGTTATAGACTTTTCGATTGGCTACAAAAGCTGGTTAGCCTTGTAAAGAAAAGAAAAAAATATATAAATCGATTACATATCCAATTGACTGCACGAATAGCGTAGCGGTTTAAGTGGTCACCTCGCCAATACGCTGCCGCGCCGAGTGTTGTATGTTCGATCCCCGCACGGGACAACACTTTGTGTGATCCTCAAATTGTTGTTCTAAGTCTGGGTGTTATTTGTGTTTCAATGTTTGTAAAGTCCCCCGCGACGCAGGAATTAATCCTAGTGTGGGAGTTGTCTCACAAAAAAAAAAACACTCTTCGATACTTTGGTAGACCTTTGATCCTACTACGTACAGGTCATCGACACTAACAAAAAGCAATCTAGATAATGACTAATAGGATTTCATCACAATTAATACAGTTAATAGCTTGTTTGGATTTTTCTGATCTTTATTAACATGCACTCATACATACATACATACACTGACGCCTGTAGCTGTACCTGTGTGTATGTATACTATGTATATAATATCCTCGAAGGAAAAAGCAGAGGCGTAATTAACGCTTACATTTTGTCGATTATATTTTAGTCTTAATTACGTACGTAGGCAAGTCCATGGCCGTCTTGCGGGCGCTTAAGGATATTAGATGGGCATCTTTTGAGTAAATTGACAAGAAAGGGAGAATGGATATAGATGATGATGATACTTATATTCGAACTGGCCGGTGCCGAGAAGTCCAAGCTCCCTGACGTAACATTTTTTTTTTGTTAACGTTATCTTGAAACTTACCGTCATTACCACTAAGAATGAGATTTAAATGACACCTCACATGTCGAAATTCATCAAGACGATAAGGTCTAGGCCGTGAAAAAGTAAAATATAACATAAAAACATAAACCCGAAAACTCCTTCTTATGTAGTTAGGTAAAAAAGTACTAATTGTTTTCTTGATTTTGCTAACGTAACATATACGACTCTTGAGTTGCTAAGTTGAATTTGCTCATCAAAATTGAATCTTTTCAACTAATAGAGTAATTATCTTAAATGGTTTTTCAGCAACAGCCAGTTCGATCTATAGGTATGCGACTCTCACGTGTTGGAGTTTTTTTTATGCGATATGCCCCCAAACGAGCAGACGGGTCACTTGATGGTAAGTGACTACCGCCGCCCATAGACACCCGCAACTCAAGAGTTACAAGTGCGTTGCCGGCCTAATAATATGGATGTTGATTACGCGTCTGACTTCTCCTTCGGGGATAAAAAAATCATTTTTGCAAGCGTATTGCCGTCAACTGGGGACTGTATATGTTTATAGAGTTTGAAAAATAATAAAGTAAAACGCACTAAGGGATTGAAGAAGTTAGCCTATCCATATATTTAAACGTCTAATAAGATCTTTTTAAAATATATGTTTTGACTTGAAAAAATCCTATTCACGAAAATAGCTCTATTACGTGAGTAGGAATTAATTATGGATGGCAAAAGAATGTTTGAGATGCTTCTGCTTGCTCCTTCGGAGATAGAGACTAGGTACATGGCGTCTTCAATCTATGTAGACTGTCATTATATAGCTCTATTAGTATATTTTACTGTTATTTTTACCCTTCTGCGTCAGCTAAAGTGTTAAGTTTTCTAGGGAAGGTAACTTTTTTTTATAAAATATATCGGGACAGACGAACAGATAGGTATCCTGATGATAAGTGACAACTGCATAAATTGCATGGATTGTATCTATACAAGCCCTAGAGCCTATGGCTTTTTTTGACATGTGAGGTATACAATAAATTGTTTTAACAGTGGCAGTGATTTAGAAATAAAAGCAGAAAGGAAATTACTAATGCAGTTGGCTTTTATATTACACTATACTAGTTAGTACAAAATATTAAAAAGTTCGCAAATACATAGAGGGATAGTGACGATTGACTGGCCAGTTTCTTGTTCTACCGACATATAGGTGTATTTAACTGGTGTGAGATAATAGATATT
Organism: Tyria jacobaeae; assembly: GCA_947561695.1. Taxonomy (NCBI): domain Eukaryota; kingdom Metazoa; phylum Arthropoda; class Insecta; order Lepidoptera; family Erebidae; genus Tyria; species Tyria jacobaeae. The sequence continues at coordinate 2,454,608 of OX387232.1, read as the reverse complement.
TCCTATTTGTTAATAACTGCGATGTATTTGTTATGCCTTGTTTCGTTGTTTTGTAAGATTTTTATTTAAACTTCAATACGTAAATTAATTTGTTTACATTACATTTATGTGTGTTTCGTCACAAGACGACATTAATTATATTCATATACTGTGTATCTCATGTAGGTGAACTGTTTATTGTTCTTATGAGAATAAAGTTTCTTTAAACCTATCTATTTAATAATTTTAATTGTATCTATCTATTTAATAATTCTATAGTTGAGAAAGAGGTTTTAACATTTTCGCAACCATTTATACATATATATGAGTATATAATGGTATATATGATACCATTATTTCACTAACTGGTTGTAGGGTCACGCTTCATTGGTATAAAAATGCAAATCTGGCCTTTTATTCATTACGAAACGCTATAGTATCAAAGTTGTACATTTTCATTTTCACAATTTATAGGAAACCTATTGGCATATCACGACGTGGCTTGCGACATACCACGGTGCATCCGAACATTGAACATTTGATATTTATTATACAAATAGAATGTTTGCATTCAACGTCTAATTAGATTGGGTCATGTAATTGGCAATATTCTTGTTTTAATTAGAATGTAGGAATAAGATTTTGTATACATACTGTACACCTAAGAGATCTGTTCCTCATAACAAAAAAAGGGACCACCTGCTAAGACATGCTTTCTTCTCAAAAATGCGCAGAGATATCAAGTTCAAATAAATACTAAACACTTACATATAACTACGATCCCGTGTTAAAAAAATTACAACGCAGACAAAAGATACGCCACTTAAGCCTTAGATTTTAAATCATATAGGTAAATGAATTTCAGTGGTAGAGCCATGCTTAGGCACGAATGGGCCGGCTCGACCGGTGCGATACCACGGCCTCACAGAAAACCGGTTGTGAAGTAACGCTTGCGTTACATTTCCCCGAATTCAGTGAGGTTTCCGGAGGCCCAATTCCCCCTCCCCCTTTTCTCTCCACTCATCTCCTTTCTTCTTTTTTCCATCTCCTCATCCCTCCTCTCTTCTTTCCGCTCCCTGCATCCCCCATCCCTCATCACCCTCAAAGGCGGGCAGCGCACTTGCGACTCTTGAGTTGCAAGTGTCCATGGACGGCGGTGTCACGTACGATCAGGTGACCCGTCTGTTCGTCTGTCCCCCTATCGTATAAAAAAAAAAAAAAAAAAAAAATGAAAACTATATGGTTATTCTTATTGACTGGATTTTAATCCTACACCTAGAGCAAATCCGATAAACTCTATATACCTCAAAGTATTTCTAATTATCTTTACAGTGTCATTTATATATGTGTATTATTTGTGTTGAGTTCGTATTGAGCTAATTATGAGTATTTCTCCATTTCTCACATAAGATATGATGCAGATTAAGGGACACAAATCTCACTCTGTACACAGGCCAGGCGTTAGTATTGCAGTTCCGATAGTCTCCTTACTTTAGATGGATGGAAGGTAGAATGTTCTCCACTGGGGTAAAAATCTCAATTAAAAATATCTGCAAGAAGAATGAAAGGAATGTTATAAATTATACTTACCATAATTAAAGATACAAGGTCGGCACTCTCTTTTGAGCTCCCAAAGATAATTTGTTACCAATCTTCTTGTAGCTTTCATTTTTAATCCTAGCTTTTGGTTTATCTGAATCTGGACATCCTTTCAGCTCCCAGACCAGATTTGTCAACGATTTAGGTCGACTTAACTTTCTGGATCTTTTCTCAGGCAATTTTGGCCCATTGCCAGAGTCTCCAGAAGTTCTTCCACCGGAATGACTGGAGTCCAATGTTCCATCCAGCTCCATACCTTGGTGGATATTCGATAAACTCTTATACCTTATATTGAATAAAGGTGAATCTCCTTTAATCGGTCTTAACGGACTAGCTACTGGACTAGGCACCTCTTTAGTCGGTGACGTACTCTTCTGACGAAATACCATTCTATTCTTATTGTTGTTTACACTATTTTTAATGTAAAGTTTGGGAAGATTCGGTGCTGGAGCGATTGAGCACTTTTCTTTGTATACAGTGACTGGAGTTTCTTTGAGAGGGATTATTGCTTTTCTCGTTCGTTTTTCTGCTTTTTGCATATTTAATGGCTTCTTTGTAGGAATAGTTTCAATTGGCGGTGGTTCCGGCTTTATTTCTGTTATCAACGGCATATGGATAGGAGTAGCTGCTGGCGAAGATGGTGCTGACTCATGCCTTGGAGTAGGCTCATTAGAGTATGACGCTTTGATATTTTTAGGAAGAGGAGCAAATCCTCTAACATAGTCGTAAATTTGGTCTATTTCGTCATATTCGTCAGGAATACTATTTTCATCTCTATGGCTGCTGTAGATGTGTGTGTGACGAGATGCATGTTTGTGATTGAGGTTAGCAGCATCAGACGATGCACTTCTTCGTAGGAAATAGCCAGTTTTGACTAACGGAGGAGCATGCAAAGGACCGTTTAAAAGCCTCTTGGGATCGCCCAGCTTACCATCCAATACGTGTATTCTATCAACTACGTCTACTAATAAACGATTGCACTTTTCTACTAATCTAGAGAATTCCATAAAGTTCTTAATCTGTTCCTCGTTTTTACATCTCTGCATTTTGAGAGGTGCAGCCAAAGGTAAAGCTATCAGAGCGTTTCCTTCTTTTTGGAGCGGTAGAGCAAATACATGATCTTCTTCAAACATGGATATAAGTCTTAGTTCTGCTACAAAATGGCTAGAGCTCTTGAGGCCTCGAGGTGGGGTTCCATGTACCAGTCTAACAGTTATTGGTAGACGTTTTGTAAGCAGAGTCTTTGCTGTGTGAACACCACTAATATTTTCTTCTTTAGCCACAGCTGAGAATTTACCTCGCTGGTCTAAGCTCAGAAGGATCATATCACCTTTGCTGTCCGTACATTTTAGATACTTATTCTTACCTAAGAAAGTCTCGCCTCTTGGCATTATAATTTCCCCTGCAGGCAAATTTCTGGCTCCATCAGCTGTAATATTACCGTCCAAATCTGTTTTGGCGCAAATGACTCTAACTGGTTCTCTGACAAGGCATCCATCATCAAGTTTCCGTCTGGATAGTTCAGATACAGACTCAATACATCTCACAGCTCGGCCTTCTTCACTCAACAACTCAAAATATCCCTTATAGGTATCTGGAATGGCTATTCTTGGTCCTACGCTGACCATCCGTCTACCTTCTTTTAACTTAATCGCCTGAGCAATAATCTTCTTCCTCTTTCCTGCAGATATGAGTAACGCAGTGCTTTGTAGACTTGGACTTGGAAGGGTGGGTACTCCGAGTCCTCCATACTGTCCCTTTATGATCTTGGCAACGTTTGGAAGGCGGTTTTTGGCTACAAATTCACGGAGGTAGCTGCCCTCGTCCGACCAGCGGGAAGCTGCGACGACTACTTGGCCGTCTGTGGCTGCCATGACGAATTTAGTCACATCTGTGGAAGAAAGAAACAACAATGATTATTACTCAATAATATAACGCAATTGTATTCGGTGTACAAGCTTGTGGTTAGCTTGACCTAATAGGATTCAATTTCAACAGTAATATATCAGTGCATTACCGAGTTTTTTAATCCGGAAGATACGGTTCTCGCGTCAATATAACCGTTAAACTTGATAAGTCAACAGGAAAACATTTTTTTTTTGAGGTAAAAATAAGATTTGTGATTGAATTAAATATTTATATTATAAAATAAATAAAATGAATACTGCCGACAAACAAAACAGTAATACAGTCTGCCATATACATGTGATCTTAAAACAAGTAAATTAGTAAATAAAAACAATAATAAATGAGAAACCAATCAACATAAGTTCTATTACAGTAATAAATATTAGGCTACCTATATTTATTTCTACACAGAACCGAAATGGCTTACAATTTTTAATTTAGCTACTGTAGACTAATAAATTTTGTTGGTACTTAAGTGTTTTTCTATCCAATTCAGTTTTTTGTAAAATGCTGCTTGATTAGACGGCAAGGTCCGATCCGTTAATATTGTATGTTTTCGTCGTAGTCGTTCAGGTCGAAGTCGACCTGACATCGTATTAATAAATATAGTTATATATACGTATCTTGACATCTTCATCGACTGCCTAGAAAGACAGAAAATTAAAAAATGCCTCAGACAGAGGTTTAAACATATTTAGAAACCTCGGTGATGTCATACAGTGTGGTGTCTTTCGTATAATATTTTCAAGGCCTTAACCATTTAGCTGTGAATACCTCCACGTATGTTAACGGTTTACTTATGTACCACGACAGCGTAGACTATACAACATTTTGTTGTTTATGCAGTGATATGATTGATTTTAACAATTACCAGTCCTTATTGATTTTATTTGATTTCCCCTCAGTTTATACCGTATTTGTGGTCTGCTTTCAAAGGTCTCATTTGAACATTAGGATATCGAATGAAAAATATTGGTTCCCATCCCATATGTAATTTCAGAGATCAAACCAACAGAAAAATAAATCCGACTGCCTATTATAATAATATACATTTATTCAAAGATTAATTTATACTACATAGCTGAAATATTTTAGTAATTAAAAAGAAATTTGGAAATTCATTGTATATTTTTAAATGAAAGAAGCATATACCCACACTTGCCTGAAGGGGTAGTCAGAAGTGTATTAAACCGATTTTGCGTACTATAATTTAGCCCAGCTTACGTTAAAGGGAGCAAGCCTATTGCTAACAACCAGGCATTTCTTTTTGTTTTTAAGATATAATAGTACCAACAAGGGTAACATATTACTAGTATTCTTGTTCACCCCTCCAGCTAAACTAAAATGCTGGTATTATAGAGTGGGTTCACGACCGCAGTGCATTGGGAGGCGCTCGACCCCACAACCACTTGATCGCAAGTCCTATACCTTAGCTATGCTACCGTCGATACTACTATTACTTTGGAACTGTAATAAGAAAATTGGGAGTATAATGAAAAAAAAAGAGAGAAAAAAGGTATAAAAGAAGGAAAGGTTCTCCCTTTCCTTCCGAGCCTTCTAAAAGTAAATAAATTCTGATATTAATGTTCACAAATAAATTCTGATAAAATGTAAAACTTCTGCCTAATTTCGAATGTATGACGATTTTCCACCTCACGTAATAATCTAAGCAAAGGCCAGGTCATAAGTACCTTTAATTGACGAGCCTGTATGCGGAATGGAATGAAAGTTGAAGAAGCGAGAAAGGTATATCAGAATCGTAGCAAATGGAAGGAAGTGGTCTCTGAGGGCCCCTATGGGAAAGAGGCGTGATATTATGTATGTATGTATGTACGTATTAATCTATCGTCAGCTTCAATTAAATAAATAAATCCAGAGTGATAACTAAAACCGCTGCAATAAAAAAACCTCTGACTAAAAGATTTTTAAAGCATAATTAGTAAATACTTATAATTTACATGATGATCTTAAATAAATAAATGTGAAAATTTGGACGGATGTTTGTTTTTTATTCACGCCAAAACGGCTTAACGCATCGGGATGAAATTAGATACAGAGCTAGATCATAGATGTAGCAATAGCATATATGTACTTTTTACCCCGGAAGTAAATATACGGTTCAAAAATTCCAAACAACCGAGTCAACAGCTCTTTAGTATAAATTTGCAGTACCCAAATACGAAATGCCCAACTTATAATAAAAACTAGCTACCATATCGGAAAGCAACTAACTCGTAACCAAACATTATCTAACATATTCGTATGCGCCGGCGCATAACGTTACATCAGGCCATTGTTAGTGAGCGTTGACCTTAAACTTGTGTGTTTGTTTTATATGCGTTACGCTTTAATTAGCCAAGGTTTTCAGAGAGCAATGAAATTTTCTACAGTTCTGTTTGGTTTATGTGTGAGAATCTATATTTATTAATAGGAACAGATTTTTTGTTTGTTTGTTTAAGTTCGCTAATCTCTGGAACCGTCTCTCTAATTGAAATGATTCTTTTCGTATTAGATAGTGTTTATCGAGGAATAATAAAGGCTTTAAACCAATATATTGGGAGTCTTAGGAGCGGAGCAGTGAGCATAAATGCAGGTTAAACGGTTAGTATGTGGATAAAGTCGACTTCAATGATTCGGTGCAAAGCTATAACCACCAGGCCACCATAGTGTGGGTCACCATGTTGTATTGACTAGACATGCAATGAGGATGGTGATCACCACTCTTGGACTCCACTTATTGCTTTCACTCACTACGGTACGCTGGTATAAAAAAAAATTGCTCATATTTTTCATCAATACATACTCTGATCAATACAAGAAGAATCATTCAAATCTGACTGATAGTTTCAGAGATTAAAGCTTTTGAACAAACCAACATAAAAACTCTTTATTTGTTAACTTCAATACATTAATGCAGATTCAAGAACAATTTTTGAGTTCAATAAACCTTTATATTGAAATGATGTTGCAAGTGTATTTTCCAATGTTTTTTCTGTTGTTACATGATTTTGTCTGATCAGATAATCTGTAACGAGTTCAGTTGGAGTTTTTTTTTAATTTCGTTCGCCTTATCTTTCATCTCACAGTTTTTGATAGTCATCATTGGAACAGACAGCCGCAGCTTCAAGTAGGATTCCGTGATGTACAGTTTATTTGTATCGTTATTAGGGAGGGACGGATCGTTGATTTCGGATGGTGATATCAGGTAGCTCAATTTTATATGTAGTCGATAGTCTAGAGGTGAGAGAGGAGGCAACTACCTGGCTGTGAGACAATACTTGGATAGCGGTCTCACCCCTATTGAATGAATGGCTGTCGATTGTTTTTAGTATTTCAATCAAATAAATAGATCTGTAAAAAATTCACTGAACCTGAAATTACTTTACATTACAAGTTTGAATGAGCAGCCGTCGCATAATCCACCATTATATTTTCAGCTGACTTTTTCTCATGAAACTCGTATAAGATTTTGTTTTGGACGGAGACGGGTCGCCCGTTGGTAAGTGATCCATAAACACTTGTAGGGGAAAGGGAGGAGGGGAAGGGAGAAGTAGGTGGGGAAAGGGGGTCGGGCCTCCGGTAACCCCAGCATTGTTTAACTACCGGTTTTCTTTGAGCCGTGGTAATACTATGGTTAAGCAGGCCTATACGTTCCGAAGCATGGCTCTCCCACGTTGTAAAAAACATTTGGTGTAAAATAGACCTTCAGCTACTTCCCAGGCAGGTCCACCAGGACTTTGACATATGTTTGAGATAGTACAGTGACTTGTTCTACGCACACCTCTTTTAAGTTTTGGGGGGCAGGCTCCCCGTACACCATGATGTGGCCAAGGTTTGCAGTGGCTCCCATTGGCTTGTTTCTTACGGTATTCCCGGGTGCCTTGCAATAAACCTATTTGTGACGGAACACCGGTGGTTTTAGTCGGTTTGGTTCGATTCCGACATGCCACTTCACCGTTAGCTCTGGTGAGATGATGACCCTTAAGGAATACAGAAAAAAATGACTCTGACACCACTTTCAATACTAGTTATCTATTCTTATGCCATCAGAAATCAACGTTACCTCTCGTACTGTTCTACACTTTACATAAGTATGTACCAGAGCGATTGAATTAGCCAAAACTAAATTACAGTAATATAACCAGTACCACAGTCCGTTACTTGCATTCCAAATCATTATAAACTAACCACACGCATTTGATAACAAACATCAAAAATGGCATCAATGGGAAAAAATGTATAAAATATGATAACCACATGATCACGATTCCGATTTCAAAAATGTATAAGTTTTATACAGTTTCGTTGGCGAGTTGAGCGCACGACTGTATCGCACGATTAAACCTATTGTGAGCAGCTAGATAATATTGCGACTAACTGTACTCGATCGGCTGTAGACAAATAAGGAGCGAAGTGTGTGGCCATAAAACGAGTTGGTTCTTAAATTTTAATAGTTGCTATAATCTTCAAAACGGAAACAAAATTAATTTAATATTATGTGTTTGACTCGTAGTTTCGCCCGAGTGGTATGTAGATAAAAAAATAAAAACATCAACAAATTTAATCAAAATTGGTTCAGCTGCTTAGCCGTGAAAAAGTAACAGTTAGATGATGGTTACATTGAACTTATAATATTTGTATAGATATATTCGTAAAAATGTAGATTTTAGTAAGTGTCCTCTGCTATGTAATTTTTGAATGTTTGATATATGTTATAAGTGCCGAAGTTTGAATAGATGTTTTTCACTCAGTCAACGAAAAACTCAATCAAAGAACGCAGAGCGCAGATGTTTACCCTTCCATGTATAATTTAATGTAACTGATAAATGTTAATGACATACAAAAGTGTGGTGTATTTCGTATAATATGTAAACTGTTTTATTTTATACATATATTATATATATTATTTAATACGTGGCACGTGAACTCCCCTTAAATTACTGGAGAGGTTTTGATGACATTTTTGTATGTTTGAGTTTTCCCACGATAATTTAGATTTAAAATCTCAAACGGTAAATGATTAATTTACTTCCGGCAGGAGAACGGTTTTCGGGTCCACTAGTAAAGTATGATTCCCGATACTATGTTGCGTTCCGCGGTTTTCGTAGTCCCATTCTGCAAGAACACTGTGATGGACCGCTAGAACGAGTTTCCCATGCCGTTTTAAAACTTGCTCTGTTCACTACCTAATTTGGTATCATATTTATGTCCCTTTATAATTATAAGTTTTATTATGATTACTCTGATGGGATAATGGTAGGGCCCTTAAAAGACGGCTAACGGTGTTTTGTACTTAAGGGTTTGTAGGGCAAAACTTGTGTTTATGTCATCTAGGGTATTATTACTGTTAGGTCCTCATGTTATTCATTTATAAGGAGATATATACATATGTGGGATTTTACCACGCCTTCATGGGAAAATATCTTAACCTTTAGGAGACTTGACCTTAAGTTTATACATATCCAAAAGAGTGGTGTCGTGATTTTAATCCTTTCATTAATTAGAGTTACAAGTATCTTTTAAAACGACGGTTTGATAACGTGACGTGGCGTGAGTTTAATTTTAAAAACTATCGCATTTCGTGACTCTACCATATTAAAAAATAATACACACATAATATGTCGACGTGTGTATGATAAGTTAAGTGATAGGTTGGACTATATCATAGATGGTAAAAATTAGGAGTTTGTAGCGCCGCTGTTTACCCCAACGGGAATATAGGTTTGAGTGTACATATATTAACCATCCTTTGTGGCTTTCTCAGCTCTCTGGTCTATCTCATGTGACGCAGAGCAGGTCCGTGTCTACAATGACCACTTTCTTTCAATATACTTATACTTTTCATTTTGTTAAATAACATATCAATGAAATTTCCTAACAGCAACAGTTAAAATTAAATTCTACATTTCTGACAACTTATTTTAAGAGATGTCAGAAATCAGTGATGTCTTTCGTAGTTCTTCGTACGAAAGGACGCTGTAAATCTATTATACGAAACTGTGCCGTAAACTTTATATTTAGTAGATAGATTTTAAACACTTTACGGGAGCCATAATATTTATAGTAAACGTGACATTCAGGATACACAATGCTAATAAAATCCTCCATAATATTTTTCTTGTTTAATAGAGACTTTATTACTTTTATAGTTCTGATTTATGGCTACCTATGTACATAATGCAGAAGTAGAGCATTAGACTGTACTGGCAGACCGTCAAGCTCACAGATGATATTCCTACTTAATACAAACATTTGTTTTCTCCTCCTTCTCTAACTCCCATTGGGAGCCTCCCATGGACACCCGCAACTCATGAGTCACAAGTGCGTTGCAGGCCTTTTAAGTAGGAGTAAGCTCTTTTCTTGAAGGTTTGAAGGTCGTATCGGCATACATACGTCTACACATTTATTTTTCACTCGTACCGTATAATACAGATGTATATAAGTAATAACATTGAAAAACTATATAAATACAATATAAGAAAATTATATAATGCTTGCTCCTAGACTATTGATGTCATCTCAACACCGTGTTTGCATGCTATCGGATAGATAGCAGTCCATTAGCCCTGTGGTTTTCGGTGGAGTAGAATAGAGAAATGCTATCTCTGCCCGTGGGTGTCATGAAAGGTGACAAGAGATTGTAGTGTTATCTATCAAATAATTGGTATACAGTAATACAGTATATCTTGTACACAGTGCTCGTTTGACGGCAATTTCAACAGCAGATTCACCATATTATTTAAAACCATAATGACTTATATATATGTTTGTAATTATAAAGAAGGTATCTAATTATATTTATACTTCAGTGCTCAAGATAGCCCATAGCATGAATTTCTTAGAACGCGCGCTGTTTACCTTTGAGGGCGGTGAGGGTTGGAGGACAGGGGGATAAGGGGAGGGAAAAAAACAGAAAAGGCATTGGGCCTCCATTACCCTATCTCACTCGCCAATACACAATGATTGCAATTGTTTGTCTACCGGTTTTCTGTGAGGCCGTGGTAATACTCCGATCAAGAGGGCACATTCAGGCCTAAGCATTACTCTCCCACGGTAACCACCCGGTTTACATTTTATCAATTCTAATTTTAGGTTGAATTTACGTAATACCAAGCCTATTGCCATCAACTGGGCACCTAAGGAATTAATTGGGACTATTGGGATATTGAAAGGGAAAGTCAGGATTGATAGAGAAAGTCATGATGAAGGCATTGGGGAGAATAAGAGCTGTTGAATCGAGGACGTCGGAGTCGCATGCCTGTCACTCGAGGTAGCTACTGCCCACGACACGCACGAGCCCACTAACTAACGTTTTTGTATTTGTTTTTTCTAAAGCAATCAGGTACAAAATGCGAAGCTTTAAGTTAGGCGTTTCACGCATTAAGGGTTCAATAAATAAGCAACAATTTTTTTTAGAGATAAAAAAAGTAAAAGTCAACCAATGAAAAGATGGATGGACTGTGTGGCAGAAGATATGGCTAGAAAAGCAGTTAGCAGTAAAATTATGAATGATAGAGTAGAATGTAGGAAGAAAACATAAAAAAGAGAAAAGGCATAAATTAATATCATATTTTTTTTCTGTTTATGCTATAGAGGACAGACGAACAGACGGGTCACCTGATGGTAAGTGACAACCGCCGTCCATGGACACCTGCAACTCGAGAGTCGTAAGTGCGCTGCCCACCTTTGAGGGTGATGAGGAGATGGAGAAAGGGGAGGGGGTTACAAGGGTGAGGAAACAGGTGGAGGAGGTGGATTTGTGGTATCGTACCAGTCGAGCCGGCCTATTCGTGCCTAAGCATGGCACTGCTACTTCTTTTATTGTTATTTTATTTATATGACTGACATTATTGTCAGTATAAGTTTTTTCACCTGCTCTACATACAGAATATACAAATAAATCTGTTAACTATTGAACTAATATAATATGTAGGTTAACTTTGTTTACGAATCTCGGTCTTATTTTATATATTTTTTTCTATTTTCCTTCTATAAATACATTTCAATACTAACACGCTTTAAGATCAATCGACTATACAATTCAGTCAAAAGATGTCTAATTAACAAGATATTACTTTCTAAACTAGCTCTTTGTAAACTTCACACTACGTAAGCGAAACTTATTGTGTTTTTACAATTTTAATCTTACAACTCAAAAACATGTAACACAACCTTATTTCTATAGCATGAAAGTACAAAATTAGTTTAATTTATTCTCTTTTAATTGAGCAATTGTGTCTGAGCTTCCGTACAGCTTTACATTTGATATTTATACCAGCCTATATAGTTCTTATTTTAAAGACGCTAAGTTCAAAATCGAATAAAATCTGGTTAACCACATGAAAAGTTTTAGTTGTTTGAAATGAATGAATGTTTTCGATGTGCTCTGCTTGGCTAAGTAAAAAATTCACGGTGAAGTGTGAGAGGCAATGATGCATTAGTTTTTATTTAGAACATAAATGTGTTCCACAATATAATACTCTTACTCTGAATATTAAATATTGTCCCAACGCTCGGTTGGGCATTGGTCCATAACCGTTAAGTCACTCGCGAGCTATTCTTAGAGTTTCTTTGAAGGATCAGGATTCAGAATGAGTCGATTCAATAAAGCTAAAGCCGGTAGCTTTATTGAATCGCATAACTCGCAGAATGAGCATACTGAAGTCGCAATGGGATGGCCATATCTGCCGCAGGACCGGTGGCCGTTGGAGCAAACGAGTCTTAGAGTAAGTAAGGGTTAGTACACCCCCTAGCCAGAAAGACTGACGACCTGAGGAAGGTACATAGCTGTGATAGACTGGATGTGGTGAAGTGGACGACTACAGTCTTAATTATGATGACTCTCTGAATAGGCTACGTTAATTTTATCCAATGAATAACATTACTTGCTTAATCAAGTGTTGTTTCCACCCGCAGTTTCTAGCGAGTGGTAAGTCTATAAATACCCTGTATATTCTTCCCATGAAGTATCCACATACCAAATTTAATCAAAATCGGGTCAGCCGTTTAGCCCTGAAAAGGTTACAAATTGAAAATTGAAGATGTCGGTAATTCGCATTTATAATATTACAATAGATAATAATGCTGAAACGATTATAAAATAGTTTTCAGGTATTTACATTATGAACACCCAAAACTTGTGGAGAGCTACTAAATAAATGCCATAACATAAATATGTTTAATAATTTACTGTACTGTACCAGTGTGTTTCGTTGTTTGATTAAAGATAACATTTTCATGAAATTATTGATAATGATATACCTAACAAGATGAAAGAGATAAGAGATGAAAGAAAGAAGCAAAATAATTTTCGTTTTTATTATTGACAAAACTAAAACTTGACAGAAACTAGTAAATAAGAAAACGACTGACATACACAGGTGAACTGAACAGACTAACGGCACATACATCATTATTATCTTCGTAAAATACTAAACTAGTTAGAAATAGTAATAAATAATTAACATTAAAACAGTGTTATGATAACAATGTTGCATGTTCGTACTTTGTATCTACCGTTTATAGCCAACACGTCGGCGTTTATGACCATCAGCTATCTGGTTGTGTGTATTCTCTACAGTCTACTCGCTTTAGCCCGAGGCTTTGTTTGCGTTAATAGGTTTGTGTCAACAAAAGTAGTCTTGGGGAGGATCCTTGCCAGATGATCGCGTGTGGCAGGTCGTGGACGTATCGTTGATGAAGGTAAGCAATACACAACTTTATTTTCATAGCATCATATAACACCGATTATCATGAAAGATATATTTTAAGGTGTACCGAAAGTAAACAGTTTAATCCAGAAAATAAGGGTATCTATCATGAGGGATAATGACTTTATTGACAAAATTGACACGGCGACGGCGGCATTGAATGACTTTATTGACATAATTGAATTGGCGAAGACGAATTGAGCAACGTAGCAAACACTAACTACGTATTAAGATTCTGATCCTGAATCGCGATAGAAGAGTTCTCGCCGATTAGTATAAACATAACTTCCCAATAAGAAACATCCGTGGCGGTCTGCCAGGTATGAAAACCTCGCTTGGTTATAGAATCAATCAAATTGTTGGAGGAACAAAACACCCATACCTGCATATAGTTTAAATCTGATGTATTTATAGTAGAATCGAGAAGGAGTTAAGGGTGGGTTTTCTTGACATAAGAAAAGTACTATGACTAGTATGGTAAGTATATAGAGACGTGTTACCGCTTTTCTGCAGGTCAAAATTTATATTAAAAATAAAAAAAGTGAAGTGATTACTTACAACAACTTCTTTTTGCATGAGTCAATTAAATCTTGTGTAAAACATCAATCATTTAATAATTATACATTCATCCCCCATACCAAGGGGAAGTCATACATATTCGTTGAAGGCACGTGCTATTAACGAGCGAACTGGTATGAACCGTTATTTGACTCAAACTTGATGCTCAAGGATTTATAACAAGGTGATTACACCGCAGGCCCAGATCAGGACTGCAGCTTCAAATTGGCAAAAACGGTAATGCAAATACTTGTTTCCCGATACTGTAATATTTTATATTGTGTGTGTAGTGTATTATTCCAATAACAATAAAATATAGATTACGGTGCAATATAAATTGTATATAACCTGTTTTTGGGGTTTGTTCTAGTCTGTATATCTTATACTCTAACTTCAGGTATTCATCAGTATTACGTAACTGTTAGCAATTGTGATTTAAAATAGGTTTAGTCCAATAAAAAGTGACTTAAAACTTGAAGCCCACATTCCAAGATACATTAATGCAGCTAGAGTCTAACAGTAAGCAGATCGGATTTTCAATATAAAATTATAGTAAGGATTTTTTTATTTTTTTTAAAAAGACAACTCCTACATTAGGATTAAATCCTGTGTCGCGGGAGACTTTATAAACATTCAAACAACTGACCCATCTGAAAACGACCCATCTGTACCAAATATATTATTATTATCCCCTTCTTTCCCTTTTTATCCTCCATATTTCTAATAGGGAAATATATGGGAAAGAGGCGTGAAATTATGTATGCATGTATGTATTTATCCTCCATTTTCTGTCAACATACTCAAAATATTCGTATCTATTTCTTAAAAGTGCTCGATATTGGCAATAAGCCCCTTATTACGTAAATAAGACTAAATTATAATTGGTAAAATGTAGGCGTTAACTACGCCTCTGCCCACTGCTTTAGGGATAAGAGGAGAGTATGTGAATAATGAGTGAATATTGTTAAGTTTGAGAGCCTGATATTTCAAATGTCCGAACTCGCCCTAAAACTTCATATTCTATTATGTTGTGAAATGACAAAATGGTTCATTATTTCCTTGTTCATTTTACAAATATGAACACACAGTCGTTTCTTGTATGTCAGTATTTACGAACAAAGCAGTGTACATTTCGCATACAACGAATGGCTGTGCCATTTATTTGTCCTGACTTGTAACGCTGTACAGCTTTTTGCTGCACAAGGTGAATGTCCTATGCGCTCGGCCTAATGTAACGAAATTGTCTGTCTGTACATCATGTGGCTGTTATTAGCATATTATTTGATGGAAATTAAGGAATTGGGAAATAACAATGAATTCTTCTTATTATTTGTAAGGTAAAGATATGTATATATATTGTTCCATTGCCATGATAAGTCACATACATTTTGAGGTTCTTGGAACTACGTTTAGATATATTTTGTGAGTGTATGTGCTTCACTTTATTTATTTATAAAATTCATGCACACATTTACACGAGTGGACTCAATACCCCGGGACCTACAAAGACAGATCTGAAATTTAACTATATTTTTAGTAAAGCAAACAATTTATAGACATTACTGTATAACACACACACACTCTTTCATATATACGAATATACATAAAAGAATATATTTATATACATATATATGTATATACATACATATATAAATCTACAGTCATGTGCATTGTGATTATTTTGCTAACTCAGTGAGAAGTTCACGTACTTTGTTCTTAAACGTTAAACGGATTGTAGACATTCTAAGTTAGACAGGAAGCGAATTCCACAGAAGAACTGCTTGTACATAGAAAGATGAGTTGACGAAGTCAGAGCTGTGAGGAGGACATACGAGGAGCATATTATTTGAAGAACGAAGGTCACTATCATGAGTAGAGCAAGAAAATTGGAAGTCCCTACTTAAGTAAGACTAAATAAGAAGGGTCATTCAATAGTCATGAAGTCGGGGAGTTTGAGGGACTTATAGAAAAGTTAGTGCTCGTTAATTGTGACGTTGCTAAATACACTTTAATTGGGAACTTAAAGTAGAGACCTGGTAATACTTGCGAAGATTGAAAATGATTCAAATACAGTTATTTAGAAAAGCTTTTAGGTTTTCTTCGGTGCAAGGCTTTCGAAATATACCAGAACCAATTTTATGACCAAAACTTATGACCTAAGTTCTAAGTCTAAAATCTACTTGGGTGCTAAATGTTTGTTTTTAATACTATAGGGACAGACGAACAGACGGGTCACCTGACGAAAAGGGACACGTGCAACTCGAGAATCGTAAGTGCGCTGTCCGCCTTTGAGGGTGATGAGGGGTTAGAAAAGAGGGGGATGAGGAGATGGGAAAAGGGGAGGGGGACAAGGGTGAGGAAAAAGGGGGATTCTCGCCTCCGGACACCTAACTAATGTAGTGGAGTAGAATAGGACCACCCTACCTCTTGGTGGGTGGGGTACCTACTGGGGACTTACTCTCAGACAGTATGTATGAAGTCATACCGGTTGATGGCAATGGGCTTGCTCCCTATTACGTTAGTGAGACTGAATTCTAAATGGCAACATTTGTATGTTTGATACATCTCTGCGTACCCCTTAATGGACGCAGTCGTGAGCGTATATATGTGTATATTACTAATTCCTTTATACGTTTACAGACTTCAGACTCTTGACCAGTAATGAAAGTTATAGATATGGTATGGGTGGGTATCATTCATATACGTATTTAGTAAAGTTGCAAGCTACAGTTTATTTATAAGTGATCACGGGTTTCTATGTTCGGGGTAGGCAGAGACAAAAACCCCCAGAGCCTGTTGCCTCTAACCTTAGGTAGATACCTCACGAGATTACTCTACTGTATCTGCTCTTTTGTCAGTAATAAATGCCTTAAATAAAGCAGTATTTTTAATAAATATTATTATCATCATCATCATCATCATCAGCCTATCGCAGTCCACCGCTGGACATAGGCCTCTCCCATTGCACGCCACTTCGATCTATTTTCGGCTTCTCACATCCAGCTTCTGCCAGCCATCTTGCGCAAATCGTCACTCCACCTGGCCTGTGGGCGTCCTACGCTACGTTTGCCGAGACGCGGTCTCCACTCAAGAACTTGTTTTTCCCAACGGTCGTCGGTTCTGCGGCTAATATGGCCAGCCCATTGCCACTTCAGCCTGCCAGAACCTTCACCTTCACCTTCACCTCATTCCTGATGCGATCCCTGAAAGAAACACCGAGCATAGGCCTTTCCATAGCATGCTGAGCAACTTTAAGCTTAATAAATATAACATCCTCAAACAGCTTATAAATATACTTTTATAGTAGTAAAGTCAATTAACGTATAAAATATAAATGTTTTGCACTAAACCGAACAAAATCTTCTAAATTATACTGTGAAATTGTAAATTGCGAGGTTTAATAAAATTTTATTGTATGAGACAGACGTTTCTTAGGCTAAAACAAAAATCATGCGATTTTTTCTTTTAAAGTGGCCATTAAGTTATAGGTATAAACTTATGATATATTTATTTATTATTTATTTTTGCTGTGTTGCTCTCGGTGAAATAGATAAGCGCCAACATATCTTTTCGCGGTGGTATCTTTAAAGGTGACTAAGGGATCCGACTGTTATCTATCAGATATTAGGCCTGCCCCCCATTCCGTAAGTTGCACTAAATTATTGTTGACGTTTGAGACGCCTGTATCTAAGGAGATATAAGCATGAGTGTATATACCTATAGATATGTGATAAACTTATTTATTAACTAGATTTGGTTGGGACTTACTAGCGTTACTGTTGTTTGGCAACTTTTAGAAATATTCGAAATGTACACTATCAAATTCAAGTACTTCAGGTATTCTTTTGGAAAAACTACTTTTGTTGTGCAACACAAATAAACATACTTACATTTACATTTATTATATTGTTTTTTTTTTTATGCGATAGGGGGCAAACGAGCAGACGGGTCACCTGATGGTAAGTGACTACCGCCGCCCATGGACACCCGCAACTCAAGGGTACAAGTGCGCTGCCGGCCTTTTAAGTAGAAGTACGCTCTTTTCTTGAAGGTTTGGTTTCTTTGTGTATTTAGAATCTCATGTGCCTACAGTGGTTTGCAGTCTACTATGTACCGTATGTGGAATAGCAAATAAAACCAAAATAATATATATACATATATTTAAAGTGTAGAGGGATAAATGAGCAGACGGGTTACCTGATGGTTAGTGATTTCCGCTGCTCATGAACACTTCCAACTTAAGAGTCAGTAGGAGTGTTGACCGCCTTTTAGAGTAGCGGAAAGAAGTACGGGAAAGACAGGAAGGTACCGAATCATGGCTCTCCCACGTTAATTATATATCCACTCCCCTAATAATTTATTTACAAACCTATATATATACCTGCTAACATACATTATGTCGTAAAGTTATCAAAATCGATCAAGCCGTCACAAAGAAATGAGGCTGTGACAAAGAAACATAATAAGATACTCCTTTTTCTTCTCCTGACCTCTGCCCCTTTTCCCATCTCCTCATCCCCTTCTCTTCCCCCTCCCCACATTTACTCATCAGTCATCACCCTCAAAGGCAGGCAGCGTACTTACGACTCTCGAGTTGCAGGTGTCCATGGACGGCAATTGTCACTTACTGTTCTGTCTGTTCGTCTGTCCCATAGGGGGAAATATAAAAAATAAAAACGTACATACACTCAAAAACATAACCTTCCCTCGCACAGTAGGCTCTGAAGTTTAAAATCATTCTTATAGTCAAATCAAGTGGTATATCTGAGTACTAAAACATATATAGCAACAGTAAAACAGTAAGTGTTAATGAACTCTGTTATCGCCGTTTCACTACAGTCATTCCCTTATGGAGAATATCTTTATTCCATAAAGAACCTCGTTAAGAAAATTAAAGCGGTATATACCTGCCACCGAAGATCACCAAGTACGCCATTTAACAAGTCATTAAATTAAACACGGACAGTAAAGACAGACAAATAATATAAGATATAAGCTTAGAATGCTAACTTTAAACCACTAGTAACTAATACCAGAAACCTGAGGCATGTCGTTTTAGTGAAGCTAACATTTTATGTTGATTAAGTAACCTTCTATTTATAACCGTTTGCTGCAATTTACTCTACAGCTAAAAGCAGTAAGCAGTAGGCTTATATTCTTCCTTAATAAATATTATATCCTACATGAAAATTAAAGTCGAATCAGACTGATAGTTTTTTGACTTTGACTGATAGTTTTTTGACTTTGACTGATAGTCGTTTTAAAAAACAAACAAAAAACCTTATCAGCTTCATTACATGAGTATAGATTTATTCGTCTTAGGATAACGCGAAATGGTAACGTCTTTTGTAAGATGGACCGACGACCGAGGTAGATAGGATGGACGACCTGGGTCGTCGGTGTAGGACCAGGTGCTATGGCGCACTTCGGGAGAGACCTATGTCCAGCTGTGAACTGCAGGAGGCGAATTACTAAAGTATTGTCCAACATTATTGCTAAGATTCAGCAACAGCAAGCAACAATAATAATAAATACAACTAACACAAAATACTTTTTAGTTGATTATAACTTTTGTCATATTCTATTATTATATACTCAAAAAAAAACTTATGTTATGAAATATTTAAATTTAATATTTATTTGTTACTGACAATTTAATATAATTATTTAGCGTTTTAAACATGTATACATGTGTAAAATGTATTTTAATAAAGGTATGTATTTGAGAGAATTCTATGAATTTATATACGGGGGTGGGAGTTGGGGGGTCCCTTGGGAGAATATTAATAGTGGTGTAAAGAATGTATGCATATTCGCTTAGCTCTATAAAACTTAGTGAAAACTATAATTACTTACAAAGGTTGACGAGTAAATTGACGTATAATTGGCTGAAATATATTAAATCGTTTCCAATAGTAAGTAGAGTATTTTTAGAGTTCGGTACCAGGCTTCCGTCAATCTGCTCTTGTCCTTGAAAACGAGAGGCAAACGTAAATACCGCTTCGTCAGTTAATATTATCAGAGAGAACGACGCGCTCACGCGTTTTTATATTTGTACCCAAATTAAGTTTTTTTTAGCGAGTTTCACTTGCGCTAGAACTGTTCTCGCATGTTTTAAGATTTCGTTACGACCCACTCAATACACTACCGAAATTAATCTGTTCTAAACAGGAGATATCTATTGTTTTTTGTCTTTAAGAAGATATTAATTGTATTATATTATTTAGTATAGCGCTGAACTTATTTAATAGTTGATCACAAGCATTACTGTAAAATAGTTCGATAGCGTATATTCAGCGTATGTTCTCACTTCGACTGTATTTTTTTTTCTTTTTATGTTTGTTACCTCAGAACTTTCGACTGGGTGAACTGATTTTGATCATTTTAAATCTAAAAACTGGTGTTGCCCGTGTGGTCCCATTTCAATTCAGTCCAGTTCTGACAGTGGTATCCATTAGAAAACCATATAAGTCTTAAATTTTATAATAGATGCATTGAAGTCGGTTGTCTGCTTTTTTAAAGAGAATTATATATCTTACTATGAACTAATGAACATAATTGCAAATGGAATTGGCTAGAATAATTCTTCATAATTTTCTTACCAATAAAAAAAAATCGTTTTCTTCTCGTTCCCTCTTCCATTCTTCTCTGTCATTCGCTAGTTAACTGATTACTCCCTTTATAGATATCAAGTTACACGCAGTTAATCCACTTACTTCCATACGTCGTCCTCTACTCTTTTATTCTCCGTATCACATGTCCATACTATGATAGTCTGTTGCTCCTAAACCTTTCAACCACTAACGCTACTTTCAGAATTATATTGGATTATACACTGTCATTTCTGATTTTATGCTAAAATGAAATTAGGTTACGCAACAAAACCGGCAACCTTAAACCAATTATAACTCTCTATAAGGAAAGGCAGGATCTCCTAGCGAAGATAGCTTAATTTCAAAAACAGTGAAATGCATTTTGTACTGTAATATTTAACAGAAAACCGGAGGCGATGCCTACTGAGGCATGAATTATTGCTAAGATAGTGTTACCAGCTTTTAGTAAGGTACAAAATATATAATTGTAATCTTGTAAGCTGCAGCGGTCAACGGGTTCAATCCCGTTATTTAATATCATGTATTTGAGTGGTTTTGCTGGTAGCTTACATTCATATTGTTAAACATGAATATATATTTTTAATCCTATAAGCTGATAAACAAACATACAGTTCATGGATGAACTCTTAGTTGTAGGTAATTTCAAAACTTCTGTATTCACATGTATGTTAGAGGGCTTACATCGTAAACGAACTTCACTTTCTAGAACTGTGGCCTAAACTTCCCAATACATCCGTGTAAAGAATATTCCTTGATCAGAAACACACAACAACACAACACATAATTTCACTTATATTCTTTTGGAACGTAGTAAGGAAACCCCAAGTGTATATCTTGTTTCTATCATAGTATAAATAGGAAGTGGTTAAAATAAAAATATAGAGGTTTTAAAGTATGTGTAGTAAACTTTTACTAGTTTTATTTAGTGATATTTATTTATTATTAGCGTTCAAAATAGACTCCTCTCAGACACTGATCCTAAAACTAAAAGAAACTTTGTAATTTGTGAAATTTCAATGTTATTTGAGATAAGATTCTGTAATATAATTAAAGCTATGGGTAAAATTCTTCTGCTTATCCTTTCGAAAATAAACAGGCGTGACTATATAAAACAATCTGAAGGCTATAACAAAATACCGCACTAAATCCATTATGTTACAAAGCATTGCTTACTTACCGTTACCAGACTAATTTGTAACATGCCAACATCATTGTAATGTATCAAAATCAACTGTTTAAACGGTAATTTTATTAACAAAAACCCACTAACACCTAGATGGTATGCGCGCAGACCTATCTAGACTAAAGTGCTTGCCTGGCTTTAATTTCTTCCTGGATAAACATAAAAGTGTGGTCCAAGTTATAAGTGTGACCATCTTACTCATATTATAAATACGAAGGTTTGGATGGATGTTTGTTATAGTCTGGAATAGCATATGGACTTTTTTACATTAAAGTGCACTTCTCCAAAATTTTACAAAACTAATGCACGACCCGTCTGACATAGAGACGATAGAGGATATACATACATATGTATATATATCTTTGAAATAATAAGAGAGGACTTTTACGGTGATCATCTGACCACTTTTCACCACTCTACTCACTGATATAAAAGTGTTATTCATACAATTAACACGTCTTAGCAGTTGCTTGAAGTGTAGGGAGATGAATTTAGTTTCACCAGATTTCGTCTTAATAGCATGTAATATTCAGTGATCGCTTCTCAGAGGTCAATGTTTTTCAGGGATTATAATGCAATACAGATTCCAGTTTAACCGATTACAGGCTAACAGAGTAACAATGGGTCATTTTTAGTCTGTAACAGACCGACATGCTTCCATGTGCGAAGGCTCTTAAAGGATAAAGCATCTTCTACCCCGTCAATGAAAAAAAAATTGAAAGATAGGTTTCGTCTAAACGGGCATTGCAGCATTGGGCGTCTTATTACATCAGAGCTAAAAATGAAAATATTTCCATTAAGCCCACCACAGTCGGCAAAGTACCTAAACCAAAAATATATGACTTTAAATTCGGTCTAAATATTTTATGAATTAATGTAACACTATATGGTGCTCAAATTGAAGTTAATTTAACAATTTGTAACGCCAATTTTATTTATGTAATTTATTTTGATACACATATTTTTATAAATGGTGGTATTATATGCTGTTTTTGTTTGAGTTGAGTTCATTGCATTCGTTTACCCAAATTTTGCAACAATTAAGGCAAAAAGTGTATACAGCGCAATCATTATTAAAAACAGAGAGTCACGACTTTTAGATTTTAGACAAAAAACCCAAAAGTATATTGCAATACAATTAAATTTATTAAACATTTTTATAATCCTTAATTTTTTTTTTGCATCAGAAACAATTTATTTTTTTAATATTATATGCGGGTTCTATTATATATAATTTATTAATTATTGGTCTTGTTAAAGCATAATAAGAGATACTTTTTCTACTTCAATTTTAAAACAACCTAAATAAATATAAATGTTTAAAAATAGAATTTTATAACACTTTTCCTCACTAATCATCAACGGCCGCCGTCCGCCGTAAACTCTCATTTACATAATTATTTATTTTTACGCTAAAAGACCATTAGTTGTAAAAGAACATACAAATATACACTAAAGCCTTGAAAACAATAATTTAGCCCCACTTAGTTAATAGGGGAAGCCGTCATCTGCAGCTGTAAGAGTGTATAAATACTTTTTTTTTTTTTTTATGCGATAGGGGCAAACGAGCAGACGGGTCACCTGATGGTAAGTGACTACCGCCGCCCATGGACACCCGCAACTCAAGAGTCACAAGTGAGTTGCCGGCCTTTTAGGTAGAGGTACGCTCTCTTCTTGTGTCTGATAGAAAACAGTACGATCCCTTAATCGCCTTTTACTACTCCCACGGGAAGAGATGGGAGGACCTACATGAATATTCTACTCCTAAAATCACCTCCTCAAATCTTCTTTTCAGCAGTTTTATTTTATCTGAAAGCTATAATGACAAAATTTTTAAAGAGTATTTTTCTTATTTTAATTCCCGCTCTCACTTCTCACTTGGACCGCACAACGTAGCACTACTTGCAATTGATTGAGACGAGTCTAACACCGAGTTAATTTGAGCCTCATTTAACGGGACCTAGGCTAGGAGGCTCTAATCTTTAATTGCTACAAACTTAGACTCCACGAAGTTGTAAGAATAAAGGCTTTATCGAAAGGAGTTTTATTGCAAGGAGTTTATTTTGCTGTAAAGGTGAAATTATTGGGAATTCATCGATTTCTTATATCTTTATTTTGGATATCATTTGTAAGGACATATGAAGGAATATTTTTTTTTTGTGTTATGAATACTTTCAGAGTTTTTATTGTTATAGAAACACGGAGGTGATGACACGTGTGTCATCACCTCACCGGAGCCGAGGGCGAATTGGTATATAGGACTCGAACCGAATTACTCACACAATGTGAGTTTCGTTACATGTGTAAAGTAAGTAGGTATATTGTATGGATCCCAGGATATCTTAAAGATAAAGCCTCCGGGAACCCTCTGTGTCATTCTGGTGTGGCTGATTAACAAACACACATACAAACTTTTGCATGTATATAATAGTGGTAAGGTAACTATTTGTTAAGTAACAAATTAAATGAGTTTATTTATTAACCTGACATCAACTTCAGTCCTTGCCATGTAACATAGGAACAATTACACAATCTTTCCTGTTCTGCAACTACATCAATCAATTTTAATCTTTTATAATGTTAGTAGAGCTGTATCGGTTTTTTTATAGTATAGGGGGTCAAACGAGCAGACTGGTTCCCTGATGGTAAGTGACACGAACATTTGCAACTCACAAGTCACAAAAGTGCTGTCCGCCTTTTAGGAAGGGGGGGGATAGGGGGGAGGGTAAGAGGGGATGGGAAAATGGGGAGGTGGAAGAGGGTAAATGAAAGGGGATAGGGGGGAGGGTAAGAGGGCATGGGAAAATGGGGAGGTGGAAGAGGGTAAATGAAAGGGGATAGGGTGTTGGGCCTCCGGTAACCCCACTCACTCGGTCACACAATTGCAAGCATTGTTTAAGTTCCGGTTTTCTGTAAAACCTTCGTGATACTCCGGTCGAACTGGACCATACGTGCCGGGACATGGCACACCCACGTTAATGCAAAACACTCTAGGCTCAAACTAGAAACGTTTGATAAACATTACACTAAGAGCTTCTTCACATATAATTCACATTTAAAACAATACACTAATAATTATTACCTTATATAGAACGCCAAAATAGTTGACTTTGTGAGTGCAGATGTTGAATCTGAAACAAAATAATTGAAATTGAGTTTATTTAGTTTTAATTTAAAAAGAGAACTCCCGCAATAGGAACAACTTCTGTGTCGTGCGGGACTTTACAAACACTTAAACAACGGATACAATTTTACCTTTTTTCAGATAAGAGGTAATGCAAAATTTCAGGATGAGCTTCTGAATAGTTAACACATATTATTTATGTTACTATGTTGTATTTCAAATGTATGTTATAACACGATTTTACAAGATGTGTTAATGATAATAATGAGTGAAGTATGTTGATGCTTGAAATCGCCTAATTAATCGACTAATACCTTGTAACCGATAACTAATTGGGTAGTCATGCGTGTAACCTACTTAACATATACTTAAGTTACCATAATCATTTAGTAGATTAATACTCACATACATATACTCTCACGCCTGAAAGAGTAAGCAGATGCGTATTTAAAGTCCACTCTTTGCCAAAAAAAATGTAGTCCCGCTTATGTACTTGACAGAGCCTAATTCTAACATAAAACAGTACACCTAATAGACTAATGCGTACCTACTTACCCTCCTACACCTTCAACTATTCGAAAACATTTATAAAAAAAAAACTATGCAAAGAAACCGGTTTTCGCAAGTAACATAATGTAGAACAGCTGAATTACATCACTCAGTACAAAAGACATCAACGCGTTCGTCTGAAAGCTGTGATACAAAATTATGTGCATTCATCTTCAGCATTTACAAAGCTATTTCTGGCATGGCTATTAGGTTGAGTAGCGTAAACATACATCACATCACAGTATCACAATCGCATAGGTAAAGACGAGACGACCTTTCGCCTACATATCGGTCACTGTCTCATTAACGGGATGCTATGTATGGTACAAGGTATAAGCGATAGGATTACCATATTTTTTTTGTGATAGCGCAGTGATCATGGATTAAGAATTTTGCGCATAGTGGTGATGTTGAGTGATAGCCACTGATAACCTACAAATTAAAAGTACTGCGTATTATACATATTACGGACTAGATTTTACGTTTATAATAAAAAAAAATGATTCGACTGAGGCAATTTTTGGATGTAAGTACATTTTTGCGCGTTTTACATTACGTTACGAATGGATCTTTAAATTATTAAATTATTTTAAAGTCAATTATGGCAAATACGTCTACAAAGTACGAGGCTCGTAATGACACTAACTTTACAGAATAATTCATCTATAAAGTCGCTACCTCTTTTACTTGTACCAAATAAGACGCATCAGTTCAAAGGCCTGGTCAAGTGTCCATGTATTTATGTAACCTTAGGCATTACGAAACTATGTCCGCCATGTAACAGTGTTAAGTGCTGAACAAAATAACTTCATACCCTTGAATCATCGCCTCATATAACGGTATATTTTTAATAAATATACATACGTTCATGCCTGTTTTCCCGACAAAGGAGGCACTACCTACTACCTACCCCTACTAATAGCGGGTTGGCCTATAACCGTTAACCGGGCATAATGAATAGAGTATATTGAAAAGGAAAGCCAATAAGGGAAGAGCCCTTGCTTATAAGGATCGATTGGGAAGTGTATCCAATAGCTATAGGACGGGAGGTCGTATACCTTGTAACCTGAACTGGCTGTAGTTGGCCGATCCCATTTCTATCTAACCAACTGACTTACTTGTAAATTAATATAACAGTATCACGTTCATGGAATATCCCTGGGCTTTAAATTTCAGGTTAATATTCAAATTTCTGTTGCCGCTACACCAAAAAATACTGAAAATAGAATAAAATGAATATATAAGTGGGCTCCCATATAACAAACATGATTTTTTTGCTCGATGTTGATAACGGCAACAGGTAGACGCTTGAAATATTCACAGAATATTTAGTTATATATGCACTTTAATAATAAATATTTAAATTAAAATAAAACAAATATGGAATGGGAGCTCCCATACAACAAACGTGATTTTTTGCCATTTTTGTAGATACTGGTACGAATCCTTTTTATTTATCTATATTAAGTAATTTCCATATGTTGTCCTATTTTAAATTTCTTGATCGCGATCGTGATTTATCCTTTGTAACCAAATCAGGATTTGATTGTGTCATCCGTAAGTTTTTAATTGCATAAAAAGTTATGGGCAAACTAATTGGAAGGGTAAATAAAGCGTTGTCGGGATCAAACCCACAACACCCGGCGGTGCATTACTATATGTTGAACGTTATAACAAACATACCAATATATTTAATGCAATTTTATTTGACTTCACCAATTCTGCCAAATGGTTATATGCAGCAACTTATGAATGCTTTACGTGCAGTTAACCTGTAATTAAGTATGTCATGTATTATTATGGTTATAAATGTGGGTATAATGGGAATCTTGGAATATTTTTTTATGTATTCTGGGAAATTTTGTTGTGTAAAAAACATAACAGCTTTTTACACTACTACCAAAAAGAGGACTGTTATGTTATTTTAAAATTGGATTCATATATATATATATATATATATATATATATATATATATATATGAGTTTGATTATTTCACTATGACTACTTAATGTTTGAAGGGTAGGCAGAGGTTATTTAAACACCCACATTTTGCCAATTAGAATTTGTTCATAGTGGGCAAGCCTATTGCAATAGGCCTCTTTAGGACTTAAAGATAGGAAAATTGGGAATATATTTTAAGGAAAAGGCAACGAAAGACAAAGAGATATTGTTAAGGCAATTCTCTCGAACTGGCTGTACGTCAGCCAAATATGTTTATAGTAATATATAAAAAACAATAAAACATACATAATATGTGTCATCACATAACATTTAGTTAATATGTAAAGATTTGTAATTTCAACGTCAAGCTAACACACGAGCAGCATATAGTCGCTAAAAGAAAAAGAAGCAAAACGTTGCACAATTCCCAATAGTTATTGACATAGTGACAATTGATTGTAAGGCCGGCGACTGACGTGTGACATGCGCAGGAATTTCATGATAGAGTGTGCACAACAGAAATAGTTAGTTCATTTATTGAATAGAGGCTAAATAAATAAATTGATAAAATATGTTTAAAAATTACACGCAAACGAAACGTGAAATCAAAAGCGGATGTTATAATTCATTATCTAATTAATTCATTTATTTGACCGCATGGATGGCGTAGTGATGTAAATGGTTACGAGAGTGTTATGGGTTCGATCATCGCATGGGGCAACACTGTGTGTTATCCATTAAATTGTTGTTCTGAGATTGAGTGTTCTTTGTGACCGTTATTTGAATCTTTGTAAAGATACAGATACAGGAATGAAAACTAACCCGGGAGTTGTCTTTTTCAGAAATTGATGAGTATGCAACAGTAAACAATAATGAAACATTAGCTAGATAACAATTCGTCAATGTCAGACGCCGGCATTAGTTAGCCAACCCAATGATTGTTACAAGAGGACAATTGAAATGCCAGGGTTTGAGATATTATTCATGTTTCCATTATATTCGTTCATGTGTAAGATATGCAAGCAATTGTGTGTCACGTAGGAAGGAGATTTGATAAATATTATGCTACAGTACGACACGAGTATTTCTGATATCAAGTACTGCTTCAGAGTATAATACTCTACACTTAATACTCGTATTTATTGCTATTCCACAGTATAATGTTACAGATGATAAACTTATAAATATGTGTCATTTTGAACCCTATCGTGCATAGCACTCGACTATTAGTAGAGAGGAATAAGGCTTTCTGTTTAATGCACAGATATTACTACACTTTATTATTAAAAATAAATTATGTAAGATAAGATAAATTGCCGCGTGGCTCATGGTGATATGGAATAGGACCACCCTATCTCTTGGCAGCGGTGTTTCAAGAGAAGACTAAGGGATAGGGATCGGACTGTGTCTATCAGAGTGTATGTATACAGTCATACAGTTCCTGGTTGAGGCAACGGGCTTGCCCCCTATTATGTTAGTGGGACCAAATTGTAATGGGCAAAATTTGGGTGTTTAATACACCTCTGTCTACAACTTAAGCGTGAGCGTATCTATGTATGAATAAATTACATATTAATTATATTGTTATTTCTTACTAATACCTACTGTCCTCTTCGCAAATTGTCTCCCGTTCAAAACATCTACATCAGGATTCCACAAATTTATATCGCCAGTGCGACAATGATGTAAGGTCGTCTCAAATATCTGAATAAATGATTATTGAAATATTTGAGACTTGGTAATTTTAAAGGGCTCTGATAGCTCTCGACGAAAGACGAAAGGAAAATTCACACATGCATAAGAAGACCTAAAAACAATTATATAAAATATAAATATTCAGAGGCCATATCTAGAAAGTTCTTGAGTGAAATCAGCGAAAGGTCTGAATATGTCCTTAGCACAATACTTCGTTGCATAATATGTCGCAACTACAACTTCAAATACAAATCAACTTTGTAAAATTTCGTATCGATTGTTTTCGAGACGCGGAAGACGAAATAAACATATCAAGAGATTGATAAACCGATAGATTTACGCTTCAAACAGCGTGTAGTGCTAAATCAGTGGGTAGCAAGTTCGATTCCGGCCTCAGCCCACGTTGAAATTACGAGAATTGCGCAACAGAGAAATTGTGAATTAGAGTTGCAATGTTTTCATGTATCTTTGTTTCTAAAGGTAGCTTTTAGATCTCTACAATTTTTTTATTGTAATATTCGTATCAGTCTTAAACAACTCTGTTAAAGTAAGCGCATTTCATGACACATGATGGTCATAATAATGTAATTTCAACAATCTTTCATCTTATATATTGTACAGCACATTTCTTTCTTTAAAATATGGGAAGGCAAATACTAAAGACAGACGAACATACGAATCATTTGAAGCTAAGTGACAACCGCCGTCGATTGACACTTGCAACTCAAGAGTTGTAAGTGTACTGCGGATGTGAAGAGGGGAATGAGGAGGGGGGGGGGATTGGGCCTCCGTAAACCTCATTCATTTTGGGGAAATGCTACGGAAGCGGTGCTTCGGTATTGGTTTTTTGTTAGGCCGTGGTATCGCACCATCGCAAATTTTAGATTACTACCACTTTATATAATATAAATGCATACGCCACATAAGTAAGGCTTTTTTTTAAAGAATAGAATACTAGCAACCTGAATTCTATTGAAACTCCAGCTAAGCAAAATAATTGTGTTCACGACGGCAGTGCACTGGGATGGGTTCGAGACCCGCAACCACTTGTTCGCTTTAGCCATTACTCTATTATATGCCTACAATTCTTACTTCCCTTTAAACATAGCTACTAGCAAACTGGAGGGATGGCGCAGTGGTTTAAGGGGTCAGCTCGCCACTACGCTGCTGCGTCGAGTGTTGTGGGTTCGATTGTTGTTCTGAGCCTGGATGCTATTTCTGTCTTTTACTTGAATCTTTAAAAAAATATATTACATTCTTATCCTCATCTTTGATCCTCGTTAGCGGCATTGGGCTTGCCCCCTATTACTGACCAAGGGATATTTGTTTATAATAGTTTGTAATACGTCTCTGCTTACCCCTTCAGAGATGCAGACGTGAGTGTATGTATGTACGCATCCAATCTGATAGCGACTTAACTTGTGTAATACATCAACGCGCCAGCATTTGACCCCATAGTCGTTGTAGGCCATCGTCGTTCATTATTTTCAATACCGCTACGTTTTACCCTTAGGCGAAATGGTTTCCACGATACAGACCCGGGTTCGACTCCGGTTAATCGCTAAGTTATATGGATGAGTCGTTTGTGAGCGTGTGTCATTTAGTTGAACTGTTTGATAGCTGTGTGTTGTACGGTTGGCAACCTTGTAATTGAATTTTTTCAATTCTAGTTTTGTTACAAATCAATTGTATTACTGTGAATATTTTTCTCAATTCCCATGATCTAAAATAATCATTGAATGTTATGTGGTCCATTGGAATAACATAAATTATAATTCAGTTCTTACTTCATGGTAAACGAAGTTTTCCTTCAGTTCAATTTGTAATCTTAATGCGAAAGTGTAAAATTTATGTGTAACATTACAAATTAAGACGATCGTTTTTGCTGCTTTTAGTTTAATTGGTATCTAATATTTAATTAATTGTAATTTTCTGACATGCTTTTGGTGGTTTTGTTTTTATTTAATGTAATTTAATGTTATATATTGCTTATGCTAATGGCGAAATATGTCTTAAACAAATTATATCTTAATAACTACATCTTTAATATCATATTTCTTACAAATAAATAAAATACAAGCGCACTTTGGTTGCGTGTGTGTGTGAAAACTATTTTATGTATTTCTAGATACTGCATATATCATCAGCTACTTGTAAGTACAAATCGTTGCCCTATTACGAAAATACAAGAAAACGCAGACGCGGGACAACTACTTTTGAACTATAAACATTTTTGTCACGTATGAGAATGGAACCTCGATCTCCGCCACAGGCAGTTCTATCCAAAGCTATCGGACCCCCTATAGGAGCTTGTGATAATTTATGAATAAGGTTGCGAACTTTGAACGAACGACGTGAACGCATTTAACTGAGCTAAAGAGTTAATAGGCACAGTTTTCTTCACTCGAGTGTGGGCAGAGAGCTCAGGACCCCGACGTCCGGGGGTCCGTGACAATTTTTTTATGGACATAATATTTGGTTTACAAAACGCATACATACCCCTTAAAGGAAACAGGTTTAAGGGTATGCATGTATGTTCTGTTTAATCTGGTTATAGGTATTTACCTATAGGTATTTACCTATAGGTATTTACCTATAGGTATTTACCTATAGGTATTTACCTATAGGTAAATACCTATAGGTATTTACCTATAGGTATTTACCTATAACCAGATAGGGTTATAATTTTTTTATATATCGCGACTTAGATATTGCATATTTTAGATGTTCAAATCGGTACCAGAATGGAAAGGAGCCATCGTGAGTACGAAGAGTAGAATAGACTTACCATATCTATTCATCATACTAGTTGTTCGTAAAACACACGCACACACATACACACACTCACATATCCAAAAAGTGTATGTGTTATACGTTAACCTTTCACACATAAGGGCAAGCTGTACAGCTACGATAAGCGATCACCTACAGAAGGGTCCTCTTTATTTTATTACGCGTTAAATTACTCACGCACGGAACTTATTTCCATATACACAACCATTACATAACGGGTTTTTATTGATTCCGGGAGCCATCGGTAAACGTCTGCCAAAGATGGCGGCCGTTTATATTCGAACGTGAGGAGGCAATATAATTGTATGACGAGGTTTAATATTAAAACAAAGAATTATTAATATATACATACAGACACTCACGCTTATATCCCGGAAGGAGTAGATAGAGGCGTTTCAAAAGTTTATTTTGGCTAATTATTCATACGAAATAAAATCACAACTTTAGTGGAAATAAAGGTTTTTTATCCTCGAGGATGCGGTGAGAATTGTCTTCAGTCCTCACTGATTTCTGTGAAGCGGGGGACCTTACAAATATACAAGCAACTGACTAAAAGAACACCTAAGCTCGGCACTATTTATATGTCACGCAAATTATTTTTCCGCGTGCGAATCGAACTCACGACCTCTGGTTTAGTAGTAAAGGTCACTATCCACTAGACCAACAGGCCAATCACATGTGACAATGGTGTATAAAATCTAATTAAAATATTGTAGTTGTGATAGTAGCTAAGATATAATGATATTAACGTTAATGATAAACTTATAACTAGAACGAATGGTTTTTGATATAATCATTATAACTGATTAATGACGTAATAACCGATTGATTTCTTAAAACAACTTGACAAACATAAAAACGGACACAAAGAACACCCAAACTCGGAACAACGGGACTTGGGTTTGTGAATCAGAAACATTCTTTCCCCCGAGTGGGCATCGAACTCAAGATTTAGCTCACCAGACTGGATATTATTTTTTTTTCAATATTAACTTGACACATCTGACTTCACTACACTAACACACTAACTTCACTACACTAACACACTAACTTCACACATGACCATCTAATCAAATATTAAGCAGAGCTTGTATTATGGTAACCAGACTGCTGATAAATAAAATACTTATATAATTCTAAATACATACATATTATAGATCAATTACACCCAGACACCGAACAAATGATCATGCTCATCACACAAATATTTGGCCTGGGTAGGAATCGAACCCACGACCTCTAGCTTAGCAGTCAAGGTCACTAACCACAAGACCAAAAGTCGAACTCAATATAATTGCAGGTGGTACAGAAGGTGATAGCAAATATCAAATTTTATTTGTAAGTAGACCGTGATATAAGATTGTTATTTAAAATATAAGGAAATAATCTACACATCTACTTATTATTTATTACGAGATTTATATACTAAATCAATTAAATAATTATTATTAAACAAACTTAATAAGATTATTAAGATTAAGTTATTAAAACACATAAAAATAATAATTATTATATGGTTGTTTATAAATTCTCACATGCATATACTTAAATACATAGTTTATATTTCATCAAATTCCTGTTCGCTATAACGTAACGTTTAATACGTAACGTAACGTAACGAGTAATTCGTTAGATTTACAGTAGCGGAATGAAACTTTACGAGTAAAAAGGTCTAAAATTTGTTTTTTAGTTGTAGGCGCTAATCTCAAGGACTGCTATGCAGAATTATAAAATAGCTTTACGTATTTTATAACCTTTATGTTTTTTATGTTTATTACCTCAGAACTTTCGACTAGTTTCGACTGGGTGAACCGATTTTGATGATTTTTTGAAGTGAAAACTTCTTTAGCGGCGTTGAGCACTTTTTCTGTAATGGGTATAAAATCTTAAACTCGCGTCAGGACACGTGACCTGATCGAAAAAGCGTAAGACGGATGGAGAGTAGACAGCTATCCCCTCTCTACGGCGCGGCGAAAATGTATGCCTGGGCCTACTGTTTCGTTTAGGCAGCGCAGGGCGCTTGCGCGAATGTTCGTGTATGTTACAGCGTGCCACGCGCATCCATGGATGGTGACAGCTGATGGCTCGACCATTCTGGTAATGATGATGGTGAAAAAGTCGTTGAAATTATGGATGAAAGTTGATTTTTCGGAGAGATAAACTTTTTAATGTAAAATAATTGTAATAGTTTTAAAGTGTTAAATTTTTAATGTAATATAAATTGTCATGTTTGTGTACGATAGCGCAATAAATGAATATTGTATTCTACCACATAAATGATAGTACTTTTATACTGATAAAGCAATTGATGCAAAATTATTCCCTAACCATTCCAAAATATCAAACATGCTCAACGTTAATAATCAAGTTTTCACTTCTGCCGGCACTCCCGGAGTGCAACCCGTCTTTTTTTTTTATTTGAAAGCTGGTACTTTCCGTGTGGTCCCATTTCAATTTAGTGCAGTTCTGACTACTTCTGACAATGGAATCTATGAGAAAACCATATAATTCTTAAATTTGCGTTAAGTTTGTGCGCGACAAATGGTCGAATAACTCAATATCACGCCAACCGATTTAGATGATTCTTTTTTTACTGGAAAGGATGTCTCCAACGGTAATTAGATGAGAGTTTGGTTAGGTTCTGACAATGGCATACATGAGAAAACCATGTAAGTCTTAAATTTTATAATAGGCGCATTGAAGTCCGTTCTCTAAAAGTCCAATTATTGTTATGAACACTTTCATACAAAACCGTCAGTTTCTGGTAATTCTGACCTGTCTTTTCTCCAGAATATCATTAATCTATTAAATAAATAAATAGATCAAAAGCAACTGTATTATATAAACTATATTTTTTTATAAATGGGTGGAGGACTTGGACCTCCCGACACCGGCCAGTTCGAGTTGTAGGTATGCTACCCTAACTTGCTTCAGCCTGTGCGTATACTCTATCTGTACAAGCAATATCCTTCTAGCTTTTTATCTTCCCCCTTTTCGTGTACTCTATAATCAACATTTTCCAATCTAATTCCCAAGAGTGTCCAAATGACGGCAACAGACTTG
Source organism: Tyria jacobaeae (assembly GCA_947561695.1). Lineage (NCBI taxonomy): Eukaryota > Metazoa > Arthropoda > Insecta > Lepidoptera > Erebidae > Tyria > Tyria jacobaeae. The sequence continues at coordinate 2,419,891 of OX387232.1, read as the reverse complement.
CCCTCTATTATGTGAGTTGATCTGAATTACAATCGACATAATGTGGCCGTTAAATACGCTTCTGCATGCCCCTTCAGGAATGCAGGCGTGAGTGAAAAATAAGACCAACAGTTACCAAAGAAAAATTAAAAACCACACCAACCGGTTGAATGTAAATCAAAAATGACACACAAAAATATACAACAATATTATGTTATTCAAAAAGTTAATGAATAATAACAGTTTACTACATTATACAGACATATACACATAAGACGCGCCTCGAAACTTGTTTTTATGATCAATTTAGAAAAAATCTCATGTATTTCATGTAGTTAAATTAATTTGTAATAAGTGAATTACTCATATTACAAATTAATTTCCGCGTTCACAACCCGCTTTGCATAATTTACTTTCACTTCATATGCCCTAGTTAAAACTAAATGATTTATTACATGTTTCTTTAGCTTCATAAATACATATATACGCTCACGCCCGTATCCCTGAAGGTGTAGGCAGATGTGTATAAAACATTTTGCCATTTACAATTAAGTCCCACTAAAGAAACGGCACGCCTACTGCCTTCAATAAGGCACTGTATGACTGTATACATACTATCTGATAGACAACAATCCAATCAATTAGTTACCTTTTACAATACCACACTAGTTTTATTTCATAGAATTATATTTTTGAAATGATTTGGTTCACATTAAAGGAATGTGAACCATATCTTTTCAAAAATATACATACATACATCCAATTAAATTAAAAAAGCGGCGGTAGCCTGATGGCTGAGGCGTCGGACTTGCGATCAAGTGGTTGAGGATTCTGACTAATGGGGGGATGGAAAAGCACAAGTTCTTAATTTAGAAACAGGTCAGAAACTTCTAGTAAGTTCCTACGCCGTTTTGGAAATGTTTTTTTTTTTAATTTTAAGTTAGCATTACTTTCTGATAGTAAAGCTATTAAGGATCCATACATAACATATACGTTCACACCAGTATCAAATATATTGATTACAAATATTTCGCAAACTAAAATTTCGGTCAAGGTAACGTAATAGCAAGCTATTTCTTGTCAAGCGGGCACTTCAGGAATTAAATGTGTATTATATTAATTTAATGATAAAACAATTTAAACATATAAAAAAAACACTCAGCTTTATATATTACTATAGATTTGTATTTAAAAATTAAAGTTTTATGACTAACAATGGAGATATCAGCTTGATGACTTGGTAAATTAAGATGAGCTTAGTTTAATAATAACTTTGAACATATCAATTAAGATCTTTCAAAAATAGTTCTGAAATAATTGTTAATAGTTACTTTTAATGGTAGTTTAAGTAATAACGTTTTAATGATCGAAGGTGAAGCTTATTACTCAATGCTAGAGAGTATTTAAATTCCAATCAAGCGGTACTTGTATGCGCAGACGCATTTGGAATTATAACTGTTTAGTATTTGCGAAGCGATGTTAAAAGGTATTCAGTCACTTGTTACAAAACATACTTCAATAGTTTTCTAAACACTAAAAGATCAATCAAATGTTTGGACAACACCTTTTTGGTCACCTGACTTTAATCTGGAATACCTGCGTCTGTGTTTTAAGACAAATATAGTTCTAGGACCTTAAAAATAAAATGAATAAGATTTTTTTTTAGTAAGGCGTTTGGACCCTCCCACCAACAGCCAGTTCGAGTTACAGGTATGCAACCCCGGCTTTCGATTTTCGGCTAATGCTTTCACATCCCAATCTATTCATATAAGCAATTAACTCCCAAATTTAATGCCTAAAATCGGTTGAAGACAATAGACTTGCCCCTTATTACGTTAGTGATCAAGTGCTTATCATCAAAACGTGGGTGTTTAGTATATTTCTGCCTATTAGATCAAGAACTCAGGTGTGAGTACATCTTCATCTTAGCTTTTAACCAAGTGAAATTAATTATTAATACAAGTAAAAACAGTGAGAGCTTCTATTCCCATCACTTTGCAACTATTCGTATAACAGGGAGGTGGGATAGGGATGGCCATTTTTTTTTTTATACTATAGGGGGACAGACGAACAGACGGGTCACCTGATGGTAAGTGACACCGCCGTCCATGGACCCTTGCAACTCAAGAGTCGCAAGTGCGCTGTCCGCCTTTGAGGGTGATGAGGGATGGGGGATGCAGGGAGCGGAAAGAAGAGAGGAGGGATGAGGAGATTGAAAAAAGGAGAAAGGAGATGAGGGGTGAGGGGGAATTGGGCCTCCGGAAATCTCACTCAATTCGGGGAACCGGTTTTCTGTGAGACCGTGGTATCGCACCGGTCGAGCCGGCCCATTTGTGCCTAAGCATGGCTCTACCATTGAAAAAACAGGCAGAGGCATATTAACGCTTACATTTAGACGAGTATAATTTAGACCCACATACATAATAGGTAATGGCAATAGGTTTGTTCGGGTACTTTTGGGAAGTAGATGGGAAAATTTGGAGTGTATTTACAGGAAAGGCAGGATAGAATGGGAATGGAAAATATATTGCTAATACAGATGATGATTAGAAAACTGCACGAGAAATTATATAATGCTGCTACAACACTCTGGCACTCTATAAGTGAATTAATTTAATCATGACTATTTAAATAATAACATTATTTCATTGCATTAAAAATATATTAAGAAGTCCGCGCTTGTCTGTACCGACAAACAGTAACATAATACCATTAGGCGTCAGTTTTTTCTTACTGGCGCAGGCGCATGATGGCGGGTGTAACATAAGCACTTGATTGCTTTACATGCTTCTTTAGTGGCGTGAGGCAAAATTACAACATTGAAGTGAGGGGGAAGCGAGCACGAGGGTTCCTTATAATTAACTGTTTTTGGTCACTGCATCGTGTGTTGCCATTTAAAAAAAAAATCTCTTGCGAAAATCGTATGTCTTACTTCTATTGTAAATGGGTAAGTTACACCGATAGAACGGTTGAACGGATTTCGATGATATTTGTCACATTTGACTGCACGAATGGTGTCGCGGTTTAAGTGGTCACCTCGTCAATACACTGCCGCGCCGAGTGTTGTGGGTTCGATCCCCGCACGGACATCATCGGGAAAATTGGTAGCATATTTAAAGGAATAGTGAAAAATTTATATTGCTTATAAAGATAGGTTAGAAAATATAAGCAAGTCCTAGTCCTCTTGATGTAACATTCACTGACTTATGATTTGTCACTGACTTATGACTTGGCACTGACTTATGACTTGGCACTGACTTATGACTTGGCACTGACTTATGATTTGTTAGTATTCTATATAAATCGTATACTACTTTTACTATGTTTGTTAATGTGTGAGCACCATCATAAAATTATTTTATCTGTCGTTGCTTCGTTTTAATTCTTTTTACCTGTTTCGGTATAGTGATATTGTTCTGGATGCATCGTTTTCACACATAATTTTAATTATATATAATTATTGTATGTAAACAAAATATTTTAAAAGAGTAACGGTGGAGTTTCTTGCCCATTCTTCTCCATACGAAACTACATTTTGGAATGGGCGACTAGGATTAATTCTATTTAAATGTAAATGTAGACGTTCGAAAGTGCCTTTTGGGCCTATTTGAAATAAATGCTTTGACTTTGTAAGAGGTATAAAAAACATACGTATATACAATAAATGTACATATACACATTTGACATGTATGTATGTATGTACGTATGTTTTTTTTTTAATTTAATTATTTACGGTTAAATCATGTGATTTGTAATTTACACAATGCACAACTCCCACTATTAGCATTTTAGGTTAGCAGTTTGGAAAGAAATCATCCTTTCAAACCATTTTATGAATTTTATTAGCATCTGCATTTGTAGATTTAAATTCCTAAAGCCATAAGAAGAACTGGTAAAATAGTACCAAAGTTTATATCACAGGAGATTTAAAAATATACTGACTGACTTTTAAAAATATAAAAAAAATAAAAAAAAACCGCGTTAATAAGCCGAATCAACCGAAGTAATACAAAAAAAGGCTTATAGAAAACTGGTAGACAAAAAATAAAATGTAAACAGTGCTATCGAATGAGTGAAGGTTCCGAAGGCCTAACTTCCCCTCTCCTGTTTCCCTCCCCTCATCCCCCCTTCTTCATCACCCTCAGTTGCAGGTGTCCATAGGCACCGGTTATTACTTACATATAGGTGACTCGTGTGTTCGCCTATATCATAAAAGAAAGGGTTACGTATTTTTATTCTTCAGGATCTCTAAAACCTGTTACTAGCGGATTGAGTTTTATTTTTAAACTACTCTCAATAATCGAGACCTGAATGATGAAGGATGTTGTATGCTAATGAGGGCATTATGTCTCGTTGTTATAACATGGAAAAAGTTTTATGTTGTTGCTCTATATACATGCATATTTAAGAAATGACAATTGTTGACAGATGAGAGAGAGATTTGGTTATATTTCAGTAGCGCGAAATCACAAAGTGCAGTGTACTACTATACTTAATGAGTTTTTAGGATCTGTTTGAGACGTCTAGAGCAGAAAATTTGTCTGTACCTGCTTAATATACCATAGACTGTGTGGTAATCTGCCACCAAAAAGGTTTAAAATAAAAATAATATTGTAATACCGTAAAGTATTTAATGTCTGATACTGCTTGTATGTAGGCATAACGTGTTCCGATTATTTTATTATCTTTTATTCCATCATGAGTATCCGTATATAGCGTAATTTAGGCATGTTTTTATTGCTTAAAGAAAGGAAGATAAAATAGTGCATCCAACATAAATTATAAACATCTACAATTACAAACACTGGTAGAGTAACGCTAAGGCACGAATGATCCGCCTCGACCGGTGCGACACCTCACAGAAAATCGGTTGTGAAGCAACGCTTGCGTTGCATTTCCCCGAAATTAGAAAGTTTTCCAGAGGTCTCTTATTTCCCCTCTCCACATCCCTCCTCTCCTCTTTGTGATATTCTTACCTCCCCTCTCTTATTTTTCCTTCCCGCATCTCCCCATTCCTCATTACCCTCAAAAGCGAGCAGCGCACTTATGACTCGTGAGTTGCAGGTGTCCATGGACGGTGGTTGTCACTTACCATCACACGAACCGTCTATTCATCTGTCCCCCTATATTATATAAAAAAAGGTTTTTCTTATTTAATAGATGCTTTATTCTTTACATAATTTCATAAAGTCTAAGAAGCCAGATGGCAAACGTTGGGAATACGGTAACATTAGAAGTCTTCAATCCATAGCACACAAAAAATACTTACTTTATAAACAAAATATCCCAAGTAGACAAAATCATGTCCGAAAGCAAGTATATTATATATGTATATACACAGTAATATTCCTAGTGAGGTGAAATACTCGATAAAATCGTATCGATAATTCACTGTCGACGTTAGACGGGCTATAAAATACGTCTTACGATTTCATGTGGATCGTAAAATTTTAATAGATGTTAAATTTATAATGTCACCTGTCTTTGTTATGTTCTAAGTTAAATTATTGCTTAATACGTGGTTAGTTTTTTTTAACGAAGCCTTTTTATAGTGGATGTAAATTTTATCTTTAATTGCAAATATTTTTCAGCCATTGTATTTATAGATTCGTCTAATAAGGGGTTACATATGCTGAGGTACATGTTAGTACCGAGAATAGTTCGGATTTAGATGTGCACGCAAGGGGAGTAACTGTTTGAAAGTAAAAAGTGACAATATTAGGAATAATATGATAAACTAAATTCTCCTCTTTCAATTAAGTGGATATATGTATATTGAAATATGATATTTGTTTTGTTTTTGAATACTATTATATCTTATTCATGGTTTACTTTTAAAGTATTTTTTTTTTGTAACGACGCAAAGGAGCAGACGGGTCACCTGATGGTAAGTAACTACCGCCACCCAGGGACACCTGCAACTCAAGAGTCACAAATGTGTTGCCGGTCTTTTCGGTAGGAGTACGCTCTTTTCTTAAAGGTATGAAGGTACTATCGGTCCGAAAATACGGCAGACAACAATTTTCCTTAGGCTGGTTGTTCAAAAAAAAAGCTTCTGGAGAAGTGCACATCGGTGGAGTACCAATCATCCAGGTGATGGAGATGGATATTTAATCATGTGGGGTAAATAATGAATAGTAGTTCTTTAATAATAATTAAAGAACATGTGATGGAAACAACTGATATTAATTAAGCTGTCGGTAATAAATAAATAATTAAACATCTTGATGGAACATTTTTTTTAGTTAAAAAATCCAAGAAATGTTAATATGGATTTAATATTATAATTAAACGTGGTTCACCTGGACCTCTAATGTAATTCTAGTGAAAGTCGTAAATGAAAATATAACATTGTACGTGTAACTTATCGATGTGATCATGATTAAGTCCGGTTTTACATATGTAATATAGTGAAAATTTCAAAACAATTGTCCGAAAATTGTTGTTTGTTCAGTGTATCGCTATTTCGGATAAAACAATGATAAACAACTCAAAACAAACAAACACAAAAAACATAATACAGTTTACTCCTTGGGAATTTTTCTTTTATGATGACTTAGATATTTATTCGTAAAGATTACTTAAGTCTTAATACGAGGGTCACACACTACTAGTATTATTATTGCTTAGACTACGTAAGAACATGATGATTGTTGAACGGTCTTTTTCATCATAGTTTATATAAGTAACCCATAAATCGGGAAAAGTAGAAGGCAATTCTGTTGGATTACGAAATTAAAACCCCATCGGTATTATTCTGCTATCGGCATTGCATTCTTTCGCTGCGTTAACGTTATATTAACGTGTTATATTAAAATGTTGTTTCTTATAATTAAATAAGGTGAATTGAATATTACCACTTCGGACGACAATAGAGGGCATAAGGCCTGAGAAAGCCGGTAAATAAAAAGTGCTTGTAGTGCCGAGTGAGTGAGGGTACTGGAGGTCCCCTTATCTCCCCTTCTTCCCTCTTCTCAAAGACGGGAAGCACACTTAAGACTCTTGAGTTGCAGGTGCCCATGGGCAGCAGTTGTCACTTACATTCAGGTGACCCATCCATCGGTTCGCCTGTCCTTCTATATCATAAACAACCGTATGTAAATTAACAAGTTATGAGTTTCCTTCGTTAGAGTTTTTAAATATTTAAATATATAAATTGTAATAAAATCTAAATCTTACAGGATACAGGTCTCTTACAGAAGTCTTTAAGATTGTTGATTAGATAATAATTCCTACCTAATAGGTTAATAGAAATAGGTTAAAATAAATAAAGGTGATATGAAGAAATTATAATATTATATATGACGTCGAAGTTATGACGTTGATGACTTATTAGCTCTATTACCAAAAGTCATTAGCAGGATATTAACCGCAGATTAAAAAAACAAGTTGCAAGTTACAGACCAATCTTGTGCGGCCTACTCTAGACCTATTTGTTTCAAGTTTGTATGTTTGTAATGTAACGGTGGCAACAACCTAATGATATTTGTCATAATTCTCACGGTATGTGAGTCATTTGCATATTTACGATACCTATATTTAGACTCCTCCAATGAAATTTGCAAGCGTGAAATTTGATTTTTTTTAAAACAAATCCCGTTTCTTCAATAACAGTATTAATGCCGAACGAATAACAATTTGTGTTGTGTTTTAAGTAATAACAGTGGTTAGCTGCAATAACGAGAAAAATGACTATGCATCGTTTTAGGGTTCCGCACTCAAAGACAGTTATAAAAAATTGTATGCGGAATATATGCTTAAACAATTATGATTCTTTAACAGTTACTTTTTAATTTACGATAGATCAAGTTTTGTTTCTAAGTATCTTCAAAAGGAGCCAGTAAGTCTATATGTATATCAAATATGATAAATACATCTTCGTTTCTAAAAGTAAGGGTATAAGAGTCTACTCGCCCAGGTTTGGATTTGTAGTTTATACATATAAAAAAAAAAAAACAAAAATTAAAGATATAAAGACAACATATTTAGCTTACACTTATGCAAGCACCTTTTTTTTTATAATACTGTATTACGTTTCATTTTGTAAATTATTACACTTATGTATTAAGTGGGATAGCCATGTTTTGGCACGTATGGGCCGGCTTGACTGGAGTATTACCACAGCGTTACAGAAAACCGGCTTGCTTGTAACTCATGAGTTGCAAGTGTTTATAGGAGCGGAAGTCAATTACCATCAGGTGACCCATCTGCTTGTTTGTTCCCCTATAACATAAATAAATAAAAAGAAGAGTCATGCTTGGGATACCTCAGCATAACTAGCATGGTTACTCTGGAGAAGAAAAGGTTACAAAGCGTTGTGTGTACTATACACAAAATTTAATCCACTACTGCTTACTGTACCCTACAACAATAAAAAAAAACAGTCTAGTTTTGTAAACAGTCTAGAATACTCTACAACAGTAGAGTATTCTTTATTTCACACCAAAAGATAGGACACAGGAGAAATATAATTTATGTAGTTGTACAATTGACGGTTTTATCTCACTATACTGTATAGTGCCCATCACTATATAGTCTAACTCAATGTGCTTTAAACTTGTGTATGAGTTTGTCAATGAGTTAATGAAAGAGAGTGAAATGGTCGTTAGGTTCGCATTGTGCTCTTTCGCTAGAAGACGCACTGGTATTATACTAACACAAATAGTATAATATTCACGGACAGTGAGCCATCGTCAAGTTTTCATAGAATGAGAGATATAAAGAAATATCTAAGAATATAATAATTATAAAGAAGTTAGTAAAATAGTTATTGTTACTATTGTGTATGTAATATGATACCTATACAACATAAAAGTTGTTCTCCTTACAGTAGAATAGTGCCATTCAATCTCTTCCCGATGGTGTTCTAAAAGCAAGTAAGGGATCTGAGTTTTATCTACCAGACTGTATACATCTGTACTGTGCGCGGATGACGGTAATAGGCTTGCTAACATAAGTGTGACTAAATTATTATAGGCGAGAAGTGGGCGTTGGCGCTGCCTATCCCTTCAGGGATATAAAAAGAAAACACATGTAATCGGTGCTTTTGAGTTAAATTAGGAGTCAAAGATAAATAGTCTCTAATTAATTCAAGAATGGAATGCTATGAACATACAATTTACCATTCTATCTTTCTGTTCTGATTATGGTAAGCTTACAAATAAAAAAAAAATTGTTTCCTTTAATAATAAGAATATTGAACTCAAATTGATTCAACCGTTGTTGAGTTACGATGCAGCAGACAAGTACATTGATAAAGAGACACACACTTTAAACTTATTATTGATAAGTCACAATATTATATTTATTGTATTTCTTAGTTTAATTTAGTGTGTACTATTTTTTATTGTTATGTGCATGAAAGATTTGAATTAGACATATTGTCTTTCTTGCTTTCATTTTTGCTATTGTGATTAAACACCAGTTATGTGAATTACATAAAAAAGAAAAAAAAGTTTCTTTTGTAAAAGTAAACATTTATCAACGTCATGTGATATTTATTTCAATTACCTTGTTCGTAATATACATTACACTGTTTCTTTCTTTTAACGCTTATTTTATTAGCACCAATTGAGATTTTATTTCTTTCCTATCCTCCTATTGTCCTCTCTCCTCGCCATTGGAAAGTACCATGATGAGTTAGCGATAAATGTTAAGTAAAAACATGTCATGTTTTGAAATAAACATCCCTTTTATACAAGAGTTATCGATAACTCATGGACATCACTAAATGTTAAATTAGACAAATAAGTGACAACGTGCTTGCGCCCACACAGATTCCTTAGGCTCTGTTATAGCCTCGTAGCCTTGATGCCTGACCTGGATAAACTAGACATCTAGGCTTCATTTTGTAATATTACTTGTATTTAATCGTCACTGTAATGGATAACGAGAATTAAATATTCAGGCGGCTCTTGTAAATATTACGTAAGACACGATGTACTTTGTTTGAATGTGGAAATAATGCGCATGTATATACTAAAATTAGGCCTTTAAAGCGTAATTTAAAAACCGACTTTTATGTCTTTAAAACTTTCTAAAAATCACAAATCGATTAGTAGGTAGCTTTGAGATTGTACTTATTGAGATGGCTTCTATGCTTGGTCTTTAATGTAACTGATTAAACATAATTAATTTACGAGAGAGTTTTTAAAACATTTTCAAGGAATATCATTATAATAGGCTTAACTCAACTTGTACTACACTTGATTGTAGTGTAAAATCCCTTATAAAATACAAATCACAAAAATGTTTAAAAGATTTAAATTAATTAAAATACATACTGTGTGCTACCGCAAGGTCGTTTTTTCTGTGATGCATCCGCGGTCGTCTACGAAAACAGTTTTTTTTTAATAAAAAGATTAGTTTGATATAGACAAGGTAACCATACGGCACGGTACTATATGCTTGATGACATAATATAGCAGTTCCGGCGTTGCAATTGTCTAATTAACCGTCCCGTATTTTAAGCCTTAAGGTAGTGCTAATTTTTCATTTAGTATCAAGAAAATCTTTATAGTTATATCTATTTATTTACTTATTTATTTAAAACTTTTTTTAATACAATATTCTACGGACTTAATGCCACAGGCATTCTCTACCAGTCTATCTTTCTGTTGTGTAGAGATAAGTCACTAGGTGCATTGGAAATAATAAAACAGAAATAGAAAAAAAGAAGATTAACTGTGAACAATCACATAAATATATAATATAATATATATCTATACTTGTTTGTGTGTGTGTCATACATGATGTATGACACACATACAAACATACCTATTACCATACACACATAAATATAAAAATAACATACATATAATTAATCATTGTTGTGATGGTTCTGCAGACTTATGCACTATGTGAGCTCGTACTTTCGCCTTGAAAGAGAGGCTACTAGGTGCTATTCTGACTTCAGGAGCCAAGGCATTCCAGAAGAGGACAGATTGAATATATAGAAAAGGAAGAATGAACACACGCGGATGTATGAGACGGGCATAACGGAAGAATATAAATCATTGCTTATAATTTGAAAATATCTTCGCGGTTACATCTACTCTATTTTTATGAACATGTTAAAAAAATATTAGAAATTAATTTACCGTTGTAGTATATCTTATGACCACAAATACTATTAGGTTCGCAGGAAGATCCGCTCTAAAAATCTTTCTCACGGTATACCCATTTTTTATTATTAATGCGTTACATTATTGGGATTAAAGATTAAAGTAAAATGAGTATTTGAAGGACACTCTAGAATTTTAGGTGTATTAAAAGTAACTTTGTATAATGTCTACCTTATAGATATTTAAGTATTTATTAACTGATACAGGACATTTTATGGGCCCTAAATAGTATCAAAATAGGTTTTGAAAAGTCGTAAAATCGAGTCATACTCCTTTGTAGGCCTTTCAATGTGTAATATATTTTCTTATCTGTAAAATATAAAAGGATAGTAAAAATTTAAAGGCTGAATTGCAAGTACTTTGAGACCGCCTATTTTGCCCATAATCAATTTAGCAGCCTTAAAAGTAATATCTAAATATATTTATCGAGGAGTGGTAAGTTACAGTAATTTATTATGTTTAGTTTTTGTTTAGTTTTTGTTAGTTACTGTTTGTGTGTGTCGGTTGTATGAATGTTTCTAAAGTCCACCGCGATACGAAAAAAATAAAAAAATATATAATAAAAGAGTAGTTGGGCCTCCAGTATTCAGCATAACATAGTAATAACAGTGAGTGAGGGACTCACTCGGCAAAATAATCCTAGTATTGTTCGACAACGGATTTTCGGTAATGGCGTGGTATTACTCCGGTCGAGCCGGCCCATTCGTGCCTAAGCACATAAGGCCTAATAGTAAACGTTAATCCGTAAACTATTGATGTTAAATATATTTTTTTTTAATATTTTTATCTTTATGTATATATTTCACATCACTATGTTAAATTCGTCTCGATGCCTACTTAACACTAACGTCCTAAAGGTCGAGAGTCCGATGTTTTCTATCGACTGTTGCCTTGAACTATGATGATGATCGCACCATGAGTAGTCGTCTTAGTATTTAGTATTATGTGTACTAAAATATTCAACCGTATTGCTGTAGACATTATTTTATATATAAATTTTATTCAATGCGTACATAAAGTTGTTGGTCTAGTGACTAGTGATCTTGACTGTGGAACCAGAGATCATGGGTTTAATTCCCACAAGAGACCAACAGTTTTGTGATCCACAAATATTTGTCCCAAGTCTACGCGTTCTTTGTCTTGTTTATTTAAAAATAGATGTTTGTCTTCCAAATCACCTAATGGGAAATGATGATGAAGACGAATTTTGTGCACGCGAAGATGATTGAAGAGAAAACTATTCACTCTACACTTGAAGATTCTAGGAATATAGTTCTCTCGAAAAAGAGACACTCATATTTTATTTCAAACTCGAACCAAAAAGGGTCTGTCAAAGCATTTAGTTCTAGTTTTTGGTTTAGCAACGACAAAATGATGAAACCTCTTTTCGACTAGTAGTCCAATGGTAGAGTGGTGAAGGTCATACATAATTGAAAGGGGGTAGAAGATTATGGGAAATAGGCGAAGCTAACCAATATGCGTATGAAGAAAGCACTTGTTTAAATAATTGGTGTCAGAGATTTAATAATACGTTGGAAAATTTTTTACTGAAGTGACTTAAACCACATATTCAAATTGATTCTTATTAATCCATTAAGCAATTTGGGTCACTTTAGTAACACGCGTTTATAAAGTTCGGAAGGAATATATCAGAGGAACTTTCAAAGAGATTACCGACAATATCAAAGAAAGTAGACTTAGGGTATGCTCACTTTATGAGACGAGAAGAGCTACCCATTGAATACAGTGATTCAAATTACACACCAATTAACAAGAGGCAGAACACCAACTTCTTGATGAAATACTTTCGATAGAGACCTGATAGAAAGATTATGTGATAGACAATCCGGGAGATATCCCAATTGCTTTTATAATATATTTTTTCTTATATGTGGGTAATGTATTGTGTAAACAAGCAAAAAAGCATGTCAACAGGCCGCCATAGTGTGGGTCAACATGCTGCATTGACTAGACATGCAATGAGGATGGTGACCACCACTCTTGGACTTCATTTATTGCTTTCCATCAGGCAAAGTGGAGTCACTATGGTAGTCTAATATAAAAAAAACAAACAAGATCGACGACCTGAAAAAGACTGGGCTGAATTCGGGCCGACGGAGGGACAGGTGCTAAGACGCGTTTAGAGAGAGGTTGCTCGGACATTGCTCGGACTTCCTGGGACCATCCAGTTCGAGTTATGTACATGCCGGACTTGCTTGAACCATTGCTTATACTCCTCATATATACAAAATATCCCTTACCTGCCTTTCTATCCTTCCTTCCCTGTCAATATACTCAACATTTTCACATCTCATTCCCAAAAGTGCAATGATATAAATGGGAGTCAATTATAATTTTCAAAATGTTGGCGTTAGTTACGCTTCTGCCTATCCCTTCGGAAATCCAGGCGGTAGTGTGTGTATGTATCTATGACCTACGTCCAGCTGTGGACTGTAGTGGGAAAATTCTATTGTACTTGACAAACAAATCACTATATTCTGAAAATTTGGAAAAGATAAATAATGTATTGAGTGTTCCATCTTTATGTTAAAAATAATAGTGTAGTAGTGTAATAGTGTTTACTAATAAGCAGTTTCTAATGGAACTTTCACAGAAAGTTTACTTAAAAAACTGACTCTTATATTACACCATACTTTAAATAATTAAACTCAACATGTCATAACATGTTAGTTTGTGTTGTAAGTGCCTCTAATAATACACATGAAGTAATTTGTAACGGGAAACGAATTATATTGACAGTACGAAACAGGCCTTTGAAAAGTAATTTCAACTTCCTTTCTAAGAGAGAAATCTAACGCATGAACGGGTGGTCTTATAGGATGTGTATTAGATAGTATATTATGTAGTATTATGATTCATTTTAAGCAACTTGATGGTAAGAAACAGAACAAAAGTACACAGTACAGTTAACAGTGGTAGAGCCATGCTTAGTCACGAATGGGCCGGGTCGACCGTACCACGGCCTCACAGAAAACCGGTTGTGAAGTAACGTTTACGTTGCATTTCCCCGAAATGAGTGAGGTTTCCAGAGGCACAACTCCCTCTCTCCTCTCCCCTTATTCCCCCTATCCTCTTTCCCATATCCTCATCCCTCTCTTCTTCCCTTCCCCGCATTCCCCTATCCCTCATCACCCTTAAAGGCGGGCAGTGCACTTACGACTCTTGAGTTGCAGGTGTCCATGAACAGCGGTTGTCACTTACCATCACTTACCCGTCTATTCGTCTGTCCCCCTATAGTATAAAAAAAAACAATAGCGTAGAAACACTGTCTATAAGGCGTGTGGCTTTCGGTGGAGCAGAACAGGGCCACACAATCACTTCCCCTGAGTGTAGTTATAGGTGATTAAAGGATTATACTGTCATCTACCACACGGTAATAGACTCACTATATATGACGTAAATGGAACTACAGTATTGTTGGCAAACTGCTGTTGGTAGCTGCTCGTTTGGCTCACTACCGCATAAAAAAACCATATATACATATATATGTATATACATAGAAACATAGGGTTTAACGTTGGGAGCTATACTTCGCCGGACGGCTCGACCGGAGTATTACCAAAGCCTCACAGAAAGACGGCTGTTAAACAATGCTTGCATTGTGTGACCGAGTGAGTGAGGTCCTACCAACTTTCCATTTCTTTCTTTCCCCTCCTCTCCTTCCGATACCCTAAAGGGCGGACAGCATTATTGTGACTCATGAGTTGCAAGTGTTCATGGGCGGCGGAAGTCACTTCACAGTTAGATGACCCGTTTGTTCGTTTGTCCCCATAAAAAAAAATCTGTCAAAATACATAAAATGAAACTGTTATATCAAAATGCATGCAAGTTTATTCTTTTTTTATATATATATATTAGCCTACCATAATAGCTCCAATCTGCCTGATGGAAAGCAACAAGTGGAGTCTAAGAGTGGTGGTCACCATCCTCATTGCAAGAGTAGTCAATGTAGCATGGTGACTCACACTATGCCGGCCTGGTGAGATGCTTTTTCAGGACCCGCTTAAAAGACCCGGGATCAAAGTGGGAGGGAAACACGTGCGCTGGTAGTGAATTCCAGGCTTTAACCGATCGGCACAATTCTGTTCTATGCATTTGTTTTTCAAAATAAATATAGATAAATATACGATCACGCCTATGAGGGGTGGGCAGAGATGTATTAAATGCATATTTTTTTTTCTTTAAAAAAAATTGTGTCATTAAAATTTACCTACCTGTTTGTTTTGGTTAATCTACAAAACGGCTGCACCGATTTCCACGAGACTTTTATCTCGTACTAGCTAATGTTACCACGTATTTTTTTCTAAGTAACCAATTTTGCCACAAACATAACTCACCTCTATATCTATCCGGGTTGGCGCATACAGAATCTGAAAATAAAGAAAATAATTTTAGTTTTCAATACTCGTAAAATATGAAATTTAAAGCTTCTTAACGTTTTCTTAACTTCGTAACGACGCTGTTTAGTGCAATCCAACTATGGATTCTTTCCTTTTTAACCAACTTTAAAGATAAAATCGTCCGAGTCTTTTTACTCGACTGCGCAAGAATGACAGACGCCGGATTTCATTATATGAGGTATCATTTGATACCGTCAGCAAAACGGTAAAGCACCCTCAGTGCGGAATATACCTGAGCGTGGACGCCCACGCTGCCCCTCGTACTCTGGGGGGGGGCTCGACTGCGCTCTCAAAATCTGCTCGGGGCAAGAGAAGGAATACCATGGCATCCCTTTCACGTTTACCGTGGATGTCTGTAACATCACGGGCCTACATACTAACCTCGACACTGTCCACCACCACCTGGAGACAGCAAAACCGGCCTTGCTCTTTTTAACCGAGACACAGATGTCATCTCCAGCGGACACATCCTCTACCCCGGGTACGGACTGGAACACTCCTTTGTTCCTAAGGCTGGCGTATGCGTGTACGTTAGAGATGATATCACTTTTCGCCGCTACGTGTAGACTGCGGCGACCATCCCCGCATCTACGTATGGTCCCATAGCGGTGATGACGAAACGGACTGACTCATCGACCACGTCCAGTCGTTGGCGACACTGTCGCTGATGTTGTGCTTCAGGGTATGGAAGTTTTTATTCCATTCTCCTTGATTCCTCCAGGTCCCAGCCCTGGTTTGGTCGAACCTGCAAAGCGGCGTCCCGCCGAAAGCAGGAATGTTACCAAGCATGGGATAATGCAGCGACAGCACGGGGTGTAAAGACCAGCACATTAAAGAAACAAGTGCGAGAGCCGTATGCCGGAAGTCCGGTTTACACAGCAGTGCGTAACGCGCTCCTTTCCCTCGACGTTCTTAAGTCGAGTGGGCCCGATAGAATCTCTCCCATTGTGCTGAAGTTGACACCGGTTTTAACGCGCCTTTATCGGCTTTTCTACTCTCTTGGCGTAGTCCCGAACTCATGGAAGACAGCTCTAGTGCACCCAATCCCTAAAAAAGGAGATCGCTCGGATCCGTCTAACTACAGACCCATAGCGTCCCTCCTTGTTCTCCAAGATAATGGAATCCATTGTTAACTGCCAGCTCCGCCGGTACTTAGAAGACCACCAGCTCCTCAATGATCGCTAATACGGTTTCCGTCCGGGTCGTTCAGCTGGTGATCTTCTCGTTTACTTGACTCACCGGTGGGCACAGGCGATCGAAACCAAGGGGGAAGCGTTGGCCGTTAGTTTGGACGTGGCGAAGGCCTTCGATCGGGTCTGGCACAAAGCGCTCCTTGCGAAGCTTCCTTCCTATGGGCTTCCCGAGAAACTGTGCAATTGGCTCACCAGTTTTCTTACAGACAGAAGCATCAAGGTCGTTGTTAACGGTGCATGCTCCGACTCCAAGTCTGTTAATTCTGGTGTCCCACAAGGCTGTGTGCTATCACCCACGCTGTTTCTTTTGCATATCAATGACATGCTGCAGATTAGCAGCATCCATTGCTATGCAGACGATAGCACGAGTGATGACCTTTACACCGGCCGCGGTAACATTTCTCGGGTAAACTTCATCGAAAGCCGATCCAAACTTGTGTCTGAAATCGAAACTTCTTTATCAATAGTTTCCGATTGGGGTTGACTTAACCTAGTCCAGTTTAACCCCACGAAGACGCAGGTTTGCGCGTTCACCGCTAAAAAGATGCCATTGGTCGTATCACCTTAATTTAAGAGCACTTCCCTAACTGCATCATCCAGTATCGGAATCCAGTTTCGCGGTCACTTAGAGGGTAAGGCCATATTAGCCTCGAAAAAGCTTGGTGTGCTAAACAGATCGAGACAGTATTTTAATTTAAGACGTAATTTTTAAGAGTCGCATCAAAGACTGCCAAGATATTTCTGATCGGTGCGGAAGATATTCTTGACACCTTGGCGTTGCGTAGAGATGTAGCTTCACTTTGCATCCTCTATCGCTCGATCGATCATGGGGAGTGTTTAGAGGAATTGTTCGGACTTATACCGGCTACAGGTTTTCGCCATCGTCCTACGCGACAAAATATCCATGCGATATGCAAAAGATCCTGGACGATTGGCACTCCACAACTGTGCGCTTCTCCAGAAGCTTTTTGCCTCGCATAACCAGCCTATGGAACAAATTGTCCATAGGCTGGTTATGCGAGGCCAGGACAAATTGTCCATAGGCTGGATTTCCGAACCGATACGACCTTCAAACCTTCAAGAAACGAGCGTACTCCTACCTATAAGGCCGGCAATGCACTTGTGACTCTTGAGTTGCGGCTGTCGATGGGCGGCGGTAGTCACTTACCATCAGGTGACCCGTCTGCTCGTTTGCCACCTATCGCATGAAAACAAAAAAAAAAATTAACAATGTCTTTACCATTCCCTCTAGTTTGTTGCCCTACAAATTATATCAGTCGTTCATATGTTACATTATAGAATAATGTGACGTTACGCTTCGGTAGACACCCTACTCGAAACCCTACTCAAAGTATATAAAAACTGGTTTTACTAATGTCAGCATAAGGTCCATATCACTTTGATGGTTGTAGAAGTATAAGCGTTGTATAGGTGCTAAATGAATTTCAATTTTACGAATAAAGCTTTTGAGTTCAGAATGTTACAGATATCGAGATTACTATACCATGACGAATCCGAAGTTTTAAAATGAAATATTTTCCGCAAAGAAAATTATGTACGTAAAAGAAATGTAAGATATCGTTTAAAACTATAACTAGGCTTTATAAAATTTAAGAGACATTCGTTAAACGTTTAAGGGTATAAGAAATACTTAAAGGATAGGATATCATTCAATATGAACTTACTTCTAAGATGGTGAGCAAGCTCCCTTGATGTTAAACGGTTACCAATACCTGTCACTGTGGAGATTTATCTCCTAAACTGCTTCTATTGATTACTATCTGTGACCCTTAGTGTTTACCGCGGTTTATCATATACATATATATAGTTAAAAGTGCATAAGCTGTATTAAAATCCAACATGAAGTGTGTCGATGCGCAAGTAAAGTATTGTTGCTGAAATAATTTAAAATCTCGTTTTATCAACCATTTAAAACTTCTACCACCCATCGACACATCTTGAACGGCTTGCCTGCGCCGTGGCCGTGATGTTCTTCACAGACGCCCATGTAATTAACAAACTACATCCTTGAAATCCCTGCCTATACTAATATGTATATTAAAATTCAAGTTCATTTCTTTAATTAAATAGCTAATCTCAGGAACTAGAGATTCTTTATAAAAAAATTTTTAAGATAGTCCGCTTACTGAGGAAGGCTATAGGCTATGAAACGTCACGCTGCGACTTTTAGGAGCAAAGCAGTGACCATAAACGCAGGTGAAGCAGAAAACGCAGAAAATGGCTGGTCTAATATTAAAATATTTTTAGGCCTTGTTTGCGAAATTCTGTAGATATATGTAATGCACGAGTCGCGTTACACTGCTGAGAATGGACTGAGCGTTTGCAAAATTACTCCATCACACGAAACAAACAAAAAAGGGTTTACTAAAACTAGGTGTGGGTACACTTTTCTATGAGATTTTTCTTGTCCATGTCAAAGATATAAAGTTTCATTAATGTCAGCCCACTCTTCTGCGAGATATTAGTCATGTAAATAATTTCGAGTCAAATAACATTGACTGGCCTGTTGGTCTAGTGGTTAGTGACCCAGACTGCTAAGCCAGAGGTCGTGGGTTCGATTCCCACCCAGGACAAATATATGTGTGATGAGCAAGATTATTTGTTCTGTGGCTGTAATTTATCTATAATATATATGTATTTAGAAATATATAAGTATGTTTATCAGCTGCCTGTTGACCATAGTATAAGCTTTGCTTAGTTTAGGATAGGAGGAGATGTGATGTTTGTGTGTATGCTATATTTCAGTATTAAAAATTTAAAACTGTTTTCATTTTCCATTATTCACTAGGTCTACTATACGACCCTTAAACAAAAAATTTTCAAAAGGTATAGTCAACACCTTTTGAAACCTTTTTATATATTAATAACATGTTGAAGATGACATGAACATACACCAATCTTTTATAGAAAAATTTTTCAACGTACAGATTGCTAATGTAAATTAAGTATCTTATCTCCGGGTGGTTCTTGGGTGAATTAGGGCCACCCTGTAACTTCTCGTGCGTGTATTAAAAGGCAACTAAAGGATGTGATTGTTATCTAACTAATAATATATATACAATTGTTATCTAACTAATAATATATATACAATTTATACAGCGCCTGGTTGGCAATAATTTAAGCGCACCAATTTAATGCCATTTAGCCTCAAAGTGGGACTAAATTACTATTATTGACAAAATATGGCCGTTTAATGTGCTCTGCCTACCCCTTGGGATCATCTCAGGAATATAGACCTGGGTGTGTGAAAGATATCATTTTATAAATCTCTCTTATAATCGAAGTATTTCTTTTGTGTTTTATATTGCGAATAGGTAATTTATAAGACATTCATTTTATTATTATTTTTTGAACATTAATATGCGCAAGCAATCGTGTGTAGCCTTTTAAGGGGCGGCGCACACGGACGGACGTCCTGTCGTTGGCTGCACATATTAATAGCTTTATTTATAATCCATTCGGGATAGGGCTACGGTGGATTAACATTTTTTTTATAATAGTCATAAAACATAATAGTAAGTCTAATGTTCTGTTTTAACAGAGCGGGTTTAATGTCCTAAGTGAATAATAGCCTTCCCCGTAGTTCATCTGCGTTTATTATTCACTGATGTATTATTTAGTTTTTAGTGTGGTGTAGTATAATAAATACTCTATCCAATTCAAAATAAACCATCGGATTCCGACTGATGGATGGATGGATAGATGGATATTACCGCGTATAAACATTACAGTATAAACAGTACATTCAAATTATAGATATATACATACTTAGGCCAACGATTATTTCTTTTATAGTATACGGGACAAAAGAGCAGACGGGTCACCTAATTGGAAAGTCACTTCCGCCGCCCGTGTACGCTGGCAACTAAAGAGTTACGAGAGACACGGACAACACCGCCTTTTAGAGTAGAAGAAAGGGAGGAGGGGAAAGAGGGGAAGGGAAAGGGGGTTAGCCCTCCGGTAACCTCACTCACTCGGTCACACAATGCCAGTATTTTTTTACAGCTGGTTTTAATACATATGCAAACTGTTAAAGTAACTAGGAATTACTTTGTGACCCCAAACGTATCTTTATAAGGCAGTTAGTATGATTTAAAACTATATTATTCATTCGTTGACCTCAAGTGGTTTACATCATTTTATATATATTTATAATTTATTTACTTGTTTATTATGCTGTATAGTTTTAATCAAATAATATTATACTTCTTAAATTTACATAAATCAACAGAATATAATATTTATGTTGAGAATGTATATATGCATATAATGCTGCTGTCAATAAATATCAATCTTAAAAAATGCACATGTGACTGCAACCGCTTTTTGGACCCGACCGCTCGTTCCCCAATTCTAACCTTAACAATTAAAGTAAATAAACTCATTGCGGGGAATGCGGGGAAGGGAAAAGAGGAGAGGGGGAGTTGGGCGTGTGGAAACCACATTAATTTCCGGAAAATGCAACACAAGCGTTGTTTCACAAGTGGTTTTCTGTGAGGCCGTAGTATCGCAGTGGTCGAGCTGGCCTATTTATGCCTAAGCAGGGCTCTACCACGATCAAAAAGAAACATCATATACACGTAAGAAGGCAGTAAATTTCTCTATACTCATTCTCGTCCGGGTTTGGCGGAGAGGGTCGAACGCTATGAAATAATAATTTTATTTAAAGATGGAATTCGGCACCGCTGTGCTGGTCCCAAAGAATCAATAAGTAAATTAACACCTTTGTTAATTAGTGCCATCTAAACTTTTTTTTAGCTTGTGGAAACCCCCACGAGTCATCACATCACTAGAGCTGATAGTGAAGTATCTATGTCGTCTGGAACCGACTAAAACCACACGGTGTTCCGTCACGAGTGGGGGTAATGCCGAGGACCCGGGTATACCATAAGAAGGAAGCTTTCGAGAACTACTACAGACGCCTGTCCATCAGGCGACCACACCGTGAAAAGTGTGGGGCTTTGTCCCCCTCCAAATTAGTGATGCGCAAGCAGAATACGACGTACTACCGACTTAGGAATGCCATCTAACCTACAAAAACGATAGATAGGTTACAAGGAAAATTCAAGGAGAAGACCCATCTATAAAAATAACATTTCGTTAATAAATAATGTGTAAGCATTATATATGGGTTTATGATGTAATGACTTTTTTTATTAAATACTACTATGCAGTTCTGCTTGCATGCATATGGTCGCTGCTCAACTCCTAAGCTCCCAATGTATGGCATATACTATTCAATATATAATATAATATTCAATTAATACTCTTTGGAGTAGAGAGACTAAAACAATCGGTTAAACCGTTAAGAACCGACTTTAAACTTGTCTAGAGTTACCAGAAATATACATAAAACCAATTTGAAATGGTAATGTATCCGAATATATTTATAAATACTTCAATGAAAATGCTGTAACTTGTCAGAAAAATCGCAGAATCAAATTGCCTGTAGCTAAACATAGAGCTTCAATAACAAATAAAATAAATTGGTTTCAAGTTCATACACTGAAAGTTTTAGAAAATAACCCAGAAAATAAAACTAATTATTATATTAATAATAAATAAAGCTTCCTATGACATCATGGGAACTCGGACATTTCTTTTCATAAGAATTACTATCACTTAATTAATATGCAATCCTAGTATAACGAACAATGGGCGCTTCGTTTGTATGCGTGAACGTATAGAGCCATCTAGCGACAACGTGGGAGAAATCATGATGTTATTATAATGATAACTGTGAAGAATTTTAATTCGAATATCAGCTGACTTAGTGATGAGTAGAAAATAATATAATTTAAAAGTGAGGCACCAAAAAAATAACAATTAGATACTGAAGCAACAGCAGTGCTTATTTCTATGCTTTTGTGGGTGCCCTTATAAAGTGTCGAAATATCAACCTACGGATGCACATCTTTCAACAGCAAAAATACAAGTACTGCTCATATAATCTGAAGGTTATAGTTTTGAACAGAGAAATGCAAAGGAAAAATACGTAGTCATAATCAAGAAACAGTCGAATATACGTAGGCCGTACTAAAAGTTTTGGGTAACTTATTAATTAAACAAGTTAAAAGTATATAAATATATTTATTGTTTTTCGAAGTATTCTCCTTTACATTTTTTTTTTTTCATATCTTCGAACCATTTTCAAAACAATATTACTATTGGTATGGTGGCATGTTTTCAACGTGCTGACTGAACGCCGTCACTGCCTTTTTGTCAAGCCCCTTATTAAATCTTTAATTTTAGGAAAAACAAAGAAATCACAGGGTGCGAGTTCCGGACTTTGTGCTGGATGGGTCATGAGCTCTACTTTTCAGATTCCATACATTTTTTTTGTTTTATAGGCGGAATGCGAAGAAGCATTGTCGTGGTGCAAGAAGATGCAGCTTTTCGTACTTTTTGAAGAACATCGAGTAAACAAATGGTGGTGTATCATTCGGCATTAACATTTTTTTATCTACAAGTCTGTCTGTCTGGTTGTGTTCACGAGAAAAAAAAATTTTTTGCGAACGCCACAATCTTGTGGAGAAGGAGCACTTTTAAAACCATAAAAATCATCGCTCTCAAATCTTTTCGCGTTAATTCTATGAAAGAAACCAGAAGTGTACCCCATGTATATGTACCTAATAAGCACACAAATCGATGATGATAATATACCTAATATGTAAAGAAAAATCATCACATGCTGTTTAAACGATCTTTACTACTACTATACTAGTAGTAGGTAGCTATGGATGATTGGTACTCCAACTCTGACTCTTGACACACTTGTAATTTAAGTGGCCTAGAAAGATAATAGAATACAGCAAACACGGTGCATTTAACTTTTTCAAACGAAAGAAAATGGCGGACAAGACTTCAGTGAAACAAGCTTCATATGGTGTTAAGAAATGATTAAAAAGCTTTTGTACCTACCTGAAAAACTTTTGACCTTT
Organism: Tyria jacobaeae; assembly: GCA_947561695.1. NCBI lineage: Eukaryota > Metazoa > Arthropoda > Insecta > Lepidoptera > Erebidae > Tyria > Tyria jacobaeae. The sequence continues at coordinate 2,396,213 of OX387232.1, read as the reverse complement.
CGGACTTCCAACACGGTTGCAGCTGAAAAGTTGATATTAAATATAACTCCCAAAGTGCGATGCAGAACCAATGGTCATTATCTATTTCTTTCTGTCAATACTAGATGGCATTGAAGTATGTATTAAACTATGTTGGTATCGCTGCAGTTATAACTACAGTCAATTAAAACCATTTCAACAGTAATTCCCATAAAATAACGACAAAGAAAATAATAACATACACGCTTTATGACTCGTTCTCACTTTTCTTAGTCATAACTTAATGTGATCCTCCTTGTAAACCGTGACATGTAAATTGTGCAACTTGTATAAGGTATGTGTTTGCGCTTAGGTTTGCGTATAGTGTTGTACTTCATTGTTTCGAATATATCCAAATATTTTTGCCAAAATAAATTTAATCATTGCCTCCCATAAATTGTAAAGAGTTTTGTTTACCTACATATAACGGTACTCTGAAGGACATAACTAGTCACTCTTTAAGCTGTGTTTATACTTATCTACTATAACTATATTAAGAAATGTAATTGTATAACCTTATATTATTGCAAATTATTTTATGTAGCATGCAATCCGTAATACACAAAATAAAAATAAACACAATACATAATAGGTTTCTAATATCAACCATTTTGTTCATTGTACTCATTTGATAAGTCTGAAATAGTCATTGCATCCTATATCCTACCTATTATTAATAAATGTACGTACATATGTATATATATACGTAAAGATTATATTTTAAAATATATATGTATATACAATAAATTCACGATGCACTTAATACCTGACGGAATAAATTCATTAATCATATAAGATTAAGTAGAAAACGACACTAATAAAATCGCACACATCCCATCACATCATCGAATCCAATATCCACCGTTATATCCGCCGCTTTCCCGTTCTTGCTCATCACTCATATCCGCTCGCCGAGAAATGTAGAAAACGCGGTATTAAAATGAAAAATTTGTTACCAGAACTTTAATTATAATGTTAAGGTTTGCTTTAACGATATTTTAATGAGCTTTGTTCATCACTTACCTACATGGTTGTGATCGCGGTTTTGCTTGCTATGGAAGATTACGTTTTACTGTAATCTTTACAAAGTGTGCATACTTCGAAGTTCATCGTCCTTTTAGAAACGACAAAAAAATAAAATAAGACGCTTAAGTTGCAAACTTCTCTTATCGTTTTAAGAGAAGAATCAAGGATTTTTATCTCTTTCAGCAAGGAGTATTGCTACAGACTTTATGTATGTATATAATTGTGTATTTATGTATCTAGGTTCGTTTGTGTATTTATCTTAAACATGTTGTACATATATGTATGTACTTGCCTAGAATATGAACTAGTTCTTCTAGTGTACGTGTAGATATAATTTATATATTCTTGCTTTAGGTATTTAGGTTTATGTATATATATATGTTTCTTACGCTTTTTGACTATTCATTACTGTCCTATTTCTTCACTCCCAAGGTTTGCTGGAAGAAAACTCAACTATGGGTAAAGCTCGCCTTTGTACATACTATTTCCTTCTTATATATAATTTTTTATTTCTGTATTATACGTGTACAATAAAGAATATAGATACTTATAGTAAAAAAAGGACAGTTAATGCAAAGTAAAGACCATTGTAATTATAATCCTATACAAAACTAATATATTGTGCATTAAATAAACCAAAAAACGCTGTTATAAAGTTATAGCCGTGACACACTTTCATAGAGATGGGACGATTTGAAACCACCGAAACGCAACATTAATCGAAACATTGTATTATTCCTATATTTATTTTCTAAATACTTTAAATATATTATTAATTAATTATAAAAGATTTCTATAAGTTTTATTATATTTTTATGCAAATTAATTTTAAATCTTATAAAACTTAAAATAAGATCTAGTTAATACATTTGAAAAATTATAATTATTAATATTTATTAAACTGAAACCAAAATGTTCATACATTTTTTTAATATATAAATTCATAATATATTAATTTGGGTAAACGAATAGTTTTGTGTCACTGTGGGCTCAACTGTCAAGAGGGTTACATCATTTTGTGTAATATTAATCGATTTATTTATTACTTAAATGAAATTTGTTGAGCTTTTGTTTGAAACACATGGCGTCTATGTTTTAATAGACTGCTTTTTCCTCTTTAAATACTTGAGATTGGCAGAATCTTTGTAGAGTCCATAAAGAACTAAATAATAATAACAACAATTACTCAAATGCACGTTCAATTTTGACAAAAATAACTTGTGACTCTTTAGTTGCGGGTGTCCATGGGCGGCAGTAGTACTACCATCAGGAGACATCTCAACTGGTTTGCCTCCATATAAAAAATCTAAATAAAAGAAACTATCAATTTCCCTTTAAATCGGTAAAGCCCTTTAATTCAGAAGCAGCGCACGTAATTCGGCGGTTTGAACTCATTAATATTCGCTCTATGTACTCGAAAAATTAGTAAAGGACCCGTTATGTAAAGCAAAACTCATACTTTGTCTCCGATATGCCATTTATTGAAAATAATCTTTATTCTAACCTCGCTATTTCACGAATCCCACGGACGTCAGTCAAAGCACATCATTTTTGTATAAGAGTTTTTGTGTAATTTACAATTTATAGTAATGAACTCTATTTTCAAGGTTACATTTCAAATTCGTTACGCCAGTTATAATAATGACATTCTAAGTAGATACATATATAATTCCATGCTCTTAGAACTTTGCAGAGACAGGGATGAATCAGTTTTTGTTCAATAATGACACAACAAAAAATGTTGACACATTTGTGGAATGCATCCACAAAGGTATCAACATTTTTTGTAGAATATATAATTTTAGTTTGGGTTCCATGAAAAAGGGATTTGTAGACCATTACAATTGTAACGACAGTAGCAATGATAACCACTTATTATTGTTTGAACGGTTTTTCTGGCATTCATTATTCAGCAATATATCTTCACGATTTCATTTAAAAAAATAAAACAGTATGAGCCCTGGTAATGCCTGGAGAAGTCGCCACTGCTTGTAAAGAGGTATCGGTAAGGAGCTGCATTAATTTTGTTCATTTTGTAATTTATCTTCTAAAATAATGCATACTATGGCATGTATAAGCTCAAGCCTTTGTGACCTTGGGCAGAGACAATAGCTTGCCATTCGCTTCTATTCTTACGAGCTTCCTTTACTGCCCTTAAAATATTTTATAAAGAAAACTCCCGCACAAACATACAGGCATCGGATGCAATGAAAAGTGATCTCTGATTCAGAAGTCAGAGTCTTTTTCTTTCTCAATTTTTTTTTAATAAGTATTTAAATATTTGATCCACGGAACCCACGCTAGTCATCACGACTGCATAAAATATTTTTGTATTCAAGATATTTTCATGGTTCATTATCAAGGACAGTTTGTGTGAAGGGACGATGGTTGATGGTTTATTAATGATGATTAATTAACGTGACCAGAATGCATGTTATTTACGCTAGCGTGAAAAAATGAAGGCTATCTTCGCCATCTGGCTGCTCAAAAGGAAGAACGTGTAGAAGATGGCATTCAAACCTGTTTGAGTCAGGGTAAGGTCATTTTGATCTCATACTGCTTCCACATACTCGACAAGTGGCTGAGAAAGTAATAATAATAACTTCACACAGTCATTACACTTCGTCTGATCCCAAACTAGGCAGAGCTTGTACTATAAAAACCAGACTCAATACATGCACGCTATAGATAAATTACACCCAGACACAGAACAAATCTTCATTATAAAAATAACATATTGGTGTTCTAGAAGTTTAAAATATTTTGTACATATATACCGATATTTTAGTATATAACTGAAAGTACAGTAGTACTTTCTCATAGAAGCAAAAGGTTGTCTGGAAGCAAATTGCTTTTTTTTGGAACGAAGTACAGTCAGCGTCAAATAGTTAGTGACACTCAGGGTATTCATTCATAGGAATTCTTCTGACATTTTTTGCCATAGTTACTGATGTGTATGAACTTCGTTCCAACCGGGGGTCCGTAGACCCCTCACGCATTTTTTTATCATTAGGATCTCCAACAGTCATTATAGGTGCTTAAAAATAAACATTCAAATTATACAATGCAATTTATGTACCACTGCGTAAAAGTGAACTCAGCTTGCATGACACTTAGAGATTTACAAATGTAAACCAAAATGGGAATTAAATTTAAAACGGCATTAAGTAAATGCCTTGTGTGATTATGTAATGAATTATATGTACCAACTTACTTTAAGTTAAAACCTCAGCTGTGTTGTTGATTTCATTATAGGTTGATAAACAATACTGAAGCGACGTCAATCGTTATTACAATTAATTTAAGGAAGCTTCTTAATTTATGAGTAACTTCATAAGTGAAACTTTTTTTTCTATAGAGGGACAAACGAACAGACGGGTTACCTGATGGTAAGTGACAACCGCCATCCATAGACACCTCAAGAGTCGTAAGTGCGCTGTCCACCTTTTGAGGGTTATGCCTGATAGGGAGATGGGGGTAGGGAAAGAAGAGATGGGGGATTAGGAGATGGGACAGAGGAGAGGGGGAGTTGAGCCTCTGGAAACCTCACTAATTTCGGGGATATGCAACGCAAGTGTTACTTCACAAGTGGTTTACACAATACCTACTGACTGTATTTACCCGACCTCATAAGGTCAAGGGTTATCTTTTGCAAGTGCATTTATGTACGTTATACTAGCCGTACCCTACAGTTTCATTTCAGGTTATGCTCACTGCTTCCCTCGTGGGAGTCTCTTATAGCCTTCCTCATTAAACGAGTTATCGAAACTAAAATATATATTTTTTCGAATTGAATCAGTAGTTCCTATCCCTATAAGCGGTTTTAGACACGAATAGGTCAGCTCGACCGGTGTGATACCAGGGCCTCACAGAAAACCGGTTGTGAAGCACCGCTTGCGCTGCATTTCCTCCAAATAAGTGAGGTTTCCGGAGACAAACTACCCCTCTCCCCCTAACTCTCCCCTCTTCTTCCCCTCCTCGCACCTCCCAGCCTCAAAGGCAGGTAACACACTTACGACTGTTGAGTTGCAGGTGTCCATGGACGGCGGTTGTCACTTATCATCAAGTGACCCGTCTGTTCATCTGTCCCCCTCTAATATACAAAAAAAACCGCGTTCATACAAACAAACAAACTGTTCAGCTTTATTATATTATACTCGTAGATGTAAGTATGTACACATGTATGATATTCCTTTGTCAAACCAGAACCTATACGGTTGATGGATTTCAACATGTGAGGTGTCATTTAAGTGGTCTTAATAGTAGGAGTGACAAGGGTTCAACGTTTCGAGATAACGACAGCAAAAAAAATCAATGGGGTTATATACATATATATGTATATTATTTAACATTGGCAATTTCAATTATTTATTTATTTGAACTACCTTGATGACTAGTATTTTTTTCTGCTCAGTTGCAGTGTGGTCTGTAAGTGCTTTAACTGATTTTAAGGATGATGAGGATAGGGATGTGGGTAGAAGCAAGAGGAGAGAGGGGAGTAGGTGAGGGGGAAGAGGAGAGAGGGATGTGAGAAGGGGTAAGGGTAGAGTGGTAATTTTTCCTCAGGCTTTTCAACCTCACTTACTCGGCAAAACAAATCAAGCATTGTTTGTCTACCTGTTTTTTGTGAGGCCTATTGACTGAAACCAGACTTAAAACTCCAAATCTATATTTCGATTTCGTTTCAAAAATTCTTTAACTTTGATTCACAGATACGAAGGAAAACGTTATTCTTATTACAAACTTTATATTACGTCTCTTAAAATTTCTTAAAGCTCTTATTGCCAAGCCTTACAGGTGATTTGACATTCTATATTTATTTTTACGTGTACAATTTAAGTATGTAGTAGTTACCTACAATGAAACATCCGATCTCAATAACGAAATACTGAGAATAAGACTACGTGAGAGGACAGTAAAGGATTCAATGTTGCCTTTGAATAAAGGAGGGTTCCGCAGAAAGATATTAAACTCCAACTGTCTTATTTAGTATGCGTTTCCGTGAAATGTTTTACAGTTGTTTTGGCGTAAAAGAATTCGTTTTTATCTCAGAACACAAAATATCTTAAACTAGCAATCTAAATTCAGTCGAAGGTAAAGTACTCGTATAAACCTTTCTATTTTTACTTTTAAAATATTTTTTTATTATTAAATTTGATTACATACATTCATACCTATACATCTCAAGGGGTAGGCAGGGATGTATTTAACACATATTGAAAATAATATCCGATCCCTTAGTAGCTTTATAAAATGTATCAGATTTTATTGTCTATTCTGATGCTCTTCATTTTTTTTTTAAATTGTTGTTCTAATATATTAATAAATACAATAAAGTTTAATATCATACAAAATGTAAGAGAATTTCTAAGAAATATTCTCGAGAATATTCTCGGTCAGAAGAATTTATTGAAAATGTCATTTATGGAGAATGTAGATACACCGCAAACTATTAATTCCAAATAAATTAGAATACAATTGGATGATTATAGAAAATCCTTTTATTTAGAGAATGTTCACAAGAACTTACAGTACGTAATACTCACTAGTTGATCTATAACCACCTATTTATAAAATATAATAATAATGCCTGTGGCTACAAGGCACGCAATTATTTTTTTAAATACAACATATATAAATACATATAACATATAACATACATATATAAAATAATAAATGAAGAAAGTAATAAGACAAACACAGAGAATTTAGGTACAGAACTACCTTTACCTATTTAGTTACAGATTTATCGTATAAAAGGATAGCAGTTTTAGTAAATAAAACGCAAAATAGCGTAATTAAATAGCTGCTTTTGGACCTACACAATAAAGTTCAATGTTGCTCTCACAGTAATAGACAGATTTACATAAAGTACGCTTGTATATAATGTACCATACATACATCTGAATACACCATAAAACATTATGCAGTAATCTCTACCAGAAGTCTTAAGTCTCGTTCATAACGTATCCCCGTATTGGGTGTCAATATCAGTGTTACAATAAAAAAAAAAACTTACTCAGGGGACGCTAAAATTTAAACTCAGCGGTTATAACGGTTGTGGTATTGATGAGGCCCATCACATTGGACGTTGACAACTAACTTTATAGCTACTTATGTCTTTACATACATTGAAATTTAATTAGATGGTATATTCATCCGGATCAACTGATAAAACGTGCTTGACGGTGACTGTCAAGACGAATATTTTTGCGTTAAAGGCATGCGGCCCTGACTTCCTTGACCTCTTGTTTATATTCCCATCTCTCTCATCTTGCTTTTCCATCTTCTCTTCCTCGTCTAAATCCCAAAGCGCTAGGATGATGGCAATAGGCATGCCCCTAATACGTGTATAAGACTAGATGACGGTAGGCAAATTGTAGGCAATAATTACGACTCTGCCTACTTCCGGGATACGGGCGTGAGTGTATGTACGTATGTTCAACTATTTCATTGAATGTCAAATCGGTAGCTTCTCAAATTGTGATGTCATAAACTGCTATGTTTATTTATTTACTTTAAATGTTATAAAAAGTATTCAAAAATTGTTAGAAATATTTTTTTTTCAGTTTTATACAAAGTATAATTGCAAAATATTTTATAGCGAATCTCATAAAAAGGGCAAAAATACAAATAAATTCAACTAAATTCATCATTCGATTATCAACAATCCTTGAACGTCTATATTAAATGTACATACATACATAACGCATACACTCAGGCCTGTATCGCCGTAGGGGTAAGTGTATCGTATATTTCGTCCCTATTATGTAATAGTTGTACGTTCAGTCATAATTTCCCCCATATTACGACTTCGTGAATTGTTTTATTAATATTTCAACTTATGTTCCTATATCTACATACATACGCTTGTTTACCACCGATGTGGTATAAAAATTATTTCCTTCTTTAATTCTGTTCTATTCTATTCTTAACTATTATAACTTCCAAACTACAATTTTTTTAATGCAAAAATGTTCGTTTGTTATTTTTCACGTCTCTGTTGAACCTAACAATCAAGGATCATTCAGTACCACATATTTATGGATTCAAGTTAGTAATTTTATCCAGAAAATATACTGTTCCGAGCTGCGGGTGAAATGCAGTAAGCTACTCGCTTGTAACAGTTTCTGCAAATTCTTGTCCCCAAAATCTCTGTATATTCACATTTAATCTAAATGCCAATAAAATATAAGATTTCCTTAATTATGTGATAGTTCGCATTGCATTTGAGTCAATTAATTTATTATTATAGCTACAATATAGGTTGAGAGGACGGATGTGTTTAACATACTGAGGCGTGTGACTTCCTTTAGCGTTATTAAAAGCTTGTTAAATTTAGTTGTGAATTTGTGGTATGTTAAGTTTTAGTTAGAGGCTCGGACTTGGTTCGAATTATAGATATACGACCATGACTTGCATGAGCTATTACTTATACACCACAAAATTCCTTTCTTTGCCTTTTTATTCTCGATTTCTATTTCAATAGATTCCAAAGTTTCCTATCAATTTCTAAAAGTGCCCGTATGCTGGCAATAGCTTGCCGCCGTTTACGAAAATAGGACTAAATATAGTCTGCGAAATGTAGCAGTTAATTGCGAACGCCTGTCAGTGTATGTACGTATTATATTGTACTATGTGATTATGACTGATTGGCCTTAAATTATTTATTTAAGGTGAAACCCAACTGTAATTTTCTTTTTTAAAACTCTCGTTCTTCCAGTGTTCCTGTGTCGCGGGCGCATCAAACAACGGATACAACGAACACCGAGACTCGGAACAACTAATTGTGGATTACACAATTTTTTTAATTGTTTTCGAATCGAACCCACGACTCAGCAGTCAGGGTCACTGACCACTCGACCAACAGGTAAGGCAAAGGCCCTTCCCTGGTTCCGAGAGTCGGGCCAGGCATCCCTATGGAGTCCCGCATATCATTATTGAATTTGAAAATCTTCCAAATATCTTTTTATTTTAAGCGATTACTGCTACCAGTTTCAATTCAAAATTGCAAGCAAGTCTATGAAATTGTACTGTACTGTCTATGTATTTGAGCTCTGCCTATTGCCTTATAATATTGTTTCTTTATGTATTTAAGCTATCACTAATTAAATTTTATAGAAACATTATTTAGATTTTTGAAGTGAAAATATCTTTAGGCGCGTTGAGAACTATTTGAACAAAAATCATGGAACTGGCGTCATCATCACCGAACGCTTTATATGAGCTATATGTATGTATATTGTGTATATATATATGTACTTCTTGGGTGAACAAAGAATGTGAAACTCACGTCATTGTCACCGCAAGCTTTAACCAAAAATAATTCAAACTAATAATCAAAAGCTCGACGATAAAATTCACAAGTTACTTAGTTTTCACTTCTATCAGCAGTCCCCAAAGACAACCCGTTTTTTTTTTGTAAAGAATACACCCAACGAGGGTCTCACGTTACTAGTATTATTTTTAACCCTTATAGCTAAGCTAAATGCTAGTGTTCACGACGGTAGTGCACTGGGTGGAGTTCAAACCCGCAACCACTTGATCGCAAGCCTGACGCTACCGCCGCTTGGAAATTTACTTGTCCATTTGTTTTAAATGTAGAATGTAGGCTAGTCAAATGCTTTACAGTAAGTCTATTGGTTGTTGGTAAACAGTAACTGGTTTTATACACATTTTGGACACGGTCCTTAGTGACTCCCTACATTTTGCTCTCTCTTAGGAGTTTCTAAGTTGTAACACACATATCAATAGAGCAAAAACTTGTACTGCTTGAAGGATTTTTTTTTCCCCTTAGCAGCAGCACAACGTTATATCAGTGACAATATTCAGCGGCTTCTACTTAATCTAATTAGACAATTTGTCACTAAATCACTCAAAGTCTATATCGATTATCCATATATGTGTCAGATGTTATGGTTTTATATAGATAAAAATTCGCTATAGTATTACATTCAAGGTCGCTAGACAGGGTGTCAAGAAAGCGTTTAATCATTACTGTTTCACTTTCATCTGCTTCAAGTGGCACGCTTTCTATATTGTCTTTGGTGTATAGAAAACAATTTGTGTCTTACTACTCTATGTTGCTTTCTGGTAAAGTGTCTTTGTAGTAGTGATAATGGGGGAATTACATGTTTGGTGTCTTTGGAAAGTGAGTACGGATCTCGATTTTAAACAAAACCATAAGAAAAATATTTATTTCCAATTCTAAGTAGACACAAAATGTGTTGTGTACGCAGAAGCAAGACCTACATATGTAAGAATCCATTTTATTTTAATCTAGCTATCGCCACAGTTTCACCTGCGTTTATGGTCACTGCTCCTCTCCTAAGAGTAGCAGCATGCTGTTACTCTACTTCCTCAATAACTAAAACTTTTTTATTATCTGTCAGTTTGTTTAAACGCGTCAATCTCAAGAATTATCATTATTATTAGAAATAATTCCTGTCTCGCAGGGGACTTCAAAATCATTCATACAACGGACACAAATAACAGACAGACCCGGGACTACTAATTATGGACGACCCCATACTCCTGTGTGTCCTGGTCACAGATGTCGTCAGAGTTCCGGGCGGAAGATAAAGGAGATAGAAACGAACGCCATGTTTGGGTGATGGAACATCGTGCTTTTTAAATTACAGAGAAGTTTAGATTGTTTTAATAATTGTTAAAATATAAGGCAAGATTAGTTCCCACAATATTTGCAAGTCTACTGTGATAGTTACAGAGACTTTTACATTTACGAGTAGATCCTATTTTAAATTAGCAATCAAATGTAATAAAAATAAATACATTTACATCAATTATATATTATGTATAACTAAAATATACTTCGGTACTACTTGAACTTTATCCCAAATACCGCTACGAAACACAAAGCAGTAGCAAATCAAGCATTATCTATATAACCAATAATTATTGATAACAATAACGTACGCATACCTATTATATCACTAACCATTAACTCTCTTATCTCTTATAATTACAGTTATAATCGTATTATAGTACACTTAAACAATGGTTTTGATTAAAATGATACAGATCAACTACAACCAGATGGAGAGTTGGAATTCGGTACAACTGTTACGAAAGCTGATTAGTAAGGTGCAGTATAAATTATAAGCGATTTGACTGAATAAGGCATACATACATACATACATTCACGCTTGTGTCCCCGAGGGGATAGGTAGTGGTGAAATTAACACCCACAATTTGTCCATAGTAATTTAGTCCCATTTACATAATAGGGGGCAAGCAGAGAAGAATGTTTGTGAAGCCTTCCGCGACACTGGAATTATTCCTAATGCGGCAGTTATCTTAAAGAGAACAATGAACAATATTGGAGAATTTGGCATATATTGCCAGAAAAGGGAGAATAGAAAGGAAAGAAAAAAGATAATGCTTATATAGATGGATACGGGAGAATAAGCAATAGCTCAAGCAAGTCAGGGTGGCATACCTATAATTCGAATTGGCTGGTGCCGGCAAGTACGAGTCCTCTAACTTAAAGTACTGGTAAGGGACAACCGCCGTCAATGGATACCACATGTTTTCCAAGAAAACTAGTAGATAATGACGGACATAGTAATTTGCAGTAACAGTTCTTTTATCTTCAAGAACGATTGTTGCGAAATGACCCGTCAATCATCTTTTTACCTCGACTTCTGCCCTTTTTTATTTTTGTCGGCAAATATTCGAATGGAAACATCAATTGCGCAGATTGTCTATTGGTTTCGGGTTCATAACCAAAAATCCAGCGTTCATCACCTGTGTCGATGGCATACAGCATTCGATTCACCTTTCATACTTTTCAAGCATTGATCGGCACCAATCCCCAATCAAAACGACGGCGTTTTTTATTATCCATCTAGCATTAAGCTTTATGGCGCCTAAATGTTCATGTACGACTTTTTGTACTTTACTCATACTGCAATGCCTCAATCTGCCCGAACCTTCTATCAGCTTCTATCACTAGCCTCACAGCACTCATATTATCTTCAAAAGTCACCGTAGTAGGACCTCCTTTTCGAGAATCATCAGTGAGTTTTCTTCGATCACTTAAACTCATTAAACCGGTTGTAAACTACTGTTTGCCACTGCAGGAGATGGGGCTTTGTAATAAAATGCTAATCGAAGTCTATCGTAACATTGCTGTTGAGTAAGACCGCAACGAAAGTCGTAATAAATCATTGAGCGAAATTTTTCTCTTCACGAGAGACTCTTTTAAATTGCTTCCAATTTGTAAAAACAAATGTCACATGAATTTATTACATTTATAACAGTTATCCTAATTCAAAATGTTTATACTTTTTTCATTGGCTGCTTCTCTTACTGGCCTATTCTAAAGAATTTCAGTTCAGAAAAGCTGATCTATTTTTTAGTTACTTATCGATCCTACGGCACAAGAACTACGGGATGTATTTATTATATTTATGGTATATAGGTATAGTAGTAGATAAAAGTTATGTATGATATTTATGTGTCCAGCCATAGAGCTTTAACCGGTTAATGGATTTCAACGTGTGAAGTGTCGTTTGAATCACTTTAATAGCGGGAGTGACATAGGATGGTGTATAGGATTTTGAGATAAAGTTAGCAAAAAAAGTGAATGTTTAAAATGCGTTTATTTCTTTTTTAATCACTTTACGAAGTCTACATAAAGTTTAAAATAACATAGGTACAACAAAGAAACAGCTTTGTTTTATATGAGAACGAGTTTATTTAATAAATAGCGGTAACGTACTTTTTTTTCTTTACTCATATAGCATAATCTACAATTGGATCTTAATATTCGATCTGTAGTATAGTCTGCTAAAATAAACCGTTAGTCACTGGTCACGAATACTTTTCGCAGATCCACTAATATAAAATCAAGCTCGTTTCAGTACTCACTGTGTGCATTGTACCGTTAGTTGCAATTTTGATAGACATAATGTACATCTAAATCGCAAGTAACGGTGAACCTTGGCAAGGGCACTGCCAATTATCATGCAGGAGCACACATCAAAGAAATAGGTATCATTCTCTTAGAATCAATCGTATATGCTTATATTGTTGATCATTATTCTATATCGTGGCTACAACAAAGAAACAAAATCGTTTATTTTAATTAAAATAATAACAGGTATTTTTGAATTGTTAGAGATAGAAGTCAGTAAAAGTTTAAGATTTTATAATGTAAAATATTTTTATGGGTAAAAAAAATATATAGAAAATTTAACTTTCCCATGTATGATAAGAGCATGTTTACAAAAAGTGGTAGCGTGATTATTTGTAGTACACATATGCAGAGCTTACGAAATAATAAATTATACATTTTTACATAAGATTTCTTCAAAATATTGATCTGATACAACATTGAAGACATTCTGTTAATTGATTAAATTGCTTAGATAGGTATGCAAAAAATAGATAAAATATCTGAATGACTGACTCTCTTCCTGACAAATGAAAAATATCTTTGATTGTTTTAATTATAATATGTATATGATTTACTCCCAAAAAAAGAACACAAAGTAAACCCAGATTCAGAATAACCGTTAGAGGATTACACAAAGTGTTGTCGCGCGTAGGAATCGAACCCACAACACTCGGCGCAGCACCGAGCTGACCACTTAACCACCACTGCACTTTTTACATAGTCAACATTAGGTAAATTTATTTTTTTAAAACACCTTCGTCAGTTCTCCAATCTCCAATCACATTAACTGCGATCGCTTATAATGTGTACCGTACTGTAAAATAGATATTTACTATTGATGTCGACATAGTGACACGCCGTGGACGGTGCCTTGACCCGAGTCTGTGTCGTTTTAACACCTCCTTTTGCAATACTATCAATTATATTACAATTTACGGGTCTTCATGTTATTTTATTATATGACAACAACCTTGTTGTCACTCCCAAATAAAATATACCGTTAGACGAGTAATATCATTACGGTGTGTATTTTATTTTAATTATTTCATCATGATCATTTTTTATGTTAGTATTAGAAAGGATATCTCATTCTCGCCTGAAATTAATATTTAAATGTGAATCAAAATATAGACACGATCTTCCAGAATAGAAAAGAGATGAGCAGATTTATCTTTACCTATTTGTATCTATAATAGGTACCTGCCTACCTATAAATACGCTTCAATCCTAGTCTCTAAAAGTAACAAAAGTAATATTGTGTATTGCTTTTTAACTGCATTCTTAACATTAAGATACTTTAGTACATTTCTAGTCCAATTCTTTCATGTATTTCCCATTCCAATCTAGGTTGTTTTACACTAAATTAATTGTTTATGGACAACATAATATATCAGTAGGCAACCAAAACGTTTTTTTATAGACGAAAAACAAACAAGTTTATTATAAATTCATTTAAGGGAAGTCATAAGAATACCTAACTGTGACTCATCTAAGTATAATATTGCTTCTTTAAAATTTATTGTTTATAAACAAAATATTTACCAATTTTACACCTATTTCGGCGACGACACGGTGATTCGTCAGTTACCGGTATTTCCTTGTAAAAAAACTCATTAGCATTAATAGCTTTATAAATTGTTAGTTTGATACTTTTTTGTTTCTTGACGAATTTCAGAATATAGTCTCGCTTCTGTGATTGGCTCTGGGATATATTGCCAGAAATAGAACGGGAAATAGTAACAGACTGGGTAGGTTTTTTTAAGGTCTGAAATACTTTATCTAAATTGAAAGTTGTTTCTATTTAAATTTCTTTATTCATTTATTTATATTTATTTAAAGAGACAAAATTGGCAATGATTTTAGTGTCGCGGGGGACTTTAAAAATATTGAAACTACGCTCACAAAGAACACCCAGACTAGCGGCACATATTTTTTGAGTACACTAATTTCTTATCCGGTGCGGTAATCGAACCCACGAACCCTGGCTCAGCAGTCAAGATCACACTAAGTTTTTTGTTTGTTAGTTATAAATAATAATTACCTTATCTACTTTTCTTTTTTTCTGTTTCTATTCGTTCGTCAACGTCTTCACTACGTAGAATACATTATCTTTATATTATAAACTGCGTGAAAGATGATATGACTAGAAAGGGAATAAGCAATTAAAGGATTGGCAGATAGAGTGGCATGAAAGATGAGAACACATTGTACCGCCTCCAAATAAAATTGCGATAAATTTAAGACGAAGATAATATGTGTAAAACTGAAATCTTGGGCTATTTCTTTAATTAATTTAATTTTTATATTTGTTATTTGACAAGATACAAGACATTCACTAAAATTTTATATGAAAATAATCTTTTTTTTTTATCGTGTGGAAACCCCCCCGGGTCATCACTTCACAGGAGCTAACAGTGAAGTGGTATGTCGGACTCGAACCGACTAAAACCACACGGTGTTCCGTCACTAGTGGGTCTATTGCAGAGGACGCGGGACTCTGCAGACCTTGGTCGCCTGACCATCGGGCCAGCTCACTTATATAATAGGGAGCAAAGCTAGTAAAAGTGCCTGGTTTCCTGCCGCGAGTCCTTCCACAATCCTGAGCCTCGTAATAAGTAGTAAGAAATGTACAGTAGAATTTTGAATACAAGAAAGTTGATATAATACGTAATCTGAATATATTTCGCCGCAATATAATCCCTGCATCGGCTTAGGATAAACCTTTGGCGCGTTGCCTAATGGTTTTAACCCGACTTAGTTGCTAATAATAAAGTAAAAAATATATCAAACTTATTTACATAATATAATTGGCTTAGTAGGGAAATTTCTTCAAAAGCAATTTTTGTGCCAAGAATTTTTATAGCAATATTGTAATTGTCTTTGGACACAGAGAAAAGTTGTATACTTAATAGACAATTTCATTTTGGAAGCAAGAAACGATAAAATACTCAAGACGACTGGGTTTGAATTGGAAATTCCTTTTAGGCAACGAACCATAAATATAATCTTTCATTAACAAGGACTTAGTATACCAAAGTTTTGGAAGTTTTAATGTTCAATCCGACTTTTTCGTATTGTTAGTCTAGGAAATTTTAAGTTTTCATATAGCACCAGTTGTTACCTTAACTTTTATTAGCATTTATGAGTTCTGTTCTGATACCATCAGTCGCAACGTGATGTTATACAGCGCATACAGAATATCGAACCAAAAAGAATTATAAATCTTACTGGCAAGACCCGACATTAGCAAGTCCTAATAAACAATCATTTAATGCAGATTGCAAATTGGAAAGCGAAAGGTAGGACGTCCAGTGAAATGGAATGACGACCTAAAGAAGATAGCTTGGATGAACTGGAAGCGAAAAGCGGAAGACCGGGTGCTATGGCGCACAATGGAGTAGGCATATGTCCAGCAGTGAACTGCAGTAGTTATTGACTAATTGATTGAAAAAAAAAAAAGAAATTATTGGACTGAAATGAATCACCCACTAACTTTATGTCAGTATTTTAAATTAATTATCACAAGCTTAACCATGAAGTAAAATATCGTCAGGAAATCTGAATTAAAAAAGGACTTCAAAGCGTTTTCCAATTACTGAAAAATAATGAGACTCGAATAACTTAGGCATTAAGAGAAACAATAAAATCAGCAGCGAAACTCTTATAAAATAAGATAGACTTACCATGCCGTGGTGTAGCGGTGTGGAAGAATAGGGCCATAACATTTCTTACTGTGTTTCGTAAAAGATAAAGTGATCAGACTGTTACTTATCAGACAGTATATAAAGTCTGTACATATTTGGATGTATATATGACAGTATGTATGTACATAGCTGTCATGCGAGACCCATGCATAGGTACGGATGGGCGGGCTCGACCGGTACGATTCCACGGCCTCACAGAAAAACCGGTTGAGAGCCATGCTTGCGTTGTATTTCGCCAAGATTTTTGAGTTTTCCGGGGCCTAACTTCACAACTTAATAAACTTATAAACCATTGTCATCACCCAAGTTTTCATGTCTACGAAATCACAATAATCCTTAAGATATATTAAATCGGTGACAAGTTACCAACAGTTGTTGAACCGCATTCTGCGTGATTCATTGCGACCGACTCCGAGATATTTTATTGTTTAGCAAGACAATGTAATGTTGTAACAGCTAAAGTTATAGGTTCATTTAAGCTAGATTTCAGGGCTTATCTAATGAATTTAATTCATAATACATGAAGTTTGGATTTGTGGGTTGTACTGAGTAATCAGTTAATGGTGAAAAATAATTACATCTTGTAAATGATATGTATGAACTATGAGTTACCTAATACTGTCATGATAAATAAGCTGCTGATAGGATAAAGCTTTTATTGGATGGAACATATTTAATTGTTCAGAGAGAGTACAGTTCCCGGAGGCTTCTGTCTTAGGGTATCCCGGGTCATCTGTAGTAGACCCACTGGTGATAGAACACCATGTAGTTTTAGTAGGTTTGAGTCTGATATACCCTTTCCTTATATATGTGGAGATCAAAAAAAGAAAGATATAAACTTGATGAATTTTTAAGAAGCAACTAGTTTTTGAGCGCTTTCGCTTGTATTAGTGTTAATTATGTTAATTAATCTCTCAGGATTGTTTTTCATATAAAACTTATCTTATGTCCTGGTGTGTACCACTGACAAAGGTTAAGCAAAATATTCTGATGGTCTGTTCAAGCCTGCTAATAACATTCAGATACGGTATGACTGTATATACATATACTGTATGATAGATAACAATGCGATCCCTTAATCCTTAATCACCACTTACGATACCGATGGGGCGGCCAAAATCTATTCCACCGATAACAACACTGCAGACAAAAAATAAAGACAAACAAAAAAATACATGTAGTCTTTACTTTACAGCTTCTAACTTTAAAAAGTGTGTTTTATCTTAGTCGCCTACATGTCTAGTACTTGCTCTAAATAAGTGACATCATCTTATTCGGGAGCTTGACTTCCAAAACTAGAATAGCTATGACCGTCTGCTATATATAAAGCGATATTTTTTGCTGTGATATCTGCCGGTTATCGGCTAAAAAACTTATCCATAACGAACTCTAACATGATGTAATGTTTTGGTGGATCATGTAATGATATAAATAGAAATGGTATCTGATAATTTAGTGGGATTATTGTATGTATTTTTTTTTTGTTTAGCTTATGCTGTCCAAATGCTGGGCAAAGGCCTCCTTCAGATCCGTCCACATACTCTACTTTATTACCACGCGTCAAATCAATACGCCTTGGGCACTGGTGATGGCATGGCATAGCTGCTGCCACTTGGAGCCTATTTCTTAATCTTCTATACATTATGGGGTTGTAAAAACATAATCCACCGGGCCGGTCCAGTGTATATTAGAGGGTCGAAAGCTCCTTGATTGTTTGCCCGTTGAGTGTACCACAAGCAGGTGAGGTTGGCTTGAGTCTCGATAGTTCTTAGTTGAGCCTTCTTACACTCCTGTATTTATAAAGAATTTAATTGAAGGCCTCTTTTTAACTTAGCAGTATAATAGAGAGGTATTGTAAAGAATACGGAGTTACATACCGAGCATATAACTATACAAATTGGTCAAGGAGGTCGGACTTCCCATCATCAGCCAGTTCGAGTTACATGGTATGTAACCCTGACCTGATGTGGTGTACCATGGTATGTATCTTGTTTCTCAGATATTGCATACACTTCCACATCCACCCGTAGTAAAAGCAAGATTTCTAAGCCATATTATTTAGTCCTGACGTAGAAGAGGTGCAGAATGTGTTCAGTTAATAATCAGCTAATCGTATGCATGTTTAATATCGACATGGTATAAAAATGTTTCATTCTGAATTTAACTGGCATTGAAACTCGACACGAAACCTTTTAGCAGTAGACAAAGAAACAGGCTATTGTCCAACGTGAAAGACAAAAAAAATACATTAGCATAATACGATGTGCATTTCACTTCTGCGCTAAAAGTAATATCCAGTTCAGTTAAGTATTTAAAATAACGGGTTCTGCTTTCAGCTGATATCTGTTACTGTATTTCGTCCTTAAAAATATCGGAAGTTTCGAAATCTTAACGCGTTGTTAATACTTGCAAGTCCAGATATTATCACTAGAGTGAATCTATTGTAGAGAAATACAAAACAACACATCGTTACTAGTATTGGTTACTAGCGATTAACTATAAGGTGGAACTGCTGCGTTAAGATACTAACAAGCTTAATATTAATTAAAAATATTTTTGAAATAAGGTTTTTTAAATAAATGGGCATGTTCGTAGTTTCGTGTACATAATAGTTAAAGAGTTCCCTAGTCAGAGCCAATCCTGCATAAGCTCAATCGAACACTGAATTAATATACGTTACAAGTTCAATAAAAGCTTGTAAAACGCTTTATTTTACTAAAAATATTATTCATTAAATCTCATTCAGTCTGAGTGGAATCTGATAGACAATGTTACGCAATCTATTAAAGAAAATTACTGCATGTGCGTTGATTATATAAAATATGGCCCTTACGCTGTAATAAATAATAGTTTATTTATTTTAAACTAGCCGATTGTTTCAAATACTCAGTCAAAAAAATTGACGTGCAAATATTTCTGGTGATGTCATCTTACCATAAAAAGTTTGACAGTGGTAGAACCATGCTTAGGCACGAATGGGGCGGCTCGACCAGTGCGATACCACGGCCTCACAGAAATCACGTTGTGAAGTAACGCCAAGCGTTGCATTTCCCCGAAATGAGTGAGGTTTCCGGAGGCCCAACTCCCCCTATACCCTTTTCTCTCTCCTCATACCCCCTCTATTCTTTCCCCATTCTTCATCACCTTCAAAGGCGGCCAGCGCACTTAAGACTCTTGAGTTGCAGGTGTCCATGGACGGCGGTTATGACTTACCATCAAGTGTGTCAAAAATGCCCGGTTGTGAACAATAACCCCATATTAGATAAGTGGAACTTAATTATATTTGGCAAAATGTAATCGCTTATTACGTCCCTGCATACTCCTTCGTTGATATAAGCGTGAGTATATGTATGTAATGTATGTTTTCTATACAAAGAATTGAGAAAAAATAATTTAATTCATAATTCAATTTTATTCTTTTTAGTTCTTCATTTCAATCGTAAGCCTATTTCATATTATTGAGTAACTGGATTGCTTACTCGATTTGCTACGAAACAGATTTGCTGTTTACATTTTTCATAGTCAATATACACACAAACAATTTGCATACAAATGTACTTCAAGTCCATGGTAAGTCGAACAGGGTCAAATGTTCGATTGCCGTGTCAGTTGGTTGTTATACATCACACTTCTGCGTAAGCATATCCTGGTTTATGTAGATATTAAGTTCTGATAAACTAGATCTTAAATTCGTGTTTCGTATACTTTAGAAGGGACAGTGGGCATTATTATTGAATCCAATTTTAACCGACTTAAACAGGAGTAAGTTGTATGTTAGAATGTATTTTATTTTGTATTTATTTATTGTAAGTACGATACGTATGAATCTTTAATTTTGACTTTTTTATGATTTGCCATAACATGCGCATTGAAGGCTACTATATATTTAAAAGGCAGGTAGTCTAAGAAACTCAAAAAAGAGAAATTTAATAAAAATATACATATCTTTTTTATGGAATTAACGTGCCACTGGATGCCCTTTTTATTGGCTTTCACACATACGTTTCCATGACACCGCCATTAATGGAATTACTCCATAAATTCGTGAGATTCCATAAAACGATGCCATTTACAATATATCTTTGTGAACAGCCTTTTCTATATATAGTTAGTCTTCAGACTAAAATAACGCTTGAGGTAAATTGTATTTTTGCTCTGCGTTTGAAAGCCGTCTCATATTGTGCTGCACGAACTTAAATCCGTGATCTTACACAAATGTATAAAGTATAAAGTAGAAAAAAAGTTTTTATTTGAAGATAGATATTGTGATTTTTGTAAAATTTCAAGTAAAGTTAAAAAAATTCAAGTAAAGTTAAAAAAAAATTTGACAGTATCCATTGTGAAAATGGCATTTTTGCTACACCTATTTTGTGTTCCTTAGCTGACGGTGAATTTCTCTGAACTGACGTAAAATTTCTGAATGACTTTCCAACTATTATTTTAAATATCCTGGGGTTCTTTAAAGATCCAATTGGTTTTTACTGACCCGCTCTATAAAGAGTTTCAGGTACTTACTTTGTGAAATGTATTTTTTTCACAATATCACAATTTAAAAATAAGGTAGCAGAAACGCGTAGATTATAAAATTAAATTCAAATTCGTCAGAAGCAGCATTTTATAAGCCCTCAACTAGTAGTCCTCAATTGCGTGTCCTGCCTCACGCAATATGAGCCGCGTTCATAACAAACTGGGTAACTTTTAAATACCAAGTCTTGTTTGCTTATAGTTTGTTGCTAATTTTAGAATACTTAGGCACCATTTGTTAGTTTTATTAGTATATATTATTTATAAGTTTATAAACTATCTTTTGCCCACGGTTCCGCTCATGTAAAAGTTCAGTTCAATTGTCCCTGGTTCAATTCCAAAAGCGTGAAATTGTAACTAACAAATAAAGAAAGTGGCTTTCCCATTTATAACATTAAAAGTAATAGGAATGGTTAGTTGTCTGTCTAACTGATGGTGAATTCCATGAACACCATCAATGAGATAGACAGCTGTTTTTGCAGAGGATGTCTCAACGCGGTGGCCACGGCCGAGTGCTATCGAGTGGCTAAATAATGGGTAAATATCCTCGCTCCTAGAAGCCTGTGAATGCCCCAGGAGACTTCTGCACTTCTGGAAAAAGCTAGGCTGGCTCAACTAGAGAGCCTAACGGATTAACGGCCTAACGGATCGGCTATGAGTCTAAATACGGTAAAAGAGGCTAATACCCAATAGGTTCGCTTGTGTATCTTCCCACGACTATCGCTATTCATAATAAAAAGTATCTTATGTTTGTATTCAGGTTTCAATTTATATCTCAATTCTTTATTTTACTTTTTACGAATTATTCTCAAACTAAATACATTTTAAACATTTTTTTGCAAACCTGTGGTCGTGAATTTTTTTCACGAAATAAGGTAGCTCTATTGGTAGAATCAATATCTTCAATTTTTGCTTTCAATGCTTACCTGCCAAAAAAAAAACAAAAATATAGCATACCGTTGGCTTGAATGTAATACCTCATATGCTAACAGATTTAGGCTTGCCTAATGATAAGCGTCCCCCGTAAAGACACTACAGTTCGTGAAAGAAGATGATACCAAAAATACACTAACAAATTTTATTTAGGCACGAATGGGCCGGCTCGACCGGTGCGATACCACGGCCTCACAGAAAACTGGTTGTGAAGTAACGCTTGCGTTGCATTTCCCCGAATTGAGTGAGGTTTCCGGAGGCCCAATTCCCCCTCCCCCCTTTTCTCTCCCCTCATCTCCTTTCTCCTTTTTTCCATCTCCTCATCCCTCCTCTCTTCTTTCCGCTCTCTGCATCCCCATCTGCATCCCATCATCATCATTGAGTTGCAAGTGTCCATGGACGGCGGTTTTACTTAGCATCAGGTGACCCGTCTGTTCGTCTGTCCCCCTATAGTATAAAAAACAGAAAAAAAAAACTTAACTCATCCGGAAATAACTGCCTATCTGTATTTGTGTTACAAACTGAACTCCTAAAGAGAAAAACACCGTGTGTTCAACTTTCACATAAATTATATATATTTAATGTGGGTCTCCGTATATACATATACATATATATACAGGAACTGCATATATATATATATATACATGCAGTTCCTGGTGGACGGTTATATGTATGTGTATGTGTATATATATCAAATCAAATTTCATCCAGAACATTGCAAAATTGATTGGAAAAAATATTCCAAGATATAATCAAGTCTCATGAAGTTGAGATATAATTATCTCTTTCAGCCCATCATATTATAATACGTTTTTTATTGTGCCAGCCTCATAGGGACGATAATAATTATAGACTATAGCTTTTTTGTTGACCATACCTAGGTTGTTTCTGCGCTCTGGAGCTTCAAGTTGTTTTTTTGCGGGTTTACTAGATTTGTCGGTGGAACCGGCTGATTGAATTTAAATTTATTAATGGAATCAAGTGTTTTATATGGGGTGTATTGTTTCCAGAACGTGGATTATAAACACTATTATATATGCGGTTCACTTATACTGCATATTATATACATGGACTCTTAGTTTCTTAACCTGCCTATTATATTTTGATCGACTGCAAAAATGGAGGAGTGACATGTCCCAGTATAAAAAAAAAAACATTTCTCCACCAACTATAGACCAATTTCAAAATGTTTGCACGTTTATACGATTGAATATCTTTCGGAAAGGAATTCAAGGGGCACATTATAAGCGATCTTGATTGCTAACCCAATGGTCATGGGTTCAATTCCCCCACGGCACAAACATTTGTTTCCTAAGTAGTTGTCCCGATTCTGGGTGTTCTTTGTGTCCGTTGATATTCTTAGTAGGTATATAAAATTTTAGTGAAGACGTGTTTTTTTTTAATTATACCGCGACGGTACCGGACGATGCACTGAGTGCATGCAATCTTGGGATGCACTGAGTGCGTCGTCCGCTACCGTCGCGGCTGGACGAGCCCTGACGAGATCCTTTCGAGACCGAACCTAGTCGGGCACCCCCGAAATACACACTTGAGTTTAACCGTATATTTAAATAAATATGAATCTAATCAATGAATTTTTATTCTAATATATATAAGCCTACCATAATGACTCGTATGTATATAAAACATACACCTGTTGTGTGTAATGTGTTATATACGTTACGTATATATTTATATGGAGAATGCACTTGTTCTTCTTGTACACATGTTATTGGAATTCGATATCTGAAATATATAATCTAATTATTTTAAAATTTAAAAACGCTACTTAAAAAAAAAAAAACTCAGTTTATTTTTCTACAAAAATACGTAGACACACCTCAAAAGCTCAGCATTTACATATCTGGATTATACGGAATTAAGAAAAAGAACAGAAAAACAAAACTCCCATATTTAGACGTTGTTGGTAGAATTCTACTCGATCGAAACGATTTTTACCGATACACGACTATTACGTACGCAAGCTACAGCACTTACGGTAATCGAGTAATAAGCGAGATCGATGTAATGACTCGATTCCGCTCCCGCTTAATTGCACCTCGATATTTGCATTACAGTCCGCCATTTTGCTTTCATAGACAAAATAGAGTGTATAACTCTGTGGTTGTTATGGATTTTGCACGGTGTGCTATTACGAAGATGGAGAAATTAGTTCCTTTGTGATATTAAGTACATGGCGATGGGAAAAATGAAAAAAGCTATTGAGTATTCTCACAATACGTTTTAGTTAATAGAGTAACAAACATGCGAAAGGTTTCTATTGAAAAAGGTTAATTGATATTAGAGGTATAGGCTTTGTATTTTTAACCACTAAGGTTTCTAAAAAGCATAATACTCAGACTGATACGATCTTCAACTATGCACTAGCTAATAATACAAAAAGGAGCAACATATAATACGGGTCTATGTTTTATAACATGAAAGTCAATCGCCTGTTTATGATATTGTTTCCATCCCTCTAATGGGCTTCAAATATTTTTTTAACGCTATCTTGTACTAAGCTATTTTCTCTAAGTTTGATATAGGCACATACGAAAATAGACCTGTCTAAATAGGGCAGAAATCTGCTATGCCCTATTCACATTAAGATCCTCCGCCCACGTCCTAAACATTTTAGTAAACAAATCTTATGTACTCACACCATATTTTTATTCTTACCGCATCTCGGGAGGTCATCGCCTGGCATGGCAATCAAAAAAAAAAAAAAAACAACTGTCAGTCATTGACAACTGAACAATTTGAATACTGTATACCTTGACTTATTGATAAGATGTTTTGCGTGTTTTGAAATTTTGTGATTAAATTTTTTTCTTCTTTTTATAATAATGTTACGAACAATTATGTAAAAGTAAAAGGCATTGAAGGTTATACACACACTTAAAGCATTGCTCAACCCTTTCTAAGCTTCGTTGAATAAGTGCAATTAATAAGTTTTAGGTAGCTAATGCAGAAGTACAGTTAGCAACAAAACTCACTACATACATTTTTTGTTTTATAACATAGGATCCTGGTCACTTGATGGTAAGCGACTCCCGCTGCCCTGCAACTTTACTCACTTAATAATATAGTTTAAAGGTTTCCCTATTCTCAGAGTACAATAAGAATTTGAAAAAGAGAATTTGAATAAGAAAAATCTTTCATTCTTATACAAATCTGAACGGCAAAAGCGTTATGTAATACGTTCTTCAAATAAAGCTTCGGACTTCCAACTAAGTGGTTGTGCGTACGAATCCCACCCACTTCACTATCATCGTGAACTCCCTCTCAACACAAGCATTTAATTATTTTTTTCGTGTGGGAACCCGCACGGGTCACCACCTCACCGGCGCTAACGGAGATTTGGTATGTCGGACTAGAACCGACTAAAACCACACAGTGTTCCATCACAAATTGGTCTATTCAAGTGACCCAGGAATACCCTAACTAGGAAGCCTCCGGGAACACAAGCATTTAACTTAGAAGGGTTATATTTGTGCGGTGTACTTGTAATGTGTGAATCGCGTGGCTAGTATTACATTAACTAACAAAATTCATATTATGCAAAAATAACTGACGCTGTAGTGATTAGCTATCAATTAAAATTAACATAAGCGGTCCGATTCCCCTCCCGCACATTGGCTTATGGTCCAGCATTCTGTGTACTTCATAATTAGTAATTCTATAATAATAATAATAATTAATGTAATTTGTAGGTTTATTAATGTGAATAAAGAGGATAATAATAAAATATTTGGATCTAGCCCATGAGGTGGTCGTCATGTGGGATGTTAGTTCTGCAATCATAGTGCCGATAGTCATATAAGCTCATGGGTAGATTGCCAAGAGCCTCGACCAACATCTGCAGAGGCTCACGTTACACAGCTGGGTTAAGGGCCTAATGCAGAAGGCAGTCCTTCTTGATACGGCACATATTGTGAGGAGGTTCCTGTCTCTGGAGCCCTAACCACCGGTAGCTTGGTCCCTGTACCCAATACCGGTGGGACACTATTTTTTATATCTTTACATATATTTAGTTTTTATTTTATATTCAAAAATGTAATTTGTATGTTTATTAATGGGAATAAAGAGAATAATAATAATAAATCATTTATTGCCTGAAACACGGTTTTATAAGATGTTAATGACATAAAATAATGTTCAACATATTTCGCAGATTCTCTTCATGCAGGGCACGCCACAATCGTGGCAGTAAGACCCGTTATGGAGGATTGACTGGAGAGGCGACATGGTAGCCTCTCCTACCGGATGACGCAGGTACGTACCGGAGATGGCTGCTTCGGGAAGTACCTGTGTCGAATAGGCCGGGAGCCTTCCGTGAAGACACTGCACTGCACACCCTAGTGGAGTGCCCTGCGTGGATGCAGGAGCGTGTGGACTTCGCGGCGGCCATAGGTGTGGGTAGCCTCTCGTTGGAGACCATGATTATGTCCATGGTCTCTAGCGAGAGTGCGTGGGATTCTGCTGCCTCGTTATGCGAGGAGGTGATGTTCGCCAAGGAGGTGGCGGAAAGGGAACGGGAGAGGGTTAGGCAGCGCAAGCTGATTTCCGGCCTCCATAGTTATGCACGAATGCATCTTAGTTACAGAATAACCTGACGGTCTGACGTCGGTTCTCATTTCATCAATGAAAACTGGCTTTCATCGGATCTTAATCCGCTGGATTATGATGTATGTTGAGTTTTAGAGAGTATGGCATGCTCTAAACGCCATGACAATGTGGAGTCCCTAAAACAATCAATAAGATTGGCAGTGAAGAATTTTCCCGTAAAGAGAGTGCTTATTTCTACTGATAAGAGGCCTCATTATTTAAAGGACTGTATTGATGCCAATGGAGATCATTTTAAATGAGCTTCATATATTTTGTATGCGATAATATTAGTGTATAAACTAACATACATTACATTTATAAGTCTTTAATGCAATAGAAAAACTAATCTAATAATGCTTCTGATTATCGCACAAAATTTACGCAAGGGCTTACCCATACACTTTCTAATTTTCATTCACTTTCGTTTGTTATTCTATTCAAAGTTTACTAGAACGACCACGCATTTCTCGTTAGTGCTCCGCTGATGAGATGAGGTGCTATACTGATCTTGGGCAGTCCATATCCATCCCTTACCAGCCATCTTACACTACGCTTATACGTTTGCCTAATCGCGGTCTCCACTATAACACGTGTCGGCTCCAGCCATCATCAGTCGCATGGAGACATTATAAGGGTCATAGCTTGATTTTAAAGAGCTTGTAACCAATTTAGCAGATAAACTGTTGACTGGCCTGACGGTCTAGTGGTTAGTGACCCTAATTGTTCGATTCCCACCCAGGACAAATATTTGTGTGATGAGCATGATTATTTGTTCTGTCTCAGTGTATGTTATGTATAATATGTATGTTTTTAGAAGTATATAAGTATGTTTATCAACTGTCTGGTTACCATAGTACAAGCTCTGCTTATTTTAGGACTAGACCGCCGTGTGTAAGTGTGGCAAGTTATTATTATTAATCTATCAAATGCAAAAAAATTTGATATGGTTTCACCAGTATCAGTTCTGGAAGATGATGATAAAATCAACCAATGAAATAAATTATGGTGAAGTCATTTCATGTGTTTATGCATAATATTATCGTATACGTGGGTTTCAATTGATATAATAATCTGACCAGGTGTTAATCCACTCTTACTCTCAAACAATGCCGCGTTAAATGCTAACTTTCTCTACGTCCACGCCTAGAATAAAGACAATGTATTAATAATTGTACCTTCGCTAAATACTATGTTGCGGTTATAAAGACACGCCTGACTTATATATTTTTTTCCTTTCATATCAAGCTCAAGACGAAATAAAAGCAAGTAAAAACACACAAAAAGTGTAAAAGTACATGAAAATAAGTTGATGATTTGGGAATATAAAAAAGTCTTTCAAAACAACCCCAAGGTGGGGAGGTAGAGGTATGGAAAGGGGGTATAAGGA
The DNA here is from genome assembly GCA_947561695.1 of Tyria jacobaeae. NCBI lineage: Eukaryota > Metazoa > Arthropoda > Insecta > Lepidoptera > Erebidae > Tyria > Tyria jacobaeae. The sequence continues at coordinate 2,368,093 of OX387232.1, read as the reverse complement.
GGGAGAAAGCTGAGAGGTAACCTAACTCATTTGACAAGTTTAGTGTGAGTTTTTCTTTAATTTTGTTATGTATAATTTTAGTGTTTTTTTTTGACATTCATGCTCAAGCCTGTACATAATGTCTGTTGGTTTACTGGTCTGGAGGTTACGGATCCTGACTGCTGAGCCGGAGGTCGTGAGTTCGATTCGTACTCATTATAAAAACTTGTATTACCCACAAATTGTTGTCTCGAGCCTGGGTGTTCTCTGTGTCCATTGTTAAAACCTTTAAGCTTCAAGTAAAAGTTAAATATTCATTTTACGTTATATTACAGGACATAACATGTAATTTTTTTTTATACTGTGGGGACAGACGAACAGACGGGTCACCTGATGGTAAGGGATATCCGCCGTCTATGGACACCTGCAGCTCAAGACTCGAAAGTGCGCTACCCAACTTTGAGGGTGATGAGTGATAGGAGGGGAAAGAATAGAGGGGGTGAGGAGATGGGAAAGAGGAGACGGGGATAAGGCGAGAGGAATAAGAAGAGGAGGAGTTAGGCCTCAGGAAACCTCACTCAATTCGGGAAAATGGAACGCAAGCGTTACCTCACAACCGTTATATGGTATCGCACTGGTCGAGCTGGCCCATTCGTGCGTAAGCAAGGCTCTACCACTGTTAAAACATATTTCTTAGTTGAATATTATATAATTTATTAAGGGCAATTTCATATTATAACAGCGCAATTTCAGAACTAAGTAACATATTCGTAATACAAGATACCATCTTAATAATCTAAGTGACAATCTAGACATTTTATAACAATTACATAACAAGTTAATTACGTAATTAATTGGGTGTGTCTTACCACTTACTTACATCTTAAATGTATTAATTAGTTGTAAGTCTTGGTACAAATTTTTGAGGCAGATTTGTGATTCAATCAAATGAAATCGGTGACATTTGTTCTCTTTAATTTAACAGTTAATTAGCTGATATAACCATTTTTTTATAGTTGTAATTTAATAGTCAGTTTACAATTATAGCTCTATAACAATGATACATACGTTTATAAAACAGGAGTTCCTATATCATAACCACCACCGACACTTTAAATTATCTTGATCCTGCAGCAGACACAGCACTGCCAGTACAGTTGTGTTCAAAGAAATCCAGATGGAAAAGAACACGCAAATTTACAAAGTAACCTAAAATCAAATGTAGTTTTTTATTGTAGAAAAATAATTTACTCTTTCGTTGGAAATCAAAAGGGGTTTTCTAGTTAGGCATTCTTGATAATATCTTCAGATCTTATCTTTCAGAGTCTTCTGCAATATTCAAAATCTTTTGCAATACTCAAATTGCAAAGTATCAAAACCTTTTTTGTATTACATTTTCTTTTTGTTGCACCGCAACATTGGCGCTAATGATAGCGAACATCAAAGTACATCACACCTCACGACATTTAGACAACAATTGTTTTGTAATACGATTCTTTGTTGCGATCTGTCTACACTTTGTCTTTAAGAGGTGTGCATACGAATGATTTAAAATTTGTAAAATGCAGTCAAAAAATTTCAAGCAAGTACATATTGTACAAACCCAACTGACGAAATAATTAAGTTAATTCAAGGAGGTACTACTGTACCTTCAACAGTCAAGTTTTGTCCCTTAAGTGCAACAATATCAAGCCTTATTGTATGGTTCATGAGTATCTGCATTAGATATTAGATAGAGTTTATTACACATGCAAAAGTAACTCTGTCTGTCTGGAGTAACTCTGTCTGTTCAGGAGAAAAATTGTAAAGAAGGAGACTAAAGAGGGGAAAGGAAAGGGGTTGGGCCTTCGGCAACCTCACTCACTCGGTCACACAATGCAAACATTGCTTAACAGCCAGTTTTCTGTGAGGCAGTGGTAATACTCCGGTCGAGCCGGCAAACACGTGCAGAAGCATGACTCTCCCGAGTTTTAATTAATTAATTAATGAAATGAATTGGCATAAAATATTCTATGAACAAATAGATATCAACATAGGGTATGATTTATCTAAAAAAAGTACTGTTCCGAAGTATGGCAAAAGTAGAGCTCAATATTTATAAGTTTATCTCAAATCTCTTGACGATAGAAACAATGTATCAGAGCCTTAACACGTTATGAACACACAATAAAAAACAAAAGGCTTTTTAAGATTGCCTACAAATAATATAAAATTATACCTTATCAATGTGAGGGACGTTTGATGGTAGAATCTGAAACAAAAAAACAGTCATTTCGTTAAAATACTTAATAATTGTGTTATTAAGGATATTGCTGTGTTAAAACGTTTTGAGGTTTGTAGCCGGAAGATGTCAGAATTAACAAAAGACTCTTCAAAGGAACACCTAATTATAGAGTTCTTCGTACAGTAATAGAAGCTATCATAAGAACACTGGTATGTATGTGTTACGTACATCGTACTTATTGAAATGGAACAATGATGGCAAGTTACAAAAACGAATAATATTATTCAATTTACTATAACACCTTTTAGGGACTAAAGGCACTTTGAAGGTTTCTGAGTAAAAAAAAATGTACACATGCAGGTAGACTTTAATGTTTCCTGGAAGCATCTCGGTCCTAGTGTATACCGAGGTCCATTGCAGTAGACCCAGTCGTGTGGTTTCAGTCGGTTCGAGTCCGACATACCACGCCACTGTTAGCTCGGGTGGGATGACGACCCGTGGGGATTTTCACACAAAAAAAAGGTAGACTTTATTCAGAAAACTTTAAATAATAATAATAATAATAATCTTTATTTCCAAGAACACGGTCAAAATGCATAAGTTTATGTTTTTACAAATAGGCTAGCACAGCATGTTCTGCCACTTGTGGCGCGCAAATATATTACGTTATACAAAAACTATTACATCACTAAAAATCAGCTACAGGCAGCTCAGCAGACGCTAGCTGCCTGTAGCTGATTTTGTTGTTTCTCTGCTGTTTCAGAAAACATTTTTGTAGTGGCGTTTCGGGATAATCTATCGATCGATCGAACGGTTTGATCTACTAAAGATATTTAAATTGTTTTTATTATATATTTACTAATCTAAGAGTATCGGTCAAATTCTATAGCACCTTTTCCTATGCAAAAGTAATTGAGATGTTACTACTTGCAAGGAACAGTCCAATGTTATATTCGCGTTGCAATACACCAGAAGAATATCTAAATCGTAATGATAATAAAAATCGTATAAAAATTCTAAACTCATCGAAACAAAAGTGTTGTCATTAGTGCTGTATGTTTGCATAATTAAAGTATAAATTACGTACATTCTATGTTGTAATAAGCACCTTTGTCCGTCAGGAGACCTAACCTTTAGCCAGGTGTAAGTTAAATAAGAATTACAATATAATATGCATTTCAGATAAAGGAGGTAGATATAATACATGCTTACATGTACATATGAAAAATATATGTACCTTAATAAATATGAGTATATAGGAAAGTATCTTTAGCTTTTACTTCATGGCCCTTCCTTGCAGTACTCCTACAATTAATATACTTTGTATTTTTTTACTCTTGTACGTCAAAGGCTAGTAAATATTTAGTAAATTTATCGCTTGTATTTATTTCTTCTCAGTTTACAAAAACACTTCAATTAAAAAAGAAATAGGTGTAGTTACACAACTAGTTCATTCAAACCACAATTTACAGTACCGAATTACTTTAATGACTTAACTCTATGCACTAGCACGTTTTTTTGTTATTATTATCTTACATAAGGATCTTTTGTAATACATTATTTTAACTTATTGTAAATAGAAGGGCTTTAACTACAGCAACTATACCTCTATTAGTTTCATCATTAACTACGAACACTGCTCTTTGTACTGCTTGATTAACAGTAATAATACATTTTTACAAATACTGTGAAGGTCGGCAAAGCTTAGTTATTGCTGGTTGAAGATTTTCTGTTGGTTTATATTTTTAAAACTGATATTGATTCTTATATTATGTTACTGCCGGTATTATTTCGCTCATTAGATTATGTTATACGCGAACAAGAAGATAGGTCCCCTGATGGTTGGTGTCTACCGCCGCTCATGGACGCCTGCAACTCAGAAGTCACAAGTGCAATGCCTTGGCCTCTGAGGTGCTGCTCTAGAAACAAGCTCTGCTTCGTTTGGCTCTAGAAAGCTATGTGTAATATGTCCCAGTATGTTGTTAATAGTAGACGATAGGCATCACAATGTACCCACTTCTGGCTACTGGGGCTTAACTCATTAATTATGTCACAGTGTTTAGTGCTGTCCTAATCTTCGCCCATGGTAAAATACAAACATATTGTATTCTAATTAGCGACCTCTTTCTTGCAACCTACGCAGACTTTCTCTTTATCTTACGTAGGGTCTCATAATACTGGGTTATCGAAAGTGCTGACCTGCTTTAAGAACTGTTTAGCACTTTATTTTTACTTTTGAATATGTTTGTTGTTCTTAATATTCACAGTAAATTTGGTTAAATATAATTGAGATATGAAATTTCTATGGAAAGGTTATAAGACATAAATAAATATACGTTAAAATATATATTTTTTTATACTATAGGGGGACAGACGAACAGACGGGTCACCTGATGGTAAGTGTCACCGCCGTCCATGGACACTTGCAACTCAAGAGTCGCAATTGCGCTGCCCGCCTTTGAGGGTGATGAGGGATGGGGGATGCAGGGAGCGAAAAGAAGAGAGGAGGGATGAGGAGATGAGAAAGAGGAGAAAGGAGATGAGGGGAGAGAAAGGGGGGGAGGGGGGAATTGGGCCTCCGGAAACCTCACTCAATTCGGGGAAATGCAACGCAAGCGTTACTTCGCAACCGGTTTTCTGTGAGGCCGTGGTATCGCACCGGTCGTGCCGGCCCATTCGTGCCTAATCATGGCTCTATAACCTTTTTAATATTGATATGAATATATTCAGATATGATCATAATACGTTTGCTTTAAACATATGTTTTATCATTCGCTCCTCATTTTTTCAAAGTTCCCAACCACCTGAACATCTGCCGTTACCAATTTAATTTAAAATATTTCTAGTAAAAATAACACTAACAATTGTATAAAAATTGTTTCCAGGATATCATTTCCCTATCCATGTGAAATTATATATAATAATAAAAACAACAGAATACAAGTACGTTTAAAACACTCTTTAACCATTCTGTAAAACACAAATAACTTGACAAGGATTCGATAATCTACTAACTTTTTAGCCATTTAAAAAACAAAAGCAGTTTTAAACAAACATTGAGAAAAAACCACAGCGTAGATAATTAGACGTTAAATAATGGTGCGGAATGAAAGCCTTGACGTTCTGACCACATTATCAATCTGTCTAACCCCAAGGGTTAGCCGGCGGTACCGAGATAACTATTTTACCAATTGTGATCATTAATACCCTGCTAAGTTCAGTAATTACGCCTATAATATTGCAATAGAGTTGCCAAGCAATATGTTAACATCAATACAGTAGGCTATTAACCTTTTTAATAATTAAGGTATGCTGTGACTTGTGATTTATTTGGTTTTCGAAGCTATTTATTATACGAGTAGATAATTAACCGGTAGACAAGCAATGCTTGCATTGTCTTGCCGAGTAAGTGAGGGTACGGAAGGCCGTGACCTATTGGTTTAGTGAATATTTTCTGTGACTGCCAAGCCAAAAGTCGGGTCTAATATTCAAACACGCGACAAAAAATTCTCTTTATTTAAATATACGGTTTTACTCACGTGTGTACTTCGGGATGCCCGACTAGTTTCGGTATCGACAGGAGCCCTTTTTCAAGGAGTAAGTCGTCCAGCCGCGACGGTACCGGACGATGCACTCAACTAACAAACTAGTCATGCATCCCCGAAATACACACGTGAGTAAAACCGTACATTTGCATAAATATGAATCTAATTCAAGAAAGTTTTTATTCTAATAAAAAATTCCGTCATTCACAAAAAGATTTCTCGAGTCTATGTGTTCCTTTTGTCGGTCATATGAATTTAAAATTGCCTTTTTACACAGGAGTAACCCCTAGCGGGTTGTCATTTTAAATAACAATAATTAATTAATTCTACAACGCTGCGGTCAGAAAACAAACGATTATATAAAAAGATAAAATATTTTATTTTTTTTATTTTCGAAAGTCTTGCCTTATTTCCCTTGTTGCACAGTATGAAATATATCTATAAATTCAATAATTTAATAAAAGCATACTTTAAAAATCAGAGTCAGGTCATGCTTATCATAAAGGTGTAGTGTCATCGGATATAAGGTGTACGCAACCTTTCAGCTCAATCACACACCGGGAAGTGGGTCTAAATTAACATGCAACATTTGAACCAAATAAATATATGTACACCGCTAGTGATATACATGCTTGTTAAAATAATAACTTTTATAAATAAAAACTTAGGTATTACGGCAAGTAAAATAATAAATAATATATCATAATAAGATTCGAAGGCGTGTTGGGTGGAGGAATGTGCTTATGAATGCACATATAAAATTTGATCAGTTGATAAGCTGTATAAATTATTATACATGTACTGGGTATATAATATATGTACGTGGTTTTTATGTCCCAGCCTGCCTTTAAATTAAATTATCGATGTTGTTTATTTTTAATGTTGTTATATTTGATACTATATTAAATTATTATTTGAACTTAAAGGGTTCAAAGTTCAAGTTTTCTTATTTTAAAATTAATAGAATAATTTGCACGGATGTGACAGTCGTTTAAGAGGTCACACTACTAAACATTATGCAAAACACAAATAAGTTGACAAGGATAAGCTAAATCAACAAATACAAATTCTACGTTGTAGAAAGAGAGTCTCTAGAATATTAAATAAGTGTATTATTGAGCTGTGTGGTTAATAATCAGTGGTTAATAAAAAATAAAAAAGATTATCTTCCTTTTATTACAACAGTCAACCTAAAGTTTAAAGTTTAGTTTATTCACCAGCTTTTTGTTCTCTGTTCTGCCACCAGCTTTATTTACGTTTATATTGCAATTTATTACCTCTTAGGAAAGTTTTAAGTCAGACAGCCTGATGTTAACTTTCTGTTAGCTTCATTTCTAGCTACGCCAACAAATCTTAGAATTCGATTTTGACTAACCTACTTTTAATTTGTAGTTTGAGTGAAATTAACCTTAGTGTATATTGTATATACATAGTTTATATGACAATATCATAACATAGAATGTTGTGTATAGTCCACTATAGTCTTCAATGATTACTAAGAAATCCGACGGCTTTGGGCTTAATTGATTTATGTTACAATGGGTGGAGTATAGATAGAAAAATTGACTTCTTAAAATTTTGTTAGTAAGGAGATAATCAAAAATAACTAATTGACTGTGTGCTGTCGCACCCAGCGAGCAAGTATCGGCGAGTCTCATTGATATGCCAAAAGGCATAAATAGTCTGCTTATTTTTTTTTGTGCTATTATATCATGAGCCAGGGCTTTATGTTCATTAACTCCTACGCAGAAATCATAATCTCTAAAATCCGTAAGCTTCTACCCTAATCTCTGTACCAAAAGACTTTCTCTAGTCAGGGTCACGCACCCAATGCTATTAAAAGTGAACGTGTCCCACATATGACACTCAGTACTTATCAGTTTCATATAAGCGCTGGAAGAGCCATTAAGATTTCTAAGAATATTTATGAAAAAATATAAAAATAAAGTCTTCTTATATTATGGATCAGAAAGTAACTATATCTGTGTTTAAGCGTGTTTTACCATGTTTGGACGATAAGCCCTGAAAATGTAACAGAAACAATTTTTTTTATTAAAAAATTATTAAAAACTGAACGCTATAATTTGGGTTTAATGTAGTGGAAAAATATAATGGAAATAAGGCGCCCCAATTCAAGCGTGTTTTGATGGTATTTATTACAATGATATTTGTTATTAAGGAACTAGCCAAAACGTGTTAAATTTGCTGATTTAAAACGCGTAAGATCATATGACGATATAGGAAATTGATTAAGAATTCAAGGATTAATTATATCATTTTATTTGTTAATGATAAACAATTGTTAAAAATTATAACACTTGTCCAATCATAACAGAAGACAATTCGGTATTATTCTATTTCTGGTATCTTCTTTTTAGTTTGACAGGAACTCTTTATCAAGGGTTGAAATCAGATCCAGATCCAGAAGATCCAGATATAGCTTGTTTTTAAATTATGCATGCACTAGTCATAAATTTTGGAATTGAGTGATGCTTGTATGGGTATCCAAGAAATACAGTGAGTACTTAAAACGGTATATCTTTATAAAATGATTCCATTTACAGATATTTTTATTACAGACTATCCTTGGTTTCTTAGAAATTCAATTTCAAATTCGCTAGTCGTAAGTTTGAAAACATTTTTTATTCATTGGCTATTAATTTTATTCGCACACAATAATTATGCTAATTGTACGCAGTCAGCTACAAAAAAAAACTGGCTTGTGAAATAAACAGTGAAAGTATATACTTTGACCTCTTGAATGCCGTAAATAAACAAATGTGTATGAAAGTGAAATTTAAACATAGACCAGTGAATTTATTTATCTTTGGATAAACAATATTTGACATACATACTGTTTTTCACCCGACTTCAAAAAAGGAGAAGTTTACAATTCAACTGTATTTTTTTTTTTATATTTGTTACCTCAGATCTATCGACTGGGTGATCATTTTTTTTATGAAAGCTGGTGCTTCCAGCCTTGACAATGGCATCCATGAGAAAACCATATAAGTCTTAAATAGGTAAATGACACTGTGGTTAGGTTTTGACAATAGCATCCATGAAGGAACCATATAAGTCTTAAATTTTATGATAGATGCGTTGAAGTCGGTTGTCTACTTTTTTAAAGTGAATTATTATGAATTTCAAATATTTAAGCAGCAGTTATCCATTAAAAGCCGCGATACTATTCAACTTTTCCTATATTTAGAATTTAGTTTTTTTGTTTATGCGTACCTAATTTAAATTAAGATGGGGGGGGGGCACAGATGTGTTTAAAAAAAAACTAAATAACAATTTTATAAAACTATTAACAAACTTTGGATTTAATTTGAACAATGTATGAGGAACTTATCCGAAAAGAAGATTAGTGTGACTGGGTTTAGCCTAACGCCCTGCTGTCATACTACATACATACACATATATATATTTTATATGTACCTTAAATTCCTAGGAATCTTGTATCTTCATTCTGACATTCAATTCTAAATACTAATATACATAATGTATGACATATACATACACTTGAAAAACACAGCTCTCCTTTTTGCACAGTTGGGTAAAATGTAGGTCTTTTTACTATGGCGATTGACGCAGTACTATTAACCAAATAGGTAAGAAACGAAATTGATATTATTATTAGCTTATATTTTAATTTTATAATACAAGTTTGTAGATGGAAGTGTCCATCAAAACCATGTAAAGCTTAACGATACCTGGTTATAGCAGAATAGAACACATAATATCGGACTGATTTTAATATATTAATAGATTTTTGATAAACAAAGCGTTGCCTTCTACTAAAACCAATATATTTATATAAGAGCTTTATTTTAATATACATATACGAGAAATTTAGTTTCGAGTTTTTTAATTCTATATTTAAGTTTTTAATTAGGAAACTCTTGTGAGACGAATTATTTTTAACAGATGCCCGTAGAAGGTAACATGCTCATCCTCTGCCACAGAAATTACTGCTGCGGTAATGTAGACATCTAACAAAACATCATTTTATACGATCATAAAAAAACTTTAGCATTAATACCCACTGAAACTATTGCTTACACACTCACGCATTTTTTCCGTCTGTTCTTTCATAGACGCTCGTTGGTAACGGGTGCTTTGTATACCTATGACTCCGTAATTGATTTTTTCAATTTCTATAGGGATGAGAGAGCATAGTAAGTAGCAAACAGCAGATTTGTACTTGAAAGGGGGTGCAGTGAAAGAGATTCTATCAAAATTACACCCCGAAAATAAACAACAATACAGTACTTCTGGTTGTTGTCTGGTTGTCTAGTTGTTGTTCATGCAATACTGATTTGGCAATGTGTCTTGCGAATATTTATAATAATAAATTTGCGTAGTTAGTAAATGTCTGACATTATATGTAATACAAATTATACATTAAAATGAGTTTCTTTCAAGAGACTTCTTATATCAATTGGTCATACCTAATTACAAAGTAATGCCATTCTATACGCTTTAAGTATATTTGAGATTCTTATGCAAATAGGATTCTAATGTTAGAACTAGATTGACTTATGTAAAGTTTATAGAAACAAATATGATAATATGCGAGCTAACTCGTGGGTCAGATGTCGAAAACTATATCAAGTATGAATTAAGAAATATGTTTTCTAAACAAAGGTTGATTAATAGGATAAAGCAAATAATTTAAATATTTTTATTACTATCGAGTTATCAAAACAGTTTCACTCTCTTTTGTGGTCACTACTGAGCTCCTTAGGATCAAAATTACCTATAAGTTTCTTCAACAAGTTAACTAAAACACAACTACCTAGTGAAAGAAAAACGAATTCTGAGCAATAAGACCGCCTGAGACTGGATATGATGTAATAATTAATAAATAATTAAACCTTAGAAGTTTTTAGGATGATACATCAAACACAATCTTTTTTGGACACTAGAGTCGAGACTCAATAATATTCAAACATAAAAATCGATCAGTATTACGGTCAAATTACAACCACTACTACCGCTGCTTTAGGTATTATTTTATGACCTCAAGTGCGCTTACCGTTACTAAAGCACTACATCTACAGCCGTATCCAGTCACCGCATATTTCTGTACCAATCACTCAACTCTCGATAGATCTGGGTTATATTTCATACACCTGGTTTTTGATTATACATATTAATGTTTGTTCTAATAGTAAACTATGTACGTGCGAAGTGCGAACAACGTTTTGAGGTTAGAATTCAACGCTATTATTTTGTACGTGTATATATGAATATTGTGTTTTTCCAGGAATTATTTTTGCATGTAGTAAAACATATACACATATATAACATACGTACGCTCTCACCTATTCATTAAGGGTATGCAGTGACGTACTATATGCCCATATGCTGCTGACTGTAGTTTAGTCCTAAGGTGAAAGATTATTGTAATCATATGAGAATTTTGGGAAGTGAATTTAGAATGTTGAGAATATTAAAAGGTAAATCGAAGAAAGAATATTTTTGGTCCTCAATGCTTTTGATCCAACTGTGAGTACTTTGACACACAGTCACGTCGTAGCGTGCTTAAATCCTAATTTACACTTTCTTCTTCTTTCTTGTAGTATAGGGGTTACAGACGGACAGACGATGCACCTGATGGTAAGTGACAACCACCGTCTATGGATACCTGCAACTCAAGAGTCGAAAATGTTCTGCCCGCCTTTGAGGGTGATGAGGGGGTGTGCGGGGAAGGGAAAGAAGAGAGGGGTTGAAGAGATGGGAAAGAGGAGAGGGAGGATGAGGGGAGAGGAAAGAGGAGAGGGGGAGTTGGGCCTCACTAATTTTGGGGAAATGCAACGCAAATTTAGCTTCACAAACGGTTTTCTGTGAGGCCGTGGTATCGCACCGGCCGAGACGGCCCATTTCGTGCATGGCTACCGCTGTTATAGTAGCACTTCCGAGATAGTACATTTTAGAGTCAAATTTGAAAGTAATTTATATTTGATCGGCCAAACAAATTCACTAACAAATAAGTGGTATGTCAATGGGTTAAACATCACACCCACAATCATATAGCTATAAAGATGTCACGAGGTCAGCAGAGTACATTATTGTTGTAGAACTGGTTAGGTAAACATTTCGAATAGCCTTTTGTGTCAATCGGGAAGTCACTATGTGTCTATATATGTTTAGATTATGTACATATTTAAAGGGAAGCTGATTTACAAATGTCGAATCGTAATTTTAGAACCAGTTTTGGATTTGACTAATGAAGATCGATGAATGATTACGATAGATTCAATATACATATTCACATACATATATGAGTTCAAATTTACTATAGATTTACAACCTATATTTAAGCAGCTGCTAAAGAAGTATTACGTATAAATGTTACTTTTTCACGTCCCATAGCTTTAACGGCTTGATTGATTTGTCATATAAAGTTTTCTTTGATTATAACTTATATACTAATATAACGATATAATCATACGCTTAGTTTACATGGCTGTTGTGGACTCTTCCGTCCACAAACATGTCATATTACTTACCAGTAATGTGACATGTATGGTGGACTGAAAACCTCGTGAAGATCACAGGTCGATAACGGATGCAGACCGCTTTCGACCGGTGTTGCTCTTGAAATTTTTTGAGTGAGGCCTATGTCAAGCAGTGGACGTCCTAAACACAGCAGCAGTCACGTAAAAGCCTTTTGCCGTCAATCGGGCACTTTTGGGTATTAGATGAAAGAAAAATGGAGTAAATTAGATTAGATAAGAGTATTTTTTATACATATAGATTAGGGATTATAAACTCGAAATAGCTATTGCCAGTTAAGTGTTACAATCAGTTTCACAAATCAAAGTTAAACAATCTATACTAGCGTCTGCTACTAAATTCTGTATAGCGTCTTTAAAATATTGCGTTATCTCCACACGATTAACGTAATTAATAAAATAATAGCCACGTAGATGTAAGTTGGATAGCTTTTTGACCTTCAGGTCTAATAGGTCTGCGGCCGTGGGGACCTCATTACTGTAAAGTTCTTGTTTGAGGTCAACTGTTTTAAACGGACCTTTCTCTGGTTTGTTTGAAGTTCGTGATTGCCCATAATATGGTATTATGATAAATAGCTTGGGAGTAATGCCTATTAAGCGAAATGAAATAAGCTATAATGGTAAAGTGGTCTAAATATTGACCTCTCACGCCGCACCGTTAACAAGGCGATTCCCGAACCTGGCTTTTAAAAATTAATTTACGTTTTACAAATTAATGATACGGGTTTAATTGCCAGGTAATAATGTGTTAAGAGAACATTGCAAGAACATTGTAAGAGCTTTGTTTATAATTTGGATTTTTTCTATGCACTAACATTTTTTTTTCTCCTAAGGCAGTCTTAGATCACTATCATTTGGTCTGCGTCAGGATATAAATATATTCATAACATGTATGTAATCAGAATTGTATGTATGTGTTCATCAGCTATCTGGTTAGCATAGTACAAGCTCTGCTTAGCTTGGGATGAGACGGAGATGTGTGATGTCTGAAGTTATTATTAATTATTTTGACATGGGTAAAGACCAGTCTTGTAAACTATTTCATTTAATTTCCCTTTTAGAGAATTGACTTTTACGATGTCCAAACTTAATATATACTTTCATAGAAATCAGGATAGTAAAGCAGAGCTTAAGAATTGTTACATATTTTCGCTGTCAATATTTATACTCGGATATTTCATTACACTTATGCAGGGTTGTCAAGTCTATAAGAACTAGAAAACATTTTATTGCAATGTTTTAAAAACTTTCAGTTTCAAAAATATTAATTATAATAATGATTGATCTGATAAGAGTCTCGACCATCTGTCCATCTGTCCCGCTACTTAATAATAAAAACAAGTTAAGTGTTTGATGCAGAATGCAGGCCTTCTTTATACGGCACGCATTGTGAGGAGGTTCCTGTCTCGGGAGCCCTAACCACCTATAGCTTGCTCCCTGTATATCCGATGCCGGTGGACTACATTTTTTTTATTATAAATACTTTTCATGTACATTTAAAAGTGTGATTTATATTTAATAAAGAAAACCATTATAATATTTTACTCACTGCCATACGTGGGAACATATTGAACTTACAACAATGAGAGCTGTTTCAAATATCAATATTATAGATCGTATCGCGATTACTTGAACCTTTTTGGGTCATAATTGTAAATAAATCTTCTATTTTATTCTTTTATTACAAAAACTATAAGCTTGCCAACCCTATTCTGGTCAAAAGAAGTGTTAAAAACAAACATTTCATTTAGTAACGCTTTGAATGCATTCCTAGTGTTGATGAGTACGTAAACAGTACCTTTTAAAAGCGGCAACATTTCGAATAACTGTGTAAATACTCTGATAATACTCTTATTAGGAAATGCGTCCGACACTTGGGCGGCCGTCTCGTGGCTCTAACGGGTTTTTCTAAAGTATTTTTGTTCGAATGTTACCTCATATTGGTGGCTGGTTTTAACGGGTCCCGATTTTTTATTTATTAGTACGCTGGATACTGCTACTTTTGAATAATTTAATGTATAACGGTTAGAACGGTGTTTTCATTTTGTTTTTAAATATAGATGCAGCTACCGAAATTGAACGATATAAATGTAACGTTGAAGAGAGAAACGCGATAAAATAAAGTTTTAGATTTCCGAAGATTGCCATTTGTTCTGCATTTCTCGTTCTGCAGCACTTCTTTGGAACTCCTGTCTTTTCTCAGATATTCCTCAGCCACGATTTCTCGTTGACCTTGACTTTTATTTTGCCATTTTTAGCAATTATGTACATCGTTGGCAATTGCAAGATCTCGTATTTTTAGTGTCTAAGCACATGTTCAAGGTATGCAGCTTCCATTGTTTAGTTTTTTTTTTACTTTTACGTAACATTTTGTATGTTTTAAGGCTTAATTTAGTAATATGTCTGAACTAAAATTTTATAAAACTACAGGCGCTAATAACAATACGTAAAAAAATTACCTATTTAAGATTTTTAAACCTTTTTTTTTTGTTTTATGCAAAAGGGGTGTACAATAACTTGAACGTAACCGATGAATGGGTTATAACGCATATAGGATGAACAAAGAAACAAACGAACATTAATTTTTATTATACACTAGTTCTACCTGCCGCGACTTCAAGGGCGTGGCGTAGCATTCATATTAATATTTTTTGCGCCGAACTTTGTGTCCTTGGAGTTTCTTGCTTGTTCTTCTCCATATAATCTACGTATTGGAACATACAACTATCTTCATGACTGACTAAATCTTCCTCTCGTGATAATTCAAAAATGATTTTGATTGGTTCAGTAAAGGAATTTGATTTTGAGTTTGATTGATGGATTTAATAAAATGCCGTTGAAATAAATCATTACAAATTTATTTATTTCTATTATTATAGATATAACTTATATAAAAAAATATATTATATAAAAAAGCTGAAGTGTGTAAAACTGTGTTAACTGTGTAGGAAAGAAGTGTGATATTTGTCCAGTGTATGTATGTACTTATGTTTCTTTGTCACGGGCTACCTAGACGGCTTGATGGATTTCAACTTATAAGGTATCATTGGAATCTTAATTGTAGATTGGACATGGGATATTAGATTTGGAGATCATAAAAAAAATGTGAAGTTCATAAATTAAGTATGGTTTTATATTTTCTTATAATTCTGAATGTTACTTTACGAGCGTTTCCTGCAGTTTCCTTGCGATTACGCTTTGCTCTTGTGTCGCAGTATTATGTTTTGTGTCTGACACAAAAGGAGCGTATTAAGTTTAACAGTTAAAGTAAGTTCAAGGATTAAGCAATCCAAGAGCTTTAATAACAAGCTACCTACAAAATTTAACGTGGTGATATAGCCGCCTTGTTCTATAACCGTGGTCGGCCACAAAAAATAATTATAACAGAGATAAATTACAAACTCAAGGTTACGAAATTTTACAGTTAATAATTTAAATTAAAAGAAAAATTTACAGATAAAGTTATTAGTTAAATAGAAACAACAGTTAGGCTCAGAGCAGGGCTCGAAGAGGCTTCGATTGTAGTTGATTAGATTTGAGAAGGGTGGTGAACTGTATCACACGACAAAAATATTTAAGTAAAATGATACTAATAATTTGCCTTCAACAAAACTCCCTTTCTGTCCTCTTTCCCGTTTTAAAACGTCTACTTTCCCAAGCAAAGTCGTCAGGCAGACGCTCGGCCATAAAATCTTGCACTAACCCCAGTTAAATTTGGGACAAGGGTAGGGGTGTAGATTTTTTTTATATATAGGGACAGCTAATCAGAAGGGTCATCTGAATTTAAGTGACCATGGACTCTAGAGTCGTAAGTGCGCTGCCAGCCTTTCAAGGTGATGTGGGGAGGATACAGTAGAGAGCCCGGTAGACAACAGGCTTGTCCTTTATTACGTTAGTGGACACAATTCTAATTTGCAAAATGTGTGTGTTTGATACACCTCTGCTGTATTCATGTATTTGAGGGAAAGGGGAGGGGAGGGTAAAGAGGAGTAGTAGAGTTGGGTCTCCGGTACCCTTACACACTGAGCAATACAATATAAGCATTCTTTGTCTAATGGGGGTGATGGGATGTCTAATGTCTGGGCAGTAACTTATTCTAACCGAGGGTAACAGAACTTCTAAATGCTAACATAGGGAAAGCTAATTCATAGTTTCTTTTTTTTATTTTTTTATTTGCCTGATGGTAAGCAATAAATGGAGTCCAAGAGTGGTGGTCACCATCCTCATTGCAGTCTAGTAATTCATAGTTAATCAAAAAGATAATTTAAAAGTACTTAATTAGAAAGTGGAACAGCAGTAAACATAAGCATTTACACACAACTAAGTGGGTACAATAACTAAGAATAATTACAAGTAATATAACAAGTTCGCCCACATGGTTCCATATAAGGCGCAGGCCGGCACACCCGGTAGTTGTAAATATAGCTATGAGTTTTGACTGATCATGTATATTGTCATGTAGAAAAGTTTTTGTTTATGTTATAAAACATATGCTCACGCCTGTATCCCTTAAGGGGTGGGCAGAGGCGTATTAAACATTTTGACTAAAGGTCAAAATGTTTGTGCCAATAGTGTAGCCACACAAACATGAGATGAGACAGTTAGTCAAAATGTCTCAGACAATTTGACAATTTCCTGCTAATCCCGATACTGTACTCCGACTGTTACAGGTGTTCATGACACCTGTAACAGTCGGAGTACACTAATTTACTATTACTAATGTAACTTCTAACTCCGGAACGATACTGAGAATTTCTTAGTACGAAAACCCAAGAGCGCTTTTTGCCACGGCCCATGAATCGAACTCGATCGACCTCTTGATCGACAGTCGCATGCGCTGACCGCTATACCAACGAGGCTGTCAAGTATTATCGACCTCATACCCACATAACTACATTCATCCTGTATTCTCGATAAATTATAAACTGTATTCTTTATCCCTTAAATTTCCACCCTTAGATTCAGAATTCAGGGGTGATATTTTCTTCAAATAAAAATAGCACCAACCCTTACAGGATATACAGCCGCACATACACTTTTGAGTTGCAGGTTTCCGTGGCCGGCGGTTGTCACTTACCACTTGTCTGTTCCCCTATAGTATAAAAAAAATATGTTAAAACCGGTTCACAAGTAGTAAAGATATTGCGTAACACAAGAATAAACTGTTTAGTTGCACATTAGAGTGCTCGGAGTTCCCGGCACCAGCCCGTTGTGTTAACGAGCGACCTTGAATTACTTGTACTCTCCTATAACCAATATCCGTTTCTTTCCCTTTTTATTCTCATTTCTTGTCAATTTACTCGAAATTTTCCCCATATTTCCCATAAGAGTAAAAGCTTTGCCCCTTATTAAGTAAATAGACAATATTGTAATCGGAAATTGTAGGCGTTCATTACCACTCTATCTACCCTTTGTGGATACGGACGTAAGTATATATATAAGGATGTATGTGAAAAGAAAAATTTAGTCGTGTTAAGATTATCCAGCTTTTTTACGCTGTTAAAAAAAATATGATTAAGTAACTCTTTTATTTTCCGGGGAGAAGGTGTTACCCCTAATGATAAAATTAGAAAAGAGTAAGGTAGAAGACCCGCCCAAACCAAGAAAAAGTCTGCGACACCCGTTTCAGGTGTTATGAGTATGTAATGAGAACATATGAACATATGAACAGGCAAGTGCTAAACATGGACACTGGCCCAAAAATAAAGGTAGACTTCTAACGTGGATGTCTGTGATCAAATAAGATGAAGCACGCACAAGTGAATGACTCCGACGACCCAGAACCAAAATATGAAATCGGGAACTGACCCCGAATCAAATGGGAAAAAGCTAGGCAAAGACAGAGAGCTGATCCCTACGATGCTTCTCTAATGTGAAGGGAGGGTATGGCCCTCAAAGTCCACGGCGTGGTCACCTACCAATCAGGTGGCCAAGGTCTGCAGGGGTATCCCGAAGGCTTCCTTCGCAGGGTATATCCCGGGTTCCCTGTAATAGACCCAGTTGGACGAAACACCTTGTGGTCCAATATACCACCTCACCCTCAGCTCCGGTGAGGTAATGACCCGTGGGGGTTTCCACACGAAAAACAAAAGGCAAGCAACGACAGAGAGGGAGACAAAAATAATACAAATATACTAAACTGCTACTACTTAACATATACTAAATCCTTAAATAATCAATTTTCTACTGCATGGTGAAAGTTTTACTAAAACATATTTTAGTTCATATTTTGTCTGAAACATACGAAACTAGCTTTTGCTGTTGTAGGGACGACTATAATCTGTTTATTTTGGATTATTCAAATGTATATTTCGACTGGCCTATTAGTCAGTGGTTAGAGATTATGACTGTTAAACTAGGAGTCATGGGTTTGATTTCCACACGTGTGTTCTACAATTAATTGTATTTTTATCAAGTTCCCACGACACAGGAATAGTTTCTAACGCCGGAGTTGTCTTTCAAAAAACATAAAGAATATTATTACTGGCAGTAATTTTAATCCTTGTCATAAAATAACCTTTAAAATTGAGTGACACTTAAACCTCTTTCAAGTATTTGATTTCGATCACATTATTGTTTTAATAGCTATTGATACCAGTTAACAGTAACGAGTTATTGCTCATCGATTTCAAAATCATTACCCACCAGTCATGGCCAGATTTCTCTTAAGAAATTCATGTCACCAATTGTCTCAAAGCCCATTGTTTTAACTGGTTCTACTTACAATAACCTACTATGCCATTACTCTATATATATGAAGCGTGATGATAAAGGCCTTGAAATTTTATGAAGTGGACAACTCGATTAATTGTCATTTCTATTTTGAAAGGTAACCTGTCGATTTATATAATAACTAGCTTCCGCCCGCGGCTCCGCACGCTTTGAATGTGAATGAAAGTAGTCTATGTATTTATTCAGGGTTTGAAGTATACAGATATCACTTTAGCACTTAAGTCGGTAGCAAACAAAGAGACATATGGCATTACTTTCGCATTTATAATATTTATTATTTCCATCCCCATCACCTGCATGATTGGCACTCCACCACTGTGCGCTTCTCCGAAGTTTTTTGCCTCGCACAGTCAGCCTGTGGAACAAATTGTCGTCTGCCGTATTATCGGAAAAGAGCGTACTACCCAAAATAATCATAAGTCAGATAAGGAGAGTGAGGCCCTTTAAGCAGTACTGGCTTGTCTTTTAGGGAAAACGGCAACAGAGGCATTATTAACAGATACACCCCAGTAAGGTATATAAGGAATTCTTAAAAAAGTGGATCAATTGGACTGGTGTGGGCAGCACAAGTATTTGTAACAGTATTAATGTTTGTATTATTCACATATAATTGTAACACGAGTACAATTCGATTCTTTGTATAAGTTCATTGTTGGCGTAAGAAAATAATCAGTTAGGTTCTAAATGACGGTGATATAATTCTACGATAGGTACATATTGACTTTTAGGCATTGTAGTCAACTACACCAAACTGCTGTTTATAACTCAGATATCTAAATCTACATACATTCACGACTATTTTCCCACGGGGCATTCAGGGTACATCTTACTAACTAAACTAAGTACCTTTCACGAAAAAGGAGCAAGTTTATTTTCGTCAACGTTAGTAATTAAAAGGATTTGAAGTATATTGGAAGAAAAAGTTGGGAAAGGAAAGGCAATGATGGGAAAATGAAATCGCTGTCGCATACCTGAGACTCAAACTGGCATTACTATGAAGTCTAAATGCTCTTATGGTTCAAATTTAAAAAATGAACCATGAAATCAGTGTCGTATACCTGGGACTCAAACTGGCATTAATAATGTAGTCCAAGCTCTCCAAAATTGACACTTTACAGGTTCAAAATTTAGAATATAAACGTTTGACACTTGATTTATAATAATATTAAGTGTCTTATACTCTATTGTTTATACGGATGACTAAGAGAGAGTAAGCAATAACTCGAACAGTTTACTGTCGTAAACATAGGGGACTCTCACCGGGCAGTTTAAGCCTAGAAGGGTTCGAAGGGTTCGGTCAAGGTTCAAGATTGAAATTTAAAAACTAAACATATAACACGTACGTATACATTGACTTTATAATATTCTTTGCTAATAGCATATTTTTCCTTATACAAAACTGAAAATATTTTTTTTTTGTTTGTTTCTGTAATGGTTCTTACACATCTGTCATTCCTTTTAAGGATATAAGTGTTAATTGTAATGTAAAGCATGTGTTTATTAACATAGAGACGAATATGCTAATAGCAAATTATAAATACTGATGAGCAGCATTGCATATCCATGTGATTAATGAATAGATGCATCTGGAGGCTACCTCTTTAACAAAAAGGAGTTAGGAATGATTGTGTTGCGGGAGACAGAAGAGACAGACACCAAGAACGCTCAGACTTTGTAGATCACTTTTTTTCAACATATTTAAATGTAACCTATACGAACAGGTCAATCAAAAGGTATTTATGTTTATCAATAAGTTTTTTTTGATAATCTACATAAAATCATTCTCAATCACACGATTGATATGTGCCTCTAAACTAGAGCGAACCCCAAACAACCGATGAACGTGATGGTTCGCAATCGCTGTTTGTTTTTTAAATAGATCAACTAATAGGTCCCAATTTAATAGCAACCGTGGAGTTCCGATATAGGTTTCAAAGATTATTTCAGGAGAAAGGTAAATAAGAAGATAAATGTTATGTTTTAAATTGTGGCGACCTTCACGTAAAGCCAGTGAAGACGTGAAACAGAACTAAACATCAACTATTTTAACTACAAAATAAGATCCTGAATCGCGATATAAAAGTTATCGCCCCGATTAGTGTATACATAAAATTTCCCAACATTAGCGTTGGGCAGCGGTTCGCTAGGCGTTTTCATCTCGCTTGGGTGTAGGATCCACTCTTCGTCTTTACGGAACATAATACCCGTTCCTTTACAATATGTCAAAATTGTATAAAAGTAATTAATTGGATCTCCTTATCTGTAGTGACACTTGAGTACACAGTTGATTTAAAAACTTTACATTGATTACACCATAAAAGAAAATAGGTTGACAATCAAAGGAGATAAATCCTCAACAGGTATATAAAATATTTAAAGTTTACTTACGAAAACTCCTTATTAAAAAAAAAACAACAGTCATTAAGCTATTTGCAAAGCTTTGGGGTCCTTGTAGCGTAGTTAATTGCACAATTTAATTGTCCGACTTTAGAGGATACGAAAAGGTTAAAACCTTATGTGGTCTTAGATAAACTGGTGGATAGATTCATAGGTTACGTGTTGCGTGTGGAATGCATTCAAATGCAGCCTTGCAACAGCCTTCATTAATCAAATTTAAACAGATAGATGACAACGCTATTGAAGAAATGATTCTTTTCGCATTCTGCTGTTTTTAATAAGGCGCTTTACTAATTTTCTGAAGAGGATTTTTTTAGGAATACTCGTTATATTGTATATTTTTTTTATTTGAAACCTAAAAAACCCGCCTGTGGTAAAAAAGACGAAATAAGTTACTTATAAAATTGTACATGCATCACCTTTTAAAACTCATCTGATTTTGATATTGTTACTAGATAAGATTGGGACATATTAAAAAAAAACTATTTGATGAAAAATAAAATACGATTTTTTTAAAGTTACATACCAGGGACAACAGGTGAAGTAAGATTGGAGCATTTGGGTTTTCTATATATACATATATATATAATGTAGTCTAAGTGTATATATATATGTATATATTTAACATTTTCTCTAACAGCACTGACTGACATCCATTAACTTCTCAAAGGTAATTAAAGCGTCTCTGTTCCACCAGCGGTTACTACACGCCGTTTGTTTTGAACAATAAGTTATACTTTCGAAGCCATTACTATAGAAATGGAAAACAAGTCTCACTTTCTCCTTCCAAACGCTCAGGTGTCGTTCTGATAAATTTTCCAATTTAGTCGGACAATTTTTTTAGACGAAAGTGGGCCGGAAAATGATCAGGAAAGTGTGTATTGTTTGATTTTCTAGCTTTCCTTTGTGGTTTTGGTAAGTTTGGAGCAATACGGTTACCTAATATGTACCTATAATTTTAAACAACTTCGTTTTTAAATTTCTATTTGACGGCCCGTTGGCGTAGTGGTTAGTGATCCTGACTGCTAAACCAGAATTAATATGTTCGATTCACACAAATAATAGATGAGAGAATGTGATGAGAGCCATCGCTTATTCTCTTACTTGATTAACTTTATTTATAATATATATATATAATGTGCATGTATTTAGGTAGTATATGTATGTGTATGTACACATAATAGTGTAATATTGACATGTTAGATGTTATTTAATTGTCTTAATAATAAGAGGTAAATAGAGGGCTCGGTCCTCCAAGCGCAAGGCAGTTCTAGTTACAGGTATACGACCCTAACTAACTCGAGCTCTTGCTTATACTCCTGTATTGACTGCTCGGATGGCGTAGCGGATTAAGTGGTCACCTCGCCACTTAGCCGCCGCGCCTAGTGTTGTGGGTTCGATCCCCGCACGGGACAACACTTTGTGTAATCCTCAAATTGTTGTTCTGAGTCTGGGTGTTCTTTGTGTCCGTTGTTTGAATGTTTGTAAAGTCCCCCGTGACACAGGAATTAATCCTAGTGCGGGAATTGTCTTTTTAAGAGCGAAAAAAAAAAAAAAAAACAATATCTCTTAACTTGCCGTTCTATCCTCTCTTTTTTATTTTTAGTATACGATAGGGGACACACGAGCAGGCGGGTCACCTGATGGTAAGTGACTACCGCCGCCCATGGACACCCGCAACTCAAAAGTCACAAGTGCGTTGCCGGCCTTTTGGAAAGGAGCACGCTCTTTTCTTGAAGGTTTGAAGGTCACAGGCTGGTTGTGCGAGGCAAAAAGCTTTTGGAGCAGCACACAGTGGCCGAGTTTTTGTCAATATACTCCAAATTTTCCTAACGTGCTTGCCTTTTATTACATCAATGATACTAAATTACAATCGGCAAAATGTTAAATGTGGGCGTTTATAACGCCTCTGTCTGCCATTTCGGTGATACAGGCGTGAGTGTAAGCATGAATGGGAAAATTTCAGCAATAAGAAGAGGTAATTAATAATACAGCCGCCTTTTATATAATTTAACAGTTTTACTTTCTGTTGTACATTATTTGGAAGTCGTCACAATACGCATAAAACTTGGACATATTTATTGCTACCACAAATAATTTCCAATGCATATAGTTCACATACATTTTAAAGTCGGAGAGTCATGCTTCTGTAAGTTGGGGCCGGCTCGATCGGAATATTACCACGGCCTCACAGAAAACTGGCTGTTAAACAATGCTTGCATCGTGTGACCGAGTAAGTGAGGTTACCGGAGGCCCACCCCCTTTTCCCTTTCCCATCCCCTTTTTATCTCCCCTCTTATTAATCATCTCTTTCACGTCTTGATTTACTTTTCCCATTTTTCCCATTCTCCCTTTTCCCTATCTAAAATAGCGGACAGCACTCTTATGACTCTTGAGTTGCAAGTCGGAAGTGACTTAGCATCAGGTGACCTGTTTGCTAGTATAGAATAAAAAAAAACACTCACTCCATTATTATCGAACAGGTGTCAGAGGCGTTATTACCTTTTAATCCTATTTAAAAGCAAGGGGCAAGCTTAGTTTATTTCGAATAAATGTTGATACATTTTGTGTTTACATTGTCAAATCGCCGCAATTTGGCAAGCAATATTTATCAGACATATAAATTTTATGTTGACTTATTCAAACATTCTAAAGTCACAATTGAAAGCCGGTTGTGAAGCAACGCTTTCGTTGCATTTTCCTGAAATTAGAAAGGTTTCCGAAGGGCTCAACTCCCACTGTCCTTTTTCCTCTCCCGCTGACGTCCCCCTTTTCCCTTGTCCTCGTCCCCTTCTCTTTCCCCTCCTCGCCCTCAAAGGCTGGCAGCGCACTTACGAAACTCGAGTTGCAGGTTTACATGGACGGTGGTTGTCACTTACTAGCAGATGACTAGTCTGTTTGTCTGTCCCCCTTTAATATATATTTAAAAAAAACATATATGCGCATTTTTTTATCCATCTATGAATCTAAAATTATGATCATTGCAAATACAGTAATAAGGAACTTCTGTTAGCTTCCTTATTAAGACAACCAGAACCAAGAAAAACGTTAACCAATAATTGTAAACAAAGCATGAGTGATTCACTAGTTAAAAAAAAATCAACGAAATGAACCGAAAATACAACGAATAGGAACAAGCCATGATGTTCAGTACTGTTCCATAAAAGATACATATTTTTATTTATGTAATTACTTTAATTTATTTCCTACTTACTTAATTGTCAGTTCGTGCGCTCCTCCGATTGACTACTAAAACTATGGCCTTCACACCACTTTGGAAGATCGGCGTAATTTTCAGAAAAAACAACTTACAATAGGTTAATTTGAAAATTAATCGCGATCACGACCGATACAATTCGATTAAAATTATCGAGTTACCAAAAAGGTGTAACAACACATCATGTTATCAATTCGTATTGTATCGGAATACATATAAGCGTACACCCCGTCCCGGTTAATAACATAATACATTTATAACTGTACACAAAGTGATATTAATAATTACTTCACAGACAACAACACCGCCATCTGATCGCAAACTAAGCAGAGCCTCAGTAATGGTAACCAGACTTCTGAAAAACATACTGTATATATTTTTAAATACATAAATAATGTTAATAAATTACACCAAAGACAGAACGTTATCATACAATTATTTTTCATAGGTGGGAATCAAACCCATGACCTCTGGCTTAACAGTCAGGATCATTAACCACTAGACCACAAGCCAGGTTTCTGAAGCTTCTACAAAATATTTGAGTTACTTTCATTTCTTATTTACAAAATAACGAAAATTAAAAATAAATACGACTGAAGACGAAATAAATTTATATAGTAAAGAGATCTTTTCAGACACTTTTAAATGTCAATTAGTTGTGGTAATATTAGATGGTGTGAACATTTTCTCAGAGAAATCTTGAGAAGAAAAAACTTAAAGATCCACGTTAAGACCTGTACAATGTTAGTAATATATTCGAGACGATGCAAGTAAATCAAATTGTAGGTTTAGTCGAAAGGTACCTTGGCAAAATGTTTCGGTTTGAAGCCCTGAGTACATTAATCCTTTCGCTGGAATGTATACATATGTATGACTAATTTTATTTAACACAATTGCAGCCAAAGCCGTTGAACGGATTTCCACATGACCAGACATTAGATACGTCTCAGTACAGTTTTAACGGTTTTTTTTTTATATTAATCTAACAATTATTTTATACTATCCCTCAGTCTGAAACCAATATATTCCTGTAATTCTTATTTTTCGAATTTCCTATCTCAGCACCGTCTCAAGGTGGTCCAATTGTGTATATGAATCATGCAGAAAACCAACCAGAAAAAAAAAAAAGGTGCACCCCAGTACCAGCTTCTCTCTCTTGCAGTAGCCTACGACCGACCAGAACCTACCAGATATGACCTTCAAACCTTCAAGAAAAGAACGTTTTCCTTGGCTATTGCTGGGAAGTCAATTCTCTCTACCCATAGGTTGACCTTCAGCCACGATAAAATATACTCCTCATTTCTGTTTCGTTAATCTAGATAAGCTTCCTTTATACATAAAGATTTCAGGTACATGCAAATAGGGTACAAAGAAGATCCTAAGGCCAGGTGTACACAACATTCAATTATACGTGACAATCAACACAATTAGAAGAATTGTATTAGTTACATGGCTAAACTGATTGAATAATGAACGTTAACTAAGGAAAATAAAATTTAAATTAAGAATAGTTTAATAAAATTTGAATAAGGAATATAACTGCGCACTAAAGTACACTCTGCTGTTAGTTTATTAAGGCGGATTAGATTTCGGATGGAGGAGCGACGATTTAAAGAAAGTAGCTGAGATAAACTGGGTGCCAAAAGTGAAGAGGCCTAACATTGGGAGAGGCCTGTCGAAAAGTGGACTAATATCTTATGACAAATTATATAGTAGCTTTCTACTATGTCAGTCACTTGGGAACATTATTTTTTTACTGGATGAAAAGTAATCAGTGTACGTATACACGTCACAAACAAACCCACTTTCAAATTCATAATATGTAAGGGAGTAAGAATTTACAGCACTTTTTTTAAATTGCGATTTGCAAATTTTTAATAAAACTCTGCCTTTTCTTTAGGATTTGGAATATGTACTATACATATGTACAATAATTTGATGTGAGAATGATCAGGAACCGTACCCGCAAATTCTGACACTGCAGTAAAACCGTCAAACAACTCGCCACGGCCTTAATATAATAGATTGCGTCGTCTGTTTGGTGTTTTAATTCATCTTTTGTGTTGTGATGTTTTAATTCATCTTTCAAACTACATCTTCAAGATAAAAAATATAAACCACAAAAGTTTTATCCCTACTGTTCAAAATATTATCCTGGGTGTCGGCGTATCTTTGTGTCAAAATTGGTCCAACCGTTTGAGCGTGAAGACGTAACACATATAAAAACAAGTGAGTGTTTGTCTTATGAGTGTGCAAACTTTCAGTTTAAAGTGTGATCAACAACAAAAAGTACTAACTTAAAAAAGCTTGAAAGTCGAAGTTTTTGGAGTCTCTAGTGCAGGAGTCTATTAAATAGTATTATAATAAAACAAATATACGCACTACTCAACATTTTCCATTACGCAATAATGATCATTGGTAATTTTTTTACTTTACTCCATAGTTTCCGCCTACGTAACACGACGCTAAAACAAACTAAATGCATGACTAATTTTACATGGCAACATTAGGAAGCGAGTGGTGGCAACACTGAAGCACCCGTTACGTCATCACAACTTTTGTACATTAATACTTTTGTTATACGGAAACGTTTATGATAATTGCAGTTGGATGTTTCAAGTGGAATAGAATTAAATGGGCGGGGTAACAACTGTAGGAGCTTATTTATTAGTTTGATTGGTGTACGTATTAGAATACAATGAAACATATAATTTGTTCAATAGAATCTTTCATAACGCCGTGAGCTTTGAACTGACGACTTTTTGCTGTAGCAATAAAGTCGAATAAACAAAAAAAGTACTTCTGATTGTAGAGATAAAGATCGTGACTTTTTTTCAGAAGGTGTATGTATTACGCCTTCATTGATTTTTACATACATACACTCACGTCGCTATCCCCGAAAGAGTAAGTAGAGGCGTCGTAATTTAGTACCACTTACGCAGTACGGGTTAAGCCTATTCCCGTCATTAGGGCACATTGGGACTGTATAATCTGTATATATACTACCTAAAAGATAATAGTAAAATCCCTTAGTCGCCTTTTACGACATCCATAGCAAGAGACGGGATGGATCTGTTCTATTTTTTTTATAATGTAGGTGGTCAGACGAACAGGCGAGTCACCTGATGATAAGTGACAACCGCCGTACATGGACACCT
Organism: Tyria jacobaeae; assembly: GCA_947561695.1. Taxonomy (NCBI): domain Eukaryota; kingdom Metazoa; phylum Arthropoda; class Insecta; order Lepidoptera; family Erebidae; genus Tyria; species Tyria jacobaeae. The sequence continues at coordinate 2,340,317 of OX387232.1, read as the reverse complement.
CAAGAGTCTTTAGTGAACTGCCCGCCTTTGAGGGTGTTGAGGGAGGGGTGACGGGGAGGCTCTACCACTACTACTACTGTTAGTGATGATAAAGAATATGTATAATATTATATGTAGTTATAAAAAAATTACCACTTGACACTTGACACTTGAAATTTAACCTCTTTTTCAGAACACCGCCAATATATAATTTTGTTTTTTGTTTCAACGAAGTAATCTCTGGAACTATCAGGTTGATTTGAATAATTATTTTTATTTGTATTATATAGAGTATGTTTTGACAAATAAATTAAGACTAATATATTAGTGAACTTGCTTGCGGCTGGTAATAGACACACAATATTAAAATAATTATTACGCACTCTCTATATATAATAGTATGATTAATTACAGCAGTAAACGTCAATTAATCATAATTATACAATTTTATACATCATTAACAAGTTAAAGCATTTAATTTGATTGTTTACGGTACAGTTAATTGTTTATACATATAATAGACATTAAATATACCCTTGAAAATATTTTGCAAAAGCATGCATGTTCAATCAAAGCCAAAGATGAGCAAACGAAAAATAAACAGGAGGAAGGGAACAAGGGGACCTCCAATGCATGACAGTCATGGAGTGAAAAATGAACTTGACTTGCACAAGGTAAAGCAATTTAAGTTCAATTTAAGATAGTGCGGTGCAGTATTAGTCGTTACTAAGTAGTTCACCATATCTTCCCTAGATGGCGCTGGAATATATTTTCCCCATATGTGGATATAACTGCAAGCTCTATATCTTACGTTCACTAAATGTCAAATATATTTTATAGTTTTCTATGCGGCTAAGACTATTTGCATATAAACACGTAATTGGTTATGTTTACTGAAGCTAACCCTTAAAGACAGTAAGGACAAAAGGCCTTTAAATCAAAATGAGGGCTCGGGCCTACCGGATACAGGTTATATACGGATACAGTTTGAGTTACGGGTATACAACCGTGTCATCCTCAAACTATTGCTTACACATCCTTATCTATCCGTATATGCAACATTGTATTTCTTTTATTACCTTCTATTTATGTTACTTTGCCTTTTCAAATTTTATCTTCTTTAATTTCGAAAGTGCCTGACTGCCAGCAATAGGATTGCCCCTTATAACATTATTGACACCAAACTTAAATTGTTGAAATATAGGTGCTTAATCCTCCTCTGTCTTTCAATTCAGAGATAAAGGCGTATGTACGTGTGTCATGATTAATTGACCCAGCGAGTATCTACTCGGAATTATTAATCAACATACAATTAGAACATAAAGATTAAGGTACATAATCGTTCATACTTACATATATATCTACCTGTTTCCCTGGTAGGCAGAGACGTATCGAACACCAATAATTTGTTCAAAATAGTTTAGTCACACTTGCGTAATATGGGGCAAACCTAGTGCCGTCAATCGGGCATCGTATAAAGGGAATAAGCTACTTACAATTAATTAAATTTCAATATATTAGTTGTTTCACAAAAAATCTAATAATATCAAACGTACATATGTTATCTTATATTCACACAAAAACGTATCCACACGCGTCATATACATGGTGTAACATTTGGCATTACACGACGTACCTCACGCAAGATTCCAATAACAGATATGAATAGGTACATCTTTTTGTTAGTCTCTATATAAAGCTTGGAATACATTATATTTAACGAGATATTGTGTGTTTAAATTGGGATTCTAACCTTTTCTAAATTGGTTTGGTGTTTTGGGAACTGATTTGCCTTATAAGGAACTATTAGTAATGTTGAGAGCTCGAAAATTGCGGTCGCATAGTGATGCTAGTACACGTCGAGGTCGTGCGATGCGTAGCTCACTATGTACTGATATACTTTGTGGCAGTGAAGTGTCTAAATCTCGTCAAAAGATAATATACTTAAATACAAAAGAAAAAAGATAAAATAGAAAATATAAACATTAGTTACATAGTAAAAAGTATCCATCGTTTAATTATAGTGAAATATAACAAGGTTTTCAATAGAGTATTATTATTATCTATTTATTTAATTAACTAGCATATAAATTACATTTTTAAATATTAAGTAAAAAAACTAAATGTATTTATAATATAAAAAATAGTGTCCCACTGGCATCGGGCACAGGGACCAAGATGGATAGATTGAGCTCCAGAGACAGGAACCTCCTCGCAATACGTGCCGTATCAAGAGGGACTGCCTTTTACATCAGACCGTTAACCCAGCTACCTAACGTGAGTCTCTGAAGGTGTTTGGTCGAGGCTCTTAGCAATCAATCAGTCTTTTTTTCCAACATATTCTTTTTTATATCCACAACGTTTTTGCAAATTGCATGAATAATGGATTAAAAGTTATTCTTCAGTATAGTGTACAAGATCTTTATGATTATAAATCAAACTAATATCTACTAGTATATCACAAAACTTAATATTTTTTTATACAACTAATTCCAATAACATTAAATATATTATTGATAAACAATAGTTGAGGCCAAATGAGATCATTTCTGTGTTCATCAATCACTTTGCCTTTCGATACATCAATCACTCGCGCGCAAAGATTGTAACGCCCACTGGCTTCGTTCGTATTTATTTATGTTATTAAAAAAAAATTGACAAAGGTCAAGCTGCGTTGGGTCTAAAATGTATTTTTTTAGGATCGAAGCTTGTGTATCTGTTTGTTAAGCAAGTATTAGAGAAATACTGGTTTGATTTACATTATTCTGTATTTATATTTAACACTGCTAGCTAAATATTTATAAGATGTAACTGATAAGACCAAAAGCAGTCACGCCTGTATAACATTACATGTCTGTGTTCCTACTTTTAAATGGTGCTAAATACAGTGGTATAAATTAATAAATAATTCACAAAATACCTTAAACAACTTATTGGAATTTAAAATAATGACAGTATGAAAAAACATCTTATTCTTACGCTTATAATAATAGTTTAATATATTTTATAAATTAACAATTTCACATTGGCAAGTTTTTTTTTTTTTATTCAACTGCAGATATGACATCAAATAATTTAAAAAACATAATTATGATATTAATGTTTCTGAATAAGCTAACAATAGCAATTCGTATAATAGTGTACTTATGAACGTGTTCTATATCACTTCTGCCATAAATATTCGTAAGTTTGCAAAACTGACCTTTCACTACTGACTTCGACAACATAATAATAATTTTAGACACTGGTCCTTAACTCAGCAGAACGTATACTATTGTGACCAGATAGCTGATTAACATACTTATACAGGATGTTTCAGAAAGTTGTGGTCATATTTTAGGGTCGGTTAGTTGACCCCCGGAATAACGTAAATCATACACACGTGATTAAAACCGTATATTGAAATAAATATAACGTAAATTGCTGCTGTTTTTGGAAAACTGTCACCTTACATTGAAATTTTAAATTGATCCTTAAAGATTAACTATAAAAGTAACAACTTGTTAGAGAGAGGGTTGACATGAATGTAAGTATAGGTATTTAATATCAAAGATGTTGTTGTCACACACGGATTTTAGCAATATTCAATATTCATAAAAAATTACATAATTTAAAGTACGTTGATTAGAAATGTATACCAAAACCAGTACAGAATATAACCTCACCCTTTTTTAACAGCCTCTATTTTTTAAATACTTACGCCTTTATCCCTGAAGGCGTAGGTCATTAACGCCCACATTTTTGACAGGCCTGTTGGTCTAGTGATTAGTGACCCTGACTGCTAAGCTAGAGGTCATGGTTTCGGTTTTAAACAACAAATATTGTGCGATGAGCATGATCACTTGTTCTGTGTCTAGGTGTAATTAACTGCACGATGGCGTAGCGGTTTAAGTACCGCGTTGAGTGTTGTGGTTTCCATCCCGCACGGAACAACACTTTGTGTAATCCTCAAGTTGTTGTTCTGAGTCAGGATGTTGTTTTAAAATCCTCCGCACACAGGAATTAATCATACTGCGGGAGTTTACTTAAAAAAATATATATATCTGTCTGGTTACCATAGTACTAGTACTCTGGTGGCAGAGGGGATACGGGAGAGGTCAAATATGTACCCATCCCGTAGAGGACGCATCAGGCGCCGGAGAGCACACAACGATCTCCAGCCTCCATGACCGCTGGCCTGGGGGTAACGGGTACGGCTGCTTGTACCCTAGCAGAAACAGGCATAAGACGGTGGCCTCACGTGTTCCACGCACACCTGAAGGGGAGGCCTCCATATTTCACGGTGTGGCCGCCCTGGAAAAGAGGCGGCTATGGTATGCAGGGGTTATTGGAAGCACCCCTTCTTGGATATACCCAGGTCCCTTGCAATAAACCCACTTATACAGATACCAGTCTCTCACATTGTGTAAAATTCATGTTTAGAATAAGTTTAACTTTAACTTTGTGTAATTAATTTTTGTAGCTATGTGGTAGAGAAACAATAAACTATTATTATTTTTATTCCCTTTATACAAGTTGATATATACATATAAATTAAATTCTGAAATATACCATATAAATAAAAAATAAATTTTAAAAATATAAAAAATAGTAGACCACCGACATCGGGTACAGGGACCAAGACACCGGTCGTTAGGGCTCCAAAGATAAGACTTCCTGACAATTATTATTACATATGACGGAACACCGTGTGATTTTAGTCGGTTTGAGTCCGACATACCGCTTCACCTTCAGCTTCTGTGAGGTGATGAACCATTGGGTTTACCACAGGTAAAAAAAAAGTACTAGTACTCTTCTTAATTATGAGTGATATGTCAAGTTATTATTCTTATTTTAATATTATTATTTTGCGGATTACTATTTAGTCCCACATACGTATGGGGGCATGCCCGTTCACCAACATTTGAATTGCATCCTTTGTTGCAATTTTAGTGGTGTAAAAGATCATATATTTTTTAAAATTCAATAAAAAGTTATGAAAACTTACTCTTATCAACATTTTTAAATATATTTTTAAAGTAAAATTTATTATAGATATTCATCTCTCTTGTAATCATTTCAAACCATATTTTCCTTCTCTATCCAACACTTGCCCTACTTCTAAAGTATGTTTACTAAAGGTTCTTATATAATTTAATCAAAGATTCCTTTAGCATTCTTATTAAACGAACCATGTTGCAATATCTGCTCATGAGAGCAAGATTGTTGTTATCATAAAGTTATATACAGAACTTCAAGTCGTTAAAATTGATTTATTTTTACTTGACTGCGCAGGAAGAGTGGTTGTAATTATCTCGTGTTTATGTATGTATGTGTTTATATGTATATATCGCTGCCCGGCAATAAAAAGTGTCATAACACAAAAACAGTGATGTTTCTTTCAAGTTAGAGATGTTAAAATCCTTTGAATCGTCACAGTGCAACCATACCCCATACCCTCTAAATCATTTCATGATAACATCAGCAAAAATAGAGGAAAATATTTATACAATTGAGATTGATTTTTTTTTACTTGTCAGCTCCAAAACTGTTTCTTTTAAAACTCTTCACACTATAGATCCAGTCAATCAGATTTTAAAAATCATTAGGACCCTTCGATTATAATGTGGTGGTTACGCCATTTTGTAAAGCGGTTTAATCAATTGAATAACACTTTAATAGTAGAAATCGTCAAGAAATGATTACTTGTTAGCAGCACAGAGTTCTCAAAATTTCAATAATAGGATTAGAAGCATCTTCATTCATTGTTCTTTAGTACCTGCGAGGCCAAATACAAAACCATTTGTTTTAAATAAACCAATTATGGGTATTTTTTAATTTTCAGTCAGACTACGTCAGTCATAAAGCTGGTTACATGTTCCAACGGAGAAGAACAGGCAAGAAACTCCAAGGACACTCTTTTATCGAATATTTTATACAATTTTCATGTTACAGTAAAAAAATGGTACATAAAATGTGAGGGATGCAATACAACATTCTGTAATAGGTAATAATTTAATATATAATAAATATAGGCGACTTCTAATAATTAGTAATAAGTATATTTTTTTGCAGTTCGAAGATGAATAGTCTCAATCCACGGCATTCATTCACGAGCATAACGCACGCGGCAGCTATCGTCCACCCGGTCGGTTTAATTTGCTCCTCATGTATTTTACTTAACAACTTTTATCGTTAGTGAATCACCTTCTCCTACCCTATCTTACAAGTCGACCAATAACAAGCTGACAAAAGGGACAATCAGCTTCCTTTAATTACCCAACACCTGTGTCAGTGACCTGCTACATCGACGGGTCACGTAGGTCAGACGGCAGTTAATCTTGTTACAACGGACCATACGTAAGAAACGCGGCTGTACCTATTTATAGAAACCACTGATAAAACTAGGAGTGTGTACAATATGCCTATAATTAAATAATGAGATGTTGTATTGATGACTCGTTCGGGGAAGAAAGCATTTGGAAAAGTCGTGTACCGAACATATTATTATCCCAAAGGAGATGAGGTAACTAAACCCTTAGGTACAATTAAAACACTACTATTGTAGTACCTGTTTAATTAGTTTTTACTCAGTGGGAACTCACGACCTTTGAGTCAGCAGTCAGTATCACAAACGACTTCACATCACTAACCTTCTGGAGTATACCTGTCTAATGACTATCACAATGATATTACATCACTCTTGCGTAACTAACGATGGTACGTGATATCGGTATTAGATTACGCTAAACAAACTGACTCACAAGAAAGTCATTGTCCAATGATAATTGTATATTATATTTGTTTTATATTATAGTGGCGCAGACGAACAGACGTACCTGATGGTAAGCGACAACCGCCGTCTATGGACACCTGCAACTGGATAATCGTAAGTGCGCTGCAGGCCTTTGAGGGTGAAGAGGGATGAAGTTATGCGGGAAGGGGAAAAGAAGGGGATAAGAAGATTGGAAAAAGGGGCGGGAGGTCAGGGGAGAGGAATAAGTAGAGTTGGACCTCCGGAAACCTCACTAATTTTTGGGAAATGCAACGTAAGTGTTAATTAATTACCAGTTTTATGTGAGGCCGTGGTATCGCACCGGTCGAGCCAGCCCATTCGTGCCTAAGCATGGCTCTACCACGTAACCGTAAGTACATATGAAAATAATGCTAGCACACCGGAATATTTTGATAAATGTAGAAAGTATTAGCAAGGTAAAGGATAAGAGGTGATTTTTTACACATTTCTTTTACAAATAAGTAATCTAAATACATACATACACTGACGCCGGTACCCCGAAGGGGTAGGCAGCGGCGTAATTAACGATCACATATTGCCGATTATAATTTAGTCCCATTAACGAACAAGGATCAAGGCTATTCCCATCATCCGGGCAATTTTGAGGTCTTATACCTATAACTGGAACTGGCTGGTATCGGGAAGTCTGAACCCTCTAACTAATTAATGAATAATGAAAACAAATTAAGAGAAAGAGAATACACAGAACAGATATGTCTATCCTGTTTGTTAAAAAATAGTACTTCAGTTCCTCTATTTTATTAATTAGGTTAAATACTATCTTACTTGGTGGTAGTTATACGAGACATACTTTGAAGCCCGCTTACCTAGATTTTTTTTTTTTTTTTTTTTATACTATAGGGGGACAGACGAATAGACGGGTCACCTGATGGTAAGTGACACCGCCGTCCATGGACACTTGTAACTCAAGAGTCACAAGTGCGCTGCCCGCCTTTGAGGGTGATGAGAGATGGGTGATGCAGGGAGCGGAAAGAAGAGAGGAGGGATGAGGAGAAAGGAGATGAGGGGAGAGAAAGGATTTTAGGGGATTAGGGGAAAGATTTAATATTTTATTAAAGCAAGACTTTTTTATTACATAAGGAAACAGAATTAATTCTATCTCTCTGTTATCTTTTACCAGCTACATGGCTGAACCGACTTGGATGAAATATATAGTATAAAGTATGGGGATACTCGGAACCCCGTGGAAGGACATACGCTATTTTTTATCGACATACCAAGTGGGTGAAGCCGCAAACAGGAAACTAAAAATTTTATATAGAATAAGACAGATTGCTAATAACACAAAACTATCTATAGCGAGAGAAATGCGTTTTGCATTTGACAGACTATTTTTCCATAGGTATTAAACAGCTTTAATTTTAAAGGAAAATACTGTACATTACACAGATAACCGTCTTCATACCAGCCAGAATAGAACAGAGCTCACTTGATTAATTGCTAACGGACGGTCATTAAGTGGGCACCATTTAGAACTGATTGGACCTTGCACTAACTAAGTACCTCAGATATTTACAGAGACATTCCCTAGAAATTGGAATTGAAGAAAGTTTTATTCTGTTATTTCCTTTTAAGTTCAACCTTCAATTTGTTTAGAGACATGTAGTTAAAAACGAAACCCTTACAATTTAGTTAAGTGTATTAGTTCAGCACTCCCATGCCATATTATAAAAGTGAGTTGATAAAAATGGCAATAAGTAGAATTATTCAAAAAATATATATATAAAACGCGACTGGCTGGCAGGAGCTGGATGCGAGAAGACGAAAATCAATCAAAGTGAAATTAGAGACTGCTATAGGCTGATGTCGATGATGATGTTGAAAACCCGACTGTATTACATTGAAATTTTATACCCTACGTCACACCTACTATTAAGATGATTGAAATGACACCTGTTACATCGCAATTCATTTTACCGTTTAGGTCCAGGGCTTGACTAAAACATCACAAAAACCTACATGCAAATGCAGTCATGTCTTCATATATACATATATACGTAGTTATACTCGTAAAATATGAGTTATACCCGTCCTACTTGTGAAGTTGGGTCACAATATAACCTTTTATACCATACTTGTATGATGACGAACATATTTTCACTTTTTATCATGTATGTAAACTCGACATATATTATCATACTTCAATAATCATAAATGTTTAGATAACAGACTATCGCTAGCGAGGTCCCAATTAAATATTAGTTTTACTTTTTTTTTTCTTTTTTTTTATTATATAAGTCTACCATAGTGCCTCTACTTTGCCTGATGGAAAGCAATACGTAGAGTCCAAACGTTGTCACCATCCTCATTGCATGTCTAGTCAATGCAGCATGGTGACCCACACTATGTCGGCCTTTCGAGATGCTTTTTCACGCTCCGCTTAAAAGACCCGGGATCAAAGTGGGAAGGAATCACGTGCGCTGGTAGGGATTGCACTGTTATTGATCCGATAGTTTAAGTACACTTCATACAGAGCTCGTTAGACGGTAATACGCTTGCCCCCTACATCATAAGTGGCGCTAAATTATATTATAGCTGCAACATCCACATGTTGCTCTTTGCCATACACGCCCACGCGTGTAGGACGTCTCTGCTTACCTCTTCAGAGATATAAGCGTGAATGTAAGTATACATATATGCCAATATCACTAAATAGACATTAAATAAATGTATCTTTTAATGCGATTTCTAGAACGCAGAAAGGTATCTTAGATGTACTTGTTTTATTTAAAAGGGATCAGTAGACTGCACGGATGGCGTAGCGGTTTAAGTGGTCACCTCGCCACCACGGTACCGCCCCGAGTGTTGTAGGTTCGATCCCCGCATGGAACAACACTTTGTGTAAACCTCAAATTGTTGTTCTGAATCTTGGTGTTCTTTGTGTCCGTTGCTTAAATGTTTGTGAATTCCCCAGCGACACTAGTAATAAATCCTAGTGCGAAAGTTGTCTTTTTAAAAAATACCACTAAATATGTGTATACTGTAAACAGAGGTCTAAAAGCAACCCCTTTCCTCCTTTCCCTTCCCAATACCCCCTCCAAAGCACTCACCACCACTATCAGGTGATCCAGAAAACAAGCACTTAGAAAAAAAAAACAAACATATTTCTATTAAAAAAAAATGTTACCTACTTTAAATGTAGATTTCGGTCAAGTGTTCAAATTGGTACTTTCACACGTCGATAGCGTATGTAAACAGTGTTATCTACAGGATATCAGGTTATCAACTGACACGATTTGATATTGCATGAAGTTGGATTGATTTCCGATGTTATAATTATAATTTAATCAGCTATTCGATTGCTATACGAAAATCTTTACACAGAATAGAACCCTCTCAATTATTTTTAAAGTAGCTTCTAGTGTCATGTTACAACACAATGTCTTCATCATCATCAGCCTATCGCTATCAGTGGATAGCGACTGGACGAACGATTCCCCTAAAGAGCGCCAACTGTCCTGATCTTGTCCAATTCGCATCCCTCCGTTGGCAACTATCTTCTTCAAGTTATTGGATAAATATAAAGTCAATTCAGTCAGTATGTCTAAATATCTTATTTATTAATACAAATATATAAACTATGAAATTAGAAACCTCGGTAAGGAGTACAGCACGTCTCGAATAAGGAAACGTAACGGAGACTGCAGTAGCCCGCAGAAGCCAGTATGTCCTGTACTTCCTATGACTGGAGAGGCCAGTAGAATAGGGACAACGAATATATTAATTTTGTCTATTACGTATAATTTGAGTTAGAAGACTCAGAATTTCCGCCATCAGCCTATTGGAGTTATAGGTATGCGACCCTGACTTGCTTGAGCTATTGCTATTGCTATTGCTCACACTCCCCAAGCCATCTGTGTTAGCAATATCAATTTCCTTTCCTGTCATCATGTTTTAAATATTCATCGGACCACTCCCTCACTCGATAGAACGCTTTTATACCACAAGTGATAAACCACTAACAGCTTAAAAAAACTTGCGTGCATTTTAATAATCTTGAAAGTAAATTTTTATTTACTTCTAATTATCTTCTTAATGTCAGTATATATATTTTGGATTACAATTTTATAGTTTGGCATCTTGAATTAATATGATAATTGAGTCAGGAGGTAAATACTGGAATTTGTCAATTTTTACTAGTAATCCCTTCGAGTTTGGACTCATTTAGTGCGTTTGAAAGTTTTTTTTGCCTTTAAAGAAAAAACAACGCTAAGACTACTTGTCTTGAAGCCAAAAACATAACGTCACTTAAAATATAACCGTCTATAAGCCATAGTGCAGAACCTCTTTGCCTTGAAATTAAATGTTGCGAAAAAAAACAAATAAGCTTCATAAATTCTGTCATTAAAAAAAGTCATAAACGTATAAATTTCTCAACTTTCTGCATATTTAAAGAGAACTAAAGGTTTTTAGAACAAACGTGCTGAAAGGTTTTGGGGGCAACAAGTTGCACGATAATTGCGCGACCATAGCTCAATTATCATCTATAAGAACAAAATTTAATTTATTTATTACTGTAACAACTGTTAATTGGACTTGAATCAAACATAATTGTTGATTCTTCACAATCAGTTGAGCAACTATTGCTGCCAGAAGACAATTATTATGTTATGTTTATAGCATCGATTTAACTCCGTTTTCGATATATCTAAATAGGGAAGTTGTTAGTCTATATTTGAATGTAGGATTTAAAAGTTTGTTTTAAACAAAGTTGCTTTTTCCAAGGTTCGGTACATCGTTAAAATCTTTACAGGTTCCTCTACCAAATATGCAATCACCAATGGTGCAGGCAGAGACTTAACAAAAGCCAACATTTTGCCACAATTTATGTTATCTCACTTGCGTAATAGTTAGAAGACTCGGACTTCATAGGTTGGTCAAATTATGGGGTGCGCGCGCAAGGTCTGGGACGAGACTGGGTCTATTCCGGCGGACGGTCACTTGCTGGTCGCGGAAGAATATCGTGTTCCCGCAGCTCTTGGCAGCAGGTACGAGGAAGGAACACCGTGGTGGTTTTATCCGGTAAATGCACACCCCTCGCACGCTGATGACCCCGTAGAGGACAGTCCATGATTTCCTTATAAAAAAATGTTAACTTATACCCGTCTGTTCGTCTGTGCCCCAATATCAAAAATGCAAAATTAGGTTTTTCTGTTACGCTTTCACGCCTTAAATGAAACTCAATAGTATATAAATAAAATAAAAAAGTGGTTTATGACAGTCTTGACGTGGCTTTCATGTTTTTTTATTATTGTCTATCATATATATATGTTCATAGCTCAATAGCTAAGAATTGCGTGTAACAAGTTTGGTAACCGCACGGAACGAATGTTTTAATGTTTATAGGCATCGGTCTGTTCCGGATCCGGGTTTCCAAAGTGATCTGGATTAATAAATAATAGAATAGCTTACTAGCTTTAGAAAAAAAGTACTTGTTCAGCCGGACTTTTTTTTAACTTTTTATTAAAAAAAAAACAGGTATTTTTAATTGTCAGGAATAGGACTCAGTCAAAATAGTCAGTTGTTGTTTCTTCTTGTTTTATTTCTGTATATGCAAATTTGTATGATGATTGATCAAGTGCCTAGTTAATGATATAATATTACTAAGTACTTCTTATAGATTGGACCCAACACTGTAAGGTTATAGACATAGCTATAGCACCGACTGAGACATCCTGTTTAACATCCAGGTTATTGATCTATTATTCCCGGTTTCTATGGTAATTAGAGGAGCGAAGACTTCAGTTGTTTCAGAGTGGAATAAATTGCCATCTTAGTGATATTAATAAAAACAGTAGTAATATATTATAGTAGTAGTGGTAACAGTAGTAATATATTTTCAGTAACAACTACTAATTATTTAAAGAAAATACAATTATCAAGTCTCTTATTCTTATTATTTATTCATATTCTATTGTTAAAAATTAAAAAAGTAAATCGTTATTGCTGTGTGCACATGATTCTTTTATTAGTTTTTTAATACCGGTATTTTCTTGTTGAAAACTTGTTATTCAAGAAATACTTCCTCAGGTGATCTCTCTATTTTATTGGTAATTGACGTAGGCATTTGTCTTCCAACTTACCTGACGGGAAGTGACGACAAGACGAAAGTGGTACGCTTATCCAAGAGAAACCTATACTTTTGAAGGATCCAGGATTGTAGTTCTCTGGGAAAATAGCCGCAGGCAGTTCCTTCCTAACCTTAGCGACTCAAACCAAAAAGCGTTTACGAATTTCAGGTATTTCGACGACGTAGAGATAGAACCCAAGCTTGTGCCTAGTGATCCGATGAAAGAATGGATCTATCTATCTCTATCTGTCTTTATTCTTGTCCATTCTATCTATCTCTGTTTTGTCCATTCTATTTTTTTCAATCTAACTTAAGTGTCTTTTTGACCTTTGTGACATCTAGTTTCTACATTCCTCGCTTTTCTATCGATACATATTATTTTTTGCCCACCATTGTTTTAGTATGTTGGATTTTTATTGTGTTCTTACAAATTAGTAGCCCTTTTTTAATTTTTACAGTATTTTTCCTCTCTTCTTAATCTACTTTTATCTATATTATCTTTAGTCATAATTATTATTGTGAATTAAATATTTATCAAATCTTATGACACTCTTTATCAGCGCAGGTAAGTGTATGCAAATAAATATGTTTCAGGTCAGCAATATATTAGAACAACAGCTGAATCAGACTGTTTAATAATTAATAAATTTATATAATAATTAAATTATTTGTTCGTATATTACTAGACTGCATGGCACTTTTATACAATACTAGCTGACCCGGCAAACGTTGTTCTGCCATAAAAAATCTATATAGGGTCACCCTTATCATTTAGGGGTCTGAAAAATAGATGTTGGCCGATTCTGAGATCCACCTGATATGCACACAAAATTTCATTAAAGTCGGTCCAGCCGTTTCGGAGGAGTTTAGTAACACCGCGACACGAGATTTTTATATATTACGTATTTTTCCTGAATAAAAAGTAGCTATGTGCCATTAAATCTGTAATCTACCCCTGTGCAAAATTTAGCAGCAAACTGTTTATCCGTTCTAACTTTATTACGTAACAAAGATCAATCCAAACGTACTCATTTATAAAATATTTCTAATATATAAGTAATACATATTCTTAGCATTTATTTAACCCTAAACTAATTCAAGACACAAACGTTGCCTATACTGTGATGGGTTCAAGAATATGGATAAATATACTTAAATATTTTGTTGTGTTGTGTATATTGTGTATATTTATTCAAATAGTGATACTTATAAACAACAAATATATTACAGAGCGTGAATAGTACCAGCGACCTTTTACTCCGCAGATTCGATTAGAGCTTTTAGCACACGTAGACAAATAATAAAAAAAATATTCAGAATTATACAATTCTATGTTCTGTAACCATAAATGAAAATTCAAATTACCACGACCACGATAAATGTATTGAAAAAAAATAAAAAAATTGACCTTTAAACTTTAATTTAATACAATTTTCTTAATAACTGCCTATCACGGAAACGAACTGTGAATATCAAAAACAAAAATACGCGATTCATGAACTAATTTCTGCGATAGTATGACACAAATTGGTTTATTAGATTAGGTGAATAGCAAATCGATAAAATGAAACCTTGAAGATTCTACTGTTTAGAATCCTTGAAGATATCTTTGACTAATATACATATTTTTGAAGGCTTTTTTATTTCTGAATAAGTTATATATATAGGAAAGTAGGTCTCTTTATTTTGAAATATCACTTTCACGAGAACGACAATTCACTCAGAATATAAACCACCTTCTTTCGGAGTCGGGTTTAAACATCCGAGATTTGTACACCAACAAGTACTTCAAAATGTCAGGAAATTTTATTATTGTACTCTACAATTCCACTAATTGTATTTACAACACTCTATGTAGAGGCAGTTCCAAAAATCATAATGAATAGGAACTTAGAAGCAGGCAAAGCAAGTATTAAAATAATAATACAAGTCCATGAAATCTAACTACTAGACTGCACGAATGGAGTAGCTGTTTAAGTGGTCACCTCGCCAATACGCTGCCGCGCCGAGTGTTGTGAGTTTGATCCCGCACGGGACAACACACTCCTCAAATTGTTGTTCTGAGTCTGCGTGTTCTTTGTGTCCGTTGCTTGAATGTTTGTAAATCCATCCTTGAATTAATCCTAATGCGGGAATTGTCTTTTAAAAAACAACCAAACAACACAAAAAACCAAGTTGTTTAGAAGAAATGAGAGCTACACAAAAATGTTAATTTTACTTAATCTTGCCTATCCGTTCGGGGTTACAGACGTGCATGTATATAAAATATTGCGGTTCTCGATAGAGAGAAAAGAAGGAAAAACCTATTCTAGGTATTCCCTTTTCTTCCTGAGGGTGTCGTAAATGTGACTTATGTATTTGACTGTTGTCCTTCCGATAGTTTGTATACAGTTAAGTTTATACAAAACCCGGTTGATGGCAATAGGCTATTACGTGAAGGCGACTTAATTATACTGTGGTCCGCAAAATGTGGGATTTGGGTGGGCCTGCCTCTTCGGGGCTATAGACGTGAGTATAATTATGTATATGCCTATACCTATAAAAAAAATTAAAACTGGTAGTAAACTATACTTAGCCGTTAATACTTAGCAAGTAATCTGTTCTGACGTCATAAATACTGACAAAGCATCGGTCAGGGTCCTTCCATATCAGCAGTAATATAGATAGGGTTGCCAAGTCTTAGTACTTAAATAAAGTACACTAATAAAAGCCGGGTGGTTCTCTGTTCACCCCATTTCTTACCGTGGGTATCGTAAAGTGCGATTAAGGGATGGGACTGTCATATCAGATAGTATGCATACATTCATAAAGTGATAGCCGGCAATAGGCGTTTGTCACGTTAGTTATACAAAATTCTTGTTAGAATAAAAACCTCCGTGAGTTAAATTCATATTTAGCTTGACGTCCGGTACCGTCGTGGCTTGAAGACTTACTCCTTGACAAAGGTCTCCTGTCGGGACCAAAACTAGTCGGGCATACCCGAAATACACACGAGAGTAAAAACGTATATTTAAATAAATTCGTATTGGCAAAATTTGGGTTATTTATACACCTTATAAAACTAATAAGTGAAATGAATACAACGTGTTATATAAAACATGGCTGCATTACAATTCTTTCTATTTTCTTTGCTTAAGCGATTCAAAAGAAACCTCACGTGTCGAAATCTATAAAGCCGTTATAGATTTTAAGTCAATCAGTCTATGATAGTCGGGTAAAAAGTAGGATTCTGTAGAAGATTTATATTTACCTTTTTAAATAGTTTTGGTATTTATTTTTTTTAATTTAATAGATTTTTTCGACTATACATGAGGATATATGAATATCGCTTAATCCACTTCACCTACCGTGCTTTATTTTAACGTAGGAATAGTAAGGTTTAATTGTGTAGTTTAATTTTATTTAAAATTCTGTCCCGTTGACAAGTTCAAGAGAAAAACAGAGAACTCAAAAATATAAAAGATGGCAATTAAATATATTTTTTAAGACGTTATTTCTCCTGTCTGGCTATTGGTCAAGTGGAATAGGGAGACCCCATCTCTTCTCATGAATGTCCTAAAAAGGTGACTAAGGGTTCGGACATTTAGCAATCAGACCTTATATATACATTCACAGTGGTAGAGCCATGCTTAGGCACGAATGGGCCGGCTCGACCGATACGATACTACGGCCTCACAGAAACTCGGTTGTGAAGTAACGCTTGCGTTGCCTTCTCCGAAATGAGTGAGGTTTCCGGAGGCCTAACTCCTCCCCTCCTCTTTCTTCTCCTCTCATCACCCTCTCCTCATCTCTCCTTTCTTCTTCCCCTCCCCGCATCCACCATCAATCATCACCCTAGAAGGCGGGCAGCGCACTTACGACTCTTGAGTTGGAGGTGTCCATGGACGGCGGTTGTCACACGTTGTCACCATCAGGTGACCCGTCTGTTCGTCTGTCCCCTATAGTATAAAAAATAAAAAATATTTCGTTAGTGGGACCAAATTGTAATTGGCACTCTTTCTTCGACTGCATGGATGGCGTAGCGGTTTAAGTGGTCACCGCGCCAATACGCTGCCGCACCGAGTGTTGTGGGTTCGATGTGGCACAATGTGGTCGTAATACACCTCTGCCTTCCCCTTGGGGGTTTAGGGGAAACAGGTGTGATCGTATGAACAAGTATGTATGTTATTTCTTGAATATTCCATCCCAATTAATACATGTAGGATAAAATCTATGAGTGTCCTAAATTACATTCATACTCAAGAAGGACAATTACGTAATTATATAATCATATTAAAATGTTAAACAACTAAATAACTTTATAGCTGTTACACAAACCTTTGACTCGCCTGACGTTATATTATGGTGCGTGAAAGTTTGTAAGCAAGAATAACGTAGTATGAATGTATATAACAATCTCCTTCATATAAAAATAGCATTGTTTTTTAATCCAAAACTTTAATTCTACTTTTTAGAATATGTGTTGGCATCCAAGTTTGATGTTTGGAACTAGGGCTCCGACCGGCTACGGGCAGTTCGAATTACAGGTATAACCCGTGCGATTTAACTGTGCACCTCGCGCTTTGTTTTCGCACTGACGGTACTAACAGCAAAAAAGGCTTATATATACAATTTTAAATAAATGGGGTGGTGGTTGACCCCTACATCCTCAAGCTATTTGCTCACACTGTCCATATTAACAGTATCTATTTTCTTCCTTTGCCATTCCTTGTTCTTACATTTGCCTCACAACTATTTTTTCATTTTTTATTCGTAAAGATGCCCGGTTGATGGCAGTAGGCTTGCCCTCTTAGTGTGACGAAATTCTGATTAGCAAATATTGAGTGTTTAATAGGCCTCTGTTACTCTTTCTTCGAATGCACGGATGACGTAGCGGTTTAAGTGGTTATGGTTTCGATTCTGCACGGAACAACACTTTGTGTAATCCTAAAATTGTTATTCTGAGTCTGGGTGTTCTTTTTGTTTGTTGTTTGAATGTTTGTAAAGTCCCCCGCGACACAGGAATTAATGCTAGTGCGGGAGTTGTCAAAAAACAAAAAAAATACAGAGGAGTTTTATCTATATACAGACAAAACCGTTTTTAAGGATGCAGATGAAATGAATGAGTTTATTTATTTTTTATTATATAGACAGACAGACAGATAAACAGGCTACCTGATGGTTAGTAATTAGCGCCGCCCGTGGACACTTACAAGTCAAGAGTAGTAAGTGCGGCGGGAAACAGGAGATGATGGGGGATCAGGGCAAAGCTATTCTGGTACATTCATTCATTTGGAAATACAATGCAAGCACTGTTTGTCTACCGATTTTCTGTGAGGCCGTGGTATTCGAGTTTCGAGTCGGTTCATTCGTTAGGCACGAATAGACCGACTCGGCATGGCTTTACTTCGGTAAAAAATTATATAAACTCGAATATATGTACACTTTGAAGAAAAGTTTTAATATTTGACAATTATTCGATGTTTGGCAACCCTAGTATTTTATCACGTGGTTTGAAAGAACTACTTGTATTCAAATGGAGACTGTACATATATTAGGTACCTTGTGACATTGTGCATGTTATATGATATACGGTCCACAGAACTGGAATGTCACCGGTAGTGGGATTAGAGGTCACGTTTATTACCTTTTGATACTATGACATCATAATAACGGTAGACATTCGAATATTTGTGTCACGAAATCTTATCTAATCAATTTCTATGAAAGGATTAGGAAATGTTTTTTATGTTTTCATCGATTATGGTATTGTGTATGTATGTTTTTGTTTTTAGGGGATTCTCCCAGCCCAGAGAATTATTCCTGTTTTAAAGCGACTTCAAAAAGAAGGAGGTTCTCAATTGTACTACATTTTGTTGTGTTTGTTGTGTACCTCAGAACTTTCCGACTGGGTGAACCGATTTTGATATTTTTTTATTTGAAAGCTGGTACTTCCCGTGTGGTGCCAATGTTATCCAGTTCTGACAATCGCATCCATGAGAAAACCGTATAAGTTTTAAATTTGCATTAAGTATATGCGCGACAAATGGACGAATAACTCAATATCGGGCCAACCGATTTCGATTATTCTTTTTTTATTGGTAAAAAAAGAATAATGGACTAACTTCAAGGGTAGTTAGATGACAGTTTGTTTAGGTTCTGACATGAGAAAACCATATAAGTCTTCAATTTTATGATAGACGCATTGAAATCTGTTGATTACTTTTTTAAAGTAAATTATGTAGGGTATAAATATAATATAATAAACTGAAAAAATGAGAGCATGACAAATAAAAACTATTTCTATATTATAAATACGGCTCTGCCTGAGTATGTACAAAATATTAGACACCGGATTTCGCGGCAACATTCAGTTCGAGTTATGTCTATGCTACTCTGACGTGCTCGAGCTATTTTTTTTTTATATCATGGCGGGGACAAACGAGCAGACGGGTCACTTTATGTTAAGTGACTTCCGCACAAACACTTGTAACTCGAGAGTCACAAGAGTGCTGTTCCCTCTGCCTACCAAGGAGATGAAGGGAAGGGGCGAGGGGAAAGGGGGTTGGGCCTCCGGTAACCTCACTCACTCGGTCACATAATGCAAGCATTTTTTAAGATCCGGTTTTTTGAAAGGCCTTGGTAATACTCCGGTCGAGTCGGCCCATACGTACAGAAGCATGGCTCTCGTTATCTATTATATATGTTGGTATAAGCAGCTGTTTCATTTGATTTCCACTGTATTTAAGTACCTACCCTTTCCTTTAAATCGTTCTCGGTTGATGGCAATATTCTTGGCCCATATTATGTGAGTGGAATGTATGTATGAATGTAAAAAAAAATAAGTCACATATTTGGCTTAAACCCACAACTCTCGACACTGTGGCAGTTGATGTGGTGAACGAAAAATCACTGCGCTATCTGAACAGTTATTTCTGCATCCGCATTGCATCCATGAAGAACAATTTGATACTAAAGTTTTCAACTAAGACATGACGAATTTATTGCTTCCTATATTTGTTCAATGATTTTATGACCGACAAAGATGGTTATACTGCAGCTGTTCAATACTTCATTCGACAAGTTGTCATTTTAACACGTTGATATTTTGCGAATTGTTATTGCTTTGAAGAGGTACCGATATTTGGCATATGGCAAAGCAACGTAAATTGTGATAAAAATATGCCATGCTTAGCACGAATGGGCCTCATAGAAAGCCGGTAGTCTAGCAATGCTTGCGTTGTATTGCAATATTGCGAGTGAGTTAGGTGATAAGATACCTAATTCCACCTCCCCTCGCCCCCTCATCCCCCTTTTGAGTTGCATGCGGCAATTGTCACTTATATTCTGGTAGTAGTAACTCACACACCACCACCTGGTGGTCCGTTGTGTAGGTCTGGGCTGGCAAAAATATAAAACTGGGTGTTTTTTTTTAAATACTTAATGACAGTCACATACTGTAGACTTATTAATAATCTTGAATATTAAGCTAAGCGCTTGTTAAGTCATGACGGTAGTGTGCTTAGAATCAGGAACCAACTGATCGTATGCAAAATGCTTTAGTGATTACACTATCGCTGCTAATTATTATGAATTGTCTAACACTGGTTGGATGTTCTTCTGCCTGTTTATCCGACCTCGTAAGAAGGAGGCTTATGTTTTTAGAGTGTGTGTACATATATGGGTAGTATGTGTACATATATATATTTCTTTGTTATGGCTTCGAGCCTAAATTGTTTGATGGATTTCGACATGCAGTTATTGTTTGAGTAGTCTCATTAATGGAACTGTCATCATATATCATTTCGAAATAAAGGCAAAAAGCAAAAAAGTGTTGATGTACTCGAGTTTATATTTGTCAAAAATTCTACTTGTTGTAAGTAATTAATACATACTAAACTTTGCAGATTATAATTTAGTCGCAATTACGTTATGGGGATAAGCCTATGGCCGTCATCTGGGCTTTTATGGAAACCGAATGGGAAAATTTAGAATATGTTGATAGGAAAGAGAGGATAGGAAGTAAAGGAAATTATTTATTTAAATATACGGATTTACTCAAATATGTATTTCGGGTAATGTATGTAATTCGCGACATTAAGGGACGTCACCCGTCGCGGCTAGACGACTTACTCCTTGAGAAAGGTCTCCTATCGGGGCCTAAACTAGTCGGGCATCCCCGAAATACACATTTAAATAAATATGAAATTAACTCACGATAGGTTTTATTCTAAAATTAAATTAATCTGCTTATGATAATAAGATTTTGTTCTATTTATTTCACTAGAGTATTTTCGTCATTAACCTTGGATGTTATAAATTGTTCAAGTTTTTGTTTCTATGCAGTGACAAAAAGAGCGATGTGCAGAAACACCAGTGCAATAAAAATTATGACTTCAAAAGAGACGAATTTGAATGCAAACCGGATAATCAAGTTTTACGTTGAGTTTCATATAAAACAAACAAAATATCGTATTATTGTTTTCTATTAAACTGGTTTTAAATCTTGGCGAGTTGTTTTATTTTTAGGTGTATTTTACTCTTTAATAACTGGCATTGTTCAATGCATAAAACAAGCATTAAGTCTAAATTAATATTATAAATACGAAGTAAGTTTGCTTATTTCTTAAGCTCTCAGACTAACTACTGAAGAATCCTCATTCTGCACACAGGTTGCCAGGGGCATATACATATATGACATTCTTTGAGGAGCTACTGTTGTTCCTGAGCGATTGACAAAAGTTAGTCAGTAATAAAAAATATATATCAAGTTTAGATTCGAGGCGACTAGACTCTTTGGCGTAATATAGAAGCATCATCCATATACTTATATATATATCCCATATGCACTCGAAAAACACCACCGTCCTTCTTGAGCGGGCGAGTATAAATGAAGTCGTCATGCGTTAATTATATAATTATTATGGAATTATTTTGTGTTTCATTTTCTTCGTGTTTACTTCCTATAACGTTTTATTACTAGATTACTTTCACTTAACCTTGGCGAATAGCATGATTGTAGAATCTATTGATACTATTTCTAAGAACACTCAACTTAGTTAATGTTATATGTTTACGTCATTCCCATGGCTAAGTGATGGGGTGCTTATTTATAAGTGATTGTGATTTGTTATACAGATTATAGGGTAAACATTACATTTATTCCCTAATATTTTGGATCGATATTTAGCTAATAACAATGCACTGACAGACAGTACTATCAGCTGTTGCACCTTGAGTGTAAGTAATAACTTTGTCGAAACAGTCGTCGTCGCCAAGGTTTGAAATGAGCTGCCTGAGTATATTTTTTCGAAAACTATATATAGCTATCAGGCGAGTTGGACGATAAACACCTATTAGTACGTAGATAGTACGTACGACGTAGAAGTACATTTATATATATGTAATCCTTCTGTACATGTATATGTCAATAAACTCTTCCTAAATATGATTTTGATGTAATATTTTTGTTGTTTGTTGTTGTAATATTCTTGTTGTCCCGGCCAATTTTGATGCAATACTCTTGTAGTTTCAGTGGTTACCTGTATTGCTATAAATTAACAAATGGACCTGGAAGATGGTTCTGCAATAGGCTTCTCCAATCGGGAGAAAAATTTGGGTGAAACTACATAATCCTCACTACTGTAAGCATATTTCTTCAAGGTGTATTTATTTCTACATACATAGGTATTTAATTCATTACCACAGAGCCTCACCCAGTGCACTACCGTCGTGGACCCACTTCTAACACAAACATTTAGCTTAGCCGGCTTAACAAGAGAACTAGTATTGCGTTACCAATGTTAAAAATGTGTACAAAAAAGAAAAACAAAAAAGTGTAAGCACATTTGACAGTGGCTATAATATGAGGCAGCTTTCAAAGTATAGGCCGAAATTGATGCACAAACACCTGGAGTCGCCAATACGCAATTCAGTATCAATGCAGTTATAAAATGGCGCCGATGCTAAAAATAGACAATATACGGTTGCCCTTACTCTTTAAGAAATTGTGCGAGAAGAGTCGAAACTATTTTGTTTTAGTTGCGCACTTCCTAAATACTTTCATTTAGATTATATCTATGTATGTATTTACAAATATATAAGTATATTTATCAGTAGTCTGGTATCCTTAGTATAAACTCTGCTTAGTTCGGGATCAGACGGTAGTGTGTGAAATTAAAACAAAATTGTAAGGTTCATACATTTCGTTCATACATATAGCTAGCCGTGTTTATGTATCTGACAGAGACTATTTTTTCCCTTAAAAACACTCCAGCGATAAGAATGATCTTTATCTTGCGGAGGGCTTCACAAACATTCACACAACGTACACAAACAAAACCCTGAGTAATAACAATTACTTGTGAATCGCACAATTTTTTGTCCATGTGATGAATATATAAAGTATTTATAAATATAAACTTATAATTATACTTATATATATATATATATATATATATATACATATATATATATAATATGTATTTAACGCATTAAAATGTAGCAAAGAACTTAACTTACATTCGCATCAATATTAGTTAGGATTCAGGAAAAGCACAACTAGATTTTCTGAAAGTTACACTGCATACTTTGTTTTTGTTTAAATCTAGGAACATTTACCTAATTACTTTTTTCAATTGCGAACACCTAATAATGTTAATAATCTCATTACAGGATGATCTTACAGAATCCCAGGTATCAAGATCTTATGTCTCTCATTGAAAAGTGATTTTGATCGTTTTAATGACTAAACGAGTTAGTTAACTCAGGCTGATGCTGAAACTGAGCATTAAAACGCACATATCCCTTAATTAAATTTGATAGCATTATTATGAACTATTCAAATTTGATTGTATATAACAATAGGTGGGGCTTTTTGTCAGCTCAGTATAATCGTAGACCTTGTATATGATGGAGTAGAAACCTGTCACCAGTAAATGCGATTTTGCAATACCTTTTGTGTGATTATGAATGCCGTATTGACAAGCGTTTATGAATTGGCGATTTGATCGTAAAATAAAGTAGAAATAAACGACTTGATTGTGAAATTACTGGAGGCTAAGAAAATAAATGTTATCAAATAATTCATTTTTAATTTAACTGAGTGAAGTGATATTATATTTCAGATAAGATAAGGTTACCAAGAGAAATCACGAATGACAAGACGGTCATAATTAATATCTCAATAAATAGAACCACGGCTAGGTGACAAGGTTCTGTTTTATAATAAGCAGCGTATCACCGTAGTCTCTGCTAGAAGAGTTTCCCTCAACCCGTGGCAATGATGAAAAGGAGACAATACTAAAGTCCACTAAAACATAGCTTACAGTTTAAAGCAAAGTGTAGGCAGGGGTACATTGATTAAGTGATAAGTTTGGCTAACCGTAAGTGGCGCCGAATGTTTAAAGGCCCATAAAGTGGAGTATGGATTGCTACCTTACCATACACAAGGTGTTGAATATGTTATGCTATAATGTATAAAACAAAAAACGAAACAACTTGAATCAGTCCTGAACTGAAGTCAGTTCAGTAAATAAGCTACAATGAAATGTCTGCCAATTATCATATTATCTATTAACTATTTGAGACAGACAAGTTCAAGGTCATAAAAATATACAAAATATAATATTTTGCTTCTTACTAATGAACGTATACTAATTAACTTGCGTTTGTGCTTAAAAAAATATACAAGTTTCAAAAGTTTTTACTTATAAAAGTGGCTTTAAATAAAGCAATTCAATCTAACTTCTTATTTTTGTGAAAATAGGACGTAGTTAAATTCTGACCCAAAATTTATTTTTGCTAAGTTTTCTGTATCAAACGCCTAAGTCAAGCTAACAAAGCCAGGGCCGAGCATGCTACCCTGAAGTACTAGTTCTTTCTCTTACAATTATTTTTATAAGGTTGCAAAATATACATGTATATATATATTCGTTGTTTTAGTTTAGTTATAATATATAACTTCTGTTACTATGTTTTCTATGAGGAGATTGGTTGGTTGGTCAAAACCCTTGGCATAAACAACAAGAGATTTCTTTTATTACGAAACTTCATTTATATGTAAACAGTATTGTAATGAGAACTTAAATTATTTTGGATAATTATATACTTACAAAGTGTTCAGTAATTTACACGTCACAGGCAGATCCTTTGTTAATACAAAGAATGCAGAGGACTCACAATACTCATAATAATATCATCCAATCATAAGAAAAACGTGCCTAATTGAAACAATTCTGAGTAAGTAACTTCAATATTAAAACCTCAATGACGTCACTTTTGAGTCAGGATGATCCAAGTTATCTTGACCTCAAAACAAAGATCGTGACTAAAAATAGCTAGTCATTACAACAATTAACATATTTCAAAATACGGATGTGGGAACACAAATATGAAAAAAATTGAAGATCAATAGTCAGTGTATCCTTAGCCCATCATGAATATCTGCTGTCATGAAACAGAGATGAAGTAATTTGAAAAAAATCTAACTATACGAAAGTCATAAAACGATCTTGGATGTTCCTTAAAAAAACTGAATTATAAATAAACAAAAAAATTACAAACTTTTACTTAAGTATAAACTAAATTATTTAATAAATTGACAAGCCTGTTGGTCTAGTAGTTAGTGACCCTGACTGCTAAGCCGGAGGTCGTGGGTTCGATTTCCACTTCGATTTGTGTGATCATCAATTAGTTGTGGCGAGTATGGATGTTCTTTATGTCCATTGCTTGCATGTTTGTTAAGTCCCCCGCTACACAGCAGGTATTCCTTATGCGGCAGTAGTCTTTATAAAAAGGAAATCACATAAACGGTACGCATTTTCTGACGTTAATAAACCCATACTTGGTAACTCTTACCTCTCTACAATGGTAGTAGTTATTTTGTAAGGATGAAATTTGCTGTATCCGAATTTCTGAAACTAGATTTTTATCGTTGCACTGTTGTATTTTAAATTTGTAACAGTATCAAACCGTAAATCATATTTTAGTTTAGGAGAATCTTAGCTCCTTATACTAAGCAAATGTTTAAAATCCGTTTCGTACCTTTTAATTCATTTTGTGTAAGAGTCGAGTCGTGTGGAGTCAACATTTTTGCAGGAATGACATTGTAGAGGAGGTGGTTGCTATGACCTTCCAACACAAAGAAGCATACGGCAACTAAGCTAGGTTTTATTATCCGATTGTTGTTAAAATTTTGTAAATATCACAATAATAGACTAGCGACGCACTTGTAACTCTTAAGTTGCAAGTGTCTATGGGCTGTGGATATTGTTAAGCAATAGGTGAACCGTCGGCTCATTTGACCACTATCTCATAAAAACAGAGAGAGAATGAGAACTTATCTTACGCCATTTAGAATCAGTAGAGAACTACTATTTTAATTTAGTTCAACTTACATGCGGTAGATGGTGCTGGGTATGGCGCTACTTTATTGTTATTGTTCTTATATAGACTGCTCAATCTTACATGAATGAGCGTCGATTTTAATTTAAAATTAAAAATTAAATATTAGTATGGTGCTGTAGACTATTAGTATATTGGATAAAATTCTTGGTTTTTTAAATAAGACTGGTTTTCCTGAGATGAGATGAGATGAAATGAGACACTTTCGGTTCTATAATATTAGTAGGTACTTATAATAATGAGTATACAAAGATTTAGGAGACGGGAAATCTATTGTTATTAGTGTAATTTAATTCTAGTTCACAGGAAGGAAGAAGTTCCAAAATTAATATACATACATATATGCCTTCTATAAGGGCTGTATTTACAAGCGTATATTGTTTGATGTGCACGTATATGAATATAATTTAACGGTTAATAAGGAAATATTATAAAATCGGTCAAGGCAGTCTCATACATATTCATACTCTAATGATATTACAACATTACGGCAGTTAATGAACGGTACCAAATTTGCAGGTCATTCTTATTTTATGCGCAAAAGCGTTACCGTTGCTTTTTTTCACTGTGGTTTTGCAGATACAAAACTCGTCTTATTTTGTTAATTTACAAAATGTTCAAATTCGATTTGCACAATAAAATCTTTATAAAATACTAGATTAAGTAATGTTTAGATTTTGACATATTTCACTACATAACCACATTTTTCCCATTTTGGGAGAAAACACGTCATTAGATTATAACGTCACTCGTGTAAGAAATAAATGAAAATAAAGCCTGGAATAAGAGATTGTCGAAGACCATTATGATCAATAGACTTATTACTTGGCTACCAGTATTAAAATAAAATGCTATTTGGGATGGGCCTGAATGGGTGCTATATCCCTCTTAAACAAACAGTGGATCTTCCTTCACCAGCCAGGGTGCTCATACATGGAGAACTTCAACAGTTAAAGTTGGGAAGTTGTATATACACTTATTGGCACGAGATCTTTCATTTCGCGGTTCAGGAGCTTACTACGTAGCTAGAGTTTTTGCTACATATATAGTTCAGTTTGTCTTAAATAGATGATGGTGATGTATGTTTGTGATGTACGTGAAGTTCAGTTTCAAATTGTTTTAACTAAAAGATAACAAACACCATTTCCATGGAGCAGTCACTGTAATGTCACCGTTACGCTTAAACAAAAAAAAAAAAACTATTTTACATGTTTTAGAACCTGGACAACCAAGACTATTTGTAAGAGAAGCCACCTTATGGAGACCACACCTAGAGTGGGAACCTAAATACTAAATCACTCATAAGAGTTCGAGATGGCTAAATTTATATCATTTGAACAGTATTTTTTTCTATGTACAATTATAAATATAACATCAATGGAGTCTCTGTTACTTCAAAAATACTAAACCATATCAAAGATATCGAAATTATCCCCAAACATTATAACATGACACAGGCATGTATTGACCTCAGTTTTAAAATTTCCCATTTCTTCGATTAAGTGAATCTTAATTTTTACCTATTCCTTTATAACTTTTTAGAAAAACCACTACAGCCATTTTATGATTCATTAAATAACCAGTAGGTCTAGATTGAATTGTTTTAACCCATTCTGATTCATGACATGAAAATGTGCGTTATCTGTTTAATTAGTCAAATAAGTTTCGATTCTAACTTTTTTATACAGGTAAGAACCGTTGGGTTTGTAAGACATTTAAATTGTTTTCCATGATCATACGCGTAATATTTCAACAGTCACATAAATGTTCCTTCTATATGGTTTCGTGACTCTATATAACTTCTGGCATAGATTGAATTGAATTTACGGTTTGCCACTGCTTATGCTTATCACTTCCAACAAATGAGTTCCATTCCTCACCAAATCTCGTCTTCTTATAGAGAGATCCTCAAACTTACTGAGACCCCATCTTCACTTATATACAGAAAAACACTCGCTTACTTAGATATTCAATCTAAATAATTTAGAGAGACACATTTTTTCAGTGTCACATTGTGTCATAGTACGAAAATTCCCCGGCTTAAGAACGTAGTTTATTTGATGTTGCGAATACTCAATGTAATGAGGTGCGTCAATTATAACAGTTAAAGTTCATTGTTCAGTTAATTTTGAACTACTATGTTCACACAATACATTTAGTACGGTAAACATCCACCTAAATTGACTATAGAACCGCAGTAAAGATGAAACAGTAGGTCATCTAAATACAAAGGTAGCTAATACGATAAACATTGCAAACTTGACATCTGGCAGTATACAGTTGTGCACAAGTCGGATAGAGCTAAACTTACTGTTCTATACTTATTGTATTAGAACTTTAAAATAGATATTTGTCTTCACGGTTCCTCAAGATTTTAAAAGTAATTTATACAATTGACAAAACGTGACGCTCTTTGAGGACTTCGTTGAAAATGCGAATGTGACGTAGTGCTTTAAGGAACCCTGGATACATAACACAATACAATACATATTTGAGCAAAATTCATTTTTGATCAAAAATTTGATTTATATTTAGAAATATGTCAAAGGTGACGCTCTTTGAGGACTTCGTTGAAAATGCGAATGTGACGTAGTGCTTTTAAGGAACCCTGGATACATAATACAATACAATACATATTTGAGCAAAATTCATTTTTGATCAAAAATTTGATTTATATTTAGAAATATGTCAAAGGTGACTTATCCGACACAAATTTTACACCTACATTACATAAGGTTCATTTTGGCGTGCCGTTTTTTAGACGACGGTGGTACTATATTGTTTGTTAGTTAATTCCGCTGCACCTATCCTATGTTTGTTTAGGTTTATAAAGTGTGTCGTTTAACTTAAGCGGCTAATTGCACGTTAAAAATATTCTGATATAGTCATTAATTAAGTTTGATTTGAATTTAATTTATCTGATTGCGTAATAAAAGGTTACGTATATAGTTTCGATCGGGTCATTGTCAATTCAATTACAATAATTTTATCATAATTATTTGCTTTCTACTTATTGTTGATTGGTGTAGAGGTCATCCATTTTCATTTATTTCGGTTTATATTGCAATCATTTACTTTTGGAGGTTGTATAACACAAATCAAATATAATTCGTGATTTATGTATAACTGTGCAAAGGCAACTACATGACACACATTGTTTATCCCGTGTCTGGAAAAATATGACTGACCTAATATAAATTAAAAACAATACTGGATAAGTCCAGACAAGACAAAACCGTAGGAATTAGGTCGAATATAAAAATACAGGGTACCTAGAAGCAGGTAATGATCTTGCACCTCGCAGTTCTCGGTTATATCTCCGGATGCTTAAGGCCTGTATCCCTGAAAGAGTAGGCAGAGGTGTATTAAACAATTAGAAATGAATTTGTCTACCAAAATTAACACCGAGACGCGACTCATAACGTCATAATGTTCAAAACCCAGATAATGATAAAACCTAATACTGTATTAGCTGACATTAGGTATTAAAGTCAAATTAAATATCAGGTTATTGCAAATTAAACATTGATTTTCTTTTCCAGTTTCATATTATGCTAATCTTTACCCAATTTTTATTATCAATGACTTACAACTACTGGATAAGTAAAAAGGATTATCATAAGATTTGTTTTCACCTCAATTCTTAAAGGCTGTAAATTTTTACGTAGATATCGAATGATATTTAGCACGCATTTGGCTTACATTATTAAAGCGAATACTTATTACTTACTTATTTAATTATTAGAAGATCTCGAAAGCGTAGTAAAGAGCTACTTTGTGAAACGTTAAACTAATAATGAAAGGGAAAGCATTGCGTTAGAATTATACTGAAATCACTAGCGTATTACGTCAGCGGTTCTAGTGTGATACCTTGTGGCACACCTCTGACTGTTAGCACTTCATGATTTTATTGAAAAAATGTTTAAACAGTGTGGTCTATATGTAGTCTATGGGTCTAAAGTTGAAACTTATTAAAATTTAACTTTAGCGGTTCCGCCCCTCTGGGCCTGGTCTATCTCGAGATCTTGAGTACAAAATTGCATAAAATTAATA
This sequence comes from Tyria jacobaeae, assembly GCA_947561695.1. Classification (NCBI taxonomy): domain Eukaryota; kingdom Metazoa; phylum Arthropoda; class Insecta; order Lepidoptera; family Erebidae; genus Tyria; species Tyria jacobaeae. Next base: position 2,310,036 of record OX387232.1, on the reverse strand, counting down.
TCAGCCGTTGTTATGTGAAAGCATAAATAACATGCATATGTCTATCTTCACAAACTGTCGTGTATATAGTGTTAATGACAGTTTTTAATCCGTCGGAAGCATTAAGTAATTAAAAAAATAATATACCTTATTTTGTCACTTGGAAATGTAAGGATTTTAATGATATATACACACAACTATGTTTAGCCATTTAAATGTTATGGTGAGATAAAAAACCGTACATGAACCTTCCTGAACCCTTAAAACATTATTCTCCTTTTTTGGGCTGTCGTGTAATACCTTTCTACCCTCTTTCCATTCTCCTCATTACCCCCTCTCCTATTTTCCCTTCCCGCAAACCCCTATCCCACATATCAATCAAAGGCGAGCGGCGCACTTGCGGCTGTTGCAGGTGCAGTTGTCACTTACATCAGTTGACCCGTCTATTCGTTTGTCATCCTATGTTATAAAATAAAACAATTATACTATACATACACAACAATATTCTATATATACTTAGTTCTAACGGGATTGATTGGAATTTCAAAGATGTAAATGGAATCTGTTTTATTTCTTTAGTTTTTAAATATTTTGTAAATTTTTGTAAAATCGTTAAACGATTTGGCCCCTTCATATCGCAGTCTCGGTGACCGGACCCAGATTGCTGGTGACAAAACTGGTTTTACGCAACAATCGAACCTATGACCCTTGCTACACAAAGACAAGACAAGAACTTCGGAATGCAAAAATAAGTCATTTGAATGAACAGGTCACATTGGAAAGGTTGACCTGCGTCATATATGTATCAAGGCAAACCAAGGGGCCAAAACTAGTTTTGTGACTACATCTACCTGCTGTCTCTGCACAAATGTTATTTTAATAATCATGCTTACATATCTCTTAACGGGTACACAGTGATATATTATATACATACATACCAACAAATTGATAAGAGTATTTACCCACGTTTTCAGACTAGAAAACAAACCCGGGACCGGACGATTGGAAGCATGCTATGGAACCAACTTCTCACTGACTCACGACACAAAAGTCATCATAATATAATACTTTTGTGCTAATACTGTGTGTAATTATATATGATATTTATATCTGGTTATTATAATTAACGGAATCAATGTTCGAGCAACAATATTGATAATATAAAAATATGTACATATGTATTAAGCCACTGCGTCCACGCATTAATAGGATGAGACTTACAACATAGTTAGGCGCCATCAAACTGTAATGAGTTTTCTGATAATTATAATAGAAATCGACAAGTCTGTCTTTGAGTTAATAATTCAAAAGTATTGAACCTATTCCTCTACATTTTTCCAAATCTAATTTGGTTCCACTCAAGTAATAGGGGCAAGCCAAATGCCATTAATCGGGGACCTTAGGAATTTAATATATGGAAATCAGGGTTATATTGAAAGGGAAAGGTTTTGGCTGCCAACGAACGGCAGAAGAAGGCGAAATTATTTTATAAGTGACTCAATTATAATTTTTTGTCACATTAAATGTACCATTTTTTTTAAGTCCTCGGTTCGAGATTGTTGTGATAATAATTATTGTATAGATTTTATATAGAGAAAACTCTTTTGATTTTTTTTATTTATTATTTCTAAATTCTCTTTTTATACATCTCTAGATTCCCTTCAGGGTTACAGGAGTGATCGTTTGTATGTATGTTGGCACCGTTTAATTATTATGAGTTAAATGAGAGGTTCGAGACCCATACCAGCTTAGTCAGCTAATTAAGTTAGTTGTTAGTTAATCTGTCAATATTAAACTCAGGAACTACCCTTACTTAGAAAGGCATATTTTTTGTTATATGTTATTTATCTTTTCTATGGGTGCTCATTAAGTCAATCATGTGTCGTTTTAGGATGATTTTTGTTAAGAGATGAACAAATTTACTCAGTTATAGCCAGGTATAGGGTTAAAAAATTATGATAGTTTATGAAATTTTATTATAAATAAAATATCACTGGTGGCCTACTCTGCTGGCAAGGATGGTATCCCCCATTTAGTAGGGTTACAACCGAGTATCCTGATTTTTTGAACAATATACAGACCGTGTTCCACCTGCAGACCGTGTTCCAGAATAAATACTGCAAGATAAGCCTAGTTACGGTCAGAACAGAATACTATTGACACTAACTTCATCACCTTCGTCATCATTTTATCATCACAGTTGAAAGACAAACACCTATACCAATAAACAATCAAAAACAGCACTTCTAGCCTGAGTTTCAGTGTACCTGGAGTTGTATAACCAATTGATAATTAATTTCAAAGTTACTAAGTTCAATTAGTGCAGTTGAGTATATCTTATATGTATTTCTGGTAGTTCTACAAGCTATAAATCCTTTTAGTCAAATATTTCTAACGTAGGTACTTCTTGCAACCCTCGAATAAAAAATTGTAATTTGCAAAAAAAAAGATAATTCACCATTCACATTTAACTTTTAATTGATAAGTAATGTAAAAAGTTTTATTGCAGTAAGGTAAGTATACTCTACATATATGTATATCTATACTTAGGCTGTATGCATCATACAAAAATTACAGTTAGACCATTAATAATATATAAAATTAAAAAAAAAATGTTTTCAATACAAAACAGGTCAAAATACAATAAAAAAAAAAACAATAACATACAAATAGGAACTTACCAAAATGTTATTCCTTCGGTTCAAGCTAAAACAGACACCACAAACTTTAACACATAAGAACCATTTAGATTCTTGTCAATGCAACGTAAACTTTCTACTTGAACTCAAATATCAAAGCCACTGTTACACTCGAAAGTCATTAAAAAAACAACTATAAAACATAAAATTATATTAAAATCACACTTGATTATATATAGAAACTCGATATTTTCATTAAAATTTCGAACGTAAAAGTTTTTTTCAAACGGAACGCGAGAAGCGTGCGTTCAACACGAAGTCAAACTAGCATCTGGCGAATCGTCTGACCTTCGTTTAATCACTTGAAGCGAAGCGAAGTTAGCTGTAGACCGGTTAGCTTTAGGCAAAAGTTGTACTTTTTTCCTTCACTCACGCTTCGGGTTGTTCCTTTTGGTTTTGTGTCAAGTCCTATGAAGGATTTGCCTGTTTTTTTTTTTCAATTTAGAAGGTACTAAGTCTCAATCTATTGTATCTTTTATAATCTTACTGTAGTGAAGGGTGTATGTTAGGTTTTCAAGTGGAAAAGTACTAGGATGCTTGTTGCTAGGCCGCAGGATCTATTTTTATCCCGACTGTCAAGTTTCGATCTAACGGATGGGTAAATAGTAATGGATATTTTCCATTTCAGCTCTGGGATGACAATTACAAGCAGGCAGTCTTCAGTCGCATACCTGCTAGCAAAAACTAACACAGTGAGCCAGGCCGATTCTAGGAGATTGGGATTGTTTTTAATTTATTTTTCTGTATTTAAAGACCCTACCATGATAATTCACGATGGAATATGAATAGATAAAGATAATTAAGTCATCGTCCATCTCCTGTTTCGCTCCCCTCCCTCATCACGTTCAAAGGCACACTTGCGGCTTTTGAGTTGCAGGTCTCTATGGGCGGCGGTTATAACTTACGATCAGGTGACCCGTCTGTCCGTCTGTCCACTTACATCATAAAAAAAATCGCTACTGAAACTATAACAATAAACAAGTTATTTAGACATACTTCTTATCTAAGTTATTTTTGTCATAATGTGTAGTCCAGTCGTGACCACAATAAGTCGAATCCGATGCCAACGGCGGGCGGGTAACCAAAGAGTAAATAGTGTATAAATATTAGCTTTATCCTGATTTACACATCTCTTATATATTGATGTCTCAAATGTGTAAAAACAATAGTTTAATCAGTATCTTTAACAAATATATATAAACATGCAGTCTTAAAATGCTAAAAGTTTCAAATTAATTAATTGAGTTTTTTTCTTTCTCAGTTAGTTAGAGTACTCGTACTTCCCAGCACCAATCAATTCGAGTTATAGGTGTGCTGCCCTGACTTGCTTGAGCTATTGCCTATACTCCCTAATCCACCTGTAAAAGCTATATCCTTTCCTTCCCTTTTCATACTACCTTTCCTGTCAATAGACTACAATATTTTAGAGTGGTAGAGCCATGCTTAGGCACGAATGGGCCGGCTCGACCGGTGCGATACCACGGCCTCACAGAAAACCGGTTGTGAAGTAACGCTTGCGTTGCATTTCCCCGAATTCAGTGAGGTTTCCGGAGGCCCAATTCCCCCGCCCCCCTTTTCTCTCTCCTTATCTCCTTTGTCCTTTTTCCATCTCCTCATCCCTCCTCTCTTCTTTCCGCTCCCTGCATCCCCTATCCCTCATCACCCTCAAAGGCGGGCAGCGCACTTGCGACTCTTGAGTTGCAAGTGTCCATGGACGGCGGTGTCACTTACCATCAGGTGACCCGTCTGTTCGTCTGTCCCCCTATAGTATAAAAAAAAAAAAAAAAAAAATACCCAAAAGTGCCCGGATGACGGAAAATGCCCGTAACTGGTGTGAGTGAATCTATGTGTTTGTTTTCTTAGTATCCACAGTTAATTGAATTTAAAAGAATTATGATCAATAGAAAATTGTATTTAGCGTAAGTCTTACAGACAGCCTATCTCTTAGTACCCGTCCTCGATTTAAACATATTTCATTCAAAAATAATTCATGTTAGTTAGTATTTCAAAACTTTTACCGTTGGAGAGCCATGCTTAGGCATAAATGGGCAGGCTCGACCGTAATAATAATAATAACTTCAGACATCTTACACACGGCTTTTGATCACAAACTAAGCAGAGCTTGTTACTTGGTAACCAGACAGCTGATAAACATACTTATTTACTTCTAAGTACATACGTATTATAGGTAAATTGTACCCAGGCATAGAACAGATGATCATATTAGGGCAATTGCAGCATTGTATTGACGAGTTAGCGAGTGTACCAGAGGCCCACTTTCCTCTTTATCCCTCCTCTCCTCTTTCGACGCGCTCATCACCCTCAAAGGCGGGTACTTACGAGTCCTTAGTTGTGGGTATCCATGTGACCCGTCTGCTTTTCTGTCCCCCTACGTCATTAAAAAAAAAACATTTGTACAATTATTATATACATAAGCACATGATAATAATTCATATTAACATTCATCCTTTTGTAGAGGGGAACTGAGCAGAGGCCCCTCCCAATGTGCGCTATATCAAATCAGTGAAATCAATATCATTTATTTGATATATACCAATCATAGGTATTTCGTGAATTACGATTGGCTTGTTAGTCTAGTGGCTAGTGACCCTGACTGATAAGCCAGAAGTCGTGGGTTCAATTCCCACATGTGACAAAAATTTTGTATGATCCATAAATAGTTGTCCCGAGTCTGTCCATTGTTTGTGTGTTTGTAAAATCCTCCGTGACATAGAATTGGTTCCTAGTGCGAGACTTGTCTTTTTAAAAAAGGCAAGAAAATAAAATTATCGAGAGAAGAAGTTAGTAGACTAAGTCAGTTGTGAAGCTTGTTGCCTGTTTAATCCAAAACGTAGATCCTATGGACAAGAAAAAGCGAAGAAACTCCAAGTACATTTTTATTCGAATATTAATAAAAAAAATCTTGATAGAGTTCTGAACGTCGTTCTATAATACTCTTCTATAGTACTCGGACCTCCGCCTTCCGCACCCAGTCTGTCCCAACTACGTTTCTCAGGTCGTCAGCATTGATTATCACATATGTATAATATTATCATTATCCAAGTAGTATTTGTCACCTAAAAGTGGATAGTTACCTATTACCAACATAATAAAACACAATAGTTTAATAGCACTTATCTCCAGACAGAAAACCGGTTGTGAAGAAATGCTTGTCTTGCATTTAAATAAAATTAGTGAGGTTTCCGGAGGCCAAACTCCCCCTCTCCTCTTTTCACTTCCCCTAATCCTCCTTCTCTTTCCCCTCCCCGCATTTCCTCATCCCACTTGAGTTGCAGGTGTCTATGGACGTCGGTTGTTAAGTGACACGTTTGTCGCCTTATATTATCAAAAAATAAAAATTGTAAATATAAGATTATTCCCGCTTGCCTAATAATTAAATAGATATATATATATATATATATATATATATATATATATATAATAAAATAGAATCTACCAACAGAAACCCGGGACACAAAGAACACCCAGACGCGGGACCCGTGCGGATATCGAATCAGTTAGGTTCACTATCCGGATACACTGTCTTTCTTGGAGAATCTATTGAAATGATAGGCCTGTTGGTCCAGTGGTTAGTGACCCCCGACTGCTGAACTGGAGGTCGTGGGTTTGATTCCCTGGACGGGATAAAAATGTGTGTCATTAATAAATAGTTGCACCAAGTCTGGGTGTTCTTTGTGTCGCGTTAAATGAACGTTTGTAAAGCCCCCCGCGACACAGGAATTATTCCTAATGCGAGAGTTATCTTTAAAAAAAAGTAGAAAAAAAAAGAATATTAAATAGACGTTTGTCTACAAAAACAATGAAAATTTAAGAATATATGTCATTATAGATGTTTTCTGTTGCTCCACTTGCATTTAAGTTATTTTGTGGGTCTCTCGGTATCCGCATTAAAAGAAGAAAAAGAAAAATACATACAGGCAGTGGCGAGGCCTCATATTTGATCATAATTGAGTTCAACTTACGTATCTGAACACTGTATGACTGTTAGTACTTATATATGTATATACTGTCTGATATATGATAGTACAATCTCTTAGTCGCTAGTCGCCATTTACTTCACCTGCAGGAATAGACGGAGTAGCCTTATTCTACTCCACCGAGAACCACTTAAATCCTTCGTTAATTAGGTATTTGCAGAACTTAAAGACATTGCTATCTTTACGTGCAGTAATGGTTAACAACCTCCTTTGAACCAACAGTAAAACATTCCCTTTACTTTAGCGGTCACACGCAAAATTAAAAAAAAAAAAAATTGTCGCCTTCCGCGAACTTCTCCTAAATGAATCAGTTTTGGTTTTTTGCACAACAATTTATACATTTAATTAGTATGAATACACGAAAGGTACCTACAGTGTTCACTTTATAACATGGTTCAGCCCGCGGCTTTGTGCGTGTCATTTTTTTTGTATTAATAATTTTAATATAATTTGAATATATTCTAATCTATATCTATAATAATACTCTCTGAATACTGGATGGGAATTACTCAGATAACAAACAATTGAAAAAAAAAAACATTAGTAATTGGTGCTCATATTCATCTATATTAATATCATCATAATACACATTTATTAAAATATACGGTTTATTTCAGGGATGCTCGACTAGTTGCGATCTCGACAGGAGACCTTTCTCAAGGAGTAAGACGTCCGTCCGCGATGGTACCGGACATCAAACTCTTTTTTTATATGATTTTATTCTAATCATAATACGGGAGTCTCACCATAGTTTCGGATCCGATGTTTGTTAGTGTGAGCTTTTAATAAGATGTTTCGGAAATAATACTACCAAGACCGACCGAGTAAAACGAAAATTAACTGCAGTTGTACATTTTATATATAAAAATCGATGTTTGTCATCTGTCGTGCCGGTCAGCAGATGATCATAAAATTATGCATACAATTTAATAGCGATGTATAGAAATTTACACCACATGCACAACAAACAATTTAAGACAAAGGTTAAAAAACAAATAAGAAAGTATTGTACCTAACTGATATTCAAAATAGTTTTTGGCGAACAAAGCGCAGTCAAGTATTAGTATATTATATGAATACCACCACCAACACAATTTTATTAAATTTAAACAAACAGACAGATATACATACCTCAAAATTTAGGTAGTGCTTCATTTTAAAAGATATACAACTGAATTAATTTTTTAATTGAATTATTACAGCGTGTTTTATTAATGATTGTTAATCGCAATAAGTTTAAAGATGAGAACGTAGTCCTTTATGCGGAGGTTTCAAATTAAAACAGGTTCGTTTTCGAAGGTGGTATGCGGCCTGTTCACCACATTGCTTCCGCTTGATATTTTAGGATGCTCGATAAGAGTACTTTATATTGTAACATGTTTCTTGGAAAAACAGTGTTCGGAATATACTGAGAACACTTATAGTAATAAATTAATAAAATATCATTTCTTTTTTAGCTGACGCTTATGTTTTTATTAAATACGCGTACATATGCTTGGATGTACGTTGTTTCCTAGTCACTCCTAAGAGCTTAGACGTCTTGATAGTTTTCGACGTGTGAGGTATCGTTTGAATCGTCTAGTACGAGTATAACGTTGAAGTAACCAAAAAATAACCAAAGAAATTAATATTGCAGTTTGATTTTATATTTATTTAAGGTTGTGTTATCTGTTTATTAAAGTTTTATGTTTATTAAATAAACATAAATTTGTTTAATAAACATAAAATCTGACTGTGATATAACTAAAATATTATGTATATATTTTTTTAAATTTTAATTCTTAAGTAAAACCGACTTTAACCACAAATAATATCGTGTGATCTTTGTGGAATCCATTTCTCTATTTTTTCTAATAAGAAAAGATATAACGCAAGACTAGGCAACCCATAAGTGATACCATTTTGTGATAAAAGAGAAGTGCAAAAAAGTGATTGAAAGTTACTCCTCTTTTTATTATTATAACAAAAGTCAACAACAGTTACGCGTTAATTGATTACAAAGATTACTCTTGTAAATTTAAAAATATTTACTTAATTAAATAATTAGTATTAATCATATGCATTTATAATACAACAGTATAATAAATAAATAAATATAAGTATAATTATGTATAAAAACAACTAGCCTTTGGAACAAATTATCGCCTGCCGTATTTCCGGACCGATACGACCTTCAAACCTCAAAGAAAAGAGCATACTCCTAAAAGGCTGGCAACGCACTTGTGCCTCTGGAGTTGCGGTCGTCTATGGGCGGTGGTGGTTAACGTCAGGTGACCCGTCTGCTCTATCGCATAATAAAATGCTTAAATGTTTATAGTTTTCATTTTATTGGCATCACGGTTGTCTATTCCTTGTCTCATATATAAATATTATAAAGAGGCAGAATGTGTTTGCTTGAAAGTACTAATCTTAGGAACTACTGCTTCGATGTAACATATTTTTGAAATTTGAAAGCCCGTTTAATGACGTAAGCTAAATGAAAAAACATCAAGCTGCGACCCTTAGGACCGGAGCAGTGAATATGAGAACGGCTTTTAAGATGATTTTTTGATTTTACATATCTTACATCTCAAACAACAACATATTTAAATGATATTTTTGTATATGTGTTTTATAAATTCCGGAGATAAACATTACATTTGCGATATCAAACTAGAGACAATTCTTGTTGTATGTTTTGTGTAAAGGCTGGCTGTCCACTGGCTCGAATGATTTTTTCAATGACATTTCCGTGATTAAGGTGTTACTATAGAAAGTGTAGAATGAAGTAGATTTTTTCTTTTAAAAAGATTAGATTAGATTAGAAGGTTATTTGTTAAAGCTAACAGCATAAGTGTTATTAAAATGGTAGCCTATCTTAAACGAGTGTATTTGTTAAAAATATGTACATTTACTTACTAACACATACATACATGATATATACATATATATATATATATATATATATATATACATATATATATATATATATATAGATACATTGCAAAGTATGAAATAATTTGAAAGTGTGTGAAAGTTTGTATTATATATTCATATAAGGGTGGTCCTTCCTCCTAAGAAATTTTATTTTTCTTTACCACGTAATTTAACTATATACCATAAGAGACTATTTATTTTGATTACAACCAATGAAGAACAAAAGCAATATTTGCATTTGTTCTTCATTGTTTATAATCAATTTATTATATTCTTCCATTTAAACAACACCGCGCTCAGCTATGTCGGTCACTACTCGCAAAGAATGAACGATATTTTCGGCTACATAATCAGTGTCTACTACCTACCTGCTATAGTGACTCCACTTTCCCTGTCTTTGCCATCTTCATTGGATGTCTAGTCAATGCAGCATGGTGACCCATACTATGATGGCCTGGTAAGATGCTTTTCATCGCGCCCCGCTTTAAAAGACCCGGGGTCAGAGTGGGAAGGAAACACATGCGCTGGTAGTGAATTCCAGGCTTTCACCGATCGACACAGGAAAGAAGAGCCAAACTGTTTATTTCGGGATCGTATATTTTCAACTCTCAAACGGTGACTCCTCAGGCCAGCACGTATAGTCGTGTAGAGGAAGGGAGAAGGTGGGACCAAATGGAAGAGCTCGAAAACACTCTCCGTGATGTAGGCGATAGACTGCCATAGAGGGGACGTCTCTTTGCAACTGCAGAGGCTCAAGAGTGCCTGCGTGACCTCAGGAACAGTGGATAATGCGGACTGCGCGCCGCTGCAACCGATCGAAAGCGTCAAGCAAATACCACGCATAGCCGTCCTATAGATAAGAACAGTATTCCAAGCAATAATAAACCTGGGTCTTGTATAAAAGACACAGTTGCTCGGGCGAGAAGAACCGTACATGTTTCCATCTTTACTCAAAAAAAAAAATTGATGAGATCTTGAAAAATGTTAAGGAGTTACTACTCAGGAAGTTGGCTATATTTTTTTATGATGTTTCTATGTCACATCCTAGAGCTTACGACTAATGGATTTGACATGTAAAATATGATTTGCGTCTTCTTGATAGTGAGAGTGAATGCCTGTGAGACTTCCACGCTTCTGGAAGGAGCGCTAGGTTTTACTAGTCAGCCTGTCTATATAAAAGACCGTTTTATATTTTTTGAGATCTTTACTTAGTTTGAAGTACATATATAGAATTTTTCTGAGAGCTTAATGCTGTTAAAAACTCAGTAATCAGAACCCAAATCATAATACATTTTCATGTTTTCATGTCATTGTTGCATGTTGCATACAAATAATTACACTTGCTTTATCTAATGCTGCTATTTAGAAGCATACTTTATTATATATAAATACATCTTTTTTTGAAATTTTTCTTCTTCTACCCTCATATCTCAGTATATACTGTTTTGTTTACCTTTTTTTGAACTTCTAATTTAAGGACGTTTAAAAGCAGTTTCTATCGCTACACGCATCTCATTTCGCTCTAGTTGCCTCATACCTTTAAAATAGATCAGATACTTATTTGTATTTACTACGCATTGTGATGTTTACTTGTAAAATTCCAATAGTGATCTAATTGTTTTGATACAAATACGTATTATTCGTAAATATATTGCAGTTGTTGTTAGTGAGTATTTGAAGGCATTGTTTTACGAAACAAAACAGCATCAGTCTTAGATTGATATATGTTGTAATAACCCAAATTGTTTAAAGATTTCAACGGGTACGTCAGAAATATATTTTGAGGCACTAGGGTAGCAAACAAGCATAGTGTTCGTCTTATTAATGAGTATAGGTCTACATACTATGTTTTCCTTTAGTTACGACTTTATAAAGCTTGTTGCTTGAGTTCTCTGACAGTCAACTTTTGGGTGATACAGAGAAAATACGAAGTAGGTTCACTGACAACATTCGAAATTTAACTGCCTTACAAATCATTATATTTTCTATTTTGTAATACGCATTTTACTTCAAACACGTTGCATTAAAAAAAAAAATGCAACGTGCAGATTTTATTTTCAAAAACTATACATGATACATGTATCTTCTCACTCTGGAAAGATTATAAGGGGCATATAACTTCTTAATTCAAAATGTCATAAGGGAATAAAGAAACAAAACACTCCTTACTTGTGGTCAGTCGTGTAAAAATTGGAAATTTAATATTTAATATTTACTAAAACTCAAATACAAAACGCCTTGCCCAGGAGGTGACGTCCTGGTGTGCGTGGACGCTGCCTAATTATTAGTTATCCGAAGGTGATGCCCGTGCTGTGACGGGCAACAAGCGTTAGGAGGGGTCCGGATATCTTAAACTGTTCCCGGATCCTTCCTATTTCAGGTGCAATATGGCACAACGTGTGGCTTTGTTCCGTCCGATTCCGACAGGCCGTCTTACTGAGACCTCGGGTGAATGACGGCCCTAGGGGATTGCCACACGTAAAATAAAAAAGTAAATGAACCATTACTAAACAATATTTACTGCTACAGAATATTGTTTAGCATCAGTACTTAGACGGTGGAGTAATTGCCTAGTCGAGAGATTTTTTGCGACTGCGCTCGAAATGTCTGGTAAACAAAGGTACTGTACCTTTTAAATGTTATGGCGATTTAATCCCATATTACATAATCATAATATACCTCTTTATTGTACATCAGTAAGTAAACATGTGGATGAAAAAATAAACAAACAAACAACAAAACAATAACATTTTATTGGCGGCCTTATCGAGATATTTGAGGCACGACAGACAAATTCAAATTCACTACGGAACTTAATGCAAATTTGAAATTATGAATTTGTAATAGTATATGAGTGTTTGGAAGAGATGAGGTTCCTATCCTATATGTATTACCCGTTACTGATTGTGTTATAATTTTTGTAAATAATAATTTCCTTTTGGGAAGATTTAATAGGTCGATGTTATCAGACAAAATAACCTAATCAACTTTGATCGGCTTGATGATAACCTGTAACTTAATAATCTCAAGTTCCCATTACGAAGATAAGATTAAAAACTAAAACATATAAAACAAAATCAAGACTTTGATTAGGGACCCCACAAATCATGCTATCAAAATTTCAAAACTGTAGCAGTTATTTTTTAATAAAAGAATAAAGAAATAAACGCTTTGAACAGTGTATAAAAAGAAACATTTTGAATCCAGAGATATGTCTTAGTGAACTGAAAGGTAGCGCATCTAATGAATAATGAGCGGTTTAACGAAATTTATATGCCTTTCAACTCATATTGGCAGCGTCGAATTATACATACATACGTCCGAATGGGTAGGCAGAGACGTTTCAACAGCACATTCCTTGCCAACTTTAATTTAATCCCACTTAATAGGGTGCAGGCCTATAGCCATCAACGTTTTTACGTGGTAGAGCCATGCTTAGGTACGAATGGGCCGGCTCGACTGGTGCGATACGACGGCCTCACAGAAAACCGGTTGTGATACAACACTTGCATTGCATTTCCGGAGGCCCAACTCCCCTCTTTTTATCCCTCTCCCCTGACCTACTGCCCCTTTTCCCATCTCCTCATTCCCCTCTCTTCTTTCCCCTCCCTTCACCCCTCATCACCCTCAAAGGCTGGCAGCGCACTTACGACTCTTGAGTTGCAGGTGTATATGGACGGCGGTTGTCACTTATCATCACCCCCTTATAATTAAAAAAAAAAAAGTCTACTTTCTGATAGATAACAATCTGATTCCTTAGTCACCTTAAAGGAGACCCACGGGAAGGGATAGGGTGGCCCTATTCTACTCCACTGAGGACTGCACGGCGTATCGATACGACACATAGCTATCTAGAACATAATTAAGCATTTTATAGCATAAGGTGGCAAACGAGCAGATGAATAACCTGATGACAATAAGGGCAACCTCCACCTGCGGCCAACTTCAACTGAGCTCCAAGTGCGTTGACGGCTTTGAGCTGGGAGTACACTCTTTTCTTGAAGGTAGTATCTGTCCGGCAATACCGATCGTCTGTTCGTGTATCCCACGTTATCATTTTTTTTTTTGTAGGGTTGTGTTAATTTTTTGAAATACGATTCTTATTCAAAGGTTTTCACTTACCATTAGGTTACTGGTCTGCTCGTTTGCCCCTATGACATAAGCCTCTCCTCTTTTCCCAATATCACCCTCACAGGCGGGCAGCGCACTTAAGACTCATGACGCCTGAACTAAGAGAGGTTTTCACTTACCATCAGGTGAACCGTCTGCTCGTTTGCCACGTTATACCATTACAAAACATTGTTTTTTTTTTTTTTTTTCAAACATAAACTCACTTTAGTACAGCCCTCGGCTTTCGGGATTATGTAAAGACTCCAACGATACCTGATGCATTGAACTCTGATTAGGCATTATGAAATTATTGTGGGTTAGATATAATCATTTATATGATGGAACACAGAAATTGAATTTAAATACAATACATGAACAACTGAAATAAAATGTACCATTTTTAGGGCAGTTGTGTAAAAAATATAAAACAAATAATAAATATACAAGAAAAAGCTACCGAACTATTTGGTCTTCACCTTTTTACGTGCATGTATAGTTCGGTATAGATGTATTATTTTATATTATCTATAAATATCTGAGCCGACAATGGCAAAGTGAATAACATAACTAATTATAATAATTCGAGACCCACATTTCTTGCCTTAAGCAAATATCAAGAACCTTGGTCCTTATTCAAACTACCCGATAGTCAAAGATATTGAGAATGATAGTTAAAGAGCTCGGACTTCTTGTCACCAGTCAGTTCGAGTTATTGATAGTCAAAGATATTGAGAATGATAGTTAAAGAGCTCGGACTTCTTGTCACCAGTCAGTTCGAGTTATTGATAGTCAAAGATATTGAGAATGATAGTTAAAGAGCTCGGACTTCTTGTCACCAGTCAGTTCGAGTTATTGATAGTCAAAGATATTGAGAATGATAGTTAAAGAGCTCGGACTTCTTGTCACCAGTCAGTTCGAGTTATTGATAGTCAAAGATATTGAGAATGATAGTTAAAGAGCTCGGACTTCTTGTCACCAGTCAGTTCGAGTTATTGATAGTCAAAGATATTGAGAATGATAGTTAAAGAGCTCGGACTTCTTGTCACCAGTCAGTTCGAGTTATTGATATGCGTCCTTGACTTGCTTGGGCTTTTAAATACTCCCTAATCCGTATTAGCAATATTTCTTTCTTTCTCTAACTATTCTCCCATTCCTTTCAATATACTCAAAATTTTCCCTTATAATTCACACAAGTGCCCGGATAAGAACAACCAGCTTGTTTTCCTAAATGGGACATAACTAAAACATACTGCTATTGATTCCTTAACATTTCAAACTTGAACTAAAACTCATTATACAAGAAATTACTATTCAATTCTTCTTTCATTCATCATTATGTCAAAGAAATTTATGTTATTATTGAATTTAAATTACGACACCATTACTATTGTGTGTAGTCATAATTGCAAACACTAAAACCGTAGTTACGAACTACATTATCGATTTTATAATCATTCACATAATAAAGAACCGTGTAAGAGTTCAAAAACCCCATAGCCTCAAACCTTTCTTTAAAAGTGTAAATTTATTCAAATTTGAATAAAAAAACGACTCTTGCGCCTCCGTCCTGTACACGACACGCCGTAAAAGCGAGACCTATAATTGCACTTTACATTTACATGAAAGAGATGGTTGTATAAAAGTCAGTTCCTGTTAAAACCCGTTTAACAATAGCTAAGTCGTGTGATGTGATGTGCAAGTGCAACGGTTTTGTTAAAAGAAATTGTTTCTTTTTTACAAAAGAAATGGTTTTTACTGTCGTTTCTATTTTTAGGTGACGTGATAGTTTGTTTGTGGGGTAAGCAGAGGTCACAGTACTTTTACTTAAAGTACATACTGTTTTTTTTTTTAATAAAAACAACTCCCGCACTAGGATTAATTCCTGTATCGCGGAGGACTTTACAAACATTCAAATAAGTAGTTCGTAGTTTTTTTTATGGATTACACAAAGTTTTGTCCCGTGTGGGGATCGAACCCACAACACTCGACACGTTAGCTTAGTAGCGAGGTAACGACTTACTAGCATCCTCACAAAATATTCTTGTACTAACTAACTACTTCGTTCACACGCAGATTACGAAGATACTACATAATTCATCAAGATAAAAAGCCTATGTACTTTACACTATATAATCTATGTAGGTGAAAAATTTCATCCAAATCCGTTCAGTCGTTTTGGCGTGATTGAGAACCTAACAAACATCCATCGCTACTTACGCATTTAGAATAGTATCTTAGTACTATAATAGTATCTTATTAAGATTACCATGTACCACACTCTGGTTATTTTGAAGCATTTGCTGTTTTTGGTCATTTCTGCGCCCCTAGAGGGGCCTGGGCACCATTCGCACAGGCTTAGTTAGGCAGTGTATTTTATGTAGGAGCTCTCTGAGCCCTTGAAAAGTACATGCAGCCTTAGAGTAGTTTGTAGAAGGTGTGTCACTGCCTTTTTGATAAGCCACGCACGTAACCTCTCACACTAGAGTTCAGAGGTTGTTTTCTTTTTAGCATCCATAATAGCACCCAATACGAAATGGGTACATATGGCTAAATTTATATATTTTTAAAATTTTGACATCATCATGGCCACAAACACCTGCAGTTGTACAGGCTCTAAATATTTAGACATCCGTGTGTAATGTCTGGTATAATAAAAAATATATAATGCTTCACAAATATTTATTTATTACACTTCTTCATAAATTCAACAAAAATACCATCAACGCAATAACACGCGGTCAATAATCATAACCGCGGTTGATATGTAGTAACTATATCAACATAATGAAATTACTAAACAAAGTTATTACCTCTGTAAGCAACAATGTTGTCAATATCTCCTTCTCTAGCTTTCTTTTACTAAAAAATATTTATCTACGTTACAAAGTAACACTTATGAAAATTAAAAGCTACATCTTGGATAGCGCGATGTTGTTATACAACAGCTGAGCTCTATTCCAAAAGAGTAAGTCAATAAGAATTCATTAACACTTCTTCATAATATCTAACTTACAACGTTGATGTTCACAGTGGCGGGGAATAAGCTGTTGTAACGAGTACATTGGCTACTGATACTAAGTCATTGAAAATAAAAGAAAATTGGTTTAGATATTAGCTTTCGATCGATAACATTATCTAAGCATACACAGATAGATACACTATATTTATTTAGTTATTAATACATCCTGCAGATTGAGATCTAAGAGTTATCTATAAAAACAAAATAAAATTATATAATCGGGCTTTAAAAAAGTAGACAAGCGACTTTAATGCGTCTATCATAAAATTTAAGACTAATATGGTTTTCTTATTGATGCCATTTTCAGAACTGGACCAATATAATGGGACCACACAGGAAGCATCAGCTTTCAAATAAAAGAAAAATCATTTAAATCGGTTCACGCAGTCGAAAGTTCTTAGGTAACAAATATAAAAAAAAAATACAGTCGAATTGAGAACCTCCTCTTTTTTGAAGTCGGTTGAAAATTCAATTACATCAATATTAAACAGATAACCTATATATTTATAAGATATACTATATACATATACTACTACAAATACTTTTAAAACAATTAATCAGTTGATTCTGAACTAAAATCTATGTAGAGCTGTCTTTCTTAAGCCCTGAAGCTTTGTCGGTTGGAGGACATCCTAATTTCTAATGTGAGCGCACTCTAGAGATTTATAGCTTGGACAGTAAATGAAGAACGAACTCTGCTAGAATTATGGGTAGAAGAGTGGAGGAGAAGATTATTAGACGAGCGGAGATTTCTGGACTGTTTGGAGGACAGGTATCGAATATGAGATATTAGGTAAGCCGAGGGGTTAGGAGGCTGGAAAAGATTACAGCATAGTCAACGCCCTTAAACTGCGTCGTTGCGTAGTCAGTAGCCATGACAGTTGGTTGCTATAAGTGCCTAGTTATGTGATCATGCTTACGCAAGTGATACGCACAATGAAGATCCTTGGATAGGAAATTAATAAAGATAGAAAACTGAAGATATATCGAGAATGCAAGCCTGTGTAAGCCAAAGTCAATTTCATACCAAGTCGATGACGACGACGAAGGAGAGTTATTGAAAGAAGATGGGTTGGGCTTCCAGACAACTCACAAGTATTGCTAAACAACCGGTTTTATGTAAACTTGACTTTTATGTTCTTATGTGTCAAGCCTTTATTTCATTTCAAACAATAATCAACGAGAGTTGCTGTCTGTACCTCGTCTCGGTCGTTACCCTGCAGGACAGACCAACAAAAGTTTCCGTTGTAAAATATCTATCTATCTCTGTTCATGTTGTAACACAATACGGGCGTGAAGATAATTTAGTGCACACAATTGTCTGCCCGCATATAGTGCATAAAAAGCTACCCATTAGTGGCCATACACGCATACTTACGGGTTCAGAGACAAGCGAGGTGTAAGTCTTTATATTTTAAAAAGTAGAGACAAAACAGTTCAGTATCTTTTGCTGCTTTGTTTGTGAACCATATTTTTTTGTTTAGTAATTAGACATACATACATATTCGTATAAGAAAGAGAAGAAGAGGCAAGCAGAGGTGTGTTAAACAGTCACATCTTGCCTATTAGAATTTGGTCCCATGCACATAATAGTTAACAAGCCTATTTTCATCAACTGACCATTTCAGAAATTAAATATAGTATATAGCGTGCAGCGTACTTATAACTTCTGAGTTGAAGGTGTCCGTGAACGGTGGTTGTCACTTACCATCAGGTGACCGGCTTGTTTCGTCTGTCCTACTATAATAAAAAAAATGAATATTATAAAGATTTTTTTTTTATGCGATAGAGGGAAACGACCAGACGGGTCACCTGATGGTAAGTGACTACCGCCGTCCATGGACACGCGCAACTCAAGAGTCACAAGTGCGTTGCCGGCCTTTTTGGTAGGAGTACGCTCTTTTCTTGAAGGTTGTATCGGTTCGGAAATACGGCAGGTGATATTTTGTTCCATAAGCTGGTTGTGCGAGGCAAAAAGCTTCTGGAGAAGCGCACAGTGGTGGAGTGCCAAACGTCCAGGTGGTGGGGATGGATATTTTGTCGCGTAGGACGATGGCGGAAACTTGCAGCCGGTATATGTCTGAACAATTCCTTTGAACACTCCCCATGATACAAGCGATAGAAGATACAGAGTGAAGCTACATCAGCGCACAGTGGTGGAGTGCCAATCGTCCAGGTGATGGGGATGAATATTTTGTCGCGTAGGATGATGGCGGAAACCTGTAGCTGGTATAAGTCCGATCAATTCCTATGAACACTGAAACTGACTGAAATGATACAAGCGATAGAGAATGCAGAGTGAAGCTACATCTCTACGCAACGCCAAGGTGTCAAGCCGATCGGTAGCTTGGCAGTCGATGATGCGAGTCGCTCTCCGTTGAATGCGATCAAGAGGGAGAAGCTGGTACTGGGGTGTACCTGCATAGAGATGAGAACAGTATTCCATGTGCGGCCGAACCTGCGCCTTATAAAGTTAAAGGCGGGAGGCCGGAGTAAAATACTTTCTCGATCTGATTAGCACACCAAGCTTCTTCGAGGCTAATATGGCCTTACCCTCTAGGTGACCGCGAAACTGGACTTCGCTTGATATATCGATGCCAAGAATTCCGATACTCTCTGATGCAGTTAGGGAAGTGCCCTCAAATTGAGGTGATACGACCATTGGCGGTGGCATCTGTTTAGCGGTGAACGCGCAAACTTGTGTCTTCGTGGGGTTAAACTGGACTAGGTTAAGTCGACCCCAATCTGAAACTTTTGATAAAGAAGTTTCGATTTCAGACACAAGTTTGGATCGGCTTTCGATGACGTTTACCCGAGAAATGTTAGCGCGGCCGGTGTAAATGGGGCCGGGCATCACTCGTGCTATCGTCTGCATAGCAATGGATGCTGCTAAATGGATGCATTGATATGCAGAAGAAACAGCGTGGGTGATAGCACACAGCCTTGTGGGACACCAGAATTAACAGACTTTGAGTCAGAGCATGCACCGTCAACGACGGCCTTGATGCTTCTGTCTGTAAGAAAACTGGTATTATATTGTATTATTAGTTGTTTATGGACTCTCTCGCGTCTATATTTATATATGAAGTATGTCGAGAAAAAAAAAACAGTCAATAAAAATAAAATCTATATCAATATAATAATATTAGTCAAATGGCTACCTATACGCCTTCGCTGGAATGTTCATATTCTTTCTCTTCTTTACAGTATTCTGTTCCATTCCCATACTCTCTCTTATATTACAGAACATTTTGAGTTCTTACATAACACACATTGCAGGAACCTGAGATTTATCAGAGAATTGGAAGCTGAAAAGACCTGACAATTCACTGACAATCATTCTCGGTGCAAACAATTATGCTGTGGTATAATTTACCAGTGGAAATTAGACAAGCCAAATCCTTCCGTATATTTAAGAAGCAGTGATAAAGTACTTCGTGACATTATGAATATTTAACAAACTTATTATTAACCTTAGCCAATTAATTAGCCACGTACGTAACGCAAGATTTCCCTTGTAACTAACTATGCAAACAAATATTGGAACTCAATTTTAACTTACTAAAACTTTGTGCACATATGTATTTTGGATTACAGTACTATAAATATATATTTTAGAGTTGATCTAATGATGAAGACAGTATAACTCTTCAGTGGCTACAGTAAGCTTCTCGAGTTATGGCTTATACGATTCGAATAAAAACTTTCGTGAATTAGATTTATGTTTATTTAAATATACGGTTTTATGTGTCGGAGTGTATCGTCCGGTACAGTCGCGGCTGGACGACTAACTGCTTGAGAAAGGTCTCGTGTCGAGACCGAAACTAGTCGGGAATCCCCGAAATACACACGTGAGTAAAACCATATATTTAAATAAATATTATACTATTTGCTTTGACAATCCAGCTGATAAGATAAGATATAAGATTTTTACGCGGGAGAACCATGCTTTGTCACAATGGGCCAATGGTGCGATACCACGGCCTCATAGAAAATCGGTTCACGGAGGCTCAACTGTTCCTCTCCTCTTTCTCATCTCCTCATCTCCCTCTCCTTTTTCCCCTTACTGTATCCGATTTGTCATCACCCAATTTGTGTCGTTGTTTTCATATAATCAAATTCGTTAGAAAATCGAATACTGATCAGGTTATTTAATTAATTCTCGGGCTATACAATTAATTATACCACAAATTTTATTTCTTGATGATACCAGATGTTTTGGATGTTTTCGTTTAGATATAATTCAGTTTCCTCAATTGATTTTGATTTTTAAAAAGACAACTTCCGCATTAGATATCATTCATGTGTCGCGGGGGGCTTAACAAACATTCAATCAACGGACACAAAGAACAACCAGACTCGGGACAAATATTTGTGGATCACACAAATTTTTGTACCGAGTGGGAATAGAACCCAGGACCTCCGGTTCAGCAATCAGACCACTAGACCAACAGGTCCGTCATCAATTATCGACGATTGGTGTTTAAAATGTTTTTTTGTTCGCTTGTTAGCATTGTATTAGGGTCCGATTATTCATACTCGGAAGCGAGGTGGCGATGCTTCAAGAGAGAGGGAGAAAGATGGAATTAATAATACATAACTTATTGTCTTAACAAAGAAGTAAAACTATTTAAAAATATTGACATTACAAACTTACACTTTTTCTTTCTGACGTTATCTCAAAATCTTGTGTCCCTGCCACTATTATGGCGATTTAATTGATACGATAAAAATCATGCAAGCCGTCTAAACACATGCTAACACATATTAACTTGAAAAACATAACCCTTCTTCTCGAGTAGTCTGGTAAAAAGTAGATGCACAGTTTAGCAAGTGCGTGCCGCCAACAGATTCAAGCCAACCCGCGTCGGTGTGAACTGACTACTGACGTGACATAAATTAGTTTTCAAAAGCTTTTTGCCTCCTAAGACACGTGAATTGCAGGTGTCCTTGGGCGTCGGTAGTCGCTTACCACGTCTTCTCGTTTGGCTCTTATCTCATCAAAAAACATAATACGTATTAAAATCTTATTGTGATTCATGTCGGATAGTAGTACTAGTACCCGTCATTGTAATTGGCTGAATGTGGGTGTTTATTACGCTTCTGTCGCCCCCTCAGGGATGTAAGCGTGAGTGTATATATTTATGTTCCTAATATATTCCTCATTCTTACAGCGTGCAATTTATCATAATTATTTAATCAATGTTCACAACAAGCCTTTTGTCATCAACCAGGTACTATATGACTGTATACATACTGTCTGATAAATAACAGTTTGAACCCTTAGTCCCCTTTTACTTCCCCACCGGGAAGAGATGGGGTGGCCCTACTCTACTCCACAGTGAAACACACGGCTATATAATACATACACGGCCAAATATAACAGAACATATGTATCATAATAGTTTTTTATAATCTCTTATCACGTGGCTAATTGATTGGACTGTTATCTATCAGACAGTAACTACAGTGTCCGGTAGACGGCAATAGACGATTCTGCCTAAGCTTTCAAAGACACAGGTACGAAAGCAGTGTTCTTATACCGTGATAATAAAGATGTGTTCCAAGTATTATTATTTTTAACGTTTTTGTTAATGGTTCCTTATAAAATTATGGTAAATTACTGTTATCTACTGTTTTAGCATAATTTATTACAAGTATAAAAAAATATATTTTAATTTAATTATAATTAAAATTAATGGCTCTTCTTCCGGCCTTGATGAATTAAGTAAATAACCGCAAATTATAAAACAAAACACCTTAATACATTATTTACCACTGAATTGTTATGAATATTAAAATATAGTTCAGTGGTAGAGCCATGCTTAGGCACGAATGGGCCGGCTCGACCGGTGCGATACCACGGCCTCACAGAAAACCGGTTGTGAAGTAACGCTTGCGTTGCATTTCCCCGAATTGAGTGAGGTTTCCGGAGGCCCAATTCCTCCTCCCCCTTTTCTCTCCCATATCTCCTTTCTCCTTTTTTCCATCTCCTCATCCTTCCTCTCTTCTTTCCGCTCTCTGCATCCCCCATCCCTCATCACCCTCAAAGGCGGGCAGCGCACTTGCGACTCTTGAGTTGCAAGTGTCCATGGACGGCGGTGTCACTTACCATCAGGTGACCCGTCTGTTCGTCTGTCCCCCTATAGTATAAAAAAAAAAAATATTTATTTAGTTCTTGCTATACCACTATTATGAATCACATACCCCCCCCCCAAGTTAATTTAATAACTAAATATTGTAATATCCATCTGATGACTTAAAAGAGTGCCCATGATCTTATTGTCCGTATTCTTCTCAAAAGGCTCATTTTACCAAAGTACATTTTATGTGAAAATATCAGATTTCAGATAAACAGGACGAATTCAAATAAATGGTGAGCAGTTCTATAATATAAATGAATTATCCATTTATTTTGAATATTCTAACCTTAGTGCAGGCTTGCCTAGTGTGGGGCCTCTAGCAATGTTGTTTGTAATTACTTGGCAATAAATTATTTTCATTTTCATGACTCCAATATTATAGATAGATATACGAGCGAGCGAGCTACTACGTAGATTTAGAGAATTCTAAAACGCCCATTTTAGAATTCTCTCCCTCAACAGCATTCAATATATCTGAAAAAATAAATATGTATATTTTAAAGAATCACTTATGATTGGTTTGCCTGTCTGTTTTATGAAACCCCGACACAGAAAAGGGGTGGTATAAGTTTCGCCGCTTTGTGTGTGTCTGTGGCAACATAGTTTTTAAATTTTCGATATCTTTTTTTATTTATTTGTAAGCAGGAATTCTACCAATGGTTCTTAGACATGTTTTATCAAGATCTGATCAGCTTTTTTAAGGTCATCAGCTCTTTTCTAATCTTTGGATGGGCTTTTATGTCGCGGGTGTATTGTCCAATGAAAGTTGAACAAAACCGTGTCGTTCAATCATTATACGGATGATCGGAGAGCTCATTAATGCTAGTCACATACAAAATGACAGTAGCCCCAAAACAAAGCAGTCGAACCACACCTTTTGTTTCATTTAGTGTTAAAATAAATCTATCTAAAAACTAAACGTAAGCTTTCGAAATAAAAGGAAAAGAGCATTTGCAACTTCTTTACATTGTGGCAAAAGTAAACTTAGTTAGGTTAGTGATGTACAGAGAGCTCTCTGTACATCAATAACTTAGTACACAGAGAGTTATCTGTAAATTAGTATTATTTAGTATTTAGTTAATACTAATTTACAAAATTCTTAGGCAGTTAATTATTTAAAGCACCTTACATTTTTGCAGCTCATAGTCGCAGACTTAATTATATCATGCTAACTACGGCTTCACATTATATTATGTTATAGTGCCTGAAAGGCCTTTTTGCCACATGCTATCTATTTAGCAATGAGGCCGCCCTTTGTGCAATATCTGTTTGACTTTTTTTTTGTTCTACAAATGATATCTAAATAAAGTTTTTATCTATCTACATATGTTCTTTTGAAAAGGTATCTTGATACTTATGTATGAACATACAGCCAGACAACACCACTTATCGTAAAACTTATATGTAGCTTTGACATCACACAAACTTCCGTATTTTTTATATATTTTCTCTCATATTTTCCAGATAGCGCAATAAAAAGGCCCGGTGTGTCACTGTCCTTACGAGCAAGCGAGTATGCAAAGTCAGTTCTTAGAAACTAAAAATAAAAGGATAATATGACTGTATCTCAGAGTGTTGCGCCCATAGACCTGTTGAAGATATTTATTTCACAATATACCTGGTATATATTTTTTTATGATATAGGGGGACAGACGTACAGACGGGTCATCTGGTGGTAAGTGACAACCGCCATCGTGAAACCTCACTTATTTCAGGGAAATGCAACGCAACCGGTTTTCTGTGAGGCCGTGGTATCGCCTAAGTATTCGTCAGATACATCACTTGAGAACGGTATCAGTTTTTTGTAATGTGACTATTGAAATTGAAAAATTCGTATGACTAAATAAGAAATCAAAATACATACATATATGTATTTGTAGTTGATACTTTTTTTAGTGATAGGGTTGAAGATGCTCATGGATGACATTCGCGCTATCGCTTTATTAAAATATCGCTATCAAATTCTTTCGCAACTTCCGGCAGTCATTGACCTGTCCTGACCTGCCAATACGGACCGGACTTCTGTGAAGACCACATTCAATTTGGTACACATTTTTTGGGACGAACAGCCGGGCACAACTCAAGAGTCGCTAGAGGCTTGCCCACCTTTCATTGTGATAAGGGGGTGGGGGGATGAGGGGAGGGGAAAGAGGAGGGATGAAAAGGGGAGCTGGCCCTCTACTAGGGAGTAAGGGACTCACTCGAAAATACAATGAAGAAAATACGGTTTTTGTGTTTATGTACGAGATAAACTGTAATAGTAAAATCAATACGTAAAAACTAATTTTAAAATACTCAATTACTGCTAAAGTACTGAAAAATACAATATATTGAAATATAATAATGCTATATATTGAGGGGTAATCGAGCAGACGACGGGGCACCTGATGATAAGTGGCTGACGCTGCCCATAGAAACCTGAAACTCAAGAGTGCGCTGTCAACAACTTTGAAGAGAGTTACAAGAGGGAAGTGGTGATTGGAGAGGGGGGTGTCATGTGGGTCTCCGGTAATCGCACTCCCTCGGTAGAGTAAGCACTGCTTGAACACCGGTTATCAGTGAGGCCAAGGCGCTCATACCAGCTCGACCATTAAGCTCCCTTGTGTATAGTTCTACATACATTTCCATTACCTGTATATGTTTGAAATAAATACGTTGAGTAATTACTTTTTATATTAAGTTGTATAACGTATAATTAGAGGATTCGAACCTCCGGGCACCAGCCAATTCGAGTTATAGGTATGCGACCCTGACGTATCTACGTATCTATCGTAATAGGAGGCAAGCATATTGACGTCAATCAGGCACTGTATGACTGTATGCATACTGTCTGATAAATAACGGTCTGATCCTATGGTCGCTTTTTAAGACCACCGGTGCAACATGAGGGTGTTAATTACGTACATGATGCATGTAAGAAAAAAGAGAATTAGACTGTAGTAGGTCACGGAAGCCAGGGTCGCGTATCCGTATGTCCTGTACTTCCTGTGACTGGAGAGATCACTAGAACAGGAATATCTGTTCTATTTCTACATACATACACACATACTCATATTAAGGGCATACGTTCCTCTGTTTAATAATTTTCCATTTAAATATGTGCTCGTATATGACATCTTTAAATAATTCGCATATTTATTTAACTACTAATAGTCTCATTAATTAACATATAACACATTCTTATCTACGCAGTCATGATTAATTCCATGCATGCCTTTTCTAATTCAACTAATTACCACTTTTTCTTGATAATATACTCGAAGGAAATAATTAATCACGATTAACATTATAAGGTAAAATACGTTATACATATGTATATGTTTGATTTCCCCTCTTTAAAAAGAAAGAAAAGAAGGTATGAACTAGTCTCTCAACATCCGCTGCCCATGGAAACTCAAGTGCACTATCCACCGTTGACGGGGGATATGGGGAAGAGCAAGACGAGGGGGAGTTGTGCCTCCGATAAGTGAAGGTTCACTTACTCGGCAATGCAATGCAAGCATTGCTTGTCACGACGGCTTTCTGTGAGGCCGTGATAATACTCCGGTCAAGCCGGTCCATTCCTGTCTAAGCATGATTCTTCCATGGAAATAATGCCGTTTAATTTAAATCTATCCAAGTGTGCTCTTACTAAGTCTATGTTCAAAAGTTTGCATTATCTGGAGGTGGCTAATTAGTACCAAGAGCTGGTGTTTACCAAGGGACCTTTTATTTCACTTTTTTACCCTTTTGTTTTGGAAGAAAGTGAGCTTTATAATTAAGGTTTGGTTCTGCTACGCTGGGCTTTTTATTTATTCTTATCCTTACTTTTGTTTAGATGGCAAACAAGCATACAGATCATATAAGGGTAAACGAGTACCTTTACTTAAAAAACATTGGTTTAAAGTGGTGTGTGTTAGGTTTAACACTTTGCAAGACATTCTGTTCGATGTATAAATAAGTTTTTGAAACTGCTTACCCCTTCGGGGATACAGTCGTAACTATATGTACACATATATGTATATATGAGGCTTAATTTGTGTGATTTGGCAAAGTATACTAAAAGTTTTATTAACATTACCGTTTGATACCGACTATTACACGAAAGCCAAGAGTTGTAATGTCTTTATGGTTCAAACAAAATATGTGTACTTTAATGGGCCGGCTCGACTGGTGCGATACCACGGCCTCATAGAAAATCGGGTGGTGATGCAATTAAAAATAAAATAAAAAAATCAGACAAAAAGCGACCTGTCTGTTCTTCTGTCCTATATAAATATAAAAAAGGTATGGTATGAATAGTTTGGATGTATAGGATATAGTTGGAATTCTTGCATCATATGTCTATAATAGAAAATTAGTATTTAACTAGATTTAAATAAGCTTGTTAGAACTCTTAATAATATGTTCATTTACATTCATCATGTTCTAGGATACGGTGTAATAAGCGTCCTTGGTCCAAAGGATGACAATATTTGTACAATATGGTAACCAGACCACTGATAAGCATATACTAATCATCACTCACGCCTGTATAGCCGAAAGAGTGTTTGACACACATTTTGTTGATTAAATTTACGTAATAGGTGGCAAGCCTATTCATTCCTCCTTTTTTTTTATTAAATGGCTTATACAGTTAGATTGGGGGGTACAAGCAATAGCTCGAGCAAGCCAGGGTCGTATACCTATAACTCGAACTGTCTAGTGTTGGGAAGTCAGAGCCCTCTAACTTAAGTAATACTTACATATTTCTAAAAACACACATATTATAGACAAATTACAACCAGACACAGAACAAACGATCATGCTCATCACAACACGACTCTTTGTCCTGAGTGGAAATCGAACCTACAACCTCTGGTTTAACACTTACCACTAGACATACCTCAGTCTTGTGCAATGTCTGTACATGTAATTAATACCTAAATTCTAAAAACTAAGATAAACAGTAAGGTTGTTTAATCAATTCTATTTAAACATTCCGTAATTATATAGACCGTATAACCATAGATTGGTTTTGAGATAAATTGTAAAACAGGGTGATTAAAACAAAAGGAATGAAGGAAGTGAATGAAAATTACGAGACGAGATCATCACATTCCATTCTGGGAAAAAATATACTGAGTATGTACTAAAAAATCTTGATAGTGGTAGCCATTCTGTTAGTACAAAAGTAACTAAACTAGACTTAAATCGTCCTACTAATATTACTTTAAAAAAATTGGTTGATATTGGGTGGAGAAATTGTTTAACATATACGTGCAGTCACACATAGAAAGTAATCCTTTTTTGAACACGTTTAAAAACTGGCGACCCATTGTCATTTTATAGTCAAAAACCTCACCTTAACCTGACCTAGTTAAGTAATTTAATTTCGTATCATTTACATGAGTTTGTCTCATTACCTAGTAAAACAGGGTTGGTTTAACGTGACATCACTGTGTGTTTAACTTGGACAAACCTTCTTTGTACTATGAAATAATCAGGGCATGCCTCTGGCTTGTTTTGCATGATAGTATTAATTACTTCCTAGAAGTCTGGGTAAGCGTGTCGTGTGTCATAATTGTTCGTAGGCTAACAGAAGCACTCTAAAATAGATTAAAGTGATTTAGATACGAACAATTATATTCGAAAGAGCAGAAAGGGAGAGCCATGCTTAGGCACGAATAGGATGGCTCTATCGAAGTTACCGAAAACCTATAGATGCATTTTATTGCCGGGTGTCCCAATACTCCATCTTCTTTGCTTCTTCTTCACATTCCCTCTTCCATCTTCTCCCCATTTCCTTCCCCCTCATCCCACTCTCCCATTTCCCCTCTCATCAACTATCCTCTTACTATCCTCGTCCCTCTCAAAGACTTTTAAAAAGTGAATATATAACATCTTGATGACTAAGCGTGTTCTCAGTTTTTTTAACGATTATTGTTATAAAACAGAATAAGCAAACATATTGGATTTTATTCCTAAACTGAAATCCACAATCATAAGTCATATTATACAGCCTCATGCTACAAATCACCTAAAAATCAGGACAAAACTTTTTTATAGATATCTATAAAGATACTTCAGTTTTGAATATCCTTATTTTCTTGAAAGAAGGTTCAAATTACCATATCAAAAGTGATCGCAAGCTTGTGTTCCTATTTGCCCTTGGTATAAAAACATACAAAGCTTGGAACAGACACGAAGGTGTATGATATGTGCCTATTATTTATGATATTTTAGATGTTATCTAACATTTCGTTCCTGATATAGAAAAATCATGTACTAACAACTGGTTCTAGAATATTCCAACATAGAAACTAGTACAGGGAACGTACAAACTAGATTTTGATTGAAAAAATAAAAACATGTTCAGGTGTTTAGTTTACACCGAGACGCGACGCAACAAGGCTTTACGAGGCTCCAAACAGCGAAAGGATGTACCCCGCGGTGCGCCCATTTTAATAGTCGGCTTCACACTGCTGACTGCTGGTCACATCTGCACTTCAAGGTAATATCAAAAAGAATGGCACAAATTACTCTGGACAAGAGAATTGCATGCGCGACCACCACGCCAAATAGTTTATCAAGTACGTACGTACTTGATAAACTATTGTATAGTACGTATTGGATAGTAAACCATCACTCAGCTTCACAGAAAGTTAGCTTTGTGTTCAATACAACAATGCGTTTAGGATACTGTTCGGGTCTGCTACGCTTTTGTAGGGTTTTAGGCATGTTCGCGGACGCGCGCTCTGACAGTTTTGCAGCAATCAGACGCAAACGCGCCGCTTCCGTGTTACACAGAGTGCGAGCATGTACCGAGGTCTCCAGATCACCATTGCTAACACACCGGATTACCCTATATTGAACTACATGTATGAACTTACTACATGTACAACTTACATAGTTATATAAGTCAAAATGTTACTAACACTTTATGGATATCATTCGGAAATAAATTATTTATTACTATTATTATTATTAAATCGCGCCTCATTCTCTGTAGGGTAGTTAGAGATAATAGCCCGCTTCTTATTTACCCTTACATGCATCAGAAGGTTCTTCTACTCTCATTAAACATTTCATTTAAGCTTGCAGGTTCAGTTACTTCTGAACTGTATTTTTTTCAGAATTACAATACCAATTTCTTTAAAGGCTATTTTCTTAAAAAAAATAATTAAAAGAAGTCTTTTTTTTTATACCATAGGGGGACAGACGAACAGACGGGTCACCTGATGGTAAGTAACACCGCCGTCCATGGACACTTGCAACTCAAGAGTCGCAAGTGCGCTGCCCGCCTTTGAGGGTGATGAGGGATAGGGGATGCAGGGAGCGGAAAGAAGAGAGAAGGGGATGAGGAGATGGAAAAAAGGAGAAAGGAGATGAGGGGAGAGAAAAGGGGTGGGGGGAATTGGGCCTCCGGAAACCTACGCAAGCGTTACTTCACAACCGGTTTTCTGTGAGGCCGTGGTATCGCACCGGTCGAGCCGGCCCATTCGTGCCTAAGCATGGCTCTATCACTTATAAAAAGTCGTATAAATTTTATTCTTTCGACATCTACAAACACGTCAAACTTTAAAAAACAGAATATTAAAATTTTCCTACGTATTATGCTACAATATTTAAAAACCTCGCTAGTACCCCGACCTTGCACAATTAACATTGCTGATGACACCAATTTCTTCATAACATTTATGCAAATAAATTCCTTTCAAACTTACACCAACAATCTATGTTTAGAACAAAAAGTTTTCACCGCTAATCGTGCCCTGACACGGCATCTTCTAATTATCGTCAAACATTACATAGTTAAAATAGGAACTTCCAACGGATCACCAGTTGAATTACAAAGTTCTAACTGTTTAAAACTATAATAGGACTAGATTAGCCTGCTTTTACTGCTGCAATATAAATACTTTAGTCGTGTGGTTCTCGATGAACCAGAATAAGGACTCGCAATCTCTTCCCGTAGGTTTCGTAAAATTCGACTTTTATCTATAAGGCAACAAATATACAGTCTTATGTTGCCTATAAGCAAGTGGGACTAAACGAAGGCTGGCAAGTAGTGTTCATTTGAGAAGCCACTATATACTCCTCAAGAGAAAAAGCCGTTTTTCTTTTTTTTGAAGACATCTCCCGCACTATAGTTAATTCCTCTGTCGCGGGGGACTTTACAGACATTCAAGAAACAACCACAAAGAACACCCAGACTCAGAACAACAATTTTAGAATTATACAAAGTGTTGTCTCGTACGGGGATCGAACCCACAACGCTACGACATCCGTTTGCCATTGTAGTGGGGATGTCGAGCATGCGGTTCGAAGGCTCGACATCCCAAAAATTTTCTTTTCTGCTCTTTTATCAATATGTTACTTGACAAGCACGTTGGTCTAGCGGCTAGCGCTCGTGAAAGCTAAGTTTTTTTTTTTTATGCGATACAAACGAGCAGACGGGTCACCTGATGGTAAATGACTACCACCGCCCATAGACACCCGCAACTCAAGAGTCACAAGTGCGTTGCCTGCCTTTTAGGTAGGAGTACGCTCTTTTCTTGAAGGTTTGAAGGTCGTATCGGTTCGGAAATACGGCAGGCGACAATTTGTTCCATAAGCTGGTTGTGCGAGGCAAAAAGCTTCTAGAGAAGCGTACAGTGGTGGAGTGCCAATCGTCCAGGTGATGGGGATGGATTTTGTCGCGTAGGACGATGGCGGAAACCAGCAGCCGGTATAAGTCCGAACAATTCCTCTGAACACGCCCCATGATACAAGCGATAGAGGATGCAGAGTGAAGCTACATCTCTACGCAACGCCAAGGTGTCAAGTCGATCAGAAATATCTTGGCAGTCGATGATGCGAGTCGCTCTCCGTTGAATGCGGTCAAGAGGCAGAAGTTGGTACTGGGGTGCACCTGCATAGAGATGAGAACAGTATTCCATGTGCGGCCGAACCTGCGCCTTATAAAGTTGCAGGCGGTGGGCCGGAGTAAAATACTGTCTCGATCTGTTTAGCACACCAAGCTTCTTCGAGGCTAATATGGCCTTACTCTCTAAGTGGCCGCGAAACTGGATTTCGCTTGATATATCGACGCCAAAGATTCCGATACTGGCTGATGCAGTTAGGGAAGTGCTCTCAAATAGAGGTGAAACGACCAATGGCATCTTTTTAGCGGTGAACGCGCAAACCTGTGTCTTCGTGGGGTTAAACTGGACTAGGTTAAGTCTTTTGATAAAGAAGTTTCGATTTCAGACACAAGTTTGGATCGGCTTTCGATAAAGTTTACCCGAGAAATGTTAGTGCGGCCAGTGTAA
The DNA here is from genome assembly GCA_947561695.1 of Tyria jacobaeae. Taxonomy (NCBI): domain Eukaryota; kingdom Metazoa; phylum Arthropoda; class Insecta; order Lepidoptera; family Erebidae; genus Tyria; species Tyria jacobaeae. Next base: position 2,277,900 of record OX387232.1, on the reverse strand, counting down.
AGGGCATCACTCGTGCTATCGTCTGCATAGCAATGGATGCTGCTAATCTGCAGCATGTCGTTGATATGCAGAAGAAACAGTGTGGGTGATAGCACACAGCCTTGTGGGACACCAGAATTAACAGACTTGGAGTCGGAGCATGCACCGTCAACAACGACCTTGATGCTTCTGTCTGTAAGAAAACTGGTGAGCCAATTGTACAGTTTCTCGGGAAGCCCATAGGAAGGAAGCTTCGCAAGGAGCGCTTTGTGCCAGACCCGATCGAAGGCCTTCACCACGTCCAAACTAACGGCCAACGCTTCCCCCTTGGTCTCGATCGCCTGTGCCCACCGGTGAGTCAAGTAAACAAGAAGATCACCAGCTGAAGGACCCCGACGGAAGCCGTATTGTCGATCATTGAGGAGCTGGTGGTATTCTAAGTACCGGAGGAGCTGGCAGTTAATAATGGATTCCATTATCTTGGAGAACAAGGAGGTGATGGCTATGGGTCTGTAGTTGGACGGATCCGAGTGATCTTCTTTTTTAGGGATTGGGTGCACTAGAGCTGTCTTCCATGAGTTTGGGACTACGCCAAGAGAATAGGAAAGCCGATAAAGGCGCGTTAAAACCGGTGCTAACTCTGGAGCACACGTCTTCAGCACGATAGGAGAGATTCTATCGGGCCCACTCGACTTAAGAACGTCGAGGGAAAGAAGTGCTTTACGCACTGCCCTTTGTGTAAACCTGACTTCCGGCATGCGGCTCTCGCACTGCTCAGCGGTGCGTTTCCCCCGTCGTCCAGGGTCGAGTTGGACGGACGCAAAGAGTTTGCCCAGAAGATCGGCTTTTTCTTTAGCGTCGGGGGCCAACGAATTATCTCTTATGTGCAGAGGTGGAAGGGATGGCTTACAAAAGTTTCCCTGGACAGCTTTGGCAAGAGACCAGAATGCACGAGTTCCGGAAGTGAGACCAATTCTGCCAATGTGAGCCGATTTCGCCCCAGCAATTACTCTTTTGAGGGACCTGTAGGCAAAGTTAAATTGCTTCTTTAATGTGCTGGTCTTTAAATCTCGTGCTGTCGCTGCATTAGCCCATGCTTGGTAACATTCCTGCTTTCGGCGGGGCGCCGCTTTACAGGTTCGACCAAACCAGGGCTGGGACTTGCCACGTGTGGGAATCAGGGAGAATGGAATGAAAAGTTCCATACCCTGAAGCACAACATCCGCGACAGAGTCGGCAACCACATTGGGATCATCCGGCGAGAAGCAAACCTGCCTCCATGGGTAGGATGCAAAGAATGTTCGCATTCCATCCCAGTCTGCTGACCTATAGTGCCATACGCGGCGACTGCCTCTAACTCGCGGCCGCAGCAAGTGAACGAGTGGCACCATATTCCTTATCAGGCAATGGTCCGAAGAGCCAAGAGGGGCCTCAACGGATACTTTGTAGCCGTCAGGATGTGAGGTCAGCAGAAGATCCAACAGTGAAGGCACGTTTCTTTCTGCATCTGGGATTCGCGTAGGCGTTGCTACCAGCTGCGTCAAGCCATATGCCAAGGCGAAATCGTGAACAGATCTTCCCGCATGTAAGGTTTTGCGCGAACCAAGCCATTCGGCGTGATGGGCGTTAAAGTCGCCAAGACTCACGATCTCTGCGGATGGGACCTGCTGGAGCACTGAGTCTGTAGCCATTTGGACGTGGTCGATGAGTCGGTCCGTTTCGGCATCACCGCTATGGGACCTGTAGAGGCATAGGTAGATGCGGGGATGGTCGTCGCAGTCTACACGTAGCCATAAGATGGAGAGGTCCCTACCTTCAAGATTGCCGAGGCGGCGAGAAGTGATATCATCTCTAACGTACACGCATACACCAGCCTTAGGAATAAAGGAGTGTTGCAGTCCGTACCCAGGGTAGCAGAGGTACGATGTGTCCGCTGGAGATGATATCTGCGTCTCGGTTAAAAAGAGCAAGGCCGGCTTTGCTGTCTTAAGGTGGTGGTGGACAGTGTCGAGGTTAGAATGTAAGCCCCTGATGTTAAAAAAACCCACGGTAAACGTGACAGGGGGTGCCATGGTATGCCGTCTCTTGCCCCGAGCAGATTTTTAGAGCACAGTTGAGCCCCCCAGAGTACGAGGGGCAGCCTGGGCGTCCACGCTCAGGTATAATCCGTACTGAGGGTGGACGTACAGGGGGGGATTCTCCAACGCTAGCGCTGGTACCCCCCTGGGGTATCCTTTTTGTTAACAGCGCTATCATTAGGGGGGGTGGGGGATTTTGGGCCTCCGGAGACCTCACTCATTTCGGGGAAATGCAAAGCAAGCGTTACTTCACAACCGGTTTTCTGTGAGGTGAGCTTGTAGATTTAATTTTCACCCAAGACATATATTTTTGTGATGAGCACAATTTGTTCTGTGTCTGGGTGTAATTTATCTATAATTTTTATTTAGGAATATTCATGTAAGTTGTCTATTTACAACAGTCTAGTAACCATAATACAAGCCCTGCTTAGTTTGGGATCAGACGGCCGTGTGTGAGATGTGTGGAGTTCTTTTTAGTACTATTCCAAATTTACTATTTAATTAAAAAAACGACAGAATTTCTGATTTAAAGCAATAGGTTGGCAGCTGCCTACTCAATTTTCAGTGACCTCACTCAATATCAGAAACTCACATGTATATACTTTATTTACAAATAAAACCAGCACACAATCTGATTGAAAAAGACTCGCTACAGCTAGCAGTATTCTAGCTAATCCGAGCTAATCTATGTTCTCTACTCTTTGTAAGAAGTGTATAACTGTAGAGTTTCAACATGGAGCATTATCTAGCTGGATCGGAATCCTGTTACAATTGCATTATCCACAAAAATACATTCAAATAATTGCCTGAAATCACATAGCTAAAAATTGGTGTCATGAATCCACACATCGAAACAAAAACACTCTGCAGCGGTAATTGTGCAAACTGTATGACGAATATTTTATAGCTAGCTCAGATGTTTTTACTTTTCCAGTCAAAATATCTAGACAGATGGGAATTTATTCCCAGTAATCCAAATGATAGATTTAATCTACAGGTCAAGGTTGAAACTCAATTATAATAAGTGCAAAAATATAAAATTGGATAATTACGACCACGACTAAATGTATTTAAGCTCAGGTATCATTTACCGGTGCAATATTTTACATGGCGTGTTCTTATTTTAGCCGTGACATTGCCAAGTCCGCACCCTGTATATTGTCACGCGATATCTCTAAGCTTCCCTTGTAATTATTGTGGGGTCCACATTTTAATGGGTTTCTCGGTAATTAAATAAGCATGGTAAGTTCATGTATTGAGTTTCTATGTAATGCGGAACACAATGGTTGAAGTGTTATGTCCTTGGCTGAGTAACATAAATAATAAAAGCAATCACAACGAGGTTGATTCATGGATGGGTGGTTTTTATATATTGGTTTCTACTGATTGACGACGTTGCTAAGTATGTTATTTAAGCACCTCCATCCAGGTAAATTCATATATGGATGAGATCTTTATCATTATGTTGTTAATGCTGATAGATGACATGTTTGTGTCCATATATTTTTCTTTATGCTACCTGATGGTAAGTGATAACAGCCATCCATCGACACCTGCAACTCAAGAGTCGTAAGTGTGCTGCCAGCCTTTGAAAGCAAATAGAAAAGGGAGAGTTGGGTCTTAGGAAACCTTACAACACAAGCATTGCTTCCCAACCGGTTTTCTGTAAAGCCGTGATATCACACCGGTCGAGCCGGCCCATTTGTCCAAATACCACGATAACATATTTTTATCGGTATTAAATATTGGTAATGGTGCCCTTGGTATGTATGCCGTCATAGATGATATTGGTAACTAGGTATGTATTAGACAGGTGTAGGTTACTGTGTCTAGACAATAAAAAAAAGTAACAACGTCAATACATCTATACATATTTATTAAAATAAAACTGTAAGAGGCCGATGTCTGTACATTATAGATATTAAAGGAAAACTAATGTGGCGTATATAGATATAGAGTAACAGAAGCCTAAACAACAGTTTTTGATTTTGTTGTCTGTCTGTCTGTACGTTTGTACACGCAGTTGTTAGCAGTTGTTAGAGGTCGAACTTAAAATAAAAGGCTCCATTTTATAATTCCAATAAAGATACTCGATTCTAAATTCCACACATACGACGAAGCAGGCGAAAGTCAGTCCTGTATAATATTGTAAAGAGGCACAAATTGTCTGTTAGTTTTAAATACATATCCGATTTGAAAAGTCCGTTTTGTATTTCAAGCCCGTTCATTCAGGAAGGCTATAGATAGTATGTACAATCTTGCTACGACTCGGAACATGAGGGCATAAATTTTAAAATGCATTTTTAAAAAGAAATGAAAAGGAAGAACCCTTCATTAAAATGATAAATTATCATTAACTTTGCTCACACTGTCGAGCACCCGGATCCGCGAAAAAGTTCTGAGAGCTATCAATCTTGAACAACAAAAAACCAAAGTTTTTGAACGGTTGTGCAAGAGGTGTGTCGCAATCGGGGACTGACAGGAAAATAAAAGAGATTTCAGCCGGGGTTACATGGCACTAGTTCCTCTTTTGCATATTCCTTTGCACAGGTTACTATGAATGACTATATTGCATTTACAGTATGCTTATTAGTCAAAATAGTATAGGGCACAGACAAAACATATCGGACAGAAACAATAATACTTAATATTATAAAGGTAAAAGTCTCTCTATCTATCAGTCCTTATTACAGCTAATCAACTGAACCACTTCTGATTGCTTTTGATATGTAGATACTCAGACCTCTGCTAAAGGGCATACGATACTTACGTACACAAGCGGAAAAGTACTTTCCGCTTGTGTACGTAAGTATCTATAATATATAAATAGTTAACATTTTAATGGCAAAATAAAGAAAACAGAGCAAAATAAAACTACTAATCAAAAATATTTGTAAACAAATATATGTATATGTAGTATGTAGTCTCTATGACACCTTAGACCCAATCAAATTCAAAAGGAAATGCATAGTGGCTTAGAACTAATCACATAAATATATATTTGGAAATGGCTGAGCCATACTGGAAGTGGCAGAACCATGCGCTTAGGCACGAATGGGCCGACTCGACTGGTGCGATACCACGGCCTCACAGAAAACCGGTTGTGAAGTAACGCTTGCGTTGCATTTACTCGAAATGGATAAGGTTTCCGGAGGCCCAACTCCCCCTCTCCTTATTCCTCTCCAATCATCCCCCCTCTCCTCTTTCTCATCTCCTTATCCCCCTTTCTTCTTTCCCCTCCCCGCATCCCCCTATCCCTCATCACCCTCAAAGGTGGCAGCGCATTTTTGACTCTTGAGTTGCAGGTATCCATGGAATGCGGTTGTCAATTGCCATTAGGTGACCTGCTGTTCGGCTGTTCGTTTGTCCCCACATAGTATGAAACAAAAAGAAATGTACATATACTGATGCCTTAATCCAAGAAAGGGTAGACAGAAGCGTAAATAACTCTGTCGTTTGACCGATCAGAATTTAGTCCCTTTCTTCTATCCAATTCTTATTAAAATAGACAAGCAGGACATTTTAATAAATAAATATGTAAGTTTGTTTGTGTGTGGTGCTGTCACGTTTTAACTACTCAATTGACCATCCCAAACTTTACATATGGCGCTGGGTATAAAAAACCTTTTGGTGAGAATAAAATTATAAAAAGGAAAATTAATTAGTTATCTCCTAATGATGCTGTGGGTAAAAGGTAAGCGCATAATTAAATATTAGTGTAAACTAAACTATAATAAAATTGCGACATGTAAACGGCACCTATTTACGAAGTGACCGAGATCCATTTAAATTTTTATTGCTGTGTGGATTCTTCGGAGACTTAAAGTCCAACCTTCGAAAATATGGGAACTTATTCTTATTTGATGAATTTAATGCGTCCATTTAACTATATAGTTTTTAAGGTTTCGTTCCTCAAAAGGAATCTTTACAGCAGGACTATTTTGTTCGTCTCTTTTCCGTCTTTTAATCTTTTAATCGAGTTGATATTATCAAGAAATAAAAAATTTAAAATTAAGATTTAAAGTCTACGCAATCAATGGCCATTTAAGTTTTAAATTTTATTTCCAGTTTCACCCCTGTAAGTAATATCCTTTTCCTTTTAATATATTCCCAAATTTCCCGTTCTTAATAACTAACGTACCCAGTTGACGGTAATAGGCATTCGGGACGTAAATGTATGTATGTATTTTAACTAATTTGAATACTGCAGGGTACTTCTCTTAGTCCTATAATTAAGAAATTTGGCAAGAGCAAGGTTAAGAAGAAATAACACACACTGACACACGCACACACACACACACATACACACATACAAAAAATACATGCTTTTACGAATGCAACAACACACTTATACAATTAATCGAACAAACTTACATTATGATATTGAAAAATTTATTGCGACCTATGTCGGATGTGTGGGAGAGTATTTCGTGTCCTGCAAAGTTAAGTGTTTCTTGTCCTGCAAAGTTAAATGTTTCTTAAAGTTAATTTAGGAAAAAGCTTTAAACTATCTAGAATTGATTCCTGGCAAACTTCCTAGCTTACTTTACCCTCACGTCCTATATTTATTTTAATATATCAAATTAGTGAGGCTTCCGGGGGTCCAACCCCCCTCTACTCTTTCCTCTCCCATCAACCCCCTCTACTCCTTTCTATCTCCATATCCCCCTCTCTTCTTTCCCCTCTCCCTTAAAGGCGGGCAACGCACTTACTACTCTTAAGTTGCAGGTGTCCATGGACGGAGGTTGTCACTTACCATAACGTGAACCGTTTGTTCGTCTTTCCCACTATAGTATAAAAAAAATGTTTTCTTAAGGGTCGCAGCGTGATTTTTTATAACCTGTAGACTTCGCCAATAAAACGGCCTATCGAATTAGTAGTTCATGAACTTCGTGCTTTCAAACAAACAAACACTGCTTCTATATATAATGACATTGATCAATTCTTCTGCATTATAATTCTAAATATCGTCTTAAAATCGGGATTGAAATCGACTGTAAAATGAGAACGTTGACAATTAGGCAATATAATAAATAATTACAAAACTGGATAGTTATCCAGTTTTAAAAACGGTTACAAAACTGGATAGTTATCCAGTTTTGTAGTTAGAAGAATTTTGTTTACACTATTTTTTAAATACCTTGGGTGTTTTGTTGTCGAATCAGCAAAAAATTCAAAAGCCCTTGTTACCGAAATGGTTGTATTTAGAAGTTAGTTGTACGTTAGTGTGTCGTAGTTCTTTGTGAAGTTCATAGAATTGTTAGGAAGATACTAGTAGAAGCGTAACTTTTCTTTACATTTTTGTACCACTGCACACCATGTACGAGTACAATAACTTCTTTGTGATTAATGTTATCAAGAAACACGAAAACTGCTAATGTTTCTTCTTTTTATAGTAGAGCCAGACAGACGATCATACGTCACCTGATGTACTAAGTGCGCTGTGCCCGGCTTTGAAGATGATGAGGGGAGATACGGGTAGAGGAAAGAGGAGATGGGGGATGATGAGATGGAACAGAGAAGAAGGGGTATGAGGAGGGAGGGGAAGCTGGAGTTGGGCCTACGGAAATTGACAATTTCGGTCAACTGAATCATATTTAAATATTTCATAAATATGTATGAGTATGATAACAGTCCAATATGCACGGATGGTGTAGCGCTCGCCACTACGCTGCGGCGGTGAGTGTTGTGGGTACGATCCCCTCACGGGACAACACTTTGTGTAAACTTGAAGTTGTTGTTCTGAGCCTGGGTGTTATTTGCGTTCGATGTTTGAATGTTTGTAAAGTTCCCCGCGACACAGGAATTAATCTTAAGTTGTCTTTTAAGAAAAAAAAAACCCTTTGTCACGATTTACCACACCCACGGGAATAGATTTTGTGGTCCTATTTTACTACACCAAGAACCACACGGGACAGTCGTATTAATAGTTATCAGTTAGTGTTATAACCACACACACAGTGTTTCTAAATACTAACTAATAAACATATAGCTATATAATTTTTTGGAAACATCTTTTAAAACCAATAATTTTAATACCCCAGTCGACAGGCCTTGAAATAAAGAAATTAAATTGTCTTAACATCAAAGTTTACGCTGTGTAACTATGCGCAAGGATTAATTACTTTGCGTGAACTTCGCGACCGTGTCGACTCTGTTGTTAAGAATACTACGCATTGTTGTAACAAACAAACAGACAAACATTTAAGTAACTACATCTATTTACTGTGGGAGAACCATTATTAGGCACGAATGGGCCGGCTCTACCGGAAATAATAGTGTTACCAAGCCGACACGACAAACCGGTAGTCAAAAAATACTTGTTCTATTTTTTTTAAGGAACACAAAGAACATCCAGACTCGGGACAACTATTCGTGGATCATAAATTTTTTTATCCCGTGTGGGAGTCGAACCCACAACCTCCATTTCAGCAGTCAGGAATGATTTACTAAGTGGATGAGGGTATCGAAGGCTGAAAACCTTTGTGACTTTTTTCTCATTCTCGCCCTCATCAAAGGCTGGCAACGCCCTTACAACAGTATTCGTAGACTACGTATTGCAAAATTTTATTTAAGAGTCCGTTTATTGAGGAAGGCAACAGGCTATATATCATCATGGTATTCCTAAGAGATTGGATCAGTGAGCATAAACGGAGACATGTATACGCTCACGAATGTACCCCTTAGGGATAGGTATAGGTGTAGAATTTGGTCTCACTAACGTAATACGGGTCAACTGGGCACTGTATGACTATAAACATACAGTCTGATAGATAGAGTCAGATCACTTATTTGCCCCTTACGACACAATCGGGAAGAGATGCGGTGACCCAATTGTAGAATAGGGGCAACCGAGCCACCCTGAACACAAAAACACGGTTTGTTTTATAGCAAAATAATAAAAAAACTTTACTTCGTAATTTACGGGACTTTTCGCTTTATCCTCTTACAAAACAAAATGTCTTGAAAAGTGGTTGAGTGGTTTAGACGTAAAAACTTAACAAAGAAACAAACTCACGTTTGCATTTATAATTACTAGAAATTCCCAATAATTCACATCCATTAATGGTCTCGGCTTCTTTCTTAACATTTGCAGCATGATATTTTAAAACCTATATTATTCGTCAATAGATATGACGGCAATAAGCTTGCCACCTATTACGTATATAGCTATACATTTTGAGTGAGTATATGTATGTAATAGATATTCTAACCTACACAAAAATAATCATTTGAATGTGACTAATAGTTCAGAGGGTTTTTATTTGTGGTAGAGCCGTTTAGGCACGAATAGGCCGGCTTGACAGGTGCGATACCACGACCTCACATAAAACTGGTTGTGAAGCAACGCTTGCCTTGTATTTTAGACGAAATGAGTGATGTTTCTGGAGGACTACGTCCCCCTACTCTTATCCCTCCCCTCATACCCTCTCCCCCTTTGTCCCAGTATGCCCCAACCAGCACCATCTTTAACGACTCTTGAGTGTTTAAAACCATCTGTGTAAACAATATCCATCTCATCATCGTCTTCTTCCCGTTGTCCCAATTATATTTGAGTTCAGTGGAATACAATGTGTTCTATTCTTCAATCCCCATCTAGCCATATCCTCTTTCACACAGTCCATCCATCCTTTCTTTGGTCGTCATTTTCGGTTCGTATCAGATTAGATAACACGATAATCTATTGCTCCTCAACTTTTCATAAACTGTCGTTACTTTCAGGCTCTCTCTAATATATTAAGTTCTCCCCTTGTCCATCCTAGTCACACCGCACATCCATCTCAACATTTTCATTTCGGCTACATGCAGGCGTCTCTCGTCCATTCTCTTTGTGGGTCAACTTTAAGATCCATATCTATCCACTGACTGACCCATTATTTTGGTAAGAGCAAATTAAAGTGCCAAGTGTTCTGATGCTATCACGGTAGTAGGTCTAAAGTCTCATCGGAAACATGTACCTAGGCGTTTTATGTCTCCACCTCCCCCTTGTATGTATGTATGTAATTTTTCCTGTAATGAAATTGTTTATATAACGTGACCCAGAAAATGCAGCACTTGTTTTAACCACTGACATACAGCATGTAGCCTATTGGTGTTGCGGTTAGTGACTCTTCTCTACTTACTCTTCGAGCCAGGGCTGTGGGTTAGATTCCCACACGGGATAATAAATTCTAAGATCCACTATTAGTCGTCCCGGGTCTAGGTGTTGTTTGTATAAGCTCTATAATTGTTTGTAAAGTGACACATAAGTTATCTCTAATGCGAGTAAAAAAAAAAATACATATTTTACATCAGAATCGACAACTTTTTTTTATAGTAATGACGTAATATTATCATCAGCTCTGTAACAAAAGCTACCAATTAACAACATACCTTCTCCGTACCACTCAAACTATTCCACATATGGGCACCGCAGCTACCTCATTACGGCGGCCATATTGGTCCGTCGTTATCCACGGGGTATGCACGACCGCCGATACTGGAAATAAAAGACATCTGCGCATATTCTGTTGGCACAAAACACTCTTGAAAGTCTACAATTGTTGAATATTTTAAATCTTTATATTCATTATTTATGCAAGTAAAAGGGGTAACATATTTTATTTAAGTTTGTTTGTTATGCATAACCTCATTTTCAGTTTCATATACTAATAAATCGCTTTATTAAACATGAACTATGTATAAAGAAAGTATGCACAGATATCTTGTAGGTAGGTGTCGTAGTTGCAGTCATGCGTTATATAAAAATTATAGGCCGTTTTACTGCCTGAAGGAGAAGTTGACTATAAAATAAAATAATATGTCAAACCGAAATGAATCGTTATTTTGGGTAAACTTTTTAGTCTTCGTAATTCTAACTAAAACCTTTTTAATGAGAATATTAAAGTTAAAATTTGTATGTTATGCTTAAAGAACTTTTCATACCCCCCAAAGGTATAGAAAAGGGCTTTTTTTTATGTTAGCCTATCATAGTGTTTCCACTTTGCCTGATGGAAAGCAATAGGTGGAGTCAAAGAGTGGTGGTCACCATCCTCATTGCATGTCTAGTCAATGCAGCATGGTGACCCACACTATGGCGGCCTGGTGAGATGCTTTTTCACGCCCGCTGAAAAGACCCGGGATCAAAGGAAAGGGAAAGAAAATAGTTCTGTTCTCACAAAAGAAAACTTTTAAGAAAGTGAAGTCCCGAACAAAACCTTTTTCCTGATTAAAATTGAGAGTTTGTCCTAAACAATATTCTATAACAGATTCATTTATAACTAAAATAATATAGCTTATTATTTCCTTTTTTATTTAAAAATAACTTTTGTTGTTATTTTGAGGACAAATTTATTTTACCTCACATATATTTAAATAATAGGATTTTAGACATTAGTTTTAATGAAGACATACAACAGAATTAGCACTATATTATGATTGGGTGTTAGTAACGGGAGTTTTTATAAGTAGTTCTATTTAATAATGATAATGGCCGTCCGGAAATCGAACTTAACAGTATTCACCTAATGTTTTATCTTTCAGTTTTCTGCGAGGCCATGGTATTACTCCGGTAGAGCAGTCCCAGAGGGCCTAAGCATGGCTCTCCAACGGTAGAAAACAAAATTAAATTATTCTTATGCATTAGGAATGATTCCTGTAACGCAGGGGACTTTACAGACATTCAATCAACGGACACAAACAATACCCAGACTCGGGACTACTTTTTGTGGGTCACATAAATTTGTGTCCGGTGTGGGAATGGAACCCATCCCAAATTAAAAATTAGTCGTAGTCGTAGTCGTCGATTGGCTGGCAGAGAAAAAAAATATGAGTGAACATATTATATTCAATATATATTCATTGATCTAAGATACTTATTTGCATAATATTTATAGATAACTGTAGTTTGAGTCTCCGATTGTTATGGAAGAAAGGTTTGCTTAAATAAAATAGTTTTTCGTAGTAAAAGAAGGTCGGTTTAAGAAAACTGAAACATACATCGTACAATAGAAAAATAGTAATGACTTTGTTTTGAGCCTTAAGCTGAGTCAATGTCGTTAAGCGGCTGTCGATGCCAGATATATGGTGAAAATTTATTATTTATTTATTTATGGACTCTCTCTCGCGTGTATATTCAACGCAGAGATTCTGTCAATGTCAATTATTTCTATAGAAAAAAAAAACAGTCTATAAAAATATGATCGCCAAAAAAGAAAAATATCATGGTGAAAATTGTGGATCCTAAATATATAAGCGATTTCAAAAACCATCATGACATCTATTTCATATAGTCCACACTAAGTTCACTTTAAATGAAGCAACTTCATGCTTGCAAAACTAGATGGCACTGTATACAATGTTTTTACTGAATCTAATTTTTATTATGTTCTATTTTTACGTATTTAATTAATATCCATTTATATTTTACAGCAATGGTGTTTGTTAATAATTAATAGTTTGTCGTTTACAGTCGTCTTTATCAAATTTAAACTATGTATGAAAATGTTACAGCGATTAGCTAATTGGTATATCTATTAACTGGTTGATGGCTCTGTTCTCAATTTTGAGTTTAACTTTTAAGTTATATTTATTTTTAAGTCAATATTTACTTTAGCATAATTTTTACTCCTTAACATTTATATCTATAACCCACTGCTTTAAATTATTGAATTGAGTCTTAGCACTGATATGTTCTTGAGTCTTCGATTTTATTACTCTCACTAAAAACGCTGTGCTGAAACTGACTTTAAACTAATGAAAAATACATCAGTAGCTGTTTTAAATAATTATATATAAAAGTATTTCTGTTATTTTGTTACATTTGCCTTACAATGAAATTTTGTTTTATTCTTAGATTCTTATAGTATTTTATAGTTAGTCACCATTTCACCAGGGGCGCTGTCAGCGATCACATATTGAAGAGGTGTATGATGGTATTTGAGTTTATATATTCCACCTTAAGAGCAGCAGATTTAGATGATTTGAATTGATTCTGAAGATACACCTGTTTGTCTGTCTATCTTTGTTTATGGTATAGAGGTCAAACGAGCAGGGAAATCTCCTGATGGTAAATGACTAACACCGCCCATGGACACCTAACTCAAGAATCTCATAGTGTGTTTCTTGTCTTTAAGGGTGGCCCAGAGGGCGAGGGGGTTAGGTCTTCAGTAAACACACTCACGCGACTTCACACAACGCAAGCATACCTGGCTTACACACAAACACTTACACTTATTTTTAAAGAGTAGCGGAACGGTGAGTAACTAAATACAGGTGTAAACTTTTCATACCGCTTAGAGTAACCAATATACAACGTAAATGATCATGAAATCATCGCAATGTCGGTAAGAAATATAGATTTTGCTGATCATAATTTAGTCCCATTTATGTAATAGGGGCAGGCCTATTTCCATCATCCGTGAATGCTTTTAATTAAATAGTAGAGTCGTTCTGAGGTACGAATGGGCCGGCTCGACTGGTGTGATACCACGTAATAAAAATATTTTGTTAGCAATAATGAACTGTTTTTCACCCTTACATACATACTAGCTCACTTCATTTTGTTTTAATACGTATGTACGTTCGTGGTACGCATTTTGTGATTGTGATATATACATATGTCACTTATATATATATATTTTTTATGCGATAGGGGGCAAACGAGCAGACGGGTCACCTGATGGTAAATGACTACCGCCGCCCATGGACACCCATATATCACAGTTTCACATGCTTAATAAATGTATTTTCTTTGTACCACCTTTTTGTTTATTTTTATTATTCCACTCCTAAGGTTATTAGCATGGTTATATATTTAATCTATAGCTTTCACGAATGAACGCACTATCCAATACAAAATTTAGTTTTCAAATCGGATAAGTTTCTGAGAAAAGCACGTTAAAACAAACACACAAATTTTGCCTCTTTATAGTGTAGTAGAGGACTAAAATTTGCCCGCTTCTTAATACGCATTTCATTTAAAATTAATTATCTATATTTTCATATTTGCAAATATGTAAAATGAAGCCATTGCTTTTAAGTTAGACCTATAGCAATACATATTTGAAAACTGCATTCAATTTTGAATAACTGTTGTTTTAGCTTATGTGGCTCTAATAAACACCCCACATTAGCTTCTGTTGCTTTAATAAAAAACCCGTTTACGTGGTAGAGCCATGCTTAGGCTGAATGGGCATTCTCGAGCGCTGCGATACGAAGGCCTCACAGAAAACCGGTTGTGAAGCAACACTTGTGTTGCATTTCCCCAAAATTAGTGAGGTTTCTGGAGGCCCAAATCCCCTCTCCCTTTTCCTCTTTCCAACCCCCCACCCCTTTTGCCCATCTCCTCATCCCCCCTCTTTCCCTTCCCCGAATTCCCTCATCCCTCATTATCCTCAAAGGCTGGCAGCGCACTTACGACTTTCGAGTTGCAAGTATCTATGGACGGCGGTTGTCACTTATCATCAGGTGACCAGCCTGTTCGTCTATCCCTATAATAAAAAAAAAAACTATTTTGGGAATTATACAGGAAAATCGTAAATATATTGACAGGAAATTAATGAAAGACGATAAGAAACGAAATAAACATGATATTACTTATACAGATGTATTGATAAATACAATCAATAGTTTAAGTAAGCCAGGGTCACGTACGTATAACTGGAACCGGCTGGTGTGGGGATGTCCAAGCCCTATAACGAACGAAAATAGGAAGTTAGAAAATGAAATTTTATTTGAAATTACTACAAATAAAACATTTATGATTTTAAGAAGTTAGTTACGTGTTTGAATTTGTATTTACATAAGTAATAATATCAATGACGATTAGTTAGCCTACAATGTAAATTAGTTTAGTCATTTACTAGTTATGGTCAAATAAAAAAACTCACACAACCACAACCTAAAAATATTTCACTTGATTTTTGTCAGTCTTGTAAAAAGACTTCGTCCTATTAAACAGTGCTGCAATTAAAAAGTCTAAATCTACACAATAAAGCAGAACTCGGCAATATTGTCAATTAAAACAATTTATCGTTAAGTAACTTAATGACCACTTGAACAAGTTGTCGTATTTAACGACTTAAATCTAAGTAAAGCGTTTATATTTTATCGCTCATTTTGAATATATAAAAAAAGAGTAAGTAGTTTGTCTGTCTGTGAGTTTCTTGTGATATCTTATGACATAAAATTTAAACTGCATCTTATTTGACATCAGATTGCACTCATTATGTCACTCACATACAAAAAACTTATTTCAGCGCCATCTAGGAAAGATTAGTTGAATTAAGTAGGAACCATAAATGCTTTTAACATCAACTACTTACAACATCAACTAGCTACAATTAAGAATTTTCCGATTCCTTAATCATAATATCAGTTCCACACAAAATCATTAAAATGCAATTCTTAATACACATCACAGTGATATGATAAGCTTTTCATGGTATAAATAGAAGACATGGTATAAGTAAACAAGCGGACCACAGCAACTGAAGAGTCGGCCTCCAGTAACCTCACTCACTCGGTGAAACATACGACATTGCGTGTTGTGTTTCATCATTCATAACCGGTTTTTACTAAGGCCGTGCTATAAATTCAATCACGTTAAAAAGCAATAGCAATAAATTAATCCCTTTGTAACAGTCCCATATGTTTCAGGAGTGTGGTTTACAAAGAATATTTCTGATTTATAGTTATAAATTTCTATACCCGTATTTACAATATTCAACAAAATGAGTTCACTCGTGGAAAATTTAATGTCGATATACGATTAGATGCTTTTTACGAAACAAAACTACCTTGAACTGTACAGAACAAAAATAGTGTTTCTATTTGTAGTTCCATTCGCATCAAAATATATCATTAATTAATTTAGGTCATGTAAGTAAATAATCCAAAAAAAAAAACACAAAACATTGTCAATTTTAAAATCTCGGTTATTACATCGGTAGTATATTCTATGTACCATATTTAAATTTTGTTGCTTCAATTTCATTTCATATAAACAAGTAGGGTTGCCACAAAGTTTTGTTGTGAAAAAAATAATCCTTACGGTCATTTCTTAAAGGTTGGAATAGAAATCTTGGCATATCAGATAACATGACATTATTAATTTCTACAAAAATCTATTTATAAATGTGCAGACTGGCCCGGTGGTCTAGTGGTTAGTGACTCTGACTGCTAAGAAGAGATCGTGAGTTCGATTGCCACACGGGACAAAAATTTGTGTGTTCCACCAATAGCTGTTCCGAGTCTGGGTGTCTGTGTCCATTGTTTGTATGTTTGTAAAGTTATATATAAAAAAAGACATTACAAAGACGAACCCACGGGCACAGTTGCAGCCAAAACTTGTTAACCAATAAAACTTTACACAATTGAAGCGATCCAACTTTATTGTGATAATAAACAAGTGAATTTGTGCCGTAACGTAATTTACGGACAGACGAACATTTTATGTATTGCACAGTAAAATTGTGCTATAAAAATTATTTAATAACTCTAACTGATATTTAAGGTGGCGACACAATTGCGATGTCATTCGTATAACACTTATGAATGCTTAGAGGACGCAGACTTCCCGACACCACCCAGTCGAGTTATAGGCATGCGACCGTGACTTGCCACCCATTTTCCAATCTCCTCATCCCCGCCTCTTTCCCTTCCCGCATACCTTCATCCCTCTTCACCTTAAAAGGCGGACAGCGCACTTACAACTGTCCAGTTGCAGGTGTCCATGGACGGAGGTTGTCACTTACCATCAAGTGACCCGTCTGTACGTCTCTGGAGGACGCTCTTTTCTTGAAGGTTTGAAGGTCGTATCGGTTCGGTAATACGGTAGGCGACAATTTGATCCATAAGCTGGTTGTTGTACTATTAGGAAGGTCATTAACGTTAAAGGAAAAGTAATGAACCAAGAAAGCTACCTTGTGGCAATCCATAAGCCATTGCACTAACATTATATGAGTATATTGATTCAGTTTTTATTCTAGTGTTTATTCGATATATTTGAGTCACTTGTTCCCTTTTAGCTACATAAGATTTCAACAGATCTTGTATATTTCCTCTAATTTCATACACTGATAGTTTTTAAAAAGAACTTTCAGCTCGACATAGTCAAACGCCTTTGTTACGCCATAAATAGAGACACGGCTGGCTGACAATTGTCAAGGTTCATGTGAATGCTCTCATTCTCATCTCATAGAGTTATTTTAAGTCCGACCTCTCAAACTCTCTTTATTATTAAAATATAAGAACTTTATTTTATACTAAGACGTAATAAAATTTGTGACTATTTTTATACATACCTACATTCGCTTACGTCTGTATCCCCGAAAGGTGTATTAAATACATACATTTTGTAACTTAAATTTCCCACTAAAGTAATAGTAGCGTATACATACTGTATGATAGATAATAATCCGATCCCTTAGTCACCTTTTACGAAACCACCGGGAAGAGATAGGGTCGCCCTATTGTACTTTACTGTACCACACGGTTTTGTTATATTTTCATAGTTAAGTATTTTAATGATATTTTTCTTTAGTGTATCTGCAGCTTAATGTAATAACCATTTTTATACTGATCCAGGAGAGCGCAGAAAATGGCAAATGTTGGATATTAAGGTCAGATAAATTTTCATGAAAGTTATAGTCAATACTTGAATCATTTTTTTATAACAAAACTTTTGAGAAAATGGAAAATATACTTTTCAAGGTGAGAAAGAAAACTAGAAGGAAGTCTTGTGATGTATGATCAGAAGATGAACGAAAATATAAATGATAAACCATTTCTTTTTTCATATAAAACTAAAAAAACTCAACCTCTAGGAACTCTTATGTCCCTTTATTAAATATTCAAACAACGGATACAAATAACACCCATGCTTGAGAAAACTTTATATGTATAGAGCACACAACTTTTCTAACGTGTGAGCATCGATTTTAACCATTACTCAATAATTTTGAACATTAGTCAATGTTTCAGTGCAGGTTGTATTGTTTGTCTGTTACACAAATTGATAATAATATAATATTGACTTATCTAGAATTCATAATTTCGTTCCCGGTTGAGACAAAATTTACAAAATCGATTCGTTAATGATTTCTTCTGTTGGATTAGTAGTTTTTAGCAAAAGACGCGTAGTAGACGGTACTGTTTATTTTAAATAATTTAATCAACATCTAATGACAAATTAATTTAATAAATGTGTAAGTACAGCAATGACTAAATAAAGCATTAGAATCACAATATTGTAGGTTTTTGTTTTTGTTTTCTTATTGTAAAGCATTTAATCAAATCCTTTTACGAAGCATAATGTCTTTGAATTGACAGAAAAGGAAGCTTGTGCTAAATTCTTTGTGGAAATGGCGAGTATTCCATTTAAGTCGTATTCTCGAAGAATAACCTCGGTAGAAAAACTGCGGGCTCTGAACTTTTCGCGTAAAACCCCTTTTATTGGACAGCCTAAGGAAGGTCAATTGAGCGTCCTAGAAAAGTGTTTGGTGCAAGTGATGAGATGCTGGTGTTTGGTTTGGATACTATAGATAGACATGTATGTTTTTTTTCGGTCATATATACATATGAAGAGCTTAACCCTGAGAAAAAAAAACTGTATTTATTTACATCCCTGTTTGTCACGTCACATTGTTAATGTTCCAGGGTAGTCTACAATAAAAATACAATTTAAGGTTACAAGTTACTATTTAAAACAAAACTTAAAAACACAACTAGTCTGCATAAAAAAGAATGAGGCACAATGAAGCAGCTTTTTAATCTTAAATAAAGTATAGAGAGTGAATGTCATTCGGGATGAAGAATAAGGATTCATAGGATGCCTTACACACTTAATCTCCAGTTCAAACATTAAGAATTTATTGTGGTACAAAGAAACTCACATACATAAATTGATACATACATAAATGAGCACTAAAACATTACCTACTACTAAAGTGCAGTCTATCAACGGTTGTCTATGAGAGATTACACCATGCAATAAGGCCGCCTTATGTACTAATACTAATTTTCCTATCTTGTACAATACTTTTTTGGCGTGCAATTGAAAACACAGATTACCTGCGAGCGAGAAAGGTTAACCATCTCAGCATAATGCTTTTAAATTACACTCATATACGCAGCGTTGATGTTCAGTTGACACTTAAAAAGGCACATCATGCGCACTAAAAATGGATAACTAAAATTGACCAAACTAT
This sequence comes from Tyria jacobaeae, assembly GCA_947561695.1. Lineage (NCBI taxonomy): Eukaryota > Metazoa > Arthropoda > Insecta > Lepidoptera > Erebidae > Tyria > Tyria jacobaeae. The sequence goes on along the minus strand of OX387232.1, from coordinate 2,258,654 downwards.
AAACTACCTATATTTTCACTATTATTAATAAAGTAGTAAATTTTATGTTCACAAATACTACAATTTGCACACATGTTCAAATGCGCTACACAAATTTTGGGGTATTTTATTATGTATATCGTATTTATATAAAAATAGCTGTATCGACTCTAACAATTTATAATGTATCTTTATAGACAGGACACATATATAGCTGCTGGTGAGTGCCTCCAGGCGCCGCAGAATGACCACCGACCTCCATGAGCACTGGCCTGGGGTAGCGGATAAAAAAATATTATGTTATTATTAATTTTAGACTCGCGTATCGAACTTAATCAGAAAGTATAATCATTACTAATACCCTTTATATCCTTTAACTTAGACAACACAACATTCTTACAGACACTAGCTATAAAACACAACCGACACAGCGATATAAACCACAGATCTCACATACACAGTTGAGTGTTTTTGTTTCGACTTTATTTGCTTACAAGTGACTCTTGGTAACGCACCGGTCAAATCTGGTGATGCTTCAGAACTTTTGGGTATCTATTTAAGTGGCCTGTGATTTGGGATAGTAATTGTTTTTATAGTGCTCTATTTAATAAAAAAGAATAATAGTTGATTGTTAAAGTTTATTTTTAAGCCTAAACAAGTTAAAGTCGACGATAAAACGATACCTAACTAATTATGAGTTAGGCCACGTTGAGATGAGAGCGGTCACGTAGAAAGGTCTTCAAATGTTTTGTTTGTTATCTAGAACTATCACTACTTGTACAGCCTACAAAGCGTTAAATATTACAAATTTACGATTTTAACAATCGTAAATTTGTAATATTTAAGGCTTGATGTCTTGAAGGCAGGTGTTTGCATGTGCAGGACTCATAGGGTCCGCGTCTGTTGCATTCATAAGGAACTTGTCAAGCGACTGGTCGACGAATAAGCATTGCCCTTTAAAACGGTAGCCTATAAGGAATACTTTTCTTTTCTCTTTCAAAATATACTTAAATTTTCCCACTTTATTCCCAAAGTACCCGCTGTTGTTGGATTTTTAAGTCAGTGGGACTAAATTATAAACGGCGAAACTTGGGCATTTAATACGCGTTTACTTAATCTCTACTTTTGCATTGGTCTCGACGTTACTACATAAGTGTAATTTGTATGTATTTACATTTTCAAAAATCGAAATATCTAAGTGTATTGAGAACCTATAAGTCTTAACTTGTTTCACAAAGACGTGATCTTATTTCAAGAGTTTTAAGTATAGTTTAGAAATATGAGTTATATTAAAATAAATTTAGAAAAAATATTAAGAGGTAAATAACTACTCTAATCAACGTGAAAGCTCAGGTTCTAAATAAAATCGATTTTTTAGCTCAGATTTTAATATTAGGAATGATTCCTGGGACGTAGGTGATTTGACAAGCATTCAAACGACGAACACAAAGAACACCCAGACTCAACAAACCTATGTGTGAAGTTTTTGTTATGTATAGGAATCGAACCCACGACCTCTGGCTTAGCAATGAGGACCACTAATTACTAGACAAACAGGCAAGTCACCCATAAAACCCTAATAACCGAACAAGAACTAAAATAAATTTAGATAGCATGAATACCAAAAAACTTTTCAAGCTCAGACCACTTTTGAGATGTTCCGTTGATACATATTGATCATAGAATGCTGACGTCGGTCCACATTGTGGCAGATTGTGATCCATCAAATTATTTAATAACGCCCTCTAGTAACGTTACATAGAAAATCCTGTTATACTTTGCAAACATAATATTAGGTTAGCAACCAATAAGCCCGCCATCTTTATACACAAATTTATTTTTTATTAATACAAAATCACACCTACATCTTACACCTGTCGCCAACGCGCTGGCAGAGACGTAAAGCTTTCCTCATAGAAGTTTTTAAACTTTGGTCAAAAAAGGTGGTAAGGTCACTTTTAAGCGGGTCTTCATATTTAATTTTTCTATCTGCTAAGTAGTGGGTCACGAGTCGCTTTTGCTACATGTGGTCGAGCATTATCGTGCAAAAAGTAAACTTTATTTTTATTTTTCGGTAATCTCGCTGCTACTTTATCTAGTTGGTCACAGTAAATAATGGCCGTGATTGTAGTGTTAGATGGCAACAGCTCCCAGTATATTATTCCGTTTATTCCCCACCATGCACTTAAAATAACTTTTTTAAACGTGTCAGATTTTGCCGTCCTGCTTCTCCAACTCACCACTTTACATCCCCCGTAATTACATCCCTCAGCCACTCATTGGTACGATGATAACTAAGTAGTTAAATGCTCACCTTAGCTCTCTTCTGAAGTTGAAGCGGCGTCAACTCATGTGGATACCAAACTGAATATTTACAGGCCTTTTCTAAAACGTGGAGTTGTTTTTCTTCTGCAGTATGAGAACATTGAAGCTGTTCTGCCAGACAACGGATGAAAAACCTGGGATCCATTTCTATGAGTCTTTTTACTCATCTATTGCAGAAGGTCGTCCTGGATGAGATTCATCAGATAGGTCATAATATCCATCCTTAAATCTTCTGAACCAATGTTTGGTGGTATCGTAAGAGAGCACGTCTTCGCCCATCGTTGCACATATATTGCGCACTGCTTCAGTCGCTTTTCGACCTAAGCGAAATTCGTGAAGTAAAAGCAGCCGAAGTTCTCTACGAGAAATATCCATACTTTACTGTATTTTACTATTCGAGATCCAGTGTTCAACTGATCTGATATACAACTCTTGCTTTATTTATATACTACTCCAATATCCAATACAATCGAGATAGTTCTATAACGTTTTAGAAACGGATCGAAAAAAGTGGCGGTTTTATTAGTTGCCAACCTAATATTATATAACACAAATAGAATCTTGAATTCCACCAGTTAATAAAAAAAAGCTATTTAGGCACAGCATCGCCGTTATTAATAATACATAAAGGCTCATGTTCAAATAAAAGTATGAATAGAAATAAGCAAGGTTTAGCAAAGTCGTCAGAAAAGACTATACGTTATATTTTTTACCGTTAAAGAGTTAAGGCATGAATGGGCTGGCTCGACCGGAGTAGTACCATGGTCTCGCAGAAAACCGGTTGATAAACAATGTGTGCATGGTATTGCCAATTGAGTGAGGGTACCGGAGGCCCAACTCTCAATCTTCTTTTTCCTCCACCCCCCCATCACCCTCAAAGGCGGGCAGCTCAATAAAAAATGTGCTTTTCCTTGTACTGTGATGCTTAGAATTGCGAAGGGATACTAAAAATTTATCAAATAGTTTCTGTTTTTGAACTTGTAAGAATTGTCAATTTAATATACCACAGTATATGAAAGGTAAGTCCTTTTCTGTTAAGTTTTTCATGATCGCTTGAATATTAAGGCTTCAGAATGTAAAACACAAACATATACACTTCAGAATTTATAACACTGGTTAGGTTAGAATAAATATTTATACTGAGAATAAATAAAAAAGAGTATGGTTATAGTGACCCTATTATTTCCTATCATATTGGGGTCAGAATGACGTCATCCGTCACCCAAACATGTCATGTAGTTCGGCACCTCATTTGTCGAAATCGTTTCGCTTAAGTGGCCCTAGGATCGATTTAACCGTGCACCGTTATTGCTTTTTGGATTTTTTTTATATAATAATTTATATTGTAATTCTAAGACACTGTTATAAATGAAAATAACTATCCAGGTAAATAGTCACTGATTGCGTGGCTGCGTCTCAGGTTAAACTTATCACGTTGTTGCACAATAAACAAAACAACGGAACCGAATATCAAATTTAAAATAAAACAGTCAACAGATTGATAAATGACGTACAAGATATTACTTTGAGGGTAGACCGAAAATATTTACAGGAAACTTCGCTTTGATATTCGGGAAATTAGTCGACGCGTGAACAAAAGTTGACTTTGGTTTTGGGTTACGCAAGTCTATGATTAATATTGAGTCTGAACAGCTTTCAGAAGAGGATGAATTATAAATTCATATCAATTAACTTAGATATTCGATCAGCTGCTAATTAACCCATGTTAATTTTTCGCATTTAATAAAGTCTACTATCAACCCAGGCAAATATAGTATTATTTGTTTTTCAATTTCTCTCATACATTTTTTTTATTATTGTTTATGTAACCACGTTGTATGTGTTGATCTATTCTATTGTTTAATTATTAAAAAAGGACAATTTCAAGGAATTGCTGATCAGTTTTATAAAGTAAAGATACTGAATTTAAATACGGGTGTTTCGAATGCAGATATTTTAAGAAACACTGAATGCTGAATTTAAAAAAATTGTAATCTTGAATGATTAATTTAATAATTTAATGTGTGATCACTGTCAACTAAGATTATTCAAACCCAAAATAAAATATTTAAATTAAAATCTTGTTTCTATCTTTTCAGTTCTTCGACACTAAGTAGAGCTTGTACTATGGTAACCAGACAGCTGACAAACATACTTATATTCTTCTAAATACAATACATATTATAGACAAATTACACCCAGACACGCAACAAATGATCATGCTCATCACACAAATATATGTCCTGGGTGGGAATCGAATCTACGACCTCTGTTTTAGCAGTCAGGGTCACTATCCACAAGACCAACAGGCCTGTCAAATATAATTGTGTAATAACTGTTACGTTTTTAAGAGCCCTATTTTATCTTTATATTATGTGAGAGTGATGTCTTCGGAAATAAGATATTACTTTTACTTCTGATTTACTGTTTTGATACATTTCACAACATATTTTCACTGATTAACACTGCTAGATGAACCATGCAAGAATAGTTATCAAATAGATACTAACAAGTTAAATAAACATACACAGAACCTCACAAATTAAGTCACGTTCGTTATCACCGTTGTTTTTTTATTTAATGTCATGCCAACGTTGACAACTTTGTAATGAAATTCGGAATTTTATATTAAATTTCGAGGTTTGAATGCCAAATAAGTCAAAAACACCTACATGTACATAGTCAACCCACTATATAGTCCACACAGTAAAACCGGCTGTTAAGCAATGCTAACATTGTGTGACCGAGTGAGTGAGGTTACCGGAGGCCTAACCCTCTTTCCCCCTTACCTTTTCCTTCACCTCTTCTTCACTCCTGTGACTCTTTCCCATCTCCTCATTACCACTCTCCTCTTTCTCATCTCCTCTTCCCCTCTCCTCATCCCCCATCCCTTATCATCCTCAAAGGCGGGCACCGCAGTTACGACTCTTCAGTTGCAGGTGTATATGGACGGAAGTTGTCACTTACCATCAGGTGACACGTCTGTTCGTTTGTCCCCCGATTCCTCAAAAAAAATGTACATTGAAAAATCATTCACCGCCATTGTTAAATTGTTGTATAAGAGTCAAGCGCACACGTGTCCCCAATCAAATTTCATTAATTATAAATTATTAGTAACTTTAACGAAAAACCGAATCTTTGGTCTATCTGATGCGTTTATGGTTACTACACTACTTCGCTTCTTCGTGTCGTAGCCGGATTTTTTTTACAACTATATCATTTCTCAGTACATTTTTAAAAATCCAAAATCCCAATCCCAAAATCCCCCACCCCCCCTAATGATAGCGCTGTTAATAAAAAGGATACCCCAGGGGGGTACCAGCGCTAGCGTTGGAGAATCCCCCCCTGGACGTCCACCCTCAGTACGGATTATACATATATATATTTTGTAACATCAGGGGCTTACATTCTAACCTCGACACTGTCCACCACCACCTTGAGACAGCAAAGCCGGCCTTGCTCTTTTTAACCGAGACGCAGATATCATCTCCAGCGGACACATCCTACATCTGCTACCCTGGGTACGGACTGGAACACTCCTTTATTCCTAAGGCTGGTGTATGCGTGTATGTTAGATATGATATCACTTCTCGCCGCCTCGGCAATCTTGAGGAAACCTCTCCATCTTATGGCTACGTGTAGACTGCGACGACCATCCCCGCATCTACGTATGCCTCTACAGGTCCCATAGCGGTGATGCCGAAACGGACCGACTCATCGACCACGTCCAAATGGTTACAGACTAGTGCTCCAGCAGGTCCCATCCGCAGAGATCGTGATTCTTGGCGACTTTAATGCCCATCACGCCGAATGGCTTGGTTCGCGAAAAACTGATCATGCGGGAAGATCTGTTCACGATTTCGCCTTGGCATATGGCTTGATGCAGCTGGTAGCAACGCCTAGAAGACACAACATTAACAACGCCAGAAAGCCACGTACCTTCACTGTTGGATCTTCTGCTGACCTCACATCCTGACGGCTACAAAGTATCCGTTGAGGCCCCTCTTGGCTCTTCGGACCATTGCCTGATTAGGAGTATGGTGCCACTCGTTCACTCGCTGCGGCCGCGAGTTACAGGCAGTCGCCGCGTATGGCACTATAGGTCAGCAGACTGGGATGGAATGCGAACATTCTTTGCATCCTACCCATGGAGGCAGGTTTGCTTCTCGCCGGATGATCCCAATGTGGTTGCCGAGTCTGTCGCGGATGTTGTGCTTCAGGGTATGGAACTCTTCATTCCATTCTCCCTGATTCCCACAGGTGGCAAGTCCCAGCCCTGGTTTGGTCGAACCTGTAAAGCGGCGCCCCGCCGAAAGCAGGAATGTTACCAAGCATGGGCTAGTGCAGCGACAGCACGGGATGTAAAGACCAGCACATTAAAGAAGCAATTTAACTTTGCCTCCAGATCCCTCAAAAGAGTAATCGCTGGGGCGAAGTCGGCTCACATCGGCAGAATTGGCGATAGACTAGTGAGTCTCCCTTCCGAAACTCGTGCATTCTGGTCTCTTGCCATAGCTGTCCAGGGGAACTTTTGTAAGCCATCCCTTCCACCTCTGCACATAGGAGATAATTCGTTGGCCCACGACGCTAAAGAAAAAGCCGATCTTCTGGGCAAACTCTTTGCGTCCAACTCGACCCTGGACGACGGGGGAAACGCACCGCCGACCATACCGCAGTGCAAGAGCCGCATGCCGGAAGTCCGGTTTACACAAAGGGCAGTGCGTAAAGCGCTTCTTTCCCCCGACGTTCTTAAGTCGAGTGGGCCCGATAGAATCTCTCCTATCGTGCTGAAGACGTGTGCTCCAGAGTTGGCACCGGTTTTAACGCGCCTTTATCAGCTTTCCTATTCCCTTGGCGTAGTCCCGAACTCATGGAAGACAGCTCTAGTGCACCCAATCCCTAAAAAAGGAGATCACTCGGATCCGTCCAACTACAGACCCATAGCCATCACCTCTTTGTTCTCCAAGATAATGGAATCCATTATGAACTGCCAGCTCCTCCAGTACTTAGAAGACCACCAGCTCCTCAATGATCGACAATACGGCTTCCGTCAGGGTCGTTCAGCTGGTGATCTTCTCGTATACTTGACTCACCGGTGGGCACAGGCGATCGAGACCAAGGGGGAAGCGTTGGCCGTTAGTTTGGACGTGGCGAAGGCCTTCGATCGGGTCTGGCACAAAGCGCTCCTTGCGAAGCTTCCTTCCTATGGGCTTCCCGAGAAACTGTGCAATTGGCTCACCAGTTTTCTTACAGACAGAAGCATCAAGGTCGTTGTTGACGGTGCATGCTCCGACTCGAAGTCTGTTAATTCTGGTGTCCCACAAGGCTGTGTGCTATCACCCACGCTGTTTCTTCTGCATATCAACGACATGCTGCAGATTAGCAGCATCCATTGCTATGCAGACGATAGCACGAGTGATGCCCTTTACACCGGCCGCGCTAACATTTCTCGGGTAAACGTCATCGAAAGCCGATCCAAACTTGTGTCTGAAATCGAAACTTTTTTATCAAAAGTTTCAGATTGGGGTCGACTTAACCTAGTCCAATTTAACCCCACGAAGACACAGGTTTGCGCGTTCACCGCTAAAAAGATGCCATTGGTCGTATCACCTCAATTTGAGAGCACTTCCCTAACTGCATCAGCCAGTATCGAAATCCGTGGCGTCGATATATCAAGCGAAGTCCAGTTTCGCGGTCACTTAGAGAGTAAGGCCATATTAGCCTCGAAGAAGCTTGGTGTGCTAAACAGATCGAGACAGTATTTTACTCCGGCCCACCGCCTGCAACTTTATAAGGCGCAGGTTCGGCCGCACATGGAATACTGTTCTCATCTCTATGCAGGTGCACCCCAGTACCAACTTCTCCCTCTTGACTGCATTCAACGGAGAGCGACTCGCATCATAGACTGCCAAGATATTTCTGATCGACTTTGCACCTTGGTGTTGCGTAGAGATGTAGCTTCACTCTGCATCCTCTATCGCTTGTATCATGGGGAGTGTTCAGAGGAATTGTTCGGACTTATACCAGCTGCTGTACAACTAGCTTACGGAACAAATTGTCGCCTGCCGTATTTCCGAACCGATACGACCTTCAAACCTTCAAGAAAAGAGCGTACTCCTACCTAAAAGGCCGGCAACGCACTTGTGACTCTTGAGTTGCGGGTGTCCATGGGCAGCGGTAGTCATTTACCATCAGGTGACCCGTCTGCTCGTTTGCTCCTATCGCATTAAAAAAAAAAAAAAATCAATCCAAAAATATTTTTTGTTCCAACTAGAAGTTAATGAGATTAGACCGTTTAAGACTACTATACCTAAACCTATACTATTCCTCTGGACTGTAGTGGACTATCCTACAACAATTTGGATATCCACAAAGAAAGAAATATTGAAAAGTAAAATATTAAATAGAAAAAAAAAACAAAATAATATTATTAAAAGACTAAGTTAAATTATTAACACTGTGGACTTCGTCTGAATAAATAAATATATTATTATTATTACTTTTATTTGACTTAAAATACATATATATATTAATTACATTTTTAAATATAAAAAAGAAACAAAGAAAATGTATTCAAAAATGTAAAAAGAAGTGTCTAACCCGATCCGTTTAGATATTTTTTATTGCCAGTTTTCTTGTTATAGCGATTGTATCCTGTGCAGCTGGGGCCCGGACAGCACTCAGGTGCGTGGTGACAACAGTGCTGACGCAAGTTGAGTTCCACGGCACCAGGGTCAAATCGTCCGATCGCTTCCTATCCGATTTCATTCGACCCGGTGGTTTCAGCAAAAATATAGTATTTTAGCCGGTATGTGGGCCCTTCGAACCGTATCGTTAAGGGCAGTCGCTTACACCTTCCTGTGTGCCGGTGCTCATGGCATGGTGGCCGTCAGCCTCAACTATGAAGCCGCAGGTGTATCCACTAGTTTAAATTTGGACACAGACACAAATTTGGAGTTATTTGTGACACATGAATAATTCCTAATGCGAGAGCTGAAACTTATAATAACAAGTGACATTTTACTGGTCTGCATCGATTTGCAACCTCTGCTATCTTTTCATAGTAAGGCAAGCTTGATAGCCGACTTGTCCACTTTCTCATTTCACGGTTAAACGCTAACGGGGTCTGCAATAGAGATTTTCTCGCCTCTATGATTTTCTCACAACACCCTAGTAGCGTCGTTTGTAAAATAAAATACACAGTTTTTATTTTCAACACAATCTCAGTAAGTGGTGTCGTTAGTGATACATTTACACTATATTTTAAAATGAGTACTGATGCGGAGTGTTATTTAATTTAAATATACCATCCAATAATCATTCCAATGAATCTATTATATTTGTATCCCCGCATCAGAAAATATAGATATGAAATAAACGCTCACATTTTACCGATTACAAATTAGTCCCATGGCAAGCGTATTGCCGTCGTCTTTGGGAAATAGATTGGGAATTTGGAGTATATTGATAGAAATGGAGGATAGAAATGGTAGAAAATAGATATTGCTCATACAGATGGATTGGGAAGTATAAAGAACAGCTCAAGCAAGTCAGGGTCGTATAACTCGAACTGACTGGTGCCGGGATCTCAGAGCCCTTCTAACTTAAGGGGATATTATTAATATATACATACATATACATTATAAATTTTTCTTTTTTCTTTTGTGGTTATTTTTTTTTTCCTTTTTCATTGTGATGGTATTTAGTTGATGGCTTTCATACATCTGCCACTCAAGAGTCGCAAGTCGGTGAAGGTGTCTGTTCAAAGGAAGGGGGCTGGTCCTTCAGCAACATCTCTCACTTGGTATACAATACGAAAGAATTGCTTAACAGCGGGTTTTCTGTGGGATTGCAGAATAAGTCCGGTCCAGCTGGGGCATGCGTGCTTAAGTATTGCTCTCCCATCCATCATCGGTATTGGCATAAAATGTTAGTTTTGAAATATTCCTCATCAATATTAGCTCAGCGATCAGTTCCAGTACTATAGAGATTCCAGTAGTGTAGACTTCTGAATTGAAACGTTATAGCAATTTAAAACTTTTAGGAAGTTTTATTTTTCCAACTCAGGAGTTTTATATATTATATATGTACATATATGTATATAGCTATAGAAAACTACACAATACCATCTCAACTTTTTCTTTAAGCAAACAGTTTCAAATAAACGTAGAAGAGAAACCTTGATCGTATATACTAAATTAAATTCCTTTTCGAGTTTCCATTGCAAGCTGTTGTGGAGTTGTGATCATTTGTGCCCAGCCTTGCAGTATATTGAAAGGCTTTAAAATACTGTTTGTTCTCCAAACGTATACATGGAGATAACGGTTTTAAAGAACTGTTTTAGTAACTGTAAAATACAAACTATGAAAGTTTTCTGAACAGTTTTTGGTAAGGAAACAGGCGGTTTTGCTAAATATTATAAAATAAGTCAGTGCTAAATAAGTTTTTATATTTTATAAAGAAGTTTTTAAACACAGTCAGGTACAAAAGAAGAGTAGTTAAATAAGCACTTACATACATATACATTTATTCTTGAAGTACCTGAGGGCTAGGAAGATGCGTATATATACGAACACATTATGCCGACTAGAATTAAGTGCAACTTAGGCAAGGCTGCTAATTGAGAGTATATTGAAAGATATAAGATAAAGGAGAAGAAAAAAAATGTTGTTATATGGATGGATTGGGAATTGTAAGCAAAAAGCTCGCATACCATGTAACTCGGACTAACTACAACCATGTGTGTAGTATTCCTGTCCTTCTTTTGTCATCTTACATTGTTTTAACCGTTTTTTTTTTCACTATATACGACTTTCAAACCTTCAAGAAAAGAGCGTACTTCTACCTAAAAGGCCGGCAACGCACTTGTGACCCTTGAGTTGCGTGGTGGGTGTCCATGGGCGGCGATAGTCACTTACCATCAGGTGACCCGACGTTTGCCCCCTATCGCATAAAAAAAAACTCTCAAGTTTCCCAGCTTCAATTCCTAAAGTAATGGGCTTTTAACATATTAAGTTAATACGTTTCGGCAATGGGTAAGAGGCTTTAGATTTTCAGTAGTACCTGCAAAAAAAAACCAATGAGTGGTGTCCTAATTTTATTTCTTAAAAAGAAAACTTGAAGAACTACAAGCATTTAATCACCCGTCAATGTAGAAAAGTAATTTATGTAGATCAGAATCAGCAAAGTATGAGTGTTTAATATATCTCTGGCTACTGCTTTTGAGCTACATGCGTTAGCGTTTAGATGTATGTATCTATGGTATTACTAGCTTGCCTGCTTTTAAACACAGGCCCCCTATGAACTTTGCCACAGAGCTCGATTATGTGTCTTTGGTAGAGATATTAGAGTTAATTTATTAACAATTTTCATTGTTAAATTCAGTGTTTCAGAGTACGAACTATACTTAACTAAAATAAAATGTAAATATATAATACCTGATAAATATTACGACGTTCTGGTCAATCCACTCAAATATTTGTCTACCGTCATAGACTGCGGTGGTCTTTGATCAAAGTACGAGATTAGCCTTAAGGAGAAAACATCTTATGGAATCCGTGGAATTTGTACAAACAAAGCGCCAGGCCTTAGGGTGATTGGGCCATAAAACAAGTGGAATAAATTTTATCTTACGTGCGTAATTTTGAGAATTCTTATATAAGTAATTATTATATTATATTAAACGTTTATATTACTACATTATATATTTTAGTATTTTTTTTATATTCATGTATAATAAGATAGTACTAGTTTTATATAGAACATACATTCATATTCAAACGTCTTTTAAAACTCCAAGCGGTGAATCGGGGTGCCCTTTTCTGCTCGTTCATAAACCATACGGCTAGTATATATAAAGGACTAGCAGACCCGGGAAACGTCGTTCTGTTATAAAAAATATGTACATGGTCACCCTTATCATTTCGGGTATGAAAAATAGATGTTGGCCTACAACTACCCGATATGCACACAAAATTAAAAAAAAAAAAAACAGTCCAGCGGCTTGGAGGAGTTTGGTACTCCGCGACACGAGGATTTTATGTATTAAAAATAATATTCTACACATACATGTATATTCACGCTTATACCCCCAAACGTGGTGGCGTCTCAGAGTCCCACATTTTGCACGACTGGCACTGTTTACATATCTTTAGATAGATGTTTGTTGAACAGTATACCATAACTATTAACATTTGAACAAGAAAAAGAAAGAAAAAAGAAATGAAAGAAAATATATTTATTTTGTCTGCACACAACTGAAGGATAACAAATTCATCAAACGCCACTGCTAACAAGTACCACTGTATGAGACGAAAATGGCCGTTAGCTCAGCTTTGTGCTACATCGTAAGAAGCAGCGCTGGTATTATGCTAACACCTAGTGAATATCACGAACAGAGAGCCATCTTTTGGTATTTATATATAAGAGTGAGTGAGAGAGAAATACATAAAGAATTAATATAGAAGAGAGAATAATACATAACCAACTTAAACAAGGTTTACTCTTACGACAAATTAAACCTTCCCAACAGCTACAAGGAATAAATTGAAAGTGTTGCTCCGCGTATTTAGTTGACACACAAACAATAACATATCACATACAGAGAAAAGGGAAGGAAACGAAAATTAAACCCAATTCCACTTATATTTGTATATAGAACCTTTATTTGTTTTGTTTGGAGACAACTGGAATTCAAAACTTCTATACAGCTTTTTTATGGCGAAATATATAGATACATATTCATTTGTACGTATGTAATCACTTTTCCACTTATGTGTGACGTGATACATACTTAATGCTGATGGTGTTTATTGAGTAAATAGAAAATAAATTTATTTAAGTCAGAAAATAAAAATATGTATTTATTAAGTTTTTAGTTCCGAATTTAATTCCATTTCAATTTTAAATACTAAATCATCCACTTCATTGGCGCCTATCATGATAAATCGTAATAAGCTACATGTAATTCCTTAATAATTTTCGTGATTAGAAGTAGAATTATTTCTTTTAATTAAATTGGCACCAATCTCGAGGACCAATGTTGATTACGCTACCAATTAAAAAAAAGTTTTACAAATGAAAAAATATAAAAAAAAAACTATAGAAGCCTAAAATAGCTGTCATGAACTTTTTGAAGTGAGTATTCGACAATTAGAAGTAATTACTAACTTCATTCTACCTAATATCATTAATAGTTTTTGAGGTAAGAAGAAATATTACACATAATTTTTTTATCGATCACAAATTTGTTACACTAAGTACACAACATAAAACGTGAATTCTCTAGAATATTCTCTTCATTCCAAAGACAAGACTAAGATCTGAATTTGTGGTTCAATTTCTCGCTTCATCGGACCATAGGACAGTGCTAGTCCAATATTGTTTTCGTCTGTACATTATGATTTCATACTCAATAAAATATAGAAATATATTATTACGCTAGCCTCCGAAAATAATCCTATCAGAAAAGTGTTTTTGTTAGAAATATTAGGAAGTGATTAAATACAAAAAGATGGCGTAAAAGATTAAAATAAAAAGTACTTTCACTTTCAGAACACTTTCAGAGTTGAATCTCTAGGTTAGGTGGCAGTAATCTTCTAAATAATTTATAGCACATAAAATTCTGAAAAGTATAGAAAGGGTGATTTAATTTTGATGGGAAAAATGTGTAATTGTGTGTATGTGTGTGTGTGTGTGTGTGGGAAAAAAAGTGTGATTCACCTCTGTCTGTCTCCTAAAGGATACAGGCGTAAACCTATGTGTGTATGTAACTTGCTTTGTAAATTACATTCGGTTGAGTTAGAAATTTATGTGTACAAAAATACACACGAATTATGTTTATTAAATAATTATTTACAATTATAAAAGCCATCCAAATTATTATTAATGCATTCCCCTTATAGAAATTCCTATTGAACAAATAATAGCTTAGATTTCTAGCAATCTTCTCGCCTTCTATCTCACCTATTTATGCAAATGAAACAATATCGTAAAATAAACAGTGCAATTTTAAAATGGTCAATGCGCTCTTTAGATGGCCTAATAAAAAAGCTTCTTAAAATACAATGTTGGTTTTTATTGTGTGTATGTATGTATATAAGCTTGAAAAAGGAACAATATCTTAATGTTTAGTTTATATACTTTCATATAATACAACGATATTAACGCCTTTTCCAAGATGCTAGACAATATATGTATGTATCTTTACTACAATATTTATGACCTTGTCTTTTAACGGCTAAACGGCTGAACCACTTAATAAAGTTTACTATGGTAATACTTTGAACACTTCTTGCAAAGCTAGTGAACATACGATACGTATATGTATATTAATATAACCCAATAGACATTGTTTTGTCTGAACACAGTTTTTTTATACATAATATAATCAAGGAACAAAAACAAAAAAAAATTTAAAATTATTAGTTTTTCAGTTTAGAAGTTCAGATAACCACCAGGATTACATAAAAGCGTTAGAGGCTGAGAGTTGATAAATAGCAAAAAGCTTGGTTTGAGCTTTCCTTCTTTCGTAAACAAGCAATAAACGATACCATCAATATCATTCCAGTTCTGAAAGTACTAGGCGAGTAGAAATATCAAGGAGCTTACTTACAGTAGGTCACAACAATATAGCTTTACGGCGCTAGTTTCATTGCTCCTATAAATTTCACTGTAGACTAAATAGACTCCATTCTTTAACATGTAAGAGGACGGCTAAGATTGGTTTATGCTGCATTCAGTTACCTTTGTAGGGACTTCTTTTTGTTTAGTTTCTCAAAAGTTTGATGTCAAGCGATGATAATATTTATCACTATTCTACTAACATATAGCATATTTGATCGTAGATATTGTTAATAATCTGCTAGCTTGCCTTGCACTTTGTATAACATTGCTCAGTTTGGAGCTACCAAAGACGGAGAGCATATGAACATTCCTTCAGATTTTTTTTAGGATGCTTAAAAAATGCTTAAAAATGTCTTTGAATATCATACGGGCGGGTGTTTAATTTTTTAACTACAAAGATGCACTTGAAGATTTGCTTGTTTTTTTTTTTTTGGGAACTCCCAAAATATTTTTTTTTTATGCGATAGGGGGCAAACGAGCACCTGATGGTAAATGACTACCGCCGCCCATGGATACCCGCAGCTCTAGGCTTGAATTACTTTCTAATACTGTATTATTCTTTTGTATATATGTACCTCCTGTTTAGTACTTTTTTCTAAACCCTACCCTACCCTATACCATTTTCTCTAGTCCCCGCCAACCGTGTGTAACATTTCGTAAAAATCGGTTGAGTAGTTAATTACGAATAACGAACAAACGAATAACATAACATTAATAATCTTAATAAGCGTAGGATTATATTCTTTAATGACATTACTTGACAGTCCATTTCTCTATAACTCAGTGTTTAGTTGTTAACCAGCACCACCACCAACCACTTATATTCGATACTGAATCCATTTTGGGTTCAGTTATTCAACAGCGTATTAACTTGATCCGAGTCACACGCTTGTTTAGTAGTTCAAAGTTATCTAAAAAAAGCTATCAAAAGTGCACATTAATTTTCTAAACACTATGGATACTTATGAATTCAAAGGATTCTAGTAGATGTCAACTACATTGACTAAGTCCTTTTTACAGATTAAAGCTTTATAGATCAATTGTCAAATAATTTGGATCTTTCCTCCATCCTATTATCTGTTATGAAAATAGACTCGACTGCTTCAGGAGGGTTTTAATCCAGTGCATGTTTCAATTTAATCCAATTTCTTTATTTGCTGCACTGGGTACAAATATTATGCAAATTTTCTCCTCATTCAATCTAATACGGTACGATAATGTTTTCAAATGTGTATTAATATATGTATATTTTGTATAAATTATAAATAATATATTATATAGATACATATAAATTATATTTTAACTATTTAGCTAAGTAAATACGCCACAGTGTCGTACATTTAATAATTTCTTATCAATCATCTAACTCATAGCCACTTAAACCGTCTGACTTAGTCACTTAAATTTTAGATTTAGATTATTCATTAAAAATGTTACTATAATAGTAATAGAGTTCAGAATGTCGTCGCAAACAACAAATAATTATGATAACTAATTAATAATGTCAATCATTATGATATAATAATGTTATTATGAATACATTTACCTTCTATACCACTAATAATACTAAATACTACTTATCTGTGTAATATGCCTTCTGGACCATACAATGTTCTTTAATTTTTTTTTCCTGTTTTACTATGTTTACATGTATGTGTGATGCTTTGTGTTTGTGTGTGTGTGTTTCTCGGTGGAGTAGAATAGAGCCAACCAATTTCTTCCCGTGGGCCATAATATTGCTGGATGTTATACACACTTCCGCCTACCCCTTTAAGCGATACAGGCGTGAGAATACGTGTGTGAGTGTGTGTGTTTAATAGTTTTACTTATTTCTACTGCTTCTATTTAAAACTTTTATTTAACAAAATAGCTACAGTTTCCTCAAGGGAGAGTCTTAAACTCACAACAATGTATTTCAGTTCCTACGGGCCACTATTTTTTATTACGCCTTATATAAAGCGATCTTTCTAGGTGTTATCTCCGTTTATGTATCGTGATTTAGAACGAGCAGTGGACATTAAATTACCTCCTATAAAAGACAAAATATGGTCATAGGATATCCGCCTCAGCCTTAAGCAGTGTAAATATATATTATAGAACAAGGTGTTTCTAGTTAGGGGAGAAGTTTGTTAAGGGATGGGCCTGTTGGTGTAGTGGTTAGTGTGGTTAGTGATAATCACTGCTGAGCTTGAAGTAGTGGGTTCGATTCCTACACGGGAATTTTTTTTTGCTTAATATGAGAGAAGACAGACGAACAGATGGTTCATCTTGTGATAAATGACAACCACCGTCTGTGGACACCTGCAACTTAAGAGTCGTAAGTACGGTGCCCACCTTTTAGGGGTGGGAAAGAGGAGAGACGAGACGAGGAGATGGAAAAGTTTAGAGTGGGATTGAGGGGAAGGGAAAGAGGAGAGACCTCCAGAAACCTCGCACCGGAAATGCGTTGCTTTAGAACCGGTTTTCTGTGAAGCCGTGGTATCGCACCGGTCGAGCCGGCACTTTGGTGTGTATGCGCATAGCTCTACCACAACAAAATGTTACATAGGTACACAGATACCACCATTTTAACCAACTTCAAAAAAGTTGGAGGAGTTCTATTTTTTTATCTGCATGCTTTCTTTTAATTGATTTCTCCGTCAAGTTTTCACTGTTTTCTTTTTATTTGAAAAAGTATACTGTTGCACGGTGGTACTGTTGTAACATAACATAACATAATATAACATAACATAACTTGATAATAGAATAACAGGGAAGTTATGAATCAGTTTTTAAATTCCCGTCCCGCATCCCCTCACCCCTCACCATACCATACCTCACCCCCGTAAATGGGACTAAATTATAATTGGCAAAATGTGAGCCTCTGCCCATCCCTTTGGGGATTCAGTCGTGAGTGTATGTAGGCGACAAAGTGATCGTGCTGTTATCTAACAGACCCCTTCTACGTTTGGTACCAAATTTTAATCGGCAAAATGTAGGTGTTTAATATAACTCTGCCTACCCTTTAGTGAATACGGACGTGAGCGTATGTATGTATGTGCGTATGTATTCCTTACTCTAATTAATTAATACACGAATACATTCTTCTCACTGTTATCTGTCACAAAGGTTTAGTACTGAAATCTCTACTTGTACCCTATGTTTTATAGCTCAATGAATCTAGCCCATAATTTAGCCTGTACACTGTAATAGCTGGCTTTTATTGCCAATAGACGCCTATTAGTTTAAATGAGTTAGTGAGAGCTAATGGCTGATGAGAATATAGTAGAATTTAATGTCTTCCTATTTAGTTTTATTCAGTTTGTAATTAATTGCTGAGCTGTAGAGTTGTAAAGGGACTTAAACGTATTTAAAATGTTGTTTGTGACAAGTGAGCACGAATTTACAAAGTATTTTGTTTTTAGATATACTCACACCTAACTTCTTAGCAAATTGTAGGGACGGAGTCATGTGAAATAGGGAATACTTTGTTTTATGTCATAAATGCAAAGGAGTTTACTTGCCACCTAATAGTAAATATCTACCGACGCCCATGAACACCTACAACTCAAGAGGTACAAGTATCCATGGGCAAGAGAGAAGGGGAAATAGGAAAGGGAAGAGAGGGTTCGGCCTCCAGTAACCTCATTCTCGTGAAAGGTAATGCAAGCATTGCTTGACAACTGGTCTTCTGTGGGGCCGAAGCATTACTCCTGTATTGTACACGGCTATTATGGTGAGAACACGTACAGAGAGATAATTATTTTGTGTAATTATTTGACACCTGAGGTTCATTGATCAAGTAAATAAAAAATATACATAAATATGTTGACATGTCTGACATGTTGCGGATAATGTATATAATGCCAGTTCTAGAATAAATTAAAGTTGAAGAGCCAGTGAAAAGCACAAAGTACATACACAGTACAACCTATCGCTCCCGGCTTAGTAAATCCCGTCTAATAATCATTACGTAAGTTTAAGGAGCCAAAGATTGTTTCATGGCCGGAGTTTTGAATGTACCCTGGTAAGAAAGTCCCTGTGTACATGGTTGTCAGTTAGTCAACGCCATATTTACGCGCAAAACACGTCACCTCTATCTCGGGTCTGTTGTGCCTGTTTGTTCTAGCTGGGGCTTGCCTAAGGGTTACGGATAGATCTTACTATCGCCCTCAGGCAAGCGATGATGGAGGCCGGAGATCATAAGTATTCGTATAAACTGTATCCCTTTTACTGTCTGATGGATAAATAGTTAAATTTAACAGAAGAAAAAAGAAATAAACGTTTTTCCTATATGTTATGTTACCTTTCCAGAAAAGTCGTGTAGCAGTTAAAGAAGTAATTTATTTGAAACATCCAACCAAGTACCTACATACATAATAGCAGTCGGTTCATTTCAGAACCTCCACGTTTTTAAGTTTAAGACTCACGTCGAGGATCAATCTAATACTATATTCCTTGTTCCCTTCGCTCTTCAACTAAATGGCCGCATTCGATCCGAAGCATTTAAATTGGACGGATTACAGGGCCGGACTTATGGAGTTTTGGGGTGCGTGATGGATTTGGTTAATTTTGTAAAGGTAAATTTTGTTTGTTTGTGTTTTTAGTTTGAAAAGCACTTTGTCTTTATTTTTGTACGATATTATGCAGTATAAAGTCGCTCTTTGATGACGATAACTATAGATTGCACATCCACATTTTAAGTTAAGGTATACTTTTTTCTCAAGGCTAGTCACAGGAAATTTCGTTAATATATATATATATATATATATATATATATATATATATATATATATATATATATATATATATATATATATATATTTATAGAGGAACAGACGAACGGCCGGTTTACAAGATAGCAATGCACAACCACCGCCCTTAGACTTCCGCAACAAAAGAGTCGTAAGCGCAGAGCCCGCCTTCGAGGGTGGGGGAAATAAGACAAGGTAGAGTTGGGCCACCGGTACTCTCACGCACTCGGCAATACATTATAATCATTAATTGTACCGTAGGAGAGCTATACTACTACTATAGCTCGCCTACGGTAATAATATAATAGTGTTAGTTTTACCAGACCAATCGAAGACTTGTGAGATAAGACCTATTTGCAAAACAAATTCAGTTAAATTCACGCTAGTCTAAACTTACTATATTCAATTTGTATATGTAAGTATGTATATTTGTATATGTACCGCCAGAGTAAAAAAAATCTTAAATTTTTATGGTTTTCGATGAAATCAGTATAGAGCGAGAGAGTACTTGAACTGTAGAGTGTTGTTTTAGAGCCGTTGAGTGGGGTCGCTAGGCCTCGTGCTAATAGGATGAGTGGTGATACGTGATATCGTTAGTTTTGAGAACCCTTATACATACCGACAAACGTTTCAATTTCAAAGTCTGTAAGTTTTTGTCCAGTAACATGACAAAAAATATCCCCGTTTTCAAATTAACATATTATATATATATATATATATATATATATATATATATATATATATATATATGTATATATATATATATATATATATATATATGTGTATATATATATATATATATATAAATAATATGTTAAATGAATGTTTGCAAAACTAGGATTGTATATAATTCCTAGGAAAATAAACTATACGTTCGAATTATATACAATTTCAACATAGCACTCCTACATGTTTTGTGAAGACAAGCGATTCAAAATAGTGTCAAGTGAATCAATAGTGATCATAAGAATAATTAAAGTCCTATGTTATTTATCTTCTATGATATATATATCTATGATCCTATTAATTTTCAGAAGCAAGCCTGAGGCGGTGGTGCGACGTGTTCCACCCTAGCCTCTGAAACTGGAGGGTTTCAAGGCCCCCCGTGTATTCCATAGTGATGGTGCCTCTTGCAAATGAGGCGGCAAAGGTCTGCAGGGTTCCTGGAAGCGTCCCTCCTAGGAAATACCCAGGTACTTTGCAATAGACCTACTACTGGTGACGGAACACGGTGTGGTATCAGTCAGTTCAAGTCCGACATACCACTTTACCGTCAGCTTCAGTGTGGTGATCACATGTGTTTACGTTTTCAGTCAAACCATTATTATCCTATCGTTATTCACTTCTGGATTCAGTGAATCAACAAAGGTTAATTTTAAAAACGATGAACAAAACTGGACGTGCTAAGCTAAAAAGGCCTATGTCCAAAAATTACCTGTAAATGATTTTGTTTTTTATTTGTATTAGATTATTCAGGCTGTAAGGAATCAGATTTTGTAAATGAAATAATCATATTTTTATTATAAGATGAGAGCCGTTGAAATGTTGCAAGCTGGTTCCAGGCAACGTACTGCGGCTGTGGTTTCTGCTCTACACCGAACGTCATAAGCCACCTCTGGGTGGGCTAATCATTCCTTCGCGAAGCCAGTTGGGTGATCAGTTTCGACTAATGCAGAACATGATGAGACGACTCTAGCTGTGTGTCGACGTGCATCGTCGACACACAGCTAGAGTCGTAACACGCACTCTTGCCGATGCTCGCTTTAACGTTTGCCGTGGCCTTTTCTTAATTTTTGCATATACAAGGGTAACTTAAACATGTATAGTAATTAAAGTTTGAAGCCATGCTGGAAAATTTCATTTGGTAGATATTAACTGAATTACATTTTATAGTTAAAATTGTAATTAAAAACGTAAGTGATGTATGTATCATCATGTGATTTTTTATTTTACGAGTATATGTCAAATTACAGTTCATTTGAATTGCTAGTAATTGATTGATATTATTTACTTAATTTGAGTTAGAACAAGTTAATTTTTTTTCATTTATTTATATAAAAGAGGAGTTCATTTTTGACATTAACTATTTTTTTATATCAAACTATACTACCTATAATATATATAACTTTAATGAATAGCTTTATTTATAACTTAACCCAAATATGGAAAAACAATAAAGATTAGTCTTGTTTTGATATTTAATTAGAACAGCAGAACGGATAATCATCTTCTCTTTTAAAATTTGTATTTATTCAAATTACTATTCAGGTAGGACAGGGCCATCCTATCTCATCCCTTGGTTATTTTAAAAAGCTATTAAGGGATCGGACTATTATATAACAGACAGTATATACGGTTATACAGTGCCCGGATAACAGCAAAAGGCTTGCCCCCAATTACGTAAGATTTACTTAATTTTGGTTGGCAAAAAGAAGGCGCTTGAGACGGCTCTGTCTACCCTTGCGGTTTTTTAGAATTGTCTTGATATAAATATGTATATATGTGTTTTTATATACCTATCTACTTACCAGTTTACTGTAGGAACGATTTTTTGAATTAATACAAATTATTATTTAGAATTAACAAATAAAAGTTTTATATTACTTTGTTTTACATTAGGAAGAAAGCGATTGTTATGAGTACATATAATAATTGCTTGTTTTTAACGATGTTTCTTATGGGGCATAGCGGCATAGAAGGCAAAAAAACGTCCGTAACGTTAAAAAGAGCGTAATTTTTTTTATTTATTGATAATACTGCCATTTAGTGTTTCTATTATGAATTGCAAAGAAGTTTAGGGATTTTTGATTTAAAACAAAACATGATGTAACAATGCCATCTAGTAAAAGTGTTACAAACAACGGAAACTTGAACCTTTCCTTATAGTAAGAAACTTCGTACCTATCTGGTGTCCCACGACACCACACGGTTTTTTTAATAAAATAGAGTACACACAGTATTATTTATAATGCACAAGTTTTATTTTCATCCTATATCCATGCACCTGAAGCGAATCCGCACCTGTATTCTAAGTATCGTTTCCGATGCGGACGGTTTAAAAGGCAATGCAGTTTTATGTTTTTTAAGATGCTATTTGATTTCCTTACCCCTTATTAAATTATTCTTGAATATTCAGTATTCACTATTAGTAGAATGCATATTTCTTTCTTTAAAAAGGTAAATGTTGTTGTTATAAATAAAACGATTAATAGTGTTTTTCCTTTTAAATTGCACATGCACAACGTTCTTGACTGGCCAGTTGGTCTAGTGACTGCCGAGAGAGTCAGAGGTCGTGGGTTAAATTCCTACATGGGACAAATATATATATATGTATATATATATATATATATATATTATATCATAATTATCTGATTTTGTTTTTTTTTTTATACCTACAAAAATGACTCCGTTATGCCCGATGTAAAGCAATAAGGAGTTCAAGACTGGTGGTCACCATCCTCATTGCAAGTGCAGTCAGATGCTTTTTTAAGCACGCTTCAAATAACCGGAATGAAAATGAGAGGCAAAAACGTGCACTGGCAGTAAATTCCAGGCTTTGTGTTGTTCTTGCGTGTGCCTTGCCTTTGGGAACACCTAATAGCATTTTACCTAATTGCTGATGTGGCTCAATACAGAAAATCTAATAGTACCTTGGGTGAGCCACGCTTAGGCATAAATGACACGACCAGAGTAATGCTACGGCCTCTCAGTAATCGGTACACAAACAATGCTTGCATTGTATATGCGAGTCACTATGGTAGATATATGGTATATATATGGTATGGTATATGGTAGATATATGGTATGGTATATATGGTATATATATATAAAAAAAAAAAAATACTAGGAGCTCAACTCCTCTTCTCCTCCCCTATTGTCCTCCCCCTCATCAAAGGCGGGTAGCAGTTGTCACTTATTATCAGATGACCCGTCTGTTTGCTTGTCGTGTACACCATAAAAAAAAACAGTTATATAAAAGTAAGGATTGTATTTAGTTATGTTCCAGAAGTCCGGAACCGGATCATTGTTTCTAAACTGTTGCATCCTGTAAATATTTCAGCGAAGGGAAAGAAAATGTCAGAATGATTTGATATATCTATAGGAATAGAATTCGTATTCGTCTGTCAATTGCAAAAAACCTACTTATTTAATTAAGTCAATAAATCATTAAATCAACAAGTACAATGAATACTCACATAAAAGAGAGGACAATGGCTCCTGGAACACAGTATTTACTAGTGCAGGAGACAGAGAATTCTGATATTATTATAACACAATTACTGTCAATAAAGAATTATTATTATTTATACTGGGATCGATCAAATTGGTGATGCAGCAGGCTTATATGAAAGGTTTAATGACGTTAAAAGAAGCTTGTGAGAAACGTAAGTCTCTACTTACTTTGAAAGGAAAAACTTGATTAAATTATAGAAATTCACAATTTCTCAATTAATATCTATTACATAAGTTTACTAAACTGTAGGAAGAAAATATTTTGAATGTTTTGTAATTTTGTATTTGACGAACAGGTGCAAGCTCGCCTGCCTTAGTTCGTGATGTTTGTATGGGCAAATAGATGTGTCGAACGAAGGGCTCGCGTGTGCGGTCTAGATGACCATCAATAATATTGACAATATCAATGCATTTGTACCTGTTAGGGCAAATATCATATAAAAACCCACAGTACTTTTCATTCAAAACTTATTTAAAAAACTTCAAAACGGCGTCTTTTGTGACGTCACCAAATAAATTCAACGAATAAGTTTAACCATTGGATTTGAGGGCTGGCTGTACAAAGATAGCGCGGCTCAATTGATGATGGAAGTGCGAATCCACAGAGACGGGATTCTGGCCTATTGAAGGGGTTTCCTTTGAAGAATTCGTTTAGTCGTAATTGTTGCAATCAATTCTCCTAATCTTCTGCTATTAAGTAACATTATTTGTTTCTTATCTGCGGTTGTATTTTTGTAAAGTCAGCTTCGTGTTAGAAAAGTAATATCATCATCATCACCAATCATCTTTCTGTGTTCACCGTGTTATTATAATTATTAACAGTATTGTGTTCTAGAGCGTCGTCTAGACACTAATATAAAAATACTCACATATGTACATACTTTCGTCTTGATACAAATATATACATACATATATACATATGTCTATAATGTGGCGCAAGCGTAAAGGCTAAGGCTTCTGTTTGCGATATTGTTTCTGTATTAGGTTGTACCGTTTTCAAATCTTAATTAAATGATCCTTGTTTTTAAATACCGTGCCTAGGGTATTGTAATATTTTTCTTATAAATGATGTGTGAAAGTTAATTTATAAAACGTTTTTAACCATTACTTAATAATACCATAGCTTGTGTACTATACTCACAATTTTAATTATTAGATCTGGGATTATAAATAATAGTATACTTATTTAGGGTTATATTAAAATAAAACAATGAAAAATTAGAAAATTTGTTATCGCAGTAATAAAATATGTGATCTCGGGTGAGACAGTATGAATATCACGGGTCATCTTGGAGGACAGTGTTCTTCTTTTCCATAATTACATGATTAACGGTTGAGTAGTTAGATAACGGGTAAGACCATAAACAATTTATAACATTTTTGTTTTTACTGTGTGAGAGGCATGAATGGGCCGGCTCGACCGGAATACTGGCTCGTCACTTCACATCACGTGACACAACAAAAAATAACACGTGCCTAAAAGCTACCCACGACATATGAATATTAAAAAACAATTTTTAGAGTTTACAAGGTATTTTATATTAAATTTGAACTACAGTAACCTATCTGAAATACGAATATTGTATGTGTGCTAGACACTTCTGAATTTTGAAATATTAACTTACATTTCACGAAACTAGAGCTAAAACTCAAATATTTGCATTTCATTCGGTTGAGTATGTTATGTTTCAAAAGATAGTTGATAGGTATCGCGACAGTTTGTTGTAGGCAAATTCTTGGTATCTCATCATTTTACAATAGATGGATACGAAATTTTTTTTTTTTTTTTTTTTTATTCGTAAGCCTACCATAATGACTCCACTTTGCCTGATGGTAAGCAATAAATGGAGTCCAAGAGTGGTGGTCACCATCCTCATTGCATGTCTAGTCAATGCAGCATGGTGACCCACACTATGGCGGCCTGGTGAGATGCTTTTTCACGCCCCGCTTAAAAGGCCCGGGATCAAATTGGGAAGGAAACACGTGCGCTGGTAGGGAATTCCAGGCTTTCACTGATCGGCACAGGAAAGAAGAGCCAAACCGTTTCGTTCGGGATCGCATATCTTCGACTCGCAAACGGTGACTCCTCAGGCCAGCACGTGTAGTCCTGTAGAGGAAGGGAGAAGGTGGGACCAATTGGAAGAGCTCGTCAGAACACTCCCCGTGATGTAGGCGATAGAGAACTGCCATAGAGGCGACATCTCTTCGCAACTGCAGGGGCTCAAGAGACTGGGTGACCTCAGGACAGTCTATAATACGGACTGCGCGTCGCTGCAACCGATCGAGAGCGTCAAGCAGATACTGCGCATAGCTATCCCAAAGATGAGAGCAGTACTCCACGCAGGAGCGAACCTGGGTCTTATATAAAAGACACAGATGCTCGGGCGAGAAGAACCGTCTCACCTTGTTCAATACACCGAGCTTCCGCGAGGCCGCCTTAGTGACGCTCTCGATGTAATCACGCGGATTGAGATCCCGACAGATGTCCATACCCAGTATACTAAGCCTATCCTGTAGTGGCAGTTGAGTGTTCTGAAGAGTAGGAAGGGGAAGGAATGGAGACTTTTTGTTTAAAAACGCGCAAGCCTGTGTTTTCTTGGCGTTGAACTCGACTAGATTCTCACAACCCCATTGAGAGATGCGGCTCAGGACCCGGTCGAGCTCAGCAACAAGCTCCTGTCGTTTTCCCTCAACGTCTGCTAGCTTGGCAGCAGGATGTCCAAAGTATCGCCCGTGTACTGTGCTGTCGTCTGCATAACAATGTATGTTGCCAAGAGTTAGCATATCATTGATATGCAGAAGGAACAGCGTGGGCGATAGGACGGAGCCCTGAGGTACACCAGCGCTAACCTCCTGGAAGTCAGAGGCCGCGCCGTCACAGAGAACCCTAATGCGGCGCTTGTGCAGGAAGGCAGCAATCCAGTTGCATAGCTGAGATGGCAGACCAAATGCAGGAAGTTTGGAGAGAAGCGAGTGATGCCAGACCCTATCGAAGGCCTTGGCAATGTCGAGGCTGATGGCCAAGGACTCCCCATGCCTATCCATAGCCTCACCCCAAAGGTGTGTGACGTACGCTAGAAGATCACCCGTGGATCGGTTCGGCCTAAAACCATATTGCCGATCATTTAACAAGGAGTGATCCTCTAGGTGGCGGATTAATTGGGTGTTGATTATCCGCTCGAGCACCTTACAGAGTATGGAGGTGACGGCTATAGGACGGTAATTAGCTGGATCGGAGCGGTCGCCTTTTTTGGGAATGGGTTGGACGTTCGCCTCTCTCCAGGCCTCCGGAACAATTCCCGAGGAATAGGACAGGCGATACAGGCGCGTCAGTACAGGAGACAACTCTGGTGCACAGTTTTTAAGAACCACCGCCGGAATACCGTCGGGTCCACTGGCTTTCCGAACATCGAGTGACCGAAGCTCCGCACGGACATCCCTCTGCCGGATGCGAATATCCCGCATTGCGGAGTCGCAAGATGCAATGGTGGGCGGGTGAGCGCCACGGTCGTCGATTTGGGAGTTAGCCGCAAAGAGGTCAGCAAGTAGTTTCACTTTCTCTTGCGGCTCGTGGGCCAGGGATCCGTCAGGGTACTTCAGCGGTGGCAGCGAAGGCTGGCAGTAGTTGGACTGCACGGCTTTGGCCAATCGCCAAAACTTACGGCTACCCGTAGGGTATGCGACGAGTTCTTGACCAAACCGTGCAATACGCTGGGCATCTGCTCTGATGTAAGCCCTCTTGCATTCCCTAGTGGCTCTGTTTAGTGCTGCTTTTAGGCGATCAATGTCTGGGTCACAATGAGCGCGGGCCCTGATCCATGCGCGGTAGGCTGACTGCTTTTGAGCGACAGCACGGGTGCACTCGCGATTGAACCAGGGACGGGTCTTTGTGCTGGCGACTTCACTGTAGGGGATATAGTACTCCGTACCGACAGTGATTTCGTCAGCCACGGCAGACGCACTTTGCGACAGATCCCTGTCTTTAAAGCAGCGTTGAGCCCACGGGATGGATGCAAAATAATCCCGCATTCCATCCCAGTCTGCTGACGAGTAGTGCCATAACCGTCGCCTTGTTACCACAGGCCGTGGTGGGGCAACAAGAGGCACCGAGGTGGACACCAGGCAGTGGTCGGAGGATCCCAGAGGGGCGTGAACCGTTACACTGTACTGCGCTGGGTGACTCGTCAGCAGAAGGTCTAGCAAAGAGGGCGCTTGACCCGATATGTCTGGTATCCTGGTGGGCTGGAGTACCAGTTGGGTAAGGTCATGCGTGAGAGCGAATGCGTGGGCAGTTCGACCAGCGTGGTCCGTTCTGGAAGATCCCAGCCAGAAGTCATGGTGGGCATTAAAGTCTCCCAAAAACACCAGTTTGGCGGTCGGGAACTGCTCCTGCGCTTTGTCTGTTGCGTGACTCATGTAGTCAAAGAGTCGAGTTGTCTCGGAGTCTCCGGAATGGGACCGATAAAGGCAAACGTAGATCCGGCTCATAGAGCCAAAATCCACGTGTAGCCAAAGGATGGAGAAGGATGCGTCTTCTAGGCAGTGCAGACGGCGACAACAATCATCCGCCCTGACGAAAAGACATACCCCAGCCCTCGCGAGGAAGCACTCCTCTAGAGCGTAGCTGGGATAGTAGAGATATGCCGTGTCGGCAGGGCGGCGTATTTGTGTCTCCGTAAGAAAAAGCATG
The DNA here is from genome assembly GCA_947561695.1 of Tyria jacobaeae. NCBI lineage: Eukaryota > Metazoa > Arthropoda > Insecta > Lepidoptera > Erebidae > Tyria > Tyria jacobaeae. The sequence goes on along the minus strand of OX387232.1, from coordinate 2,230,070 downwards.
GCCGGCCGAGCCGTCTCAAGGTGCTTGTGTACGGCGCTGAGGTTTGCATGGAGTCCACGTATGTTAGTGAACTCCACCTCAAAAAGCGGGTTGGTGATGGAGGATGCCGCTGTTGGACCATTTTTCTTTTTTTGTACTGCCATGATAAGAGTTGGGAAAGGGGGCGTAAAAGGCATGACAGTCATCGTGACTGTGTAAACTGAGACTGAAAATACTGTGTCATCATGTAACGGTGAGGCATGGCGGAGACCGAACCGCCGGACGGAAGGGCCCCCGTACCCTCCCGGAAATGGACGCCGGGTCCCACCATCCGGTCACCAACCGGCACGACGAGCCACTCCGTGGATTATGCGCGACCTGACGGGGCAGCCTCCCAGGGTGGTTAGCCGTGGTTGGGCCCCTCTCTATGCCGCGGGCGGCCAGAGACACCACCGTTTCTACGGGTCTCCCTGGCCGACGGTTCGATCCACGCCAACCTCACAATGATTCAACGAGCACTCTACTGCTCACACACATACCACGATAACTGTCACCCCTGCATCATTGGGCCTCCGGCGCACTCACTCACCAGCGAAAGACGACAGCACGAATGATGTCGCTTTAGGCTGGTTTTCTGTGAGCGAGTAGTACTGCCCCGGTCGAGCCGGCCCATTCCTGCTGAAGTCAGCGTGGCTCTACTACCGAAGAGAGAACTACTGAGAAATTCATAATGTATACAAAGTTATTTATCTATTATTTCTTAAACTTACGTCGTACAATTCCTTTGTATAGAATTTTGTATATTAATATAGTGAAAAAAATAAAGTTTATTTAAAACCAATTTTAATTTTAAACATATATAGTATGTACTGTTTCCCGACGATTCTTAATTTCATCCTGAGTCACTGCATTTGATTCTATTTTTTAAGGTTTACACATAAATATCAAGTAATATGGACCTCAGATGAAAGCCTTATGGCAACCCCTGGCAATGTTTAAACATTAATAAAGAGAGTAATAAAAACACTGTTACTTAGCTTAAAACTCATTGTCTAAAAAAACAAATCCGTGAAAACTCAACTATATTAAATTAGCCTTACAATAGAGCCAACAAAGGACAACAAGTTATGCTGAAAGCATCTAATTTGCGTTTCTTGTTTGGATTCAAGCCAAATTGATAAAAACTTGGCCAGTGCGCATTTGTTCGAAAGAAATGTTTGTCGTCGTCATATCAAACCGTTTAAATGTTTGAGTACAAATTTCTTAAGTAAAATATTTCTAAAGGGTACAATTACTAACATATGATTGTTTCTACTTTAGTTAAAGTCTGCTTCAACGATCTAAGCTGTATTGATACGAAGTGATATTTCTACAAAATTTTTATCTTTACATAGAGCATTTCAGGAACAATTTGGCTCAATGTATCAAACATATTTCAAGATTTGACGAGGTCTAAATTACAAGCAACATTAATTTTAAATAAAATGTAAAAGCTTTTAAGCATTTAAACAAGACTGCTTACTATTCTATGTACGTTAACTCTTTCTTAGATACAAGGTTGTTAATGGCACAAAGTCTGCTCGATACTAAAACTAGGAGCAATTAACTAAAGGCAGACTCCAGTAACACATTTCACATTTACCTTTCAATTGGAGGTTTCAACCGTAGACCGAAGAGGAAGGTAGAACACAAATCGATAAGCTCTGTAGCATACAATGGACCGTCTGAATAACATGGAGCTAGGTTGCTGGAAGAGACCTTTTTAATTTATAGTCATTTGACAAATTGGTTAAGGCTTTCGCGGCCGATTGATGACTCGTTGGCTTTATTCGGGTCTAAAGGCCGTCGTATGTTGGAATTGCTTCCTAACGTTTCACTAGCACGAGTGGCCAGCTTCTTCAGAGGTCCTTCCATCGCCGATACTGGATGCAGACTGATATATGTTTAGTTATAGTATGAGTTATAGTCATTTGTTTTCTTCATTTTCACATTGGTAATCATTCGGATAGCACACTCAATTGATATATCACACTGCTATTAAAACAGTGTATCAACTCAAAATGAATCTTTTTTCAGAAACGATAGAAAACTAATAAAATTTTCTATCAATCACTTTTCTATAAATATATGTATATTTTTTATATAAATATATATTTTAATATATAACAACATTTTTATTCAATTTTTTTATGTGTATGTGTGTGAAACGACAGAATATATAATTAGTTTTCTATCGTTTCTCAAAAAAGATTCATTTTGAGTTGATGCACTCTTTCAATAACAGTGCGATATATTAAGTAAAAAATAGGGTAGTTTTCAGGTAATATTTTTAACACAGTATGAACGATACTGGGACTATTGTTATTTTCAGTGGTTACTTTGTCCAATTGAAATTTCACGAAAGAATTTAAGTTACTTTAAGTAATATTAATTGAATACTTAAGTGGAGATTGTAACTACCTTACATATTTTTTATTTGTTCAGATTGAAATACAATGTTTGAAAAATTTACAAAAACTGTTAAAAGTGAAGTAATTCTAGTAGTTTGCATTAAAGAAATAAAGAAAAACTTTGCTTCAAGTAAATGTTCAAAACACAATATCACAAAAACTGTAATAGAATACGTAAAATAGTTTTTTTTATGGAATAGGGGCAAACGAGCCGACGGGTTTCCTGATGGTAAGTGACTACTGCCGCCCATGGACACCCGCAACTAAGGATACACTTTGTCTATATACTTTTGCTATCCATTCGGATATCGAGCTAAGGGATTCTGAAAGAGAATATTTGATGGAAGTTCTTTTAACGAATTCAGCTCAAGTTTCTCTGTTGCATTTTCTACGTAGAGCGATGTACTGTTAGTAGTACGGTATCTCCATATTGAGCTAGTACCACAATTGGTTAAACCTGAAAAAGTACAATGTTTGGAATTCTTATGATGTGTAATATATGTATATTACACACACATTGTGTAATGAAATCATGGTTTTATGCACTTATTCACAACCCAGTTCATATACATATATGTATACATAACCTTTTTATATGTTGGAAAGAATCAGAACAACAAAACCCAGAATTTTAGAAGTTGTGTTCCAAGAACTCCAAAAATACCTTAAAATATATCGTCCATAATTTTTGTAATATAACCCAAAACTGGCTTGAATTTACAAAAATCATGAGTGATTGTCGAGTTTATAACTTAAAAATGTAAGCGTTCTAAACAAGCCAATAGCTTTCCACAGTTCAAAGCAATAAATCTAACTCACTGTGGGTACTACTAGTAAGCTTCGTTATAAAGCCCGATAATTTCCCATTTCACAAACTTCCTCTCTCGGTGTGACCGCAACGTTAATCCTGGAATGAATCGGAATTCAATGGAGGTTTTAAACTCAACTTCTGCATATGATATACAATGTGAAACCAGGTTTACATGCATTTTGAGTTTAGGGTTTATTTAGATATGTTATTTATGGATCGCTGGTAAATATTTTAATAAAGCTAGGATACTATATCAGTTTAGGTTGAGTTTGAAGAAATTATTGGTAGTTTATATTCATGATTCCATTTAATTTTATTAGACAAGGCAGGACGTATTGGCCATATACGTAGTAACTCAATGAATGTATTCTATATATTCAAGCTATTTTGAAGTGCATTTGAGTTGGCATTAAATTGTAGGCTATTTTAAGGCCGCCACAACAAGAAACGATAGGATCTCGTATCGTGCTTCAATCTGAAATCGAATAACGAAATGCTATTTCATAATTTGTGGTTAGTAATATGTAAAAATGGTCAACAAACTATTAATTTGTTAGATATATTTTATTTATAAGTTTTCAAAATGTATGTTTAGTCAAGTCAAGTATGTTTTCTGGGTTCTTCAAGTCTGTATATGAACCTACCTCGCTCGACTATTCGCTATTGCAGGAAGACTTAAATAGAGTTTCCGACTACTGCTCTAACACAATAGACTTCAACTCAGCTTCTCTAAATGTTATACTATATCCTTCACTAAAAACAGGACTGTCATTGTTTATAATTACACTTTACAAGGCGTTCCATACATAAGGTGGATTCCATCCGCGATCTAGGTGTCTTGTTGGATTCAAGGCTTCACTTTGATTTACATATTGACAATGTCATTAAGAAAGCCTACAGGATATACGGTTACGTTATGAAATCAACAAACGACTTTAAGAGCGCGTCCACCTTTTTATTTCTGTTTAATACCCCAACTCGAATACGTGGTGTAAATTTGGAGTCCTTTTTACGCTAAATATGTTATTAGACTGGAAATGGTCCAAAATATTTTTTTGCGAACCATGAATTATAGATGTCAGTAGCCTAAGTTGTCATATACAGAAGTGTTACAGAAATATAAACTATTTAGCTTGGAGTTCAAGCGTGTCCATTTGTCGGCTACGACGCTACATGGCTTATGTAATAATAAGTTCAACTGCCCGGATTTAACAATTCAATTATGTTATGTTGTACCGTAGTGTACCGTACCGTGTGTGTAGGTAGGGTGTACCGTAGCATATATAGATATTAGCTTTCCGCACAATTTACATAATCTTAGTCAAGGTTTGGGTTAGGTTTACTTAAGTTCTTCTCTACAATATCAATGAAAAAACTCCTAGTTATTCAAAATTGCGAGTTTATTCGTTGTTACAAAACAAAAGAGTTACATATGGTGTTAAACTCAACTAAGGAGTGACTTTGGATCTTGAAGCGTGGCACTGCATGTCCTTAGCATACTTTTCATAAGATGGTGCGTAACCACTGAGTGCCAATCGCAAGCATGATGACATATGATCGTCAGTTAGTCGATTGCGATATTTTGACTTAATTATCTTCATTTCAGAAAATGCAGACTCGCACAAGTAAGTTGACCCAAACATTGGCGATTTGCCTTAGATTCGGATATTTATCTTCAGATATAAAACACCAGAAATTTGTATCAGATGCTGTAGCTTTGAGATGTATATCTGATATAATCTGCACCAACTCATTTTCAACAGAACATGAGTTCATATTAAACTGACTTGCTACTTCAGTGGTTAATTCCTCAATGTTTTTACATGAAAAAGGATAACTCATAAATGATGCTATATTTGCCGATTTACTGCAATCATAAAAACGCATTTCGAATTGTCCTAAAATATTTGATAATTCAGCCCCATACGTAACATAATTCAACTGAGGAATCCTTGCTTTCAAAGACGGAAAATGTTTCAGATCCTTTCTTTTCAGTTGATCTATCATAAGTTGCAATTTACTTTTGAATGCGTTTACTGCGCTAATCATCTCAATAATAGTTTTTCCTTTACCTTGAAGCTCCAAGTTAATGGTGTTTAAGTGCATTGTGATGTCAGTCAAAAATGCCAAATCAGTCAGCCATTTTTCGTTTTTCAACATCTCAGTGTCATCACCTCTTTCGTCTAGAAAAGCTGTTATTTCGGGCAATAGTTCTTGAAACCTTTCTAGGAATTTTCCGCGACTCAACCACCTGACGTCCGTGTGAAGAACTAAATCAGTGTGTTCAACTGACTCCCTATCTTCCAACTGCAACTTAAAGAGCCGCCGTTGCAAGCTACGTGCACGGATGGAATTCACAATTTTTGTTGCAATGCCCATAATTACCTCCGTGTTTAAAACTTTTGAACACAAAACTTGTTGATGTATAATGCAATGGAATGAAAAAAATGAAGGGAATTCTTCATTAGCTCGACACAATGCCACAAAACCGTTCTTGTTTCCAGTCATTGCTAGTGCTCCATCGGTTGTAATGCACACTAATTTATATATTGGTAGCTTGTAGTTTTTTACAAAATGAATGATGAAAACGTCATATATATGTATCTTCACCACGGGTCTTCCCCTTCAGAGGAATGATTGTCAAAAATTCTTCCTTAGCCAACATGTCATTGAATACCATCCGAATAAAAATACACAGCTGGGCAGTGTCTGTCATATCGGTGGATTCGTCGAACTGTAAAGAAAAGTATGTACATTCCATGATATCATGTTTTAGTTTATCTGCGATGTCCTGACTCATGACTTCAATACGCCTTGTGACAGTCGGACGAGATAACTGAAGTTCTCTAATAGCAGACATGATTTCTGTTTTATTTTTAAAATCTCCAAATAAAGTCTCACCCGCTTCAATAAATGCTTCCTTCACAACCGATCCATCTTCGAATGGTTTCTTGTGTTTCGCCAATACATGAGATATTTTAAATGACGCGATCGTAGCAGCTTTTGATTGTTTGGCTGGTCTTGTGAACATGGTTTGTTCTTTTTTCAAACAAGATATCAAATTACTTACTTTTCGTTTTCTTAATTCACTCTGTGGCGGAAAATCCTTTTCATAGTTTTTATGAACCGTTTTATGATGCCTCTCTAAGTTACCACGCTTAGGTATTGCAACTGACGCACGACAAATAACACAAATGCACTTATCCTTCACCATACAAAAGAAAAATTCTTCCTCCAAATCGTTATTAAAATAATACGTTTTAGATTTCTTCACTGCACTCATTTCGCACTATTTAATAATAAACATTGTATCGACGTAGTATCGCCTTCAAGTTACAATTCAGAATGACTCCAATTCCTGCAGGCGCAACATTTATATCGGCGTGAACGAAAGTCTCGAATGTTCCCGTCAAACGCGCCGCCCGAAATGGTCTAGTACAGTCTAGTGTAGAAACAACGCGGCTTTTCTTTGACAAGTACCGCGCGTTCCTTTGATAAAGCCGCCTTTTGCCGCAAGCAGTGTTATTACGTAATAAATTTTTGTAGTTTAGTTACCTACTTATTAAAAATTTTTTTCTTCTCAAGATCTACTCAAAAAGCACTCGCGATCGACTGGTCGATCGCGATCGACCGTTTGAGCACCCCTGGTGTAGGTTATACGTTTACCTAATATATGTATGTAGTAAATTTTCTTTATGTTAAGAAACAACGTGTAACTGTTTTATGTCACTGTACCTAAAAGGCCAGCAACGCACTTGTGGCTCTTGAGTTGCGGGTGTCTATGGGCGGCGGTAGTCACTTACCTTCAGGTGACCAAACGGTTTGCCAAACTGCGCTTAAAATAGGCGGAATCCGGGAACAGCTTTAGTAAGACATCTGGAGCCCTCCTAGTTGCTTGCAAAAGCACGGGAAACACCTTAGGGTAACTCTCAGTTAGGCAGCATCCAGGCCTCGTCCTCTCGGTTGGCCACTATAGCGGGTGTAGGGGAACATCCGTCCCGACCACTCGGGGCGGCATGAGTAGGCCAATTTCGACGGCAGCGAATTGGGTCTGAGTTGAGTTCGTCCTACCGAGCCCGCTTCACCACCTCCTTCTGCGAGATAACCTCCTCACAGAAGGTTGCGACCGCGGTAAAATTCCTGTTACTTTCCTGTTAATATACTCCAACTTTTCCCCTCTCATTCCTAAAAATTTCTTTGATGACCGCAACAGACTTGCCCCTAATTACTGCCTACCGCTTTGAGGATATAGCCGTGAGTATATGTATGAACATATCTACATATGTATTCATAACGTTCAATAAGAGTAGACATAACTCTTAAAAGATACACTCGTAGATAAAATTAGCGTTGCAGCATTTTTAAAAGTAATGATCATTATACTGTCGAGTCCCGAAGACTTTATTGTTTGTCTTGTAAAAGTACAAAGAAACGGTATTCATTAATTACTTTGTTGGATGAAAGGATTTTTGAACAGTGGCCAGTGTGTCATGGCTCATTAATTTTGGTCAATTATAGGGATTGGTGACCATCTTTTATACAAAATAAAAGGTTAGTTAGTCTTTGATATTAATAGGGTTTGGACTTTTTGTATAAATAAATAAACTTAATGGCATTGTTTATAAAGAATATACCGTGGTTAAGCCATGCTTTGGCATTGATGGGCCGGCTCGATTGGTGCGACATCACGGCGTCACAGAAAACCGGTTGTAAAGCAACACTTGCTTTGCATTTCCCTGAAATTAGTGAGGTTTCCGGAGGTCCAACTTCTCCTCCTCACTTCTTTCAAATCTCCTCTTTCTCATCTCCTCATCCCCATCTTCTGCCCCTCTCCTCATACCCCCATCCATTATCATCCTCAAAGGCGGGCACTGCAGTAACGACTCTTCAGTTGCAGGTGTTTATAGACGGAAGTTGTCACTTACCATCAGGTGACCCGTCTGTTCGTCTGTACCCCTATATCACAAAAAAAATATGTTTTTAGTGTCATGTAGTTAAATATATTAATAGTTACATGACTGCCCAAAAAATGTTTGTATAATGAGTAATGTTTTTAATCGGTTGCATTTCGTGTCTTTCAAATTCTGGAATAGATTTGGATGCACGTGATTTGTTAGATTTCATCTATGTAACAACATTATATAAAGTATCACTGACCGTTTACACATAAGTATGGAATCAGACATTCGTGTGTGAGATCTGTGGAGTTATTATTATTATTTATTATTAAATAAAATATAATCAATACGGCGGCATTTACCTTGCGTCAATAGCTGTCTTCATTAGGTGTAATTTATTATTTTATTTATTAAACTAAATTAGTAACTTGCTTTAGAATAAAAGCCCCTTATCTTCTCTTTCCCTTCATCTTTGGGCCTCCGGTAACCTCACTTACTCGATTATCAAATACGACGCAAGCATTGTTTAACACCTAGTTTTCTGTTTACAACCGGTTATCCATGGGTCTTATTTCTAGGTACTTTTTCTTTGCCATTTCTTTGAAGTTCTCGCGGTAGAAGGCGGGTTTCATAAAATGTGACTAAGGGATTGGGCTACAATCTATCAGACAGTGCACATGTTATATGCCAGATTGACGGAAATAGGCTTGTCAAATATTACGTTAGTCAGACAAAATTATAGTTTTTAAAATAAGGGCTTTTAATATATGTGTATTTTTGTCTTTGATCTAGCACGCAGTTTGGATCTCATATTGTTTTTAATTAAACTGTACGGCTATAAGCCGTCTAGACAGTGTAATATTGAGTTGATGTGCGGACAAACTTCTTTTCTGTTTATTTAAAACGTTTAACCAATGCAGAAGTAAAGGTAAACTTGCAAGGGTCAGCTTTGTCTATTATTTTAATCAAAATGACATTATTAGAATTTCAAAATTAATTGTAAGTATTATTAAAAAGAAATATTAATTACAAAAAAAAAGTCTAAGTTGTATATGTTTACCAATTAAGCAAATTTTTTTAAAGGTTTCTCAAATTTTTAAACGTTTAGGTATAGTAGTATAAAGTATCGCATTTTATAAGTTTTCATACGTAGTGTTACTTAAAAATAACTCTAAACGTATCATTTTTTTTATCATAAAATAAAGGGACATACGAGCAGGTGGGTCACTTGGTGCTAAGTGGACACTGGCGCCCATGGACACCTGCACGGGAACACCCGGGAACATGGAAAGAGGGGAAAGAATAGAGGAGACGTAGGTGAGTATCCGGTAACCTCACTTACTCATTAAAATAAAACGCAAACATTGCATACCAACCGGCTTTCTGAGATTCTATGTGAATACTCTGGTAGAGCAAGCCCATACGTGCCTAAGCATGGCTCTTCCAAGTAATATCATTATTTAGAAAATACAATGGAATAAAATAATAAAAGTTGCATCATTGGAAACTTGAGTGTATATTGTAAGAGTATCAATGGGAGGTATGAATGGCAGTGATAGGAGAGGGATATTGCTTCTACGAATAGATTGGGGATATTACGCAGTAGCTCAATCTGGCTGTTGTTGTAATATACACAAGGAAATATGAACTATTTACCAAATTTCTTAAAACCAAAACTGACTCATCTATGAACATATAATCAAAATAACACTATCTTTATTATCTCAAATCCGATTTAAAGGCCATAAAGTTTGTTTATACATAGAAAACAAATAAATCTTTATTTATTGAATTAATACACCTAACTAAGGTAAAACTACATATTGCGCGACTTGGTTGTAAAGTAATGAATGAAAAAAAAAAATATTATGACAAGCACCGTCTCACCAACCCCTATTGCAAAAAATAGGTAATACGTAAAGGACTATGGAATAATAGGCGCTTTAATCATTTATTTATTAGGTACACACATTCACAAACACACGCTCACGCTTGTGTCCCTGAATGAGTGGGTAAAAGTGTATTTAACTACTAAAACCCAAATGAGAACCTCCTCCTTTTGGAAGTCGGATAAAAGACGGGTCAATTTGGAGTTTGTTTTTATTGTATAGGGGGACAAACGAGCAGACGGGTCACCTGATGTTAAGTGACTTCCGCTGCCCATGAACACTTGCAACCGAAGAGTTGCAAGAGCACTGTAAGCCTTTTAGGTTTGTGAAAGAGAGGAGTTGAAAGATGAGATGAGCAAGTGGGGAGGGGAATGGGTACAGGGAAACGGGGTAGGGCCTCCGGTAGCCTCACTCACGCGGTCATACAATGTAAGCATTGTTAACACACACACAACCAGTTTTCTATGTGGTAATCTCCGTTTAAGCCAGCCATATACATTTTTGCCATACACGTTCACTATTTCATTGAGGCTAACAAGTATGTTGAAATACAAGCAAAAATAAACACATTATGGCCCGTCCGGTATTTATTGTATGAAAATCAGGCGTAAAATTAATAGCCCATAAAATTGTAAGGTATTTATTAAAATTTGTATATATGCATTATTATGATAAGGTACGCAGAAAGCGCCACGCCATTACTCCACCCGATAAATGGTAGGGAACGTTGGGGGCGATAAAAAGACTTGAAGGTACATAACGGTCACTTTAGTGCGGATCGAGATACGAACAATAATATGATAGTTAAAAACGAAAGTAGCTTGGTTCGTTCTTACAGGTGTATTACAATATTCCAGACAAATTACATAAAACACACCTACAAACGCTTTCCAAGCTATCCTTTTCGGATTATGTTTTATGGAATGTCAAAGAATTCTTATGTTTATTCAATATAACCAAGTTTGTAGTTAAGTTTTTTTATAGTGAATGGAGAACTAAGGTTTTGTCTTACAGACTTAGGTACTTCTAACTTAAAGTCTAATAAAAAGAGCCCTGCGGTTCTCGGATGAGTATAACAGGGCATCCTTTTCTCTTATCATCAGTATCGTAAAAGGCGATTAAGGGATTGGACTCTTATATACTGTGTATACAGTTTATATGTTGTATATATACGTATATAGCGCAGCGCACCGTATAAACGCAGCACCCAGTTGACGGCAGTAGGCTTGCTCTTTATTACGAATGTGGGATGAAATTATGACTGTCATGTTGTTCGAGTTTGATACTCCTCTGCCTACTCCTTCGGCGAGATAAGCGTGAGTGTATGGATGTATGAATAAAAGTATCCCAAGGTTTTGTAAGCATTATAGCGTCGCTGGCCCGGCAAACATAAAATACTCGAATCGTATATTTTTTAATCGAGAACAATTGTATTCACATATTATTTCAATTGTTGGAAATAAATCAGTTACTTTGAGAGCACATCTGTTGAAACATAGCAATATTATATTTTATACCTTTGTTAGAATAAAATGAGATTTGGTTTGTTGAACAAAATATTTGGACGACAATATTTGACTTCTATTAGATTTGCTCGATTACAATATGTGCACACATCCAGACATATTGTAATATTAATGCTTGAACCTTCTGAATTTATTCTTATTTGCTTGTTTGTGTTTTATCACTTTTTATCCGACTTCAGAAAAGGATATTATATCATATTCATAAACAAAAAACCATCAGGCAAATTGACTTTGCTGCAAAATATAAAATTAAAAGAAAAAAAAATTGAAAAGCGGTGGTCATCAGCCATTATTAGTTCCAACCCTTAAGAAAATAGACATGAGATCAAATCAATACAAATAAAAAAAAAACTAGGACATGAGTGGCTCAGGGTGGCACCAGTAGCCTATTATTTTACCCCAAGACAGCATTAAGCAGTTTTTACACCCCTTTATACCCCTTTCTCAGTTTTACGAGTTCAGGTACAATCATAAAATGGTTTTTGTCCAGTGTTAGCTGAGCCTAAAAGAGAATCTGCAGGACAAAATGAATTAGCTTTTAGTGTAAATAAATAATATAAAGGTCTTTGCCTCAGAATACACCACACCATGCACTATGACTGCACGTAAGGCGTAGTGGTTAAGTGGTTGCCCTTTTAAGTTTAGTGTTGGGTTCGATCCCCACACGGGACAGCACTTTGTGTAATTCACAACTTGTTGTTCTGAGTCCGGATATTCTTCGTGTCCATTATTTGAATATTTTTTAAAGTCCTCCTTGATGCAGGAATTAATCCTAGTACAGGAGTTGAATTTCAAAAAGAAAATGAGTTTCTTATATTCCACTATTTCCGTGGTACAAATACTTTCTTTCTGAGAGAATTCGATTCTAATACTTCTATATCTTCAAAATATTATTACTATCAAATTATATTTATTACAGGTAAATATTATAAGAAAGATTACGAATTAATTCGGTTGATATGTGCTAAAGCCTTGTTCAGATGCCTCGATTCTTTCTAATCATACAGCGGGTTTATCGATTCGGGCTATTTAGGTTGACACAACAATATTAAAGTTTATATTCTTATTGCATTAGAACCGTCGAGAGAAGAGCGAATATCTAAAAGAATTAAGGCTCCTGCACTTACAGGAGCCTGATAATTCCGTTAGATATTCGCTCGCTCGCTTATGATTTGGCCACTGGCAAATCAGGCCCTCAAACATGGATGCTGTCAAGCTCGGCAATATAAAATCCTTCTCAAAAATGTGTACAATAGCTGTAATGAATCTGAAAGAGTCTAGTGGTTAGTGACCCTGACTGCTGAACCAGAGGTCGTGGTTCGATTCGTCATTGACAAAAAAAAAAGTGTGATCCACTATTCATTGTCCCGAGTCTGTGTGTTCTTTGTGTCCGTTGTTTAAATGTTTGTAAGCAAAAAAATCTGTAATGTATTCTGACAAATAACCAAAATACTAGCATTACAAATGGCGTCTCTTTTGCATTGAATTGCTTTACTTATTTTAAGCTTAATTTGCTTTTAACTAATGCTGAAATACAGATCCAGAACACTCTTAATATTTTAAACAACTATGTATTATTAACATTGTCACATTATTATAAATTCAATCTTCTTTATTTAGAAATTTAGAGCGAGTCATTTTGTTCTAGTATAGTTTAAAATTTCCATATCAGAACATGAACAGAATTTGAGAAGGGTCTCCTGTCCTACCGAAAATAGTCGGGTATCCCCGATATACACACGTGAGTAAAACCTTACATTTAAATAAATAAGACTTTACAATGGTTCCAAGTCTCATCACCTCATCCTCAACATTAACCACATCTGAAGTAGTCGTTATCACCCAGAAAGTGATTAAATTACTCGAAAATGATTTGTTTTGTTATTTGCCGCACCCAAAGCTCATCTTACGCCGGACACAACACGTTTCCCGAGCAATCTTAAGATTACAACGATAACGTTTTATTTTACGTTGACACGTCGGGATCCGATACCAGATTTATGGGGAAACCACAGTAAACAACTTTAATGTGGGGTTTGCGGCCGTTTACTATGGATAGAGGTGAATTTATGTTCAGCTGTTTACACTTTATTTATTTTTGTTTTTTTTTTAATCTAATGCCTCAGTGGGAGTGGACGCCAAATCATAAGTTAATTTAATGAAATTCAAAAATAAGAACATACCTAATTTAACGTTAGTCTGTTTTGTTAGTCTGTTAATGTCCTTTATTAGATAAATAATATAGTAAAAGAAGTATCGACACCATTTATAAACATTATACTCATTAGTTTCGGCCGTACCTGTCAGACTACTTGAAAAGGAGAAGATAGAGAAATAAACTTGATAACTGCTAAGCAACTTATTTCAGGCGGTAATTTACTAAAAACTAACTTGAATCTTATTTTTCAATGTTTTCTTTTCAAACTACGTCTCATGGGGACATTTCCACGACGTCTGTCTACTATTAATAATTACTTGAAATACGAAATATGAGAAGCAAGAACAGGCAAGAAACTCCAAAGTAATTTTTTTTAATTTTTTGAAACGATTATTTTTTACATAGTTTATAAACCCAAATTAAATGTGAGGATGGTTATTAAACCATCCTCACATTGAATGATATACGTATTAAGGTATATCATTTTGAAATGTACACATCAGCGAGAATTACTATTACTGGAGATGACCAATACAACGGCGCTCGTTCACAAACATGACGCACGCGTCGGCTATCGTCCACCTTAACCATGTGAAGGGAGTCGAACGACCTGACGCATACGCCAACACCAGTGACAGGCGACATAGAGAAATTAAACTATATATATGTATATATATATATATATATATATATGTATATATATATGTATATATATATGTATATATCTTTTAAAGTGTATAATGTTTATAATAAAATGAAATACAACATCCAAAAACAAACTATCAATAATACAATATTTTCTTTTTTATGTTTGTTTTAGTTTAAAGGGTTTCATGCAGTTTTTAAATTACTTCTCACTTAGTTGAAAAATATCAGAAGGTATTTTATTATTATAATTTAACAGAACATTTCTTTGAACGAATTCAAGTCTTTCTCTAGTAACATAATTGTGTTCTTCACATCGTTTTGTAAATAAATGCAACTTTTTTGTTACATACATATGTTTATTGTATAAATATACTGACAAGACACCATGTCTTAAGGATGTCAGTTTTCTTAAGCGGTTCTCAAATGGATTCGCGACTACGTAATTTATAAGTGACTCTGATAGCTCTTTTCTGTATTACGATAATAGATTCTTTATGTGTAGCACACTCTTATACTAACATACCGTAAAGCATAATACTATGGAAATAACTAAAGTAAACTAGTCCTGTAGTACTATATATCTGATAACTGGTGGACTTTAAATACAGCATAAGCTCATAACTTAATATATTTGTAAGAGCTGTTAAGTGGGGGCAACACCCTAGAGCCTGTATTCCTTTACGGATTCCTTCATGTGAGGTGTTATTGCAACGTTCTGTAGAACAGGAGTGATATAGAATATAAGTGGTATAGTTGTTACCGCGGGAGAGCCATAGAAAAATAAACAAATGCTTGCATTGTGTTGCTGAGCGAGGCTTGAGGTTACCGCAATCGAACTCCCCCCCCCATATCACCCTTAAAGGCGGTCAGCACCCTTACAACTCTTTTGTTGCAGGTGTCCATTGCAGAGAGTGTTGTTTTGCATATGAAAAAAAAAAAAACCCTTCCTACACTACGGGCAAAAACTTGAGATATAATTAATAATACACTTAGGTTTTAATTTTTTTACTTGACTTGTCAATAACCTCCTTCCATTGGATACTTACTATTTCTTTTTTTTTTTAAACAAGGTTATAAAACAAAACACAAAACACACGGCACGGCAACGTGTTGGCGAGGTGACCACTTAAACAGCTACGCTATCGGTGTATTCAAAGTCTTTACTTCATCATATATGTATAAGAGGTCTGTGCGTAATCCTTCATTTATTAAACGAGAAATATATATCAAAACTATTAAACTTTACTAGATATATAGTGACTTACAAGCACTTGAACTATAATGTAATTTATACAACCTGTACGTTAGTAAACCTTGATTAAGTTGGTTATGTATTATAATCTATGTAGGTACTCTTTCTCTCTCACTCACTCTTATATATATATATATATATGTATATATATGCCAAAAGATGGCTCTCAGTTCGTGATATTCACTAGGTGTTAGCATAATACCGACGCTGTTTCTTACGAGATAGCACAAAGCTGAGCTAACGGTCATTTTAGTCTCATACAGTGATACTTGTTAGTACTTGTATGAGTACAAAATAAATATATTTTCTTTCTTTATTTCTTTCTCTCACTTTAGTTTTTGTTTCTACCGCTCCCTCGGGAAAAACACATAAAAATTGTATCCATGCTTGTTCAAAAAGGAGGGTTATGTTGTTTAAGTGTATGCATGTAAATTGTACATATGTGTCTACGATGTTTTTTTGTCCGTCCCTAGAACCTAAATGGCTTGATGCGTTTCGACAAATGAGTTATCATTTAAACCTTCTTTAGACGGTTGTATCAAACAGTTGCTTAAAGTAACATACGTCAAATAAAGTATGTTTCATTGCATAATAAACAGCCTGCCATAGTTATCGAGACTGTCTGTAACATTTTAAACCCAAAAAGAATACGCCTGCTAAAAGTACACATGATGCCTTAGTAGTGAGGTGAAATAAACAGGGTACAACACTTCAAAGTACCGTCAGCAAAGAAAATGCTATAATACAATCGGTTTTTATATTTTTTACTTAATTGTCTATATTGTACATACGTTGAATAACATACAAACATAAGGTATAGGATTTTGCCATAACGTTAGCAAAAAAAAACAAGGTTATAATGAAGTTGGGTTTTATATTGTTTTCATTATTTAGGTTGTCTATACCAGTATTAAATTGTTTTTAACAAAAGAATAAAATTTAAGAGAGTGAAGAGACGTATAACGCATGATGACGTATCTTTGGACCTGTCTGTGCCAACACTCCAAACTTTGTCCTACTGTTTCCAAAAACATTAATATCAATAGGATTATTCGTAATGCTTATATTAGTAGTTAGGGGCCTCGGACTTCACAACACCAGACAATTCAAGGTGTAGGTATGCGTTCCTGACTGACTGGAGCTTTTGCTGAAACTCCCCAATTCGTCTGTTTATATAGCAATATCCCTTGTCTTGATTTTCTACCCTTCCTTTCCTGTCACTATACTCTTAATTTACTTATCTGGTTCCCAAATGTGCTCGGATAATGCCAATGGGCAAAGAACCACATTATAATCGTCAGAATGTGTGCGTTAATTAAGGCTTTGCCCATCTCTTTGGGACAATCTTACTGTAGCGTTAGTAAGATTATCATTTGGATGTAGATATAACCTTTTGCGGCTAAAATTCTAAAAAAAAACACACTATGGCAGCCTGGTGAGATGCTTTTTCATGCCCCGCTTAAAAGACCCGGGATCAAAGTGGAAAGGAAACACTTGCGCTGGTAGTGAATTAAAAATTGATTTGTATTACCCTGGTCACCAGATATCCTTTGTTATAGATATACACAGATAACGACGTACTTTTGTCGTATTATTTGACGGGTTTGTTTTTCTCGTTGTTAGTGACCCTGCCTCCTTATACCATCCATATTGTGATATAGAAGCGAGAATTGATTCAGAGATTCGTAACAGCTTCATTGTATAAATCAGATTTCCAGTACGAGTATGTTTTGTAAGCAATGCTATTTGTTGTGTGAAATATAGTCTTTGCTATAATTTTTCCCAAATATTTGATAAGTTTTGCCGTATTGCAGGAATATAAGTTTGTGTATCAAAAGGGTTATTGGATTTTAGTGTGCGGGCATTTGGCTGAAGATGATATTGTTCTATAAAAGCACGCATATAAGGTTTTTTATATATAATACGTGTAGAAGATTGTTGTAAAACCACTTCTTTATACCAGCCATCTTGATTTGGGCCGTTTCATGTACCGATGGGATAGATTTGTCGTGGAAATAAATGTACGATTTTAATTTATGCGAGATAAAAAATCTAAGTTATTATTTTTTTTTTAATAATGTAAGAATAAATCAAAAAACTACTCTATTTTTACCTGAATAAATAAACAAAAATATAAACTTATCCTTTAAAACACCCACGAAAGTGCAAACTACGATTCTGGCATACAAATTCATAATTTCAAATTTGCATTGGGTTCCGTAGTGAATTTGAATTCGGCGCGCCTCAAATATCTCGTTAGGTCATATTGTTAGACCCCGACCACGTAATTCGTATACGCCAATAGACACTGATTTTGAAGGCTACGTTTATTTAATTCGTATTAAAGAGACAGTTATTTTAGAAGTTAGGTTGTTTAAAAGTACATATAAAACAAGTGTAATTGATATGTATGTATATACATATATAGATTATACTTCATTAAGCCGTTTGGTTCACTGTGGTGTATAACAGGGCCATCCCGTTATCTATCCTATAATAGGTATACAATTTATACAATTCCATGCTTAGTCTTGTTCCCTAGTACGTTATTGGGCCTAAATTATATTACGGTTGACAAAATCTGATGTGCCTCTGCTTACCCTTCACAAACCTGGACATTTTAATAGCCGTGTGCTTCTCGGTGGAGTAGAATAGAGCCACACCATCTCTTCCCGTAAAACGTGGTGGTGACGTAAAAGGCGACTAAGGGATCGGACTGTTATCTATCAGACAGTATGTATACAGTCATATAGTGTCCAGTAGACGGCAATAGACATACCTAGTACGTTACTTAGGGGGAAAACGAGCAGACGGGTCATCTGATTATAAGGGACTACCACCGCCGATGGATACCCGCAACTCAAGAGTCACAAGTACGTTCCCGGCCTTTAAGGTAGGAGTACGCTCTTTTCTTGAAGGTTTAAAGATCGTATCGGTCTGGAAATACGGCAGGCGATAATTTCTTCCACAGGCTGGTTGTGCGTGGCAAAAAACTTCTGGAGAAATGCACAGTGATGGAGTGCCATTCATGAAGGGGATCAAATTCTAATTGCCAAAATTTGGGCGTTTAATACACCTATGCCTAACCCTTAGGCGTGCGCCGTATATATTTATATCAGTATATGTACTTAGTGGTAAACGATCTTGTGACTTCATTAAGGTGCTGTTCAATGTACTCCCATGCTACAGAGTAGAGATATCATCATTTTTCAGAAGGCGCATAATTCCTTCTTTTAGATGCAATATTTAACAAGTCAGTTTTTAATACGTTTTAATCTTTAAAAATACTATTACATAAAGTGCAATTCAGAGTGCTGAATACAAGTTCCAAGAAACTGAAAGGTACTTTCCGAGATAGCATTGTACTCAAATTGAAGCGTGTGAGTACGTCATATTGTTGAGCGGGAATTTCATACTTATGCAGTTCCATACGAACTCCATTTAGAAATCTCTACCGGTGAAGCAACTATTACTGTATAGGTATAAGAATAGTTGAAGTAATTTTTTTCTATAGGTCTAATAGTGGTAGAGCTATGCTTAACCACGAATGGGCCGGCTCGACTGGTGCAATACCACGGCCCCACAGAAAACCGGTAAAATAACGCTTGTGTTGCATTTCCAATACCAATGAGTGAGGTTTCCGGAAGCCCAACTCCCCTTCTTCCCCCATGCCCACTATTTTCTATCTCCTCGTCCCCCCTCTCTTATTTCCCTCTCCGCATCCCCGATCCCTCATCACCCTTAAATGCGGGCAGCGCCCTTGCGACTCTTGAGTTGAAGGTGTCTATAGACGGTCGTTGTCACTTACCATCAGGTGACCCGTCTGTTCGTCTGTCCAACTACAACAACAATGAAACCTTGTGGTGGTTAGTTTTGGTGGAGGTTATCTACTTTAGGCATCCTCCACCAATGGATACCTCCAACTCAAGAGTCGCAAGTGCGCTGCCTGCCTTTGCGCGTGATGGGGAAGTGGATTGGGGATGAGGGGAGGGGAAAGAAGAAAGGGTGAGTTGGGCCTCCAGTACCCTCGCTCACTCGGCAATACAATTAAGGTATGGCTCTCCCACGGTATTTTTACAGCGATTTCCATAAAGGAACATCAACCTACGTCATCAGTGTTGTTCTCGGTCTACCAAATCTATTCCTCCAGGTATATTCCCTAAATTATGGCAGAAAGTGGGCGTTAGAGACCTACTTCCTACCTCTACGGGTATATTGAGGTAAAAGGTAAAAGGTTGTATTTATGTACGTATGTATGCTTATTACTGCTGTAATAGATACACAATTGAAATGAACCAACTTTTGGTTCAACTTTTAACATTTTGGTATTATCTTTAAATAGTACAACATGGTTACATAAAAAAGTGCCTACATCAGTGTTTACACCATCAAATATGAAAAACTACAATACCACCCAGATTTAAAAGATTTCCACATTATAATCATCTAAGGCGTAGACTCGTAGACATGCTACGCCGTAACCCTTTTAATAATATGTGACCTTCAGTATTTAAGAAACTGTAACTAATATAACTGAGTTTGTCCAAGGTTCAATAGCACTAATGTGATGAAATTGTCTAGAGTGACCGTATACATTTATCTGCACATATAAGAAAGCCTACGTGCCTATCGCGGAAACTAAAGACTACCATTATGAGGGTTTCTATCAAAATCCAGATGATGTGTAGTTGCACGTCTTCACAGAAAAGGAGGGTGCTTTCAAGATTCATTTATTTATGTATGTATGTATGTGGGTTTTTTATTCCTCCACCAGGTGTTCCATATAGTTCATTATAGCCTATGTTAATCCTCAGTAAATTACCTAATTCAAAAAAAAAAACACACTTAAATATAACTTAACCTTCCAAAGATGAACTCATTTAAATAAACAAAAAAAAAATACTGTTCTTTATTACACTTATAAGTATAAATAATTTTAAATACCTTTGCTTTTTTTAGAATACTATTAACTCAGATTACACATTAGGTACTAGTATTTTTGGTAATTCCCATAGCTAAGCTAAAATGCTCATGTTTAGGGTTCACAACCACTTAAACCGATCGATCGATTCCTTAGTCATTACGCTACCGCCGCCTTAATTTGGATCTGGTAGATATTTTGGGTTGTTAGGAATTGTACATCATCCTGACTTATTGGCTTTTTTTTTATATGTAAACCTACCGTAATGACTCCACTCTGCCTGATGGTAAGCAATAAATGGAGTCTAAGAGAGGGGGTCAGCATCCTTATTGCATGTCTAGTCAATGTAGTATGGTGACCCACATTATGGCGGCCTGACGAGATGCTTTTTCACGCAACGTTTAAAAGACCCAGGATCAAAGTGGGAAGGAATAGGCTATATTTCTAACAAAAATAAACACTTATTTGAAGTGAATTCAGAGTTTCTTTATTTCACAGAATGAATGGATTGGTAGTATGGGTCGGTAAATACTGTGCATAACAATAGTAGCAATAAATTTGGATTCACTGCATGCAAAAGTTCCACGCCTTTTCTGGATTTTGATAGGCAACAAACCCATATGAAGGGGCACTATTCAGAAATTACTAAACGTAGTAGCCATTAAAGTAGAACAGGGAATATCAGATCATATTTGTAGTAAATTTCATTATAATGCAGCGTTGTGAGTGTATTGAATAGGATATGTTCATAAAGTTTCTTACATATGTACATATGTATGCAGATATACGCTCTCACGGCTCTTTCCTCGAAGGTAGAAGCGTGTCAAAAGCCCAATTAACAACTTACAAGATAGTTCTATAGATAGTACTGTTCCCTTCACCTTCTACGACAACCAAGACGGAATGCACTATTCGACTCCACTAAGAACCATGGGGCAAAAATAAAAAATAAAGAAAGTAACATTGGTAGTTAAAAGTTATTAAGGACCGGACTTCCTGGCTACAGCCACTTCGAGTCACAAGTATGCGACACTGATCTTCAATTATTCGCTTTATTTACATTCAGGTCATCAAATATTATGAGATTGAGATTGATTGTTACTTTTGAGTTCAGTCCTATAAGGTAAGTTATCGAAAAAAAATCTTCTGAAAATATAACTGATTCAGTCATGTCATAGAAAACAGACATACAATAATTGACATAATGCCACAAGCCTATTCGTTATCGTAAAGTATTCTACTGTTTGTATACTTTTGTATATTTAATCTGTCTTCGTGCTGCAGAAGAGCACTATCTGAGCAATTTATAATTTATATAATCGTTATTCGGCAAAGTAGAAAATCAAAGAAATAAACGTGATGACGGTGGCATGTCAGTGTATTTATCAGTGTATAATCGTCATTATCATCATTATCATTGAGCCCATCGCAGTCCACTGCTGGACCTACGCCTCTCCCAACCGCACGCCTTTGGTATTCTTCAGTTCGTTGGTCGTTCTGGCTAGGGAGCATCCTCTCTTGATTGTTTTACTTTCATAAAAATAAATATCAGCGTCATTAAAAAAGTTATATATCCTTTTTTGAGACAAGAAAGAAACTTTTATTTTGCCTAAAAGTGCAAATTATGCTTTAAAAGTGATATATTATTTAAGTGATAGAATTGTTTGGCGCGTGGAATTTTTATAGATTTACAGGCTGTTTCAAATACTCAATACAATGTAATATGAGCTAACATGTTTTTAAAGAACAGCTGCTTAAAAACTCTCTAGTGATGATTCAAATACCTGTTCAAACAAACTACATAATGGTAAACATGTCTTATACTGTTATCGAACCTCGAACTGTTACTTCGACAACGGTCACATTTGATACTCATTACTTCTATAATCACAGTGCCATCTATGCATTTATAGATAAATTACACCAGTACCTTATCATCATAGAGAAAACGTGTTATATAAAAGCAGTTTCTGGTGTATTGAGAATGATATACAGGTTGGAATAAATAAAATATAAATATGATACAGGTTGTACGTATTAATAAATTGAGTACAAATACAATAGGGTTACCTAAAAACGAAGTGTGCCCCAATGTGGCCTCAGCCTAACTTAGTTAGTGCTCACGTCGTACTTAATGACGTCACGTCCGTCCGGACATCTAGCGACCGAAACCTATGAACGATGATCTTGCCTCTGATGGGACAGTAAAATTTAGTGGGCCGATTTATTTGAAAAATTCCCGACCTTTGCCAGGGACGGAATGCTAATATGGGGACGTACAATCATGTCAACGTTCAATTATAGAATATGAAGATAAAAGTTTTTGAAGATTTTGCTGAAAGTATTGTTGGTGAGAATATAAGTTGGATAGGTGTTGCATTTAGAAGCATGCCTATTTGTATGTATTTATATATAATTGTCCTTAGAGCCTAGACGGCGTGATTTATTTCGACATGTGGAGTGTTATATCAAAAGTCACGATAATCAGACTAACAGTACTGCAGCGGTTAATTAAAAAACAAATATTTATTTTGTAGCTCCATTCCTACGTAGTGTGTTATACAGCCTATATTATTAACATATAAATTCTCTTATCCGCTACAAAAAGATATTAATACCATTTATAGTTCTAAAAATAAGAGCGTTTAAACAAACACAACATCCTTCAATTTTTGTTTATTTTTTTTTAAATTTATATGCTTCCTGCATATAACACTGCATGAGGCGGTGTTGATGCCACATCGGATTATCTACCAGTCCACTTATGTGTGGTTGAGTGAGGCAAATGGCAGGTATTTACATTTACAGAAAAATTAATAAAGTTACAGACCTCACAAATGCGCAAATACATATATACAAACTTATCATAGTGTTTTTATTAAAAATAATAGAAATATATTTATTTAATACGTTAATAAATTTTGAAACTCTCCATCTGCTTCGTATTAGTCGAATGTTTGTGTACTGGGCTATTGATACGTACAATGAAACCTCCTCTGTTTGTGATATAAAAATTTCGTCAGTAGAGTACTACATATCCGTACCGTAGAGTACTGGACATTATCCGACGTAACTGATGCTTTGGTGGGGTGCTAGCTATCAAGGGGTGACTGATAGTTTTTTTTTGTGAAAAAGGTGTCAAAACAGCAGCACAAGTGTATCAACGTATGATTCTTGAGAAGGTGGTTCAGCCTCTCAACAACACCATTTTCCATAACCAGAAATTCAACAAGACTCAGCACTGGGTCAAAAAAGCTCGATCCACCCCAACGTGGTCTGAACCGAAAGTTTCCGTCTTTACCTGAGCTGAAGACGGGTCGTTATCTAATCAATACCTTCATTCGCTGGAATCTGATTTATGGAGAGTTTTAGAGAGTACGGTATGCTCTAAACGCCAATATTATGGAGTTTTTTTTTAAGGTACACACGAACAGACGATTCACCTGATGGTAAGTAACAACCACGGTCTATAGACACCTAGGACTCGAGAGTCGTAAGTGCGAAAAAAGGGGATGAGGAGATTGGAAATCAAAGAAAAACCAAAAAGGCTAGGTAGGAGACATATATGTAAATAAATAAATAATAAACATTGTTCCAAATTACGATACAATTATCCTTTATTATATTAGTACAGACGAGTTTTGGTTACCTACTAAAATAATAAAAAAAATAGAAATTAAACAAATCACTATAAAAAAAGACTCATGTTTCTCACCACAGGTGGTATTATTACACAACTAGATATTTTACATTTTCAAATTCTCCTTGAAATATCTCCTCACTGGTATATCTAGTTACTAATTAAAATAAATCATTCTATCTGGCTAATTAGTGAAGCCTCCTTGAAGTTATTAATTACAGAACTCAGAACAAACTAATTTGTTTTAATCTCAGAATAATATTACGATATAAAACCTTGTTTTAGGAATACCAGTTTTTTTTTTTTATAAAATCGAGGGTAGTTTTAAATAGAATGCACATAACCTTCACTTTTAATTATTAAATAAGCTTACACGGAATAAAGTAGGTAGATAAATGGGTAGATATAACGGGAGGTTATTTTAAATAGTATACTCATTCCCTATTTTACTCACATTGTTAATGTATGGTTGGTTTTTTGTCTAAAAATGCCTGTCACCTGCCACCACACAAATCAATTGATGCTAATTGTAGCCTTAAATTTTAAAGACTTATAAAGTTTATCTTTGTAACTAAAAGGGGTTAAAACATTATATCATAAACGAAACCGGTAATTTGTAACGTGAATAACGTTAGACACAGATAGTTAAGCATAATCTCATTTAATAAAATAATATTATAAAATTATATGCGAGTAAAAGTATCGAACTAAAAGTATTTCATACTACCGACAACGTATTATTTATTCGTCTGTGAAATTTCTGTTAATTTCTGCAATTGTAGTGTTACTTTGTGTATTATTAAATTCATGTTCCTGTAAAAATATTTCTCATGTAAGTTAATAATTATTGAATTCTTATGAGGAAATAAAGTTATCTTGAACCCCAAATTGTTCGTAGCACTTCATCTATTAGTTATAAATACACCAACTTTTAGGGTAAATATTAGCTTTTCACCAACAGATGTCGTCATGTGGTATGTTGATAGATATAAACATACGTATACGATTAAATAAATATTTGTTTTTATAGGACAGACTTAATAAACTGCGATTGAACACAGCCTAAATGTTACACGAAAATGTTACTGAATAAAACGCTTAATTGTGCAGTTTAAGTAATGTACGTATAATAATAACTCTTCTGATTTATTATACAGATATACCTACTGATGAGATAAACTAGTCGTATAATACTAGAAGATTTGTGTATGATAGAGTGGTAACAAGCACAGAGGCCATAAATAAATTGTTCCATACATTGCTCACGCTAGAGTGTTTCTATATATTTTTACAGTATGAACATACCTGTAATCGAATCTGCACAATGTTACAGATACATTTAGATGCGTTTCCATTAGAGGAAAATCCGCCTTAGGAGCACAAACGGTTTTACAAAAGCCAGTGTAATAGTCAGGTCACTTTTTATTTTAATCCGTAGTAGCTTGAGTGTGTTGAGTTAATCTCGGTGTGTAGTTTATACTTTGTTAGGTGGCAATTACGTAGCATTAATTAAGTTTAGTTTCATGACATTTGGTTTCATCATTTGTAAATCTGTAATTTATGTTTGTGATTTTCGATATAGGGGTTATCTCAGAATTACACGTATGGTTTTGAAATGTCTTTCAATATTTAGATAGAGTGGCGCAGAAAAAAACAGCCACGTCTCTTGGGGTCATCAAAAATTCTTCCGGAAATAATTGACAATAGTAAAGGTTTGATGAATTACTTTGAAGTGTGTGGATTTTTATAATATAATATATTCACCCTGTCCTGTAGAAGAGGCGCATAGACGATGACGAGTTGCGGCAGTTAAACATTGTTCACCATACCATCGTAATGTGGTAGAGCTGTGCTTAGGCGCGAATAGCTCGACTCGACCGATGCGATAACACGGCCTCACAGAACACCGGTGGTGAAGCTACGCTTACGTTGCAATTCTCCGAAATTAGTGAAGTTTCCGGAGGCCCAACTCACCATCTCCCCCTACCAAACTCCTCACTCCCCTATCTTCTTTCCTCTCCCCGCATCCCCCATCCCTCATCACCGGTTCAGAGATGGGCGAGAGAGAGGTGTAAGTGCACTGCCCGTCTTTTAGGGTTAAAAGGCGGGTAGTGCACTTACGACTCCTGTTTGTAGGTGTCCATGAACGAATTTGTCACTTACCATCAGGTGACCTGTCTGTTGGTCTGTGTTTTTATACTTCTATACCATAAAAAAAACCATACCACACCAAGAAACTACGACTGAGAATTACAGGCATTTTTAAATAATACATTTATTGCATCCGTGCAAGGTTAGATAGATTAATTTATGTGCATTTTCTAAAGAAACATTAATCAATTTATCAATAGATTTTGCTCGAATTAGAATTCTGAACTTACTCCACAACTTTATTAGCCTGTTTCGACAAATATTTGTGTGATAAGCATGATTATTTGTTCTGTGTCTGGGTGTAATTTATCGGTAATAAGTATGTATTTAGAAGTATATAAGTACATACTTATTTCACTTTATCAGCTGTCTGGTTACCGTAGTACAAGCTCTGCTTAGTTTGGGATCAGACGGCCGTGTGTGAGATGTGTCAAGTTATTCATATATACCACTCTCATTAAACTAATAAAACTGCCAGTTTCAGGTACTTCTAATACTTCTGACCTGACCTACTGAAGTCCCTTTTGTAAATAATTTAAACCTTTGATGATCTAAGTGAAATGATACAACTATGACGTTCCATCTTTTGAAGTCAACCGATAAATCCACATAGAATTAAATCAGCAAATCGTAACTATAACTGACCGTTTGATTTAGAAGTGTCTCATTTGTCTGTCTATTCAACAAGTTAGTGCAAGCAGTTAAGGGAATTGGAGCTGCCTTCAGTAAGTTCTGTGTACGTGCCGGGGCTATATTACATTTGATAGTATTTAAGCTATGTCTTGCATTTACAAATACCAAATAATCGCCAAACGGTTGTCACATATTCACTATTTTATTAGTTTATATTTATAATAAACTGCATTATCTTTTCTTTAATTTATAATAAATATTATATTTGATTGTGATATAAATTTTCTAGGTATTGTATTAATCAATAAATAACCTTTGGTTTGACAAAATATTAACACAAAAGTAAACAGACGTAAGTAGATTTCATTATTATACGAAATACATATTATATTTCCGTCCGTTTATACGAAGGGGTAAGCAGAGGTGACATTAAACGCCTACATTTTGCCAATTACTTTTTGGTCCCACTCACGTAATAGGTTACTAAATTATTGCCTTAACCTAATTGCCGTCAACTGGTCACTTTAGGAAATACAGATGGAAAATATAAGAGGCAGAAAACAACATAATAGCGACAACATATCACAACAATAGCGATATACCTTTAAAAAACAAAAATAATTAATTTATTTCGGACCCTATATCTAATTACTAACTTAAACAAATATTACAAATTCTTTTTAAGTTTCAACAATAAATGTATTGCAGAATTCATTAATTTTACCGACCTAATAAAAGGAAGCTGTTTTATGTAAGTGGCTGGTATTCGATGTAAATGTTTTATATATGTGTACCGATTACTCGGTAATGGCTAGACCGATTAGGGTCGTTTTGGATTTGTATATTATATTATATTGGACTGTATTTCGTTAAGTAGAGACCAAAACGGCCCCATTTATTTATCTTACCTTGTGTATCGGTCTCCAGAAAGTGTGTACATATATGATTTACTACTCGTCCTGATATAGAAAATATTACCTTTAAAAATGAGTTCAGTGTTTTCGGGTCCAAGTATGTACGTGTATATATGTATATGTATGTATGTGAGTTTCTTATTTCTCCATTACTTATAAATGAGTGTACAGATTCGAATTAACGCGCCATCTTTAAAATACTTACATTATTCCTAGTGGCATTAGCATTTAAGTACAAAAATAACAGAAATTATAGAAAGTGGTAGAGCCATGATTAGGCACGAATGGTCCGGCTCGACCGGTGCGATACCACAGCCTCACAGAAGATTGGTTATGAAGTAACGCTTGTGTTGCATTTACCCGAAATTAGTGAGGTTTCCGGTTGCCCAACTCCCTCTCCCCCCACCTCCCCTCTCCTATTTCGTATCTCCTCATCCACAATCTTATATCCCTCCCCGCATCCCCCCATCCTTCATCACCCTCAAAGGCGGGCAGCGCACTTACGACTCTTGAGTTGCAGGTGTCCATGGACGGCGGTTGTCACTTACCATCAGGTGACCCGTCTGTTCGTCTGCTTCCCAATATTAGAAAAAAAAACTAAAACAGTTTCACAAAATAAAAAAAAATGCACGTGTGTGTGTTAAATTTTTGATTGTTATATAAAGTGTCAAATTTTATTAGCGTAATGTGTAGTTGATAAATAATATCGATAAAGCTTGATAATAATGGATTAAAAAAATAAGTTTTTCTTTTTAATACTTTTTCTTGTATACAGTCACATTTCTTAACAATATACTATAATTTTCTAGTCACTTTCAATTTTATTTTCTTCTTTTAAGCATACATTTTCTTCAAAATCCGTGTACGTAACCAACATTCTTGGTATTAAATACTATACTTTCGTTCAATTCAGCCCTCTCTCTTTCAAGTTATTAGTTTAGATACATTATAAGGATCAAATTACAGTTTCAAAGTAGGACTTCTGCAATATAAATCACTTTTTTTACAAATATTATCCATGGGGTCAAATAAATTATCTATGACCATACCATTCGGAAGCACCCTGCATAATAAACTGACAAATTTCTTTTAAGACATATATTTTTTCAAATTAACAGACGGGTCACCTGATGGTAAGTGAAATAAACACCTGCAATTTAGTGGTCAAAAATCCACTGCCCGCCTTCGAGAATGAGTGATTGGGTTAGGAGATAGGAAAAAGGACAGGAGGAGTTACGCGACAATATTGGTTCACAGATTAACAAAGTTCCAGGATTTTCTTTGATGAAATATTGCATACATACGCTCACGCCGTTATCCCCAAGGTGCAGGAGCATAAAACACCCACATATGGCCGTTAAGTATTTCGGTTTAAAGACATTTATTTTCTCAAAAAATAACAATACAGTTCACTTACAAATGAGAAAATGTAATAACATATAAAAAATTAAGTAACTCTGTGATCACAATATACTATACGGTAATATAAAAGTGAAGATATGAGGACAATGACATAGGTGTTAGTATTTCTTTTCTAATGCAATCTTTTAAACTCTTTTTAATTTAAATAAGCTATCAGTTTTGGTTATATCATTCGGTATTTCATTATAAAGTTTTACACCTTCATATAATATATTTTTCTTACCATAGGTTCTAGGCTTTCTTAGACCTTCTTTTTTTTTTTGTTTTCTTGCGTTGTATTTATAGGTTTTTCCTTCAAAGCTTAGTTGTGAATGTTTACCTTGTGTTATAATTTTATGTATCAATATACAACCTCTAACAGTGGTAGAGCCATGCTTAGGCACGAATGGGCCGGCTCGACCGGTGCGATACCACGGCCTCACAGAAAGCCGGTTGTGAAGTAACGCTTGCGTTGCATTTCCCCGAAATGAGTGAGGTTTCCGGAGGCCCAACTTCACCTCTCCCCTTTCCTTTCCCCTCATCTCCTTTCTCCTCATCCCCCATCTCTTCTTTCCGCTCCCTGCATCCCCCATCCCTCATCACCCTCAAAGGTGGGCAGCGCACTTGCGACTCTTGAGTTGCAAGTATCCATGGACGGCGGTGTCACTTACCATCAGGTGACCCGTCTATTCGTCTGTCCCCCCAAAGTATAAAAAAAAAAAGTAAGTACTTTTAAGTAAATATAGTTGTTTAATTGTTACAATTTTGGTAGTTGTAGTTATATAGTGTTTTAATTGCTTTATTTTGCAAGACTTGAATTTCTTCATATCTCAACTAGGTATTCTATATGAGGTCCCACTAACGTAAGAAGGGCAAGCTTATTGCCCTCAATCGGGCACTTTATGACTATTTACATACTATCTGATAGATAACAGTGCGATAATAGTGCGATCCTTTAGTCGCCCTTTACGTAACCCACGGGAAGAATGTTTTGGTTCTGTTCTACTCCTCCAACAACCAAACGGAAAGTATAAATAAGTATTCGACTGTCTATAGCCCCCATCAAAGCTTTGTAGCTTCATAAGGTGACTAGGGGATCGTACTGTATATGTTTTATCGTCATTTTAGCTGTAAAACGTTCCCTGCTAGGCCAAACATTTTTATTACCTATCATAGATTTTTATTGAAAAAATATTTCTAGATATCTAAATATTTGATTGGTATTAGATTTTTTTCCTGTTTTTAAAGGGCAAATCCCGCACTAGGATGAATTCCTGTGTCGCGGGGACTTTAAAAACATTCAGACAACGGACACAAAGAACACCCAGACACAGAACAACAATTTGAGGATTACACAAAGTGTTGTCCCGTGCGGGGGTCGAACCCACAATACTCGACGCAGTGTAGTGGCAGAGTGACCACTTAAACCGCTACGCCATCCGTGCAGTCAATTAAAAAAAAAGATATATATCAATATTTCTATGTTATATATGTACATAAAGTAATCCGTCCATCATTTCCTTGCCTGACTCCGAAGTTCACTTCACTGTTCAACTCCCGTTAGTATTTACTGTATAGAAGTATGTGGTTGTGTGTGTTGTGTGGATACCACGGCCTCACAGAAAACCGGTTGTTAAGTAGCACTTGCTCTGCATTTCCCCGAAATTAGTGAGGTGTCCGGAGGCCAGACTCCCCTCTCCTTATTCCTCTACCCTGACCTCCCGCCCCTTTTCCTATCTCCTGATCCCCGTCTCTTTCCCCTCCCCGCAAACACCTTCAAAGGCGGGCAGCGCACTTACGACTCTATAGTTGCAGGCGTCAATGGACGACGGTTGTCACTTAGCATCAGGTGACCCGTCTGTTCATCTGACCCCAAATAAAAAATAAAAAAAAACTTGGTTTCATCGTCTTCGCTTAATGTTGCATCTGTTGTATTTTCACAAGCATTAGTGTTAATTACACTATAATTAATAATTGTAAATGTTTTTGTAAAATGATAAATAAATAATAGTTAGTGCCCGCGACTTAGTGCTTGTGTGCGTGAGCAAATTTTGGGTAATGTATTTTTCTTTGTTTTTATCTCGTTCAACAAAGTTAGCCTTTCCTAAATTCCTGTTTAGCTATATACTTCTATGTATAAATTTCTGACTAATTTAGAGAATCAACGGTGAAAGCGTTAGACTAACAGACAGTTATGGATTGCTACTTGTATAGGTGCTAAACCTCAGGAAAACCTCAGAAATCCCTTACAGTACGTAGTAGTTAGCATCACTTAGAGTGCACCGCATTTCGCACCAGGATCGGAGAACTAATCCAAGTCGTATGTCGGGTGGTCTGCACTGAAAGCTCTGTTTCATCAACGACTCTAATATGTGCTAACTCCGAGTGTTGATCCAACAGATCAAGATGTGTGTGTGTGTGTGTGTGTGTGTGTTTGTGTGTGATTTGGGTAGTGATGTTTGAGTGTTGGTGTTGACAAACGCTACGTACCCGGGTTTTCAGATCCAGGGACAATCTGTCAAGGTGAGGATTTATCGACCCCAAATATATGCGGCTGTGGCTTGTCTCATGGTCTCGTCAAGTTGCAACTATGTCTGTTAATTATAATATATAAATTGTAATAGAAGCAGTGATGCAAAGCAAGCAATACATAATTAAACGGACTTAGAAATTCTATATCTAATTTTTTTTTCAACTTTTGTCTGTAACTGGTTTCTAAGGTGTACGGATCTTATACAGTTTATAAATATATATATTATAATGTTGTTTTTTTTTACAGACAATCATATTTATTATAATTATCAATGTGTCGCGGGGAACTTTGCCTTTGGTAAAATACACTAAAGATGAAAGACCTCTTTGATCTTTATTCCAGAGTAGAATGGAAAATAAAAAAATATAAATATTAAAAATAAATGAAACAAATCTTTATTATATTCTATTTTAAGAATACAACTACCACATTAGACTTTACAAACATTAAACAAATGGACACCGAGTACACCCAGACTCGGGACAAGTATTTTGGATCATACACAATGGGATAAATTT
The DNA here is from genome assembly GCA_947561695.1 of Tyria jacobaeae. Lineage (NCBI taxonomy): Eukaryota > Metazoa > Arthropoda > Insecta > Lepidoptera > Erebidae > Tyria > Tyria jacobaeae. The sequence goes on along the minus strand of OX387232.1, from coordinate 2,197,748 downwards.
GGTAATCATACTTACGACCTTTGCATGAACGGTCAGGGTACATAACAACTAGCCCAACATGCGAGTCGATCGATTCTCTAAATTTGAGAGAGTGAGCGTAAGTTAGTTTGAGCAATAATATATTTAGAAGCCAGTCCAACTGGGCATAGCAAGCAGACAAATTATCATTTACACAAACGAGGCCGTGTGTCTAATTAAGCATGAAATGCAAATTCCAAGGCTCCAAGTCATATACCGTTGCCACTCGGCTCAAACTTATCACGAAGTTAATCTCTTGCGAACTAATTAAATGCTCTCGGAGGCATATGTAGCGAAAAGTTTTTAAATTACTTCAGTTGAACTTCCATACAGCCAGGAGTGAGTTGTGTTCAGGTAATTATTTTTTTTAATTGTATTTGTAACTCCTAAAATGAATGCTTATAGCCCCGAAAGGGTAGGTAGGGCGTATTGAACACCAGTCGTTTGATAACTATAATATAGTTTAGTACTTACGTAATAAGCGACAATCTTGTTACCGTCAACACTGTATACATACTGTCGGATAGGGTTGTAGGGACACCCAAGGGTAGAGATGGGGTGGCTCTATTCTGCTCCACCAAGAATAAAACGGTTTAAAAAAATATCATGATTTTATTTATTTGTCTTTGTTAGTACACATAATTATTTATAACCATTTAAATTCAAACAATTTACACAACAAACGAACTTGATAGTGACAATATTTATTTTTTTCTTTTTATATACAGCTCCCTCATTAGATTTAATTCATGTGGCGGTCCCGTTTTAGGAGACTGCCGACAGAAGTGTAAACTAAGTAACTTGTGAATTATATCGTCGAGTTATTAGATTATATAAAGTTGACTACACGAATGGCGAAACTGTTGAAGTGGTCACCTCGCCACATCGCTGCCACGGGGCAACACTACGTGTAATCCTCAAATTGTTGTTGTATAGTCCCCCGCGACACTGGAATTAATTCTACTGCGGGAGTTGTCTTTTTCTTTTAAATATAAAATAAATAAACGTATGCATATAGCTCATGGGATGTGTGCGGTGACGATGACGCGAGTTTTACGCTTTTTGTTCACCCAAATAATGCACAACGCGCCTAAAAAATCGCTCACTTAAAAATAAATTGTATAATAAAATTATTTCTCGTTATCTATTGAGCTTGAATTTTAAAGCAGGTGACAGATGTACGAATTCTAAACTTTCGGACGTAAAGTACACGTACTAAATTGTTTCGAAGTTATATAGATGTCGGAACAGTCAATTGTACGGGAGCTGATTTGACAACGAGGCGCAAGCGGTGAAACGTCATCGCTTCGGCAGAGTCTAGATAAGTGTTCGTGCGAGCCGAGCGGAGCACACTTACCGATCGACCACCGCGCGGATAACAAGTCTAGGAACTACCTTACGGCTCGTTGTTCCCACTTTAAGTGCCTACTACTTAATAAAGATTATTTGTTTGTACCTACTTTGTTTTCTGCTCGAGAAACACCACACGGCCCACACAATATGTATTTGGGAGAAGGCAACTGCCCCGAAAAACATCAATCTCCGACATAGATATATAAGCTACAGATGACAAAGTTATTCGAACGGTTGCGCTATCATCGAATTCGATCTATCGGCGAATTAAGGGTTCGCGTACATGCGAGCTAAGTCATCGAGTTACGCTTACTTACTTGTGCATCTGTTACCCGCTTAAGCGTACGAAGCAGTTCTCGAATGCAGTGTTTTTGATAGGGTTTGAACTTCTAAGTTATTTCTATTTGTTCTATCTCGTAATCCAGTTACTATAAATAACATTACCATAAATTAAATTAAATTAAAACGACTCTGTTTTATGTATGAATCAACATCCAGTTTGAATTACTAGTTTCCAACCACCATATCCTAGAGCTAATGGTTACACTCCCGAATCATCTATTTAAACAATATCCTTACCTTTCATTTCCCTTTCTTATTCCTATTTAATATACTCCCAATTTTCTAATCCTTGATTGTCAAGTTTATAATACAGGCAAAATTACGTTAATGGTACCAAATTCGGGTGTAGGTGTTTAATACAAGAGAATATAGACATGAGCGTATGTATGTATGTGTTCTATATTTAATACAGTTACTGAAAAACCTTTTTTCTATCTTTAGATAGTAGTATCTGCTGCCGTACAACCTTATTCCGTCTGCGAATATTTTCATAATCCTTGGACTGAACTGATAAAATCAAACGGATGGACGAGCGCACCTGTTCCCGGAACGTTCCAAGTGACTCAGGTTAGGTGACTGTGAAATTTTCTTTAAAGATTTCCGAATCATTGAGCCTGAAGTAACCGGGGATTCCATTTGTGTGTAAACCGTGAGTCAAGTATTGAATAGTTATTTCAGTAATTTTATGAGAAGGCTACCATTTTGTTGAAGTCTATATTAAGGAAACGGATATCAGTGTCACGATTGCAAGGGTCAGTAGAGAGATAGAGTTAACAGAGGTGACACTGCTATTAATGAAAATGACAAAAGGACCGTTAAACCTCTACCTCAGTAGGAGACAAAAAAGAAGTTTTTTGCTTTATAAACTAGAGATCGATGTTAAAATATATTAGAAAACCGCTAAATATCAGGAAGAAATGTATTACTTATGTCGTTCTGTAAGTCGCGAGCTGACTTATACTCGTATATAGCAAAAAGTACTTTTATTTATATACCTGCATCAGAATAAATTATAATATATAGGTAGTTTCTATCTTATTGGATAGGTGGCAAATTAGCAGACGGGTCATGTGATGGTAAATGACTATCCCTACTCATGAACACCACCAACTCAAGAGTCACAAGTGCGTTGTGGGTTTTTGGATGGGAGAAAGCTGTTTTCTTGTAGATCGTATCGGTCCGGTCCACCTGTGACCATCACGTGACCCGTCTGCTCGTTTGTCCTATAAAAAAGAAGGAAAAAAAAGATACAAGCTTCTTCGAGGCCAAGTTACCTTCTAAGTGACCGCAGGTCCCCGATAACGTGTCTGCTTTGCTATATTCTATAAAAATACATAATAATATCTATAATTTATGTTATACTGTAATTGTGTATCTTAAGTTACCCGTCACTATACAGTATAGTGAACCAAAGGTTGTCAGTAAGAGATCGTAGACTGCGATAAGACTTCCCATTTCACCACTACGTAATAATTTATTTCTCATATGACGTGTTCAATTAATTATGCTCTATTTATCTATGGAGCTATTAAGTATGTCACGAACTTAATATAACGTGTTATTAGGAAATATTTAAAATTTCAAAGGCAAAGGAGTTGATTAATTATTTACAGAGTAGAGTATATTACAGAGTAGATATTTTTATTAAGCTTCGCATATTTATTGTGACTAACTTGCAATGCAAATGGATTTCTCAATTTACTTTTAGTGACCTGTTGACAGTCTACCCATCTATACTTAATATTTAAAGGTACTGACGTAGTGACGTACATAAGCTTTGAAATGACTTAAAACATTATGTTTGAATCATTGACCTGAAAGAACTTCTGAAACGTTTTAGTGCTTTTGAAAATAATTCAACTGACAGATTTTGTATATATACAATATATAGTACATAACTCCTGGTTATATGAAAATATGTATAGAGCAGCAATATGGGCCTGGCTATTTTTTTTATATACACTAGGGGGACAGACGAACAGACGGGTCACCTGATGGTAAGTGACACCGCCGTCCATGGACACTTGCAACTCAAGAGTCGCTAGTGCGCTGCCCGCCTTTGAGGGTGATGAGGGATGGGGGATGCAGGGAGCGGAAAGAAGAGAGGAGGGATGAGGAGATGGAAAAAAGGAGAAAGGGGATGAGGGGAGAGGAAAGGGGGGAGGGGGAATTGGGCCTCCGGAAACCTCACTCAATTCGGGGAAATGCAACGCAAGCGTTACTTCACAATCGGTTTTCTGTGAGGCCGTGGTATCGCACCGGTCGAGCATGCCCATTCGTGCCTAAGCATGGCTCTACCACTGAAATATGCTATGAAAGCAGTAATCTTCGACACTATGAAAATTCACGGATGAAACCCATAGAATCCCAGGTGGGACAATTGCCCTAACTTTTAAATAAATTTAAAAAAATAAAAAATCATAAAAACGAAACCTCTTGAAATGATAAGTGACAGGATTCCAAACTTCTAATTTCGAATCGATCAGACCTGTCTAAGTTAATCATATTAAAATTTTGCTCATTAACTAGAAATTAGGCAATGATCTTCAAACGGCTGACCACAACTTCTTGAAATAGCTAAAAATATAAAAATCTAATCAAAATCATTAATCCGTTCAGGAGCTATGATGCCGCAGACAGCCACCATATATGTACATACTACAAATTAAAGTTGAAGTTAAAAAGCTCTTTAAATGATGTCAAATGCAATATGCCGATTCATTACTCTTGAGATGATCCGGTTGTTTCCTATTTAATATCGCCACATTATCATCTTTAACAAGTATGAGGAAAAGGAAATAAAAAAAAATGTTTTCCAGGTATTTCCGACATTCTAATATAATTTTGAACTACTTCCTACATAACTTCGTAGTACTCTAGGGCACAAAAAATCTTATATTGCTGTATTCAGTTCCTTACAGGTGAGAGCAAGCATGAGCCAAACGTTGAAGGATTTTGCACGTATATGACTCTATCGGTTGAACGTTTTATTCACGAAGCGTAATCAAATGTGAATAAGGCGCCAACATTTTAAAAGTCATAAATTAGTCCCAATAACATACCATACCTGATATGTATATGCTATCTGATAGATAACAGTCCAATATGTTAGTTCTCTCTTACAACTCTTACGGGAACAACGTGAGAGAGCCATGCTTAGGTGCGTATGGGGCAGCTCGGCCGGAGTATTACCACGGCCTTACATGAAACCGGCTATCAAACAATGCTTGCATTATGTGACCGAGTGACTGAGGTTACCGGAGGCCCAAACTCGAAACAGCCTTCCCTTCCTGTTTCTCTTCTCATTTTCTATTACCCTCTTTCCCCTACCCTTAAAGTCGGACAGCACTCTCGTGACTCTTGAATTGCAAGTGTCCGAACTACACAGCACCTTCAAGGTTAATTTAATTAAAGTACAATAAGGTACACGACAGCTAAAGACGGTTTAAATTTTCTATCTTTCTTTTTTTTCAAATAGACTATTCCCGCACTAGGACTAAGATCTGTGTCGCGGGGGACATAACAAATATTCAAATAAAGGACACAAAGAGTACACAGACTCAGAACAACAATTTGAAGATTACACTAAGTGTTGTCCCTTGCGGGGAACGAACTCACAACACTAGGCACAGAAGCATCGTGGCGAGGTGATTTTACACTTATTTATTTTCCACTATCTCATAAACGCTACTCTTAATTTGCGTTAATTTGCAGTTTAAGTTTTGAACTATTTCGTACCGACTGATCTAAAATTAATATAGTTATGAGTTAATAAGCAGTATTATAGAAACGCAATGTAAATAATAATAAAAAATTGGAGGGTTTAAATGTTGAAGTAAATTTGTACATAGCATCTTGATGCCTTCGTTATGAATTTAATACGTTGAAATTCTTATAAAACATACAGCGATGGAATGAAATATAGAATGAGGAGGCTTTATTTGATGAAAATTCATTAAGTGCCGCGCTAAATGAGATCCATCACTTTTGCCTCAACGTCAATTCCATATTAAACAATAGATGCGTCAATAAAATATTGAATGTCAAACAATTGGTAATAAATATAATACCGTGGGGAACAGCTAACAGACAATAAATGTGATTATGTATAGTACGGTTTGATTCACATACAAATAAGAATAAATAAGTTTAACAGGATTCGGACACAAAAAAAATACGGGCAGTCTTTGGGGACTGCCGATAGAAGTGAAAACTAAGTAACTTGTGAATTGTATTGTCGAGCTCTTAGATTATACACAGTATACAAATAGCTCATGGGAAGTGTGCGGTAACAATGACGTTTCACGCTTTTTGTTCACTCAAGAAGTGCTCAACGTGCCTTGAAAAGACCCACACCTCCACACTGAGCTTGAAAACAAAACATTCAACTAAAACTGAGACAAGAAAAATACAGGAAAATACAGTAATAAAAAAATATTATTTGTTCATCCAAACTTCATGAATGTGTGAATTAGTGTTTGTATCTGTGTGTGTGTGTATAAGAGGAAGAATGAAAATCAATAATCAAAATCAAAATCATTTACCAATCACAGGTATTTTTGAATAGTCAATAGAATTTCAATAGACTAGCTGACTTAGTTTGTCTGACGTAGACAAACTAAGTCAGCTAGTTACCTGTTCCGTTCCTGATTATACCTGTTCTAACAGGAAAATAATCTATAGGAAATTCTTTTTCAAAAATGATATACAATTTTCTTGTTACAATTCATAAAATTAAATGTAAATAACAACTGAGTACAATTCAATACATCATTCTGAAATATACACGACTTCTAATTATCACCAAGTACATTTCAAGTAACAGAAGATGACCAACCCCGATCAACGGCACTCGTTCACGAGCATGAAGCACGCGCTAGCATTCGTCCTCCTCTGCCACATTAAAGGGAGCCGAGTGCCGAAATGTGTGTTTGTGGATCAATGCAAACTAGTTCCAAATAGTGAATAGTTCTTCATAGTCAACTTCCAGAAGCAATTGGACTTTAATTTTATATGCAACCTTGGTACGAATGAAAATCGGAAGATTTTTTTTACTTTGTACAAATTGTTGCCTCCGTTAAAGAATTTTTGGGCACACAATGTTTTCACAGAGAATGATTGACAAACTTTATAAAGTTTTCTAGTATTTAACCTATTCATTATACTTGTTAAATCGAGAGAGATGTGTTTTTTGAGAACTTCTGCTGGTATATAAAACTGTTTGATTGATTTTGTAGGATTAAAGTTTACAAATTTGGTCTCTGCGAATTTCAAAATATGAGTTTTATTTGAGAAAATGGATTGGCAAAGAGATTCATAACCAGTTTTAGTCATGTTCCAGTTCTTTAAAGTTTGTGAAGAAGCGTTCTTTCTATTTGGATTAGGTGAGCAATATGAAAAAAAATGTTTTTTTAAATTTATACCTTAATTTTCTTTATCTTGATATCCGTAATAGTGTTGTAGATGTGAAAGTTTTGTTTGTTTCTCAAATTTTTCTAAGGGTAACTTTAACATACAAAAAAAAAACTGTACCTGAGGGATACACAAGTAACTTAAGGGGATACATAAAAAACACGAAAGCTACTATTATTTGTCATCGCAGATTGTCATCATCATTCACCGCTGTTCTTGAGCCCATCTTAAAGTGTGCTATACCACCTATCCACAGCCTTTCGAGTCCAATATATTCCAGCTTCCTACATATAACTATAATATAACTTGACACTTTTCACACACTGCCGTCTGGTCCCAAACTAAGCAAAGCTTGTACTACGGTATCCAGACTGCTGACAGAGATATACTTGTATACTTCTAAATACATACATATTATGGATAAATTACAGCCAGTCATAGAACAAATCATCATGCTTATCACACAAATATTTGTCCTGAGTGTGAATCGAACCCACGATTTCTGGCTGAGCGGTCAGGGTCAATAACTACTAGACCAACAGGCAAGTTATATTGTATGTTTTTTTTTTTTTTTTTTTTTTTTATGCGATAGGGGGCAAACGAGCAGACGGGTCACCTGATGGTAAGTGACTACCGCCGCCCATGGACACCCGCAACTCAAGAGTCACAAGTGCGTTGCCGGCCTTTGAATTACGGCCGGTATTAAGCTATTTTATGCAAACGTAGTATAAACAATAAAAATAATCTGGCGGGTTAAGTGCTGTAGAGAAAAAAAAAAACATTTATAAATTTGATAGGTTGAATTAAGAAGGGAATGAGGATGCTTTTATAAAGAAAATTTATTACGTGCGCACTAAATGACATCCATCGCTTTTACCTCAACATCAATTCAATATTAAACCAAAGACGTGCCAATAAAATATTCAATATCAAACAATTTTCTATATATTCGAATTCTTTCATTAATCCTCGTTCGTTTAACGCTTATTCTATTCGAACCTAAATTTTATCAAAGGAACAAGGTAAAATTGAAGCCTATCCAATTCAGAAGCGCTATTCTGATTTTTTCAAAGCTGCAGATAAAGCTACGTTTTAAAATCTGCTTGCATATCTGTCCTTATAATAAATCTAAAGCGACGTTTTTATTATACACTCACTACCTTAAGCTGCGCAAATTAAACGAAGAAACTTTTTATTTCGTGTAACATTTAGGTTATGTATAATCGCGTTTTTTTCGCTTCGTCTTGAGGAATTATTTATATGTGTAATTAATAACAATAGCTATTGGTCAACAGCTAAGCTCTTCAAAATTATACCAAGAGATGATATATTATATTAATAGATGTCATGTTACCGAGACAATTTGCGGTTCAAGACAACTTTATTTAATCAAAAACGTACAATTTTTCACTTACATGAGTATTATTTTTACAAGAACTTTAAAACCACTAGATGACTTGAACTAAATAAAACTAAAAATAAACAAAATAACACTACAAATATAGAAATAAACGCAAAATCACCAAGTACATTTTACAGGCGAATAAATAGGGTACTATGCGTAACTATATGTGTCTTATGTAATTCACGTAATGGTATAATGTATAATGGGTAATAAAGTAATGGTTTTATTCGGGTTTTAAAGAAACATATACTGTTAGAATTTAAAATGTAAGGCTATAAATAGCGTTGACTGATCATTTATTTTGTAAAATATTAATTCTCACTTAAAGGTCCAAATAAAATGTGTTATGCAGGAATTGAATTTAATTAAAAAAGGAGGTTTTCTGTATTCAATCTCAACTACAACCGTATGAATATGATTTGTTTTCACCATTCCATAACCTTAACTAAATTACTATACCCTTTGAAGGAGGAAGTAGGTATATGATTGTAAATGTAGAGTATACCCTTATATAGCCGAAAGAGATTTCGAATTCACATTTGTCTTTCACTATTTGTTCAAGTGGTTTTTTTTACCCAACTTCGCACGAAGAAGGGTTATTTTTTTCGATGTATGTCATGTTCTACAGCCTAGACGACTTGATGGATTTCGAAATGTGAGACAAAATCGCCTTGATAGTGATAATGAAAGAGTCATAAGTGAATACTTGATAGAACCACTTTTTTAAGTCACAGTAGTGCTTAGGCACGAAAAGGCCGGCTTGACCGGTGCGATACCTCACAGAAAACTGGTTGTTAAGCAACGCTTGCGTGGTATTTCCCCTAAATTGTCCCCTGTGAGGAGAATGAGGGAGGAGAGAAATAGGAAAGTGAAGTTCCCCCTTTCCCATCTCCTAAGCCCTGCTCCCCCTCTCCCTCTCCCCCCTCTTCTTTCTCCTCCCCTCTTCCGTCATCATCCTCAAAGGCGGGCAGCACACTCACAACTCTCTAGTTGCAGGTGTCCATGGACGGATGTTGTCACTTACCATCAGGTGACCCGTCTGTTCATCTGTCCACCTATATTATATAAAAAATAAAAACTTCAGTTTCTTTCACAATTTATTTGACGCTTAAAAAATACAAAAATTAACATGACTTTTAAGTTACTATAAAACCATAATTGATTATAGTAAGTACCGTTAGTTCACGTCCGAATAAGTAGTTACATAGTGTCTAATTGGACATTTCAATAATTTTATACAAAATAATAGATTATGATAGTTACGAATCCAGCAGTAATTCTCACCTTCACATTCACCTAATTCCTGATTGATGGTTATGCGTCATAGAAACACTAAGGTTATACACATTCGATTATCATATAACGATAATCGAATCTTGCAATCAAATCATTTGATTTATGAATCGTTAGGCTCATCCCTATTCAAATAGAAACCCTTTTGGCTATTATTGTAAATGAGTATAGGGATCAATGGACTTTTCATCTATTGTGGTGAACCAGAATTGCTGCGGTTACGTATAGAAATGTGTGGGTTCGAAACTAGGGCGACCAATGCTATACTAATATAGGAATATATACAGGATGTTTCAGAAAGGTGTAGTAATATTTTAAGGCCATTGAGTGACTATAGCGTTAGGTTTAAGAGAAAATTTAAGATTTTTAGTACAGAAATCCTACCTTGAAAATGACGCTTTAAAACTTGAAATTGATTGCTAGAGATTTCATAATTAAATGAAATGAGAGGCTCAGGCACGAATGAGCCTGTTCAACCGAAGTAATACCACGGTTTCATAGAAAACCATTGGACAAAGAACTATTTCTATTCTATAAGTCATTTCTTTACTGCATTAAATGTTTGAAAGAGAAAGCTGAAAAATATTCTCTTCGACTCAAAAGTATATATATGTATATATATATATATATATATACACTTAGTATCAGCAGATTACATTTAGATTATTTTCACTTTTTTTTTTTCAAAGAGAGTAAATGAAGAGATTTGAGACTGGCTGTTAGGAGCCCTGATTATAGAGTTTGTAACCAGTCAGATAGCGTTTCCAATTAGATCAAAGATATCAAAAAGAAGACTAGATTAGACACCATTAATTCGAAATAAGATTTTTCTACGAAACGTTACCTTTGTTTTTTTTTATGATAAATAATTTAAATCTTTATTGTACACCTTTTATATATTAAAATACAGAAAACATGTTACATATTAAGTTTAACAATCGACGGTCTTAACACACACGGCGATTTCTTCAAGGCAACTTTGATATGGATATTGTAATAATTGATTTGGGGTATCCTGTGGTATACTAATAAAAGATTTATTATAAACAAATTAAGTTACTTGTAATAAATACTTGTAATAATACAAATACATACATATATGTTATCTACATATATATTAATACAAGTATTTATTACAAGAAACTTAATTTGTTTATAATAAATCTTCGTGAACGCAAAAGGCTTCATCCACTATGGCGTAAATGGGACGACTTATAGTCCGCAAAATGTTAGCGTTAATTACGCTCTCTGCTTACCCCTTCGCGGGTACAGGATTTAGTGTAAATATGTGTGTATAAAGATACCTTAACGTAAAAAAAAATGTCTTTGTTAAATAATCCGAAACACAATACCCAGATTTATTAACTATAACGAATCGCTGAAAACACAATTTAGTAAAGGTTAATTAATAACGTAGTGACGATTTGCGCAAAATGTCTGGCAGGAGCTGGATGCGAGAAGCCGAAAAAAGATCGAAGTGGCGTGCAATGGGAGAGGCCTATGTCCAGCAGTGGACTGCGATAGGCTGATGATGTTGATGATGAATTACTAAAACTATTAGAAGTGGCCTTGTCGTAAAATGACTGTATAATTCAGAACATTGTCGAACAAAAGTTTGGTTCTTTTCGCTGTCGCTAACTTGAAATGTTATACCATATGTCTTTTTTACTATAAAGATGAATCAAATGATACCTCAAACTGTCGAAATCTGGAACAACCAGCCTGTGGAATAATATGTCATCTGCCGTATTTTCTGACCGATACGACCTTCAAACCTTCAAGAAAAGAGCGTACTACTACCTAAAAGGCCGGCAGCGTACTTGTGACGCTAGAGTTGCGGGTGTCCATGGGCGGCGGTAGTCACTTACCATCAGGTTACCGGTCTGCTCATTTGCCCTCTATCGCATACAAATAATACACACTCGTAAAACATAACCCTCGTTCTTACGCAGTCAAGTAAAATTGAAAAGACAGGCTTACCGTCATTAGGGTCTTGAAAGATATTAAAAAGGACACTCAATTTCCTATTTCTCGGATGTTCTGAAACTGAAATTCAAATATGTCAGTCATTTGATATTTCAATTAAACTTCTTTGATTTATTTTTTTATCGAATCGGAAAAAAATGTGAAAGATTGTAATAAATAAGTTAATCTGAGGAAGGTTTTTCGTTTACTTGTAAAAACAATATTGACGTGAAACATTTCAACCTATAAACAAGGGGAGTACCGAATTAAATATTTTGATAAACAATAACTTATGTATGTGAATATTATTTTACAGGAATCTTTAAGTCTACTTCGCAATTATTTTAGAGTGTATTTTTTTAAAAAGGTTTTATTTTTTGATAAATTATCATATAAAAATAATGTGTGCAGGTAACTAAAATGCCGTGTGGTTCACGGTGGAGTAGCATAGGGCCCCATCTCTTTGCAGTGGTATCGTGAAAGGCGATTTAAGGACCGGACTGTTATCTATCAGAGAGTATGTATGTACCGTCATACAGTGCCCGGTTGATGGCAATGGTAATAGGTTAAATTCTAATTATCAAAATGATGGGCTAAATTTTAACAGTGGTAGAGCATTGCTTAGTCACGAATGGGCCATCTCGACCGGTGCGATACCACGGCCTCACAGAAAACCGGTTGTGAAGTAACGATTGTGTTGCGTTTCCTCGAATTGAGTGAGGTTTCCGGAGGCCCAACTCCCCCTCTGCCCTTTCCTCTCCCCCATCGCCCCTCTCCTCTTTCCTAACTACTCCTCTCTTCTTTTCCCTCCCCGCATCCCCCATCCCTCATCAACCTCAAAGGCGGGCAGGGCACTTACAACTTTTGAGTTGCAAGTGTCCATGGGCAGCGGTTATCACTTACCATAAGGTGACCCGTCTGTTCGTCTGTCCACCTGTTGTGTAAAAAAAGATGGTATTTATTACACCTCTGCATGTATGTATGTCTGTATGCAACAAAACAACTGATAATAGGATTTATTATTATATTATTCCAATGATATGGATATTTCTAAAATACTTATAAAAGAGTAATTGAAGATTTAGTTTATTGAACTTTCTTATTATGTATTTAATAGGAGAAAAATATATAAAAACTAATCCGCACTAAAGAAATCAACTGAATTCTATATTCTAAATAATCTATATAATAATTCTATATAATCTGTATTTGTAATAATACACAACAATTTTATTCTTCTTTAATTTATTCTTAAAGAAAGAAATGTATTTAATAGGAGAAAAATATATAAAAACTAATACGCACTAAAGAAATCAATTGAATTCTATATTCTAAATAATCTATATAATAAATATATATAATCTGTATTTGTACAATCTGTAATACACAACAATTTTATTCTTCTTTAATTTAACCCGGGAGTATGTGTGTATGTCAAACTATACGCATCGACTATAAATATTGATCTGTTATTTATAACAAAAGTGTATACAAATACCGTTCAAGTTAAATTGTTTAACTTTGTTTTTAAAAACACACCGTCGCACTATAAGTATATATATAATAATATGACAAAAAATACCTAGACTTTAACACCTACTTGTGGATTATACAATTTTTTGTCACGTACTGGGATAGAATCAGAGCACCAGGTTTTTACAACTCACCATTATTAATATAAAAGTAATAAAAGTAAAAATTGTCCAAAAATTGACCAGGCACTTCCAGTCTCTGAATTATCTGTACGTGCCGGACAACAGCTAATGACTCGAACAGAAATGTTAGGTTTAAATGGATGCGTGTTGGAGTTCATCTGTCTAGTAGAAGAGTGACTTCATTGTTATTGCTAGAAAAACCTCTTTTTTTAAGATAAATGTACATGTACACGAATGGGTCACCTCGACCGGAGTAATACCACGACCTCACAGAAAACCGGTTGTCAAACAATGCTTGCTGTGTATTTACCGAATGAGTGAGGGTACCCCTCTCTAATAGTTCCTCTCCCCTCCTCATCTACCCCAAATTCGGGAAGTGCTCTTAAAACTCTTAAATTGGAAGTGTCTATTAGCGGCGGACGTCACTTTCAATAATGCATGCTCTCCTTTGCCCCTATGCCATAAAAATAAAAAAAAATGATGGTTAGCTAAGACTAAAAAAAATATGAAATGAAAATCACACACACATGTACATAAGTACTCCAACACATGTATCCACAGCTTACATTTTGCCGACCACAATTTAGTCTGACTTACATAATAGGAGACAAGCCTGTTCCGCCAATCGAATTTGAGAATCGCTAATACACACATACAAACGGTTTGACGACTGTAACCAATAGCGCATGCACTTAATTGGTTGATGCCGAGAAGAAGAAAATTATATATGTAAAAAACGAGCTCGAGCACGAAGAAATATTTCTTTTTTGATCTTGAATTCCTTGTTGTTCTTTTTTTTTTTCTTTTAATGTTATAGGGGGGGGGGGATCAGCGAACAGACGGATCACCTAATGGTAAGTGACAACCGCCGTCCATAGACACCTGCAACTCGAGAGTCGTAAGTGTGCTGAAAGGGGAAGAAGAGTGGGGGGATGAGGAGATAGGAAAGAGGAGAGGGGGATACGAGGAGAGCAGAGGGAGAGTTAGACCTACGGAAACCTTACTAATCGCAGGGAAATTTAACATACGTTGCTTCACAACCGGTTTACTGTGAGGCCGTGCTATCGCACGTTCGTGCTTAAGCATGACTCTACAACTGGCGAAAGGCGACTAAGGGATCGGAATATTATCTATCGGAAAATTTATGTATATACTGGTACAGTCATGCGGTGCCCGAATGATGGCAGAAGCTTGCTTCCTGTTACGATACGGGGATGTATTTGTAATTGACAAAATCTGAGTGTTAAATACACTTCTGCCAACCTTTTTAGGTAGACAGGCGGGAGTATATATATATTTCCACAATGTATCTCGAGTTATTTGTTATCTTCAATATAAGAATAGAAGAATATTTCCTCTCTCCCATAAGAAGGCTAAACGTCTTTAACACAATAGCTTTATTCATATTCACAGCAACACGGTTACTGAGACACCCAATACAATCATTTGCAGAACGCCTACCTTTCTTAAGCCTCGCAGCTCGGTCCCGTTCATCCCTTGATAAAGTGTAGGACATAAAACTCCTCCATAACGACTGCTCTGTCAAGAGCAAAGAGGCAATTTATATTTTTTTTCCTCCCTCCTGTTGTCCTGAGAAAAATTACGGCGTACTTTATTAACAGTGAGTAATTTTTGACGGTAATATGTATGTCACTTGTGAGGGTTGAATTAATTTAAGTGGGTGTTTTTCGGTAATTATGACGTATTATTCACGTTTTTCAAAACTAGTTGCACAAAAGAGATGGTTCGAAACAGTTATTATGCGAGTATATTACGCGATATCTTTGCTGACCACAATGTATAGTAATATATAGTTAATGCTAATTGTCAAAAAGTTGTGGAGAATTGAAAAGATCAGTTCAGGTCGTATTTCTGGGCCGATACCCATACGTATACCATACATACCTTAAAGTAAGAATAAGGCCGGCAACGCGCTAGTAACTCTTGAGTTCCATGTCCATGGGGGGCGGTAGTCACTTACGGTCCGGTGAACCATGTGCTCGTTTGCCCATATTCCTTTAAAAAAAGTAAAAAAAAAATCGAAACTGAATATGTTTGTTTTATACACACACTAAAGTAAGATGAATTACCTGTGTTCTCGCCACTAGCGAGAATTCTGCAAAAACGAAACGCAAACGGGCCCCGGGAAGCCTATAGCCTTAGGCACGATTTTTGATTACGCTCTGTTAGGACCCATTGAAGATTTTTATCCCCAACCTGATAACCAGGTCAGTTCACTTCAGGTTATCAGCCCCCAGCTCGATACAGTAGAATCGACTCATGATATACAAAAGAGTCTTGAGAGGTTTCGGGAGTCAGAGGAACCCCACTCTCATGCAGTCACTAGTACACTGAATGATCAGTGTGAGCAGATATTCAGCTCTACTACCACGCGTCAACCATCAGGCCAGTACATGGTGACGCTACCCTTTTTATCAAATGCTCCATCGCTAGGCAATACTTATGCTATTGCTCTACGTAGGTTCCTCAATTTAGAAAGGAAACTACAATCTAACCCTACACTCCGCTCCAAGTATATCGATTTTATGAACGAATACCTTAGATTAGGACACATGTCACCGTGTCACCCAAACACTTTAACTAATAGACCCCATTTTTATATCCCTCACCATGGCATATTCAAGTCATGCTCTGACAAACTTCATGTCGTGTTCGACGGCAGCTGCAGGAGCTCAAATGCTGTTAGTCTGAACGACTGTTTGCACACAGGCCCAGCTCTTCAACTAGATATAGTCGACATCCTCATGTCTTTTAGGACTCACCCTGTAGTGTTCAGCACAGACATTAAAATGATGTTTAGGAATATGCTTATACATCCAGATCAGCGACGGTACCAGTTGATACTGTGGCGATCATCTCCTAAGGAGCCTCTACTCACATATTCCCTAAATACTGTGACCTATGGTTTGAGGTCAAGTCCCTACCATGCAATCCGCACAATACTCCAGCTGGTTGACGACGATGGTCACCGCTACCCCGCAGCCGCTCAAGTTTTACGTAGGTCCATGTTCGTTGACGATATCCTCACGGGTCACGACTCCATAGAATCGGCCCAAGAGCTCCAGAATGACTTAATTAGTCTACTCGCCTTCGGTGGCTTTCAGCTCAGCAAATGGACGTCGAATTCACCTCAGCTCCTTGAAAGATTTTCCGATGACCAATGTGACATGCCCAAGGATTTCGATATCAGCTCAGATCCTAGTTCCATCAAAGTATTAGGTGTGCGATGGATCCCTAAATGTGACATGTTCACTTACCATATCTCTCTGCCCTTAAAACCCAATGTCACAAAACGGTCAATTCTCAGCACAGTTGCGTCACTTTATGACCCCAGTGGGTGGGTCACCCCCGTTATCTTCCACGCCAAGCTCCTTTTACAGAAGCTGTGGCTCCTCAAACTAGGATGGGATGAGCCCACTCCTCCTGAGATCAGCTCTGAATGGGAATCCATCTCCCAAGATCTTCCCCAGTTATCAGCTCTTCGCCTCCCTCGACACATCTGCACTAATAAATCATCATCTAATTGCTCCCTCCACGGATTTTCTGATGCGTCCGAAAGTGGGTTTTGCTGCGACAGTCTATCTTCGTGAGCTCACTGTCGATGGTCATGTAAATATACACCTGATTCTTGCCAAATCAAAGGTCGCCCCAATCAAGAATCGTCTCTCAATTCCCAAGCTGGAACTTTTAGCTGCAGCCCTCTTATCCCAGTTAATGTCTCGTGTATCAGCTCAGTTATCCGCCCATTTCCCCATACACCATAATGTCTGTTGGTCCGATAGCACTATAGTCCTAGCGTGGCTCAATACTCCCCCTCATCGTCTACAGGTATTTGAAGCCAATCGTGTAGCCAAAATAAATTCCAGTTCACCTCAACTTACGTGGAGACACGTACCCACGAACCTGAACCCAGCCGATTGTGCTAGTAGAGGAATATCAGCTTCAGCCCTTTCGACTCATCATCTTTGGTGGTCCCCTTCGTGGCTCAAGGATGCTCCCGAGTCCTGGCCAAAGATGCCTCCTGCTCTAGGCCACCATGCTTTACCAGGTCTCAAACCTAAGCACGTACCATCCCTGATAACGGTACCTGGTATAGATATAGATCTGCTCACTCGTTTTAGCTCTCTCGACAAGCTAGTTGGTGTAACTGCTTGTATAAGACGTTTCATCTACAATTGTAGGCTCAAACCAAATGCACGCCGCTCCGGTGTCTTGTCAGCCCATGAACGAAAGGACGCTCCTTTGTTCTGGATCCGCTCAGTTCAACATAACGAGTTCTCTGAGGACATCCATCGTATTAAAACCAATAAGTTATGTACAACTAGGATTAATCGTCTCACGCCCTTCCTAAAGGATAATCTGCTGAGAGTTGGTGGTCGACTCTCTAATGCTTCAATCACGTACAATGCTCAACACCCGCTCATTCTGCCCAGCTCTAGTCCCCTCGTAGAATCTCATCATCGACCACTATCACAGGATACACTGCCATCCTGGCGCCGACACATTACACTCTATCCTGCGTCAACAGTTCTGGATGTTATCGGCTCGTAGGGTTATTAGACACCGCGTATTAAGGTGTATCCGATGTTTTAGATGTCGCGCTCAGCCTCAGGCCCCGATTATGGCTGATCTTCCGCCAGATAGGGTAACACCTCAGGCCGTGTTCAGTCAAGTCACCACAGATTTTGCTGGTCCGTTCCTAGTTAAATCCAGCACACTGCGAAACGCGAAGCTACTGAAAACGTACTTTTGTATATTCGTATGTCTCTCAACAAAGGCGGTTCACTTAGAACCAGTCTCAGCACTCACCACGGAAGCCTTTTTTGCTGCACTACAACGATTTATCTCACGTCGCGGCGTTCCGTCTCTTATCCGCTCAGATTGTGGTACTAATTATGTAGGCGCTAGGAGCCACCTTATTGAAGTTCAGCACTTTCTTAACGCGAATAACGATGCAATTACCCACAAACTTGCTCGTCAGCACATAACATGGTTACTTAACGTCCCCAAGGGACCCTGGTTCGGCGCATTACACGAAATTAATATAAAGTCAACAAAGCAGCTCCTCTACCGCGTAATTGGTGAGCAGCGCTTCACCTTTGAAGAGTTCTCAACTCTCTTGGCTAGAATTGAGGCTGTACTTAATTCTCGGCCCATCAGCCCAATGTCCTCCGACCCTTTAGATTTTGAACCCTTGACGGCCGGCCACTTTCTCATAGGTCGGCCTCTCACTGCTCTCCCCGAAGAGCCCCTAACGGACAGACCATTGTCTCCCCTTAGACGCTTTCAGCTCATAAAAGCTCTCTCTCAGCGCTTTTGGACTCTATGGACCAACTCCTACCTTCATACCCTCCAAACCCGATCCAAATGGCTCTCCACATCTTCTGCTCCTCGAGTCGGTGAATTGGTCCTAATCAAGGAGGACAAACTACCACCCCTTGAGTGGAGACTTGGAAGAATTATCCGCACTATACCAGGGAAGGATGGAGTGGTTCGAGTGGTGGACCTGGATACGGCCACTGGACACCTGCGGAGACCTGTGTTCAAGATCGCAAGGCTCCCATTGGATTCAGCTCAAGATGATGGATCTGTCCCGGCCCCCCAGGATGTTCTCGCCACTAGCGAGACGTCTGCAAAAACGAAACGTAAACGTCAAAGGGTCAAACAAGTGACGTTTGCGTGCGAGACTTGAAAAATTCGATATAACGTGTACCGGCGCGCGCGCTATAAAGTTTAAATATATTCTGCTCAAGAAACGCGAGTGTGATCAAGAAACCCCGAATCAGCTCATTGCTTCCCGTGTCGTGATAAAATAAGAAGTGCCACGAGTGCCGAGAACCCCTGGCGCCTTCCACCAGCTCCTAACCATCACCAACCCGTGAGTACATTTTCACCACTTCCCCTTACCTCAGCTTACCTCACCGAGGCACCTGCTTGGACAAACAGGTGCCTCTGTTTGAGGCAAATGTCGCCAAATATATGTGTATAATTTTATGTATAATA
Organism: Tyria jacobaeae; assembly: GCA_947561695.1. NCBI lineage: Eukaryota > Metazoa > Arthropoda > Insecta > Lepidoptera > Erebidae > Tyria > Tyria jacobaeae. The sequence continues at coordinate 2,178,281 of OX387232.1, read as the reverse complement.
TATATATTTAAGTTCCGTATCCATATTTTAAAGTTATTTACTAAAATTGATGAATGACGTAATTTATAACACCAACACATGTATACTATTTATTATATACAATACAGTTAATTATAGTGATCATTAATGGTATGATATTATCATAACACGTTTTGAAGCAAGCAAAATTAAAAGAAAATAGAATAAAAATATAAAAACCGTCTGTCTGTCATTACTAAATTTCCACGATTTTTTTTTTTATGTTCCTTGTAATGCTATAAACTGCTATTATCGTGGTAGAGCTCTGCTTAGGTACGAATGGGCCGGCTCGACGGGTGCGTTACCACGGTATCACTAAAACCGGTTGTGATGCAACGGTTACGTTGCATTTCCCCGAAATTAGTGATGTTTCCGGAGGCCTAACTCCCCTCATCCCTCATCCCCCTCAAAGGAGAGTTGCGCACTTACTACTCTTGAGTTGCAGGTGTCCATGGACGGCGGTTGTCACTTACCATCAGGTGATCCGTCTGTATTATAAAAAAAAATATATTACAAAGAAAACATGATACCCTGTGTCACTCTCATTAATAAGACCACACAAATAACACCTCACATTGATATCCATTAAGGCTCGGAGCTAAAGAAACATCATACAAACACATTACCTAATTTTTTGTGCAGTCGGGTAAATTATGATAAGGAATGCCAACAATTTATTTTTCTCGGATCTTTATACATAATAATACTTATAACTTATTACATCCTTGGTAATGCAAGACTCGAAACGAAGTCTTGTCACACGTTTTCATCGCGTCACGTAAGCAATTTCCCTTCATTTAGATTGACGTTTGAGAAAAGTGGTTTCTCCACCAGCTACAGAGCAATGTGTGCCGTAATATTGATCCATTGCTTTGAGAATTATTTTTTGGCATACATTTTTCTACTTTTCGGTTTCAATTAACTAAACAAAAACTCAATAAATTCTGTACTTAAATCGTGTAGAGCGGTGCATGTGATTCGTGTGTTGAAAAACCTATAAGTGATATAATATTTTATGCGTCCACTGTCGTGATGTTTGATTCTAAATTCTCTAACAGCACACTCAGTTTTTATGCTTACCTACCTATCTAATCGTCCTCAGTCTCATCCCGACATCCATGCCAGACGGTTGTCTCAACACTATTATTGTATTCTTTGTTTTTTAAAAACCCTACTTAATTGAGACTCGTAACAGTGCGACTGACCTGTGTGGTCAATTATTAAAGAAGAAAAAGAAAAAGTGATTTTATTTTTTCTATCAAAACTTTATATAATATTTATTAAAGATAACACATATTGATAGCATAGACTAAAACTTATATGAGAGCTGGAGACCCTACTAGGTTCGAGACCTGTATGACCTCGAGGCTCTCGCCCTCAGACGGTATACAAACACTAGCTATTCTACACGGTATAATAACAATAAAAAATTTAACCAAATCACGGCACCAAATTAAAAATACATACATTAAAAAACAAAAACGAAAAATGAAAAGTGCTCTTTGTATGTCTGTGTGTGTGTGTGTGTGTGTGTGTACGTGAGTTACTGTGTGTGCTTTAGGACATAAATGTCAACGTAGATATGTAATATAGATGTAAAATAGAAGTGTATAATATTTGTCACCTAAGGCTTTCCGTCTCCTCGTAGTTGAGGTGGAGGAGCCAGTTAGTGACATTTTTTTTTTTGCGCTCGTGCCTGGAGTTTGGATACATATGAATTATTTTATTAATTTTATTATAAATAAGTAGGATTTAGAAGCAAATATAAAGTTGATTGATTGATTTTTCAGCGTTATAGGCAGTTTTTAAGTGTGTTGTTAGGATGAGATTTAATTTAAAAACAATTCCTAACGGAAACGGGAACAACGCTGCAGGTTTTTTTTATATACTGTGTATCTGTGAAACATATTCGTGTGCATCAATTTTGTTTTGCATCCTTTGTCCTTTCTCTTTCGATAAATAAATGCAAATTTGTTTCACAGATATTTTTTTTTTATGCGGTAGGGGGCAAACGAGCAGACGGATCACCTGATGGTAAATGACTACCGCCGCCCATGGACACCCGCAACTCAAGAGTCACAAGTGCGTTGCCGGCTTTTTAGGTAGGAGTACGCTCTTTTCTTCAAGGTTTGAAGGTTGTATCGGTTCGGAAATACGGCAGGCGACAATTTGTTCCATAAGCTGGTTGTGCGAGACAAAAAGCTTCTGGAGAAGCGCACAGTGGTGGAGTGCCAATCGTCCAGGTGATGGGGATGGATATTTTGTCGCCTAGGACGATGGCGGAAACCAGCAGCCGGTATAAGTCCGAACAATTCCTCTGAACACTCCCCATGATACAAGCGATAGAGGATGCAGAGTGAAGCTACATCTCTACGCAACGCCAAGGTGTCAAGTCGATCAGAAATATCTTGGCAGTCGATGATGCGAGTCGCTCTCCGTTGAATGCGGTCAAGAGGCAGAAGTTGGTACTGGGGTGCACCTGCATAGAGATGAGAACAGTATTCCATGTGCGGCTGAACCTGCGCCTTATAAAGTTGCAGGCGGTGGGCCGGAGTAAAATACTGTCTCGATCTGTTTAGCACACCAAGCTTCTTTGAGGCTAATATGGCCTTAATTCGTAATGTCATATAAATGCATGTAAATATAAATGCTACAGCAGACTATATTCATTAAAATAGGGCCTACAGGATTTCCATGGCTTTGTCCAAACATAATTCTGATATGTGTTTGTGCGCTTATAATACAAGAAGCCAGTTAGTTGACTTATCCACTACTATATAAATATACCATATCTCAGTATTGATGCGATGTGTCCTTGATATGCTGTTGTAAGTAAATGGCTGGCAGTTTCGTTTTTACAACCTATAAAGACCGTATGCAGTGCTAACCCCACCTTGAAGAGCCTTTTCTGTGAGGCCGTGATATGCACATGTCGAGCCGGACCATTCTTGCCTAAACGTGGCTCCCTCTATCGCCTATTTTACGGAAAGTGATCAGACGAGCTCTTCCAATTGGTCCCACCTTCTTTCCTTCACCTTCCTCTACACGACTACACGTGCTGGCCTGACGAGTCCCCGTTTGAGAGTCGAAAATACACGATCCCAAACTAAACGGTTTGGCTCTTCTTTCCTGTGCCGATCGGTGAAAGCCTAGAATTCACAACCAGCGCACGTGCTTCCTTACCACATTGCTCCCAGGTCTTTTAAGAGGGGCGTGAAAAAGCATCTCACTAGGCCGCCATAGTGTGGGTCACCATGCTGCATTGACTACACTTGCAATGAGGAAGGAGACCACCACTCTTGGACTCCCGCTTAACATAGGCACAGAACAAATAATCATGATCATAACACAAATATTTCTGCTAGGAGGGAATCGAACTCACGACCTTTGACTTAGCAGTCAGGCTTAGTAACTACTAGACCAACAAGCCAGTAATAGTGTTATAATAAACTGACAAATGTAATGTGGTACTTACGAAAAATTAAATATTTTACAGATATGAAAACAGCACTATCATTCTACCAATATCCTGAACCTAGACTGTATACTAGCAAAAATCTGCCAAGCTCAATTTCAATTCAATTTCAACAATTCAAATTAACTTTAAATAAATATCAAACACTTCTGAACATCATGTAATTCTCTTTGTAATTCAAAATGTAATAAAGTTTCCACTCTCACGAATATTACGTAAAACGTCCTAATCCAAAGTTGTATAATTTTTCAAAAGGCGTAGATTGTTAAGTGAAGGAGTCTGCCCGTCTCCATTTAGACAACTCTTGAAGAATAATGGCATTACATTAAAAGTTGAACGAGAATATATTGAAGCTTGCTTTTTTCTTTTTAAAAGCTTGTTTAAAAGCGACATCTGTTGGCTGAGATGATAAAATGAAGGCAGGTTTGTTTACAGTTGCTGTGATAATATAATTTTGTTCCTTTTAAAATTATTATATAAGGTTCATTCATTTTAGCACCAAGCATAAATTTATAACACCGTATGTACACTTGAAAATGCGCTTTAGAAATTAGTTTGCACAATACTTTAAACTATAAAAGCGTTCAATTTAAAAACTTATTCGTAATTTCCTTAATATCCCATTTGGTTAAACAACAGCAGAACATTCTTTCAATAGAAGAAATATATTTTAAAATCAGTCCAATATTGGCGGAGAAATCCCTTAAAATATACACCGTCGAACCTCCTCTTTTATGAAGTCAGTTTAGAAGTGTACTTGTGAATTTCATTTTTAAATCGGGTACAGGGACCAAGATACCGGCGGTTAGAGCTCCAATGATAGGAACCTCCTGATAATGCGCGCGATGTCGAGGAGAACTGCCATCTACATCAATCCCTTGATCCAAACATATATTGGGAGCATCTTAAGATGTTGTGAAATGCAACCGTAATAACATTATATTAACTCACAAAGCGAAAATTAGAAAGACGCAGCAACAGATTTACAAGAATAGTGAATATCTTCACGCAGAAATCACTTCTCTTTTAATCTTTATGAAATATACCAAAGAATATACTTTTACTTTACAGAGAGCACGTTAAACCGTCGGTCCCGGTTGTCATGAACACCTATGACAGTCGATATAGTAGTGTACAGTGCTCGCAAATATCCTGACGACTAGTCCAACTATCGAATTCAGTTGACGGGGGGTTGCCGAGATCAGATGCCAGTCGCTCAGTGTAAAAACTGATATTCAGGCAGTAACTCTTTAGACTAGAAGCCAACTCCGATAGACGTGGGAATAATAAGACTAGGAAGAAGAATATGCTTTTGCTTTAAAGCGAAAAGTTTTAGACATATTTGGTTAAAATCTGTGTGTCAACGAATAGCGATAAATCAGGCTTACTATAACACCAACGCTGGAAAACTTTGTTGTTTGGAAGAAAATAGTTATCTTCGTAAGTAGCTGCTGTGTGAAATACTTTAAAATGTTTTATTTAATGTGAATATAGCAAAAGTATTTTATATATTTAAGATTGCCAACGTTCGGCTTTGGCAGGAATCTGGGTTTTAAATTAAGTTAGCTTTGTATTTAAGAGTAGGTAAAGTTGATTTATATAAAAATATTTTGATAAAGTAAATTTAATTTTCACCATGATGAACATAAAAAAAATGTTATGCATATTTTAGATGTATAGTATAGCGAAACTAGAAAATATTATCATCCTTAGTTGTAAATATAACTTTAAATTCCAAAAACATTACCTAAAGACATTTTGTTTAGAAGTTTTGTAGAGTTTTCATAGAATATCGCTCCTGACTTTTGTTTTAAAAGGTTAATGATAATGTTTTAATTTTTAACTATTACTTTTAATGATGGATCGATAATTTAGGTCAGTCTCAGGATCATAATTTCATTATCTTGAAAACGAGGATTATCTCCTTTTTTGGAATAAAAAAAAGTCGGTCCAGCCATACCCGACCCGGGAGGAAGACCTCCTCTTAGACCCGAGTCGAAGTGATTGTGGCCGCGAGTGGTCGGGTTGGGTTTTCCCCTCCACTCGATTCTGTAGTCTGGATGTCTTAATAATGCTGTTTCCGGACTCCTACTATTTCAGGCACAGTATGGCACACCGTTCCGAAGGGGTTTCCACTCGCAAAAAAAAGAAAGAGATTATAATATAAAAAAATAACAATTATTTTGTAAAGGCCAAAAATAGTTTTTCACAGTATCGGCAGTTTTCTTTTCCCTTTGCAGTTTAAAATTTCCACGAATAATATTACTTTTTTATAATAAGATGTTCAGGTTTTACGGATACAAGCAAGAAAATGTATGGAGTTATATAGTACAATATCAAGTATAAATATCTACAAAACTGTTATAATCACTAATTGTCTACAAAAGGTTAATAAAAATGTAAACATACAAAGTTTAGACAATCACGATGCGCTTGATATTCTTATTTAAAAAAAATTAACCACTCGGCATTCAAATTTAAATAGTATCACTGTTAATCTTGAAACTATAATTTACTAAATTTACTCAAAAGTCGATAGATACTCGATACCCAAGTCAGCTAGAACAACACAGAATCAAGTAAAATTTTCTAGAGGGCGTGGACAGCCAGTACTATTGCTTACTGCAGCTACAGGTACTATTGCTTATCTTCCCATGGATTAGTAATAAGCAATATCCTTTTAATTTCATTGCAATTCCTTATCTTTGATTATTCCTTACAATATACTCCCCATTATATTACAAGTATTAATTGGATGGTACCTATTGAGGCCTACTACGTTAGTGGGACCTAATTGTAATGCAAAAGTGACTGTTTAATATACATCTGCTTTCTCCTTCATTGATACAGCCGTGAGCGTATATAAGTAATTGAAGTATAATAAAATATTTTAAAGCGAGCTCACAAAAAGACATGTGCAGAGGATGGTCTTACCGCTAAATGCAATTGCTAACAGACAACTTTAGGATGGAGTAAAATACAAAAGAAATACAATGAGGCCCAGGCTTAGAAAGAAGAAATTATGAGAACTCAAAACGTCAAACTTTAAAATAGGCATTACTATGATTACCATACCATACAACATAAGTAGACAATATGTAATTGATTTGTAAGTAAACAACGGTTATCGATTCAATTTTGAATAAAGAACTTCAAATCTGCCCAATCACCTGACGAAGCAAAACTTATAAAGCAACATCGCACTAACCATTTACCTCCAAAACTCCACGATTACTAACTAATGGAAGTTTGCTCTCACCGATATTCCTAATTACGATATTATACGATAACTGTGTCTAATAACTTCTCAATTCTCAAAGTCAAACTAAATATTAGTTCGTATTAAGTTATTTAAATCCATTTGGTAAATATTCCATACATATGACATTACGGCTGAATGATGCTGTTTATGATTAAGATGTAATTAATTCGAAATCATTCCAAAAATATATGTTATCAAAAACTGAAGAATCACCTTGCGCTTTGATGCTTACATACATACGATCACGCCTGCATTCCTAAAGGGATTGGCAGTTTTTGCTGCCATATAATAACAAAATAATGTCTAGTAAAGGCTTTTTAATATTATTTAACTTAGAGTATTTGTCAACAGCAACAAAATTTATGCTACAAATTCAAAATAAGTAGCACTATATATGTATATGACACATCTGAGTACAATTTAAGTGAAGTACTTGTAGTACTAGTAGAACTGTATTGAAGTATTAGTAAAGTTGTAAGTACGTCACGATACTACGTGTACGTCTACGATCGCAGTATCGTGACGTATTGACAATTTTACTAGTTTATTTTTAAGTATATAATATTGATCAATTAATGAATAATTAATTATTGGTTCGACAAAATATATAAATACGGTATGAGGATTACAGATTACATTAGCGACGACTGAGAAAGTATGCTAGACATACAGACGATAAACGGTAAAAATACTTCAGCTAAATTATAATAATTGGTAATTTAATAGTGGAAAAGTAATGTTACGAGCTGGGTATTTAATAAATTAAAGTAGTCGATTGATTACCAAAAAAAAAACACAACACAATATTTATTAATAACACTCTTTACAATTACAAATCACTATATCACTCGTTAGTCGCACTAGAAGATCGCTTCGATATTTATTCGCTGTATCTCGAATCAATACTGCCCGTACGGCTACCCCGATCCGCTTTTATATTGCTGTCGAGATAACTAGAATGTACGATAATATTCGATCCATCGATCGATTCTAGACTAAATAGATTATTCTAGAGCTACTTGTAGCGCCATCTAGCGTCAAAATGTCCACAGTTGCGCGCTATCCGACACTAGATGGCGTTGTCCCTTCGTTCTCGCGTCTTGTAGATTGTTCCAGACTATTTTTCTCGATGGCGCAACAGTAATATTTAAGAATAAACATTGCATTTTACAATTATGAGTTATATTTTAAAGTAATTTATGAATTTACTAAACCAAAGAGTATTTAAATCTTTTGCATGACAGTATTAAGCATATAAGCTAGCTACATTTCACACCGATTGATTGACCACAAGAACGATACATCGTCGTGCTCTCATGTCACTATAGGCTTATAATGGCTGACTCTCACACCGTATGTACGTTTAATTCTGTTACTTGTTTCAACTATTCTACTTTTTTGCAATAGGTGAACTAGTGGCTTCAATATAATATATAACATGTTTAAAACTATACTGTGATGACAGAAATTGTATTTTAACTGTAATTTAGGTAACATAACTTAAATATAAGTGACTGGATCAGTTCGGTTGTGACTTAATTATTTCTGAGAGTACTTCGCTTTTATAAATAATAATAATAATAATAGCAATAATAACATAAAAGTACGTCGGAGAAATAGACACTCAAAATGGGTAATAAATGACGATCAGCAGACATGGCGGTATCCGCGCGTAAAAACAAGCGTATAAACTGCGCGAATCTTATTTCCATCGATATTGTACTGATTGTTCATACTAGACCGCGCAAATTATTTATCCGCGCTATACGGATAATTTGAGGAGTGTAAGAATTTACTCAATAAGGTCAGTTTAATAAAATTATAATATATAATAGTTCGATACACTGAGAGCACTGTTATGGCTTCTTTTTTTATAAAGTTGTTTACTTAAAAGTATTTAGTTTTTTCCTTTATTAGAAAGGGGCTAACGAGCTCACGCTACTTTGCCGGCCTTTTAGGTATGTATTACGTTCTCATGAAATGTTTGGTTTAAAAATATTTCAGGTCAAAAAGAACACATTCTGCCGATACTTGTTAGTTTAATTTCAATACTCTGATGACCTACCTGCTCGCTTCTTTATGCTTAATGAATAGTGGTATAATCCTAATTTCTCTACAAATCTTCTGATACTAAATTTTTGGTTATCGGAAGAACATAAGTTCTACATTTTTAGGCGGTAATGATTTAAATTTGAATAAATTAAGTTGGGTTTCACTACAGCCGACTGTTTATTTTTTTATTATTATTTATCATCATCATGATCAGCATAATTCAGCTTATCGAAGTCCCAGGACATAGACCTCTCCTAGCATTCGCTATAGCACCCGGCCCGCCGCTTTTCGCATCCAGTCTATCCCAGCTACCTTCCTCAGGTCATCAGTCTATCTGGCTTTGGGTGTCCTTTTACAATTGGTTTCAATAAAATAATAACGTTATAATTTTGCTGTGATAATATATGTCTATTGGTTTTAATACGGTGTAATATACACCCGTATTGCAACGTCAGAGCTGACGATACGACACATGCACTATGAATTAGGCAAATCTCATGCAAGTGACATCCTTGATCGGTGTGTCGATAATCAATGAACACGTCTAACATAGTGCAGTCTAAAAGCGCATTCAAATATGAACTTTATTGTGTGAATCTAAGATACATTTCAGTTGATGTTGAAATTGTTTCTAAGATTCGACAGACTGTTATGGTTATCTCTATAAGAGGTTGTATTCTATATAAACACATGTACGTACTATGTAATGGGTGTATATTAGATAAAAAAAATTAAATATATATATGTATGTATTTTTCATTAATAGCAACAAGGAACTTTCTGGCTGAAGAAAGAACACCCCGACTTGGCACCACTATCTGTAGATCACACTATTTTGGTATCTCGACACGTCCTTAGAGAATCGAACCCAAAATCTCTGGCTCTTCATTCTAAGTCAATAACCACTAGATAAACAGGTCAGTTATTATAATACTACCTACTTATTAAGATACTAATTACTTAGAAACCTCTAGTTAGAAATCGAAAAGCGCCTATGGATGAAAAGTTGAGGAGAAATAGATAATCGCGACATTTATTTGTGATGTGAAAATGAACGAAATGTGATGAAGAAAGTTTTGTGTATGTAAGTTGACTGATACATAAGTACGAGATGACTAAAGAAAAGATGGATGGAGTGCTTGAAATAGGATAAGGCTAGAAATGAAATAAGCAGTGAAATGACGAGTGATATAGTGAAATAAACAGTAGAAAAGTATTAATGTATAAATAAAGTAAAAACAGTGGTAGAGGCATGAATCGACCGGTGCGATACCACGGTCTGACAGAAAACTGGTTGTCAAGTAACGCTTACGTTGCCTTTCCCCGAAATGATTGAGGTTTCCGGAGATCAAACTTCCCCTCCCCTCTTTTCTCTCCCCTCATTCCCCCTCTACTCTTTCCTATCTCCTAATCCACCTCTCTTCTTTCCGCTACCCGCATCGCATCCCCCTATCCCTCATCACCCTCAAATGCGGGCAGCGCACTTACAACTTTTTTTTTTTTTTATTCGTAAGCCTACCATAATGACTCCACTTTGCCTGATGGTAAGCAATAAATGGAGTCCAAGAGTGGTGGTCACCATCCTCATTGCATGTCTAGTCAATGCAGCATGGTGACCCACACTATGGCGGCCTGGTGAGATGCTTTTTCACGCCCCGCTTAAAAGACCTGGGATCAAATTGGGAAGGAAACACGTGCGCTGGTAGGGAATTCCAGGCTTTCACTGATCGGCACAGGAAAGAAGAGCTAAACCGTTTCGTTCGGGATCGCATATCTTCGACTCGCAAACGGTGACTCCTCAGGCCAGCACGTGTAGTCCTGTAGAGGAAGGGAGAAGGTGGGACCAATTGGAAGAGCTCGTCAGAACACTCCCCGTGATGTAGGCGATAGAGAACTGCCATAGAGGCGACATCTCTTCGCAACTGCAGGGGCTCAAGAGACTGGGTGACCTCAGGACAGTCTATAATACGGACTGCGCGTCGCAGCAACCGATCGAGAGCGTCAAGCAGATACTGCGCATAGCTATCCCAAAGATGAGAGCAGTACTCCACGCAGGAGCGAACCTGGGTCTTAAATAAAAGACACTGATGCTCGGGTGAGAAGAACCGTCTCACCTTGTTCAATACACCGAGCTTCCGCGAGGCCGCCTTAGTGACGCTCTCGATGTAATCACGCGGATTGAGATCCCGACAGATGTCCATACCCAGTATACTAAGCCTATCCTGTAGTGGCAGTTGAGTGTTCTGAAGAGTAGGAAGGGGAAGGAATGGAGACTTTTTGTTTGAAAACGCGCACGCCTGTGTTTTCTTGGCGCTGAACTCGACCAGATTCTCACAACCCCATTGAGAGATGCGGCTCAGGACCCGGTCGAGCTCAGCAACAAGCTCCTGTCGTTTTCCCTCAACGTCTGCTAGCTTGGCAGCAGGATGTCCAAAGTATCGCCCGTGTACTGTGCTGTCGTCTGCATAACAATGTATGTTGCCAAGAGCCAACATATCATTGATATGCAGAAGGAACAGCGTGGGCGACAGGACGGAGCCCTGAGGTACACCAGCGCTAACCTCCTGGAAGTCAGAGGCCGCGCCGTCACAGAGAACCCTAATGCGGCGCTTGTGGAGGAAGGCAGCAACCCAGTTGCATAGCTGAGATGGCAGACCAAATGCAGGAAGTTTGGAGAGAAGCGAGCCATGCCAGACCCTATCGAAGGCCTTGGCAATGTCGAGGCTGATGGCCAAGGACTCCCCATGCCTATCCATAGCCTCACCCCAAAGGTGTGTGACGTACGCTAGAAGATCACCCGTGGATCGGTTCGGCCTAAAACCATATTGCCGATCATTTAACAAGGAGTGATCCTCTAGGTGGCGGATTAATTGGGTGTTGATTATCCGCTCGAGCACCTTACAGAGTATGGAGGTGACGGCTATAGGGCGGTAATTAGCTGGATCGGAGCGGTCGCCTTTTTTGGGAATGGGTTGGACGTTCGCCTCTCTCCAGGCCTCCGGAACAATTCCCGAGGAATAGGACAGGCGATACAGGCGCGTCAGTACAGGAGACAACTCTGGTGCACAGTTTTTAAGAACCACCGCCGGAATACCGTCGGGTCCACTGGCTTTCCGAACATCGAGTGACCGAAGCTCCGCACGGACATCCCTCTGCCGGATGCGAATATCTCGCATTGCGGAGTCGCAAGATGCAATGGTGGGCGGGTGAGCGCCACGGTCGTCGATTCGGGAGTTAGCCGCAAAGAGGTCAGCAAGTAGTTTCACTTTCTCTTGCGGCTCGTGGGCCAGTGATCCGTCAGGGTACTTCAGCGGTGGCAGCGAAGGCTGGCAGTAGTTGGATTGCACGGCTTTGGCCAATCGCCAAAACTTACGGCTACCCGTAGGGTATGCGACGAGTTCTTGACCAAACCGTGCAATGCGCTGGGCATCAGCTCTGATGTAAGCCCTCTTGCATTCCGTAGTGGCTTTGCTAAACGCTGCTTTTAGGCGATCAACGTCTGGGTCACAATGAGAGAGAGACGGTAGGCTGACTGCTTTTGAGCGACAGCACGGGTACACTCGCGATTGAACCAGGGTCGGGTCTTTGTGCTGGCGACTTCACTGTAGGGGATATAGTACTCCATACCGACAGTGATTTCGTCAGCCACGGCAGACGCACTTTGCGACAGATCCCTGTCTTTAAAGCAGCGTTGAGCCCACGGGATGGATGGCAAAATAATTCCGCATTCCATCCCAGTCTGCTGACGAGTAGTGCCATAACCGTCGCCTTGTTACCACAGGCCGTGGTGGGGCAACAAGAGGCACCGAGGTGGACACCAGGCAGTGGTCGGAGGATCCCAGAGGGGCGTGAACCGTTACACTGTACTGCGCTGGGTGACTCGTCAGCAGAAGGTCTAGCAAAGAGGGCGCTTGACCCGATATGTCTGGTATCCTGGTGGGCTGGAGTACCAGTTGGGTAAGGTCATGCGTGAGAGCGAATGCGTGGGCAGTTCGACCAGCGTGGTCCGTTCTGGAAGATCCCAGCCAGAGGTCATGGTGGGCATTAAAGTCTCCCAAAAACACCAGTTCGGCGGTCGGGAACTGCTCCTGCGCTTTGTCCGTTGCGTGACTCATGTAGTCAAAGAGTCGAGTTGTCTCGGAGTCTCCGGAATGGGACCGATAAAGGCAAACGTAGATCCGGCTCATAGAGCCAAAATCCACGTGAAGCCAAAGGATGGAGAAGGATGCGTCTTCTAGGCAGTGCAGACGGCGACAACAAACATCCGCCCTGACGAAAAGACATACCCCAGCCCTCGCGAGGAAGCACTCCTCTAGAACGTAGCCGGGATAGTAGAGATATGCCGTGTCGGCAGGGCGGCGTATTTGTGTCTCCGTAAGAAAAAGCATGGCCGGCCGAGCCGTCTCAAGGTGCTGGTGTACGGCGCTGAGGTTTGCATGGAGTCCACGTATGTTAGTGAACTCCACCTCAAAAAGCGGGTTGGTGGGAGAGGAGGATGCCGCTGTTGGACCATTTTTCTTTTTTTTGTACTGCCATGATAAGAGTTGGGAAAGGGGTAGAGTGGAGAAGGGGTTTTCAGTGGTAGAGCCATGCTTAGGCACGAATGGGCCGCCTCGACGGGTGCGATACCACGGCCTCACAGACAACCGGTTGTGAAGTAACGCTTGCGTTGCATTTCCCCGAATTGAGTGAGGTTTCCGGAGGCCCAATTCCTCCTTTTTTCCATCTTCTTTCTCCTTTTTTTCCATCTCCTCATCCCTCCTATCTTCTTTCCGCTCCCTGCATCCCCCATCCCTCATCACCCTCAAAGGCGGGCAGCGCACTTGCGACTCTTGAGTTGCAAGTGTCCATGGACGGCGGTGTCACTTACCATCAGGTGACCCGTTTGTTCGTCTGTCCCCCTATAGTATATAAAAGAAAAAAAAAAAAAAAGGGGGCGTAAAAGGCATGACAGTCATCGTGACTGTGTAAACTGAGACTGAAAATACTGTGTCATCATGTAACGGTGAGGCATGGCGGAGACCGAACCGCCGGACGGAAGGGCCCCCGTACCCTCCCGGAAATGGACGCCGGGTCCCACCGTCCGGTCACCAACCGGCACGACGAGCCACTCCGTGGATTATGCGCGACCTGACGGGGCAGCCTCCCAGGGTGGTTAGCCGTGGTCGGGCCCCTCTTTATGCCGCGGGCGGCCAGCGGCACCACCGTTTGTACGGGTCTCCCTGGCCGACGGTTCGATCCACGCCTACCTCACAATGATTCAACGAGCACTCCACTGCTCACACACATACCACGATAACTGTCACCCCTGCATCATTGGGCCTCCGGCGCACTCACTCACCAGCGAAAGACGACAGCACGAATGATGTCGCTTTAGGCTGGTTTTCTGTGAGCGGGTAGTACTGCCCCGGTCGAGCCGGCCCATTCCTGCTGAAGTCAGCGTGGCTCTACTACCTAAGTAGTACTACTCTTGAGTTTCAGGTGGATATGGACGGCGGTTGCCACTTATCATCAGGTGACCTGTCTCTTTGTCTGTCCCCCTATAGTATAGTAAAAAAAAAGGGAACACATTGCACATGCTTCACAAAAAATGGGATAATCCTTGTCAAAAGATGATGCTAAGAAAACTTTAATTTCAAAAAGCAAAACTCGTGAATATATGTATGTATTTAGTTATATAATTTTACTAGTAAATACATACATTTATATGCTCACGCCTATATTCCCTAAGGGGCTAGGCAGAAGTGTATTAAACATCCACATTTGCCAATTAGATAATTTGGTCTCACTACTGTAACAGGGGCAAGCCTGATGCCGTCAACTGGGCACTATATGATTTGATTGATGACTATTGACTATGATTTTTGGAAGTAATTAAATAAACATGTGTTCATTACAAGTAATACAAACTATATACCTTTATTAAACTTAACATAAGTATATAGAACATATAAGATATGGTCTTGGCCTCATCATTGTCTTACGTAAGCTCAATTTCATCTTCATGCAGTATAAGATAACAGTGTGAGAGGCAAGCCATTGTTTGCTACGATCCCTCAATTCAGTTTGAACCTGTTCCATCTCATTGTATGTGATTAATCAATTTCGTCTCATTCTCATTACGGTGGCTGGTATGGATACTAAAAATATTGTTATACATTTATAGGTAAGTACAGTCTCAATAGAGAAACTTTTCACAAAAAAAAAACACAATTTTAAAGTTGGTCTACCGCAAAAACTTTAATTCCATTGCGGATTCACAGACAAACATACAGACAGACTGCATCCGAGGTTGACAATGTATTAGTTAAATTCTGTAAAAATGAAATTCTCACAAAAATAATGAAAAATCGTGTGAAAAGAGTTTATTTTAAAAATACCTTCATCAATTATATACAGAGTTTTTAAAAGTAAATTAATTACATTCGACTTACACCTAAATTGGGTTCAATATTATTTATGTACATAATATCCTTTAAGATAAGCTAGCTTTAGCTGGGTAATAAAGGGTTGTTAGTATTCAATCAGAGGCTGATTGTAGAAGATATACATATATATACATATATATATATACTAGCTGCGCCCGACAGACGTTGTCCTGAAGTTGCAGTATATATACCGACCGGTATAGATACCGACTGCAGCGCCATCTGCCGGGCTGATTTGTGAATCTAAACCATACCCAGATCCCCTTGAACACACACAAAAAATTTGTTAGAGTAGTTCAGTGACATACACACTCACAGAAGAATTATATATATAAAGATACTCACGCCTATATCCCTAAAGGAGTATGTAGAGGAGTATCTAATGTCCACTTTTGGCCAACCTTGATATAATTTAGTCCCACTAATGATAAACAATGGGGCTTTTATTTCGGGGAAGCCCGACTAGTTTTAGACCGTATGTGGTTTTTGTCAAGAGAGAAAGCGCTTATCTTTAATTAATATTAAAATATATAACTAAAATCAGCTCTTAGACTACAATAATTTTGTAACACGTCTCTTTAAATGTGTGTTGAAACAGTGGAAACAGAGACATTAGATATTCCAGGTTTGACGTGATTGCCGTTAGAGTCTTCCTTCTCTTTCGGCCTCCGTTTAGGTCCTAAGAGAAGTTTTTGGAGTTGACACGCTGGAGCTTCTACGAAGAGGTACAGAGGAAGAGCAGATAGATAGGTTGTGCTAACAATTCCCGCATATAACATTATCTGAAATAAAAATAAAATTGTTTTTTTTTATTTTTATTCTTCCTCACACACAATTGTCGCTTGCACATTCATCTGACATATACACGCTCGTCGGTTACGGGTGTTTTTAATTTGGTTCTATATTAGCATACTTCAGATGTAGTTAGACACAGACTCCATTACTCATAGAAGCTTTATAAATTGTATCATTTATTTATTTACTTTGTATTAATAACTCAACTGCTCACTACACTTAGTATTCTACTTCATTTAAACTTTTTTCAGAAATACAACTCCCTCACCAGGATTAATAAAATTCAAATATTTGGACATTACAAACATTCAAGTAACGGACACAAAGAATACCCAGACTTAAAATATCAATTTGAGTATTACACAAAGCGTTGTCCCGTGTGTAGATCAAACCCACAAAACTCGGCGCGGCAGCGTAGTAGCGAGGCGACATCTTTATCCACTGTGCCACGAGTGCAGTCAATAAAAGTATCTCTTCTCATATTCGTTCGACGTGCTTAATCAAACGCAGCATTCCTTTCTCTATTATTGTTACGACATCTCTTACATCTCACATAATTTTTTACGATTAGTGATTATAGTATATTACTTAATATATAATATATCATATAGAATAATCATATCTTAAAAAATGTCCATAAATCACTTTAGTTTTTATTTTAATCAGAGCTAGGTGTATAACTGGCAACCCCAGTTCCCATGAAAAACGTCTTATGGCACACTAATGGAATTTTCCAAACTGATAACTTTGTTCTTACTCCCAACTAAGTTTATTATGTTAGAGGATATACTTACAGCAGTATAATCAGTAGCGTAGAACGACCTTCTTAATTGACCGCCATAAGTTCTTAGTACTGTGGCGTGTAGTAACATCGCGCAATATGACATTCGGCCTAAAGGTTGCAGAGGTCCCCATTCGACTGAACCAACGTATATACCTGGCAAAAAAAAATATAACTAATTAACATAAAATTATTAATTACTTACTAAACAGTACGTGCTATATCTAAGGGATATCAAACAAAAAGTAATCATTAAGAAAGATTTATGCAAGAAAAAAAATTCTTGACCTTTTCTTTATCCTTGACAAAGAGTAGATAGAAACAACGATGATTTGTTCAGAAGTAAGTAGTGACAGGGAAGAAAAACCCAAGACAACGTACATTCAGGTCAGCGTTCATGGATCTCGGAGATCGCGTGGCGTTATAATCAAGAGTCAATGTCTGAGGGGTTCTTAGGGACTTACGTTTTTCATTAAACAGGGTTTCTTTGTGTGTTAGTGTTATTTTTTTTTTTAATATCAATTACTCCGACTTTCAAACCTCCAAAAACGTCGCTACGCTTATATCAGTCTTACTTTTTTTATTTTCAAAATGTTCAATATAAATTATAACTTAATATAGACTTTAACAGTAAAAAATCTAGGTATCTACGACTGTATATAGTAATTTACTTACGGTTGCATCGGTAGAAGTATCCAATAATAAACACACAAATGGCAAGCGCAAAGAAGTTTTGGTTGAGAGCGTTGAAGACTGCTGACTCGAACGCAGAAGCTTCCCGGTGGTGGAGGTCCCAACCCATAAGAACAGTTCCAAAAGCAATGGGAATTGACACTAGGAAGAGCAGTTTCATAATCTGGAAATCAAAATAATTGAGTAATTTACCGTTTGAGTAAAGACATAACAAAACAGAGGGATTCGAATTAAAAGTTAACTAGTAGCAAGTGCATTGATTGTGACTTAAAATACATCGAGAAAATTTGGAGAGTCACCAATATTGTGCAGGATATCTCTATACATTGAGTCAGGGAGGTAAACCTCTCTCTCTCATACTAATAAAAAACTAAAAATTAAAAATATATAAAAAGTAACAGTGAGACATCTTGCCATAAGATTCTCGGTGGAATAAAATAGAGCCACCCAATCAATCAATTACAAAAATGCCAATGTTAACGAAATTGGCTGGCCAACTATTACCTAGTAGCGTACTAAATTAAACTGTGTATATGTGAATGTTAAACAACTCACTATAGAATCACTGAAATTCCATTTCTCAGTTTGAGCTCTATGATAGAAGTAGGCAGTTAATACCCCTAAATGATAACCAGCCCAGTTTCCTTGTGCCGATATGTATGCATGGTAAAAAGTATCGTTGTATCCGAAAATATCTCTTATAGACCTGGAAATAAAATAAAAGATTCTTTAATCTTGGAACAATTGTCCACTTTTTGGGCGTTAATTTTTAGTTTTTGTGATTTTAAACACAATTCGCAGAAAATAAAATAAATAAATTTCTTTCTTTATCCATGAGCTATGTAAGTCCACAATAGCTTAAATGGCTTCAGGGAATTATTAAAATACTTAGAGCATTATATGCTCAAAACCTGTTCATTATTGTTTATCATACTCACTCTGGATACAAGCTGACCCGAATAGGTAAGAGATTCATCAAGTAGCTCTGTAGAAAAGGTATGAGAAGACTGATAACCATCACTACTGATAGGACAGGAATCCCACTCTTGGGCCACCGCCAAATGATGAGTAAGACTACTAGGGTTATCAGGAAGAGTTGGGTGTCAGTTCCTAGGTACCTGAAAGAATAATAATACTTTTAAAATGTACATGTATTTTTAACAAATAAATAGTCTAAAAATTTACGAAAACTATTATACAATGAAAAATATATATACATATATCTGCATATAGCGTATCTGTCGCGTTATCAAAAAGGTTTTCACAGCCACAAATAAAAAACAAACAACGTATGATCTCTTTATTAACTTTTACTGTTTCTGTCAGTTGCTGTTTGAACTATAAACCTCTCTAATTATTTGAAAATCAAATCTATGTCTTCACTATTTAAGGTCTAATTTATTATAACCCGAAATGGTCTTAAAATATCTCTATGACAAGATTGCTTGTTAGAATAGGGTTAATCTGCAGATTTTTATTGCTACCGCCAGGTTGTCTGGGTATTTTATAATGATTACAGAATCACATTTACAATAATTTGCTATTTCTTTTAAAATTATTTATTTCTTTAAAAAAGTTAAAGAAATATTGTATTCGGAGATACCTTATCTCTAGCCACTGAAATTTAAGTATTAAGCATTTTGAATTTATTTATAATAATAAATTATAATACTTTTTACTTTAAAAATCAAAGTAAATTTAGTTGTGTAATCATAATAAGCAAATAAACTTGCACATATATGTATATATAATATTAGTAAGTTCTTTTTCCAGCTGATCGCAGTCTGCAACTAATAATTTCACTACTGTTAATATTACAACATTAGCTTAACGCGTCTCTGATCAAGCTAAGTGGGTTTCTTTTGAAATTAATGCTCAGGCTGAGTACATCCGATACAGAATATTATGGATGCTTTGTTGTACATAAATCTTTCGCAATAGTATTCAGTAAATGCAGTTTTATAAAATTAAGCGATATGTAGATAAATATAAGATTCTTTATTTTACAAAACATTGTAGATAGAAATTAAACATGATGAGGAGAAATGGAAAACATATGACCATCTATATACATTTGAATTCTATGATGTAGACATAAATTTATTTTATTTAAAGAAGTTGGAAACAGATCACCGTACGTACACATGACCTAGATCTTTCAATATTAATCGAATCTTATTAAACTTGAGAATTACCTTCTCACCAAAAGAATTCAACAAATTGTATTGGTAGCACTTGATATTAGAGCATTATTAACAGAAAAAATATTTGGTATATCCTTATATTCACAAGTCTTGTCGTCAATAATCGATTAGCTTGACTGCTCGGATGGCGTAGCGGTTTAAGTGGTCACCTTGCATATACACTACTGCGCCGAGTGTTGTGGATTCGATCCCCGCACGGGACAACACTTTGTGTAATCCACAAATTGTTGTTCTGAGTCTGGGTGTTCTTTGCGTCCGTTGTTTCAATGTTTGTAAAGTCCCCCTCGACACAGGAATTAATATAAGTGCGTAGTTTAAAAAAAAGGTTGTTGCAATCCACCGCTGTACATAAGTCTATCCTTGAGCATCCAATATCCCTTCCTAAGCTCGTTAAGTCTATACGGTTTGTAAATCATTCCGTCTTTTTACCGATTTACAAGGGTATCAGTTGTTTAAACGTCAACTTCACTTACCAAGCTTGAGGTAAACACAAATGCTCGAAGGGAAACAGATTCGGCATCAGAATCACCAGTTGCCACCAGTTACTTCTGCACATATCCCGTTCCCTTTTCACCACGGCGTCCCACATTGGTCCAGAACCAAGGTGAGGCACCCACGTCATGGCTAGACCCATCACTACCAAAACTGCTGGCATCAATCTAAAACAAACATTTCTATGGTTGTTACATTTATATACATCTTTTTCGTTTGGACTATCTTTCTTGGCAAATATCTTTCTTTTAATCTAGTTATTGGGTAGGCATCTATAAAATTTGGTATATAAACTGCATATATCTGTTCTATAAATCAGGTAAAAATCAATATTCCTTGTTCTATATAGCGTAAAGTAAACTAAAACTTCGAAAGGCGCTTCTAGTATTCTTTCTGGTGTGCTATGAAAGTGGGCTCACCCTCATATAAAAAATACTAAAACATTTAGACCAATTACGTGCTGTCCTATACTCTAAATTTATTAAAAGCTAGTAATTTGAGATTCCTATCCACTAATTGAGTTCTAGATCCCCTAAGTTAGTCATTAAACATTGCTGTTTAAATAAACCAATCTTAATAAGCTGTAAACATATCACTTACAAAATCTGTCACGTCCGAGCAAATTTATAAATTACAAACGAAAAGCCGGTCCTATCTAAGTAATTCTGGCGTACATTATTCTTAATAAAAATTCACATTAAGCTTCATCAAATTGGACACTATTGTCGCTTTATGGCAAATATTTCTCAAGGAGGTTTAGATGTAAGGGAAACTCACAGTTCCGCAGTAAGAAATGCGGTTGTTACATATCATCAGGGGACGCATCTGCTCGTTTTAGACCCCTTTGCTATAAAAAACCTATCTAAATACCCATATTTTGCAGAAAAGGTGTTAGTGCTCTAAGATATTAGATCAGATAGTAAGACTTTATAAATTTTTTAAAAGCTATTTATTATTGAGTAATTGTAATATTAACCCGCAAAGTATTCCACAACCGAGCAGATTGAACAGTTTGGATTTGTTGATGTAGTTGATATAGTTATAAGTCTCAAATTATACGTGATCTTTAGGATTTTGAGTGTTCTGTACAATATCTTATTTAATCCAAATACTCCGGATTAAATAAGATATTGTAGAGAAGAAAAATAATATTGGCATTGCGGAAAAGGCGTATGGGTAACCACTTGAGCTTTCTGATTAAACTCGGAGACATGATTACAGTCCGATTGAATGGTCCTGTTTAACTCCACCGTTAACTACAAAGCAAAATTAGTGTCTCTCGTGGGAATCAAACCCACGATCTAAGGCCTGTCACGGTTAACGACTGGACCCAGAGGCCTTTCAATGTGAATGCCCGATTATTAATCAATCTGCTAAGTGATATTGACTCTTTGCCTTCTCTTCATCTTCAAAATACACAAGCATATAAGACCTCTTAACTTATATATATTACCGTTTGAACTCACGTTTTAATTAGACTTACCTCGTTTGTTTACCTAGAGTAATATGTACCTTAGCATGTTAGTCCTAGCTCCCCCAAGTTATTACGTTCGTTGCGGTTCCTTGTCTCGGTAAATCGTAACGCACAATTATGTCTTGTATTCGTACATATCGTCCACTACTGAGCAAAGGATCGATTTTTTGTAAAACTTTCGCGACTTTCATTCTGATTAACACATTATAATATTTAACTTGCCTATATAAAGGGAGATCAATTTAAAAAGATAAAAACACAATGACAAACTCAAATTTAATTTCTTTATTTCATAAAATTGCACAATAATTCTGACTGAAATCGTTCTATTTCAAACAAATTATAAAAATTATAGATCAATGTACAGTGTCGCAGGAGGCCCTATTCTTTCCTCTCTCCTACAACGGGGCACTTACAGTTCTCTAGTTGGAGGTGTCCACATGCAGCGGTTGTCACTTACCATCAGGTGACCCATCTGCTCACTTGCCACTCTATGCCTTAAGAAGAAGTCTGCCTTTGTTGATCCATAACCGCCCGTTTCCGAATGGTTGAGTGGTATTATAAGAAATTGGGCAATAAATCCACGTGACTATTCAAATCACCAGATAAATTTTACAATATTTAGATTTGGTAAATAGTCAAACAACAGTCTTTTGTTATTCGATATCTATCTAATGCCTTTAAACGAGTAATTATTGTATATATGTATATAATCTAAATCTCGGAAACGGCTCCAACAATTTTCATGAAATTTAGTATGGGTTTCGGGGGCGATAAATCGATCTAGTTAGGTTTCATTTTTAGAAAACGTTCTTTTATCCGTGTTACCAGGAAATGAAAAGCTGGTACAATATCATTAGAATACAAAGGTAAATTTCACAGCCATCTACAGGGTTAATAGGTCGGTACCGAAACCAGAAGACCCCGCTTCGAGTCCAGATGATGAATTTTCCCTTTTTTTATAGTACCTTTTTTCAAAAGATTTAACAAAAAAAAAAACGAGCAAAGCTCGGTCATCCAGGTACTCATTGTAATAAAAATAAATTAACTCAAATTATGATATTAAATTAATTCTGGTTATTAGGCCTATAAATGAAGCTTAATACTTGTAGAAAAACGAAGGCATACCTGAACCATCTGTTAACAATTGCCATGGGAACAGTCCTTAGTGTAAATTGATGAGTCTCAGCGTACACTAGCATCTTGTAGGCCATTAGAAACCCTCCCATCACGAAAAAGATCTGGACTATGACGCGAGAGTTGAAGAGAAGAGCTTTGAAGAAATCGTCGTAGGACTGGAATGAAAGTATCTTTTAAATACGATTTTAATTTTTGTTTAAAATAAAAGAGATGGCTTTGCTGGCATAAATACTATTATACATCCTAGTACTCAAACGCACCTTCAGCCATATAGTATGATGATGAAAGTTCTCTTAGTCATTCCCCATTGTTCAGAGAATCCACATACAAAATTAAATGCCGTGAAATTAATAGATATCGTATAAGCTTCAACTTAAACTCAAACTCATCAAACAGATTTACGTTTTTTCGAGAAAACTTACTTCATACTGACTTGATTGAAATTTCAAGTTATATTTTCGAAAGAAAAAATGATATTTATTTGTATTAAACAGTATTGTAAGTTCATCATAGTCTTCCTACAAAAAAAATATACATATTTAACCTTGTCCAATAAACCTCTGATATGATTTGAATTCAGGGCTTTTTGCTTGTAAAGAACACTATTTATTATAATATCTATAGTGTTACTAAATGTTAACTTACTCGTAATGTAAACGAAGATAATGTAGACATTTTTTTTATAACTCCTGCACTAGGATTAATTCCTGTGTCACAGGGTACTTAACAAACATTCAAATAACGGATACAAGGAACACCCAGACTCAGAACAACAATTTGAGGATTATACAAAGTGTTGTCTCATCGAACCACCTCGTCGATCGAACCCACAAAACTTGGCGCTACTTATTTATAGCATAATAACACACTTATATGTTTATGATACATATAAACGATATGTTTTGCAATCAGTACAAGTACGTAGATAGAAAGACTGAATCATGTATGCGAATTGCATTTATTTCACGTAATCGTCCGTATAATATAATCGATTGGTAATAAATTATGTGTGGTTTCGAAGGAGTAGAATAGGGCCACCCTATCCCTTCGGGGATCGGGTGGCCTTATTCTACTCCTATTACGCTATCTATCTCTATCTTGCTTGCCACCTATTACGTAATTGTATTTCTGAAAAAAAAAAAAAAAAAACTATTTTTAAAATCTATTGTTTTCAAGCTAAATCAACTATTTGTCAGGTATACAAAACGTTCTTGAAATTTGCCCATACCTTTCTGAAACAACCTGCATATACCGTCTGATAGTCCAATCTCTTAGGAGCCTTTACCGACACCCACGGGACAAGATATGGTGACCTCTATTCTACTCCACTGAGAACCACAAGGCTATTTAGGGGATCTAATTTACATTCGAAACTATACTAGCAAATAAAGAAAATATTTTTACGTAATTTTTAAGTAATGTTAAGATAACTGATACGCATATTTTGGTTTTGCAAACAAATAAGCATGTAACTAATCATTTTGAGACACGTAACGCAGTTTTCTTCACCATATAATAGGTTGCAATTAAATGCATTATTTTTATTTTGTATGTAATTTGTGCATGTTATATCTCTATATCTGTATTTATGATTGTTGTTATGACAATTTTACCATAACTATAAATTACTATACTATACTCCTAAAACTAGTATAATATACAATTGTTATTTGTAACATGTTTTCTATACAAATATGTAAAAAAGGTGTACAAGAAAAAAAAAAAGTTGACATTTGGACAGATTTTTGTGACCTAATTACCCTAGAATGGTTGAACGGGTCTAAAAGATGACAGCAGCACTTCTACACAGTTAGATTGGTGACACAATGTTCAGAGTTCGGTCTCGGAAGCTTCCTTTTTAGGGTATACCCGGGTCCCCAGCAACCAACTAAAAGTGTTCCGTCACGAGTGGGTCTGACGGAACACCGTGTGGTTTTAGTCGGTTCGAGTCCGACATACTACTTCGCTGTCACCTCGAGTGAGGTAATGACGCGTGGGGGTTTCCACTAGATAATCAAAACAAACATAAATTATAGTGCTAAATATAAGATAGGCTACTTTTTAACCCTAAAAATATACTGTTTAAAATTTCCACGTGTACGAAGTTGCAAGAAACAGCTGGTATATATATATATATATATATATATATATATAAATAAATATTATATAACATTTTACGGAAATCGGATTTAAAGTCGATTTCTTTTTATTATATATAGGGGCAGACCAACAGACGGGACCACTGCCCAAGGTCACCTGCAACTCGTAAGTGCACCCCGCTTTTAAGGCTGATAAGGGAGAAGGAGGGGAGTAAGGAGAGGGGAAATTATATTTCCGGTACCGGCCTATTCTTGCCTAAGTATTCGTAACACAGTGTAATCGGAACTGTTTTTGTTATTATTTACATTATATATTTTTATTAATTAACAAGTTTCCGCAAGTAGTTTCACCACAATTATATGTTAACAAAAAGTAATATATGTTCTTCCCCAGGGTTCTAAGTTTCCCCTTACCAAATTTAATTAAAATCGGCCCAGCAGTTTATCCCTGAAATAGTAACAGACAGATAGATAGATATGTACCTATATGTCATTAGTTTCGCATTTATAATAATGGTATTGATTAAAATCCCTAATCATATACTACTTACTTACTTACTTATAAAAACAAATAGGGAACGAATGACAAATTAAGTCCACAACGAAGACGAATAGGAATGCCGAGGTCGGACATGCACTGATCAAAATGGTGATATTTTATAGAAAGGTCAGGTCGGGTCAGAAGTACCCGAAACCCGCGAACTTGTATGAATGCTTTGATTACACAAGCTTCGTGAGATAAAAAGAAAGAAAAAAAACGTTTATTGGCTTATATTATAAAATACAGATCTTAAACATTTTTTTATTAATTATTATAAATAGAGTGTCAAAGAGCCAGCAACTCAGCATAATGTTGGTACCGACTATGACTTTCAGCTACAACCCACGGGTGTCATAAGCTCGAAACGGCAAGGAAGGAGCAAATTGGAAGAAGCAAATGGCAGACTATGGTCTCAGCTTACCTCGATGGGAAAAAAGTGTGAGTTTAAATGAATAAAAGAACGAAGTCTTGTTCCACCAATTATAGAAAGCGGTGAAATTGAGTCGTCATATTTCTAGTATCTTTTCTATATCATTTATAGAACAGAAATACAATGGTTTGGCTATTGTATTTTTTTTCTTTTTTAAAAGACAACTCCCGCACTAGGATTAATTCCAGTGTGTCGCGGGAGACTTTACAAACATTCAAGCAACGGACACAAAGAACATCCAGACTCAGAACAACAATTTGACGATTACACAAAGTGTTGTCCCGTGCGGGGATCGAACCCAAAACACTCGGCGCGGCAGCGTGCAGTCTATGTATAACTTACATAGTGGTAAGTATTTACTTACCACTAAGTAAGTTATAGTCGCACTGTGACTATTAACTCCATTAAAACATTTTTATGAACGTGTAATACAGATGCTAAAGTATTAAAACCACCGATAGAGTATCAAACAAGTATTGCACCGGTATAAACCGGTTGTGAAAGAGTTCATTGACTTGTCTAGGTCAATATTTCCGCGGTGAACTTGCGCAAGAGTAAATTCACGTTAAACTTGTTAACCTCCTTGCGCTAGAAGGTTTATGTTTTCATCGGTACATACATACATATGTGGGTATTTATATACACTATTCTTCACTATCTTCACTGTCTATAGCCTAAGCGACTTGATGGATTTTCATATGTGAGGAATCGTTTGAATCTTCTTAATATTGAAAGTGCGTTAAGGTATAATATTATGACATAACGTCATTAAAAATATGTTTATATTCTTTGAACAATTTCTTACTAGGGATTTCCTTGCAAGGGTACACCTGAGACCCCGGCAATAGGACTATGTGACGGAATACCGTGTGGTTTTAGTCGGTTCGAGTCCGACGTACCACTCTACTGGTCCCAGTAGGGTGATGACCCGTGGGGGTTTCCACACGATAAAAATAAAAAGCTAATGGACGCTATCGGTTTGCCGATTATACTTCAGTACCATTTACGTAATAGGAGCAGGCCTATTGCATTCCGGGCACTTTTGGGAATTAGATGGCAAATATAAAGCAAGTTGACAGAAAAGGAATTATCTAAAAGGATGAAAGGGGATATTCCTAATACTGATGGACTGGGGAGTATAAGCATACCCATGACTTGATATGGCTGGTAGCGGGAAGTTCGAGTTCAAGTCGGCTAACTTAAAAAACTTAAAAGTTGTGAAACGTAATGATCTTTTAAAAGCACTTCGCAAAAAAGACGTGATCCTAACTTATATTAAAATAATATTTTCAATGACTTCTGATGACCATAACTAAACAGGAAATTAACATGACACTATTTAAATAGCCTTGTAGATTTAAATAACCTATATATATTTACTCGGCAATCTAAGTTTATTTTACAAACAGCAGGAATATAATTAGATTGTTTGGCATTTAAACTGCGCGAGCCTTTATTGCAAAATTCCTTTCTATATACATACGTACGTGAGTTAATGTTTGTCGAACACATTACAGGTAATGGAAATGTATTTCAAGATATTCTAATATTTTGTTCCTTATTTTCTTTAGGAACTAGACTAGGAATAACATATACAGAAAAACGGACACAAAACACGGATAGCACGATCTCAGGCTCAGCAGTTCTCATCAAAAACCACTAATCCAACGCCGATCGTTTTTCAAAATAATCTAATATTTTAATGTTTTCGTTCAATTTAAAATTCAATTCAAATATTAGGTATACTTCCTTTGTCACGGGGGACTTAAAAAACACAGAATCAACGGACAACATGAATAACAATACTAGGGACAACTTTTGTGGATCACACAAATGTTTGACCCGTGTGGGAATCTAACCTTTCGCTTAACAGTCGGGATGACTAACCACTGAAGCAGAGAGGCAAATCATCTATATTCTTTATAGAGTGTGATTATTATAATCAATTCCATATTTTATTTAACTAATTCATCTTTAACCAATATACCTTTGGCCAATAGACTACTAATAAGCGGGTTAACTTTCTCATAGAAAATTGTATTTCAGGTGAAGGTGTAGGTCACGAAAGTAATAAAATATACATATATATGTCACTACTTAGATAGGTCTTCGTATCTAAATCACAGATCATCTCATCTACATAAGCCATATAACAGATATGCATACAAGGGCTTGTACTTCATAAGACTTATAGGATATGAATCGACACAACATATTTACAAAAATCTATTTTTAAAATACCACAGCAGTTTATGCTTTAACCGTAACGTTGCATAATTCGATTCACATTTTCAATTCATTTGTTTTGCATGAATAGTGTTCAAATTGTAATAATTTAGCCATTTATCAAATTAGTGGATATTAAACACTTTGGTAAAATATAATTTATTGCACATTGTCAAATTAGATAAATGTGACTTTAATTAAATGCGCATTTGATTGTACCACAGATTTAATGATTCAATATATCTAACTTTTAGTTAGATAAAATAAGCCAATATTTAAATGTATACATCCCTTACACATATATATGTTCTAACTAAAATTTATGCAGTAGCATTTTTTTATTTAAAAAAATTAAAAGGTTACAACATGGTAGATGCAGCCTTACATAAAAGGTTGCGTAGTTTTTTACTTAAAAGCGTGAGTATATATTATGTATGAATGTACATTGTGCGTAAGAATACGATTTTAGGATATGATATGGATATATACATATATAAGTAGGTCGTGGTGCAGGTTGATTGGATCGTACGATGAGATATACAGTAAAAACGTAAGTAACAGTTAACAAAAGATGTATGTACCTGCAACTTACATCGTAAGTGCGCTGCCTGCCTTTATGGGGGAAAAGGGGCGAAGAGAGGGGGGTCTGAGGAGATGGGAAAGAGGAGACGGAGGCTGAGGAAATGGGAAAGATGTAAGGTGGGATGAGTGGATAGGAAAGAGGAGAGTCAGAGTTGGGCCCCCAGAAATCTCATTTATTTCGGGGAAATGCAACGCAAGCGTTGCTTCACAACTGGCTTATTCTGAGGTCGTGGTATCACATCGCTCGAGCCGGTCCATACGTGCCACAGCATCGCTCTACCTCTGTTCAAATTTTACTTAAGTGTTGTTATGTTATTACAATGTTATTACAAGTATGGGAATACTTAAAAGGAGGGTAATGTTTTTCGGTTGCAAATGTATATGTATAATTTAATTGAGTTTCTTTATACTCTAAGAACTAGTAACAGTCTGAACAGATAGGGATGTATGGGGATTATGTGGGTATTTGTGTAATCTCGATTTATACCACCTATTTTTTTACCGAACTGCCCAATGAGAAGTGTTCATTTTTCGAGCTTTTGTATGTAAGTATGAAGTTTGTTTGTCATGCTCAAAAGCCTAAACGGTGTAATGGATTTCAACATGTAAGTTATCATTTGAATCGTCTTAATGTAAGAGTGACATAAGGTGCCTACCTATACAATTTAGAAATACCTTAGCAAAGAAATTGAAGTGAAAATAGAATGTCATAATGCTAAGGTTTTATTTTTTCAATAACATTAACATGTTTGTTTGTTTTCTTGACAGGCCTGTTGGTCTAGCGGTTGCCGATCCTGACTGCTAAGCCGAAGTCGTGGGTTCGATTCCCACCTAGGACAAATATTTGTGTGATGAGCACGATCATTTGTTCTGTGACAGGGTTTAATTTATCTACATTTTCTATGTATTTCGAAATATAAAAGTATGTTTATCAGCAGTCTTGCTATCATAGTACAAGCTCTGCTTATTATTTGATCAGACGGCATCTCACACACGGCCTTTTATTTTTATTAAAGTCAATACGTCGGCTGCATGGCATATTTACGTTCCATTTATATATATACGTTATCTAAAATAGGGGCTCGTAAATGGCTCTGAATTGAATCTGAAGATAAACACTTTGCCATATTGCCAACTATAATGACATGAGATATACTTAATACATAATGTAATGCAATTTATGTTACAAGAAAACTTTATTACAAAACAGCCACAATAAATTCTTGTAAGACGTGTATTATCACAGTATCTAGTAGAAACCACCACGATAATAATAATAATATAAAAATATCTTGGCATTTGATTCAAAACTAAGAAGTGCTTGTATTATGATAAGCAGATTGCTGATAACTATACCTACATACTTACAAATATATACAAGTCATTGATAAATTATACCAAGACACAGAGCAACGATATTATTCTGGGTGGAAATCAAACCACCTACCTACAACACTATTTCTGGCCTAGTAATCAGGGTCCAACAGGACAGTCAATATTTTAATAAAAGACTACGAACAGTGTGATTCGGTCGAAATATTGCGTAAACGAATGGCCTGTTGGGAACCATTTAATATTATTGTATAGTTCCAAAGATATATTAATCGCGATTAATACATACATATGTATGGATCCCGATTATATAAGTACTTCCCAACAGATCAGTGTTTAACCAAATATACTCGGGCGTAACTCATTCTTATCTATATATTCTTTTATAAATTTATTGCTCAATTAGTTCACAAAAATTAAAGTTTGTTAAGTTAAAGTAAATTTGCTGAGATGGCTTACGAAATGTCAGTCAGTGTATAATAGACTCGTGACCACGAGATCTGTGTCAATGATGACAAACCCACTTACAAGAATACGTATTTTTAATGACGTATTATATATATTAGAAGCTTAAAGCAATATATAACTGCCTGGTGATCTAGATGTTCGATGGATTTCGATGGGTTCGATTCCCACACGGTTTCACAATAAATAGTTGGGTCGAATGTGAGTGTTCTTTTTGACTGGTGCTTCTATAGTTGTAAAATCCCCCGAGAGACAGGAATCAATTCTATTGCATGTTTGAAAAAAAAAAAACTGCTTTCTGATTTACTTTGCTAATAGGTACACCAGTAGCAAGCGTTTGACAAGAAATAAATGGCTTTACTTACATGTTCAATGAATTCAGGGTTAGCGGTGTAACCATACCCAACAAAGATCATCGAGTGAAGACCGAGAATCATTACCATAGTGTAGAACCTGAAACAAAGATATGCATTCAATTATATTGTTAATACCTGGGTACGTGCTTATCAAGCCAGAGATCCTCAACGTAAAATGAATGATATACGTGGATTCACACGTCGTGGAGTTGAAATGTGTATATTTAACTATTAACTAGAAAATATATTTTAATTTTGGAAATGTTGAACGTTAAATTTTTCTTCAAAGGTATTGGCTATTCCAGACTACAATCTTTCTCTTTGCCGAATTTTATTCAATGCAGATACGTTCAGTCGTTCTGGTGTGATTCAGTTAAAATCATCCATCCAAACTTTTACATTTATAATACATACATATATTATACATACGGTCATGCATGTATACCCGAAGGGAAAGGCAGATGTATATTAAAAAAGATAAGTAAAATTTGGTCTCACCAATTCAATAAGGGGTAATTGTTGCCGTCAACCGGGCACTGTATGACTGTATACGTACTGTGTGATAGATTATCAACTATTCTACGCCATCAAGAACCACACGCCAAACATTTATAATAGCAGGAAGATAAAAACATTTCTTCTTAAATAATGATGTGAGAGTGATGATATCATGCGATCCTGTCAATCTGACGTTTGGGTCTGACGTCCCTACCTTCTAATATTTATTTGTTACCATTTCTTCAATTTTATTGTTAGTCTATGTTGTACTATTTCATCACGTTGTATTCTGGTAATAAGCTATTCACGCAGACCGTGTATGATGAACATTCAAAAATCTAACGCTAACCTCAATCGTGAACACTTAAAACGTGTATTTACTGTGCTGCGGCTTCACCGTGGTTATCGTTATAATATTCCGCAAAAATGTAATGATCATCATTGTAAGAGACACATAAATCATTAATATCAGCAGAGAAGACGCTAAATAACCTATGATTTTCACGTGCAAATTTAAAATTTCCAATACCAGAAAAATAAAACTAATAATTATTTATGAATTAGTGAAATGTTGTATCCAATTCATTTAATAAAAATTGAAAATAAATATTGGTTAGTATTTGAACAATCTAGGTAAGAAAGGCAACAAATGTTTTAAACCTACCATTGCTAAAATTAGAAAATTTCATCCTGGTTTACACGAGAGCAAACATAATTATAAAAATCATAAAATAAGGGAAAGAAAATATAGAGCATATAATCTCCGGTGTGTCAAAGGTAATTGATCTGTATTTATAAGATTATGACATCCTTAATGTCCTCATAAGATACCTTGTTTGTTTATTTGGGTTACCTTAAAGCTTGGAAGCATTTAAAGATTCCACCTTCAGCGCTACCTCCATATTTGAGAGCTTTCCAATTCTTCTGAACGCAGAAAGCCAGCATATATTTGTTATCTGAAAGAAATTATCAGTTTCATTCTAAAAAACTAAGCCCTAAATTATTACTCAAGCGCTTAATCCCATATGCATTTAAGTAATAAAACGTTATATTTTAAAACTAAAAATGTACTAATTAATAATTTTTTATACCCTTTTTTGTGTGTGGAAGCCCCCACGGGTCATCACCTCACCGGGACTTTGTATGTCGGACTCTAACCGACTAAAAACACACAGTGTTGTTTTTACATTTTTACCTAATAAAATATTCCATTTCACAAAGCTCCTTATCCAAGAAAGGTTAAAAAAGAGATACTAATTTAAAAATCCTTCAAAAGCGGTTAGTTAATTCTTTGAGGTTTCAGCTTGATGAGTAACAAGTTTGTAGAGTTTATAATTTCTAATTATTAAACTGTATTTTACTTTATGAATTACTAGCTGTTGCCCACTTTTTCGTTCGTATTTTTTTATTCTGGATAAAAAAACTATGTGTCATTTTAAATTATCATCTATTCCAAAATTAATTCCCACAAATTTCCAATCCATTCAAATATATAGTAAGAAATTACCTTTTCCATTATCCTTAGCGAAGAAAAAGTAGTACACAGAACATCCCAAGTTAACGAGTAAAAGTAGAAGAAGTAAAGCTCCAATAATATAGTCCAGGGTATCTGTTGGTATGTAATCATCTTTCGTCTTGCAGTAACGAACTGACATTGAGTCTACCTATTGGAACACAAGCATTAAATTGTTTACGCAAAGCATATTAAAAAATATCAAAATAATTTATATTGATTTAACTACTTATGGGATTAATGTATTTTTTAAGGAGTTTTAGTAGGTCGGTAAAGTTTATTAGCTGTTCCAACTCTTGTTTCTCAATAGATGATTCCTT
Source organism: Tyria jacobaeae (assembly GCA_947561695.1). Classification (NCBI taxonomy): domain Eukaryota; kingdom Metazoa; phylum Arthropoda; class Insecta; order Lepidoptera; family Erebidae; genus Tyria; species Tyria jacobaeae. Next base: position 2,145,105 of record OX387232.1, on the reverse strand, counting down.
TTTGCCTTATAACCAAAGTTGTAGTCATAATCATAGTTTGTTTGTGGGCATATATAATGTGTGCAAGATCTTATCAAAATATTTACAGGAGCGTTATGATCTGCCATATTGAGAGCGTAGAATTTATTTCTTATTTTACAGTGGGATAAACGTGGACGTGTCACCAGTAGGTAAGTGACTTGCGCCGCCCATGAACATTTGCAGCTCAAGAGTCAAGAGAGTTCTGTCCATCTCTTAGGGTAGGGGAAATGGAAGACGGGAAATAGGAAAAGAAAAAGAAGGTTAGTCCACCAGAAACCTCACTCACTCGGTCACACAATGCAAGGATTGTTTAACAGCTGGTTCAAATATAAAATAAATAACATATTTATTAAAATTTATAATATAAAGGAAACGAAAATCTAAATAACAGTATAGAAAATTTAACAAGAAAATACACTGAGCTGTAAATTAAACATTACTAACTATTAAACATATCAATTACCATTTGTTATTAGTAATAACTAGATACAATTTCATTTAGAAAACAAGAAATTATGTAAAAAAATAAAAAATACAAAATTTTACCTGCAATCCATATCCTTTATGCAGAGATGCATTGAGACAACCCTTAAGTATTTTAACGGTGCCTTCACCAGCATCAGCATGACTGATGTTAAGACCGCAGTGCTGGGAGCCACATACTCCGCGGTGGAGCTTTCCGTGTTCATAATTCTTGTACGTTAACGACGAGAAGTTCTGGAGATAAAAGAAAATAATGAAGTACAACTAAAAATAATCGCAATTATAATCAACTGTTGAGATGAATCAAGGTAAACAATAAGGATAAATAATAAACAATAACAATAAGGATAAATAATGAACAATAACAATAAGGATAATTAAAAATCAAAAGCATGAGCTCAAAATATATTTTTTTTTATTTTACAGCAAGAACCAAGTTTTAATTCAGATGCCCAAAGTAAGATGCCCGAAGTAAAAACATATCACTTTGTTTATTTATCATTTAAAACAGTGAACGCCTAGAGCTAAAAAGGGATAAAGATAATGAACTGTTTGACTTCATTGACTTATACAAGTGTTTCAGAAAGATAAAATATAAATTAAACTTTTCACGGCGTACCCACATCTCTAAAGAACATACTATGAATTTTATTGTCATTTGTAAAGATTTCAATTTTTAGTTTCAGTGGGACAAAAATCCGGATACGCCACTATCATTCTTGGTATCAAATACCTACAAATCATTAATGTCAGCCCTCTCTCTTATGAAATACTAGCTTTATGAATAAATTTAAAGAATCAACTGTCAGTTTAAAAGTAGGATTTCAGTATTAAAATCATGAGCTTCCCTAAAATGTTTTACGTTGTTAGTGGGATCAGCTACACGACCGCTAAAATGACAACACCTTTCTAAAACAGCTTGTACAGTAATAAAAAAAAAAAAATTCTGAGTGTGGCTTGTTACATTTTCTTCCATTGATTAAAGCCGAAGTACCAAACGAATTATTCAAATTATGTTTGTCATGAATTATATTTTTCTATTCAAAACTCTCTAATATTTATAAATATTTATAAAATGTATATTCTAAACTATGATGCAATACTAATAATTCAAGTTTTCCATATAACACACCCTTATTTAATTTAAAGTAATTTCAAACGCTAATTGAAACCGCGATCTAAAGTACAAGCAAATAACTTGAAGTAAGAAGTTACTATTATTACTTATACCCAAATCTCTGTTTACCCTCAAACACTTAGCGAATATTATGTTACGTACACAACACTGTGTCAAGGTTATACCGACTCGTTCGATGTTTGCGCCTCATTGAAGCGATCGACAAACAAATTAAGCTCTTGCATATTCGTAACGACTTTGTTCGAGTTGATTGAAACTAAGATTTTGCTTATTATTTGTGCAATAAACTTGTAGTGTATTCAAATGAAGTCTGGTTAGTTGTAAATGAAATCTATAACTTCATTTTTCAGCCCTGCAGATAATGAAATACGAACGAAATACGAACTACATATTGCTGTTATGTAGCTACAAGACTATTACGTTTTTTATCTAACAATGAAAATTTTTATATTATAAATTGGCTGATCTGGCAACGCTCGAAGACCGTACGGAATCAAAATATCAAAAGTAGAGCAGTGAGAACTTGTAGTATATGAAAATCTTACCTTAATAAATTTATATAATGGTGTATCATCTTCCAAGAGCGCTAAATCTACTATGCAGTAGACAGCGTTCGGTTGTCTTAGACAAAGGTCGAAGTCATCCAGCTCGGACAGAGCTGGCATCGAGTAATAATCGATAGTAGATTCTGCAGATCCATCTGTTCAGAAATTGTTATTATTAATATTAATAGGTCATCAGTGCAAATAAGCTTTATTTTTTTTTTTATTTTTTAAAGAGACAACTCCCGCATTAGGATTGATTCCTGTGTCGCGGAGGACTTTACAAACATTTAAACAACGAACACAAAGAATACCCAGACACGGAATAACAATTTGAGGATTACACAAAGTGTGGTCCCGTGCGGGGATCGAACCCACAACACGGCGCGGCAGCGTGGTGGCGAGGAGACCATTTAAACCACTACACCATCTGTGCAGTCAGGAATGTCATCCTGTTAAGGCAGATTTATTATCAATCAATTTATAGAATATCTTACCATTTCGATTAAAGTAACTGAACATATTAGGCACCCAAGTACAATGTCAGTCTAGTGGTTAGTGATCCTTACTACTGAGCCATAGATCTTGGGTTCGATTCCACTATGACACAAATATATGAGTAATTCACGAATGCTTGTCCCAAGTCTTGGGGTGTTATTTATGTCTATTTAAATGTTTAGTCCCCGAGACACAAAAATGACAATAAATGCATGTTATCCTTTTTTATTAGAAATGTATAAACACATATTTCAAGCCAGCCAGTTCGAGTTACAGCTAAGCAACCCTGACTTGCTTGAGCTATTGCTTATACTCCCATCTAATTCTTAAAAGTACCCAGACGACTGCAATAGGCATGCTCCTATTGCATACTCGTAAATTGGCCTACATTATAATCGGGAAAATGTGAGCCTAATTACAAGGATACAAACGTGGTATTATGTAGATAATCTCACGACTACATAAACTCGTATAAATAAACAATTTATATAGTTCACAAAGCAATAACAGGAGAAATTAAAATTTGTAATAATCAATTTGCTCGTCTAAAATTACTAAGATGTCCACTGTGTAATGCACCTCTGCATACCCCTACGGGGACACGGTAGTGAGAGTATGTATGTGTATATATGTATTAGGTTGTATAGTAAGTAGTTTTGCCATGATTGACACAGATCTCGTGGTCACGAATCTATTACACACTGACTGACATTTAAAGTCAACTCAGCAAATTTACAAACAAAACTAAATTTAGTTTGCTTTCAATTGAGCAATGAATTTATGAAAAAACATGTTAACACATAAAAATGAGCTATGGGTACTTAGTCGAAGCAAATATTAGGTATAACATTAGGAAATATGTATAGATGATTATATACCACGGTAGGTAGTAGGTAGCCTAATATAATTTCGTGTGTGTTTTATAAGCCAATCCTTGTGAAACACCCAGACCTACACAAAAAGACATTTTAATGCATTCTACATTGAGTAGGGTTCTCTCTTGAAATTATCGGTTCTAACACCTATGTCCCTGTACTAGATGGCAGGCATTAGCTGGATGCGAGAAGCTTAAAATAGATCGAAGTGGCGTGCAATGGGAGAGGCCTATGTCCGGCAGTGGATTGCGATAGGCTGATGATGATGATGATGATGACGTAATAGGGGGCAAGCTTCAACATCAAACGGGCACTTTAGGAATTAAATATGGAAAAACTTGGAGTATATTGAAAGGGAAAGATTAAGGGAACAATGAAATGAAGTCAATAATAAAAACAAAAGCTAAACAACCTATTTTGGCGTGTGGATCTCGGTGGAATAGAGCCACTTAATTTTTTCCCGTGGGTATTGTAAAAGGTGACAATGGGATTTGATTGTTATCTATCAGACAGTATGTACTGTATACATACTGTTTAGTAGTTAAAAGTGTAACCAAAAAAAACGACATACTTTCGCTTTTATAGTAGTAGGTAGGTAGTATTAAAAACCAAGAATAAGGATTTTCTATTAGCGTTCGTCACTACAGTTAATTAAAAAAACACATTTTCATGCGAAAAAATATGTTCTTTTATACAATGGCCCGTATAACAAGGTTATCATTGTCATTAATTGTTGTTATTTAAGTTGTCACCGTAAATTATATGATATTAAAATATAATAGTGTTTTAAAACATCTGCGTATTAAAAAAAATTGCATTGTGTAGGGAGATATTTAGTAGACAACAACTTGTATAATTTTTATATTCTGTAATCATAAATTATATACTGACACTCATGATGCATTTTTAGAACATTTATTGATATTATTAAAGCAACCTAATCATTATAAGGAAAGTGATTAGTATTCATTATTATAATGAAATAGTCATAACATAAGCTTCTCCCAATGTACACTGAGCTCAATTTTATGGTCAACTCTACTTTAATTTCTTTGTTTAAAAAAAAGGCTCACCCATTTTTTGAAAATTGAAAGGTACTCGAGGTTAATTTCATTTTAGTTTAAAGTAATTATTTCTCCTCTAAATTAATTAACCATTATAAGAACAATTTATCGTGATAATCGTATTATAAGTCCGTAATAATATATTACGGACAAGACTAATATTCAATGAAAATCTCGAAACGATATTTGAAATCTAATTAAAATTATTTATTTTAATTAAACCAATCACATATTTTGGTAAGTTTTATAAATGTTATACATAATTTTTTCTTGCCAAACTTACAGGTTGATCGGCGAATCTGGCTCTTCTTCAACATACCTTTATTATACTACATTTATAACTTTATATACTGAATTAAAAGAGAAAAGCGGTACACAAAAAAAAATGTCTATAGGACACATTTTTCGTTGACAAGTCATAGTTACATTATCATGTTATCTAATGACATATGTATATGTGTCTTTGAGGTTTGTTGAAGATAATTAAAGCTTAAATGAATAGAGTGTCTTACAAAATATTTTTTTTTAAATCCCTTTGGTTTTTGTTAATTCGTTGGTCTCTTTCCGTTGTAGTTTTTTGTCATTGCCTATTTTATTTTCAATGGATTAGATTTTACAAATGAATTTTTATAATCGTTATTAAATATTTTTTTAACTTTCTTATTTACCCAGCATCAGTGTTGACTAGATATTTAACAGTTATATTTTTTGGGATATCTGTCATGAAATCACCTACACGGCCCATAAATATGACAACATCTATCAAAAACACGTTTAGAGCGTTCAAAATTGTTAAAGCTTTGATTATAATGACTGCACGGATAGCGCAGCGGTTTAAGTAGTCACCTAGCTACCACTAGTGTTGCGGGTTCGATTCCCACACGGAACAACACTTTGTGTAATCTTCAAATTGTTGTTTTGAGTCTGTTCTTTGTGTCCGTTGTTTGAATGTTTATAAAGTCCCCCACGACACAGGAGTTAATCGTAGTGGTATATATGTATGTATATTTTATCAACAAATTCAACTATATCCTTAGCATTAGCTTCATTAATAAACCTTAAATGGCACTTAAGTTTTAAGTGCTAAAGTTCAAGTTATATTCATGCGATTACTTCATGAAAGTTATAACCCAGGCTACAGAAAATCCTCATAGTTTCTAACTCTAATACAAATCCCATAAATCTTGTTAGAGCTTAGTATTTCAAAAATGCAAGTATCGTGAAATACTTCATTCTAAGAACATTTTTGCAACATCGGCTAGAGCAAAATTGATAAAATTACTGCAATAAACATTTGTTTTACTTTAAATTTATAAATATTTTTAAGCTCTTATAAACACGAATCATAGAATAAAGCGATTGAAATTATATCAACTATCGAAGAATAATAATAAAAAAAAAACAAGTAAATTGTGTTTTTTTTTATGTGTGTTTTTGTACTATCAGACGTAGGAATTAATCGGTAAGCTGTGAACCCGGTTGCTTTTTCATTAGACAGTTCTTATGCGGAAGAAAGTACACTCCAAGGTCTCTCTCCTTTAGGAGATGTTGCACCTTCTAGCTCATATAGCTACCGAAGGCAATGTTACTCCTAGTTTAGACTGTTTTATTTGTTCTCTCTTTATTTATCTGTCCATAGTAATTATTTGTCGCAAAAGGAGACTAGGAAAGTATGTGTACAGCCATAAAATGCCCGAATGACACCAATAAGATTAACCCCTTTTATGTTAGTGGGACCAAATTCTAATTGGGAAAGTGTCGGTGTTTGATACACCTCTAGCGACCCCTTAGGGATACAGGCGTGGAAAAATACTGGAAAAAGAAAATCTATCGATCTAATGAAAAAAAAAAGTCGCAGCTGTCCGAAATATCCAAATGAATTAAATTAATTTAAATACCAGAATCCTTCTACAAATATAACTGGACAATGTTATGCGCTACAGTTTCCAAATCACAATTTAGTTTTGCTTAAGAGGTTTGTACACATGCTGCTGCAGACAACAAATATAAAGACAAAGCCGTCAAGATACTTCTGTAATACATTTAAGCATCTCTGTCGGTTCTGAGATGTCGAGATTTCAATCTGTCGATTCCTTGCGAAATACTGTTTTTGGTAACACCTCTTCATCATAATAATTCCAAGCAGTACAGTTTTCGTTTAAATTGGAGTGTCATGTCCATCTGTCTGCAATGATGATGAATTTGGATATCCACAGCCAAGGATCTCCTGCTTTAATGTTACGGGGGAATTAAGTTCGATTTTGTATGAATATATGTGCATAGTAATTTATTCTATTTTTGTAATTAGATCGTTTTTGTAAAAGATAGAAGGCAGATCAGATAACAAAAAATAGGCAGGAGTCCAACACCCATATGGTCTGATGATCTAAGGAAAGTAGCGGCGGGTGCTATGAAGTACGTTGGGAGAAAGACTTCTTCGGATTCGAGAGACGAAAATCTTGAAGATTAAATGTATAGATATCGAAAAACTATTAGGTTCAAAGAGCAATCTGTCTTATACTATTTATTTATTAATATTTATATAACACTTTATTGTAGAATTTGACTTTTGACTGCGTCAATCTGATACGTATGTCAATTTTGAGTAAGTTTTTTTTAACATTCCTTGTTTGGCAAAATGATGGCGTGTATGTGCTTCTGCCTACCCCTTCGTGGATATAGGCTTGTGTATTTGTATGTCTGTACTGAAGGATACAAATACTGAATACATGAAAGGATGTCGAATGCGCACGAAGACCATATATTATGTCTAGCGGTGTTTGCAATATCCTTCATTACAATTTACAGACCGAACTGTGTCCATATCCGTTTATTTATCATGATTAGTTACTGCACTCAATTTTCTTTACTGTATTAACTAGGTTAAAGTTATAAATTTCATGTTAAGTAAACATTTCTTTATAATAAAATATTGTGTTTTTAATTATTAAATCATTAGTATTTCAGAAGTAAATTAATATACATATCAAATTGATATTTAGTGAGTTCCAAAGTGTGAAATAATAAATCAAAGATGCTTTGAAAGTGTTTAATTATTAATATAATATAAGATACTGTTTGTGTACGGTAAGTATATTATAAAAAAAAACATGTGCATTTGACTGTAATTTATAAATAAATTGGTATTTTAAAATGGTTTTTTTTTACCATTAAAAGAATATATTACTGAATTTATTTAACGCATGAACTTCACTACTAATATTCAGTAAGCCCAAGAAAAATAGCTTGATAGATTTAAAAACTATATCATAAACTATTACAAAACTGCTGAATTACAAATACGTGTTATTCGAAATTAAGTAGTATTTTAGCCTGTACTTACCTGTGTGGGTTGTATTTTCCCCTAGCACAGAGGTTAAAACATACACACAAAGCACTAAGGACCACCACGACATAGTTAACACGCGGTAATACTGGACTCATTGCGAGTAAACGACGCTAGACGACATGAAGCAATCATTAGGAAGGGGCATTTACGCATAAACCTAGAATTTTGTTAGGTAAACGAATAGTTGTTAGCTTGCGATTAAAATACATTAGAATTTAGTGTATATATGTAATAGTAAAAGTAACATGAAAAAAAAAATATTTTTGGATGGTAGCGATATTTTTTTTTACTTAAGCAATACGTTCTATTGTTTTATATTAGTAATAATAATAATAACTTGACACATTTCACTCATCTCACACATCTTGTAAACATACTCATATACTTCTTAATATACACATATATTAGATAAGTCACATCCAGACACAGTACACATAATTTAAACATGTACGCACTATGTAAAACGGCTCGTACTTCCCGGCACCACCAACTAGTTCGAGTTATGGTGTGTAACCCTAACTTGCTTGAGCTATTGTTAATACTCCCCAATACATCTGTAGAAGCAATATCCCTTTCCTTCCTTATCTATGCCCGTTCCTGTCAATATACACAAAATACGGGCGCTTCCGGGAATTGGATGGGAATCCAATTCCCAGTAGTGCCCGGATGACAGCAGTATGTGTCCCTTATTACGTAATGTGGACTAAACTATAATCGACTAAATGTGTTTAATAAAAAACTAAATTTAGTTAAAGCCTCTAATTAAGTCTAGTTACTTTGAACAGATATTATAATCTCATAAAAATAGCATAAAAAAGTAATACGAAAGAAATTCAAATCTTATGTGAATTTGCCTGAGACCCGACACTTCAGTTCAGGAGAGCGACCCTTGTCATGCCGTGGGTGTCACAAGAGGCGGCGAAGCGACTAACGAGCGAAAATTCAAACATAGTAGGTATAAAATTGATCATTTCGTGTTTACCCGATTGCGCAGGAAGGAGGCTTATGTTTTTCGAAAGCCTGTATAGGCCTGTAGGTATTTTTAGTCATGCCTTAGAGTTTAAACGGTTTAATGTCTATTGACACATGAGATATAATTTCAATCGTCTGAGTAGCCGGAGTGACACAAAGTATACGATTGCAATGTAATGGTATACCTTGTGTCATCTGAGAGAAAAGGTCTTCTTTTTGTCACAATGGAAACAACTAATATTAAACAGTTTTTTTTTGGAAATTAAAGTGATAATATATTTGTAATTAGATCTCCTAAAATAAGTATATTAATAAAAAAACTACTTAAAACACAACTGACATCAATGCAACGGGTATTAAATATATGGGCCTTTTCATATCTTTTTACAATCTATCATAATGATAGATTGTAAAAATACATATTCTTTATCCCTTCATTTCTACCTGTAGCAGTAAAATATTTTAAATATTCATAGGGGAGGGGAAAACAGAGGTGTTATAAACACCTACATTCATTTTGTTTTTAGAATTTGGTCTTACTAACGTAATAAGTGGTAAGCCTATTCCCATAAACAGAACTTTCACTTTGAAAGGGAAAGGATAAATAGATATAACAAGGACAGGCAATGGGAGGAAGAAATCAACCGTAAGCAGTAGGTCAAAGATGAGGCTCCAACAGCCTCATAAGCCATTGGCGGAAGGCCCAAAGCCTGTGTGCCTTATTCTTCATTTGAATGTGATCAACGTTAAGTATAACAGTATCACATATGACGAAAATATAGCGAAAAATAAGAAGAAATAAAACAGTCCAATTGAGAAACTCTACTTTGAAGTCTGTTATTCGGATTTCTAACTTTGCGTAAGATTCCGTAGACAGATACAGCATCAGATTTAAAGTGACCATCTGTTACTCTATTTACTATGTGTTCATGCAAGGAGCTCATGTGTACTGCAATAAACCTAGCTGTGTACCAGAAGTTACAAAAGTTATCAACAAAAGTAAAAAAAAAATTAGTGGATTAGATAATCTGTGTAAACCTTGAAATGGTTTTAAAACAATTAATATTATTATTATTATTTTACCAACAACTGTCAGGTCTGGTTTTTGGTAGAGTCTAAGGGATATGACTACTATCTATCAGATAGTATACAGTGCCTGACTGACAGCAATAGGCTTGCTACTATTACGTAAGAACGGTTAGCAATCGGTAAATAATTTTAAAGATGTAGGCGTTTTTAGGTATGTAACCATCACGCTACGATCTGCCAAAGATAAATCACAGATGTAAATTATTAAAATATTAAATTTATTGTGGTATATTAGGATAACAATAAAAAATAAAAAGAATCCTTTTTAGAGTACTGACGTACTCTAAAATATCCTAACAACTAGTCCGACTATCGATTTCAGTTAGCCCTCAGGGTTGCGGAGGTCAGATGCAAGTTGCTCCGTCGAAAAACTGTTATGCAGGCAATAACTGGTTGGACTAGAAGCCAACCTCATTAGACATAGGAAATATAATGCTACGAAGAAGAAGAATGAACAAGAATGTTTTGAATTAATTTATGGGAATTGCTTTTATGTATGTACATGGTAGTGCACATGCCTTTACACTTACACGTTTAGATTACATAGACTGATTTTATTTCTCAGAAAACATAGTATGGTGTGCACAGAAATGGCAATAAATACTGAATTGAGAAATTTTTAACCTACGGGACTATTCATTATTATTTTTTTGGACATAGTTGTGCTTAACAATTAATTGAATTATATAATTCAGGTCTACAGATTTCTTTTGATTTGCATGTCTTTAAACAATACTAATTAACTTTAAATAAATAATTCATGGGTGTACTTTTATATATCTTTATATATATAATTCTTCTGTGAGTGTGTATGTCACTGAACTACTCTCAAACGACTGGACGGATTTTGATGAAATTTTTTGTGTGCGTTCAAGCGGATCTGGGAATGGTTTAGATTCACAAATCAGCCCGGCAGATGGCGCTGCAGTCGGTATTTATCTAGGTTATTTATCTATATTGATCCTAATCGCTTGAAATATCATGCAGGACAACGTCTGTCGGGTCCGCTAGTTTTTATATATATGTTTAAAGTTAATTGTAACAAAATGTATCTTATTTAAATTAGGTATGTACATTACTTGGAAAATCAACATTTTCTACTTTATTCTTCAGTATGCATACCTGCCTGTGTCACTATCTATGATAGTTATTGATGTGAAAGAAGAGTGGGGGAGTAAGGCCCCTTACTAATTTCGGCGAAATGCAACGCAGCAACCGCTGTTTTCACAACGGGTTTTCTGTAAGGCCGTGGTATCTTACCGTTTAAGCCGGTCTCCTCATGCCTAAGCATGGCCCTACAGCGATATAATACAACGTTGTCTGTTTCCTACCATAGAAGCTAGGAGTTTCTTCATTTGAACACACATTTTCAATGTTCAGATTTACGAAATATTACAATTGTCATACAGTTGTGCTAATGTATGACATATTAGCATAAAAAGTTGCGCGTCATGCCACTACGTTTAACTAAACATTGCTTTATCGATGTGTGATTTGTGAATCTTCGTTATATACTTCGGTATAGGGTAAATATTACAACATAAACAGTAGAGTACTCGTACTTCTCCGCAACAGCCAGTTCAAGTGACTGGCCTATTGGTCTAGTGGTTGGTAGTCGTAAAAAAAATTAAGTGATCTACAAATAAAATTGTGCCCAGTCTGGGTTTGCTTTGTGTCGGTTGTTTGTATATTTAAGCATGTGCAAGTGAACGAATAATTCAATATCATGCCAATCGATTTCCATGATTATTTTTTTTTTCAAGGGTAGTTAGATGAGAGTTTGGTCCAGTTGTGACAATAGCATCCATTAGAAAACCATATTATTCTTAATTTTTATAATAGTCGGTTGTGTACTTTTCAAAGTCATAACTGCAATATGCTTACCATCTCTACGTATTCGGTATTAAATAATAGTTAGCAAATATGAACTTGATATAATTTTGCCTACCTTTTTAGGAGTATGTATAAACAGGCTACAACATATAGGGAGATGCCCCTGTTCAGCTTAAATCCAGCCCCAGATTATAAGCAATTTGGGATTTACTGTAAACTTATACTGTAAAAAAAACAGATTTAACCCTTAGTAAGATTTTACGACAACTTTTGGGAAGTGATGGAGTGTCTATTTTACTTCACTAAAAACCATACTGATAATAAGATGAAATCAAATTTATGTAGATCTTCATTTTCATTGAATCAGTTCATAGTTCAGTTCAATTAACATCTGGCTGCGAGTTTAAGGAGGCGAGCAGTAAATACCAATGCCAAAACTAATATATATATATATATATATATATATATTTGTTTTATACTATAGGGGGGCAGATGAACAGACAGGTCATCTGACGGTAAGTGACAACCGCCGTTCATGGACACCTGCAACTCAAGAGTCGTAAGTGCGCTGTCCACCTTTGAAGGTGATGAGGGATAGGGGGATGCGGGGAGGGGAAAGAAGAGAGTCGGGATGGGGAGATGGGATCCAGGAGATGGGGGATCAGGGGACAGGAAAGAGGAGAGGAGGAGTTGGGCCTCCGGAAACCTCACTGATTTCGGGGAAATGCAACGCAAGCGTTACTTCACAACTGGTTTTCTAACAATAATTCTAAGTACTTCAATAGTTCCATAGTTGTGTACTTTATAGCTAGATCAGATTCATTAAGTCTAGAGGATTACTAAACAGAACAGATTGCCTAACCTATCTCGCAAGTGCCGACGTTCCGGTTTCTGAGTAGCTTGTCTAACTGCAAACTTACAAAATACAGGTACTGCGCTGTACTAAGGTATACGAGTAGTAATACCAAGTAAACATGGTTTAATATTAGTAACATACATGTTTAAATAAGGGAACTGTACTAGAGCTGTAAAAATCACCATTTAATAGTTCAAATATATAATTAAACCAATTTTTAAATCAAATTTCTTTATTTCATAAAATTGCTCAATAATTATTTGAAATCGTCTTATTTAAAAAACGTTTAAAGTACTAGATCAATACACACAGCGTCAAGGCAACTATATGTAGGTTGCCTTGTCAAATACGAAATTAATATTTAAAGAGAAGAAATCGGGCAAACAAACTCATGGACTCACTCACACACACACTCTTATAAATCACAACATAGGTATTACAATATTTAGTGTACAACACATGCTTTATATAAACAAGTGACTGATAGGCAAGGTAAAAGAAAAGAAAGAAAAGTAAAAGAAAGAAAGGTAAAAGAAGTTTAAAAGGACGAAGAAAGAAATATAATACAAGAAGATAAAAAATGAGAAACGTGACGATGACGGTTTTACGATATGTATTATTTTTCTTCATAAAAGATAACTCCGAGATTTAGGAATGCCACCTGTGTCACAGAGGACAATTATTGGTTTATGACACAAATACAGGTCCATGTGAGAATCACAACCAGGAACAACAGGCCATGTAAGTAGTAAAATAAAAAACTATCCGTGTCCTTAAATTGTCAGACGAAAAGACGGGTCACCGGATGGTGAGTGAAGTGACAGCCACCATCCATGGACACCTGCAACTCAAGAGTCGTAAGTGCACTGCCCGCCTTGGGAGGATGCGGGCAGCGGAAAGAAGAGATGCGGATGAGGAGAGGGATGATTGGGGGAGAGGAGAGGGAGAGTTGGTTCCCCGGCCCGTTGCTTCACAACTAAACATAACCCTAATATTATTCCCAGAACTAGTATAGATAGACAGATAGAGTATTTTTTATAACACATCAAATATACAACAAATAGAAGAAACACATATAAGTGGTACAATTGGAGGTCTATCGCAACTTACGATCTCTTACCACTCGTTGATGGAGTATAGAGTATAGTTAATACATTTAAACTCGTATTCACATTTTCATCATATCATAAGTATTTTACGTATAATTTATTTTTTTATCTGCATAAAGAAGGTGTTCATAGTCTAGTGCTCTAGACGGATTTGTTCCTCTAGTGGTTAGTAACCTTGACTGCTGACCCGTAAGTCGTGGGTTCATTTCACACACAGAGACAAAAATTTGTGTGATCCACAAATAATTGTCCAAATTCTGGGTGTTCTTTGTGTTCGTTGATTGTATGTTTGTAAAGCCCCCCGCGCCACGCAAAAAATATCCCGAAGGCAGGATATGTCTTTTTAAAGAAGAAAAGAAAAGAAAAAGTGACCAACGAAGTTAAGTTCCTATCTCTTCTCATTTTTTTTTCAAAAAATCTCCCTTTCTTCCTTCAATCTCAAAACCACTACATTCTCAAGGAGAGTTAGAGGCAGGCAGGAAGGCTGAGTTAAAGAAAACCAAACAAAACTCTCATCCGATGTACACATTTCACAGACCACAAATATGATGATGAGATGAGATGATCCACATAAAAACACATAAACCCACGTTATGTCTGACGATATTTTTTTTTAAAGTATGGGGGACAAGCGAGCAGACGGTTCACCTGAGTGTGGTGACTCCCGCCACCCATAAACACTTGAAACTCAAGAGTCACAAGAGTGCTGCCCGCCTTTTAGGGTAAGGGAAAGGGAGAAGGGGAAAGAGGGGACGGGAAAGGGGTTTGGGCCTCCGGTAACCTCACTCACTTGGTCACACAGTGCAAAAATTGTTTAACAGCCGTTTTTCTGTGGGACCGTGGTAATACTCTGGTCGAGTCGGCCCATACTTGCCGAAGTACGACTCTCATACGTATAGAAATTGATAGTTTCAGGTTTTATTTTCATTTAATAAACGAAATAAACAACATAATTAACATATTTCAGCTGTTTCGGAACATATGGAAATAATTGTTGCGGAAGCAACGGTCCGTACATTCGTGCCAAATCAACCAATATCCTTTAACGTCGGAATTACTTCATCAGACTTTGCAATCAGCGTTTCAATTTCATACCAAGGTTTGAATTTTCACCAGTATATATATTATACTGCTCTCTTATTTATTAAATATTTACTAAAGTTTTTTGGTGGCTAAGATATTTTGTATCGTGTTTATTTATTTATTAAGAAATATCACCAATATTGGCCTCCATGAGCGTTGACCTACACAAAAGCGGGTTCAGCAGCATTTGCTGGTCTGAAACGAAGCCACCTGACGTCCTGCCAGGAGGGAAAGCCTGTCGGGAGTTGAGTGGTAATCCTTCTAGGGCATATCTTGACTCCCGACTATAGGCTATATGACGTAAACCGTATGGTTTTAGTCGGTTCCAGTCCGACAGAATCGCGACATCGTCCACACGACGAAGTGGTATCCGTGGGGGTTTGCACACGTTAAAAAACAAAAAAAAAAGGAATATCATCAATAATCATACATATACAACATTGTTATTCACAATGTGACCAAGTGTGGTATTGAAGTTGAATGGACTTTGTTAGAGGACTCAGACTACCCAGCCACAGTTAGATCGACTAGTAAGTATACGAAGCTGAAAGGTTCGACCAGCTAAATAACAAAACTTACAATGTAGCTTCTTTAAGATCGTGTAGAACTCTTTGGTGGATACATGAGAGACGGTAGCACACCATTTGCCACGCTTATTCGACATTCGTCAGTTGTTTGACCCTTCTTTCGTTTACTGCCAGTCTGGTTAGTATATGTCTTCCTAGGCCTACCCGCACCATCTCGCGCACTCACACTAGCCTTATTATAGTTTATTTTTGTAGTAGGTATAGTAACCAACTTCAGACCAACATATTTACAATAATATAAAGCAAAATACATTATACAGATCTGCATTTACCTTAGAGACAGTTGAAGTGTCAAAAGTGAAGTGAGTGTTTAAAAACTAAAAAATAAATGAAAGTACAAATTCGAGTATTTTATACACAGATTTTATTTTTTTATGTACCTCTTGCTTATATTCTTTAATAAGCCTTTTGAACACATTGAAGTCATTTTGAACTGTTTTATCAATCACATCAATCTCTCTGTCTATCATTCTAACATTATCTACACATACTTCTCAGTGAAGGCATTTCCACTGTATTAATTTTAGTCACATGTTTCTTCTGCTGCACCCTTTCCTGTTTGGTGTATAATAATGTGTTACTAATTCGTCATTTTAGTCTTCTAACATAAATTCATGAAATCTTGTGCTAAATGTCACTCCCACTTTGAAAAGGATTCAAATGATGTTTTTTAGGTCCTGGGAAGTGACAAAGAAACACTATACGATTATACCCATATACATTTGTAAACACAAAAAACGTATCGACGATCCCGCAACAGTCGGATAACTTGGAGGTTATATTGTAGAATTAAATCAAAGAACTATGACTTGACTAGATAAATTGAACAGTACAAGAGTTATATAAAGTGTTACAACGATTACCGGCGTAAATATAAAAGAAACACAGAGTGGAACGAATGGATTCCAGCAATGACAGTTTTAATCTTGTTTAGTTGTTTTGTAGTGATTTTTCAATAAGTAACACCTGTGTAACTCTTACTGGAGACTTCCCTTCTTGGGTGTAGACGAGTCCTTTGTAATGGACTTTCTAGTGATGGAACATGATGTTATTTAAGTAAGTAGAAAATGGAACGGAGTTTTATTCCATAGTTCTGATTTACTTAAAAATAAATGGGTTACAAGATTTTACATATGTGGCTCAAGTGTATTCGCTTAAGAGTGTATTGTCGAAGAGTTGCCCGAGGCGTCATATAAGCCTTAATTTAGCCACCAACATTTTTTATCTTTGTTAGATAACAAAAAAAAAAATAAAATATATAACTGAATATTTGTGTAAATATATGATAGGTTTTAGTACCCATAAACGGCTATATGGATTTGGTAAAATTTGCACACAAAGAGTTTATCTGACGTTACACAAAATACCCTTTGCCGTTGTAAATGAGTCTATGAAGAAACCACTTTACGCACTACACAAGCAACCTACAGAAACATCTTAAAAAACTTTTGAAGTTATACGTATACTTTTAGATTGTTAATAGTCGGTTATTAATGCATTAATTTCTTATAAAACATAACACTCTTTTAATTAAAATACTACTTGGACGTAATCATTTGTCAAAGTTGTCATCTAATTTGAATATTGTCTGAAGGTTTTCGTAAAAACTTTAGGCGTAATTTCTCAAATGCGTTCAACACAAATGGTCGTTAGTAGACCTATCTGGTAGGTAAGTGGTTAGTTAAAATGAAAAAAATATTTACGTCTCAAACATGCAGCGTAAAATTCCTCCGGTCATTGTTTACTGTCAGCGCACCCAGGAGGCTTATCCGCTGTGCAAGGAAAAGGCCAACCTTAACTTTTCAGTTTCTTTTGCTCGTCCGATATCTTGAATTGTTACACCTACATGTAAAGTACACGTCATTCAAAATACTTTTGTATATAAATGTTACAAAATAATAATTCTTGTATACCACCTCCAAAACAGAAACCTTACCAAAAAAAGAATATACAACCGACATTGTGATTAATTATAAAAAAAATAATTTTCAATTCATTATCAATTTTTTTTTTTAATTTTAGAAGTCATTTTCTTCTTGTTGAGCACCATATCATGAAAAAATGTAATTAGTTATTATAATTAAAAAGACTTCGATATACCACACAAAAAATTATCAATTTTAAAGACGGTTATAAGTTTTTTTTGAATGTCAGTCATATACCTGCATAGTAATTATTTCATCTCAAAATTTTCAGTATTTATCGGCAACTGTTTGTGCCTTTTACAGGCAAAAAGTGCTGGTTTATGATTAAATAAGCTTTTAAAGCGAAGCGTTTTACCGACGCATTAAACTTGACCGAATATCTTTATAGCGAGTACGCAATCACGAAGCAGTCGCAAGTGGTGCAAGCTACAAGCGATTTTATTGTTAAAGAAATATATTAATTAGTAGTAATATTAAACTAGAGGGCTCACCTGCTTGAGCTATTATTTACGTTCCTCTATCCATCCGTATAAGCATCATTCCGTTCATCCTCCCATTTCTCTTAAAATTTTCCCATTTATTATTTCCCAAAGCGTACGTAAGCAGAAATAAATAGAATATAATATGTTCTCAACTCGACTGTTCTGTTCTGTTTATTTTGACATATCTTTGTTGTTTTTTAGCTTTAATTAAGTGAGAAATTAACCCTACTCAAAGTTCGCCCAGCTTCATTTGAAGAAAGTATACTACAAGATATTGTGGTTCTACAGAATGTTGTAATTTACTCGTATTTATGTTGGTGAATTGAATAACTTAGGTAGAAGTAGAATAACAGATATTAATAATAATATAATAACTCCATACCTTTTCCACACGGTCGTCTGATCTCAAACTAGACTGCTGATAAACATTTACTATATACTATATATGTATATACTTATAAAAAAAAATTGTATGTATCTAGAAATATTATATATATATATATATATGCTATTTCTAGATACATACAAATTTTCAATGGCAAGGGTGTGTGGTGGGGGCTAACTTACCTGCGGTCCGATGAGAGGTTTTTAAATATCATGAAATGATTTTATAGTACCTACGAATAAATTTTACTTAATAATAATAAGCAGCTTATAATTTGCACCGAACACTTAAACGACTCACGTTTCCGCGAAGGCCGAGCGCGAAAGAGACGGGCATTAGAAAGTGTTATCAGAGCGAATCTACAACATTATTTCGCGGCTTGAGTAATTGAGTTATTGAATGTTTATTAATGAAGGTGGTTTTTCCATTGATAGCTGTAAAATTTGAAAGTTGACCTTTTCTCTTGGGAGTCATTATTAGGCACTTAGGGGTTGAAAGGGTTCAGGCCGAATTTTCCTGATTTTCGAGAACAAAGACTGGTAATGAAGTAATAATTTACCAGTTTTAATTAAGACCGTAATATTTACTTACTTTCAGAGAACTTGTATATTAAAAACAATAGATTACAAAAATGAGATTTAATTTTGTATTGTATTTCTGAAAACGTAATTTTTTTGATCTATGTGCTTAATATAACGTGTTTAACTTGAAGAAAATGCATTTTGGAACTTAAAGACAAATACTTTTCCTGGTGAAGGTACACATTTCTAAATAACATAAAGTGACAACCGTTGCCAAAGGACACCTCCAACTCAAGAGTCGTAAAATGAGGGGAGGTGGATGGGAAGAAGGTAAACGGGAAATGGGAGGAGGGGAGGGAAAGAGGAGAGAGGAAGTTAGAGCACTGGAAATCTCACAAATTTTGGTGAACATATACAAGCGTTGCTTCATAACCATTAATTTTTTGTGAGGCCGTGGTATCTCACCGTTCGCACCGCCCCAAAACAGCTTAGGCATGGCTCTACAACGATAAGAGGTACAGGTTCTTACATCCACCAATTTTAAGCTATAAATATTATTGTGTGTGTCATGTGTATATGAATAAAAGAAAAAACTTGCTTCCTTCAACATTGACATTTACTAATTTTGACATTTACTCGTAAGAACAGAGTAGGTAGGTCATTTTTTGGTCTCATTTTACAGTACCTATACACCTGTATGTACCTGTTCACTATATTATGTATATTTTTACCAGCATTGCATCTTCCCACTCTTATTCCAAAATTTATTTCGTGTCTCGGTGAAAAAATTGGACTCAGATTGTAATAGTTCTAAGGGTCTCGTAGCTGTATGTCCTGTGCTTCCTATGATGGAAGAAGCTATTAGGACAGGACCACTTGATAGCATAATAAGAAAATAGGGACCTGACTGCTAAGCCGAGGTCTTCGGTTCGATTCCCTCCCAGGACATATTATTGTGTGATGCGCATGATCATTTGTTCTGTGTCTGGGTGTAATTTAACTATAATATGTAAATATTCAGAAATATATAAGATTGTTTATCAGCAGTCTGGTTACCAGATTTTGGATCAGACGGCCATGTGTGAGGTGGGTGGAGTATTTATTATTATATTGGTCACTTGAGTTCAGATCAGGATGAAAGCAACATCACAGTTACTGTTATTTAGTGAATTGAATAGTTTAAGCTATAGTCATAACGTTGTTGTTACAGTTCCATGACCGACTGTATGTATCTTTTTTTTGTGTACCAATAATTGTTGATCGATTTACGATTTTGTTTATTTGCAGTATACTCCGGCGGTAGTCCCACAGTGCCTCAGTCAGGATTTGATTCCAGGTCAGTTACGTTTGCGTAAAGGAATTGGAGTCAATTATATATTAAAATTCTGTAAAATGTCTAACTGATAATATTTTCGTATTATACCTTCTTAGAATATGTTCCAGTATATATGCTATATGAATAGATTTGATATAAATGTGTGTACATAGTCAAAACTCTTATTATATAAGGACTTAAACTTGTGTGTTACCACAACAGAAAAAAATACTTTCTTTTAAAAATAAATACTGGAAGACTTATGATTTATTTTTGTTATAAGTTGAACTTATATAGGAAATTGGAGCACTGTTGTAAAGAAAGCTCATTTGTCCCGAATATATATTGGTATTAGGAACACTTAAAATAAAATAAATGTTTTTTTGTTTATTTCAACGATATCTCCCAAATGATCCCTGTGTAGCGAATGTTTGAAAAGTCCCCCGTTACAAAAAACACAAAAACCAATTAGAATTGGTACAAATATTAGTGGATTCAATCAATTTCCATCCCGTGAGGTAAAGGTACCTCTAGACAACACTTAACAAACTAGTCTAAAGTCTAAAATACAGTCTTTCAAAAGACAGCTCCGGCATTAAGAATTATTCCTCTTTCGAAGTGGACTTAACCAACACAAGACACGGACACAAATATATTCTTTAGACTAACTACGTTTTTTGGCCGCTATTCACAATGATTACAAAATGTAGCTACACTTTCCATAATACGTTGTATAAGTAAGCAGTGGAGTATAAACAAAAACAAAGAATCATTCTGGTGGCAAGGCCTCATTACTCGTGTAAAGTAAGTGTTACAACAACAAACAATTTGTTAAAACACTTTACAGCAAAAGTTGATAAACATTTTTGTTTAAAACTTTTCACATGAACACAAAATAGCCTTAATTGTCTTAACCTCTTGTCCTACATTTTTGTTTAACAAAAGTTTTATGAGTTTTAATCAAATACTGAAATACTTTAATCTGAAACTTTTAATAAATTTAAGTATATTTTTTTTTTTTATACTATAGGGGGACAGACGAACAGACGGGTCACCTGATGGTAAGTGACACCGCCGTCCATGGACACTTGTAACTCAAGAGTCGCAAGTGCGCTGCCCGCCTTTGAGGGTGATGAGGGATGGGGGAGCGGAAAGAAAAGAGGAGGGATGAGGAGATGGAAAAAAGGAGAAAGGAGATATGGGAGATAAAAGGGGGGAGGTGGAATTGGGCCTCCGGAAACCTCACTCAATTCGGGGAAATGCAACGCTAGCGTTACTTCACAACCGGTTTTTTGTGAGGCCGTGGTATCGCACCGGTCGAGCCGGCCCATTCGTGCCTAAGCATGGCTCTACCACTGAAATTTTTAAGTAATATTTTTACAACCTTAAATCATATTTTATTATAGTCATGTATCTACGTGTTTTTAATGTTTATCAGGTGACCCCGATGTTAAGTGACAATCTTCTATTCGTTATATATATACAAAAACAAAAATAAAAGAAAATCTCAAGCTTTAAGTATAAATTATATTTGTATATTATGTATGAATATATAATGAAAAATAATTTATCTTTCTTTATTTAATTATTTTATTTTCTCCAAATAGATAAAGTAACAGACAACAGATTAAAAACTTACACATAGCACAATAATAGTAAATAATATATAAATTATGTAATGTATATGTTTATTAGAAGTCACTTATAACTACACTTACACCAAGTTAAGTTAAAAAACCACTCTTCTAACTTAAGATGTAATCTTTATGTAACGCAAAAGTTAAAGTTACGTTTTCCTACGTTTTTATGATAGCTGGTCCAGCAAGTTTCAGATCTCTTTAACGATCTTCCAAAAGTTTTAATTCCCGGTTTTTCCACCTAACACTCTTATCGTGTGACTGCGTAACACCGTGGAGTTTGGTCTTGTCTTAATCTCCGAAATTGGGTGTGGCTTCACTTGTAGCGAGTAAAGACAATTATAATGTTTTATTAACATTAATGAATATCTATTAATCAACGTACATGTTTCTGTTAGGGGCTGCAGTAGTGAATTGGTCCAGTCAGAAACTAGTTGGGAATCCCCGAAATACACACGCCAGCAAAACCGTTTACCTTAGTAAATATGAACACCTTCTACAAGTTTTTATGCAAACATTACCTGTTCATTCCTAAATGTAGAAAATTATTTAAATTCTAAAGTCAAGGCTAGAAAAACATTTCATGGTAGTAATATCTACTTAGCATTAACTTACGACATGAACTCATCAATATAGTATCTCTCAGAAATGTGCAAATCCACTTCAAAAGAAGTAAGTTATTTTTTCAATGTTTATTTAGATAGATAGATAGAAAACTCTATATTTGTACACCATTCTTACAGTAAAGTACATGTTGTACACGTGTCAAATATATAATGTACAAATGGCGGCCTTATTGCTATATGCAATCTCTTCCAGGCAACCTTAGGATGGATTATAATCATCCCGAGAGACAGAGGTAGTTGGAGGATCATTTCAACATTTTAATGAAAACTATACCAACTTAGTTTCAAATATAAAACTTATATAAAAAATAAACATATTTATGTATTACATATAACATACATACACATATAAATACAAACATACAAACCATCAATATGGAAATAATAGATAGTATTGTATTTGTTATATGAATATTGATTGGGTGCTTAAATTTGTAGTGCGATGGGTTTGTTCTTTATTGTCTTATAAAATCAAGCAATCAAGAGCTGTGTTGTACTTTTATAGCAAAATAAAATGGTGCCGTTTAACTAAATAATTCTTTAACTACTGCTAAAATCGGAAAACTGGATCATTATGGTGTGAGAGGTAAAGTGAAACAAGTACTTACTTCCTATTTAAGTAATAGGCACATGTTCGTAGAGATTAAAACAGATAGTTATTATCATACTGGGACGATTCGAACCAAGTGTGAATTATATCAGCTGATAATTTACAGAACCTAAACAAAAGAGTTAATGAAGTTTTACGATATCTTAGCGAATTGTTTGCACTAAATTGCCAAACAAATATTAGAAATAAATCAAACAAATAATATCTACAAATAAAAATTCGGACAGACCTGCTTGTATTCTTAATGGTGATAGGTTAGAGTCAGTAAATGTAGCTAAACTCCTAGAGGTACATGTAGACAGTTTCATGAATTGGAAATGTGAATTGTCCAATATAGAGGCCAGTATCCACTCTGCCTGCTACGTTTTGGGAAGTCTTAGAAATGTTGTACACTTGGAGCAGCTTAAAGCTGTAGGTACAGCATTCTTTTTTGGGGTTGAAGCTATGACTACAACATTCCCTTTCCCCATTCTCATTAAATAAAAGCTCTAAGAACTATGGTAATGATGTATCAGTGGGATTCATGTGAACAGTTTATTAGGAAACTAAAAATCCTCACAGTCTAGTCCTCCTAGTCTGTATATTATGGTCGTGCTTACTTTTTTTTGCGAAAAATATCCATCACTATGAAAATCAAAACGAAAGACTGCTACGAGTACGTGAAAGCACAAGAACAAAAGATATGCCACCTAACATTTGATACCACCAATTCTTAACATAGTAAAACATAGCTCGTGTTATAATTCAGTCAGGCTATTCAAATGACTTCCTCCAGAAATAAAATGTTTGACTTATGGAAAGGAATTTGAGTCCCAACTTAAGGCATTTCTTGTTGATGGGTGCCTCTATTCAATTGATAATTCTATCAAATGACATGATAATATAACTTGCATTGAAATTTGTAACAAATTTATCTCTTGACATAAAAACTTAATTTATACTTTTGACACACTTATAATTTAATATTTTTGTCAGTCTGGAATTGAAATTATTTTATCATTTAGAATTAGATTGTTACTTATTTTATTATTATAACATATTATTTCATGAATATTCTTTAAGTTTTTAAATATTTAATTTAGATTTATATAATTGTATTTCAACACAATGCAATATTTTTTATATAATAAATATTGTATATTATGTTGTCGAACCCTGTACTCATATGTATTCATACAAGTAAACGATTATTATATTACACTGAACATAAACCTCATTACCCGTTGCTACTGAGGCCATATTTCTAAGACCAAAAGTCCACGAACATAAGCCGTTAGTTGAGCTTTATCCCACAACTTGCGGAGAGGTATTAAGACTGGATGTAAATTAGACAAGGGTTAAGTCAGATTTTTTCTTTACCTTTCCTCGTGTATGTGGGCACGTGTCTTGCATAATCAGGGATGTATGGTCTTCTGAATTTGAATTGAGGTTGCGGAATTCTTCAGGGAGTTTCCAGTAACGAGGTTTTGAATGCCAATAAGTTTTTTACTGCTGAGCAAAAATATACACATGAATATAGAAAGGGCCTTGTTTTTTGTTGCAGTGGTAAGAGTAACTATATCGACCGAAATTGTGATCATGCATAGTGTGCATATCAAATTATTTTATATTACAAAGAACCTAAAAAAGCCCATAAAGATCTCTAAAATTTGGGTCCTACATTAGAGTCGAATATGGGCGGCAGTGATGGCTAAAGAGCCAGTGAAAGGCCGATCAGTACATATTTTAACAAATAACAAATTTTGTGCTGTCATTCTCTTATCTACTATATAAGACAGAGATGAAATAAGTCCGGTAGCAGTAGATTAAGCTGTTCTCAGGCGTGAAAGTTATAAAAACACACGAACTTCCACTAAATTATTTTACCAAAGCTCAAATTTGAATATTTTAAAAGAAAGTACTATCACTTAGACTGAAAAATAACAAAGGCAGACGATTATTGTGATAATAAAGTGACGTCCAACTTTTTGACATTTTATTATTTTAAAATTAAAGAGTATTTTAACAACTTTTTTTCAAATTTAAGAGTATTTTTGACATTTATATATTTTTAATAAAATGGTTAGCTTAATAGGTTATATGTAGCACGCTTTCTTTGCTTATAATCGATCGGCTGGTGTAACAGGACCTGTCACACCTGATTTGTGAGTACCGTTGAAACTTGTCCTCGTACATTAGGTATAAGAGAGTAAATAGACAAAATTTGATTGTTCACAACACAAAGATAAGATAAGAGATAAGATTTTTCCTATTGGTCAATATTCAATAAGAATCGAGCCGTATTATAAATTGTCACCAATAGTTGCTCAATCAAGTTTTAAGAAGCTGAAGCATCAACCGACGTCATAAGCTTAACTATTATAACATCTTGTTTTGTAATAGTGGTTTTCAGTGGAGTAGAATAGAGCTAACCCATTTCTTCCAATGGGTATAGTAAAATGTGCCTAACGGATAGTACTGGTATCTATCAGACAGTACGTATACACTCATAAGGTGCCCGATTAACAGCAATAGGCTTGCCCCTTATTACGTCCGTGATACCAATACCCCTTACCCCTTAGGGCATACAGGCATGAACGTAAGTATGTATGTATGTTTTGTAATTAGTTACCCAATATCTTATTGTTAACTATATTATCAGGGGAGGTTGAAGATTACAATATACTTAGTCTGGCTATAAATACTGTTTCAATAATAATAAAAATCATATCACATTTGAATTGGGAAACTTTCATTCTTATACGAATATTCATTGTGTTTTTTCAATTTCCGCCGATCGGAAATGCGCCAGTCATAAAATTGAGTCGAGTGTTAAAGTGAACCGAATTGCTGTGATAGCGTTACACAAAGTAGGTATGGAATCAAATGCAATTCTTGAAACTCCATCCGCTAGGTATTAATCGAATGTGTGTGTACAGAGTTATTAACAGGTATAATGAAACATCCTCTATTTGTGATAGAAAAAGATCTTGCCGATGACGTAGTATTGTAGGAACTGAACGGTTTTTTTAAGCGGGGCGTGAAAAAATATCTCACCAGGCCGCCATAGTGTGCTGTATTGACTTCACAAGGATGGTCACCACCACTTTTGGACTCCACTTATTGCCTTCCATGAGGCAGAGAGATTACATAGGAGTCATTATGGTATCATTATGGTATACATATATAAAAAAGCTCATGGAGAAATATGACAAAGACAGGAATGCTCTCTACACTTAATATTGTGAAACACTGCTTATCGTAACAGGAAATAAAATTATTTATTAGCCTAATGAATTGAAAATTAATTTAAACAAGACACATATGTTCAAAAAGGAACTAAAAGTTTTTCTCATAGAAAAACTGTTTATATTTTGTACATGCATATATCGCAATAGGGAACTCAAAATAATTGAATGATATCATTTTGTTAATAGGCACTTTATTTTTGAATTCATAATATTTTTGAATACATAAATATTTTTTTATTATGGGATAGGGGATATCGCAAACGTGCAGCTGGGTCACCTGATGGTAAATGATTACCGACGCCCTTGGACACCCGCAAGAGTTACAAGTGCGTTGCCGACCTTTCAGGCAAGAGTAGGCCAAAAAGCTTATGTAGAAGCGAACAGTAGTGGAGTGTCAATCATCCAGGTGATGGGATGGAAATTAAATATATATAACATAACTTTGTTTTATATTTTTAAAGCCATTTAGTAATATTGATTTTTATATTTCATTTAATATTTAAACAAAGTTGTAAACTATTGTTCTTGAATAAGTAAAAAAATTAAAAAAATATATTTTAACGACAATTATATTCTATATTATATATTCTCAAACCTCATTAGAAGCTCAATGCTCTATAGTAGTATCGAAATTAGTCAGCAGAGTAACACGCTAGCATTATACGACTTCAGTGATGGCATGGTGGGGTGTTAGGAGTGACTGAGGCATATTTTTTTTTAATACTATAGGGGGACAGACGAACAGACGGGTCACCTGATGGTAAGTGACACCGCCGTCCATGGACACTTGCAACTCAAAAGTCGCAAGTGCGCTGCCCGCCTTTGAGGGTGATGAGGGATGGGGATGCAGGGAGCGGAAAGAAGAAAGGAGGGATGAGGAGGTGGGAAAGAGGAGAAAGGAGATGAGGGGAGAGAAAAGAGGGGAGGGGAATTGGGCCTTCGGAAACCTCACTCAATTCGGGGAAATGCAACGCAAGCGTTACTTCACAACCGGTTTCTGTGAGGCCGTGGTATCGCACCGGTCGATCTGGTTCATTCGTGCCTAAGCATGGCTCTACCACTAAAGAAGTTGTGAAAAATGTGTCAAAACATCGTCATATGTGTCTCAAGATACGATTTTTGAGAAGTCAGTTGAGCTCCTTAACAAAACCACACCATAATCAAGAACGGTCCTTTCAGCAAGACTCAGTACGGGTTATAAATCTTGATCCACCCAAGTGTAGTTGGAAATGAACCTATCTGACTTAGTCACAGTCCAGTCCTCTCCATCCGGCTTAAGATTAATAGACAGTTTTAGAGAATATGGCATGCTCTCAACGCCATGTTAATTTGAAGTCCCTAAAACAATCCATAAGATTGGCAGTAAACATTTTTACCATGGAGAGAGTGTGTGTTTTTATTGTTAAATGGCCTCAACGTTTAAAGCACTGTATTGGTGATCATTTGGAATAATCTTTATATATTTTAATGCTGTTATATTAATGTATAAACTAACATATATTAGTGTATGAATTATTTATTATTAATTAAAAAAAATAAAGTTTTGTCTTGTAAATACACTTATAGCAATACTATATAACAAAGGTACCGTAAATGATACCGTACATGTTGAAATCTTTTAAACTGTTAAGGGTATGGCCATAAAACTGGATACATTCTGTTACTTTCATGCTACCACCCACGTATATTTTTTTCTTGACATATTTGACATTACATTTGACTACTGTGTAATTGCTTACGCTTCAACATATCTGACAAGGAATTAGACCGGATCCCTGTCATAACTGGCCCACGTAGTAGCTACGGAATTCCCTTAAACATAATTCTCCTTCTAACGAAGTCTGACAAATGTAAATTAAATACACGTTTTTTTTTTCTTTATAGACTATTTTATAAGTTCATACAAACATTTTGGTAGCTAATTACATATAAATAGGTCTCTTATAGTTTACAACTCCAAATTTACTCAATCCAGACTTCAGGTCAACAAACATTGTCACCAAATCAGTCTGATTGGATCACAGTTTGTTTGTCGATGCGTGAATAGATAGGCAAATTGAGCTAATAATCTAATTCGAGACATGATTATCGCAATGCGGTGTAATAGGTACTTAAATTGGCATATTATTGACGATGAATTGTTATTAAGCCTATGTTACCTACTAAATGTCAGTGATAAATCCAGTTAATTTTATGCAGATGTGTATTAAACACCCACATTAGAATATCGGTAACTAGACTACACTAACGTAATAGGGGGTAAGGCACTACTATCAACTTTTCATCAAGATATTTTTATAATCATTGCCACGGGTACAAAAAGATACGCATACGGTACTTCTCACTCAGTCAAAGACGAAAAAAAAAACATTTATTTCATACTGCTTAAAATTTATTTGCGCTACTTCAGTGTTAGATTTAAGCATATTTGGTGGTGCAGATTTGTCTTATAATTTCTAAATAGAATGAGTTTTTGTAATATTGACCTTAAACATATAGATGACATTTACGGAGCAGAAAGGATAGGTGGATGATGATAAACAATGACAAAATTTGTTTAAAAATTACCCATTGGCTTAAAAGCGACAAATTTGTTTAAAACATGTATAAGTGCCATAAAATAATTTTTATTTTTATTACGCAGCTTACATTACGCTGTATAAGTATACAATTATTAGTTTCAGGGATGTCTAGGGCACGCCATTATCGTGGCGGTAAGACCCGTTATGGAGAATTGGCTGGAGAGGCGACATGGTAGCCTCTCCTATCGCATGACGCATTTACTTACCGGTGATGCCTGCTTCGGGAAGTACCTGTATCGAATAGGCCGGGAGCCAACGTCTGTGTACCATCACTGCGGGGGCTGCTGCGAGGACATTGCACTGTACACTCTAGTGGAGTGCCCTGCGTGGATGCAGGAGCGTATGGACAGCCATAGGTATGGGTAGCATATCATTCTGCCACCTCGTTTTGCAAGGAGGTGATGCTCGCTTGTGGTGGAGGTGGCAGAAAGGGCACGGGAGAGGTCTAGTACTCTCCTATTCTGCAGAAGACGCACCAGACGCCGGAGAGCGCAAGCTGATTCCCGGCCTCCATAAGCGCTGGCCTGAGGGCGACGGATAGGGCTATCCGCCGCTCTCAGGCAAGATGGTGGCGCCGTATTCCGCGCGCGCCTCTTTGAATAGTGAAGCTACACCACAGCGGGTCGTCTTTTGTTCAATAGGCAGCCAGGTCTGCCAGGGTGCATAGGGATTTCCTTTCAAGGGTACACCTGAGACCCTGGCAATAGGACTATGTGACGGAACAGCGTGTGGTTTTAGTCGGTTCGAGTCCGACGTACAACCCTTCTAATCAAAGTAAGGTAATGACCCGTGGGGGTTTTCACATATAAAAAAAAAGTTCAGGGTTGTCTGTAATAGAAATTGAGTATCAGTGGAAATTATAAAAATAACTTGCTACCTTAAGTGAAGCATAATACAAAATTATATTTTAGGATATGTTGTCAATGCATAATATTAGATTTCCTTTTAGGTATTTGTATTGACGAGATGATACAATTATTTCACACAAAACGGACGTAAATCGTACTGATTAATGGCATTATAAATGTTGATAAAACAATATTAATGATACGCTTACTTTATTTACGATGCCTGTTAAGTCAATAAAAAAAAGGTATTTATTAATAATCTTTTTTTTTATTTTTTTTATGCGATAGGGGGCAAACGAGCAGACGGGTCACCTGATGGTAAGTGACTACCGCCACCCATGGACACCCGCAACTCAAGAATCACAAGTGCGTTGCCGGCCTTTTAGGTAGGGGTACGTTCTTTTCTCGAAGGTTTGAAGGTCGAAGCTCGTTGTGCGATACTTTTTGTCGTACCCTAAAGGCTCATCAAAATACACTTCTCTTTTCTCTCTTTTCTCTGTTACTCTCATTCTATCAGTAATTTAAAAATACAACTCCCGCACGATTATATTAAATCATTTCTGTGTAACGGGGGGCTCTCACAAAGAAACAGAACAACAATTTGAAGATTTCACAAAGTTTTGTCCCGTGTGAGCATCGAACCCAAAACACTCACACGTACTGGCAAGGTGAGCACTTCAACCACTGCGCTATCAGTACAGTCAACTATGGATCAGTATTGAACTATTTGCTATGTGTGTAATAAATAATTAAAAAGTATACAAATAAAATTCGCCGTGTGTGAGAGAGAGTGTAGAGTAGGGCCACCCTATATTTTCCTGTGGTAAAAGTAAAAAGACGACTAAGAGATTGGACTGTTATCTATCTGATAGTATATATTATGCTGCTTATACAGCCCCCGGTTACGGCATTTGCCTATTACGTAAGTCGGATTAAAATAAATATCATAGACCAAAATTGGTGGGCTTTGATTCGTGTGATATCCCTTCGGGGATGAAGGCGTGAACGTATGCATGTTTGCATGTAATTACTAGATAGGCCACAAAATGAATGTATTTCAAACAAAGTAAAAACCTTAGCACAATTTAGGTGTCAGTAGGATTCTCATAATGTATTATTTGATCCCATTCAAATGAAATCTCAGTCCAACAGTTCCGTCCATGTTAAACGAAGTGAAGTGGAAACCAATAAAGTGCTAGTGATTTCCCACGGGTAAGATTATATCCAACGTTTTGAAACTTCAGAGGTCAACCGTTTTGCTTTCAAAATCTAATTGCACCTTCAGGATACTGTTTTTGATAGCGAGACAAATTGGGTGTTTTTGTTTGATGTTTTATGCGGATCAGGAAATTGGTTCGAATTGGTTTAAGAATATCATATTCTTGAAATGTATCCAAAGTTTATTAATTATAAAGATGAATTTTAGGAACGAATAAACATTATTTCACACTTCCTGCTAATTGGTAATACGATTGAACGAAGAAGCAGATAAATTATGACCAAAAAATAAACAAATCTACAAACTGTTTAATATAACACATTGCAATAACTGTCTGTGAGACAGTTGACTGACCTATTCGTCTAAGGGTTAATGACCCTGACTGCTGCCGGAGGTCGTGGGTTTGACTCCCATACGGGACAATAATTTGAGTGATTCACAATTAGTTACCCGGGTCATTGTGTAATTCGTCCCTTACGACACAGGACTTATTCCTACTGCAGGAGCAGTCTTTTTAAAAAGAAAATAAAAAGAAAGTATCATTTATGTAAACCCATTCCAGGCTTCCAAGTGACGATCGAACCCCTAACCCCTATCTAAATAAACTGATAAAACACTGGAAGAAGTTTTAGAGAAATGTCTTCGGAAAGCAGTTGAAAGCTTTTCTATATCAAATTCTATTACGAAATTATAAATTATTTGAATATTTTATTTATTTATTTATTTTTATATTAATACAATTGTACAGCTGCTTTAAGCTTATAAAAAGACTTATGTGATAATGTGATATGTTGAGTACATGTAGGATTCAAATTTTCTTTTAAACAATATGATTATTGACTTGTTACAAAATGTTTTATTAAAATTTCAGAGAAAGAGTTGTCTACCATTTTTTTTTTTTACGTGTGGAAACCTCCTCGGGCCGTCATCCCACCGGGGTCGGTTCGATTCCGACACACCGTTAAGACCACACCGAATCGAACCGACTAAAACCATACGGTGTGCCGTACTGCGCCTGAAGAAAGAGGGGTCCGGGAACGGCTTTAGTAAGTCATCCGGACCTCTCTTAGCGCCTGCCCGCACTATGCGGGCACCAACTGCGGGTAACCTATCAATAACCCGTCCCGACCACCCGCGGCCACACTCAGGGTGGCATAAGGCGCTGGTAAGCGTGCCTCCGCCGCCCGATTTGCCGGATTGGGTCCGAATAAAAATCGTCCTCCCGGGCCCTCTCCGTCGCCTC
Source organism: Tyria jacobaeae (assembly GCA_947561695.1). Classification (NCBI taxonomy): domain Eukaryota; kingdom Metazoa; phylum Arthropoda; class Insecta; order Lepidoptera; family Erebidae; genus Tyria; species Tyria jacobaeae. The sequence goes on along the minus strand of OX387232.1, from coordinate 2,112,983 downwards.
CTTCTGCGAGATGACATCCTCGCAGAAGGTAGCGAACGCGGTAAAACTTCTTTCGCTACCGGCCATGGAGCGTACTACGGCCGGTAGCGAGAGATTCTGTCCGATGACTGCAGTGAGGGCCCGGCGATGCGTCACCCACGCAGAGCAATCCGCGAGCGTATGCTGGGCCGAGTCCTCACTGCAGTCGCAGTGGTGGCAGACGGGACTCAATTCCCTCCTAGCGACCGAGTGCAGGTACTTTCCGAAGTAGCCGTGCCCGGAAAGAACCTGCGTCAGTCGGAAGGAAAGAGCCCCGTGTTGCCGCCCTGCCCATTCGACGATGATTGCCGAGAGTTGTCTACCATGGTCCATAAATTGTAACATTTGTATGCCACTTTAGTAGGCAGTATGTTTGGATCTTTTGTTAATTTATAAAAAAAAAACGCGTTCATTCCAACGAGTAAACATGTTTCTCATATCTGTTGATCAATCTGTATATATGACGAGATAGTTACCCTGAAAAATATTAAAACTACTTCCAATATTAGTTGTGTCTACAGGCACAGTGATGACTTCACAAGAAGCATGAAAGAATAAATTTGCATATAAATCGAAAGGCCTTGGTGTGTCGAAACTTCTATTAGAGACTCGATAAAAAAATTTATTCAAACTTAAAGCAAAATGAAAATGAGTTGAAAATCCTTTGAACGTGGTGCCTAGAAAGTTTCCTATGCTTCGATAACGACTGATTAGGATCTAGATGATTTTGGACTTTGAAAGTTTATTATAATATTTAAGGAAATTGGGAATCGACAAACCTAGAGAGTGTAGTACCTACGCGATCATATTATGTATGTAACATTAGGTTAGTCGTCTTCTTTCCTCTACAGTACTACACGGTTTAGCTCTTCTTTCCTGTGCCGATCGGTGAAAGCCTGAAATTCACTACCAGCACACGTGTTTTCTTCCCACTTTGATCCCGAGTCTTTTAAGCTGGGCGTGAAAAAGAATTTCAGCAGGCCGCCATAATATGGGTCACTGTGCTGCATTGACTAGACATGCAATGAAGATGGTGACCACTACTCTTTGACTCTACTTATTGCTATCCATCAGGCAAACTGTAGTCACTATGGTAGGCTTACATAAAAAAAAGGAAAGTCGTTTGTATTAGTACGTGAGGCTTATATAAAAATCTAGAAATTTAGTTTGGCCTACTGTAGCTGCAATGCCTCCTTTCTTTGTATGATGAATTCGCTGGTTAGGATTCGGCTCTAAGGACCACTTTGTACAGGATGGCTCTAGCTGCTTCGATCACGGGTGCTAAGTGATACTTCGGAGTTAAGTCTTATAAAAGGATATTTTATTCCGAGACGTAACTCTAACTAGTGCTAATAACATGAGTAATGAGTGCCGTCTCAAGTCGGTTGATTGTACACTGACTCGTGTATGTCGCTCGGTTCTCAGGTGCAAGCATGTGTGACCTACTTGAGATAAATTTGGTGATATGTTCGATGAACATCGAACAACATTGCTGCTGCTATTAACTAAACTTCTGCAGTTTTTGTTGTCTACAATTTAGCTTACTTGTTTCATTTCAATTTAGGTACATCGTAAACTACGAATACATAGGTTTGCAATTTCCTTTGCCTTTGGAGCTGACAATGTTACACGTGGATAATCTTGAATTCAATTTACGAAATTCTTTGCAGTCGTTCCATTGTTTTATTTAGTTATCCGTGTCATCGAATTTTTTAAAACGTTTTTTTCCTTGTTCTTTATTATTTTTTCAATAGACATAAGCAAAAAGTTTATCTACTACTTTTGGTAATGTAGAAAAGGGAAAGTAAAATGATATTCAGACATTTAATGCCGAAACAGCAAATAACAGAAAATTGGACTAAAATTGAAAAGAAAATATCAAACAGATCCCAATTATTGACATTTTCTTTTTCAAAACCATTATACGGTTGAGCGAACAAATTAACCAATAGCCGTTTATTGACAAACGAAAAACTTTGTATACAATAAAGACATTTCTCTAACTTTGGACCCGGTCACTTGATACAGGATTCTCATCCTTAATTTCCGTACCTTAGAGATCTTTTTTTCCTAAACAATTAATTCAGAAATGGAATCTTGATGTATTTCCCTGGAGTTTACACGAATTAGTTTTGCAAGAATCCCATGTTTCCCAAAACAAATTAGTCTTCAAAAACTAAAGCGGTTTAAGGGTTTTGTTTGTTTTTCATGGCCGTGTGAATTGTTTTATGTCCAGATGATTATTTATGTATAACCTTAACAGCTGTTTTAAAGTTGTATCAAAATCAATAGATATTTATAGTTTTACAGTTAGATGTTTAACAATCTGTTAGATGAGTTCGTTATTTACAATTAAATATGGATCAAAAAGTGTTGAGACGTGGGTAGTGCACTGGGCGGGGCTTAAACCCACAGCTACTTGTTCGCAAGTCTTAGATATTACATTTTAGTTGGACATAAAATAGCCTTTACGAAACCATCATTTGTAAAAGGTTCTTTTAAAAGCTACTTTGAACTTCTGAAAATCGCGTTCACGAGAAACTAAAAAAATAATGTTATACAGTTCAAATAAACATGTCCTGTAACCTGTAGCACAAACGTGGTCCAAGATGGAAGCTGTTGAGCTTTCAATTAGTTCATCAAAGAATGCTAAAATCTGTTACCTCTTTTTATAGATTTACCTTCAAAAATACATTTAAGTATGTAACAATATTTTAAAACAACATTTAGATTTACCTACTGACAAAGAAATGTAATTGCGCTTTATGTCAGTAATAGAATGGACGAGCTTATAAAATAAAATAGTCTGCTACGCTCTCAGCGGTTAATAGTTATTGAACGTATGATTTAACCAATATACAATCTAAAGCGATTTGTAGGAAAGCGGCGGTAGCGTTTATAGCTAAGGCGCCTGACGAGCGATCATGTGGTGGCAGGTTTGAACCCCATCTAGTAAACTACCATCGTGAAACCACAGCTATCGTAATTAGCTTAGCTGAGGGGGTTAACCCACATTGCTAGTATTCCTTTCATAAAAGAAAAATTGTAATTGATTTGATGAAGTAAGATCCCACATACACAGTAGCTCACATACACTTACACTTACATTAAAGAAACTTCGGGAAAATAAAAAATAGTCTAAATTGTTGTGTGTAATCCATGTTTCTAGGTTTTTTAATGCTTTTGTGTTTTTTTTCTGTAGTCCATTTATATTTCAAGGGGCCAGAAGTCCAAAACATAGGGTACCCTATGTTGGGCTTTTAACTTCCTCATTTTTTTTTGGTCATAAAGCGCTAAAAGTTTCATATACATATATTTTCGTCGGAATTAAATATACCATTATTATTATGTACTTATAACTTTCTTTATTTTCATATTTATGTGAGACTCTTCTTGTAAGTGTTAATATATTATTAAATAAAAATATATTAGTTATGCTATTTGCAAATAAGCCAGCAAACCCTTTAGTATCCTGTCATACACACACAAATGTAATTTGGATGTTTTTTTTTTCTCACTATTTATTCACTACGAAATAGACAATAGTTTAAAAATATCACCATAATCATCAGCTCATCATCTTCTACTATTATAGAAAGGCCTCTTCCAAATTACGTTGATCTTTGATCGATCGGTCGATCTCCGTTGATCGCATCTGGAGTCTTCACCTAAGATATCTTCTACATCTTGCTTTTTATCATATTTTTCTGTAACTACCGGCCTGTTATCATCAACTACATAAGGTGACACATAATGTTGATATCTTCTCGCTCTACTAACTTATACTGCTGTCAGAGCAAGATGAAAGAGAGATAAGCCGGCTTCCGTTTCCCGTTGCCGTCGCGCAGAAGCCTTGACGCGTTGATATGTGGCTCTGTAGGAAATGACACCAGTTTTGAGTTTGTTTATCTGAGAGAACAATAATAATAAAGACAGTTTTTTCCTTTTGTCCTGTTTTTTATGGCTTTTGGAAATAAAAATACAAAAGAAACGGGGGGATTAGTTTACACAGGTTTTTATTGAAAAAGGAATATTATTATACTGTCGAATTTTAATATGTTACTTTAGGTAACGCTGATGATAGCTCACGGAGATAAGTTGGCAGGGCACACTTTTAAATCCTGTACGATACGTACTAAATTACACTCACATATTTTGTTATTGAAAACAAATGAAAGAAATTAGATTTACAGATTACGAGTGTCTTATGAGAATTACAAAAAAAAAAAAAAAATGCTCGTATAATATATTATCTCGTAAAAGCATAATTGCTTAAGTAGGTTTAAACTATGACCACAGTGGCTGCTGGTCGCAAAAGAAGTGGCCAACATTTTTAGGGGTCCTCCTACATATGAACATGTATTTCTTCATTTAAAACGTAAAAAAATATAAGTGTGTGTAATTAGAGGTAGAAAAAAATGAAAATAAAAAGGTAACATAATTATAAAATATTTTCAGGAGTTAAAAATAATAAAGCAATAATTTCGATGCAAAGAGTTTTCTTGCACTTCTGGTCATCTTTTCATCTCCTATTTTATGGCACACTGCTCATCGCATTCGTTAAGGTAGCTTTTCAGAGACAAGGTCAATGCCGTCTTTTTACAGTCATATCAATGTTTGAAGAAGAAAGACTTAAGAAGTTATTTCACTACCTGAAGTAAACTCTGGCAATACTACGACGAAATAATAATTAATTAATTGGTTCACCCTTAGCAAGGATATGCAATCGCCAGGAATTTGGCTAAGTCAGTCATATCATAATAAGAAAAAGAAAGACAAAACCACGACTGATTCTTGACACAAATCCCAATTTTATTGAGCACTCTAGATTAATACAATGCAGAATATTACCAATTTTAGAAAAAAAATATTAGGACCAAATAAAATGATGCCCCACATCGCCCAGCACCATGTCACACCAAGCTGCCGGTAAAGGTTTGGTTTGGTTTTGTCGAACAAAACCTTATCCCGAACTGCAGTTGTTTCAATCTTAATGGCTTATTGGTCTTGTCTTAATAATAATATAGTAATAATATATTCTTTACTGTACACCAAACAAATACACAGAAACAGAATAATATAAAAGAACAAGAAATGTACAATGGGCGGCCTTATCGCTAAGAAGCAATATCTTCCAGGCAACCTTAGGATGGACAGAAACGTGATGAAAGGCGTGGGTTTTGGTGTAAAAATATAAAGTGGAGCTTCATGGATTGCATAAATATAATGACGTTTGTATATTTAGGTGTATCATACATACATACATATATATACATATATATATATATATATAAATATAAACAAGATATATATACCTACATACTTAAACATTTACATAGATTACTTAATTATATCTATCATAAATTAAAAATTTATATATGATTGATGTGCTGGATTATTCTAGCAGATAATGTTGCATTACCATTTTTTTGAATGATGCTAAAGTTCGCGCTTGTTTGATAGATAGTGGTAGTGCATTTCAAAGGCGTGCGGCTTCAATAGTAAAGGATTTTTCGGCGAACTTTGTAGAATGCACTTGAATTTTGAAATTTTCAGATGATCTCAAGAACCTTGAATGTGTGTCACAGAGGAACCTAAAACGTTCTTTGAGGTAAAAGGGAGTGAGGGGATTGAATAGTATATTATAAAGTAGAGACAGGATGTGAGTATTCCGCCGAAGGCGAATTGGGAGCCACTTGAGCGAATTGCGATATTTTGAAATATGATCATATTTGCGTAAACCAAATATGAACCTTATGCAAAAGTTTTGATGCCGTTCAAGCTTATTGAGTTGCTCCTCAGTGAGATCGAGATAACTGGCATCAGCATAGTCTAGTATTGGAAGTAAGAGTGACTGTGCAAGCGAAATCTTTATAGCGATTGGAAGAAAGTTCCGTAGTCTTCGTAGGACCCAGCTGCAGCAAACAATTTGCGACTAACCTCTTGTAGTTGTGGGCCCCAGGATAAAGTTCTATCAATTAATATACCCAGATTTTTTACACTATCACTAATATACAGCGGCGTACCATTGAAAATTGTTTGAGGCAATTGAGTAAAATCGATTTGAGAAATCATCCTAGAACTGCCCACCATGATGCTCTTAGTTTTAGCAGGGTTACCTGGAGACCATAGTTAACACTCCATTCACAAATACGTTCCAAATCCCAATTTACAACAGAAAAGGCTTCGTGTATTCTATTAATTGGCGCGTGAGTATAAATTTGAAGATCGTCTGCGTAAAGGTGGTAGGATGAAACTATTCTTTTGGATATTGTGTTAATAAATATAACGAAGAGTAAAGGACTATGTAACTCCTTGTTCTATGTCCAATCTGTTCTTCTTTGGAATGCGCTCCCACTCGAAATCAGGATGTCTACAAACCGCTTCACGTTTAAACAGACGGTACGTGATCTCCTGCTCACTGAGTTGGCTTAATTGTCGCATAATTTTTTTTTTCTCGTTCTTAAACGAGTACAAACTAGTAAATATAACACAATTATTTTATATTAATTACTGTACTTTTCTTCGGTCATCGGTCAAGAATTGGTTGATCCATTGTAGCTGTTTCTTTTTACAGATCTGTTCTGAAACCGAAGTAATACTAACTGAGTTCAATTTTATTAGTATATTTCAATAATGCTTTGTCTACTCAAGCTGTAATCATAAATGTAAAAAAAAAATACTATAATGTTTTTCATTAGCAATATACGCTGTATTTTAAATAAGAATTTAGTCCCAATGAAGTAAGCCTGGTAGCGCCGTTTCTCAAAGATGGTAATAATTTGAAGTGGACAGTATTTGAATAAAATGGCTATCTGTTACATTAATTAATAAAAGGGTAGGGAACATAGGACTCAAAACTCGAAAATTTCAAAGCATGTTACCACTTTTTCCTGGCAGTGTGAAGCACTTGTTGGTTTGGCGGTACTGTGCGATGTTCAACACGATCTTTTGTCACCAATAAACACTTTATTACTTAAACTTTCAATGGAGCGTGGGCACCCGGTATTCCTAGGATCGTGGCGGCGTCGGGGCAGAGTCCAACACAGAAATCGAAACTATACTAAAACTTTTCTCCATGCAACAAAGTCATTAAACTATATTTAACTGAATTTCAGCAATGTTTTAGATATAATAACTGCCAATAGACTAAATTCAATATGGCGCAACCTAAGCCTATTACCATTAACCGGGCATTTTGGGATATAAAGAGGATTTTTTTAGTACATTGGACAAGAAAGGAAAGATAGTACGGAAAGAAACAGGTTTCAAGCATTTCTACCTTCTAATTGGCAAAATGGGGTTTTATAAAAAGGTTTCTAAGTTCCATTACGGCGTGATTGTATCTGATATACAAAATTTTTGTCATATCATTCAAAAAGTGTCTTATATAATATATATGGAGAATTTTTCAGTGTGACATAATTATTACTCTTCAGAAAACTTGTGGTAATATATAAGTTTTAAATCAATTTAGTTCAATCATGACAGATACGCAGATTGGAAAATTAAATAACAAATCTAGGACTCAAACTCTATTTGGAGTTCAAAAATGTACGCTTTTTAAGTGTCACATGGTCGCAAAATTGACCAAATGCGGATAATTTACAAATATATGTATATTTATTTGAAGAATAAAACGGATGCTATTTTAGAACCAGTTTTCTTTGTTGCAAAACAAGAAAATAAAATACAGCGCTCGAGACATACTTGAAAACAAAGTATTTTTCCATGTAAGGTGAACTTGCCCATTGTCGTCCCCGATACCAAGCTTTTAAGGTTATATTTCGCTTGTTACTTTGACGTGTGAGGGTAGAATTTCTAAGCACTTTACATGACTTCTTTTGAAGTTTTGTAGCAGTTAGTTAAACTGACTATTATACTATTGGTTTTGTGGTTAGTGACCCTGGCTGTGGACACACGAGACAAAAATTGATGTGATCCACAAATTGTTGTACCTAGCCTGGGTGTTTTTTTGTGTAAACCGTATGTATCCACCATACCATATTTGTGAAGTGCACCGCGATGCACTGCGGACGCACGGCGGCGACGGCTGATGGACGGCGGAAGTCACTAACCATTGCTCCCAATTCCAAAGAAAAATCATTTGAAATTATTTACTTAAAGTTTCTAATAATTTGTTAAATGTAAAACTAATAAAAAGCAGCTATGTTATATAAATATATATGATGTGTTCCAAAAATGTTACCAAAAAATAATGGTGTTCTAAAAAATATGCACTGCAAATTAAATTATGATTCCAACAGCACAATTTGCAAAAAAAGTTTATGGCCTACCATTTAAACTATTACGTATTTCATTACTACTGCTTTAGGAATAATGACATCAACCAACCGTTATTGAATAAGTATAGAGTGGCAGCCTTATTGAATTGAAGTCTGGCGAAATATCTCCTTTGTTAAGTATAAGCCGCTCATCCAGTGGGTGTTATAGAAGGTGACGAAAGGATTGGACTGTTATCCATCCAATACTATGTATATACTTTACACAGTACCCTGGTGACGGCCATAGACTTGTCCCCTGTAAATTAGGTGGGAATAAAATATAAATAATTAAAAATAAAATAATGATTGGCAAAATTTGGGCGTTTGAAGCGTCTCTGTCTACCCTTCCGAGGATATATGCGTGAGTATATGTACTCTTATAGGTATGAATGTTTCAGCAACGACTAATTTGTGTGTTTATCTATTTTGCCGTACTTTTTATTTTATACGGAGCAAAGTGCTGAATTAAGATTATTGTAATTGTTTACAGGACACTTCCAACCGATTACTATGTGATATTCTTATTTGATTGTAGCAATATAAGTAGGAACAGGTGGATAACTATAAAATACGATGGTCATACACAGCCCATAACTGATCTTATAACCCTGTCTCTAAACCCCACGCCGCGTGCATACAACACTCATCCAAGCGAAAGAGTTTATCTAGACGTCTGCGTCCCGTTGTACAATGGATTGCCTAAAAGCAATTTTTATGGGTATTTAATATAGAATTTTCTACGAGGTTATTAGTACTTATAGCCTTCCTGATAAGTATTAATGAGCTATGAAGTTCTTGAAATAGGAACTTTTAAGGACTAGAAATTATAAAAAAAAATAGAAGGAATATGGTGTGAATTGTTAATACAGATAGCGTATAAGTTGCTTAATATCGATTTAAGATACCTAAAAGAGTCGCAAGAACCAAAAGTTGCCAGTTATAGTCTTAAACAAAGCCTTACACTTTTTACCCGACTGCACAAGAAGAGATTTTTTGAGTGTTTGTGTATATTTGCATGTACATAGATATCTATGTAAGTATGATGTTTTCTTGTCACTGCCTAGAAATTAGATGGCGCGGAGGGCGGTTTAATGGATTATGACATGTGAGGTGTCAGTTGAATTGCTTTGATAGTAGGAGCGACATGCTCGTAGGTATAAAAAAAAAAAAGTTTTATTTAAATTTTTTTTTTGTCGCCTTATCGTCGTCTATCGTTTTTTAAACAATAACGTTAAAGGTCGTCATGGTTAAGAAAAAAAAAAAAAAGATCAGAACACTACAGATTAGAGCAGGCATTGAACTTATTACGGGCTATTGAAACATCATATCACTTTCATTCCCTCACCAGTAAATTGAACAAGCAGCAGTACAAAATAAATGTTGTCGGACAAAGCGCACAGAAATTTCACTATGGCTAAATGAAATTGCAACGAACTCTTCAAAGAAAACGATTCTATAAATTTAACTTTATCTAATAGGTATAGTACTGTCCAATTTGCTTTAATATGACAGCAAACTGAACAGTACTTTACCTTGGGCAAATTCATACATATCTTCAACATGTTCGAACTTCGAGTTCCAAGCGAACGTGAGATTACAAACTGTATATATTATTGCTACAAATTCCTGAAATTCAGCTTTTGACATCGACAGGACTGCTAAATGTAATATAAAAATATATGCAGAATACCTCAGTACGTATTTTTGTTTGTCTTGGATTTTCCTTATGGAAATTTTTGTAGTAGCAGTGAGAATTGGGGCTCGTTTTCATCATTTCTGATAGAAAAGGCAATCCTCCGCCTGTTATACATCTCTATAAATACTTAGAAGGTATTCCAATACGTTCCGAAACTGATATAAGAGTCGAGTAAAACCACGCGCACCAGTTTATTTCCAATAAACTCGACAAACGTTCACAGAAATCTGAAGCGAGACTCAATTTCTTTCTGGAATTTTCCAATATCATTATATTGCATTCGAAAATATTGACTTAAATATGTACATACATTCACGAATCTCAGTTTCTTTGCTTTTACATAGAACATAATTCTTCGTCTTACTTATTTGGAAGATAATTGATAGTTTCTAAAATTCATCGTGTCATGTGATTGCGGCAAGCCAAGGTTCAAGCTGAAAGCTATCGGCCGCGATATTTCATCAACAGTCTTCATGTTTAGTACCATAAATTTTATTCATCGGGTATATCAAGGCAAGGTGCTATATGGGAATTTTTTTAATAAAAAAAAAAGCGCTTATAACTACTATACAGTGCCGTGCGTAAGCATGGCTCTCCCACGGTGATTACTATTGATTTAGTACACTCTAGACACTGTTTTTTTTTTATAATATAGAGGGACAGACGAATATAAACGACGACCTCAGTCAGTCAGTCTCAGTTAAATATAATTATTCGTTAGTTTGAGATACTTTTCTAAATAACTGTTTATTGTTTATTATAAGTACCATTAACGCAAATTGACAGATATTCGAATATGGTGAGTGATATTTATTTGACACAATTAATTTACTTAAACTTTAAATAACGCAAGGTCTCTTTCGGAACACCGCCATGGGACCTGGATGCAAATTCTCTAGCTGCACGACGTTTTCAACGCGCGCCTGACTAAATATGAGGGGGGGGGGGGGACAGAACCCCATATTGGGGTCATACACATCACATCACACATCACACATCATATTGGGGTCGCCTTGCTCAAAAGGCGGCCAGGTCTGCCGGGGTACACAGGACTTCCTTTCTAGGGTACACCTGAGGCCCCGGCAATAAGACCCGTTGACGGAACACTGTGTGGTTTTAGTCGGTTCGAGTCCGACATACCACCTTACCCATTAGCCCCATTAAGGTGATGACCCGTGGGGGTTTCCACACAAAAAAAAAAACTTTAAATAAACCAAATCGTTCAAACGGGTATTAATGTAACTGTGGGTATTTTGTAATTAGAAGCGCATAATATGATATCGGAGATCTCAGTATTAAACTCTTTGGAAAACGCTAAAAAATCTAATAAAAGCGTGTTAAAAATTGTATTTTTAACACGCTTTTATTAGCTTCATACGTATGTATGTTAGTGTGAATATTAACTCGAAATTTGGCATATCAAGGACCGATGACAATTCAATATTTTAAACAATTAGACCGTTGTCCTTACTAGGATAATCAGGATTAGCAATTTTTTGTTATCCTAAAACTGGTAGTGTCTTTGCGCCAAGACCGAGAAGAAAAACTACCAGGCGCACCGTTAATCATTTCTCAGATAAGTTAGCGACTTTGTATAAGACGAAAAAAAAAACTTTTATAGAAAATCTAACAAAAAAAAAATAAAAGTTAATAAAAACTAAAAACATGCTTTTATGGAAAACCAAACTAAAAAATGGTAAATAAATTTTAATAAATTTGAATTAAGAATAGTGAAAAAACTTTAATAAATATAAATTAAGAATAGTGCGTTGCCGGCCTATTAGGAAGGAGTACGCTCTTTTCTTGTAGGTTTTCTTTTCTTTTACTGTATAAGAAAGAAAAAAGAAGAAATATATTTTAAAAATATTTTTAAAACAAGCATTTCTTAATGAGAGTCAGGTTATATTTATCATACAGGTTCAAACAGGTGTATAAAAATTATAGTTTTAATGAACATCGAGAAGCGGGTCAAATTAAACGTCCGTGATGTGACCCGAACAAACATACATTGCAAGTTAACTAAAACCTTGTAAAAATTGAATATCATATTTAATTATTATTATAATCGATTTCTGGTTCCACTGAAACGCTGTTCTCTTAAGTCTCGAAGTGACGTGACGTGAAGTGAGGATAGTTTAATAATTCACGACCGAACTTGTTCTCCGTCGTTTGCGCCGCACAGTCGCCATATTGCATTGAGCTGACCTGATGTTACTTTTAAAATTAATTCGGAGGTAGTATTTTTGTTGTTGTGCTACTACAAACATATTATATAAGTGTGGTGACTGAGGATCTATTAAAGTGCGTGAGTGAGTGTGCTTGGATTTTACTATATGTCCTAATATCATCAGGCTTTCGAGGTAGGTAGTGTTCCATTACCCTCCGAAAGATTATAGATACGAGCGGTTCCAACTCACAAATATTTCAAAAACGGTTCACAAAATTCGCTAGTTTTCAATCCGACATATTTACAAACATAATTGCCTTTCAAATTGTATTTTATGGGTAACAGTTCACAATTGATCATTGCTATAACAATAGTTTGATAACCTTCATAACAAGGTGCAGTACACTTAATTAACTCAAGTACTCAAGGCGTTATGCCTTTTTAAAAATCGATCTTTAAATATTGTTGTATATAATTATATCATTATATAGGCACGGCACTTCTAACTGTAAATTGTCCATAAAATGCAATCTGAGGCTTCGTTCGGATATAATATATTTCTGTCTTGACTTAGATTATATAATTTAAATAAGCAGGAGTTATTTAGAAGGACAAAAAGTAAAACATGTTGTTTGACATATCTTCCATCAAACTTCACATTTTTTATCCACTATTAATTTGTGTAGGTAATCGCAACTTACGCATACAAAATAGTTGTCATACGTACGATTGATTTATAAATAAACACAGTTCACAAAACTAAATTCAACGATCAACCGAGCTAATAAAAATGATCGATCTTTGTTGTCAACCACAAATTTAATAGAAAAATAGTGCCTATATTATATTATGTATATTTGATGAACAACGTAATACAATCATAGATTAAGTTCACTAACATTGTGTCTCATAGGTACAGATCTACCACTTTTATAAGTAGCTATATACGTTTGCTCAGAGAAGCGCTACCAATCGCCAACTAAAACCGAATTTAAACATGAAGTAAATACAGACCTTGTTGCTTGTTAAAATTTTAAATTCAAGAACAACTGAGACTCTCGCTCTTGTGCTCTTTAATGTTGAATCAAATGAATACAATACCAGCGGTCACCGGCGCCGGTTCGCTTTCCGAGCTGTGACATATTTTTGCGGATAGATATATCTAAGTTTAGATATTACTATATATGACTTGTATGTACAAAAAATATATCCACTTAAAAATACCACACCATACTATAAGAATTTTGTAACTTATCATCAGGTGACCCGTCTGTTTCTGTGTGTTTCTGTAAAATATTATTAAAAAAAAGTTATGAAAAGTTCTGATGGCGATGGATAGAGATATTATGTAACTTGAAATACTTTTAGTGGACACTTGGGAATGAGATAGAAAAAATTGACGGAAATTCTGACAGGAAAGGAAGACTGGAAAGAGAAGGAAAGAGATTTAGCTTATGTAGATAGATTGGGAAAGTATAAGCAACGGCTCAAGCAAATCAGGGTCGCAAACCTATAACTCGCACGGGCTGGTCTGGACTGGTGGTAGTCCGAACTAAATGTTAAAATATAATTGCTATTTTTCAATTCAATTCAAAAATAAGGTACTCACATAAGTTGTATGATTATATTGTATGTGTATTCCTGCAGTTTATGTCAATGATACTAAGTCATTTTTTCTCTTTTTATTACGTAGGTAATAATATGTATAACAGTTGTTTTTTTAATATTTACTACTTTTAATACTATTATATTCTTGCAACTACCACTTTCATTTTATTACACCCGAAACTTGACTGGCAGAGACTGCATAAGACATTAAGTCCGCCTTTTTACAATATGTGCATGAAGTTTATTAAATAATAAATAAATAAATTATTAGTTTAGGTCAATGTTCACCTGCTTATAATTAAAAACAATAATAAGTGTCAATTATACGAGATAGAATATACCAGAAATGCCGAAAACTATGAAGTACCTGAAGGTTTAATTATAGCAACTCGTAGTTATGTGTTAAGTTCAAATTAAACTAAAAGTTATCAAGTAATTTTTTATGATGACAAAAAATAATCCAAATAGACAATAAACAAGAAAATAGGTCTACCTCATCCTATCCCTAACGTATCGTAGAAGGCGACTATGGAATTGGATTCTTATATTTCAGACAGTATGTACATATAGAGTCACACAGAGCCGGGACGATGGCAATAGACTTGTCCTTATTCCATAAGTGGAACTAAATTATTATTATCAAAACGGGGGCTCTGCTTTTCAAACAGTTATTTACCTATTGAAAGAGAACATCGTAATTTTTTTTTTTCTAGAAAGTTAATAGAGTGTACCTACCCGTACTGTCATAGTTACCTTTGTCTATTCCGCTCGTAATGAGTGCTAGTAAATGCTTATCAAATGCAATCAACCTCCTGGTTGTCATTGAATAAGCTCTACTTAATTTGGGATCAGAGGGCCGTGAGTAAGATTTCTGAAGCTATTAGTGATTACTTTTAGTGTTAGTGCTGACACAGTAAAAGATACCTAACTTGCCTTTGCTTTCCCGTATTGATCCTGACTGATAAGTCCGTGCTTCGGGTCCGTACCGTGCTAAGGTTTCAATGGATTCAATGTTCATCATCATTCTTAGATGCCATTTTTAAATTTTATGTAATTTATATAGCTATTCTTAAGTGCGTGCGTGCTTAAGTAAGTCTTTTGCAAACATGATTTATAAGCTTGTTGCTACGCTTCTCAAACATACAAAATATGATGCTTATATTCTTAATGTTAAACTAATTATTAACTACTGAACTATGTAACTAGGAATAATCTATCGCGAACAATGCAGGCAAGTAATACAAAGTCTTATATCTTCACGAGGTAAAGTTATAATGGAAGGAAATTGATTATATCGAGGATCGTTATTAAGTTTGTTCTTATAATATTACTCTTATTTTTTCGGAGCCGGAGCTAACGAAGGGGTGGTATGTCGGAATCGAATCCACTAAAACCACAGGGTGTTCCGTCACAAATAGGTCTATGCAAGGGACCCAGGAATACCCTAACAAGGAAGCCTCCAGGCACTATTAATAATACCCTACTGCTTACACTGAAAGTAATCACTGTACAATAGAATAAAACACACTTAGTAACATTACTGTCAACTCTGATGAAATTAAATTGAGCTTGGTTTGAAAATAAACTAAAAACGATTCAAAGTAGTACACGTTTCAATGCACTACCCGCTAGAGTAATTTATTTAATTTATAATTTTTAAAATAGCAATTGAAAAATATTTTTGAAGACAGATAGTTAAATTATAACAACAGATAAGCTACTGGAGTGACATTTTCATAGTGTTGATGTTGAAAATGATTGTAAGTTTTTGTATCAAAAGACGCATTAGGGATAAGTCCTTTGTTTTTTTTTTTATACTATAGGGGGACAGACGAACAGACGGGTCACCTGATGGTAAGTGACAACCGCCGTCCATGTACACCCGCAACTCAAGAGTCACAAGTGCGTTGCCGGCCTTTTAGGTAGGAGTACGCTCTTTTCTTGAAGGTTTAAGGTCGTATCGGTTTGGAAATACGGCAGGCGACAATTTGTTTCATAAGCTGGTTGTGCGAGGCAAAAAGCTTCTGGAGAAGCGCACAGTGGTGGAGTGCCAATCGTCCAGGTGATGGGGATGGATATTTTGTCGCGTAGAACGATGGCGGAAACCAGCAGCCGGTATAAGTCCGAACAATTCCTCTGAACACTCCCCATGATACAAGCGATAGAGGATGCAGAGTGAAGCTACATCTCTACGCAACGCCAAGGTGTCAAGTCGATCAGAGATATCTTGGCAGTCGATGATGCGAGTCGCTCTCCGTTGAATGCGGTCAAGAGGGAGAAGTTGGTACTGGGGTGCACCTGCATAGAGATGAGAACAGTATTCCATGTGCGGCCGAACCTGCGCCTTATAAAGTTGCAGGCGGTGGGCCGGAGTAAAATACTGTCTCGATCTGTTTAGCACACCAAGCTTCTTCGAGGCTAATATGGCCTTACTCTTAAGTGACCGCGAAACTGGACTTCGCTTGATATATCGACGCCAAGGATTCCGATACTGGCTGATGCAGTTAGGGAAGTGCTCTCAAATTGAGGTGATACGACCAATGGCATCTTTTTAGCGGTGAACGCGCAAACCTGTGTCTTCGTGGGGTTAAACTGGACTAGGTT
Source organism: Tyria jacobaeae (assembly GCA_947561695.1). NCBI lineage: Eukaryota > Metazoa > Arthropoda > Insecta > Lepidoptera > Erebidae > Tyria > Tyria jacobaeae. Next base: position 2,096,605 of record OX387232.1, on the reverse strand, counting down.
AAGTCGACCCCAATCTGAAACTTTTGATAAAGAAGTTTTGATTTCAGACACAAGTTTGGATCGGCTTTCGATGACGTTTACCCTAGAAATGTTAGCGCGGCCGGTGTAAAGGGCATCACTCATGCTATCGTCCGCATAGCAATGGATGCTGCTAATCTGCAGCATGTCGTTGATATGCAGAAGAAACAGCGTGGGTGATAGCACACAGCCTTGTGGGACACCAGAATTCACAAACTTGGAGTCGGAGCATGCACCGTCAACAACGACCTTGATGCTTCTGTCTGTAAGAAAACTGGTGAGCCAATTGCACAGTTTCTCGGGAAGCCCATAGGAAGGAAGTTCCGCAAGGAGGCCTTCGCCACGTCCAAACTAACGGCCAACGCTTCCTCCTTGGTCTCGATCGCCTGTGCCCACCGGTGAGTCAAGTATACGAGAAGATCACCAGCTGAACGACTCCGACGGAAGCCGTATTGTCGATCATTGAGGAGCTGGTGGTCTTCTAAGTACCGGAGGAGCTGGCAGTTAATAATGGATTCCATTATCTTGGAGAACAAGGAGGTGATGGCTATGGGTCTGTAGTTGGACGGATCCGAGTGATTTCCTTTTTTAGGGATTGGATGCACTAGAGCTGTCTTCCATGAGTTCGGGACTATGCCAAGAGAATAGGAAAGCCGATAAAGGCGCGTTAAAACCGGTGCCAACTCTGGAGCACACGTCTTCAGCACGATAGGAGAGATTCTATCGGGCCCACTCGACTTGAGAACGTCGAGGGAAAGAAGCGCTTTACGCACTGCCCTTTGTGTAAACCGGACTTTCGGCATGCGGCTCTCGCACTGCGGTATGGTCGGCGGTGCGTTTCCCCCGTCGTCCAGGGTCGAGTTGTACGCAAAGAGTTTGCCCAGAAGATCGGCTTTTTCTTTAGCGTCGTGGGCCAACGTATTATCTCCCATGTGCAGAGGTGGAAGGGATGGCTTACAGAAGTTCACATGTATGATGGATGGCGTACAGAAGGACAGCTTTGGCAAGAGACCAGAATGCACGAGTTCCGGAAGGGAGACTCACTAGTCTCTCGCCAATGCTGCCGATGTGAGCCGACTTCGCCCAAGCAATTACTTTTTTGAGGGACCTGGAGGCAAAGTTAAATTGCTTCTTTAATGTGCTGGTCTTTACATCCCGTGCTGTCTCTGCATTAGCCCATGCTTGGTAACATTCCTGCTTTCGGCGGGACGCCGCTTTGCAGGTTCGACCAAACCAGCGCTGGTACCCCCCATGGGTATCCTTTTTGTTAACAGCGCTATCATTAGGGGGGGTGGGGGATTTTGGGTCTCCGGAGACCTCACTCATTTCGGGGAAATGCAACGCAAGCGTTACTTCACAACCGGTTTTCTGTGAGACCGTGGTATCGCACCGGTCGAGCCGGCCCATTTGTGCCTAAGCATGGCTCTACCACATTGAAAATTATTCCTTCACGATTAAAGTGAATGATAAATTATTTAATTTTTAACTTCTCAAAGCTTGTCAAATTACAAAATCTGAACCTGTTATTTAGCTAGAACTATTGTATAACCTACTTTCTTATTTCTACTAATTCGAATGGTCATGGTTTATCTCAATGAACAGCATATTACGTCACCAAACCATCCAATGCTTGACTAATAGCTAATACCATTAGGCATTAAGTCCGCCCCGTACAGTGTAATATTCAGGAAGTATTAAATTATTAAATACATATATTATTATATGACTTTACAGATGACTCTAATTAAATTTTAAATTTCGTACACCACTGCTATCGTTTGCCTTTTTTATAATAAAAACGGCCGTACCCTATGTATCGAGTCTATAAATATTGTTACTATTGAATGTTGGTCTAGTGGTTAGGGACCGTGACTTCTAAGCCAGAGATTGTAGGTTCAATTCCCAGACAGGACAAATATTTGTGTGATGAGCACCCGTATTTGTTCTGTGTCTGGGTGTAATTTATCTATAATATGTATGTATATAGAAATGGTATGTTTAACAGCAGACTGATTATCATAGTACAAACTCTGCTTAGTTTGGGATCAGATTGCGTGTGTGGGATATCTTAGGTTTAATCAAGTTTTGTGTATAAAAATTAAGCAATTTGAAACACAAAATCAAACATGTTTTTACAAAATTATTAATAATGATGATTTAACTGATGCTGATATAACTATCAATTTTATCAACACGAAACACGTTAAGAAACCAATGATCCTAAAACTATAAACTGTTGCAACCCAAAATTTATTAAACGACATTTTTTAGACCTTTGAAATCCTTTCTCGTTCTGTAAGTATTTTAACTGGCGGAGTAATCTCATTTAATGGCAGAAGTTCGCTCGTTAATGTCAAATAGCTACGATTGTTATGTGGGGACCGCGCCCGACCCGGCCTTAGATGAAGGTGGATACTTTAGACGATGGCCCAATATAAAATACTGAGATTCGTCTCAACTTTAGTTTATATAAAGTTATTCTGTCTGATGGTCAGACACTCTCCTTATATTGTAACAGCGGTAGGGCCATGCTTTGTCACGAAAGGGCAGGCTTGACCGGTGCGATACCACGGCCTCACAGAAAACATGTTGTGAAAACGCTTGCGTTTCATTTCCCCGAAATGAGTGAGGTTTCCGAAAGTGGAATATTCCCTTTCCCCTCTCCCCCCTCTTCTGTTTCCTAACTCATCATCCTCTCTCTCTTGTTTCCCCTCCCCACATTCCCAATCCCTTATCACCATCAAAGGAGGCTGCGCTCTTACTATTATTGAGTTGAAGGTTTCCATGGACGGCGGTTGTCAGTTACCATCAGGTGACCCGTCTGTTCGTCTGTCCCTCTATTGCATAAAAAAAAATCGGGATAGTATTTATAAAACTATAAATATAAGTAAAAATTTATAAAACAGGATTGCATTGCATTGAAATCGTTTACCCTATGTCGCTGTCACTGTTAACTCGATTTAAATGACTCCTTACATATCGACTTCCTACAGGCCGTTTATGCGTGACGCAGAAGCATCATACGCACATACATTAAAAAAATATAACCAAGCTTCTTGCATAGTTGGTACAAAAGGTACCTTGTGTCCTATTCTGTACCCCTAGGCAAAGTGTTTTTGCAAAATTTTGTGATGATCTAGATTCTTATCGTAACGTTTTGAAAGATCGCAAAATTGTATAAGCTGAAGATTTTTGTGAATAAGTGACCATTCACGTTTAGGGTTAATCACCAATAAAACAATAAAAAAACTTCTCTTCTCTCTAATAAAGAAAGTATAAGAACATATAACTTATTATTAAACCTATTTTTGCGCTATCATTATCACGAAATTTCTCTCCCACTATTAAAATGACTAAAATAACATCTCACAGGTCGAAATCGTGTTATAAGAACATAGCACATACATACATTACATAAGTATATATATATACATTCGAAAAACAGCCCCATTTCTTGCGTAGTGGGATAAAAAAAAAATTAAAAGCTACTGTCTCCGTATCTTACGGTTTAAGCCACACCGCAAACCTAAACTGTAAGCGACGAATTTGTGAGATTAAAACTCGTAGTTTAGGTAATAGTTATCTAGATAGGTTGGACAATATGATATTGATGTTATCGTTTAGAATAGAGTGTACCAATACATTATATTTTATATAGAAATACATACATGTACATACATATTCTCACGCCAGAATTACAAAAGCTATTAATTGTTAGTCTAATTATGCAATATGGTAGAAATTCAGATAGAATATAATTATATTACAAAATGTGCCATAATGTGTGTACGTAAGTGTGTGTTTGTGTGTGTATGTTGTCCGCATGATTGTGTGAGTGTGTATGTGTATGTACTCTTGTTCTGTCTGTTTTGTAAATTTACAAGAGAGGTATATTAAACAGCCATATATTGCCATTTAGAATTTGTTACCACACACGGAATTTGGCGCCAACGGGGACTTTAAAGATAGCCAGAAATAATTTTGGAGTATATTGAAAGGGAATGGTATGGACAATGATAGGAATGGATTATTGCTTATTCGGATGGATTGGGGAGCGTAAGTAATAGCGAGAACGTCGTGGTCGTATACTTGTAACTCAATTTGTCGGAGACTCAAAATATATAAATAAAGATTTTGAAAATAGAGTCAAGGTGTAAATAAATTTAAGGATCTTACTGTGGTAGTCCACTGCTGGACATATGCCTCTTCCATTGCAGGCTACTTCAATTATTGGCTTCTAGCATCCAGCTCCTGCCAGCCTTGCTCAGAGCAGCTCTTGCGCAAATCGTCACTCCCCCTGGCCTGTGGGCGTCCTTCGCTACATTAGCCGAGACGCGGTCTCCACTCAAGAACTGGTTTGCCGCAACGGTCGTCGGTTCTGCGGCTAATATGGCCAGCCCACTACCATTTCAGCCTCCTGAACAGGTGGGCTATATCAATTGCCTTGATGATGGTGACTGTGATAGAGAATGTAATAAGAGACAGCAGAAATAAAAAAAAAAAACATTGAAAAAGAGTGGCCTTGTACATTGTGTATTCAGTGTCCATTTACGAAATAGATGGCAATAAGTATCCCATATATTCCGTAAATTATAAATGGCAAAAAGTAGGCTTATGATTTTGAATTTAAGAATTATTTGTACACCCAGCACTACAATTGAATCACGATGCTGATAGTAAAGTACTGTTTCTTAGCCAATTTGAGTTACAGGGCATGCAGTCCTTATCTTGAAATATTGCTAACAGTCTCCAATCCATCTGTAGTAAGAAATATTCCTTACATCAAGCCTCTAGGCCCCTGTTACGTAAGTACTCTTATCTCTTAGTAGATACAGGCCTGAGCGTATGTTTGTATATATGTATGTTTCAGTGTACACGAGCTTATTCTGAAAACCTTAAAACGCCACAGACGTTTTTGAATACAGAATATTAACACAACAAAAATTATCTAATGTATCGTTTACTGTAGCTGTTCACTTATATATAATACTTAAGTAAGTATATATTCTATATGAAATACTTAAGTAAGTATAATATATGTTTAGATTGTGAATGTATGTTTAATACCTTCATATAGTAAGTACACTATTGAACAAATATACAGAATATCTGTAATGCACTACCAACTACCATGTCTCTCCGAATGATATTGATCCATCGCACAACATATTTACGTATTCTCGTCTTCTTCCAATAAGGATGTATAAATAAAGGTGTTATCTATCTATCCAGCTATCTGACCAAATGCCAGTTTCTTCTACATCCTACTGTTAAGATGTTTAATCTTACAAAAAATCTAAATCAAGTACAAAATTATCGCGTTCCTGAACTTGAAAAGGTTGAACATATAAAATGTAATCTGCCATTAAATTTATGTAAGCCACCCAAACACTCAAGAATTATGGATCCATTACGCAAGAGGAGGACATTATGACCATTTTTAAATTGGATTGTCAAACTTTGGCTTATTTGTTCTGATTTCTGTATGACTCATTGAGCCATACCCTGTGACTGATAAATATGTTAAGATAATTAGGGTTTATATATAAATTATCAATAATGACACATAAAATGTACTAGTAGCAAAATTTCTAGATATATACATATATCACCAATAAAGTTCTGAACAAATGATTTTCGATTTTGTTTCTCTTTGCAAATGGTGATGCTTTTTGATTACTGAAATCCTTTTTAGATCGAGCCTTTGTGCAATTTAAAGTTTATTACATTCGGAACATTTTATTGGTCAAGTAAATTCAGAATCAATACATTGGAAACGCACGATCAACACGATAAAATTTGAACGGGAATAGTTTTATAAACTGACAGAAAAAGGAATGAGGTTCTTAGGTTCACCTGTTTAGTTTTTTAATTATTAAAGATAATACTGTTTTACTCCCGGTTGTATTTTGTGAATGCTCTACTAGTTTTGTACCTGAAAGGGATCCTTATCAGGGGGTTAGGAAACAACCTTAGTATGTATAAAAAAAAAATTACAATAGATAATTATTAATAATTTTTATAGTTATAGGTGAATTTAAAAAGTGATTAAAAAAAAAGTGATTAAAAATAATACAAGAATCATATTTTGACATTACACCTTCGGTTTGTAACTTATGTTTGTTTTGTCTCTAAATCTATGGTTATGGCATTTCTTCTCAAGGTTTGTAGTAGGAAAATAACAGGCGCCAAAAAACTTTAAAGAGCTAGTCAAAGATTTGAAATATGTTGCTTAAAGTGGCAGAGAGTTAACATAGACATATTGTTTTTATTTAAATACATAAATATCTTAAATAGACTTTCAGTCATCCAGAGCAGTGCAATTTATTTTACTATATTTTTTTTATATACTATATGGGGACAGACGAACCACCTGATGTTAAGTGACAACCACCGTCCATGAACACCTGAAGCTCGAGAGTCGTAAGTGCGATGGTGCCGCCTTTGAAGGGCGGTGGTTTGGGCGGTGAAGAGCGGTAATGATCGGAGAAGTAAGAGGAAAGGGGGAATTGAGCCTCCGGAAACCTCACTCATTTCGGGGAAATGCAACGTAAGCGTTACTTCAAAAAAAGGTTTTCTGTGAGGCCGTGGTATCGCACCGGTCGAGGCGGCCCATGCGTGCCTGACCATGGCTCTAGCACTGTTATAATTAGTAGACATACACAATATATTTATGCAAAGATCTATTAGTACTGAATCAACGCGTTCAATTCAAATATTTGTATATCTAATACAAATTATATGCTTCATATTTCTATACTAATATGAATAAAACTTATGATTTTGATATCACTAACGATGAAGCGGCAGAAAAATTGTATATATCGTAATGGTGTTGTAAAATTGAAATTGTACTAGTTTAGATTTCGCTATTATGCTACGCTTTGGGAACAGTACGTTTTTTCTAAATGAAAGATGAAAGAAACTTATTTCATAGTATTTTCTTAGCTTTGGCATACCATTCATTATTTATCCTATTAGTTTTTTAATCAGCACTGAGGTTTGGCTTTGCCGTATAGATTCTTTAAAATATTGATAATGGCAATTAAACTCCGAAAAATCTTAAAGTTACAGTTGCCTACATTCATAAGAACCGTAGCCGTAGGCCATAAAACATTTTTCCTACTTAAACAGAATTGCAGAAGTTTTCTCCGAAGGCTGAAGATTACTTTACAAGGCTCGAGGGTATACATGTTAGCTTTTAGCTCAGCAAACAGATAGTCTAGACACAGTTTTTGTTTTTTTTTTTACGATATCCGATGACTGTTTTGTTTATTTTCAATGGATTATGACTCAATTCTTTACTTTCTTTAATTTCTTTAATTCTTTAGCAACCATAAAATTAATTGACTTACTTCTGCTCTTGACAATCCAAATTTAATGGATTTTATTTAATTCAAGATTTCGGTTTGGTATGATTCGTAGAAGGTCAATAGGTAAGGTCATACAACCGTCTCAGGCCTGCTGCGGTCAGCCCCGATCATTACCCCCAGGACAAAGTGAAATAATCTCCTTATTAACATCTAATTTAAAATCATGTTTATACAACACTCTTAATTTGCTAAAAAAAATAACAAATAAACACAGAAAGCGTAGACTGTTTTATTTAAATTCAAATGAAAGCTATTTGTACGCTACAGATATGATGAAAGTAAAAGGGCAAAACGCAAAAAAAACGATACTTTATTCAAATCACGGGTGGTATATTTGCATAATACCCAACATATTAACGGTGTACTAAGCAAATAACTTTTCAGTTTTTATTGTGAAGCGTAATGTCAAAATACGACGCACAATTTGGAACGGTGGTGGTAGGATTTACAGCTCAATTGTGGACCAGAATTTTAAATTGTATAATTTGGTAATACGCGCACTGTAAATTTTCTGACAAATGACAAATAAAATACATAATGTGTTTTTTTGGTGGTATTTTTGTGTATTTCTTTTAATAACAGGTTACTATTGTAAATGAATAAGTATTGGCAGATCTCTTATGCAGAAAATAAGAATGAATACATTTATATACGTACATACGCATATGCCTGTGTAAGGGATAGCAGAGGTGTATTAAACACGCACATTTTGTCAATTAAAATTTGGTCCCACCGTAATTTGCCGTCACTGGGCACTGTATGACTGTATACAAACCAACCTAGTCAGTTTAGTATTTTTAATAGCTTTTATTATATCCGTTTTTGTGTGTTTGTGTTTTTTTTTTCAAAACAACTCCCGCACTTGGACTAATGAACCACGCATGAATAAGTTTTTACTCTATAATTATAATTTTTTCAACTTGATGAGGTCTCGATTGACTCTGAATTGAATGAAATATTCTTTTTAATAGTTTATACAGAGTCGGACAAACTTAAACATTAGATAGTTCCTTAAACTTGTATTTAACTAATGCTAATAATATTATAATAATAATTCTGTTCTAATCCGCCATCGATCGCAGTCCATGATTTTCTTTACACGATGATACGTTTCTCAAAATTACCACTCACTGTAATTTACTACCTATATTTCTTATTTACAAATGTTTTAAAGGGACAAAGGTTAAAACGTTTTTTTATAGATCCACTCTCGTTTTATTTCTTTCTTTTGACTTTCAAAAAGTAGATTATCGCGTTTGTAATTTCGTAATTTCTTAGCGTGTAAACGTGTAATTTCAAATTTACTTTTAATTTGCCCCTTAATCAAATACTGACTTGGTTACAATGGAACCTGACCGCAGCACCAAAACAATTTGAAAATCAGTCTTAAATTGCTAAGAATAAAAACTTTCTTTTTAGATTCATATTTATTTAAATATATGATTTTACTCACGTGTGTTAAATACACACGTGAGTAAATCCCTATATTTAAATAAATAAATATTGCTTAAAATACATAACAGGAAATCACACAGTGAAGCATAGAACCTCCTTCTTTTTTTAAGTCTATAAGCACTTAATGGCCACATGCTCAAATAAATCCTATGACTGTTTTAGCAAGATTAATTAGGCAAAGATCAATAGTTATCTTAACATTAATTCCACCAAAACCCAGACAAAGTCAAAAACCTTCGTGCTTCAGATCAAAATCAGTTTTAATACACTTAAGACCCTCACTATCTGAGGCGGGCTGGTAAGCTTTAACTAATTGCTTAAGATCTTAATAAAGACAACGGACTTTGTGACCAAGTTTCAAAGAAATACTTTGACAATTAAGCAGAAAGGTTTCAGTATAAATTAACTATTTTTTTTAGGTTTTTTTGTGTATGGGATAGGGGCAACCAGACGGGTCACCTGATGGCAAGTGTGTTGCCGGTATTTTATGCAGGAGTACACTCTTTTCTTGAAGGTTTCCTGGTTGTATGAGTCCTGAAATACTGTGGGCGACAATTTGTTCCACACAATTTGGTGGTGCTAGACAAAAAGCTTTTGGAGAAGCTCACAGAGGTGGAGTCCCTATCATCCAGGTGATGGGGATGGAAATGTTGTTGCGTAGGACGATGAGGGAAACTTGCGGCGGGTATAAGTGATGGTAAATTCCTAGAACGTCGATGCTAACTGTTAAAACATTGGAACATTGGAACCTGGAAGAGAATTTAAGAGATTTTAAAAATCAAGAGGCAAAATTGGTATTATTCTATTTTGGAAAGAATAGTTTAAGGTGTTCCGACCCGGAATATCTTCTATCTATCTCCCGAAAATATTCCTAATAAAATGGTTTTAACTACAATCAGAATAATTCAAATTTTACAAATTAATTTAAGAATATAAGTTTCAACATGCTTTTAGAATGATTTGAGATACAATTGTGAGATTCTCTTTCATAGTGCATGTGAATTTTTAATGTATAACGTTCAGTTAGAATTCTAAATAAAACTATTTTCCAAGGGATAACGCTAGATACTAGATTGCAATGGGGCCTCCACTTAACATCACTTACTAAGAGGCTCGGTTCTGTAGCATACATAACATAGTTTAGGCATTTTATTGTATGGGCGTACTGCAGATATAGAATCAATTTTCATTCTTAAAAACTGAGCTATTAGAGCCATTTACAGTGCCTTGTCAATATACTTATGAAAACATATTAAAGGATGTGAAAAATATAAATTATATTGCGAGAGAATGAAATAAATTAGTTTAATCAAAATTAAGTTTAACAACAGTACACACATCTTATATGGGATACTGTGGTAAACTATATCATAAAAAACCTTCTGATATTCCTCATATTTCATTCTTCGAAATTTAAAAATTGTACAAATAAAACGCACGCTTTGATAACAGGCAAAAGTGCAAGCAGACAAAATGCTTGGCAACTTGCTGGTCCTGCTCCACAGCAACACTGTTCATGATTCATTCCTACTTGTTATATTACCTATTTGTTATGTTATTTCGTTTGGAATTTCAGTTATGTACTCGTTTTTTTTTTAATCATTTTACACATACTGTTTAAGCCCGCCCTCTATAAATAATTTATTCCTAATGAAAATCCTTTCTTTAAAAAAAAACTTGTATAGATTTGATGAAAATTGTTTGATATGTTTTGCGTAGATATTGTTGAGTTTTAATTATAAGAACTATGTAATCGCTTGCTTAAATTTATTTTCTGTCTCCTGGCAGTGGCCTGGCATGAGTATGTCATGCTAGCCTAGATGTCCTGCCAATGATGTGTTGGGTCCATTGGCTACCTTTAATGTAGTTGAAGTGGACGTTGGCTGGTGCCTGCATTATGCTGTTCTACGTGTTGGAACTCACTGGAATCTAACTGACAAATTCTCTTGACGATTGATGAATTACTCATCATCCAATGTTTTTATTTTTGATTTTTGAAATAGATATTGCTTAATATACATAAAACGACCCGACAGGAGACCTTTCTCAAGGAAGCTTTACAAGCTTTTACAAATTATCGTCTGCCTTATTTATGGTATGGTGGTGGCCGTATTATTTAGGTACTCCGGTACCTAAATAATACGGCCACCACCGTCACACGTTTTTATCGATAGTACATATTTTAAAGCTAAATGCACTTAGACATGTACGACCCTACATAAATCAGCTAAGAGAATCTTAGAGACACGTAGCTTCAATACATTTCGTAGTCCATTTGTTGAAATTACTTGTAGCTACTTGTAGCTACGTATAATTTGGCATTAATATTAATGTGGATTGTAATCAAAAGCGACCGAAACACTTCGTAATTCTCAGCTGGATCCAATCTAGAATTCAAACCCAGGACACTATTACTTTTGTTAACGAAGCACTCCTAGATACTGAAGGCATTCTTGAGCACTGAAATCTGAATAGAAATTAAGAGCCTCATTACCATCAACTCAGCATCTATAGAGACACAATACCAGCGAATTTTAAAGATAAAAGGAAGTTAAAATGACATCCAGTTTTTATAAAGAAAAAATCTGATTTAACCCAAGATGTGTCGTGTATTTTTACAGTTAATTTAAGTTACAAAGATTAGATCAGATTTAATTGATAACTAAATTTGAATTTATAACTAATAAGTGATATACATAACCATTGGGGTATACAGTTTAAGCAAGCAGTTGAAAAGAGATGTGTGAATAACACAAGCAAACAGAGGGTATAGTATATGACGATCTGGAAAAGAGAAAGCTCATAATTTAAGTAAAGTAAGAAACGTACTTTTTTCTTTGCTAACACGTACTACTGTTTTTTATTTTGTTCACATAACTATTATGTGCTAAAGTTTATTTTTAAATACGCTACAAATATACGCTCTCGTCTGTTTCCCGCTATGGGATATCTGTTTTCATTTTTATTTAAAGACAACTCCCAGTTTAAGAATGAATTATGTGGAGACTTGTCAAACAGAAACAACGGATACACTTAACACCCAAACTTAGGACAACTAAGGGTGGGAATGTAATCCACAAACTTTGACTCAGCAATCAGGATCACTAAATAGTAAACCAACAGGCTGGTAAATGATTCAGATAAAACGGTCCCATGATTGTAATATCAAATTATTGATTGTGAGGGCGTTGAGAGCTTCAGCGAAGGTAGTGAGTAGACGGTTTGATTCGCTTTCCTTATGTATATATCTATATAAATAAAAATCCTGAAACGTATGAACGCTCATAACTTCTGAATGACTGCACCACATTGGATAATTCTTTTTTTTTTGTTTTGTTTGTTATTATTATGATATTGATTGTATTAAAAAAAACTAAATATAAATACGGAAAGTTTCAAAAATCTTATTTAAGTGATTCAGTGAGTGAGACAGAAGACAGTGGGCGAGATCCTAAATATTTTGCCAAAACAGCTTGATGATTTTTTCTCTAGGTTCATTCACCTAGCTAGCTAGTTTATAATAAAAAAAAAAAAAACTCAAAAAAATAATGCATCGACTGAGTTTTTAAACAATCTTGAAGTATAACACGTCTTTATATTTGATAATCTTAAGAATTCAATATAACCAGAAATGTTAGGAAATCCGTCATCAAATTTAGCTAGTTACTATTATTCTATAGAAGCAGATGGAACAAATGGAGTAATGAAGTATAATATCTATAAGAGAAAATTGATAATACAGTGAGTATAAATGTAAGATTATATTGCTAATAGACATAAAACGTAATTGTTATAGCTGGTTATAAAACGATTATAATTTTTATTAACTACTGTCAAGGCTGTCCAAATTACACCTAAAGTCTATGTCACCTACTTACTTATACTTATTACATTTTTATTTACCTTAAGATTAAATTAAGTATATTCTTTGCTTTTCAACATCATTTGGTTGAAGTTTAAAGGACCAATAATATTATAAATTTACTAATATCATCGTTTGATTGGCCTTTTGGTCGAGTGGTTAGTGATTATAATCGGTAAACTGGATTCGTGGGTACTATTTCGAACCCAGAATAAATAATTGTATGATGGCTCTGTGCCATGTGATGTGCACTGGTGTAGTTTACATAGAATATTTATATATTCAGAAATATATAATAAATTTATCCGCAGTCTGATAACAGCAGTACAAGCTCTGCAAGCTATTCAATGTTATGAAGTTATATTCTTATTAAGGCGTATATGTTTTCTTTCTTGATAGAGAAATATTTTTTTTATGACCTCGAATAGGGTTAATTTCACACATGCGACAGACAGTAATGGAAACAAGATCAAATTCTTTGAAATGTGACACATATACGCGTATGTGTGTATTAATACATATGTTTGTGTATGTCTACTTATTTTTGTTTACCTACTACATATGAACCTGGAGAGGTTGAGAAGAGACCCTTGCATTGTACATTGCACCCGAAAACTTATCTGTTACACTTTGCGTGAATTTATAAAAATGATATTATTTATATCTAGTTATAAGGAATGTCTAACTGTGTGTTAAGCAAATTTATTTAACGAAAACTAATTTTATAAAATACGGCCCCACTGTTGTGTTACGGTAACCTGTAATGACAGTGATGTTCTAAAATAAATAAACTATACTTCTTTTCAAATTTAATGGTTGCCTTCAAGAGATCCCTAATTGCGATATGTATGACGATTGCACATATTATAAGCTAAAAAGGATATGTAAGTAAAATATTTGATCTTAATGTACAATAAAGAAAAATTATAAAAAAACAGCAATAGATTCCCATTTCATAAAGTAATATTCAAGATCTAAGTGCACTACATCTGATAAAATATAATAAATGGTCAGATAAATATAAAACTTTAAGTTCTCTTCGCAGTGGATGTAATGAAAACATTTTTTTATACTACCAGGCATACAACAGAACATAATACAACAAAAGTTTAAGCCCTTTATACAAAATGATATGACTGCCCGAGGGTTATCTGTATAGCATGCAAAGCGTAATGAATACAATTTCTTCTGTTACATTTTTGTTTGTTTATTTTATCTTAGTATAATTTAAACAAACACAAAATAACAATCAATAAGCAATTTGTCTTGAACCGAGAAATCTTTATCGCATTGAAAAAAAAAAAATACTAAAACCTTTTATAGTGCTTGTGTATTTTGTGTTTGTGATCTGTCACCTCAGCTTGTGACGACTGCCAGTACTACCTGCTCAAAGAGGCAGGCAAATTAGAAGATATGTATGTAATACCTATATATACTGCATTTACACCTGATAACGGAATTTAAAATAGTTCAATGAAGTCGAACGTTTAAAACTTAATAAGACTCCATAATATTTTTTTATTCAAACTCGTTCTTAGATTCGTCTCTGAATTTTATGCTTTTCAATATGCACAATCTTAAATACGTAACACACGAGTCAAAGTATGGGCGTTTTAGTAGACCTCCTTCCTTGGACGTCTAAAGTCAACTTAAAAAAAAAAAAACAAATATGTAGTGCTGAAGTTAGTAACTTAAATTATTTTTCGTAACACCGAGTCAAAGTATGGGCGTTTAATAAAATCGTCTAAACTTAACTTAAAAAAAATATACATATGTATATATCTATGTTATAGAGATAGAAAGTTCCTGTGTGGTTCACGATGGAGTAAAATATCCCCCTATCTCTTTCCGGTGGTATCTTAAAAGGCGCTCTTAGTCGCCTTTTAAGATACCACCAAGATACCACGGGACAGAATCTATCAGACAGTATATATCTTACAGCGCCTGGTTGATAGCAATAGGCTAGGCTAAAGGCTGAAATAACCCACAATACACAATACACCCACATTTTGGTGCCTGCCTCATAGGGAATACAGGCGTGAGCGTATATATATATGTATGTATGTAGGAAGTACCTTTACCTTACGGAAGACCACGTTTAAACAGTATTAGCATAGTGTTGTGTTTCTGTCGGTTAGAAGGGTAGCCAAAGCTCGACCTACTCGTAGTTGAGGTTTAGTGACCGGATTAGGCGACGTACGAGAATACAGTTGACCTGGCGAGTAAAACTATGTAAGCTCAGGTAATTGTTTAGTAACAAACGAGCCTCGTAAGGCTTGTCTTGGATGTTTTTTTTACTAATACTAAAATAAAAAAACCGGACAAGTCCAATTAAAAATTATTTAATGCAGTCGGTGTTTGTGTTTAGGGTAGAAATACCTGTTAATAGCTCGATTTTTCAACATAGTTACACCGGCCGTGATCACGAACTGACTGGCTTAGGCTCAGAATTGTCTTTGTGAGACGTTGGTATCGGCACCTACCCCCAATTGGTCTTCACTATTCAAATAGTGCAAATTGCAGGTTATGTATACTATTATATTATAAATTATAATATGATATAAATTGTAATATTCGACTGCACGAATGACGTATCGGTTTAAGTGGTCACCTCGCCACTACGCGTCCGCGCCGAGTGTTGTGGGTTCGATCCCCGCACTTGACAACACTTTGTGTAATCCTCAAATTGTTGTCTGGGTGTTCTTTATGTCCGTTGTTTGAATGTTTGTAAAGTCCCCTTCTAGACAGGAAGTAATCCTAGTGCTTGAGTTGTATTTAAATAAAAGAAAAATATTATTTTTCATCGCTAATTACAATCTAGTGTATTAAAAAAATATTTTAATTAAATTGAATGCACAAATATACTTTACCTTTAGCTTACGGCCACTCCCCCTTATCCGAAAACCCCTGTACTAATAAACCGTCGTATTATACATAGTAGATACGTACAGACATCGTGTTCTGTCGTCTATGAAACAACTGATATAACTCCATAATACAAGGGGTCATTGTCGCAGAGTTTTTCTATACCTATTTGTGTACGAATATCTGCACATAACACATGACTTTAGCAAACTCATATTTACATTCAATATTTTTCCTCAAACTCCTAGACAAACATATTTTATCACGGCGTACCACGAACAAAACAAACAGAATGATATGCAAACTCTACTTGAAGTGGAAAATACGTAAAAAGTTTCAGTCATATAAAATGCTTCACTGAACCGACGTACATATGTATGTTATCTATAGTCGAAGATACGGAGGTGCTTTTCAGCGTATCACTCTTTTGTTTAGAAGATGAATCTCGGAACGTAATTAAGTTATATAGAAATGTTATTATCTTCAGTTCAGAGTTATGTAGAAATTGATACGTACGCATTAAATAGAAAATGAAGGTTTATGATGATATAACAATGATACAGTGCATAAGAAAAACAAAATATTTAAAAAACGTGCCTACAATTTTCTTGTCAGTTAGTTAAAATTAAACCGATCATTTTCTATCATTTCTATTTCTTATTTTCCCCTATAGTTTATTAATAACAAATAAAAACAAGATGTGATTGATGGTTAAATGATCAATACGTTGGATTATGATGTATCAATTATATCTATCACTATTTTATCATCTCGTATATCATTCTCAATACACAAGCAACTGCCTCATAACTTCTCTTTACGTTTTACCTCCATCCTATGGTTGCCTGTAAGAGAATTCCTGTGTGCGATAAGGTCGCCAATTGTAAAAATTACTTATGCTTTAAGTCATATATTTTATTATTACCTGGTATATAATAAAAGTTTTATTATGTATTATTATTATTATAATGTTTATAGTACACCATTAAAATTACTTACAATATACAACGTACATATAAACTAGATACGCAAAACAATCACTGTTCAATTGCCTGTGATCCACAGGCAATGTTATGGATGGATAAATTGCATTGGATAAAAATAAATAGTTTTGATGTAAGAAAAAATTTTGATTGTCTGAAGTTGCCTTGCTATTATAAAGAAAAGATATTACTTTAAGTTTTTTTTTATCTATATCGTTTTATCAATGAACGAATTCTACTACTGTCTCTTGAACTATATTGTTACTAGTAAAGTCATAAATCGACATCTTGATACAGATACAGTATGCTTTGTCCTTGGCCATGACACAGAGTACAGTTCTCTATTCTTGTCCTTAGCCGATTATTTCTGTAATTGTCAGCTTACGGCAACATAGTGTCATTAATTGTATTTGTTATACATTACATTTATTTGGGTTTATGAACCTATTTGAGGAACTAGGTGGGTGGTTGTCGGTGGAGTAGATTAGGGCTACCCCATCATTAACAGTAGGTGTAATAAAAGCGACTAAGGGGGTCGGACTATTATCTATAAGACACACATTTTTGCCTTGCACAACCAACCTATGGAACAAATTGTCGCCTGCCGTATTTCCGGACCGATACGACACTCAAACCTTCGAAAACAGAGCGTACTCCTACCTAAAAGGCCGGCAACGCACTTGTGACTCTTGAGTTGTGGGTGTCCATGGGCGTCGGTAGTCACTTACCATCAGGTGACCCGTCTACTCGTATGCCCCTATCGCATAAAAAAAAACACCTGCGGTGATCCTACTATCGTTTGCTTTATATATTCGTATTGCCATTCATTCCTCACTCATTATTTCTACGTACCGAAACCATCTCAGCATACCTTTTTCAATGAAATTACAAGTCTGTAACAGTGATTTTATTAAAATAGTGATAGACGTGTGTAAAATATGATTGTGCTAGAATGTTGCACTTCCAAACCATCTAGCGGGAACGAAAAATATTGAAATGCCAGATACAGGTGCGAAATTTCCTATCAACAGTAAAATTTTCACTATCGTATTGTAAGGAATGTTCAAAACTCAATATATCTTCCAGCTCAGTCTAAAAGATTTGGAATCACGGGGCATAGGTGCGAAGTAAGAACAATATCTCTCAGCGATCGTAACTCACATTTTCTCGCTTTAAGTTTTAAAATAGTTTGATCTAAATCCAGAATACGTTTAGTTTTACAGTTCAGGCTAGTTTGCAGATTCAGATTTTGTGTAAATATTTAAAATTTGGTAGGAAACGTTTATGTTAAATCGGTACAACTAATACAGATGTACAGTACCATCACTAGCTTAAATTAAAATTATTAAATTAATGCTATTATGAAGTGTAAAATGGTTTGTAAATCTTAGAAGTGCTCAAGTAGGAATAAGTCCTGAAAATGTTGACTCTATTCTGAATTTATGCACTAATAACGAACGTGTTAGATATTTTTTTAATCGAATTTCCGTGTTTACAGTCAAATAAATTACCTTAAACATATTTTAAAAGAAGCATCCAGCATCAGAGTCAAGTCATACTTACTTGCAAAAACGCACCGACTAGTCGGGCCACTACTTAAGAATATAATATTATGTAAGCTCCTATTTATTGTTTATTTTAATATTTAACTATCGAGAGGAATATAGACTAGAAGCAAAAACTTCTTAATCGGACACCAGAAAGGGGGTCAAATTTAATTGATTTGATCCGAAGAAACACGTATATCATACATTACAAGTTAAATGAACATTTGGAAAATCATACAAGATTGGACTAAAATCTGAAACAAAAAACTATTTCGAAAAGAAAACAGACACAAAATGTAACTTACGAACAACAATTCTAACTAATATTTAATACGAAAGTTATAAGTCGAAACTAGTTGGATATAATCGAAATATACATGTGAATAAAACCGTATGTCCCTAATGAATACTAAAATAATACATGAAGTTACCTTTCATTCAATACAATTTCATACAAAGCCATGTGGCTCTCGGTGGAGTAAAATAGGGTCACCCCATCTTTTCCCGTGGGTGTTGTTAAGGAGAATATAGGATTAGACTGTTATATAACCGATAGTATGTTACGTCTACAATTTATACAGTTCCAGTATTGATGGTCATAGGCTTGCTCCCATTACATAAGTGTGTTTAAATGATGTGGTTGTACATTGTGGGTGCTTGATGCGGATCTGTCTACCGTTTCAGGGATATATATATGTATATATGTATCTACTTAACATCACGAAAAAATAATTAAAATTCCTTAACAGGTTGATCAAATCTACGTACTTTAAAAAAATGGCTACCCTACTGTACAATCACATGTCACATATCGTGATCTCTCGACCGATTCACAAGCGTTATTTTACAACTGTACGTTTGTCTGCATTCACATTTGGCGACAAAAGGGTAAATCCTCCTGTATAAATAGATGCAAATAAAAATAATATGCACACATACGTCATTCACTTAGAACATGTTTGTCCAAAAGTGAATTTCGTTGTCTTAAGTTATACGTGTCACCAGTAACAGTGAAAGCATCAATTTATCACGGTTACATGTATATGCATCTGTCAGTGACACGGCGAGATTTCGAGGTGTAATACAGATGGAAGCTGCCTGACGATTTATAGGTGGATTGATGGATTTAGTTTAAACTGAAGACAAATATAGGACGTTGATTTTTCCACGTGTATATTTTCTGGTTTATATTACTTTAAAAGTGTAATAAATCCACGTACAAACAAAATATTTATTTCTGTAATATTCTATATTGGTATACTTATACACTATAATTATTCATCAGAAACATTAGTATTATCGTCATTATACTCAGCGCAATCCATTGTTTAACACACACTCACATAGCGCTCGATCCGACTGCTTTCGCATTCACTCTAACCGTATTAGCGTTCTTATAAAAATTAATCAACATAAGTTTGACACAATTTTACGGAAATATGTAATATAATTGATACACACATTTTAAAAAAAAAAGGTACAACAATTACTTATATTTTACCGTCGCATTACTAAGCGTCTGTAACATATCATTCGAATTTATTTCTTTATGCAGTCAGATTGCCTGACGTGTATTTGGCAATAGGCTTGACCCCTATTTTGTAAATGTGACTTCATTATTGTCAGCAAAACATGAGCGTTTGAGGCACCTCTGCCTACCCTTTAGAGACATTGATTCTTCAGTTTATATTCAAACATGTAACTCCCTTTTATAACATACCAATTTCACACGAATGAATATCCTTATCTGGCTTAGAATATCGACTTGCCTGAAAGCAATTTAGCTTCTACTGAGCAAATATCTAATCTACCGCATTAGGCGACGTTGCATCGCTGACTTGCACTTGATTAATTGGTTGGTGCTATTTGCATATTAAGCTTCCTCGATCTTATGATTTTAGACTAGTAAGCAATTAATTCGTAACGTCCATCATTTTTTAACCTAAGGTTGATGTTCTCAATTCAATATTTTTTACTTTCAAGATAGTATATCAATCTTATACTACATACTTTACCGTATGAATATATTAACCAAACTATATAATTTTATATTCTAATTTCTTAATAAAAAATATAATACAAATATATAAGACGATAGGTCATTTTAGCACGATGAGAAGTGTATGTAATTGATAAACTTACGAATACTGATAAATGAACTTAACATTTATATTTCTTAACAGAACAAATGGTCGTGCTCATCATACAACTATTTTATTACCCGCTAGGTCAACAGGTCAGTCGAAGACAGGCCAAGATAGTCAATAATATATTTTTTTTGAGTAACAGTTAAATCAAGAGTGAGATTTTTTTTTTGAGAACTCATTCTTTTTGTGTCAATTATATGGGTGTCGTACACGATATACGCACCACATAACTTTTCTTCATCACATTTACACATTTAAATGGGGCGTGACTCTCAAGTTACCGCAAAACCTATTAAAGTCGCCGACATGGGGTGTGTACAGAGTGATAGCGATCTTGGCTGCGGCTCAAAAAGCCCGATAGAGGATAAAAGAAAAAGAACAAGTAAGCTCATAAAATAATATCATTATTAAAGTCATAACGTTGCTACTATAAAATATAACAAATAATCTGAAGGCATTTTATTTTTGTTCAATAGGGTTTAGTGGAGGACCGGGTGCTATGGCGTGCATTGCGATATGCATATGTCCAGTAGTGGATTGCATTGAGCTAATCGATTAATTTGATTGAAATTATTTTTATGACAACTCAAATCCAGTTTTTTATATCCAATTATTTGAAAAACGGAATGTCACTGCACCTATAGGTTGCTTTGTAATGTGTTAAAAAGGCCAAACGTTTGAGTTTCAAATTTAATGAAGAACCGTATCTCTCGCACTGAACCCACCTACCCTTCTCGGTTGAAATTAAAGCGATGACAATGACAAATTAACAGTTCAAGTTTTACCTACAACAGTTTGCTAAAATGCGGGCTGTTTGCGAGAAAAGTATCGAATTTTCGTATATATATTTTAAGGAAATCTTCAGAATGATAAATAGTTGAGAAGCAAAGTTTAAGTAGATTCTAAAGTAATACTGTCTGAATTTTTGCTTGTGAGGTTTTTAAATAAAGTTCAGCAGACTACATATGGTCCAGTGGCTTGTGGCATATTGCCAACTATTATCATTCTGAGTTTAATCATCAAGTGAGTTGGGTTGTACCGTATTATTACCGTATTATATTTTGGTTTGTATTTCGTTATTTATTTACAAACTTCATGCACACGTGTACATAGGCAGAGTTAATGCCTAGGACATTCTCTACCGGTCAACCTTGGGGTGGTGGGGTTTCACAGTGATAGAGCCATGAGAAATGAGTGAGGTTTACGAAGTTCCAACTCACTTCCTCCTCTCCTACTATCCCCCCTCCTCTTTCCTATCTCCTCATCCCCCTCTCTTCTTTCCTTTTTCCACATCCCCCATCCCTCATTACCCTCAAAGGCGGGCAGCGCGCTTACGACTCTCGAGTCGTAGGTGTCCATGGGCGGCGGTTGTCACTTACCATCAGGTGGCCCGTTTGTTCGTCTGTCCACCTTTAGTATAATAAGAAGCGATAAGGTAGGTGCAAAGGCATCTGGAATTTACCTGTATTTTTAATACAAACTATATACATCTACGTTATCGTAGTGGACGCTACAAGTTTTGAAGAGCATAATATTTCTTCTTCAAGCTAGATTTCTATACAACAATTAGGGTACCAGTAGCTTGGCTTGCTACCACAAGTTTGGGGGTTTATAAATTTACTTTCTTGAAATTTTTTGAGTATATGCCAACAACAGGTTGTCTACTAACACAATTTTAATTTAGATACTAAAATACATACAAATTGGATTATGATTCATCATAAGTTAGAAAATATTCCTAAATTTCAATGTTGTGAGATTTTTCAACGCTTTTATATTGTGTGTTAGGGTAAAAACTTTCCAGTCTAACTTCATTTTAAATTTAAGTATTCTATTTGTTTTGTTTTGGATTAAAACAAACAAAAACGTGTGATCAACAATTAGTTATCCGGGTCTCTGTGTTATTTGTGTCCGTTGTACATATGTTATTAAACTCCGACAAGACACAGAAATTATTTAATAAAAATAAAGTTTAGAGTTTCAAAAATAAATTCTCGTTTATAGTTTATAAGTATGCACTTGAATACTGAAATACTGTTATTTATCACAGATTCTCAAGTTTAAAATTAAATCATCATTTAAAACTAAACAATGCTAGCACAATTTATATTGGTGATTCAAAGTGATTATTTATGTATATATATATAAAAAAAAAAAACAATTTTACTGGAAATAGATGTTAACAGAACTAAATAAAAACTTAGTACTTATATACTCATGCAACAATAATTATAGTCTCTCTTCTGAAATGAATAATAAATGTCTGGAAGGCAAAATACACTATAGACCAAACTTAAAACTAATATGATACGTAACATGCCATTCTAAGTAAATATACGTACATTTTGGTGAATGTATTTTAAGTTTTCATAAAGATAAGGAAGTCGTCTACATAAAATAAAGGAAAATGAAACAGTATCATTCAAATGAATAAAAACATCTCTAAAACCCAAAAGAGCGGAATTGCGAGGAAACTATTCTTTACAACAACGCAACGGTAGGGCATGATAACGAGGATTCCAAACTTGAAAGTCTGCCGGAGGGTATACCACATCCGTAGTTGCTGTGTACAGATGGTTTCCGTTACAAGCTCAACATAGTGTGTATAGTAGTTATTTCAAAAATATGTTTAAAATGCCAAGAATCATAATTTGGTATCGTTTTGTTTAACGTTTAGCAAGACATATAAGTATAAAGGGTGGACAAATTTAGGGAAATTGAGAAGTTGTCACCAGTATTCTCACGTTGACGGTGTTATTGAGTAGCGAATTTTCTGTATTTTTATAAGTTTTCTTTTATTGAAGTTTGTATTATATGAGTATTTAAGACCATATGGCACTGTGTTCTTGCAATTTTATTATTACACTTCTCGATTAGAACTTGAAGTAGCGGTCCTAAAATATACCCACTATTTTATTGGAGTTTGTATTACTTTTTAATTTATTTTTTTATACTATTGGGGGCAGACGAACGGACGGGTCACCTGATGGTAAGTGACAACCGCCGTCCATAGACACCTGCCCGCCTTTGAGGGTGATGAAGTATGCGGGGATGCGGGGAAGGAAATAACATTTTGTATGAGGAGACAGGAAATAGGAGAGGGGCAATATAACTTGAAATTCATTTCATCATTCATTCATTGATTTTTTTTTGTAATATAATTGTATATATAATGTTTAAAGTAAGTTCATTTTTCATTCATGTTCATTTTCACTGATGGCGCAGCGGTTCAAGTGGTCATCTCGCCACCAAGCTGCCGCGCCTAGTGTTGGGTTCGATCCCCGCACGGGACAACACTTTGTGTTGTTCTCAAATTGTTGTTCTGAGTCTGGGTGTTCTTTGTGTAAGTTGCTTGCATGTTTGTAAAGTCCCCCGAGACACAGGAATTAATCCTAATGCGGGAGTTGTCTTCTACTCCTCAACTAATCCTTTTTGACAAAAGAGATTGCCCTACAAGTCAAGGGATAACTTCTGCAGCTCTAGGTCCGTGCTTCTGGGATAACATTAAGTTTAAGATGCTATTTACAACACAAATATTTGACTATTTGTCAGTTATTAGAATATAA
This sequence comes from Tyria jacobaeae, assembly GCA_947561695.1. Classification (NCBI taxonomy): domain Eukaryota; kingdom Metazoa; phylum Arthropoda; class Insecta; order Lepidoptera; family Erebidae; genus Tyria; species Tyria jacobaeae. Next base: position 2,072,789 of record OX387232.1, on the reverse strand, counting down.
ATGGATTCTAACAGCTAGTCTTACCGAGGCTCACTACTGTAGTGTTCTTGCGTTAGATAGTTTTAATACTAATATAGTGTTTTCTTTTTTCTCAAATTTCTTTTATATTTTAAGTTATGTATTACAAAATGTTTTCAAGTTATAATCTCTCTTTATGCAATTTTTCTCTTTATGCAAGAAAAAATATTATAATAATATTATGTTATTCTTATTTAAAAGTGTACTTCAGTTATGCTATTTTAATTAGTTAAACCCAAAAAAAAATACGAAAGCAAAAACAAAAGTTAAATTGATTGTCAACCGACTTAAAAAGGACTAGTTTTCATTGAAGTAGGTTTCATAACCTCAAACAAAACATTTACTACATTTTTCAATTAATCTATACGACTCTTTCACTGAAATAGAGAGGTTGAATTTGGGAGCTGTTATTGAGTAGAGTCCATAGTTAGACTTGAGCCTCCTTTGCAATTTAATTTACATATTATTACAATATTTTAATGTCATCATGAACATCAAAATCAAAACAATATGAAGTACTGAAATCCCAAGATACAAACTTATTCGAACTTAACAGTAGTAGAGCCATGCATAGGCACGAATGGGCTGCCTCGACTGGTGCTTCTTCACAGAAAACCGGTTATGATCGCTTGCGTAACATTTCCTCGTAAGTCCAGTAAGGTTTTCGGAGACCAATATTCCCCCCTCTATATTCCCCCCTCTTTCCCCCTCTCCTATATCCCATTTTCTCATTGCCCCTCTCATCTTTTAGCGCACTTACAACTCTCAAATTGCAGGTGTCCATAGACGGCGGATTACACCTACCATAAGGTGACCCATCTGTTCATCTATCCCCGTGAATTATAAAAAAAAATTGCAACACTGCGTTACTAGCATTTACATTTGCATGAAATACTTGAAATCAAATCAATTCATTTACTGGATGAAAACCGCAGGGATGCAAAATCGCGGCGTTATTTAGCACAGCATTAAAATACAACTGACTACTGAGTTGTGGCGACTAGCGGATAATGCTATGATGAAAATATATTATGCAACTGGAAGAGGTACTTACCGATTCACTTAAAGAGGTATGTAACAGTTAAGCTCCAGACATATTAAATTAAAGTATAGTAACAATTTATTGCAATAAAGAATTAAACCTGAACTTAAAATTGTTTTGTTTGCAATATATAATTATATTCTGTAATTTGATGTGAGATAGAATTATGCAGTGGTGGAGATTATAAAGAATATTATTTTATCAAGTGAATTTTATAAAAGTACAACTAGAAGTAAACCTTTATTTTTTTTTAAAAGGAGTTTCGTTTTGTGAACTGCTACTGTGGCACAAGTTTGAGCTTTATTTTGAGTGTTATTGTTATTGTCAGTATCAGCTATCAGCATTGCTAAATTAAGTCTATGATAAAATATACAAATTTAGAATTGCAGGCGTATTTAAAAAGTTATTCTAAATAGTATCTAGAAAAAATTAAATTTATATCTGTACAATACGAGTATTTTATTGCAGACCGTCTAGAGAATAAGCTAGGCAGTAAATATTAAGATCATTAATCAAAGTGCCAAGCAACGTTTGTGGTGAAATCCGAAATAAGACCCGTTAATTGTGACCAGCCAGTATTCAATGACCTACATTTCGGCAAATTCTTCGTGTTTCGGATCTAATGTTAAGGTAAGGTGTAATTCTTAGAGTAAAGACTTATTATTAGTTTACATATGTACATATACATACGCTTACTCTTGTTTTCGTCAAGAGCCTAATGGCGGCACCCAGTTATTTTGAGAATTAAATAGAAAAATCATATTGAAAGGTAAATAGAAAATTAAATGGAATTAAAGGGATATCGCGAATATGGGTGGATGTGGTAGTATAAATAATTGCTCAGCCAGTCGTGTACAACGTACGAGTTTGAACTGGCTCGTACCGGGCAGTCCAAGTCTTCTAACCGATATGTAGTTTTGACCATGTGAAATATAGTTTTTAAACATTAGCTGCATATAAATTTAATTAAAATATTTATTATGATGTGTTGTATCAATGGAATTTAGTACACCCTTTTTTTTTATTGCACTCTGTGTGAATTATATCAATTCAAAGGCATTTCGCTACATACGCAAGAAAATACTTCTTCATAAAACATTCTCTTCCATCTAAACTATATATCCCAAACGAAAAGTCAAGATAAGTTGGAGTTCGTGAAATCGCAACTACTGAATGGTGGTTTGCACTTTAGCATGCACCCAGGATACATTATCGTATTTATCTTGGACATATTTACATATATATTTTTTTTTATGCGATAGGGGGCAAACGAGCAGACGGGTCACCTGATGGTAAGTGACTACCGCCGCCCATGGACACCCGCAACTCAAGAGTCACAAGTGCGTTGCCGGCCTTAAAGGTAGAGGTACGCTCTCTTCTTGAAGGTTTGAAGGTCATATCGGTTCGGAAATACGGCAGGCGACAATTTGTTCCATAAGCTGGTTGTGCGAGGCAAAAAGCTTCTGGAGAAGCGCACAGTGGTGGAGTGCCAATCGTCCAGGTGATGGGGATGGATATTTTGTCGCGTAGGACGATGGCGGAAACCAGCAGCCGGTATAAGTCCGAACAATTCCTCTGAACACTCCCCATGATACAAGCGATAGAGGATGCAGAGTGAAGCTACATCTCTACGCAACGCAAAGGTGTCAAGTCGATCAGAAATATCTTGGCAGTCGATGATGCGAGTCGCTCTCCGTTGAATGCGGTCAAGAGGCAGAAGTTGGTACTGGGGTACTGGGATATAATTTACTTATATGGAAAAACTTAATAGAGTTTTACTTAGAAATAAATACGGTGCATAGTTTTATAAAGTTTGTTTAAAAGAGATTTTAAGATGTTGGTATGATTGTTAATTCTTATCCAAACAGTATTTTATTCTTTATATTTAATTTTTGCGATTGTGCTATTGCTTGAATCAGTTGCTTAACTAAAGGATTGTGAATTCTCTACAATATTTTTAAATACATAGTCACTGATGATCATCATCAATAAAATTTTGTTTGTGAGTGTGCGAATCACTTAGCAAAATGATGTGTTAGACTTTTACCTGAAGAATTACGAAAGCGACCGAAATTAAAAAAAAATAATACTTACTTATAATACCAGTTCTTATCAACACTATGTTTAATACAATACTTGGTGCGCATTGCCGTTTAAGTTATATTATGGTAATGAAATAACACAATTGTTAATAAATAACCACACACGTTAGACGGTTCGGCAGCACCCAGTTCAGGATTAGGTATGTGAACTGGTTTATCTCGAGCAGGTCAGGTCCGGTTGGTGACGTCACGAAAAGTACGGACGTCACCAACCGGACCTGACCTGACCACGGAGGTAATAAGAGAAGTCAACTGAAGGAAAGGGATAATCCTTTCCTCTCTCTGATTTATTCCATTTTTTAAATATGTTCGAAATTAAAATTAAATTCCCAAAGTTCCCGGTTGAATTGAATAGTGGGTTACGTAAGTGGACTAAAATATATCCAGAAATGGTGGACGTTCAATACGCCGTTATCTATCTATGTATGTATGCATTTATAAGTCTTCTTTTTATAATATAGGGGGACAGAAACACAGATGGGTCACCTAATGGTAAGTGAAAACCGTCCATGGTCACCTTAACCACCCAAGAGACTTCAGTGCGCTCGCTGCCCGCCTTTGTCGGTGATGAGTGAGGGTGGTGTTTGCGGGGAGGGGAAAGGGGAGAGGAAGGATGACGAGATGGGAAAGACCTCCTCTTTAGTAGTTGGGCCGCCGGAAACATCACTAATTTCCCCGAAATACAACTCAAGTCAGGCCTATATTCTTTATATATATAATTCTACTGTACGTGTGTATGTCACTGAACTCCTTCTAAACGGCTGGACCGATTTGAATTAATTTTTTTTATTGAATTTGGGTGGTGGGTGGTGATTTAGATTCAAAAATCAGATATTACACCAAAAATAAGCCAGGCTTGTCATGATAAAACAAGATAGAATACAAATAAACTTTACTGCGCTACAAAATCTAAAGATCATCATCTTGAAAACTCTCGGTAACTGGATCGAGTAAAACACCAAAAGCCGTGTGGTTTTCGAATATATTTTATATTTTGGTTATTAAGATACACAGTACCCGGGTGACGCCAATAAGCTTGCCCCCTATTACGTAAGTTGGATTAAATGGTTCCCTTCGGGGATGTAAGCCTGATTTGTATGTTTGTAGAAACACCAAATTATCATAATGTTTTTTATAATAATTACAGCGACGCAACAAGGTTCACAAGCCTAAATAAGTCCTACAGGAAGACGAAACGGCAATTGAAATAGTCTGATTTTAATCACATTGTGAATGGACCTATAGTTCCATTTCAAATTGAGTTTGTTCATCGCACCTCGCCCTACTGAATTCCGCATTCAATTTCTGAGTTGCAGCTACCATAATTAGTTATATCCGGAAGCAGAAATTCACCTACTTCTACATACATACATTGTAGTTGTACAGTTCATAGCAATGCTGGGTAGCTATATTCAGGACAATGTAACTCACTTTAGGTAAAGGCTTGTAACTACGTATGTATCTGATTAGCTGAATTTAAGCACTAAATCAGTAAGTTAACACCGTAAATTATAACTCATATGTAAATGGTATATTGTTATCTACCATGCAACTTACTTACATATTTACAGTGTCCAGTTGATGGCAGTAGGTTGACTCTCCTATTGCGTAGAGAAAAATATGGTATTTAAGTAAAAAACGAGACAATATAGTGTGAGTGTAAAAAAATTAAATTAATAATAATAATTATTATAAACGACCTTACTGACATGCTATTATCCCATGAAAAAAATTACACAGGTGATAACCCTAGTTCTCGTGTGCTAATTTGCACTACCAACCGCTAACACTAAGTTTAAATAATGACTTATATCCACACCGTTTAGGTCGATAATCGTACGGCACTCTTGTCTTAAGAATTGCTACTTCAGCGGTATTAACAAGTTGTGCATTGTTTACATGACTAGGAGTAACTTTTAGTTCTAACCCAATTAACTATTTGTAGGAAGTGATAATATGTTTGATGTAGTCAAGTGCTGCGTTTGCCAAGGAAAATATATTAGGACAGATTAACAGAGGGGTCAACTGATGGTAAGTGACAACCTCCATCCATGGACACCTGCAACTAGAGAGTCTTAAGTGAGCTACCTTTGAGGGTGATGAGGGTCATCCCTGGCAGGCTGAGGTAAAAGGAGAGGGGGAGTTGGGCCTCTGGAAGCCTCACTGAATGCGGGGAAATGCAACGCAAGTGTTGCTTCACAACCGGTTCTCTGTGAGGCCGTGGAATTGCTTCGGTCGAGCTGGCCCATTCGTGCCTAAGCATGGCTCTACCACGTATAGCTTTTCTATGCTGTCTTCTCTTCTGATGAAATAAAAGACAATTTCCACACTAGGCACAACATACTCCTGTGTCCGAATATACATTCAACAGACTCAGTCCAGTCCAGAAATCTGTTTGTTGATCACTAGTTTTTTCTTGTTTGGGAATATAATCCAGGATCTCCGTCTCAGCAGTCAAGATCACTAACCACAAGACAAGCAGGTCATTCTAATGTAGTGGTTGTTCTTTTACTTAAGAACTATGCTCTTATTAGTACTGAATTCACTGTTCTATTATTTGCGATCTCTTCGATCCCTTAATAATTTTATAATGCAATACGCATAAGAACCTGCTAAATTATATATTCACTATCAAATTGAACAGTAGTGTGATGTATAATCGGGGCATCAGGACATCAGAATAGGCATAACAAAATACACACAAAATAAATAAATGTGAGCCCGTTATCTGCACTGCACGCAATATTTATCGTTTCTGATAAATTGGCAAATAGCTGATCCAAATTTCAGTGCGTTAATTGTGCTATATTGAACTGATTCATTCTATTGAATAAGTTTGGTTCTTATATGATTTACACTACCATCGGAATTTCATCGCAACTTTATCGTTTACATTTTTTTTTTATGTACTATACTTTTTGTTCATTAAATTTCTACACACTCATACTCACCTTAATCCCTGAAAGACTAGGCAGAGGCTTATCAAACATATTTTAGTCCTACTTACGTGCAGGGGCAACCCTATTGCCATCATCTTTGTCACTTTGAAATTGAGGTTAGAAAGGGACAGAAAGCATTGCTTATACGAATAGTTTAGGCTATAGAAGCTATAATTCAAGCAGCTTAAGGCATACCACGTAATTCGAAGGGGTAATTATTATGAAGACATACTCTTACATACACAAACTCGGAAAATGGAAAAAGGAGGGTTATCTTATATATTTATTCAATTTTAATGCACAATATGCATACAGGGGGACTTTTTTTATTTATTATACTATAGGGGCACAGACAAACAGAAGGTTCACCAAATGTTAAGTGACAACCGACGTCCATGGACACCTGCAACTCAAGAGTCGTAAGTGCGCTGCCCGCCTTTCAGGATGATGAGGAATAGGGGGATACGGGTAGGGCAAATTGGGACGCGGGAAGAGGAGAGTGGGATTAGGTGATAGGAAAGAGGAGAGGGGGATGAGGGGAGAGGAAAGAGGCAGTGGGGCTTTTGGAAACCGAGTGAGGTTCAAGGAAATGCAACGCAAGCGGTTCATAATCGGTTTTCTGTAAGGCCGTGGTATCGCACCGGTCGAGCCGGCCCATTCGTGCCTAGGCATGGCTCTACCACTCTAAGAAAAGCCGAAGACATTCTCTCTCATTGTACCTCAGGGTGATGAAGAGATGATTGAAGTATTTTTATTTAACTTAACCCATTCACTATAATGATTAATAATATTAATATTGAAATTTAAACAACCAAAAATCAAAATCAAAATCGATTATTTCACCTGAACCAGTCATAGGTATTTTTGAATTATCAAGAGAGGAAGTTGGTCAGACTGAGTCAGTCATGAGGATAGTTGCCTGTTCGAATACTTAGCTCCTATGGAAAAGAACAAGCAAGAAACTCCAAGGACACTCCCTTTCAATTATTTTACATAAGTTTTTGTAATATAAGTGTACATTCATAAGTGTACATAAAATAAAATAAGATATATGCGGACAATGCAATATATCATTCTAAAATAAAGTTTATTAGCTTATAAGGAATAGCAGTCCGAAGATGACCAGCCCCGATCAACGGCACTCATTCACGAGCATGACACAAAAGATAAACCTAAATAATTTACAAAAGTTATATTATTCATAAAATAACTACAATGTAAATTACTCATTTCCATGTCGTATAAATAGTATAAATGAAAGTAATAATAATTGAAAACATCAAAGATTACATGTCAAATATTAAACCAAGAGTATAAAATAAAAAAATCTTATATAGTGTGGTTGCGGAGCGGGACCAGCAAGTTGCCAAGCATTTTAGTCAACCAAATAATCATCCACTTTGTAATATGCTTGTTTATAAAACGTGCGTCTGGTGCAATTTTTAAATTTCTTCTTATTAAGTTGAAGAACATCATAAGATATTTTATTATATATTTTAACACATTCATACATTCTTTCCTGTGCCGATCGGTGAAAGCCTGGAATTTACTAACAGCACACGTGTTTCCTTCCCACTTTGATCCTGGGTCTTTTAAGCGGGGCGTGAAAAGGTGATCTTACCAGTCCGCCATAGTATGGGTCACCATGCTACATTGAGCATCCTCATAGCATGTCTAGCATGCTATGAGGATGGTGACCAAAACTCGCCACTTTTTGTTTTCCATCAGGCAAAGTGGAGTCACTTTTGTAGGTTTATGTAAATAAAAAAAAAAAACATAGTACCGCATAAAAGATGTTTGTACTTTTCCTAATCTAAATTTCGGTTAAACTATTTTTTTATGTAAATGGTTGATGTTATATCTGTTTCTTATATTACTAAATACACATAATCGGATAAATCATGCATCGGAGCCTCCGAAATGTATAAAGTATTATGTAAGTACGACCTTACCGTAGCTATAGTAACTGTTCCCGTATTTAAATATGCGTATAGGCATTATTTTCTAATCCAGAAACTCCAATACGAAATGAAATGCCCCATCTAATTTAACATCAACATAAATTTGATAACAGATTGCCATTTCATGTAATACATAATTAGAAAATATGACAATAATAATATATTCTTTCTTCCTGTGATATTACGATGTTTCATAGATACCAATGTATAGTTTGTATATCAATCACTCTTATATCCCTTATCTACAGTGTCATCAACCGGGCACTGTAAAATATTCTGTCTGATAGATATCAGGTCTGTTGTTGTACACTTATTTGTACATAAAATTTTTAAAGAGTCTTTAATATTTTCAAACATCTTGGTATCCTTGTCTTATTGTTAGTATTTTCTCATGATTACACAAAAATATTGTTTACGTTTGCAAACCACAAAAAGCTTCATCCAATATTTTCATTGTAAATGAGAATGAAATATCCGTGGTAATGTTGAGCAGACCCTAATAAGATGTAGGTCAAATTCAATTCAGCGATGTCTATGAATCAATCTACGAAAAGAAAATTTATTCTATTCTAAGAGAAAGTCAGCGCGGACGTATATTTGTTCATTTACAGTAATTGTTTAATTCTGTAGTTAGTAAAAATATTTCTGAGGTATAAAACTATCTCTGCCAGTCAACCTGACTAGCAGAAATAGGTTTCAACTTCCAGATTTTGCAGTAGTTTTTATACAAACATAAAATTATTACTGTCGCTCAAGGAGGTGCCTTTTACAAAGACTATATACAAGTCCAAATATTTATTTTATTGCTATAAATACTAGATAAATATTAGTGAAAAAGAATATATACCTAATAATTAAACTTTACTGGTCTGTTTGTATAGTGGTTAGTGATCCTGACTGCTGGAGATCATTTCCCACACGGGACAATAATTTATGTTACACAAATACTTGTTGCGAGTCTGGGTGTTCTTTGTGTTCTTCGTTTGTATATTTTTAAAACATACATTGACACACAAACACTTGTTAGTGCTGAAGTAGTATTTTTTAAAAAGAAGAAGAAAAATGATATGATAAAACATTAAATGTATTCACGGTGACCATAAAAGCTAAACCAAAACTCCTAAGTCGAGTTGAAACCCTTTTCTATAGATCTGCCTGTAAGCAAAGGTTAAATGTATAGTTTTAAGTGACTTTAAATGTTATGGACGTTTAACGAACGCAAGTGATCATTAATATTAAATTTGGTTAATAAGATTCCTTCAGAAAACTCATAAACTCTTCCGTTCTTAGGAAAAAAAGGTGTAAATCACATGGCCTATGTTAAGTGATTTCATGTTGATAATCTGCTATCTAGAGTTTGAACTAGCAATAATAAAATGCGCATTAAGCGGTTGATAGACATAATAGCTTCGAATTCGTGGTTTTATACTTCAAAACCACGAATTTAAAGCTTGTATGTCTGTCACCCGCTTTTAGCATTTTATTATTGCTAGTTCAAACTCTACCTCTTTGCCTACTTTTTACAAGTCTTCGACAACATATGCTAATGTTACTCGTACTCTTACGCTGTCATGATTGAAGAGCTCACAAACTTGTTAGGCGATTTTAAAGTGCAAATAGGCCTTTAAATTACACACATGGGAGGAAGGTCATCGAACCATAAGAACGCGTATTTTCAAGTGTATTCTCGTCCACTTATAAGTTCTGCTTAATTCAATGAATAGTTAAAAAATTCAGATTGATAAAGTCAGTGTCGAAAAATTTATGTCTAAGTCAAATCAATGAAGTAGTGGTTGTAGTGGTAGAGCCATGCTTGCTTAAGCACGAATGGGCCGGCTCGTCCGGTGCGATACCACGGCCTCACAGAAAACCAGTTGTGAAGTAACGCTTGCGTTGCATTTCCCCGAAATGAGTGAGGTCTCCGGAGGCCCAAAACCCCCCACCCCCCTAATGATAGCGCTGTTAACGAAAAGGATACCCCAGGGGGGTACCAGCGCTAGCGTTGGAGAATCCCCCCCTGGACGTCCACCCTCAGTACGGATTATGCCTGAGCGTGGACGCCCAGGCTGCCCCTCGTACTCTGGGGGGGGCTCAACTGCGCTCTCAAAATCTGCTCGGGGCAAGAGAAGGCACACCATGGCACCCCCTGTCACGTTTACCGTGGATTTTTGTAACATCAGGGGCTTACATTCGAACCTCGACACTGTCCACCACCACCTTGAGACAGCAAAGCCGGCCTTGCTCTTTTTAACCGAGACGCAGATATCATCTCCAGCGGACACATCCTACCTCTGCTACCCTGGGTACGGACTGGAACACTCCTTTGTTCCTAAGGCTGGTGTATGCGTGTACGTTAGAGATGATATCACTTCTCGCCGCCTCGGCAATCTTGAAGGTAGGGACCTCTCCATCTTATGGCTACGTGTAGACTGCGACGACCATCCCCGCATCTACCTATGCCTCTACAGGTCCCATAGCGGTGATGCCGAAACGGACCGACTCATCGACCACGTCCAAATGGCTACAGACTCAGTGCTCCAGCAGGTCCCATCCGCAGAGATCGTGATTCTTGGCGACTTTAACGCCCATCACGCCGAATGGCTTGGTTCGCGCAAAACCGATCATGCGGGAAGATCTGTTCACGATTTCGCCTTGGCATATGGCTTGACGCAGCTGGTAGCAACGCCTACGCGAATCCCAGATGCAGAAAGCCACGTGCCTTCACTGTTGGATCTTCTGCTGACCTCACATCCTGACGGCTACAAAGTATCCGTTGAGGCCCCTCTTGGCTCTTCGGACCATTGCCTGATTAGGAGTATAGTGCCACTCGTTCACTCGCTGCGGCCGCGAGTTACAGGCAGTCGCCGCGTATGGCACTATAGGTCAGCAGACTGGGATGGAATGCGAACATTCTTTGCATCCTACCCATGGAGGCAGGTTTGCTTCTCGCCGGATGATCCCAATGTCGTTGCTGACTCTGTCGCGGATGTTGTGCTTCAGGGTATGGAACTTTTCATTCCATTCTCCCTGATTCCCACAGGTGGCAAGTCCCAGCCTTGGTTTGGTCGAACCTGCAAAGCGGCGTCCCGCCGAAAGCAGGAATGTTATCAAGCATGGGCTAATGCAGCGACAGCACGGGATGTAAAGACCAGCACATTAAAGAAGCAATTTAACTTTGCCTCCAGGTCCCTCAAAAGAGTAATTGCTTCGGCGAAGTCGGCTCACATCGGCAGAATTGGCGAGAGACTAGTTAGTCTCCCCTCCGGAACTCGTGCATTCTGGTCTCTTGCCAAAGCTGTCCAGGGGAACTTTTGTAAGCCATCCCTTCCACCTCTGCGCATAGGAGATAATTCGTTGGCCCACGACGCTAAAGAAAAAGCCGATCTTCTGGGCAAACTCTTTGCGTCCAACTCGACCCTGGACGACGGGGGAAACGCACCGCTGACCATACCGCAGTGCGAGACCCGCATGCCGAAAGTCCGGTTTACACAAAGGGCAGTGCGTAAAGCGCTTCTTTCCCTCGACGTTCATAAGTCGAGTGGGCCCGATAGAATCTCTCCTATCGTGCTGAAGACGTGTGCTCCAGAGTTAGCACCGGTTTTAACGCGCCTTTATCGGCTTTCTTACTCTCTTGGCGTAGTCCCGAACTCATGGAAGACAGCTCTAGTGCACCCAATCCCTAAAAAAGGAGATCGCTCGGATCCGTCCAACTACAGACCCATAGCCATCACCTCCTTGTTCTCCAAGATAATGGAATCCATTGTTAACTGCCAGCTCCTCCGGTACTTAGAAGACCACCAGCTCCTCAATGATCGACAATACGGCTTCCGTCAGGGTCGTTCAGCTGGTGATCTTCTCGTATACTTAACTCACCGGTGGGCACAGGCGATCGAGACCAAGGGGGAAGCGTTGGCCGTTAGTTTGGACGTGGCGAAGGCCTTCGATCGGGTCTGGCACAAAGCGCTCCTTGCGAAGCTTCCTTCCTATGGGCTTCCCGAGAAACTGTGCAATTGGCTCACCAGTTTTCTTACAGACAGAAGCATCAAGGTCGTTGTTGACGGTGCATGCTCCGACTCCAAGTCTGTTAATTCTGGTGTCCCACAAGGCTGTGTGCTATCACCCACGCTGTTTCTTCTGCATATCAACGACATGCTGCAGATTAGCAGCATCCATTGCTATGCAGACGATAGCACGAGTGATGCCCTTTACACCGGCCGCGCTAACATTTCTCGGGTAAACGTCATCGAAAGCCGATCCAAACTTGTGTCTGAAATCGAAACTTCTTTATCAAAAGTTTCAGATTCGGGTCGACTTAACCTAGTCCAATTTAACCCCACGAAGACACAGGTTTGCGCGTTCACCGCTAAAAAGATGCCATTGGTCGTATCACCTCAATTTGAGAGCACTTCCCTAACTGCATCAGCCAGTATCGGAATCCTTGGCGTCGATATATCAAGCGAAGTCCAGTTTCGCGGTCACTTAGAGAGTAAGGCCATATTAGCCTCGAAGAAGCTTGGTGTGCTAAACAGATCGAGACAGTATTTTACTCCGGCCCACCGCCTGCAACTTTATAAGGCGCAGGTTCGGCCGCACATGGAATACTGTTCTCATCTCTATGCAGGTGCACCCCAGTACCAACTTCTGCCTCTTGACCGCATTCAACGGAGAGCGACTCGCATCATCGACTGCCAAGATATTTCTGATCGACTTGACACCTTGGCGTTGCGTAGAGATGTATCTTCACTCTGCATCCTCTATCGCTTGTATCATGGGGAGTGTTCAGAGGAATTGTTCGGACTTATACCGGCTGCTGGTTTCCGCCATCGTCAACAAGACGTTGTACTGTCTGATGATATTGAATGCGAATATTGTGACTTTAAATGTTATGGACGTTTAACGAACGCAAGTGATCATTAATATCAAATTTGGTTAGTAAGATTCATTCAGGAAACTCATAAACTCTTCCGTTCTTAGGAAAAAAAAGGTGTAAATCACATGGCAATATATGCTCCGCACTGCTTTGACTTAATGAAGTGGAATGCTTTTTTATTTCATAAATATCTTCTATGCTCACATAACATACAGTTTGAACATTGCATTCAAATTCATTATAGAATAATTGGAAAAATAAAATTGAAAAAAAAAAATAGCTCTGCTTTTCCGTCCTCTGTGCTATGCATGATATTAATCAAGTCAGTTACAGGTGTATTACAGCAAGTATTATAAAAATATGATGTTTAAATACTTTCATAAAAGCACACTGTAAACATGATGATATCTGTTTACCGGTTCCTAATAACAGGGTATATTTCATCCCTAAAAAGTATTCATCCAAAGATAAGCTTGGAAAATTTAAAAGCAAAATAAAAGCCCATTCAAAGCTCAACTCAACAAAATCCTTAGATCTCTTTTTCTCGGAATTGACTTAAAACAGCAATTAAATTTCTTGCTCGAATCCCCTATAAAGATAAGTCTTCTGTAGAAAATGTTACAAGTGCCGAAAATCCCATTAGACTTTAATTATCGTATTGCGTAGTACATGTGGCTTTAAGCCAAACAAGTTTTAGTTGAATGCCAGGGTAATTATAAACCAAGTGCACTTGCAACATGTATAATTGAGAATACGAAATTCTAAATGTGAAATTATTGATTGAATAAATGTCTGGATGTTCCGATGATATGAGTTCGTGCAAAATATTTTGTGTAATCGTAGTAAGTCAGTTGGATCCGTTTAAAGGTACAAGTTTGAAATATATAATTTACACTATATTTAAAATGGCTGACATAATATTCTTAAATATAAAGAAGGCAAATGAATATCTAGCTAAGTTTGAGCTAAAATAAAACTGTATATATGCTATGTTACATTACGTACGTTAAGTAAAGATAAGTCGAAACGCGGTCAATCACTAGTATACAACTCTGATGTTATTCTAAATCAAAATTTCATTCAGTAATAGCGTACGTAGGTTGTCGAAGGCACTCCCAAAATTGGATTCTGGTTTACTTTTAGCTTATCAATTACGAAATTTACACTTTTGTATTAACTGATGGTTCACGTTGTTTGTTATAGAAGGTTTGTTTTTTGCAAGATTTAGAAATATATAAAAAGTATCTAGAAATACTTTAATGATCTAATAGCATTTTTTAATATATTAATGTCATTCCTTAGACACACTCATCAGTATTCGTTTTCGGTGTAATAATGATGATATTTTTTTAGGTATGTGTATATTTGTTATGTATTTGTATATATATAGTTGTTTTAAAATACAAGTTAATTCCAGATGTCTGCACCTACCTTATCGCTTTTCTTCACCACCCCAAGGTTGACTGGTAGAGAATGCCCTAGCCATTAAGTCCGCCTATGTACACGTGTGCATAAAGTTTATAAATAAATAAATAAAGCCATAGTAATTGAGCTTCCACTTGTTTATCTTAATACGTTAAAACTAAATTGGCCACTTTGAAAAAGTAATACCTTTAGTTAATTTGAATGTTATCGTTAAATTTATGCGGTATGAGGTTTTTGTTTATTTTAATCAAATTCTACTGATAGTGGTTTCAGGCTAGATCTTCATTTTTATGGACGGACGGACTCACTCGAAAGAACACTTCAAAATATTTATTTCAATATTCACCTTTACTCCTTACTTACCATAATCACAAAGAATCTTTAATACACGACTTACTTTTTCCTACTTATAAGGTCACCCCTATTACGTTTACACGTCTATGTGCCCTATTTACCAATTTTCAGATAGAAAAATACCATAGATATTTACTTCACGATAGTCCGTAAACACAAACTTATGCCACGGCACCAACAAGACAGTGCCCGAGAAAATAAGTAAAACAATTGGAAGGAATCGTGCTATGAAAACTACTTACATCCATTGTAAAACCAAACAAATGTAATCAACCTTATGTTCTAGTTTCCAGTTTTCAACAGATGATACACGCTCCAAGTTCCTTGGTTCTCCAACAGTTTAAAAGCAATTGAAACTTAAATTACAGCATCTCCGACAAACTTTACCTGCACGCACTGGACGTCGACAAACAGATTTATCATTCTCGGTAACAGTTTGATACCAAAGTGGCATTTCTATCTTGATGACCTAATTTTTCTTAGTGGGTAATTAGTCACAGATTTGATGGCTTTTGTTTGATGGCAATGATGTTTAAGTGGGGTTAATAAAGCACTTACCGTTGTCATTGTTTTTGCAATGTTAAGAAACTCATTACACCATAAAAAAACAGTTTATCCAACAACGGGCCGATATACTTATTGATTGTCTTAAGATATTTTACGCTAAAGCGACAGACAGCATATACGTGGAAGAGCCATGCTTAGGCACGAATGAGAATGAGTGAGGTTTCCAGAGGCCCTACTCCCCCTCTCCTCTTTCCTCTCCCCTCACCCCCCCTCTCTTTTTTCCCCTCCCTGCATCCCTCTATCCCTCGTCACACTCAAAGGCGGGCAGTGCACTTACGACTCTTGAGTTGCAGGTGTCCATGGACGGTGGTTGTCCCCCTATAGTATAAAAAATAAATATAAAATTGTATTTACTATAAACGTGATCGTATTTCTGTCTACTTTCAACTTAATAAATCTCGATTAATTCGTATATTAAATTATAATATTCATATAAAATAAGTAAGTATATAAACATGCTTATGTAAATTGCTGGATTCTGCAAGCAATATCTTCTTATGGATATTGAATAAAACATAAGCCACACGTTAAGTATAATTTATAACATCCAGACAAGCTTAGGCATGCATTGCATTAAACAGAGTAAATGACCAGAGACTTTATGCTTATTTGGCTGTTCTGTTGCACTTTCCGTCACTACAAGTAAATTATACATATATTCTTGAAAATCGTTTGATTCGGTTATATTTGTAGATAGCAGACAGATACTCCATACATCATTACAAAAAGTTGGACAAATTAATACTTCCTTAAGATTATCTCAAATTTATGATAAAACAAATGTTATGGCTACCAAAGAACTTAAAATACGAGGATACGAAGTTATGGCAGCTGAGGTTGTTGCTCTCGGTAAGGTAAGCAAGTTTAGGAAATAGGAAGTTTATTTTTTAACGTGGGTACATGAAAGTACGTACGTACGTGGGTCACTGAATTTTTTTAGAAAAGGCCAATAAGATAAAATTTAGAAGAAAATTTTCTCATAATAATTTACGACTTTCTTTGCGATTTTACACAACTACTTATTAGCAATTCATTACAAAGCCCCATCTCGTGCATGCTGAGTTATGAGTTTAAATTTGGTCAACGCAAACTCACTGATGATTCTTGGTCTCTTCTTCTTAACTTTCGTCTTTTCTAAGAATTTTCTTCTATGGCGACTACTGAAGATAACGTGAGTGCTATGCGGCCTATGATAGAAGCTGTTAAAAGACTTATATATCAACAGATTTGGGCAGTTTTAGGCATTGCTATGAGTCAAGTACGAACATTCTAGTAACTTTTTTTCTTTAGGCCTCAGAAAACTTTGTACTACATGCATTCCTCATAACTTGACGAAAGATCAGAATCTAAAAACTTTGAGTGTTAACGTTCCCCTCTTCCACATTTTGGAGTTCTAGTTTTGATTTGTAAAATTTGTGTTTATTTCTTAAAATTAATTTAGTAAGATTTCGGTCCTCTAAGACAACGATGATAAGTAATAAAAAATTCCTGATTGTACACAACAACAACAAAACTTGAAACGGATTTTACAATAATAAGTATTGTTGTAAAATCTGTTTATTTGTTAATACATATATAAAATATAACATCAAAATGAAATAAAACTATTTGTTTTATTAAAAAAATTAAAAACTGTACTAAAAATCTGCTTTTATTTCATTGGAAATTGATAATCATTAAAAAAAAATGTAACCAATAAACATAAAATAATGTGTTCGGCATGCTAGATAGGTACCAATTTATCTAGCTTATTGCAGATAGTGCGTCAAACCGGCGGCATGGTCCGCCTGTTAATTTTTATAAACGTAAAACTTACTTAGAATATTAGCTTTATCTGTAAACACACCCACTTATTTGTGTTTTGTATTTTTTCGTAGAGTGTATTACTATTATGCATGTATTCTTTGTTTAAAATGATTATTAAATTGTATATGGTGAAAAGAATGTTAGTCTACGAATAAACCGTTCTGGTTTTTGTTACACTAAATAGTTTATAAAAGAAAATGTATACCTTGTAAATAATTAAGTAAAAATAAAAAATTGCATGCACGAGTAGTATACGCCAGCGTCGTCACCCAAACTGCCATCAGGACAGCATTACTTTAATAAAATATCAATGTACAATTTACATACGTATGTTATTACAAACTCCAAGCTCAAGATGATCAATATTTAACTCCCAAGCCAACCAACTAATTGTTCCTGGACTGAAACAAGATGAATGTTGATTGGTCCACATCCCTATACATTTGCGAATAGGGACGCAATCTGTGGGTATATTATTGGGATCATCAACAACATTGAGACAGACAGACATCTTGTGTATTTTAGGGAGCTCTATAATGAGATAGGTTAGTAGATAGTAAACAAGATAGTCATTAAGGCAATTCATATTTTGTTGGCCTTGTTTATTGACTTTCATTTCGTACTGACAAATTACTGAAAGTATATTCTATTAAAAACGAAATATGGTATAGTTGTTACTGATTTTTACTTGTCACTGAAGTTATGAGATCATTTTACAATGCGTACGCGGCCTGTAGGTACATAGGTATGTTTTTGGTTATAATGGCTCAATGTAAAATTTCTTTAAGTATTTACCCACAGTAATGATTAATTCGGTATACTTAAAGTATATTATGTAGTGAAAGTGTAATATGTGTTATAAGTTAAATAAGTATACAGAAATGGTTATAGGAAAACACAAGCATCCAGTCTACTTATTCACCTGATGCGGCAAGTTTATAAGATTCTCTTGTTATCCTGATCAATAATATAATAATAATAATATATAATAACAATAGTTCAGTCACATATATATATCGGAAGCAATATGTATATAAAGGAAACATATAACAAGAAGGAAAACCACAAAAAAAACCATATGTAAATACTTAAATCTAAAATGTGAGGCATGACGTTTCAAACGTCATGTCATCTTTTACCAAAATGAAAAAATTCAATAATTGAGCGGCTGTTCAATGATAACAAGATCCAGGGCACGAAATGCACCCAAACCATCTCCGGACTCGTCGCTAAGCTCCGCCTCGCTGCCCCCGGAAACCGCATCAAGCATTCCGGCTGTTGTTGAGGCGTCGAGCTCGACATCAAGCGACGAGTTTTTCTCACCGCCGACGTCGCCAACACCTGTACGCCGGCAGGGGAGAGGCCGGCCACCGACTTGCTTGGGACCCCGAGGCCAGCCGGCTTCGAATAGGGCACACGCTACCGGTGGTAATATGCATCGCATGAGATAGACGACATCCATAAACGAGAACGTCATGCGAGCATATTTTGTGGCTACAGAGGGAGGAACCAACCTCACTGCGTATCGTAATCGTATGCTGCCTTTGTTTCAGGAACTTGAAACAGCTGTTAATGTTTCGGCACAAAGACTATCGGATCAAGTACGGGCCATTCAGCGATGTCATCTGTTGGATAATTCCGTGCTTGAGAGGCTACGCTTGGACTTACAACATAGTCTTGTCGCCCCCCTTCATCACAAATGGAGACTCTTATTGACGCTGGACTACTACCACCTAGTCCTATTGAGGGAGGGGAGGATAGTACTGCTTTAACTGTAAGTACCCAATATAATGATAAAGTAAGGAACGCTTTGGAAGGGGCTATTCGTGAGTATCGGCATGTTAGTTTTGATGATAGACCACGTTTACGTTATGCATAAACGAAATAAAGTGCTAGTGTGTGCCCTTGACTCTTTATTATCTACTTATTTAGAAAATAGTGAAAACCTCAGGGATACACATTCAATTCTTTATTGTGCGGCGGTTACAGCTTGTCGAGTAGCTGGGGTTAAACTCCCACGTGTTAACACTACTCCTCGACAAAAGATTTATGTTCCGGCGTGGCAATACAGGAGGACACATGTCTCTAAGAACAATATAATGACTTTCTCTCAGAATGGATGTAGAAGTGAGGCACGTGGCACTAAAGAGTTCCTTATTATTGACACGGCTATTAACCAACAAGTTCTACGGAACCGAAAGGATTTAGCGACATGTTGGATAGATTATAAAAAAGCTTACGACTCCGTGCCGCATACGTGGCTCCTAAGGCTGATGGAGTTGTATAAGATTGATACAACTTTATTCACTTTGTTGGAGGCATGTATGCAGCAATGGAGAACAGTTCTTTGATATCCAGGATGTCGACAATCTCAGGGTGACGGCGAATTTATAAATATCAAGCGGGGTATATTTCAGGGTGATAGTTTGAGCCCCTTGTGGTTCTGCTTCGCTTTGAATCCTCTTAGCGAATCTACTGTGTTAGAGGGTTCGGGGCTGGGCTATCTGGGATGATTTAAAACTGTTTACCTGCAACAATGTCCAGTTGATAAGATTACTAGAGGTAACTGAAACCTTTAGTAAATGTATCAAGATAGAATTTGGTGTAGATAAATCTGCAGTCATGCATGTAATCAAAGGCAGGATTGTGGAATCTGAAGGAATTGAACTTTCAGATTCCACACACCTTAGACGTCTTTCTGCAAATGAAACGTACAAGCATCTAGGTATGTCACAGGCTCTGGGTATAAATGAACTGACTATGAAGCAATCGCTAATAGAGCGTTTCTTTGGCCGTCTGAAAAAAGTACTGAAAAGTCTTTTGTCGGGCGGTAATAAGGTGCGTACCTATAACGGTTAGGTCATACCAGTCTTAACCTACTCCTTTGGCATACTTAGATGGACTCAGACGGAATTGGACGCCCTAGATAGATGAGTCCGTACACTGCTAACTGCGTACCGAATGCACCATCCACGTTCATCAGTAATGAGATTGTATATTCCGCGGAAATGTGGGGGTCGTGGTTTCTTAAATGCCAGGACCCTTCATAATTCGAAATATGCAATCTTAGAGATTTGGAGAAACTGAAGGTTTTATCTGTGCAATTACAGATGAAGTTGTTATGACGAACAAATATCGGCGACATATCCTGAAGGATGGCACAATTGACATTTGTCGGGCATGTCATCGCCCTGGTGAAACCCTCAGGCATATAATTTCCGGTTGCTCTCGTCTTGCAAATGGTGAGTACTTGCACAGACATAACCAAGTGGCAAGGATAGTCCATCAGCAACTTGCTCTTAGATATAATCTTGTGGATGTCGAGTTACCGTATTATAGGTATGTGCCCGACCCAGTTCTTGAAAATAGTCGTGCAACATTATATTGGGATCGATGTATGATCACTGACAGGACTATTGTTGCCAATAAATCTGATATAGTGGTGATAGACCGACTAGAGCGCCGAGCAATGATTGTTGGCATTACCATTCCACATGACGACAACCTCATAAAGGCAGAAAAAGATAAACAAATAAAATATTTGGATTTAACCCATGAGGTGGTCGATATGTGGGATGTGAGTTCTGAGATCATTGTGCCGATAGTCATATCAGCTCATGGGTTGATTGCCAAGAGCCTCGACCAACATCTGCAGAGGCTCACGTTACACAGCTGGGTTAAGGGCCTAATGCAGAAGGCAGTCCTTCTTGATACGGCACGTATTGTGAGGAGGTTCCTGTCTCTGGAGCCCTAACCACCGGTAGCTTGGTCCCTGTACCCGATACCGGTGGGGCACTATTTTTTATATTTTTAAATATATTTTGTTTTTATTTTATATTAAAAAAATTAATATGTATGTTTATTAATGTGAATAAAAAGAATAATAATATAATAATATAGATACATCTCATCATCTCATCTCTCATCTCTCATGGTAACCGTCTGATAAACAAACTTATATACTTCTAAATACATACATATTATAGATATATTACACCCAGACACAGAACAAATTATCTTGATCATCACACAAATATTTGTCCTGGGTGGGAATCGAACCCACGACCTCTGGCTTAGTAGTCAGGGTCACTAACCACTAGACCAACAGACCATGTTATAAAAAATCATTTAACGTAATAAACTAAACTCGGTTGCATGCCGATTTGTGTTTTATAATTTACAGTGACACTTATTAATACTTAAAGTAAGGCATACTATTATGTTCATTATATAACTGTGTTGAGAGTGTTAGATTTTTTTCATGACTTTAGGTTTTGTCATAACTGAATGATACACTTTAAGTAATACAGATTATAAAGCCTATGAGTAAACGAAATTAATTTTAATCTATCAGCATCGTTTTAAACTTCGACAGAGTTTCTTTAAAGCTCCAATCTAAAGACCTAATCAAGTACACAACAAAGTCTCGTCTGTTTATTTCAACGTTTCGTCGATACAATGTTATATTCGCCCTATGACAGATGCTCCTACATTTTTTATTACTTCACGTGTACCCCTTTTGTTTTTCAACCCTCATATCATGAGTTTGTTTGTTTTGGAAAAAAAAAACGTTTAATTTAGGACCCGATTTCCGAGCACTCATGTATGTATGAGGATAATAAAAGAAAAACATGGTTTTGACCAACGTTTCGGTACACAAAAATAAAGTAGAGATTGGATGCTTGTTTTTTCTTTAATGGTATTGATTTCAGTTTAAAAATATATTGAAAAGCATATATGTGTGTCTGATTCTGTTAGCTGTTGTAGATGAATAAAAAAAAAATTAACCAAAATAGCGAGAATGAAACAAAAAAGAAGGCACTGCGGTTGTCAGCTTGCGGTAAGAAACTATATTTGCTCAGATACCGTTTTATAGTTTTATATTTTATTTAAAACCAATGTATCTGGCTGGTTAGGTCAAAAGGTAGCGCAAACATGAATATGAAATTTATGTTTCAAAGTAGTGATTGCAATATCTATAAATTTATAGACTCCGATAATTTCTAAACAACAAGACAATGAGAAACCCATAACTTGCCAATATTTTAGAAAAACGAAAGTAAATTTTCTTGCTTCCTTAAACAGCAACACCACTATAAAAATAATATATCCTAAAACATAAACACAATCATAATAACAAAGAACCAGTCTGGAATATTACGTCACGTTCTTTACGAAGTCAGCCATTAAAAAACTAAAGAAACTTATAACGCACCAGAGTTTTTCTTGCTGTTGAACTTGGAAATAATATACCTTCCTACTTTTAATTAGTTTGTAAAGAAAACAAGGATATTTTATTTATTACTTAAACAACAATATGCCTTCTCTGTTTTTAATTGTTGCTTCTTTTTGCGATACGATCAGAAAAAGTTGGTTGTGTTTAGTGGGGGTGCTGATCTTCATGTGAAATTAGTATTTTTTTGTCGCTGATTGAAATAAAACATAAACACCGGATTACGCTAGGTTAACTGCTGTGTGTATAGGTACATAAATAAAACTTGTCTTACACCGAATATAAGACATACAATTCTTAGTTTTGTATACTTTTATAATAACAAACTAGTCATAATGGTCGGAGTAAATCGAAAAGGTGGAATATTTAAACTGTTAAATGTACAGCTACAAATCCACATTCTTGTGGTCTTATAGACCACTAAAATGTAAGATGCTATAGCATATTACTGAGTTGTGTATAAATTTGTAGAATAGAGTCAAAAAGTTTCGAATGTATCCAACTATTCATAAAAAATGTTCTTTGACCTGTCTGTTGGTCTAGTGATTAGTGACCCTTACTGCTATACCGGTGGACGTGGTTACGATTGACATACGGGATAAAAAATTGTGTTGTAATAAGCAAATAGTGTATACTCAAAAATAATAAATATTATAAAGCGGTTTTATAACAATGTTTAAGGATGCAACAATAATTATAAAACTGAGGTTAAATTAAATTTAAATTTGAGCGAAAATTTTTAATTTAGAAGTATATGTTACATTGCCTTGGCATTTCAATAATAACTAACACTGTTACAAGAAACTTAGAGTAAATTTTAAAAAGTTCTTGGAGTTCTACATCTTTGTTCGTACTTACTACTCCTGAAAGTTCAAAAATACTTACAATTAATACTAATACTAACGTCTTTCACAGAGTCATCTAATCCCAGACTAAGCAGAGTGGTCTGGTAAGTTATCAAATTGCTGATACATATATACTCTTCATACTCATACCCATAACGTTCTTACGCGAGCTTGGACTTCCCAGCACCAGCCAGTTTTTTTTTTATGCGATATCCGAGCAGACGGGTCACCTGATGGTAAGTGACTACCGCCGCCCATGGACACCCGCAACTCAAGAGTCACAAGTGCGTTGAAGGCCTTTTAGGTAGGAGTACGCTCTTTTCTTGAAGGTTTGAAGGTCGTATCGGTTCGGAAATACGTCAGGCGACAATTTGTTCCATAATCTGGTTGTGCCAGGCAAAAAGCTTCTGGAGAAGCGCACAGTGGTGGAGTGCCAATCGTCCAGGTTATGGGGATGAATATATTGTTTGAGTTATAGATATGCGACCCTGACTTGCTTGAGCTATTGATAATAGTCTCCTATCCATTTGTATAAAAATATTGGCTCCTAAGAAGTAAATGTAACTATATTATAGTCTCTAAAATGATGGCATTTATTACGCTTTTCTTAACCGCTTGGAGGATATAGGCGTGAGTCTATTGTAAATTAATTAGAATCAGACATAGACATATTAAACAATGCGTAATCTATTTGTACACTAAATACCTTTAACTAAATGAATTGTCAAAATGTATGTACGACTACACCAAATTGAATATTTATTTTTGGTTGTGTTTGTTAGTGCCAGGAAAAGAAAGATTAGTGTTGAACAAAATATGTTAAAAAATCTTTTTTATTTTATTTTTATTCTTCTTTCATTTGATTTTCAATATTTTGAAAAAACCTTAAAATAATTGGGTACACACACGTGTGAAGCCGGGAAGGGCATCTAAGTAGTATTATATAAATTTTTTTCAATTGATTTTAGCATTTTGTCATAGGTATTTGTTTTCTATTTTTAAGAATTTAACATATAAATAATTTCACAATCTTAACGTATCAAAATTTATGCTTGTAATCGCATAAGTAGATAAGTTTATAAGTACTCGAAACTCATCACATAAAAGGGAATGATAAAAACACCTTAAACTGATACACCCCATTGTACCCCATTTCCTAAGCGAGATGGCTTTTACCATAACCATGAAGATTAACATTTGCGCATGCCAGGGTTGAAGATGTTAGATTTGAGGAAGGTAAATAGTTCTTGTGACCCTGTGGTTTTAGGTAAGAATGCCAACGCATCGGGATGCTTTGTCGACAAATTAGGGTATAACCCCACTTAATGGTATACCCGCATCCGTTGTTAGAGTGGGATAGCGATATTCTCACATTTAAGTTAATAGTACTAATACGTTTGATGTTTCATTTTGTCGTTGTTTTGCTTTATCCTATTTCATATATATATATAAAGATATCGTTTGCAATGTAAGTGTGTACCTTTTAAAGTATGATTTTCACACTCTTGGCTTCTTATTTCGTATTTATTATAAAAAATATAATGAAGATTACAATTGATAATAAAATATTTTATTACCTCTAAACTAACTATTATAGGAACCGAAATTAGAATTGTCGTAATTTTGATAATGTGTGAGCCAAATATCAAACTTGAATAATAATATCGATAATTACTTTGATAATACGTAAGGTATTTTATAATAAATGGATCATTGATTTATAAATAATATGCATTTGTTGTTTGCTCAAACTAGAGTACACCTGTGTCTCGGGCGAAAACTGGTATGCGAAACTTTTGACATGATTCGAGTAGTTAAGGCGTAAAAATAAAAACTCATATACTCATGTCAACATCAGTACTTGCGATTGGCTTTCCCTTTGGGAAATGGTTTTGATTTCTGTTGTATGTTCGTGTCCTTGTAAGAACACCTTGTCCTTGTAAGAACACCTTGTCCTAAATTTATAATATTATAAAATTGTATCCTACGCTTTGCATTAACTTACATTTACAATGGTCACCCTACCCTGACACTGCCATTTCTAATTGAAAATCTATGCAAGCTCCAAGTTCGGGGTTCTATAAAAATCTTTTCAACAAAAAGGAAACGTTTTCATCCGTATTCCCTTAATTCAGAACTGTGACCTCTTCCGTCATTATTTCTTATATTACTCTCTCGAACAGTCCGCTTAAGAAGCCTCGAAATGTAATTTGAAATAGTAACTTTACCAATACGGCGTCAGAGAGCATTTCTTGTGGTGACTTAAAATTTAATGTCATATGGCATATGATTCTTAAGTGTAGTGGGGTCACGGTCTAGTCTAGATGTCTCATTGGATTTCGACATGTTGTCATGTGACATGTTGTGGGAGTGACATAGGGTATCTTTCGAGATAATCTCACTAAATAAAATAGAGAGGTGAAGTTAAGAAATCTATTCGGGTTTTATATATTTTTATGTCTTTTCTTCTTTATTCTAGACCTACTGTGCTTATGTTAATTCGTTAATGTTAATAATGTTAATGTTAGTTTCATTTGAAAAAAAAAATTTGGTACCCCAATGACTTATCACCAGCTTTGGTAAAATCTAAACTTGAGGTATCACATATATAGGGGAACACTAGTTACAGAAAGGATTGCAATTTACGATTTAGGCGCTACTTACACAGCAAAGATGTTTTTTTGTAAGTTGTGTTGTTGTTCTTTAATTAATAATTACTCAATTGTTTAAAATATTAAACTCAACCCGTGTCAGACTCAGTTAAGACATTGGTTCTTTTATGCAAATTACTCTAAAACAATAAAAGTTTAAACTTAACTTATAACATGAGCATATAAAACATAGCTTTCGAAGTAATTAGATAGAAAAATCTGCAATTCTTTTTTCTTGATCTTGGCTTATTCATTATAAATGGCTTAGTTTGATAATTATTATTACTTCGCTTATAACAGGTGCAGCATGAGATAAGAAGGGAAACCTCAAAGCCTTATGTTTGTATATACCTTAACTTTTATCAGCAACAAAACTACAAAAATATTATTATGTGCGCTTACACACTAATCACGATGGATATCACACTTGATATCAATACTACTAATAAACCTAATAATGTAATTCATGTTTTGTAAATATACAGTGTGTTAAGTACATGCTCCCGAAAACGAAGACAAGTTAATACTAATGATACCTTTGATGAAGGGTTAGAAGAAAATAGATCGCGATGAAAAATAAAGTATTTTTTTACATATCACACAGCTGTCGCCCGAGTCACAGATCAAACGGGTGTTAAACCGCGATCACACTAATACCTTTCTTCGGTGGCAAGTCGTTTATGACATGAAAGGACTGGTATTACGATTGCTAGTTTGGCGACCTACGGCTTATGACTTCAGTCAGCTGTTTATTTGATTGCGGCTTATTTTTTTCATTAGTATTATCGCTCTGTCTTCTATTTCGGGAGCGTTTCGCTAATACTGTGTATATTGTAATACTTTTATACACAATTTGTTATTACATATACATTAGACACACAGTGAAAAGGTACGCAACTGAAACTTAAAAAAAAAAACTATTGTTATTTACTGTGTCAAATTTAACCTTTTAAAAAACTTATCCTAACAACTTATTAAACTTATACTCATCGTCCCATCATCATCGTGACGTCTTATACACTTTTCTTTTTTTTCAACCTTCAAACTTGATTTATTGTGGACCATATCTGTACAAAGATCTACATTAATAATGCCTATCAAACATTTATGTATGATAGTCTGAAAATTTAATAGAATTGTAATGCGATCTTTGATGTAATTTTGTTGAAAAACATAACGAAATTAATAAGACAAATATACATTTTCTTTTGTAGAAAAAAAAAAAAAAAAACGTATATAGTAAAAAAATTATAAAAATATAATATAGTAAGGTGAACAAAGCAGATATAATAAAAACGCTTAATGAGTATTCTTCTATTATAAAAAAATTATGCCATCGATGTATGATGTGACAGTCAATATTATTTGGCAGCGTCTATTTTTATTTTGGTAAGTCATTTTGATTGTTAACGTCATCCCAATTCTGACTGTCAAATCTTTCAATTTTCAATCTTTTTAACATTAAAATATTTTAAAACTACTTATAGTCTTAAATTTAAAGACTAAAAGTTTATATATATTTCAAAAGTGGCTAAGACATTATATTACGAATAAAACCATTACTTTGTAACGTAAATAACGCTAGATACATCTAGTTAGATATAATTTGTATAAAATTACAAAAGTATCTAATTAAAATTATTGCAGATTACCCACAACGTATTATTAAGTTTTTGTGAAATATACTAAATGGTTTTGTATTATAAGTTCCTCTAAAAATATTGCTCATGTAAGTGAATAATTGTATTCTTATATAATATATCTTGGAACAAGAGTTTGGTATTGATGTAGTAACAAAAACTCTTAGTATACTTTTGAAGTAATATGAGTTATTGGTCAACAGCTACAACAAAAATAAATAATTCCAAAAAAAGAAGAAACTTTTTTATGAGGATAAATTAAAAAAATGGTGATTAAACAACGTCTTAATGTAACACGAAATGATACATAATATTCCTGATAAAATAGTTTTTACACTTAATTTTTACAATTTAAATGATGCCTATAATATACATACACATATATACATACATGCACGTCTGTGTATGTCAATTTAGTCCCATTTACGTAATAGGGGCAAGCCTATTGCAGACATCCGGATACTTTAGAGAGTGGGATGGGAAAGTTTGGAGTATATTGACAGGAATGGCAGGATAGAAAGTGTAGAAAATGATTTTGATTGTTCAGACGGATTGGAGAGTATAAGCTATAGCTCATACAAGTCAGAGTCTTATACCTATTTCACGAACTGGCTGGGGCCAGTACGAGCTCTCTGACAGATTACTTCTAACAGTTTATATATATAGTAGAACATTAGTATTGGGAAATTTGATTACAATCGAAATCAAAATTATTATTTTAAGCTTATTTATATTTCATTACAAATTAGTGATTTCAATCTCTTGATAACTTAACCTCGTTGCCATTTCCACTATGTAGAAGATTGAAATTATACCTAACATGTACAAATCCATCAATTCGTCAAAGCTCTAGAGTGTAACAAAGAAGCATCAGCAGTTTCGCAATTGAAGAAAACAACATAAATAGAACCTTACACAAAATAAAACCTTAGACAAAACCAAGCGAGTAATATTCCCTAACAATACAACGGTTAATGTTTACTGGCTGCTAGCGAAGCTGTATGGTCTAGCATTTAAATAAAGGCGCCATCTGGTGCATTTCCTTTCAAACTAACCAGCAATTTGTCTGTCTAAAACTTCCACTTATGAATTATGTATATGTGTATGATTTACGCATGCGTGTTTCATTTGTCCCATATGCTAGACCTGTTAGGTTTACCAAAGTTCAACGTAACAGCAGGAGAGCACAGATTTCAGTTTCGCTGAAGTCTGTGCTGAGTCATTCTGAGTCAGTAGATACCTCGGGAACGGTACGGGAGTAGTTCTCTTAGCGTAGTATGTATCCCTATGTACTTTTCTATACTCAGAGCAACATGTACAAAATTTTACTTGTTATTGGCATCGGTACGCTTTAACAGTAAAGAAGTGAAAGCATAAGGTAGTGATGAATGATAGATAGATAGATAGATAGAATACTCTTTATCTGTACACCATTCTTACAGAAAATACAATACATATAACATACGTGTCAAATATGTAATGTACAAAAGGCGGCCTTATTGCTATATGCAATCTCTTCCAGGCAACTTTAGGATGTATTATAATCATTCGGAGAGACAGAGGTAGTTGGAGGATCGTATCAACATTTTAATGAAAAGTGTACTAACTTATTTTAAAATATAAAACTTATATAAAAACTAGACATATTTATGTACAACATATAACATACATACTAATACCAATACAGACACACGTACAGATAAAAATACATACATACGTATGTAAATACATACAACAATACATATATACATACCATTAATATGGAAATAATAGATACTAGATAACAGAACTAAATTGATAAATAATAGTCATGAACCATTTTCTTAAAAATGTTCAATGATTCCGCTGGCCTTATGTTCTTTGGCAACGCATTCCATAAGCGTACAGCTTCAACAGTGAAAGATTTGTCATAAAACCTTGTGGGAAGCAATGGCATCTCCAGTCTCAAATTTTCCGATGATGATGATCCCCGGCCGATTTCAAAGGCTGCGACCACTACAACTCCGCAGCCGTCGTTTGTGTATAACACAAACACACACGCTTTCGTATTGTATATTATGAATTAGGATTAGGATATATATTATATACAAATCCCAATCCTAATCAAATCAAAGATTTGTTATTAAAAGCGGTAACCTTTAAAAGGTAGCAAAACTTTTATTTCTCTTACAATTCGAACATATTATACAAACCGCGGTCAAGTGTTATTGACAAAGGTTAAAAATATCGTAACTTATAGACCACCAGATAGGGGAAATATAAACCATGTGCTCTTGACTCTATTGTAATTTTTATTCACTTTGTTTCAAAGAAATACATTTTATTCTGATAATAAAATATCATCGCCATGTTGGTAGTTTCATCCACTCCTAGTATGGCTATATACACTGTATTACTCGGCATATAAGCATCATTCAGCTATCATTTCAACTATAAAATTTTGGGAAAAAGAGAAAGCAAAAAACAATGTACCGCATTCTGTATCAGTGTACGCAATGTTTGGTGAGATATAAAATAAAATAAATAAACAAGGACAAGAGTGAAGAAAATGGATGCTGCTTATGCAGATGGATCTGGCAGTGTAAGCTACAGCTTAAGGACAACGGGGTCGCATACCTGTAACTCGAACTACCCAAATACAGTGTACAGTGGTAGAGCCATGCTTAGGCCCTATTGGGCCGGCTAGACCGGTGCGATACAACGGCCTCACAGAAAACCGATAGTGTAGTAGCGTTGCATTTCCCCAAAATAAGTGAGGTTTCCGGAGGCCAGACTCCCCTTCTACCCTTTCCTCTCCTCTTGCCCTTCCTCGCATCCCCCCATCTTTCATCATCCTCAAAGGTAAGCAGCGCACTTACGAATCTTGAGTTGCAGGTGTCCATGGACGGCTGTTGTCACTTACCATTGAATGACCCGTATGTTCGTCTATCCCCCTATAATATAATAATAAAATAATATTAAGAGGTAACATCAGCAAAAATTTGGAATGTTTTGATGCACTAGCGTCATAGAATCTCTTTTTCTAATTTTACTTGAGGTAAAAAATATTAGCGCCTTGTGTTAGTAACGGTAACTACTACACGATTCTAAAGTAAAATAACACCTTGCTGTAACATGTGACTGCCCTGTTGGTCTTATAATTAAGATATCGTCATTACTAAGCCAGAGGTAGTGGGGCGACTCATACCCAGAACAAATTATTGTATGATAATCATACCATTTAATTCGTTCTCCGCCTAGGTGTAAATCGTCTACAATATGTGTGTAATGCAATCGGCGCCGTAGTGATACATACTAGAGTCAACATGTAGTTAGTGTTGAGTGCAAAACCGACAATTAGGACAATTTGAATAGTGAAGACAAAGTGATGGTAGGGGTCAAAACCCTCACTTCACGAAGACGATGCTGAACCTACTCAAATCTGCAAGTGAGCACGTCTAGTGTAGCTCAGTTGAAATGTGAAGATTGAACTAGACCTGCATTTAATAACTTTTCATATGTACATATGTATTTAAAAATATATGCACATGTAAGTTTGAGATGTACGAAGTCATTATTATTAAAAAAAAAACTGATATATTGACAAGACTATTAAGAATTTTTTTTTCATAAAGCTACTGGTCACTATGCCCGTTGATACTCACTTCCCTATTTTACATTATTTTTTAAGTTAACAATCTAATCATAAGGTATGGAGAATATTATTTCCTCACAGTATATAAAACTAGCTTGCGCGATGCAGAGTTTTCGGGGTTCTAGTACACGTTGTATTCGTTAGATGGTGTTAGTGACTTTCACCACTAGGTAGTCTAAATTCATAGATTAATACGTCATCTGATAAATACTGATCTATTAAATATCTTTTCTGTGTGTTCTAAAACTCTTCTTACATCTCCTCAATTTTAAACTTCTTAATCTTCCGAATAAAATTAATTTCTAAGTTGTAGAAGACTTTTTGCGTGGAGTATAAAAGTCAAAGAGATCAGTGTGCCTTTGTGCAGTCGGGACTTGAGTTTCGACGATCAAGTTTTCAGTTTTTAGTCGTATATACGAAGTAATTTAAATGTGTGGTCCAAGTTATAGTCCATTAATATGACATAAGCTTAAATATATTCTATTAAATATAATAATTTTACTTTAACACATACGTCTTTAAAAAATGATGATGCATTGTTAACTAGTAAAATAGGAGGTTAAACTTACCCCTACCCCTGGATCCTCGAGACCCCAAAAATATCATTGTTGAATAAACAAAGAAATTGTCACTTTTCCTTTGCCACATTTATTTTCCTGTATGCAATACAGTTCATTAGATTGGTTTTCCAATATAGGGTATAAAAGCAGACAGCGCGCCTAACAGTCGCTTTTTTTATTATTATCCAATTACTCTCTGCACTCACAGTTTCCCAACACGTGCAGAGATTCAACATTAGTAATATAATTAAAATTAATTTAAAGTTTACAACAAATAAAATACATCAGAAATTCATAACCAATAAAAAATAATAATTTAAAACTCGTGATTGCTAAATAAAATTTAAATTAAATAAAAATACAAAAATAAAAGAATATAAATTAAATTAATAATTAACAAACAAAACATTTAAATTCAAGGTCAATTTATACAAAACATAAATGACATTTAATAATGTATTATAAAATTAGATTAATATCAAGTGAATAGTTTCAGGAACATGTTTGATTGTCTTTAGTTTTAAAGGAAAATTATATTTTTCGAAATAGCGCATTAGTGCACCTATTTTATTGAAAAATATGTCAACATTTGGTTGGTGAGCAATGAGCGTTGAACATCGAAATCGCTTGCCCGCCACAAACAGGGACGGATATAAGTAATTATAGGCCCCGTACATATCATTAAGAAATCGTAAGAATTTCCGTTGCACACGATCGAGTAATAATTCCCAAAAGTCAGAAATAACACAGTTATAGTCCAACTTGCTACGAACAAATGCAAAGTATACGAAGAAAGAAGAGAAATTGCATGACCGTCGTTAATTCGAGCTGACTGTCTCATAACAAAGCCAAGGGATTTGAAAGCTTGGCTCTATATCTCGGTTATGTGAGTGTTGAAGGTCAACTTGGTATCTACTATCAGTCCCAGATCACGAATCCTTTCGTGTATTCATATTTTTATATAATAAAAGTTTTTTTTTGAGTTTTTTTTACATATTATTAAACGAAAAGAGCATTAATAGCGGCACTCCTTAACGAGCTTTTAAGACAATATTTATATTCTTACTACGCTCAGATATCATTAGTCACACTATACGTTTCTTGACTGCACAAAAAGAGGTTTATGTTTTTTGACTGTATCACATCTGGACGAAGCTAGGTGGGCTGAATTAGTCATTCTGGCTGAACGCCTAATGGACCCTTCAAGAATCTAAATGCGGAAACAAACCCATAATCAAGAATATATTTATGATAATATTTCCTTGTAACTCTCTGTTGTCAGAGTCTTAATGGCTAGATAGCTTTCGAGTTATTTGAATTACCGTACGCCCAACAAAAATACATTTTAAATTTGTTTTTTATAATATTATTTGTGCATATTTGATCTAAAATAAATCTGATATGTTCTCTTGACTCAGTTGTAATCAAAAGTTTTTAAAACATTTCGTCACTAACTAACTTTCGACTCTAACTGCTTTGTCCGATCATAATCGGTTATCGGTAATACTTAAAGCTCACAAGTACAACATCACTGGCCCAGTAGGTACTAATTGGACGTACTTAGAAAATGAAAGTGGTGGTGGTGTATTTGGGTCCTTTGTTTAAATGTTTGTGAAGTAAAATGTTTTCCTAGTGTAGGAGCTTGTGGTAGAAAATTAAAAAAAAGCGAAACAAAATTACTTTTTTTTTTTTTTTTGGACCACACTCCAAAAGAAGAGTAAACCCTATCTAAGCTTGGGTCTGCTCCAGACGATGTCCCTGGTTGTATTATAAACTATTTTGGATATTTATCACTGCCTGCTTAGCATTGTTCTACTTTTACAACTTTGGGCACGTTTCAAGTAGAGAAGTTTTATAAGCTTCAAATTATTATTCAACAATTTGCGAATTTTACAACCTAAATTAAATTTTCATGAATTATTTAAAATTTAATTTCTCGTTGTTTTACTAAGATAATAAACCATCTTTATCATGGATTTGAGTTTAAAATATAGGGTAATATAATCTGGTCTAAATTGTCAAATTATTAAAAGAGTATCTTTCAAAAACAGCATACTGTCCCAGCCCCCTCAAAGAATGGCAACACACTTGCGTATCTTAAATTGCAGGTGTTAAAGGGTGGCAGTAGTCATGATTAACATCATGTGCCGCTTTGCTCGTTTGCTCCGTATTGATTAAAAAACACAGCATTAAGTTGTAGAACTTTGTGCAGTGAGATATTTAAATTAATAGAGACGAACACTGATAATTGAATTCAAGAAATGTTGTACATGGTAACACTTGCATGTATGTAGATCAAAATACAAGATAACAGCATGTTTTATTATGGAACTTTGGTACTCACGGTAAGATTTAACTTGTGTTGTGGGTGCCAGCACTCTCCATGGTATGCCAAAGTATAATTAATTGTAAAGGTCACAAATAAATGCATAATTACAGACAAAGTGTATGTCTTTTTATTTTCTAACGTCGAATAATTTTTTTATTCCTGATTTTGTTCCTGATTTTCTGACCTGACATGGTTTAATTAAGTAAAATTAATAAGCTAATTAAGCTTAAAAATTATTGCGTCATAAATCTCACATTATTATATGTTACAATTCTATGACATACTATATATTAAAGAATAGTGATAAGAGATTAGAGTAGAGACAAAAGTTGTTTTTTTTTTTATTTTAAAAGAATCCTAATAACTTGAGCGTGAGACACACATTGCTAATATTCTAGTTAAGCTCCTGCCGTACTTTTAATCGGCTACTCCCATTAAAATTGCAAGAGCTCTATGACGGACAGTGTAGAATGTGATCATGTTCGTTTTAATCTATATCTCCGTAACCATAGAGTCTGGTTGTCTAGAAATATATTTGTTTTAGTTCCATTGAAATCGAGGAACGAGTTTCGATATTATGAAAATCTCAATTTTCACTTTTTTAAATCCACGTGTGACGTCACTTTACGGAACTCGCCGCTCTGACTGTAATGTTTCACTCATTTATTGTTGACCAATATTCAATATGTTTAATCTCAATACTGTTTTCAGTTTGCGGCATCAATATTTTAATCCATTTTTGATCATGAGTTCATAAACGAAAGCAGGTGGGGGTGTACCCTCTTAAAGAACGTTGGAAAGACGTCACGTTGTACGCCTTACTAAAAATTTAATTTCTGCAAATGTACATATTTAACGTATCAAAAAAAATTGTTTCACAAAATTTTCTTTTTGATTTTACTCGTAATAGAGTCTACTTTCAAGTAAAAATCTAAACTGTTTAATACTTTCCATTCTCTGGAGTTCAACATTCAATGTTTAAAAAATATTATAAAAGAAGGCGGTAAATTTAATACAATAACAAAATATTAGGAGATAAAACAATAAGTACTTAAAACCAAATTTCAATAATTTGTTATATGATAATATATAACAAATTACTTATAAAAAAAACTCTTTCAATTTGTTCACAGCTTTAATGTTATCCAACCCATTTTCTAAACCTTTTTTCAAAAGAAAATGGAATTTGAAAATACCTAGTAGTTTTTAGGTGTACAAAACACACAGACACACAGAAAGACGAAAATTATAATATAAAATTATAATTATTTTCTTCTGTTGTTGTCATAAGGACCAGTTTTTTCTATTATGTAAATAGTGTATAAATATCTGTGGAAGTATTGTTTACTAACAAATTATGTCATTTTATTACATTTTCTTTAAACCTTTTCTTGTTAATATGAAAGTCACAATCTTAATGTTTTTTCATATATTATTTAAAAGCATTACATAATGGTATCCGAGGTTTTATATAGAATTGCCCCTTCCAATCATTATCATATAATTGGATGTTTAAAATTCAGGACCACGGTAAGTCGTAGTGAATTACAAATGCTGAGTGGATTTAGGAAATGGGAATTTTACTCCTGCGGTCGCTCATATTGTGGAATGACCTTCCTGCTTCAGCTCCAAAAGAGATTCTACAAAATTGTTTTTCGAGGTCGAATTGAGTCATAACATTGATATTAGTTTTGTTTCGTGCGCTTGCATGTACTTCAGTGTTTGAAATACTAATATAGAGCTATCATATTCCAAGTTCAATATTCTGAACAAATTAAATCACCCTTACGTAATAACTGCTGTTAATTGAGTACTGTGTACATATATATGTACTATCTAAAAGAGTCCTATTCCTTAGTCGCACTTACGACACCCTATTGAAGAAATAATGTGACTTTATTTCACTTTACCGAGAATCACACGGCTTAAATTAAGTTTTGTAATCTTTCCGTAAGTATGTATTATGTGGGTATCCTGGGTAGTAGGCCCTAGTAATAGACGCTCTCATGACAGACCACTGTGTTATTTTAGTCGGTTCGAGTCCGTCATACCACCTCACCCGTGGGTGTTTCCACACTAAAAAAAAAAAAAGAAAAAATATATGTATTATGTATGTATTTGTGTGTCATTGTATATCAGCCATTTTGTTAAAAGCTACTAATTTGGATGAGATTCTTTTTTGATTTAATAATACCTAAAAATTAAGAAGATATCAGTCTAAATAAAACCTGAGCCTTTGACCTTGAATAGGTCATCCGTGCGTTGCACTTAACATTAACAAAAACAACAACATTAAAACAAACAATTGTTAATCTTTCGAGATGCAACGATATTGCCTAAATGTTTCCTTGTGGGACGTTGCTATTAACGAAAATTGTGTAAAATTCGTAAAAATTGTGTTTGACCAAAAATGACTAAGTTTACAATTTTTTTTTTTAATATTAAGCGGGGCAGACGAACAGACTGGTCACCTGATGGTAGGTGACAACCAACGCCCATGGACACCTGCAACGAAAGAGTCGTAGCCTTTAAGGGTGATGAGAGATGAGGATATGCGGGGATTGGAACTACTTTACATAAAAAAAAACTTTTTTTTTAAATACAAAGTAGATTTTAGCTTCGCGGGGTGTATATATGTAATTTATATTTATCAGAAATAACGGCTAGACCTGTCTTCAAACACAACATAAATGGCCCGTCATTTAGGTCACATAGTTCTTAAGTCAAAGCGAGGAATAGTCCAAACTTTAAACTGAAAGTATTTTCAATTTAAATGTTGGGAAACTTGACATGATTCAACATGTCTAAACATGTTATATGAGTCACGACGACTTTGCAAATTATGCATTTAAGTACTGTGTTCAGTGGTTCAGATATTTTGATTAAAATACATATACTGCCGGTTGACTATTACGTTATTGGGACCAAATTCTTATATGGCAAAATGTGAGTGTTAATACACGTCTGTCTACCCCTTAAAAGATACAGGCGTGAACAAATGTATGTATGTACTTAGCGGGATATATTATTATACTTAATATTATACATCAAATATGTTATCGCCCTTTTTAATGTCTTCAAAAAGACAACCGCTGCACTAGAAATTATTCCACTAGAAAGTGTCATGGGGACTTTAAAAAACATACAAACTACGGATACAAAGATTACCCAGACTAGGATCAACAATTTGTGGATCACACAATTTTTCGTCCCGTGATGGAATCGAACCCACGGTCTCCGGCTTAATAATCAGGGTCACTAACCGCTAAGTCAACAAATGTCAACCAATGCTAAAAAAAAATATACATAAAAATTTATAAAACCCGACTGCATTTATAAAAACCAAGGCTACTTTTAAATTTTTCTTATTTAATTTTGTTCTTCCTGGACATCATCTTGAATTGAATCAGTCATTTCAGAAACCTCATTAGTCACTCAATTAGAATTTTTCCGGAATCTATAAAAACTGTTTAATGGACAACCAAATGAGTTACACAGTTTATTAATAAAAATAATGAAAAATACCCGAAAAACTGTTCTCTAGTGTTCGAAGTAGTTTAAAACATTAAGTTTAGTTTACATTCTGGTCGATAGGTGGCGATGTACAGAATTACTTTAGATTTAAGTCACGGTGTTAAGATTCTCCGTCATTTAATAAACCTATAGTTTGTTATATAAATGAGCTTTCTTTGGCATACTTCCGAGTATTATTCAACCTTTAAAAGGGTAGCTAGATCATCCCTAAACATCTAGGGTTAGTGGTACATAATTTAACCAAAACAATAGTAGTAATCATATGTTTTATTGCATATTGTGTGTAATTAGTAGTCTATGTTACTGGAGATCAAGGTCTATTGCAAAAAGTTCAATAAATAGTGTTTAGTTGAAATGTAAGAGACTTAACCAAATGCGTGTAAGAATACGATTACTCGCCGGAATTACCTCGTGTGATTAGGTCGTGTATTTAACGCTGCACCTGCACAGTAAAAAAGTAAAATCTACGATAAGCGTGATCCTGACCGTTACGGCTGGGGCGTTGTTTTTGCGCGATGAGTCATCGCTCTTAAAGTGTCGATGATAGATAGAGTGGCCGGTGTCAACAGTAATAATCTTTTTAATAAAACGGAGGAGAACAGAAAAAATGCAGTGAACAAATACAAACAAACAAGAAAGTGGAAGAAAGTAGGTGAAACAAGAAGACTAGAGAGGATAATGGTTAAAAAGAATGGAACACAGTTTAAAAAAGGCATATATTGGTTTGTAGGAACAGTCAAAAAGTGCAAGATCAAAATACAGCTACACATTACGCATAATACAGCTTTACTTAAAAAAACGCCTTTAAAACCATAATCCTACTTGGACACGTCGATATTGAGCATAATTGAGCATGTGTAAAAATAGAACCAAATATATTTTCTGTTACACAATGCTTACGTTGTTAAAAATTTGGGCACGAGTGGAGAATGTGTCCATCAAAAAAAATTATATACCACGTCCTACAGTTAAGTGTACAAGAAATCACATGACATTGTGAAACACTTGTCCTTTATACAAGAAAGGTAGGCGGATGAGGGAGCTAATATGTGAATTTAATTGTACCCATAGTAAATTCTTGTCAATATATGTCCCGATTCCTAACCTACCAGTATGTGAAGTATATAAAATACAATAGATGGTGGTTTGTGATTCTATCCCATCAGTCAGTAAACCTCATGGACTAGGAAGCACTTGTATCAGTTTTGTAGATCAACGATATAAAAGGTAGGTACCATATTTATAATTTATAGAGATGGAGCCAAGGATAGACGAATCGGTGGTTCTACATTTTGAGATCCTTTTCAGAACTGCGGAATCAAATTTGAGAATGATTTCAATATCTCTATTATGCACATTGAGTTAATCGCCATGCATATGTGCAGCAGAAGACTTACCATACGTTGATTATATTAACTTTGATCAATTCGCGATTCTAATTGATTCTAAGAGCTCCTTGCAACAATTTGCTCGATGGTTGCTTGACTTGCTACTCTGAAAGCCTATCAGCCTACATTTTTTATTACAAAATAGGAAAATTGTACGCAAATGGATTCCTTCACATGTTTTTTCGGCATTAGGAAGATTGATATTTACGACCAGTTAGCAAAAGAAGTATGTTGGAACGGTATTATATTGAAAGTTATACCATTTTATACTGACTCTACCAGACTAGTAAACAAGAAGTTGACAAGAATATTTTATAAAAGATAATAAAAGATCGAAAGAGAAAGGTATTTTGTACCTTACTATAAAGTCCCAAGTATCAATGAAAATACCACTGGATTGAGAATGTGGAATTGAATGATAAAGCTTTGGTAACTGTTTTAAGGTTACAAACAGGTCATATCGCCTCTAAGAAGTTCGCGTTTTTTAATGGCAAAGATTTCAGAACTATGAGGACTGCAGTGTGACCGAAAAGGTGTTAAACATTCTTTAGGAATATATAAGAAACAGAAATTAGAGAAAACTTTTTTTAAGGGTTGCGAAAGGTATAAATATCGGCTTAAATAATAAAAATATATTAACTATAACTCAAAGCCCTTTAAAAAAGGAGAACACGATGTACTTTTTTAAATACTAGAAGAACCCACTGGGTTAAAAAAATTCTATGCATTCATGTTTCTATTGGAAAATAAAAGACAATAGAGTACTTGGGGTCCAGAAAACAATACTTTTCAACATTCCTGCAGGATAGTAAATTGATCAGAAAAAATACATAATGCACAAATATGCACCAAAACTGTTAAAAAAATATCATGAACTATGTTTGTGTTTTGACTGTAATTAAGACCCACTATTGTACTAGTGGGCAAGCTTAAAATGCAAAAATAATGAAAAACGCTTTATAAAATTTAGTTTTGAGTTAAAGAAACTGCTTTAAAATGTGCAAGAAGTATCTAAAAATAACGCCTAAATATATATAAATAGTTGAAGAGTAATTTTTTACATAAACACTTAGCTGGATAACTGGTACCGTGAGTTTAAATTGCTTATGCATAAACAGGTGCGATGTACGTGATGCCTTTTAATTATTAGTTGGCGGTAGCAACTACCCCTTTGCATAATAATTTTTCAGAGAAACAGATGGAAGTATAGTATAGAACCGCAAAAATTTTTGAATTTAGCAATGAATTATTCTAACGCTCTGAGGTTTTCGTTCGTTTTTTTTTTTTAATGGTAGGTAATTTTATTGTTTCGCTGCTCTGACCGATCCCAGTCATCTATTATTTGCCATTAGAAGCGTTTTTTTTTTATAACTGCTCGCCAATCTGCTGTTATCCATCATCCATCATCAGCCTGCTTTGCCGCTAAGAAGAATTCGGACGGGGGACAATTTAAATAAAAAAGGTCATGAGCGGGAAGTTTATAAAACAGGCCATAATAAGGTGTGTTCCGTTATGCCGAAAGCAATTATTACACAAGAAAAGTCTGGTTTCGACAAGTTTAAAATCACAAAGTACAAAAAGGTTAATTGGTCTGCCGATGGTGCTATAGAGCAAGGTTGTCGGAGCAGTAAACTTGTTATGGAAGACTTCGATTTTACGCTGTAAAATATATTAACCATTTGCTCAACTCAAGAGTTTAACCCACCAAGGACTTTACAATTGCATTCGATTTTAGGGACTGTAGCATCAAAGCAGCTTTAAACAGAAAAATTCAATCAAACAAAGTAAGCCTCAATTTTATAATTATTCTTATAGCTTCAAGAATAATAAATTATTAATAAAAGAAACATAATTTACTTATAAATTATCTCACTACGAATACTAAACATAGAGTTTACAAAGCTAAAATCGTAGCAATTGACTGTTGTTACGCAAGGTATACTAACCTATGGCGCATTTTTATTTTTGTTAAATACTTTTAATGTGTAAAAAACAAAGTGGTTTATAATATTATAAGTGGTGACACCGTGCTAGAGATAAACTCTTCACTTCAAAATAATATTTTTCATTCTACAACTTCCTAGCAACACCCAAAAATGACTCATGGGAGAATTCTAACAACAATTGTGTTGGAAGAAAAAAATATTCTTCTGATGCATATATTTCATAACAGTTTCAAATCAAAAATGTAACGTTTATTTTACTACAGCTCATGCGTATATAGTTCACACAGCGTATAATTAATTTATTTGGAGCACGTTTCAGTTTCGAGATAAGATTAATCGAAAAGTTAGAGGAGAGGCAACTCAGTTTTGTTAAATCGAATCAAAAGCTTTGAAGTCTCTGTTTATTTAATTATTAGATACCCATACAATTCAATAATATATTTAAAGTTACTTACTTAAATCTTTTGTTATAGATTGTTTATTTGGAAAATAATAGTATTATAGCTAAGTCTTACAGGGTAGAAACCAACTTGAATCATTCAAATTAAAATATCCTCTCTTCTTTCATTTCGACATTTGCTGTTGTTGCCTGTTACCTTGACATCGATCGAAGGCGATCGAGTCTGCCACAAAGCGCCCGTGGGCTCCCCGAGAAAC
The DNA here is from genome assembly GCA_947561695.1 of Tyria jacobaeae. Classification (NCBI taxonomy): domain Eukaryota; kingdom Metazoa; phylum Arthropoda; class Insecta; order Lepidoptera; family Erebidae; genus Tyria; species Tyria jacobaeae. The sequence continues at coordinate 2,031,288 of OX387232.1, read as the reverse complement.
AGTGCAACTGGATCACCAGTTCTATCACAGGCAGAACCATCAAGGTTGTTGTTGACGGTGCATGCTCCGATTCCAAGTCTGTCAATGTCCCACAAGACTGTGTGCTGTAATGCCCACGCTGCTTTTTCTGCATATCAATGATTGATTGATTACCAATGACTGAATAAATATTAATTGATGCTGCAGATTAGCAGCATCCATTGTTATGCGGGCGATAGCATTAGTGATAGAAAAAGTTTCAGATATGGGTCGACTTAATCCAGTCCAATTTAACACCACGAAAACCGCTAAAAACATAACATTAGTTGTATCACGTCGTTTTACTTCCCTATCTGTATTAATCAGCATCGTAATCCTTGGCACCGATGAATCGGGTGAAGTCCGGTTTCGCGGTCACTTAGAGGGCAAAGCCAAATAAGCTTCGAACAAGCTTCGTGTGCTAAACAGATCGAGACAGTATTTCACTCCAGCCCACCGCCTGTTACTTTATAAGGCACAGTTTCGGCCGCGTTTGGAATATTATGCAGGGACACCCCGGTACCAGCTTTTCCCTCTTTACCGCAATCAACGGAGAGCGACTGGCATCATCGATGGTATTGCGTAGAAATTTAGCTTCACTCTGTATTCTCTATCGCTTGTACCATGAGGAATTGTTCGGACATATACCTAACATTTATGTTTATATATGTAAAACATTTTAAAAAGTGGATAACCGCCTCCAGTGTGCCCATGGCGATAAAACAGAAAAATGTGTAATTATATGAGTCATTTGTAACTTTACGTAATTAAATAATTAGCCCCAAACTCCAAACCGTTATGGGGTTGTACTTTTCAATATCAGGTCAGTAACATGAGACACCAATATCTTAGTAGCTTTAGAAAGTGTATAAAAAAAAATATTGTAAGTGCCTCTAAATTCCCATGGATCCCACTCTCAACTTGTTATCAGTAAGGTATTTTACGTCCTCGATATAAAGCATGAAGCTGTTGCATGGACGTTTATTTCCTTACTAGAAGATCTATACATATATGTATTACATATATCTTTATCACTATAATTAAAAAAATATGTTGTATAGGTGTGGAGGAGAATAATGCCATCACATCAGTCATTCAGTGGTAGAGCCATGCTTAGGCACGAATGGGCAGGCTCGACCGGTGCGATACCACGGCCTCACAGAAAACCGGTTGTGAAGTAACGCTTACGTTGCATTTCCCCGAATTGAGTGAGGTTTCCGGAGGCCCAATTCCCCCTCTCCCCTCATCTCCTTTCTCCTTTTTTCCATCTCCTCATCCCTCCTCTCCTCTTTCCGCACCCTGCATCCCCCATCCCTCATCACCCTCAATGGCGGGCAGCGCACTTGCGACTCTTGAGTTGCTAGTGTCCATGGACGGCGGTGACACTTACTATCAGGTGACCCGTCTGTTCGTCTGTCCCCCTATAGTATAAAAAAAAAAAAAAAAAAAAAAATGTCACTTTCCGTGGAGAGAGGACATCAACTATATATTCACTACCAGCGCACGTGTTTCTCTCCCACTTTGATCCCGGGTCTTATAAGTGGGCCGTGAAAAAGCATCTCAACAGTCCGCCATAGTGTGGTTTACCATGCTGCATTGACTACACTTGCAATGAGGATGGTGACCACCACTCTTAGACTCTATATGTTGCTTTCCATTAGGCAGAGTGAAGTCATTATGATAGGCTAAAATAAAGAAATAAAAAATAAACTAAGGGATTGGTCTACTATATATCTACCAGTATAAATACATAGATACAGTACCCGGATGGCAGTATTAAGCTTGCCCCTTATTCCGTGAGTGGAAGTAAATACCAAACCAAAATCTTAGTCAGATTACCGACTCCCACAGAAAGAGATTGGTTGGTTCTATTCTATTCTACTCCACGGAAACGGCCACCACACGGCTGGCGGCATGACAAAGAAGCAGCCTATTTTGGATCAGGTGGCCGTATGTGACACACCTCACACATGGCTGCCAGAGTTCTAGTAACATTAGTTTCAATAAAGCTGCTTCTTCTAATTTAAACCGAAAATCATATTTTAACAAATTCTAATGATAAGCAATAAAATCGCCTACTAAAATAATATTACCGATTCATTACCAAAAACCCGGAGACTATTAGATAATCTTGTAAGACCAGATTAAAATAAAAATAGGCCGATTAATACCTAATAAAAGAATAATTGTTTTCATACTATTAACTCCAAACTAAAGATACACATAGATAATAAAACAAGCTTATTCCTAAACACCCTTTGCGTGGGAATAAATTATATCTTAATACGACTTTGATAACTTCACATTAGGACCTTAACTATGTCGAGATCGTAGATACAAAGTTGTATTAGTAATCTGTGATTGCATTTGTGGAATGTTGTATTGTGGTTTAGATAAACGTGTTTGTTTCTACTTTGTGCTAATCTATTGTGACTATGTTATTTTATTTATATTCTTGTCATCTAACAACTGTATCCCAGAATGGATAAGTAGAGGTGTATCGAAACACTATTATTTTGCCAAATGGAATTTGGACGTAAGAGGCAAGCAAATTCCATACACAAACTGATACCTAAATCCCCGAAGACCCTATTATACCCACGCAGTGATGTCATGAACGCCCACATTTTGCCAGTTATAATTGGGGTCAAGTCTATTGCCGTTATTCGGGCACTTCTAGGAATTAGAAGAGAAAATTTGAAGAACCGTCCTTCAAATTTTCAATAGGAAAGGGAGGATAAAAAGTTTAGGAAAGTGATATTGCTTACATAGATGCATTGAAAAGGATAAGTATGTGTTGATTTAACAGTGGTAGAGCCAGGCTTAGGCACGAATGGGCTGCCTCGACCGGTGCGACACCACGGCTTCACAGAAAACCTCACATCTCCCCGAAATTTAGTGAGGTTCCCGGAGACCACACTCCTCCTCTTCTCTCTCTCTTTCCTCATCCCCCTCTCCTCATCCCTCCTCTCTTCTTCCGCATCCCGCAGCACACTTATGACTCTTGAGTTGCAAGTGTCCATGGACGGCAGTTGTCACTTACTATCAGGTGACCCGTCTGTTCGTCTGTATCCCTATAGTATACAAAAAGCAATAACATCAATCAAGCAAGATAGGGTCACTTATCTATAACTCAAACTGGCTGATGCCGAGAAGTCCTTATAACTTTTAACTGAAATTAAATACTTTAAAGTTAGGTTTAACTTGAAAGGAAAAGTTAAGAAAATGAAAAGGCAATGGAAAAAACAGGATATTGCTTAAGTGTGAGAGGTCGTAAGGTACGTTAAGGAAATTTGCCTTTTTGTAAAAACATCAGAATAAGTGAGTGCGGAAATCATGGTTTGTTTATAATATACCTTTCACAATAATACAAACGTATACATATATGCTTAAGTTTATTTTCATCTAGAGTTACTGTCGATGGATGGTACAACGCCATTTGCCACAATCCTGACATTCAATTTGCACCTTTTCCATATTCGACAGCCTTTTATATTCGCCTTCCTTTCGCAATAATTGTAATGAAATTTAAGCCAGAAGAGTTAATTATTGAATTATTTTCATTCAAACTCGTATGTGAGAGCAGTGGTGTGTGACGTATCGATTGGAAGCGTAATGTAGCAAAACGTAATCTCCAAGGGGTGTCGAAGAAATTTATGTATGTGAACATGTTTTCTTAATGTGTTTCTGGCTTAGTCGTAACGAGGTTCTGAGGACTGCTCATACCTTTGAAGTACTCGTATTGTTCCCTAAATCAAAATCCTTTGAAGAGATTATTAGTTTTTGTTTTGTGTGGGTTCTCGTATATCTAAGTATTAAGTAGTCTTTATAATTGTTATTTTATTACTTATTTTGTTGTTAGTTTTTGGCATGGGTGGGTTTGTTTCATATTTTATATTATGATTTTCAAGTAAGCGTATGTCGGTATTATGTTTCTAGGTCACGCCCAGAATTGTCGTAAAAGCAATTTTTTTAATAGTTATATTTTAATGGTGGTCATATGTTCATTTAATCTAATATATTTACGTTGTATTAAACTGAGGTAAAAATAAATACGATCTCCCAAAATGAAGCATATTTCGCTGTCCGACGCGTAGTATGCCGGAAGCATTAATATTCCAGTGAACACCTCCTGCATACAAATATTTTGAGTGTATTAATAAAGTATAGAATTTCCAAAATGACGAAAATTTATTCTAAAAGCGATATTTTTACCGTTTAGCTCAAAAATCAACGATTGCAAGGAACTCACATACATTTAACACACATAAAAAAATAGTTTAAATAACCGATGATGTATGTCATCAATGAAGTTTATCCTGACGTCCATTAGCAGCAAAGATTTTTGACTAATATGCACCGACTGTGGACGACCAAATAATAAAGCTAAATATCCGACTTTATTTATAGTTGGTTACTAGTCGGTAAAGAACACCTATTCGGTGTCAACATTACATTTAGATACGCAAACGTGTAGAGTATGTACTTTGGTTAGTTGTAGCATTTTGTTCATTATTATTAATTTGTGGTTGTTAATTTTGACATCACCCATGAAATAAACACGATATATGTAGTCCTTTTTAATTATATTATATCTATTAACAGTGGATGGCTTGGATATAAAAAATATAAAATCCCACTGCGTTATTGCCTTCCTCTACATTTTTTTTTATGATCACCTGATGGTAACTGGCACCCAGCGTCCATGGACACCTACAACTCAAGTGTCGTAAGTGCTCTGCCTGCCTCTGGCCGGATGAGGGGATGTGGGGAGGGCAGAAGAGAGGGGGGATGAGGAGATGGGAAAGAGGAGAGCTGAATGTGGTGAGAGGAAAGAGGAGGGCGTTGGGGTACCGGAATCCTAACTAATTTCAGGGAAATGCAACGTAAGCGTAGCTTCACGGGTTTCTCTTGGTAACACCCTAGCAAGCCAAGCTTTTTTTTATTATATAATGGGTCGGACGAACTGTTGGGTCACTTGATGATAAGTGAAAACCATCGTCAGTGGCACCTGCAACTTAATAGTCGTACGTGCGCTGCCAGCCTTTGAGTGTAATGAGGGATAGGAAGATGTGGGAAAGGGTAAGCGGAGAAGAGGGGTAAAGAGATGGCAAAAGCATGGCTCTATCAGGACAGAATGAACGGTATGACCCGTGCCGTTTATGTTAGCATTTATATTCTTAATCTCTTCAAGACTCGCTTTTTTAGCAAATTTGTGTGCTAGACACTAATTTGCTATTGCCTACGAATCTATTCTGATATTGAATTAGGAAGGGAGTTAACCGGTTCAATAACTATAATTGATTCTAGTATTTCTATTGATATATAAAGAGGCAGGTTTTATGGTTAGATTTAAAAATTCAATGGCATCTACTAACTTTTGGAAATGTTTGAGATAAGAGCGATATTCTGTCTAACTGCACACTGGCCAGCAAAATCTTTGAGACAGACAGCGTGCACACCCTTCACCTCATCGTCACCTAGCTCCGATACGTAACTCTGCATAGACAAATGCGTAAAAATCGATGTCGACTTATAGCCAATTTACTGTTTTTTTTTTATGTTTTTAAAGACAATAAGAAGTACATTTTTTATAGAATTTTTATATTACTGGTTTAATGAACGACTATGTATGTATGTACGTATCATATTAATACAACTTCGAAATACCTGAACAGATTACAACAGTAGGCAAAATTTGATATATAAAATATTTTATATACTAAGAGTATGTGGTGCCTTATAATATTTTTTGACAAGATATTGGCGTTAATTACACCTGTGGCTACTCCTATCGAGACGCAGGCGTGAGTTTAAGTAGGTTATTTCTTAAGTATGTTATTTCTTTTTTTGAAGCAGTAACATATTTATAAAAATTGGTTATATCTTATTACTATGAAACGAGTAAGTTTATATGAACTCTTGCTCTCAATCACGTCATAGCGGCTTAACAGATATAAATGACCTTAGGCTCAAAAAAGATACTTTTTGTAGCAAACACAGTAGGGTTCTTAATTTTCAGCAATTAGTAAGCATATATTTTGATTAATATATTCAGTAATGCTAGCAAGCCATTTGATAATACACAAATAATCCTAAACTTCAAGTGAGCCTACATCATGTTATGAAACTTTTCAGGTTGATTAATATTTATGGAAGAATCTAAAGTCAACATAGTTGAGAATACGGGTGTACATTGCGAAACAGTTTTCCCGACCTCGGACGTACTGTCTAGTAAAAAAAAATTGGATAGAATGTAAGACTTTTCTGTCCTTGCCTCTAGTTGTTTATTACAACACAATGGTAGAGCCACTTAAACATGAATAGGTCGGCTCGACTGGTGTGATACCATGGCCTTACAGAAAACCGGTTGTTAAGCAACGCTTGAGTTGCATTTCCCCGAAATAAATTAGGTTTCCAAAGTCCCAACTCCCCCTCTCCTTTTTCCTCACAAATCCCCCCTCTCCTTTTCCATCTCCTTATGCCCCTCTCTTCACTCTGTTCTCACCGCATACCCTTATTACTCATCACTCTCAAAGGATGGCAGCGCACTTATGACTCTCGAATTGCAGGTGTCCATGGGCAGCGGTTGTCATTTACCGTCTATTCGTATGCCCCACCATATTATATAATAAAAAAAAACAACGATCTATGTAGAACTCATCAAGTTTCTGTCCAAAGTCATTTAATTTGCATTACTCGAATTCATGTTCCGTAGGAACTGTAAAATAGATGTGAATACTGACTATTCATATTTCGTATGCATATCATGCAGTAATATTAATTCCTATGATAATGAGGGACTAAATCGATAAATTCTGCATTGTAATTTTGTTCCATGCTTTTTAATATATTGATTCAGAATATATTATAGTAGCAATTTGATTTTAGAGAGAGATTTTAGTAATCCCTTTATCGATCCCTCATATTCGTATACTACAAATATGAAGGATCGATAGATCGATAAGATAGGATAGGATAGGATACTCAAAGCAGTATCGAGCATATCACTTGGTGAATTTGAAAGTCTTTGAAGGTAAACCTACCATAAATTTTATGAAATTAAATTGATAAGATAAGATAGAGTTAAATAAAGAGTTCATTAATAATCACAGAAATTACTTATCAAATACAAACAAATAGGGCCAAAATATTAGAAAACTTAAGAAAACTGAAGAAACCATCAAGCACTCGAACAAATATCAATCCAAAGTAAGTTTTCATATTTATAGTAAGAAATATATTTTACATATTTTTAGTAAGAATTTTAATAAATGTGTTGTTCTCGTGGATGTCGAGTTACCGTATTAGGTATGTGCCCAATCTAGTTCTTAAAAATAGTCGTGCAACATTATATTGGGATCGATCTATCATCACCAATAGGACTATTGTTGCCAATAAATCTGATATAGTGGTGATAGACCGACTAGAGCACCAAGCAATGATTGTGGACAGATAAACAAATAAAATTGGAGTGGATTGGATTTAGCTCATGAGGTGGTCGACATGTGGGATATAAGTTCTGCAATGATTGTACCGATAGCCATATTAGCTCATGGGTTGATTGCCAAGAGCCTCGAAAAACTGCAGACGCAGAGGCTCACGTTACACGGCTGGGTTAAGGGCCTAATTCAGAAGGCTGTCATTCTTGATACGGCACTTTACATATATATATTTTTTATTTTATATTTAAAAATGTAATTTGAATGTTTATTAATGTAAATAAAGAGAATAATAATAATAAAATTATAAAATTGTAATAGAAGACATAACTAAGTAGCCAGGATAATCCATCAGAAAATTGCTCTGAGATTGTAGGTGTTGAGTTGCCGTAGTACAGGTATATATCCGATTTAGTTCTTGATAGTGTTTGTACAACATTATAATGAAATGGATCTATCATGACATGACTATTGTTGCCTGTCATAGTGGTGATATACTGATGGGCCGAGCAGCGGTTCTACACCACGGCCTCACAGAAAACCGGTTATGAAGTAACGCTTGCGTTGCATTTCACAAAATGAGTGGGGTTTTCCAATCCTGGCCCAATTCTTCCTTTCCCCTCTTCCCCCTTTCCCCTTCCTCATCTTCTCCTCCCCCTCTCTTCTTTCCCCTCCCCGCATCCCCCATCCATCATCCCCCTCAAAGGCGGTTAGTGCACTTACGACTCTGGAGATGCAGGTTTTCATGGACGGCAGTTGTCACTTACCATTAGGAGACCCGTCTCTTCGTCAGTCCCTCTATAGTATAAAAAAAAATCAATGATTGTTAATATTTCCATTTCCCATGCAATTGCATAGAGATTAACAACTAAAATATTTGGATTTATGTCTATCAGATATCAGAAATATTCGTAAATCTATAACAAGGGCATTGTTTTTGTATGCTATGCTATTGGAAAAATAAAATATAAAGAAAACTTTAACTAAAATTGTTATTCTCTCTGACAAATTTTAGTGTCACAGAGAATGGTTCCTCTAACTTCACAAACTTGGAAAGTTTGTACACTTCAGTTTCAGTTAATAACTCAAGATTGTTTTAATTTAAGCAGTTTTTCTTCAACAACGGATTTATATTACTTTGATGATACAATAGAGCTTTATTTGTCTATGTTTATTACATATATATATATAGGTAGGTGGCAGAGTTGTATCAAAAATCCTTAGTTTGACCATTAGAGGTTTTTTCTATACTATACGGGTCACCTTATGGTAAGTTACAATCGCCATCTATGGACACCTGCAACTCAGGAGTCGCAAGTGCGCTGCCCGCCTTGGAATTGATGAGAAGACGGGAAATACGAGAGGGGGATGAGAGGAGAGGAAAGAGGAGAGGAGGAGTTGAAAATCACACTCATTTTGGAGAAATGTAACGCAAGCGTTGCTTCACAACCGGTTTTTGGAGAGGCCGTGGTATCGCATCGGTCGAGCTGGCCCATTCGTGCCTAAGCATGTCTCTACTACTGTCTGAGTTTAGGGAGAGTTTTTAGAGGACAAGCCTATGACCAATAACGGTAAAATTTAGGAATTATGGACATCAAATTATGATTATATTGAAAGAAGAAGGTGTAAACAAGGAAACACATTGATATTCCTTATACAGGTTGCACGGAAGGTGTAAGCAACTGGCTATAACCAAGTAGCGCGAGTCTTCTATCCAAATGTGTTTGTATCATATAGACGTTATTTCTAATGCAACAATAAAATCTGTCATTTAACTCCAATCTATGTATTTATGGCTTCGCAGTGAGCTAGATAATACAAGTGGTAGAGCCATGCTTGCTTAAGCACGAATGGGCCCGCTCGACCGGTGCGATACCACGGCCTCACAGAAAAAACGTTGTGAAGTAACGCTTGCGTTGCATTTCCCCGAAATGAGTGAGGTCTCCGGAGGCCCAAAATCCCCCACCCCCCTAATGATAGCGCTGTTAACGAAAAGGATACCCCAGGGGGGTACCAGCGCTAGCGTTGGAGAATCCCCCCCTGGACGTCCACCCTCAGTACGGATTATGCCTGAGCGTGGACGCCCAGGCTGCCCCTCGTACTCTGGGGGGGGCTCAACTGCGCTCTCAAAATCTGCTCGGGGCAAGAGAAGGCATACCATGGCACCCCCTGTCACGTTTACCGTGGATTTTTGCAACATTAGGGGCTTACATTCGAACCTCGACACTGTCCACCACCACCTTGAGACAGCAAAGCCGGCCTTGCTCTTTTTAAACGAGACGCAGATATCATCTCCAGCGGACACATCCTACCTCTGCTACCCTGGGTACGGACTGGAACACTCCTTTGTTCCTAAGGCTGGTGTATGCGTGTACGTTAGAGATGATATCACTTCTCGCCGCCTCGGCAATCTTGAAGGTAGGGACCTCTCCATCTTATGGCTACGTGTAGACTGCGACGACCATCCCCGCATCTACCTATGCCTAGAGGCAGGTCCCATAGCGGTGATGCCGAAACGGACCGACTCATCGACCACGTCCAAATGGCTACAGACTCAGTGCTCCAGCAGGTCCCATCCGCAGAGATCGTGATTCTTGGCGACTTTAACGCCCATCACGCCGAATGGCTTGGTTCGCGCAAAACCGATCATGCGGGAAGATCTGTTCACGATTTCGCCTTGGCATATGGCTTGACGCAGCTGGTAGCAACGCCTACGCGAATCCCAGATGCAGAAAGCCACGTGCCTTCACTGTTGGATCTTCTGCTGACCTCACATCCTGACGGCTACAAAGTATCCGTTGAGGCCCCTCTTGGCTCTTCGGACCATTGCCTGATTAGAAGTATGGTGCCACTCGTTCACTCGCTGCGGCCGCGTGTTACAGGCAGTCGCCGCGTATGGCACTATAGGTCAGCAGACTGGGATGGAATGAGAACATTCTTTGCATCCTACCCATGGAGGCAGGTTTGCTTCTCGCCGGATGATCCCAATGTCGTTGCTGACTCTGTCGCGGATGTTGTGCTTCAGGGTATGGAACTTTTCATTCCATTCTCCCTGATTCCCACAGGTGGCAAGTCCCAGCCTTGGTTTGGTCGAACCTGCAAAGCGGCGTCCCGCCGAAAGCAGGAATGTTACCAAGCATGGGCTAATTCAGCGACAGCACGGGATGTAAAGACCAGCACATTAAAGAAGCAATTTAACTTTGCCTCCAGGTCCCTCAAAAGAGTAATTGCTGGGGCGAAGTCGGCTCACATCGGCAGAATTGGCGAGAGACTAGTGAGTCTCCCCTCCGGAACTCGTGCATTCTGGTCTCTTGCCAAAGCTGTCCAGGGGAACTTTTGTAAGCCATCCCTTCCACCTCTGCGCATAGGAGATAATTCGTTGGCCCACGACGCTAAAGAAAAAGCCGATCTTCTGGGCAAACTCTTTGCGTCCAACTCGACCCTGGACGACGGGGGAAACGCACCGCCAACCATACCGCAGTGCGAGACCCGCATGCCGGAAGTCCGGTTTACACAAAGGGCAGTGCGTAAAGCGCTTCTTTCCCTCGACGTTCATAAGTCGAGTGGGCCCGATAGAATCTCTCCTATCGTGCTGAAGACGTGTGCTCCAGAGTTAGCACCGGTTTTAACGCGCCTTTATCGGCTTTCCTACTCTCTTGGCGTAGTCCCGAACTCATGGAAGACAGCTCTAGTGCACCCAATCCCTAAAAAAGGAGATCGCTCGGATCCGTCCAACTACAGACCCATAGCCATCACCTCCTTGTTCTCCAAGATAATGGAATCCATTGTTAACTGCCAGCTCCTCCGGTACTTAGAAGACCACCAGCTCCTGAATGATCGACAATACGGCTTCCGTCAGGGTCGTTCAGCTGGTGATCTTCTCGTATACTTGACTCACCGGTGGGCACAGGCGATCGAGACCAAGGGGGAAGCGTTGGCCGTTAGTTTGGACGTGGCGAAGGCCTTCATTCGGGTCTGGCACAAAGCGCTCCTTGCGAAGCTTCCTTCCTATGGGCTTCCCGAGAAACTGTGCAATTGGCTCACCAGTTTTCTTACAGACAGAAGCATCAAGGTCGTTGTTGACGGTGCATGCTCCGACTCGAAGTCTGTTAATTCTGGTGTCCCACAAGGCTGTGTGCTATCACCCACGCTGTTTCTTCTGCATATCAACGACATGCTGCAGATTAGCAGCATCCATTGCTATGCAGACGATAGCACGAGTGATGCCCTTTACACCGGCCGCGCTAACATTTCTCGGGTAAACGTCATCGAAAGCCGATCCAAACTTGTGTCTGAAATCGAAACTTCTTTATCAAAAGTTTCAGATTGGGGTCGACTTAACCTAGTCCAATTTAACCCCACGAAGACACAGGTTTGCGCGTTCACCGCTAAAAAGATGCCATTGGTCGTATCACCTCAATTTGAGAGCACTTCCCTAACTGCATCAGCCAGTATCGGAATCCTTGGCGTCGATATATCAAGCGAAGTCCAGTTTCGCGGTCACTTAGAGAGTAAGGCCATATTAGCCTCGAAGAAGCTTGGTGTGCTAAACAGATCGAGACAGTATTTTACTCCGGCCCACCGCCTGCAACTTCATAAGGCGCAGGTTCGGCCGCACATGGAATACTGTTCTCATCTCTATGCAGGTGCACCCCAGTACCAACTTCTGCCTCTTGACCGCATTCAACGGAAAGCGACTCGCATCATCGACTGCCAAGATATTTCTGATCGACTTGACACCTTGGCGTTGCGTAGAGATGTAGCTTCACTCTGCATCCTCTATCGCTTGTATCATGGGGAGTGTTCAGAGGAATTGTTCGGACTTATACCGGCTGCTGGTTTCCGCCATCGTCCTACACGACAAAATATCCATCCCCATCACCTGGACGATTGGCACTCCACCACTGTGCGCTTCTCCAGAAGCTTTTTGCCTCGCACAACCAGCTTATGGAACAAATTGTCGCCTGCCGTATTTCCGAACCGATACGACCTTCAAACCTTCAAGAAGAGAGCGTACCTCTACCTAAAAGGCCGGCAACGCACTTGTGACTCTTGAGTTGCGGGTGTCCATGGGCGGCGGTAGTCACTTACCATCAGGTGACCCGTCTGCTCGTTTGCCCCCTATCGCATAAAAAAAAAAAAAAAAAAAAGATAAGTTTGCATAGTATAATATTAAGTTAAATTTAAACAAGGTTGAAAGGTAGATAGTGGTGATAGATTAGCAGGATCAAATTTTTATCATAAAACGTATGTGTGTTATATGTATGTATGTGTATCAGAAACAATGTGTATGTAAACTAATATAAACAAATTCAGTAATCTATTTATTTCAGATACCAATTTGGCGCTTGATACCTACGCAACAGACCTATAAAAGGCTACCGGCGGGCCAGAAACATGTATGATATGAATGGAATAAACATGTGAGTAAAATCGTTCATCTTAAATATACATGATTATAAACTGCCTAAAGCGTATACCTTTATATACATGTTTATACAAGTGCTTGGCTTAACACACATCTTTAGCCGATCCAATTATGTCATACTGCCGAAAACTACTCTCTCTATAAGTAGTTTACGTAATGCGCTGTTCACTAAAATAGACAAAGTCATATCTTAACGTAACAGAGAGCCAAAATCGAATAATATTTCTCATAATTTAGTATTCTGTTGGCGCGCTCATCAAATTTCACAAGTTCTCCGCACACGCCAACTTCCTAACTGTCGTTTCATCCACCATTTTTGTTTTATAAGAATCGATTTTACCTATATGTACGTCTATAAGAATAAAACATGCATTTAGGAAAATGGTTCGTTTTGTCATGAAAGTTCCTTAAGTATTCATGCATTTTTTAGTTAGGGTGGGAATGAGTTTTTAGTGATACACATACGACATGCTTAAGGTCATTAGAAAATGAGTTAAAATGCCTGCACATTCATTGAAGTTTCTCGACAGATTGTTCACTATTGGAGCAACGGAGTTGTGAACCTCCCTATTTAAACAAGAAAAGCTCACACAATAAACACGTTCAAAGCAATGGTAAAAAATCATTACCTAAAGATATAGTTTCAATAGCAGAACATTTTCTCTCCGTATAGATATTGCTACTAAAATATGTACATATATATACATATGTATTATTATTAATAAGTATGTTTTGGATGTATATAGGTATATGTATGTATGTCTATATTTAATAATACCTATGATTTTATACGTAGTACACCGACTGCTAGCACTAACTAGCTGTTGTCTGGTAGAGATCATAGAGGTCTGATAAGACAGCCCATTATACACATTTACTATAACATCGATTGTAATTTTATAAAAATATGATGGAATATAAATGGCGATTAGATTAATAGCATTCTAATCTTACCTAACCTAATGTAATCATTATGAGTGACAATAACCATAATTTTATACGGAAAAAAGAGTGCTTTGTGACCCGAAATTAATTTTTTGGCAAGTTTATTGTGTTTTTAGTGTAGTGAAGTGTATCTTCTGTGACAGCTCAAAAGCATTTGACTGTGTAAGTCACGAAACGTTACTTCTGAAACTTGAGCATTATGGACTTTGAAAACAGGCTCTTTGTATGCTTAAATTGTACATGAGTTATAGCAACAGCAAGTTCAGATCGATGGGGTAAATTCATTGAGATCAAAAATAAAAATAAGCGTTCCGCAGGTATCTATATTGGGCCCTTTTCAATTCCCAAAATAGTATTATTTGCTGTTGACACTTCATTGATTTTTAAAGTAGGTAGACACGGCAATAAGTTTGACGATGTAAATAATATTATTCAACGAGTGGATAATTGGTTTACCGCCAATAATTTAGTGCTATATGAGAAAAAAAACAAAAACTATAAGATTCTTTTTGCCTAACATCAGACATACTGCATTTAAAGTTTTACTTAATAACGAAAAATTTGAATTTGTAAATGAAACAGTTTTCTTACGGGGCACGCTAGATATCAATAATTACAATGGGGCCCTCACTTAACAACTTTTTCACAGAGGCTCAATTCTGCAGCATATGCCGCAAGGAAGGTCCGCCATTTAACAGACATGGATACTGCAAGACTAGTTTACTTCAGTTATTTTCATAGTATCATGTTTTATGATATTTTATTGCGGGGCGGGCTGTAGATGTAGAATCAATTTTCATTTTACAAAAAGAGACATTAGGGCCATTTATCATCTACGTATTTAAGGAAATTAGAATCCTGACGGTGACTTGTATTTATGAATCGTATTTATTTATGAAAACATTATGTGCGTAAGAAAAAATCTGCATCTATTTACAAAACGATGCGAAAGACATAACTATATTACGAGAGAACGAAATAAATCTTATTATTTATTATTGTTTTATTATTTGACATTTATTCAGTTGTTGATGTTTTCAATTATTATTACTGATAAATATACTATTTATACGACATGGACATGAGTAATTTACATTGTAGGTATTTTATGAATAATATAAATGTTTTGAGTTGTATATGTGAGAACTGTGTTGTCAATTATTTAAGTTTATTTTTTGTGTCTCCTGGCAGTTCGCCTAAAAGTCCTGCCGTAGGTGGCGTATGTGTCGGGCCGTTCAGTTCCCTTTAATATGGTTGAGATAGATGATGGCTGACACATTCGCCATGCTCTTGAACTAGTGCCGTTGATTGGGGCTAGTCATCTTCGGACTGCTATTACTTAGAATAGTAATATACGTTATTTTAGAATGATATATTGCATTGTCCTCACATATCTTATTTTATTTTATGTACACTTATGAATGTACACTTAACACGATAATGTAGATATGTAAAATATTTGAAGAAGAGTGTCCTTGGAGTTTCTTGCTTGTTATTCTCCATAGGATTACGTATTGGAACAGGCAACGAGGTTCATGACTGACTTAGGCTGACCGACTTCCTCTCTTGACAATTCAAAAGTACCTATGATTGGTTCAGTTGAAATAAACGATTTTGATTTGATTTATTATTATTTTAAGTTAGTTATTTGTATTTATAAAACTTGGTCATATCTTACTACTAAGTATTATACATTCGTAAGTTTAGATGGATTTTTGTGACTCAATCATGTGATAACAGTTAACCGGACTAGGATGAAATAGGAACACAGATAGGTGGCAGTAGTACACAGGCTTCTTTTCTTCCGAAAACCCGGTCAAAATTTCAGTTCAAGTCGCGGATAACAGTGTTAATACACAACATATATGTAGCTAGCTAGATATTCATAATACACAAATATTTCACAACTTCAAGTAAGCCTACATCACAGTATTAAAGTTCTCAGGTTGATTAATATGTATACCAGAATCTAAAATCAACATAGTTCGTGATGCGGGTGTACATTACGAAATAGTTTTCCCGACCTCTGACAAGCGTAGGACGTGCGGCATAGTCCGTGTCGAGAGCGGTATTGTCTTAAATCCGATAAGGGCGCAAGCCACACCTCACCTATTCTTATAATATATATTTATAAGTTTCCTTTCGTTATAAAAAAATCCTTTTGCGATGAGTAGATACAATAGCCAGCACAGGCTTCTTTAAATACTCGTACCTCACGAGCTTCTTATACTGCTACTAAACATTACCAATTTGATTAGTGTATTTTCTGCGTGGTCGAACCCTACCGGCAATCCCATTCAAGGTTTGCCTTATACCTATATTTAGTTGCTTAGTTTGTATTTGTTCTGCACCTATTATTTTTATATGTAGTTATATAAGTGTTTTTCGTTAATCTATCTGTTCTACGTTTAAAAGTTAATTCTAAGATTTTTTGAACTAGTTTCTTTACCTATACCCCTATTTCTAGACCTAGTGAAGTGGTTGAGGATGCCTATAGCATTAAGTCCACCATCGTGCATTTCTTGTGCATTGTGGTTAAAAGTTTCAAACGTCTTGTCGAAAGCGTGAAAGCGGCCTTATATGATTACTTAAGCGTATTTGGATAGTAATATTAATGATTTTGTGACAGGATAGGAAGTTTACAGAATAAACGATGATTCTGGTGTCCTCAGTGCACCGCCTCGGGAAGAAGGGATACGCAAGATATTTATTCCGTGCTAATTTAAAAAGAGTTTTTCGTCTTAAGTAAATTTTATAATCAATATTCGGATCAAGTCATTCTTTTTCAAATCTCAAACATGAATGGGCCGGTTCGACTAGTGCTATATACAGACAACCGATTGTGGAGCAAGGCTTGCGTTGCTTGCGTTGGATTTACCCGATATTAATGAGGTTTCCGGAGGTCCACCTCCACCTTTCCTCTTTCCCTTTTTCCTTCATCCCCCATCTCCTATTTTCCCTCCACACTTACGACTCTTGAGTTGCAGGTGCCGTTGTTACTTACCATCATGTGACCCGTTTGTTCGTCTATCCCCCTATATAATGAAAAAAAAAAACCTGTTAATAATATAACATCATAAAAAGAAAATTCACAAAAAAATGTTGCTCATAAGTCCCCTGTGTATCCCAGAAAGGATTATTCCTAATAGACCACGTGGTTCTTTGCAACAAGCAGGTGGTCATTAGGTATAACCTAAAAATACGAGCAAAGAGTAGTTGAGTAATGATGGAGTATTATATTGATCAGTTCAACTACATAAGTACCTATATTAAAATAAGAAAGTTGTAGTTTTCTTAAACGATTGCGATTGAAAAAGGAGGATTATGTTTTGTGTGTGTAGGTGTGTTGTGTATGTTTTTTTTGTTAGCCCTGCAGTCGAAACGGTCATTGAATTTTATTTTGTAAGGTATCATTTTAATCGTTTTGTATATGTATATAGTGATGCAGGGTACAGCATTTCAAGATGACGTCAGCAAAAAATAAAAAAATGAATAATACAGCAGGGTTATTAAGTAAATACTTTGGCCTTCAGGTTTCAGGTACATAAAGGTTGTTTATTTTTTTGCATTTGATTGCAGAATTTTGAGACTAAAGTTTAATTATTAAGTTATATTAAGAGAGGGTAATATATATATACTATATATATTATACTTCGATAAAAAGAATAACATTTTTTAAGCTTATCAAATTTTTAATAAACTAGATGGATATGAATGCCATAGATATGATAATAACAACAGGTAGATAATAGACAATACAGACGTGGCTTTGAGTGCCCACGCTCATTGCAGATCCAAGCCCGACAAGTGTAACGTGGAACGCTCAACAGCTGACATGTTGGCTGAAATATCCACTGCAAGTTAGATCGATAGGTTTTTTTTATATATGGGGCAAACAAACAGACAGGTCACCAAATGGTAAGTGACAACTGCCATCCTGAGACACCTACTATTTAGGAGTAGCAAAGGCGTTGCCAACCTTTGAGTGTTGGTTGGGTATATAGTTTCTGTGAGGCCATCGTATTACTCTGGTCGCGCCAGCCCATACGTATCATGGCTTTTCAATGTATGAATGTGGAATTTTACAATATGTGATCACGTCTGACGTCCCAATATCCAATGTTTAGAGTTAGTAGGATACAGTAAACAGCATGGGAACTTTTATAGCGCGATGCATTGTGACTAGTTACTGCGTAGTTTGGCTTCTTTTCCCTAAATATCGTTACCTTTTTTTTCTGTTTTTACTGTAAGCATTTGAGAATCACATGATAACATTCAAAACGTCTTTCCATATACTGTAATAAAATTATAGATTAAAAAGCCCAACGATAACAATAACCTTTTCAGGGGAAAAGCAAGTTGAGAAAATAACCTACAAACCTCAGGAATCCGACACTCGACCCATTTGTCCAGCTCATGATGGATAATGACATATTGATGACGTAAATGGGGCAGGTTTCTACGAAAAAGAACCCCTTCTCAAAGATAATCAAATAAAAGGCAGACATCCGTCTTAGAAAGTTTATATAAGAGTATGATGTTTTGAAGTAATTTTACTCAAAATTCAAACCAGTTTCGTGAATAATTTGACTCTCTCATATACATATTTAGGGACTAGCGGTAAAGTTAATCTATTTTTGGAAACAGTACTTTTTCTGGACGAACTGCATAGTATATTCACAGGAAAAAAAGGATAGAAAGGGAGGGAAATCGCTTATACAGTGGAATGGGGAATATCAAGCAACTCAGGGTCGCATACTTGTATTCGAACTGGCTAGTGCCGAAAAGTCCGAGCGCTCTAAGTCTAATATTTATTTATGAGCAAAACCTGACGTGTATATTTTGTTTCAATGTAGTATTAAATACGATCAGTTTACAACTGAGTCGACATGAATTTGTCTTTAAATAAAAATTTAGTAATATAATAAGAAGCAGTACAAATAGATTGATATGTCTAAAATGATGTAACAATAGTATATCAATAATATCTAAATATAGTTTAGAATTTCGTACGTAGGCGTTGGCGGTTATACTGTTTAAAATAATTTTGCTGCGTAACGTTAAGATGTAACCCGAAGTCTTTTATACAATGCCTATACCTATCTATTGAGGAGAATACGTTACGATCATTATATGTATGTATTTGTAATATTATACTTATCATCATATTGTGCCAATGGTTATGTTTTGTTTTGTGTGTTTATATGTACGCGTGTGTGTGTATGCCGATTGCCAGACCGAGTGAGTGAGATTACCGGAGGCCCAACCTTATTTCCCCTTTCCCTGCTTCTCTTCTCCCTCCCCATCTTACCATCCTCTTTTTCCTCCCTTTCCTTAACTTGAAAAGGCGGACAACACTATTGAGACTTTTGGGTTGCGGTTGTTCATGGGCGGCGGAAGACACTTGCTATCGGGTGAATAGTTAAATATATTGTTAACCCGAAACTAAAAGGCATTCTGCGCAGTTAATGTTTCCATTCGAAGACATGACAACAAAAGAAAAGAGTGGCAGAAGTCAAGGATAACAGATTATTGCCTGATTTTTTACTTACGGTGATTTCGCAACAGTCATTCTAGAATATAAAAAGACAATTATTACAAATTGGTATGTGGCCCATAGACAAATGCAAAAAAAAAATATAGCCTCATTAAATTTCTACATGAAAGTTCAATAGGGGGAATTGCTGATAACATATATGTACCGTGTAAAACCTCAGATTCATTTTGTAAGAAACAGGAGCTTTAATTTTATTTATTTGCAACACTTTCAACTTTCACTCTTTCCCTTAAGTGTAATATCCAATGTTTATGATATATTTTATAAAACGGTAACGTGATTTTAATAAAGTAAATAAAATTCCTCAACCGCAGTTATTTAACTGTTCATTTTCAAGAGTTCACGTTCCCCACAGCTTCTCAAAGGCTTTTAATATTTAACAACATTAGGCGTATAAAACACCAACAAGTGAAAATCATTCATAAAACATATTAAGCAGTCATTTTAAGAACTGCTCTCCAAAACCTTGAAATATAAATAGGCCTAGCCTTTGAATATGTCAGGGTAGCCTAATACTTTAAAATAAAGCCTATGTGGTTTCAATAAAGTTGAAATTGGTGTATCAGTTTTTGACTTATGATGTTCTTATATAGATGTATAGCTGGAAAGTTGCCAGGGTCTAAAATCTGTGACCGAGCTACATTTTAATCTTTATTATTCTAACCCAAAACAACACTAGACATAAAGTTTATGATGTGGAAAGTCTTGATTTTTGGGGTGACGTCATTTAGTCCTATCTCTTATTGCTTTGAATAACAATTAATAATTTATTGTATTAATCTAAAGCTTGAAAGTGTGTTGAGTTTAAATTCACGATTTAGATTGACACCAAACTTAAGGACATGACTTTTCTTACGACTAAGTATAGCTAAGTAATAACTAAATAACGACTTAAATAACTTATTTAAAATACAAACATTGTCTTTGCCCACACAAAACTTTGTTTTATGTAATTCTATTTATTAATTAATAGTATCAGAATCATTTCTGATATTCTAATGCTTCTATTACTTGTTTTTGCCATCATCTTCATCATTATCACTATCATCATCATCAGCCTATCGCAGTCCACTGCTGGACATAGATCTCTATCATTGCACATCACATCGATCTATTTTATTATCTTCTCGCATCCAGCTCCTGCCTCTTGCACAAATCGTCACGCCACCTAGCCTATGTTTACCGAGACGGGGTCTCCACTCAAGAACTCGTTTGCCCCAACGTCGTGTCGTCGGTTCTGTATTCTGAGTCTGGGTGTTCTTTATGTCTGTTGTTTGAATGTTTGTAAAGTCCCCCGCGAGACAGGAATTAATCCTAGTGTGGGAGTTGTCTATATACATTTTGAGGTGAATTGAAAATTCTAAATTTTTTTAACTATAATTTTGTTACAGTAAAATGGATAGAAAGAAAGGAGAAATCAAAACATAATATTTTTACAGAAAGCAAGACAAGGATAAATTTCATCAAAAAAGAGTGAATGATAAAAAATAAATAATACAGAGGAAAATCTATTATAAAAACAGACTTTTTAAAAATCAAAAAACCAACCATTGTAATATTTAATAACTTTATTTAAAACGAGTGTATAAGTTACGTGACACGATTAAGAGATCGACACAAATAAGACAAGGACATACGACGTCCGTCATCCTGCACCTGTTTGTACTCCGTTAAATGGCTATAAGCGGGACTGGGGTTATTATAAGGAACGATGTTGATACATTGTTAATATATAATCACAAAATCTTCAAATTCATTTCTTATTTAAGTTTTTAAACTTTTCTGACAACGGCGTAATTTCGTTTCTTCCTGCTCTAAAGGGGAATAACTCATGAGATTATGTATGTATGTATCTTCGATTTTTATAAACCTTTAGACGTCAAGTTTATGTCAAACTACTATCATTATGCATCTTTGATCTCGAGTATTGTGTTAAATGCTTACCTAGATCAATAATGTATTAATTAATTTTTAAGTATAAGAAGTAATTTAGTATCAAAACATGTAGTGTTTAACAGAAAATATAACCACTTACTTTTTGTCACAATAAATTTTCTAGGTAATTTCCCCAAAGTTAAGTTAAGAAATAATTTAAATTGATGTGTAAAACATCAATTTAAATTATTTCTTTTAGATTAACATAATTCCATCAATAAGGAATATTTAAAAAAAATCCTTCAGTCTGTTTAATACCCTGACTGTCTCTTTACATGAGAATATATTCAAATATAAAGCTTATGAAATCCTTTCACGCTTTTGTTTTTGCTGCCTTGTCGGGCCTTAACAGCTTAATGGGTCTTAATGTTTGTAAAGGCGCTGCATTTGTCTTGATTCTGTAACTGACATGGGGTGTATTACGAAGAAAGAAGGAAATTATGAAGCTGTTAGCTGCCGCGATGTAATTTTGTTTATTGAAATACTTAATTGAAGGATTATACTTTAAATGTTATGTTTGTGGGGTGTACAACATTTGTCATAGCTTTGAGTTAGTTTTTTATTACATTTGTATAGTTATTCAGTTATAACCAGTAAGAGTTAGTAGAGAATGTAAAATCTATACTTGAATATGAAATGTGCAAGTTTTTTATAAATTTGTGTTGAATTATACTCTAAATCAGTAACTACTTTGTCTGCACCTATGTAAACCTTAGTTTATTTACTCACAAAATCTTAAATCGATATACTATCGCTTCTACATCGTTATATATTACTCCTACATATACACAATGTTTTCTACTTTTTAGTGCCTACAACGGGACATGAATTTTTACGATATCTAACAGGGCTCCATAAAATACGACAGGATTGTACATCGACACGATACAGATGCCGTGACAAGCAGATGTTTTGTTTATTTTTTAAATTTATGTATCGGAAATTTGAATAGAACATTTAGAAAGTATTGTTGCGATGGAAAAATATATTATCATTTTTGCAAGAGATATAGAATAAAGACCAAAAATAGATTTATACATTGTGCTTAGATCTTTTCAAATACTATCAGGATAAAAGGATTGAAATAAATTGATCCTTTATCATGAATTTTCAACGAGTTTCATATACACGTAAAAGTATGTTACTGTTACAAACGTACCTTTCTAAGTTATACGTTTCTTTTTACATATGTACTTGATGATTTACGATAAAGAATAATATGTTCCATTCTAGATTCCATTCTCTTCTATACTCTTTAAGAAATGTATGAGGAAACACTTTATCGTACACCAATTTCAATGAGCTATAGGGCAAAATTTATTTTATATTTCGTATTTTTTGTCCGTTAAATACTGTATTAACGGACAATTGCGACTTTAAAACTACTCCCACCCTACTCCCACCTTATAGGCCGGCAACGCACCTGTGAATCTTAAGTTGCGGGGGTCCATGAACAGCATTAGTAGCTTACCTTCAGGTTGTACGTCTGCTCGTTTGCCCCCTTTCCAATTAAAATGTTTTTTTTTATGTGTGTATACTTTTATATGTAGTTAAACTAATATTGTAATCAAAATTATTTTATTTAATAAACCTGACCGGTTTCGCCTTACGGCATTTTCAAAGGTATCTTTCTAATTGCTTTGGAAGTTAATGCAGACCAAATATATTAATTTAGATATTTATAATAATATAGATTACAATGTGGGTACATATAAAATATACATATAAAAATTGGACACTAGTTTAAAATTTTATAAACCCTAACACAGGGGAAATTCTATATGCATATAATGTCCTGAAGATAAAATATAATGTCAATATCATCAGGTGACCCGTCTGCTCGTTTGGCCCCTATATCATAAAAAAATAAAATAAAAAATCAAATATAAATGTCATGAGTTTTAATATTAAATTTACTTCTCATGTTGAATAATGTTATTTTTATTGCACAAATAAATGTTTATGTAAATCTATGGATAAGCATAGGTAAAAAACTCCTTGATTGAAACTTCAAGAGTGCACATAAAACATATAGGTTTACTGATCCAAAAACTTCAGTCTTGTAGTTTATTTGAATCAATATTACAATTGATAGATTGTAAAAACATACACAGGATAATCAACTATTCCCTATTAAAAACCTTTCTTCAAAGTTTTATAGATTTAAAGTTGCAGTTTTATAAAACATCACTAAGATATTTATGAAATTGTTAATAAATACTCTAAATTTAGCTCCTCAGAGCGAAGTAAAAGAAGGTTACCTTATATCAATATCAATAAATCATCCAAATTCTATTAATTAATATTTAATGCATTAAAGGTTGACCCGAAAGCTTTTCTATAAGCATCTTATGCACTATATTAGTACCTTTCTTTAAGATTTCAATGAAGTTGTTTAATAATTATTCTATTTTAATTAATGGTTTCGAATTAATAGGTGTCCTTTGACTTTTGAAATCTCTATAACAATTTTTTTTAGGCTAATGTTATGTTATGTTTTAATTTCTTTATAAATGCACCACAAATTAAGGTTAGCTAGCGATCAAACCCAGTAGCATACATTAGAAAAGGCCTATGACCAAAAGTGGACTATGGTTACTCGGGTCCATATTATAAGCCATACCCAAATCAGCAAAATTTGTAAATGTGTCTTTGAAACGTACCCAGTTGTATAGCTTTTTATTTCTTTCTTAGCTGTTGAATCAGAATTCGGTCGTATAATTTTGAAGATTTACGAACAAAATCATTTCTTTACACCTTCTTTCCTGTCGTGGCAAATCCTACCTTTTTTCTTGAGAGTCCTCGGGATTAAGGGATTAAATGCGACTTTCATGTGCCTTTCAACAGATTCTGTTTCATTTTAATTTAATAAGTAAACTGTAATTTTTCTCTAATCGAAATATTCTTGCTCTATTGTACTATTATTAATGTACATAATATGCCAATTTATATATTTATAATTCTTGCTTAATTGTAACAGATTTGAATTGAGAATTAAAAAACGATTCCTGAACTTGAGTGAGTCTTTGCTTTTGAATTCTGAACAAGAATACGATAAAATACGCCTATTATTGGTGTTTTCATTAATTATATACGTTTGGTTACTGATATTTCTTACAGATTGGAAGTGAAATACGTCCTAAGAAGGATCTTTCTGCGAATTGGGTCTATTATAATATAAATATTTCATGAAAAAATATAGTAATTATATTGAAATCCTATTATTAGATGATAAACGTAAAATGAAAGGGGATACCGCCAACAGAGCGTCAAATGAAATATTTTACTTATCGTCTTGGACCCGTCCGTCTTTACCAATTTATAATTTTATGAATAATAATGGACCAAGACTCATTAAATTTCAGATTCAGAGACAATTAAGAAAACTTTTGTTGGCGGTTCAATTGTTAAATGATTTCAAAGCTTCTTTACAATTTATAGAAGAACTTATTTATTTAAGACAACGAGAAAGGATTCCAATAAAATATGAATAGTCGTTCCACGCACCTGTATTTATATACTTATATTATTAACCCGCATTTATTGTTACTACTCTGCTTTGAAGTTTTGATTGACTGCACGGATGGCGTAGCGGTTAAGTAGTCAATGTGTTGTGGGTTCGATCCCCGCACGGGACAACACTTTGTGTAATCATCTAATTGTTTTTTTTGAGTCTGGGTGTTCTTTATGTCCGTTGTTTGAATGTTTGTAAAGTCCCTCGATACACAGTAGTGTGGGAACTGTCAACTAAAAAAAATGAATATTTGGGCTATCAATCAAAATTGAGTGTTGGTATAGTGGTTAATGATCCTTGCAGCTGAACTGGGTAAAAAAATGTGATCCAAGAGTATTTCTTCCAGGTCTGCGTATTATTTGTGTTATTCTCTTGGGACACTGGAATCATATCTAATACGTGAAATGTCTTTAAAAAAAAAGGATTTTTTTTTTATACATAGTAGTGATTAAAATATTTTTTATGAGCATTTGGTGCCGTGTACCAGTGAGTTTACTAGGAAGATCAAAGGGTCAGTAAAAATACGTAGCCCTATTAAAAAAATGGACGTACACACCAGTGCAAAAGGTATCGTAACCGGTTCAACGCTTGTCGATATCCGGATTATCCGAATTTAAGGGCTGACACTAACAAGGGTTAGATTTTCTACGCGAGGGTAGTCGGGGGTTAATTGGACACATTCACTCAATATTCTAGTGGTGTGGTGGGTAATAGCGTTTCTGGTCCCGATAACCGGGTATATCCGGCTGTTTGGAAATTGGGCGATGAGGTGTCGGGGTTATACTGTGTGAGTAAAAATAAGAGAAAATTGATAAAGTGGTTAAGGCCGAACTAGAATTGTGATGATATATTATAATTATACATTTTTTTTTAAGTTTTGTTATGCTTTATGTAATGCAGATACATATACGGTCTATATCTGCTTTCTTTTAAGATATAACCCAAGGTGTCTCTTCAAAAATTTGAAATTGTCGAAGTTATTTTGTTTTTAACGTAAATATACTGACAATCTTTAACTGCTTATTACCTCCTAATTACAATAGCTTTGAATTTAGAATCGTATATCAGAATTGATATACAATTCTAAATACAAAGCTGTAAATATTCAAATATGTATTTGTACCCATAAATTTAAAGACATACTATGTTTAACAGACATACGAAGTTGAAACCATACAATGAAAAATAAATAAAAACTAATAATCGTTTAATTGTATATTTATTTGTAACCATTTCCAAAAAAAAACCTTTCATGTATTTTGCCTAGGTTTGAAAGAAAATAAATTGCAGAAAACAAGTCCATCAGTAACCATAAATAGTTACGAGAGAACAACAAAAGCAAAATTAAAATTTAGAAAAAACCCACGACGGTTAAAAAGTAATTGAAAAAGGATAAAATATATTTAAGAACCCTCACTAATCAACCACAAACTGCATAAACCCTGGACTAGTAGTTTTGGTTTTGCACAAACAAATGTTTACTGCAGCGCCCCCTGGTGAGTTGTCACCGTAGCACCTATCTAAGAACATGCATCAATCAAACCCAAACCCATAACTGAAAACTGCATTACCATATACCGTCTCCGTTCCGCCGTGGTTAAAAAAGGAAAGATGTACATAATACTAAAACTTATAACCCTCCCTTTGGGCTTCTGGTTAGTCTGGTAATAATACACAAAGACAGTTAACGTCATCATACGGATACACTCAACGCCTGATAAAAAGGAACGTAATTGCATATGGCTTTTGGATTAGATTTTGTTCGGGAGTACGCCTTTTAAATCTAATTTGAATCGAAAAGGAATTCAAAGCAGAAACAGAAATCTAATCAGTTTTGGAAATATATTTATTTCCAAAACTGATTGAAAGGCATCCAGTACATTTTACTGTTTTGGAAATATATTTATTTCCAAAACAGTAAAATGTACTGGATGCCTTAGATATAATGGAATTGTAGCGCAACAAATCATGTAGAGGAAGGACCATGCGTGGAGGAACTGGTGTTATGTCGCTACAATACTAAGGGAGGATTCTTCAATCAGGTGAGGTGACCATGGCTGGCGACTTGTCGAATGGTTGATGGTGGGTTAATGGTATACTAATCGGTGCGAGAACTTTCATATCACGATTCAGGATCTTACTACGTTATTAAATTAGTTGCTACTTTGCGATATGTAAAGGTGTAAGTAAAGATTAACTTAAACTTTTCTATTATTTCGGGTAAATAATGGTTCATATGAATGTGTGCAAAATTTTATGATGATTATAAACTTACTATGTCTATTTAATAATAATAATAATAAAATTTATTTGCAGAAAAGTGGTTACAGTAGGTATTTATTAGAACAGGTTAGAATAGAATAGGGTAGGATTAGGATGACGTCCGAAGTGTATTTTAGTCAAGTAAAATGCCTTTATGATGTACCATATTCCTCGATGATCAGAAATTCAAGTTTAAGTTGAAATAAGCATTCGACATGAGACCAATTAGAGGAACCTACACCATCACTATCTAACCGACCTTGTGATTATATTATCTTGTTAAATGATAATCAAATAGCCAATATCTACATTAAATATTATTAGACTGTTAATGTCTGTTTGCCGTTACAATCAATTGAACCGTCATTGTACACGGCTTCACCCAATTGATAAGATTGAGAATTAGAGACTTAAATTGTTAATAATATCATGATTTCAGGCAATTTATAAAAAAAAAAACTAAAGACTTTTAATAACATTATTAAAAAATATTAAATTCCACCTGTTGTCGCTAAACTAACTTATACCATATATCAATCTTTTATAAAGTCGACCCAAATGACACCTCATAATATGTATGTATATCAAAATCCATCAAGCCGATAACGCGATAGTCGTGTGAAAGAAACACCGTACATGAATAATCGCAAAACTGCCAACCATAGTAATTGACTGCACGGATGGCGTAGCGGTTTAAGTAGTCGCCTCGCCAGTACGCTGCCGTGCCGAGTGTTGTGGGTTCGATCCCCGCACGGGACAACACTTTGTGTAATCCTCAAATTGTTGTACTGAGTCTGGGTGTTCTTTGTGTCTGTTGTTTGAATGTTTGTAAAGTCCCCCGCGACACAAGAATTAATCGTAGTGCGGGAGTTGTCTTAAAAAAAAAAATATTCCTGCTTACTTTAGAGGCGGCAAGCTTCTTATCGTTAACCAGGCTTTTACTTTTACTTTTTATTACTATTTATAAAGGATTTTTCCATATTATAAATAATTCCTGTGTCGCGGGGGGCTTTACAAACATTCAATCAACGGACACAAAGAACACCCAGACTCGGGAGAACTATTTGTTTATTACATAATTTTTTATCCCGTATGGGAATGGAATCCACGACCTCCTGTTCAGCAGTCAGGGTCCTTAACCACTAGACCAACAAGCCCGTCAAAGGCTCTGTTTAAACTGTATATCTATTGTCGGATAAAAAGTTGCCTCTTACGACACCCACGATAAGTTCTGAGGTACTTCTATTCTATGCCATACAGTTTAAGGAAGGAATGAATGTAGCTGCAACTGAATAAACTAATTCTAAAATTACAACAGAATTAGCAATAATACTAAAAACACCTTATTTTCCCACACCTTTAAGGTCCGAAATTCATGAATACTCTTTTTTTTATTCAGATGAATTATTCATTCGTAAACAGTAATTTATAGCAATATAAACACTGGTAAAATAATTCATAACAAATAAATGTTCAAATACTTCAGTTTTCTCGATACAACCACATTTATCCGGTGGAAACTAGTTTAAACCGGTCCCAGTTTATGAACGTAACAGGGTTACTCAAAAAGTTTGCCGGTTACCCGGTTATGCGTTTTGCATAAAGGTCGGAATATCCGGGTCGCGGTCATCAAACGCGAAATGTGAAGTAGTTTTTTAGAGAAATTATTCTGTGACTTCTGTGAGATAGAAAGTTAAATGTTTGAAGTTAAATTGATGTTGTTGGTTTATTACTTTCTTAAGGCTTTCTTTATACTTCAAAAGTACAGTAAATTATTGCCCGTTTGATATGGAGTTTCCTGTTAATAAGAGAAGCGCTGTCAGAAGACCATAGTTACAATCTACAATAATCCTAATAACTAAATAATTGAACCAAAAAAGGAATACTATTTTTATTCATATACAGAATCGATCGAAACTGTGCGCTAAACACATTGCTTGAGTAGGTTATACGATACAATAATAATATACTTTGCTGTAATATAAATAAGTAAAAATTTACCAATATGGTAGAAACGGCGGGCTTTTCACTAACTGCGATTGTTTTACAGACAATCTAGATATCAACAAATATATACAAATCCACGGCATCATTAAATTTAAAGTTGTGCACATTATATCTCTCCAAAGTCATAAGATACGAGTTAGCATTGTGTTCTGGTTATCAGTAGGATCAGTAAATAATATCTGAATAAAAAACTATGATAAGGCATGCTGAAATAATATACAAGTAAACGTGTTTATTTCACTTATCTTGCAAATGTTAAGACCTATACATATTAGCAACATCAATTAGCTTACTTTCGAACCCTTTGGGTGAGGAACCGTAAAAAGAGGTTGGACGAATCTACTACTAATGGAGATGTGATGAGACGTCAGACGGCATGTACTTATTGATTCATTATTGTATATTTAACAAATTAATGGGGGTTTATTTATTGTATAGCTGTAGTCTTAAGATATCTGTACTATAAACAATATGATGGTTTTAGAACCTAAATATAAAATTATACAATAATATAGATTACTGTTTGAATATTTAGTAGACAATCTTATGACAGACAATAGTATGACAATATTTGTTCATTAAAAAAAAAACAATATATATGCATATATTCAAATAGAAGAACTTCAAACTTTGTAGTTTTTTATAATTCAAATTTCAGATTGAGATTTGAGATCTAATAAAAATCATTACCTATTTTTTATATAACTTTGAAGGGTCACGTGGCCTGGACGTACACTAGAAATGATGTAATGCTTAAATAATTTCGTTATAAACTATTGTTGGACACCATGCTCAATAAACTTCTACTTTTTAAGTGCATACAATTTCATTGGTTAGACCAATCTCATAGGACAAACATCTATTGTGTACTTTAGAATTAGTTTATAAGTTCAGAGTACCCCTGAGTACTAATTTATTGTACCAGTTACAAGTAGAGTTCCAGTTTATATATTTTGTTTGAAAGTATGTATTGTGAACACTAAATGCACACGACGTGCCAGGGAGAAAATTGAATTTTTAAGATACAATTACCTTTTCTCCTCGCCTCGTCGTTGGACCTATACCTGTAACACAGAAAAAGAGATTGTGTGACATAACATAATGAAAAATAAGATCAACAAATAAAGTATATGCTAAAATTAAAAGCTTTAATGGTGTTGGGCTAAAATATCTGTTCAGCCGTTTACAAGATTTGGGTTGTAAAGGACAAACAAACTAATGTTATTTAATATTGGGTATATAAAAAACAGTCGATTGTAGTGTGGGTTATCAAATTAAAAAGTGCGATTAAATTACGAAACTATACATACATCAACCCATTACTTTCCTATACTTGATGAACATTTCCCAAAAGAAGTGCCAACTATGGCGGTCTTTGGCAGCCCGCATTCATCCAGAGACAAGTCGTCGGTACATTATACCACAGGGCACACTACGTTTGCCTAATCGCGGTATCCACTCGAACACGTCTCTACGATGTCGGTAACTCTAGTTCTCTGCCGAAAGACTTCATCCTGATTCATGACTATCGGAAAAGTGGAGAAGTGGTCGGGGGAGAAAATACATAGAATTTAGAAGAATCCCTGCTTTTGTATGTATTACGGTCTTTCTTAGTCTGTTGCACTTTACCTATCATCAGCTTAAATCAAACACCAAAATAAATTCTAAACTTAGGAATATTTTTTCTGCTCGTCTTATTTCATTATCATATTTTACACTAGTATCTATTACTGTATTGTCCAACGTCAAGGCAAGAAGAAAGTGTAATTATGTGGTAAAAATTAAACTTTTTCGTTAACGAAAAAAGTCGGAATTTGTAAGGACATACCAAAAAATAATTTGAAACATTTGCAATACACACATAATAATAAACTAAAATACAATGCTTTGTGAAGAAAAATATTATACTTAATAGGTAACCGTATTATTGTTTTACCTGAGGGCGATGGTCGGGCATATCCATCTCCTTAGCAAAAACAGTCCTAAGACGATAGCGGAATCTGTTCCACAGTGCCTCTCTAAATATGGAATATATTAAGGCAGGGTCTCCTTGTGCAACAGGCGGCCTGGTCAGCCAGTTTGAATCCGCCGGTTAGAATCCGACATCCCCCCCTACTGGCCGCGTTAAGGTGACGACGTGGGGGTCTCCACAAAAAAGGTACCTACCTATAAATTTTAGAAATAGAATTCAACGACAATTTCAAACTTATACAATTCAGAGAAACATATTTTCGTAACTTCATTTATATATAAGCTATTATGTCAACTAATTAACATTTAAAAACTGAGTAATTTTCTTTTATTTTTTTTTCTTATATTATACACTAAACTCAACCTAGTTTATATTGTATATATAAGTATGTATAAAATAAGTGATAATTTATCAATTTTAGAGCCATGCTTAGGTACAAATGGGCCGGCACAATCGGTCCGACACCACGGCCTCACAGAAAACCGGCTATGAAGCAACGCTTACGATGCATTTCCCAGTGCAAAGTTTAGTGAGGTGTCCGGAGGTCGAACTCCCTCTCTCCTTTTCCTCATCTTTGTCCCCTTCCCTTTTCAAATCTCCTCATCCCCCTCTCTTCTTTCCCCTTCCTCATCCCTCATCACCCTCATAGGCGGGCAGTGCACGGCTCTCGAGTTGCAGGTGTACATGTACGGCGGCTGTCATTTACCATCGGGTGACCCGTCTGTCCCCCTTTAATATATATAAAAAAAGACAAGCTTTGCTTATTTTATTTGTAGAGGAAGAAATATATATACTACACAGGACTAGATTTAACTTTCGCCCTCAGAATATTATTGGTATGAGTAAGAAGAGAGGAGATTAACAGTTATTATTATTACAAACATGTTTGACATAGTTTTTTATACATAGATCCATATATACACTTACTCGTAGGTATTATATATTCTCGAAGTGATATACAAAGATAATTCTTTCTTTCAAAATGTGACCGCGTGGTAATCCACGCGGTCACATTTTGAAAACCACAATTTAGTCCCACTAATCTACTTTTTTATATGTATTTTAATTATAAATAAAGTGATTTTAGGCTTTTGGTTCTTAAATCTAAAAACTTTACGAGGAATACAAGAACTTGAATAGCATAACTATATAACATTTTAGAATCACAATCTAGCGTCCTATCTTTCACAAGATGATCACTTTGTTTGTAAATTATATGAATAAACAATTTTTATCTCGACATCTATTGCCACAGATCCAAAAGTTCACGGATACCTGTCCAAGAAACTCACAACTTTTTAATCAGTTAAAACCCGCTGAAGCCTCTCCCTTTTGCCGTTCCACTAAACTTTTAATTGCGTTTACAGAATCAGTGTTGACAATACGGATTATAACAGTACCGTCCACCCCTTACTAATTATGAATTTTCGTTCAACGTTAAGCTGTAAATTATTTTGGTTTAATTTCCGATGAGTGTTTTGCGTTAATTGAGCGGAATTATTCCTCGTTCCCTCAGTATGATTTTTTGACAAGTCAGGCTAAGCCAGTGAAAGTCATGTCAGTTGAGATTCGCGGTTACTGTGGTGGCCTGTGATTGCCCGTTTAACTCGTTCGCCCAGAATCGGTTAGTTTGAAATTGCTTGTCATTGGTTCTGATGGGGCTCAACCAGCATTTTAATTATCGCAGACCGTCGATCTCCATGAAACTGACATGAAAGAGTTTTTATATAGACCAATTAAAGTTGGAAGGAAAAGAGAGAATTTAAATCGATTAAATTAATGAGCTCTTCGTTGTAAGTAGATACCGTGCTGAATAAAATAATATGGTGTTTTTGAATAAGTATTCGTTCTATCTTTTATCTTATTAAATTCTTTCGATTTCGATCCTCCTCTGACTAGAGCATTCTCGTTAGAGTTCTAAAGTATCTATAAGAGAGAGCTATAACATTAGGAGGAGAGCTATACTTCTTGTGAACAAACTTCAGACATCACGGAAATGAGGTCCCTTGAAGACTCTAATTGCGATCAGGTTGGATATGTATCTGTAAAACATTATCTTATACGATACAAATCAAGTATGGACATAGTTACCTTATAAGATATTACCTATCTGTTAAAATTAAGCTAACGTTCAATTTAAAAAAGGGTCATATTTAAAAATTTTGAACTTGCATCAAACGATACCTTCAAGAAACTTTTGAGTCATTTTCTTTTATCTTATTTGGCTACGCAAAAAAACTTTACATTTAGAACCTAATTGTATTTGAACCGATTAACACAAACATACTTGTAATAGAGATTCTGAAATTAAAAAAAAATATATCTCAAATATTTTTGAAATTACGGGAATTTCAAGGGCATATCTTACAAATTTGGCCAGCAAAATTAGTTTCCAGAATTTACTAATAATACAAAAAAGAAACTGAACCGTGAATTCACAGTTTATACAAATAGGTATGTGTAGGTACACATTATATACATATATACATACACGCACAAGCGGTATATATTGAATATTTACAATATCAAAAATGTTTTGGGAGCAACTGTTACTCATAAAATTAAATAAAGTACCCCTATTAGTAAATTTTACAAGAAAGGCGTTTCAAATAAAGTAGGGTATAATAAAATTAATGAGCTTCGCAATATTTATGAACTTATGCGTGCCGCACCTATGGACTCTCAATGTTAACATTATTAATCAAATTTATAAACAATGTTCAACGCAACCACTTTTTCTGTTTAACCTCTTTTTTTAGTTGACATGTTGGAAGATCCTCATGGATATCCTTCCCCATGGGGTGAGGGGAAGGGGTTTATGTTGGACACTTGCGGACTTAAAACCAGCGCAGTGTTCCACTGCTTGCCTATGATCGGGGGAGTGAGAATCGCCGTTGTTCTGTTTAACCTTTACCACAACTGACAACAAGATATTAGTTTCTTAGAAGGCAGTGGCCTTGAATTATAAACGAAAGAAGCCATACACGACGTACACGTGTTACGTGTAAAACCTAAAAGAAACTTTATTTATTGTTATCTACACTACACAAGATTAATACATCTCGTATCCCCGAAGAAGGGGATAGCAGAATTTAGTCCTCTCTACGCAACAAGCATACTCTCAACCGGGCACTTTGGGAATTAAATAGGAAAATTGAGAGTAGGTATATTAAAAGGGAAAGGGGCTGATAAAAAGGAAAGAAAGAGATACTGCTTATATGGATTGATTGGGGATTATAAACCAAATATTTTATTAAATTCAATATATTATTACAAAATATATTAATAACAATTATGAGCTTAACAAAAGTTCAAAGAAACATAGCCCTTATCACTTTTGATGTAGCGTTGATATTGTTTTGAAGCTTTCAAACACAAGCATCCTTTCTAAATTTGAATTTATTAATATTACATCGTTCAACTTTATAATTTCTTATCGAGAAACCAATTTAAACTTTGTTTAATGTTCAAGGAACGATCGTGTGTGGGGTTTGCAAATTGAATTGTGTAGGCTAGGAAGGCTATCTAACGTATTTAGTGTGCAAATAGTGAATAATAAAGGAATTTGTATTAACCCGATCTGTTCTCTCAATATAGCAAAGACTCCCTTCCTTATTGATAGTACTACAAACATATATAATGCAGACAGATAAAGAATGTAGGATATAATCAACCATTTGGAAATGGGCGCTTATAAAAAAATACAGGCAGGTACTTATATCTAAAAAAAAAAAAAAAACAAAAAGGGCCCATCAAACTATGGAAAGTGACTGTTGCGAATTATCTGAGATAGTCCCATGTAAAGAGAGTTCTCTACAGAAGGATAAACAAACAAGTTTACTGTACGACAAATCTTAAGAAGCAGAATCTTACTGCCACTTAATTACTTAGTGAAAAGTCACAAAATCAAATTAAATAAATTGGATAGAAAATTCAATAACGTGTAAAAGTAATAACATATATTAAGGAGTTTCTTTTGAATGTAAAGTAGTTTATTGTGGAGTTTTTATCAAATCAAATGATTTTATTTTATTTGGTATTGCATTTTTATTTATTTCTTTCAACTGATTTAAAAAATTGCTTAGTTCGTGCCGAATTAAGCCATAATTTTATATATACGACGCGTGTCACTTTCGAATGTGTTTTAATTACTTTTACAGTTTTATTTTCATAGCAAATATTTATATACGTAGATATTTTTATTTATTTTTGAAAGAGAGTTTATCTTTCTCTAGGATTGATTTCTAACGCACTGATACGCACGAATCACAGCTGTTCAAATATGTGTTTAATTTTCTTGTAAACGTAGACTTTACCATCTACTGTTAATTTACAAATATTAACAAATTTGCATTAATATTTAACATAACTTGATGTATCTCTAGTTCTTACATAATCACAATAACCCTCATATATCAAACAAGTTAGATTTTAAGCTTTAAGTACATTACAGATTTTCAATATTATGAGATTTTCTCGAATAAACTTAGTTCAGTATACGAAATACCGTAGCTTAAAGATTAAGATGCTACACACTTGTTCAATTTGCAAAATTACTAAAAAGGCTTTCATAAGATGAAATGAATTTTTATGTTGAGGCTTCGTTAAAAATACCACACAATATATTTTTAAAACCTTCATACACTATCCGAATATTCTTTACATAGTGGCTTCAAAGGACTACCCTCTGGAACGCAATTCGCAAATTTAAATTATGTAGAAAGAATGAAAATTAAAAGTCTGTCGTAAATATTACTCTGATTTCAATAGGTTGCCTTTTACAAGATTTATAAAGAGTTTTTTGATTTTTTTATTTTATATTTGATGTCTATATTATATTATTATCGTTTGTCCCCTGCAAACGACAAATAATAGTAGATTCCACTTCAGATTTCTTACAAATCCATATGTATAAGAAATTTTCGTTTCCTTCAATGGTTTTCCCTTATTTTTTTCATAATCTTTCAATTTATTCCCAAATTTTCCATCGCTAATTCTAAAGTGTTCGGTTATGGGCAGTAAATTTGCCTCTTATTACATTAGTGGGATCAAAGGCAAGACGTGGGTGTTACTACACCTCTTCCTACTAAGAATGGATTTGGGAGGGAATACAGACATGAGCATATGTGTTTAAGTATAAAAAATAAATTATCTCTCACTAGACTACACTACGTAATTTAGTATATTATATAACGTAGTATATAACGTATATTACATATTAGTTATGGGAAACAATATTATTTTTTTAAATAAAATGAACAAGTGTGGTAGCGCCTTAAAATAGCGTAAAGAGTCTTAAAGTCAGGATATTTGTTTAGGACAGTGCAAGTACTTGGACGCAATAATGAGGTACTTTGAGTGAGGGTTTTGCGCTTTTAAAATATTTTCTATGTACATTTAGGAGAATCTCATTCATACAAAAGTTTTGTAATGGTTTTGTTTAAGTTATGACATTTGGGGGTTTGAAGTTAGGATGATGTATTTTTTAAAGTTCTATGGGACACAAAACTCACAAAATAATATCTGTATTAGGGCTTTTCATGCCCAACAAGTTGACACTCCGTGTATCGGCTTTCTATTACACAGTAAAATAATATATTTTGTGGGCTCTTTACTTTTAAAGACACGAATATGGATTTAAGACCCAAGTCTGTGAAACCAGAAAATAAATTCAGTAAGTTTAACGAAACAATTGCAGCAGAGTAATAATCTTAAAACATACCCTGGCAAGATTGCTGATTTGCAATATTATGATTGATGATCTGATTTCTTAATTATAAAAATATAAAGCCTTTTATTCAGATCAATATAATACTCTATTACATTTAAAGAAAAAGTTTGTTTATTTGCTGTAAATCTATTTATCGTTGTTAAAGGTCGGATAAGTAGACGGATCTCCTAATGGTAATTGACTACCGCCGCCCATGGACAATTGCAATTCAAAAGTTGCAAGTGCGTTACCGCCCTTTTAGGTGAAAGTACGCTCTTTTCTTTTCTTTGTTTGAAGGTCGTATCAATCCGCCTTTTTTATAGTATACCTCTTTTGGTTTCTCTACTATTTTGCTTTATTCATCTAGTGCTCTTATCGTGTGCAATCTACATCGCCATAACATGTAGAATTAAAAAGCTCAGATTTTACATGTTATGTCTATGACTTGTCTTATTTATTATGAACCTGTTCTTTAATCTGTTTGACTACTTTCTGTCGCGTGTTGGCATATTGAAAGTTTATTTGTCAAATTTTGGGATAAAGCCCATGTTTGACAGCCATACATGCGTTTTTTTTTAATTTTATTACCTCTTTCAGACTCTAGCATCTCCTTCAGCAATTGGTTATCCGTTTTTCTACTTTCTTGCGTACAGAACAGTCATAAGCTGTCCTAAATGAGTATATTCATCTGTGTAGTCAATTTAGGCATTTCCTAGATTTATTATGGTTATTATTGGTTTTTACTTTTTATATGATCCGGGTACATTTTTAAGCATTTTTTTATTCACTTTCAATTGCCAGTTTCTTTACATTTTTTTCCTATTTTGATATTTGAGCTTATTTGCTCCATCTATTGAGAGACCATCTACATTTATTCCGACATTTTTCCAATTGAGAACTTAAAATACTGACTCTAGTACGGCCGAGATTAATTTTGGGAAGGGGGAGTCTCCTTGTCTACTCAAAAAGGTTTTCCTTACTTTTTAATTTGAATTATTACGGTACTGTGACGATACATTTTTGATTAAGCAAATGTATTTGTATTCAATACCTTGTTCCTTTAGAGTCTGCTATATCTTTCCATGATATAAAGAATTAAAAAGTTTAGAGTAGTCTACAAATGACATGTAGTATGTATACTGTAATAGGGACAATCAATTACCGAGTAGTGCTTACGAAAAACCTTCCTGTTCAATGGTTTACTCGAATGTAACGGCGATCAGGGTACAGACTATCTAGACAACGTTTCTGATATTTCTAGCATCTTTCATTAGAAGTAGAAAAAGCTGTTAACAATGAAAGGAAAATGTAACATAATACAAACAAGAAAATCATCTTTTCATCATCTTGGAAGCTATGAATATGACACCCATCCTCATAACTTCCAAGGACTTATTAAATACATTGGATTTATTTTAAACTTAATCTATGAATAAATAGATTTATAGACTAAGCCGGATAAACTTAAGGACGCTATTACCTTGGTTAACGCAGACTTAGAAGTTATATGTAAGTGGAGCGATTCCTACGGTCTTAGGATAACCCCAGGCAACGCAACACATCTGGTCATTGTTGTTGGTAGTTCCAGGTAGCTCCAGCTTAATTGTTCACTTTTACCACAAGTTACTTGCTATGGCATAAATATTCCTTATAGTGACAAGGTAAAAATTTGGGTACATATATAGATACCTGTTAAACCTGGAGTCCACAGCTTCAAGAACTAAGCTGTAAAATCTTTGCCACCGCAGATTTGCGGAGGCTTCGTAATTTTCTACCCACAACCACTAAGAGTATGCTTGCCCAATCCCTCCTTTTCCCAAAATTGATAATGTCGATCGATATTTTGATCTCACCAAAGACCAAGTTATTAAGCTTGGGAGGCTCCAATATTCTTGTATACGATTCATATTTGGATTACTGTAAATATTTTTTATTAAACCTCCTATCCTCCACCTTACCTTAAACATTGGATACCTTAAAAGTTTTTAAACGATATGCATTTTAGATCTTTGAAATCCTCCAAACCTCTAAAATTAAAAATGCCTGGTCATTCCACAAAGTTCTACAATAAATTCATCTTGGTCATAGTGGTTCGGCTCTGGAATGTCGGCAGAAATTAGATGAGCTAAATCACTGCCTGTTTAAAAAAAAAACTAGTTAAGGAAAACTACCAGTCACTAGGAGAAGTTAATATGTAATAATTGTCACTCTGCCCTTTCATATCTCACCGTATCAGTGTTATACCTCTATCAAATTAAATACGTACATATCTATGTATTTTTGTTTGCTATGTGCTTGTATATATCCTTTTTTTAAAGACAACCGTCGTACTTGATGGATATTTTATATTGATGATACTGTAAGTAAAACTAGTATTGAAACTTAGCTTGGCGTTGAAGAGATAAACAAAACCTTTCAACAGAAATATACTTGTATGTGACCTATGCGAAAGCTACTGGTTTCTATTCCGAGCGTCACGTTATGTGAATTCGGATTTCAGGTCGTAAAGTTCTTGGATATTGTATTTTTTTTTGTTTTTTCTCAGTTGGAACACATTTTTAACAGGATTTTCCTAAAAGGCCGGCAACGCACATGTAACTTTTGAGTTGCGGGTGTCCTTGGACACTTACCATCAGGTATTAAAAGTTACTCAAAGTTAAAATGTATTACAAACCCTAATGATCTTTGATCCCTATCACCTCTAATTAAAAATTAATATAATCTACCAAAAATGTTTGATTAAACAAAAGTGTCATTAGAAAAAAAGCTTCTCTGCCAACAATTAGTATAGATTAGCGTCATGTAGAAATGTTTGCGCCCTTAAGAACATTTAATGAGAACTTTGTTAGGTTGGCGTATAAACCGTTTTCTATAATCCTCGTCTGACAAAAGACGAAAATACAGTGGACGGACGGAAATAAATAAAAAATGTTGTCTATTAGGAAAAAAACATCGTAAGAAGTTTCACTTTATTTTATTTGCCTTTTAACCTGTTTTTAACTTATAAAACACATACAACACCCGGCTACCACTTGGTAGCCTATATATTATGTTGTATACAACACCCGGCTACCACTTGGTAGCCGGGTGTTGTATACAACATAATATATTTATAAAACACGCCTGTAATACCGAAGGGATTGGCCTAATTTTGCCAACCAAGGTTTAGTCCCAATGAACTGGGACTCACATCCGCGCACTGTATATACTGTCTGATAGATAATAGTACGATCCATAGTCCGGTCAAGATCACTGACCACTACACTGACAGGCTAGTCAGTACAGTACAGTAATACAGCTACAGTAGCAGTTACATTTTAAAATTATTCTAAATGAAGTGACAGCATATGGACACTGTCAGCTTTCTAACAAGATGTAAGCTAAACACAAGTTTTGAACTGAGGGAGAAGCAAATAATGAACATTTTCTCTAGAGAGTAAATTAATTTGATCCACGCTCGCCTTCTAAGAATATGAATTGCTGTGTAAATCTTACATTTCTATTTAATAACAAGTATTTAAAAGCAAAGTTTAAAGGCAGATTTATAATATTTTCATTATATTTTTACACAAACGGGCCGGCTTGACCGGAACATCCCAATTGCCTCACAAAAAAACGATAGACAAATAATGCTTGCATTGTGTTGTCGAGTGAGTGAAGGTAACGGAGGCCCAATTTCCCCTTTATTATATCACTATCAAAGGCGGGCAGCGCACGTATGACTTTAACTAGAAGGTGTCTATTGGCAGCGGTTGTCACACAGCATCAGGTGACCCATCTGTCCCCCTATATAATAAAATGAGTCGGAGGTCGTGGGTTTGTCTCCAACACGGGACCACTTTTTTTTTGGATCTACAAATAGTTGTCCAGAGTCTGGGTGTTTTTGTGTGTTTGTGTCCCCTTAGACAGGAATCATTTCCAGTGCGTTATTTATAAAAAAAAAACTCAGAATGTTACAGTATATATGGGTCCTTGAAGTCGCCTTCCTTCCTTTATTTTTAGTAGTTATTTTCCCTTTCAATTTACTTCTAAATAGCCATTTAATTCCCAAAGTATACTGTTGATGGCAATGGGCTTGTATGGTAATTTTATTCAATTCCCAAAGTATACTGGCAATGGGGTTGTACAAGTAGCCTCATGGTCATTTTATTATTCCAAGTAATTTTTAAATTACTGTTAACGTCCAAGTCTCATTGTGTTATGATTTTCAATTGCGAAGGTTCTTTCTCTATGGGTAAACTAATTTCATTCGGAGAACCATGATATAATGTACACAAGAGATGCTTTTTTCGACTAGTTGATCATGTACAGTCATTACTTGCTGTAAGAGGATTCCCCTAAACAAGAAAAAGCATTTAAAAAATAAAGCTAATCAGAGATTCATTTTAAAGTACATATAACCTACCTGGCACATAAGGAAGTTTATTATTATAATTCTGAATTGCAAATCTCGTAAAACTCATGGGACCTAAAAATTTCCATATGTAATAATAAGCCAATCTACCCGCTATCCAGGTGATCGTAGCTGATATGTAATATTTAAAAACTATATATTATAAAAAATAAATATTATATAAAGAGATTTAAAATATCGTAGAAGAAAATTACCTTCTAAGCTGTAGGATGAAAAAATATATTAGACAATTTTAATTTATGTTCTGGAAGCAGTCGTATTTATTCTACTTATGAGGCAGATGCGTGATAAATGCCCACATTCTGCCATATTCATCATCATATTAATCATATTCCTTCCGCAGTCTTTTCAACATCTTAAGTGGGCGATTACAAGAGACAAACTTGGTTGGTGCCTTGACATTAAATTGAGATTAGCTTTTAGATATTAAAAATTAACAAAAAAAGTCAAATCGCTTTTGGTTTTCTGCATTTACTTATATAGTGCATTTGCAGACGTGGAAATACAAGAAAAGACATTTACAGCTTTTTCAGGGCATTTTTTATTACGGCTTCTGAATGTTTAATGTATGTAAGTAAATAATTTCCTTGAGAACAAAGAAAAGCGTCTTTTAAGAGACTAATTGATCTAATTATTTTAGGAAAAACATTCTCAGAAACAGATCACTGAAATACAAATTATTTAATGACTAACTTACACGAAAAAAAGACGAAAAATTATTGCTTACGGCTTTTAATTTAAATACAAATATTAAATAAAAACAATTTAAATAACAACTAAAAATCTAATTCTTTAAATAAGACTTTATTACGAAGTGTTATGCATTTGAGCCGTAAAACAAACGAATGATCCTTAACTCGATGAGTTTACTAGTCACTGTTGAAGCATTACATTATCCACCTCTACCATAAGACCATTGTTATAAAGCTCAATATCGACAAGCCGAATCATGTGTGCTCAATCTCCAGGTTATGAAATTCCACTATCCACGTCTGGGCTCCGTTATCAAATCATTTCAACCTTTATTTAGATAGTATAAAAACTACCTCGTTTTCTCTTTCCGCAGACTTTTTAGTGTCAGTGACTTTTTCTTGAGCAGTATTAAAAATTAATTATTGAGATTTATGTTTACAGTTCTTTCTATTTATATACATAGGTATATTAACATTTTGCCAGGTAGAATTAAGTTCCATAACGTAACAAGGGCCAGCCTATTGCCATCAATCGGGCACTATATATATTACACTATCTAATAGATAACAGCCTGATTTGATAAACTGGCATCGAGCACAGCGTTCCATCTTCACTTTTATTTTTAACATACTTTGTAACTCTTATACTTGCTGATGAATCATGGTTTTTAAACTATTATAATTATTTATGATATTGATTATTAAGGAATATAAGGTTTCACTCATGTGTGTCTGTGGGATCACAAACAAGTCGGTCATCCGCGAAATACACACATGTGTAAAACTGATTGTTTTTTAATACTAGCAAGAAATATAACTGGGGACTTGATACAATCTAAATGTTTCTCAGTATTTAAACTTTGTGAAACCCTGACGTACTTGAGCTATCGTTTACTTCCCAGTTCCTTCCATTGAAGCAAAGCAAGATTCTCTTCTCTGCATTGCCTTAATTTGTTCTTCCCCTTTTCATATAGATACATATTGCCAATTTTCTTAGTTCCTATAATGCTCGGTTGTTGTTAATAGGCTTGTCTTCATTACTTCATTTAATATAAAATTTGAAAATAGATACTGGTGTGAGTGTATTTATGTGGTGGAAGTATAAGTTGCAAGAGTCCATGGGTGGTGGTATTAACCTATCTTCAGGTGACCCGTCTGCTCCAATGCTGAATCCTATAACATAATAAAAAGCTTACTCGTATTCTCCAGCAGCGTAGGCATGATGGTGGCGATTAAAAATAAAACCTTATTTGGGGTGCTTACTGTAACATTACTGCAGCTTCGACGACTCCTCCGTTTCAAATGTACACCACACCTTCTAAGATAGGTGATAACTACAGTCACACTGATTCTCGGAACCATGTTGCATAATGTATAAAGAACATTTTTGTTATATGGAATCAAGTTAAATACTGAAACTATCGATTTGTACCTAACGTGGCTCAAGAACAAGCTTTATTTTTATGTAACTCAAAAGCTTACTTTATGTGGAATGAATTCACATTCTGGTTGAACGTCACCCACGTTAAGAATAATTACCATCTCTGCTATTTTTTGGTTTGTGACATTTTGGCACTGTTGGAGATTATCATACCGTTAAAAAAAAACAAAACCTATGAATCTATTCATGTTCTTTACTGTTTGGAAATTAGTCATAGTAGTAGTTCCAGGGTTCTAGTTAGAGGGCTCGGATTTACCGGCAATAGCCGATTCGAGGTATAGATATGCAGATTGCTCGCAATCTACATGCATCGCATGCATAAGCACTATCACTTTTCTTTTCTTACTATCCTTCCTTCTCTATCACTATACTCCAAATTTTCTTATCCGATTGCCATTAGCACTGAGATGATGGAAATAGGCTTGACCCTAATACATATTTATAATTAGCAAAATGTCGGCGATAATTACGCTTCTGCTAAACCCTTCGGGGATAAATGCGTGATTTTATGTATGTAGTACTCCAGCTTTCTTCAAAACATAAGAAAAAATACTTTTTCTATTCATTACGACTCGTTAATTTAATGTGTATACATTATGGTTAAGCTGCATCACTACGTTTTTAACTTGAACTAAAGTTTATATGGGATTGGTTATTTAAAGTATAATAGGTGAAGCTTTTTTCAGACTCTGAAAGAAATCCCCCTTTCGGTCTAGTGGTCAGTGACCCTGACTGCTGAATTGGAGGTCGTGGGTTTGATTCAGACACGGGGCAAAAATTTGTGTGAACCACATAGACTTTGTTTCCGTTGATTTAGTGTTTGTAACGCCCCCCGTGACACATTAACCCATGTCATAAAGGAGACTGTTATGTATTGGTTGAGAATAAATAAAATACTTGCGATTTGCAAATAACATCTTCATCATGGCGGAGACGCTGCAGGACCTACACCAGATGCTGAATGCCCTAGCTGACTCTACTGTACGCATCGGCCTACGGATGAACTTGAATAAAGAGACAGTGTCTCGGCAAACGTAGCGTAGGACGCCCACAGGCCAGGTGGAGTGACGATTTGCACAAGATGGCTGGCAGGAGTTTGATGCGAGAAGCCGATGCAAATGGAGAGGCCTATGCGGACTGCGATAGGCTGATGATGACAACGATGTTTAAATCTTAGATACCTTATATTATATATAGCTAAAACTTTTCGTTTTGCAGAATGTAATGCATTCCTCTTTTGATGTTTGTTTGTCTTTTGATGTTTTAATTTTTGAAAATTCAATATTGAAAAAAGTAATTTAGCCTAGTCCCCTATACTTTAGATAAAGGTAACTTGATATTTTTCTATGTTCCTAAACATAAAAAAGAAAAAAAAATACTTACTGCCAAATATTGGCAAGGCCAAACAATAAACGTCGCAGCTTCCATCTCCATACAAAAAATTATAAAACT
The DNA here is from genome assembly GCA_947561695.1 of Tyria jacobaeae. Lineage (NCBI taxonomy): Eukaryota > Metazoa > Arthropoda > Insecta > Lepidoptera > Erebidae > Tyria > Tyria jacobaeae. The sequence goes on along the minus strand of OX387232.1, from coordinate 1,986,499 downwards.
GTGCTCTAACAATCAGACGGACGCGAACGGATTGGAACAGGCGATCATATTATACAGACTGACTAATAGATGACATATACCATTCCAGGGTTTAGAGGATAATTTTCGAATCTGATTGCAGATAATACAGTTATATCTTTCGTTTCTTTTATCGTGAGGGGACAAATAATTCGGACGATCGACGAATCTAATTGACACGCTAAAGCACAACATAAGCATTGCTTAACAATGGATTTTATAATGACCAAAAGTAAGAATATCCCAAAAAGCAATCAGAATCACCTACTTACATTAATAAATGTAGCCACAGCAAAATTTCCACAAGGTCCAGCTATAAACACTACATTTTTGTTAGCTGCCCTATTAGTATGTATGTAAAATTCCTTGCGACATTTCATATCTGTTGCCCACCAAATGCTTTCATAAGGACCATGCATCTTGGATCTGAAATAAAATATTAGATCAACATCGTAATTTAACAATAACTTTAAGCTCTAAGTAGTGCATATGCATACTAAAATCATCCGTTGCACGCGTCAGCTATACGTCAAGATCGTGTCAAATAGCGTTCTACTGTCTCTGACTACCTTTGCTGATATGAAAGCATGAGTATTTATGTATATGAATCGTGCTGCGATTGTGCATTTAACTACAACAGCAGTAGTTTCTGGTTCAGTTCCCGCTCAGTGGAAAGACATATATATTATTTTATTCTATAGGGGACAGACGAACAGACGTGTAACCTGATGGTAACTGTCATCCATGGACACCTGCACCTCAAGAGTCGTAAGTGCGCTGCCCACCTGTAAGGGTGATGAGGGACAGGGGGATGCGGGGAGGGGAAAAAAGGGAGTTGGGATGAGGAGAGAGGGGATGAGAAGATAGGAAAGAGGAGATTGGGAGTTGGGCCTAAAGAAACCTCTTTAATATCGGGGAAATGCAAAGTTACTTCACAACCGGTTTTCTGTGAGGCCGTGGTGTCACACAGGTCTAGACGGCGCATTCGAGCCTAAGCATGGCTGTACGAATGAATGTGTAGTGTAAAATATTAAAATAAAACGTACCTTAGAATGCTCATGTATGTTCTAGAGCTGATAACACAAGCTAGGTTTAGTTTGAGTAATAATATGACCCAGAATACATTGTACAATAAATATATAGTGTAAACTTTATTGAACATTTAATTACAAAAACATTTCTTTGAAAGTAGAATATCCGCGTCAAATATTTTTTTATATACAACAAGTCGTTTGTTCACATTTTCAAATTTTGATACAGTCAATAGCACATTCTTTGAAAGAACTTTTGCGGTATTCAAGAAAAAATCCGTGATTGTAGTGTTAGATGGCAACAGCTCCCAGTATATAATTCCGTTTATTCCCTACCACACACTTAAAAGATCTTTTTTACTCGTGTTAGATTTTGGCGTCGGTACTCCTGCTTCTCCAGGTCCAAGCCACTGGCGCTTACTTGAAAAAATTTTGTACACAACCCACTTTTCATCTCCCCTAATTACATCCCTCAGCCACTCGTTGGTACGATGATAACTAAGTAGTTCCATGCACACGTTAGCTCTCTTCTGAAGTTGAAACGGCGTCAACTCATATGGCAACCAAACTGAATATTTCCAGGTCTTTTCTAAAGAAAAAAAAAAAAGTTTTTCTACTGCAGTATGAGAACACTGAAGCTGATCTGTCAGACACGTGAAGTGAACCTTGGATGCATTTCTATGAGTATTTTTCATCTACACCCATCTACATTTATTGTAAGAGGTCGTCCTGAATAAGGTTCATCAGATAGGTCATAATTTCCATCCTTAAATCTTCTGAACAAATGTTTGGTGTTATCGTAAGAGAGCACGCCTTCGTCCATCGTTGCACATATATTGCGCACTGCTTCAGTCACTTTTGCGACCTAAGTGAAAGTCGTGAAGTAAAAGCAGCCGAAGTTCTCTACGAGAAATATCCATAATTTACTGTAGTTTTACTATTCGAGATCCAGTTGTCAACTGATCTGACATACAACTCTTGCTTTATTTATATACTACTCCAAGAAATTCGAGTTGAACTGCTCGAAAAAAGTGGCGGGATTATTAGTTGCCAACCTAATATTTTCACTAGAAGAAAGTATTACCTAGAATAAGAATGCTATTAGATCCAGGCATATTTTCCTTTTTCAGTTTGATTTAAATAATACTTACAAAATGCTCATAATTCGTTAAGCATAGAAAATCACATATGGTATCATGCTTTAGAAGAACATTATCGCACATATTAACATTATATATGTATATATATATATATAAAATTTTCAAAATCTACTTATATTTGTTTTGTAACAGATTTGAGATCTGTTTGCAATGTATGTGTGTATCGTGTTAAAATTCTGAAATGTGTTACAATTTTAAGATATGTAAGTTACAATTTTGTACTCACTGTGATGAGAACGTCATAAATGAACAGCTTAGCCACCCCAAACACAGTAGCAGACTTGTTTCTAATTAGTATATGTAAATGTGTAAAGCTTTAAACATCAATCTTTGAACTCGTCCGCTAGGCATGATCATCTAGTCTGGTCGGAAGACCTTCCCTTTGTATTGGAAGGACATAAACACCCCTTACTTCACAATATTTGTAACCGTGATGGAAGAATAAATTGCTAGGCATTGTACAAGTCCTAATGTTGTAAGTAATCATAAAAATATGTAGATATAAAATTGAAAGTCAGTTTATTATGTTTCGGACTGTCTAATAACTTCATATAAATATCTATATTTTTTTTTAGATCTATTAAATGTGAATGTTTATTAATATTCTACAGAACTTTACAAATGTAATGCGTCCCCTCGACCAAACGTACCCATGAGGCTGGCGGCGTTTCCCCAATGTACGAATATAGCGATGTTTTGGGTCAGGTATTGAGCAGAGCGTGGGTCCCGTCCCCTACTCCGAAGTTGGCGCCCTAAATCAGCCACGAACCTTTTGGGCTCAGAGCCCCACGGACCTGCCGTCTCCACGGCGAACGGGACGAAGTCATACCCCGCGTCCTCCAGAGCTGCGTATTTTCTGTGTTTGCCCAATGCCGCTGAATTGCCGCTTATTGTCGCAAACGCGCGACAATAAGCGGCTAACTAACCTTGAAACGCCACACGAGGAATCGAGAAAGGCGATCGGGCCGCACTCCTTCAAACGGCGCACTCCCAAACCTCCAAATCGGACCGGCAGGGCAACCTGGCACCACTGCCGCTTACTTAAGATGATGTTGAGCATCTCCTCAACAATACGCTGGAGCGCTTCGTCGAAGCGGAGGACACCGTCCGGGAACTCCCATGTTGGCGTTGTCTCAGTCATAGCCTCAGGGAAAATTGGCGAGCTCAGGATGTAAAGAGTATCCCGGTCCATGATTCTAAGACCAGGAATAAGGGACATAAACTTAGCGGTCATTTCCGCCGACGCCGGGCCACAGGGGTGAATCCCATTTGGCGGTGTTTACCTCCAGCCCTAACTCCTGCAAGGCGGGGAAGAGCGCCGCTACGTCCCTTAAAACCTCTTCGGGGCTGCCACCAATGTTTCAGTCGTCTACGTATTGCAGTAAGTTAAGTAACTTCATTACTTAATTTACTGCAATGCAACGAACTAAAATGTCAAATTGACCTTAATTTCAATGAGTAAAAAACTTAATAATGTTTGAACTCATCGAGAATACAAATAACTTGTTACATATTTTCATGGTAATTTCTTCATCCCATATAATTTATCTCTGTATGAAAGAATATAGATTGGTCTGGATAGCAAAACTGATGTTTTATCGAATTAGCTCTACTAGTTGACGCAACTACGACCCAAAAGATATTCTCATTACTCTTCTATTTAGTATTAACCATGTTGACCTACTTTCTTCGTACGTAATTATACGATGTTTAAGTTTTGAACTACATACAACTTTAACTCTCTTCAACAACAACTTCTTAGCTTTTATTTAAGGAAGTTTAAGGTGTACCATTATAGGAATATGGTAAGATATTAAAAAACTTAATAAATATATATGTATATATGTACATACCTATATATGTTATTATATATAAACGCACATATTTCATAATTTCAAGAAGTAGTTTTAATGTATGTGCTACATTACATTCTGACTTAAAGATGTATAAGTATTCTAAAATAGTATCAAATATTATTCATAAATACTGAAAATGCTTACATACTATAAAATCTATTGATAACAGTATATATATGTTAATTTAACATTCCTTCAACATTCGTGAAAAAATAAAATGTTTAGCTTGAATAATACCCAGTTTTTGTACCAACGGGATTCATCTATTTATGAACTTATTAGAACTACAGACCAAAATTCGTTGCGTATGAATTTTCACGACATTATATGTTTTTTTATTAAAACAGTTTGGAGTTATTTTAGGTATGTATAGACTTTTATTCTGTGTTCAGATTGCACTGAGTTTTAGGTTTTCTATAGGTATATTTGCAGCTAAAACTAAAGCAGAACACAAAGACTAGTAATAAAACATACGATATAATTCATATGCCCTTTGTATTTAGGCTCACATGTTCCTTAACATTACAATACTTGTTAATGTGGGTACGTAAACAAAACTTTCGAGAATTTATCGTTCCTATTTAAGTGTTAAACTTAGATTGACTTTGGAAAGGTTTATTTGGATAGATATTGAGCTCATATTTGACTACAAGGATTTTATCAACTATGAGTTTGAGTTTACTTTACGTGATGTGATGTCTATATTTGTGGATTTATTTATTCTACAGTTATATTTGTGGATTTATTTATTCTACAGCTATATTTGTGGATTTATTTATTCTACAACGATATTTTTGAGATACAATGTCAATACTGCCACTTTTTTTCATATTTCAAAAAAAACGTAATGAGCCTTTAGGTACAGCCTAATCAATGTTTAAACCAATTCCCAATTTAAAGAAAAATAGAACGTGATTGTATTTATATCCGTACACACATCACACTCATATGTGATTCCTTCTTTGATCATATTATATGTTGCTTAATATTGTAGGGCAACAGTTTGTGAGTGACTAGATCGTTTTCAGCTTCACTTCTTGTTTTTTTATATTTTCAGAATTATATGTAAAAACTTTAATTAAGATCTAAACACGAATGGGCTACTAAAACAACTTAAATAATTACACATAATACATGACATGAAAAAGCAACATAACGAACTCCACATGTCATCTATGACAATCTTGTAATTTTCCAATCGACGCCACATCATTAGTAGGAATCGATTCCTTACCAAGTATTTATTATCAAATCCCTCCCTAATAACGTTAATTCAGTCCAAAAGAAAACGATTATAACCATTGCATCTCTATCAAAAGAAGTAATCCAGCCTCCTCCGTAAATAGCAGCATAACTCTGGTAAGCCGAAGCTGCTAAATATCCGAATATTATACTTTTTGAATAGTACTCATGAGCTCACAACTTGTAGGTATGATGTGGTGCCATTCTTTACGTTTTGTCTATAAGTCTCTTAGGAAAAATATTTGTAGATTGGCTGAGCCATTACTATGATAACGATCGTGTACATTTAAGACAAATACATATATGTTATCCGCCTACAGTACTTCGTGAAAGCGTTTATGAGGGCGTTTTGTTGGCGTTGGTCCCCAGTTGTGCGTTGATAATGGTTAGTTCTTGTCACACATAGAATAGTGTTCTTCTAATGTTTTTGGCAGTTGCTGCTCACGGTGGCCAACATTGTGATTTTTTGATTATTTCAAAGAAGATTCATATCTAATTTGACATACCAGACATCGATGCATTGAGTAGCTGTAAAAATTGTCTCTAAGATATGCACGAGTATCTAAAAATATTTTCTCCAAATTTTATATATTTTATATATCCTAGAATGCTAAGACTTTTGTTTTAGGGTCTAATAATGACCTTTTCAGATCTTTTTAATCCAAGTCTGCAAAAAAATATTATAATTAAATAATTATATGTACATAGAGGCGGGTAACGAAATGTCATGAATATCGATGTCTAGTAATATGATAAGTGTCTTGCGAGCTTTCCTATATGTTGTATTGATAACAAACGTTAAACTTGAAGGTATGAATTGAATAATATAGACTGAACAAAATGCAAAGTTTGTATATGTACCGTTGTATAGTACCGTTATGATCATAATACCAATACTATAAAGTCAAAAACTAATCTAAGACCTAGTACGGATAAGCTGACTTAATATTTTAAAAGAACTTACCACATATATTTATTTTCTTTCCGAGTCTCAAATTAATAGATTCATTAATTCATTTTTACTACATAACAGCAATTCTCTCTACTTATTAAAGTTTCAGTGCTTAAATTACACCAAAACTTGAAGTAAACACCTACAACTCACAAGCTCAATATTCTGCAATTTTTCTCTTCTTTTCTGTTTTTTTACCTCAGTCAGGCAGTCAAAACTTTTTACTTTTATAATTCAGGGCTTTATTTTATACCTTGTTGTTTTGGCAAAAGTGCCTACTATAGTAGAAAATGTTACGATTAGACTTCCTTTACAACTTTTACAAATCTTTGGAGGAGATAGGAGTTAAGACGTTAGTCAACATACCAATTTGAACTTTTCTATGGTTTCTTAATTTTGTTTTGATTTCAAGACAAGATATTTATAGTTGTTATTATCTGTATTAATATGGTTTCAAAAATCCAAAATTCTTAGTATTTTTACCAAAATTTTATTTAACATCTGTTACTCGTACATGCATTTTTGTTTTAATAACTTCAACAATAAAGTTATAAATGATCAGTATAAGTATCAGTTGAGAATTCAGAATGGTTTGTATGAGATGGAATAATATTCAATGAACGTTAAATTATCCAAATATCACTAATTAAAATAATTAAATTTGCTCCTATAATTTATCTTATTGTTGGTAAAATTTTCGTTAGAATAAAGCCATTTTATTCTACCCATTTTGATAAATACTGAACTAAAACTTTTGAATCAAAAATTTCTTGTAAGCTAGTATAGTTGATTCTGAAAACTTCAAGCATGTGATGTGGTATAACCAATTGGTATCCTCCTAGAAAAACTTGTTATTGTACCAACATGATCATAGAGACATATAGACACACATTCATATAGACAGGCACACGGACACAACCATGCGTGCATTTCATTAACTTGTTGTAGTAATGGCAAATTAGAATAGAATATACTTTATTGTACACCTTGAAACAAAAATTTACAATATTTATGCAAAATATAAATGTACAATGCAATTTCTGCCAGGCAACCTTACAATGGACAGAAAAAGACAAGATGCGTAAGAACATACGGGTAGTTTAGGTGTAGAAAGAAGAGAGAAAAAAAGCGTTTTATTTAAGATGGATCAAATTTAAAACTAGGTACTTATATGTACATATATAAATAAACATACCTACATACAAATATATATATAAACATACATATACGTACACACATATTATATACCATGGGTTTATTAGATCGATAGATGCAGCAGTTAGACAAAAAGTATAAATGAGGTATAAACATATAAAATATACTAGCAAGCCAAGTAATAATCTTTCACCATTTTCTTAAATGTAGCCAGCGATTGGGCACGTCTTATGAGTAAAAGAAAATTATTCCACAGGCGCACAGCATGTACACTAAAAGATAGGTCATAGTACCTGGTTGAATGTGGAGGTACTGCCAGTTCCAATGATTCCGAGGATCTTAATGTTTTAGTGTGTGTGACACTGAGAATCGTAAAACGTTCCTTAATATAAGTAGGAGATAGGGATTGAATAGAATATTATAAAGCATAGTGAGAATATGAGTACTCCGTTGAAGACGAATTGAGAGCCACTTGAGCAAAGTGCGAAATTCTGGTACGTGATCATATTTGCGTAAAAAATATATATATCAAATATTAAAATTTAGAAGGCGTTCAAGCTTATCGAGTTGTTCCTCAGTGAGATCGAGATAGCTTAGATTTACGCATTGAAGTCAACCGACATTTTTTAACTCTCGAGGCTGTTTATCGTTATTCATACTGGCACTACACCAGAGGCATGGAATAGGAGTGTGGTAGTATTGTATATTATATTAAGTGCTGAGATGTGTTCACGAACGCAACATTTGGACCGCAACGAGACCAGTATTCAAGACCAATACAATTGCTTCGCAGGTTAAGACAGAGAGATGTTATGTCTCCAAAACTGTTTACCAGTGCATTAGAGGACATCTGGGCTGTGCGGCGTATGGGAAGCTACGTCATTCAATTAAATTACTCTCTAACTATGTAATTGAATCTATATAATTTTAAGTTAATTGTAGAACGCGACTGTGGATAAATCCAAAATCTACAATGTCCCAACTCTACTAATAAAAAAATATAAATTATCACCATATATTATTATTTATCTTTATTGTATACATACAAAATTACAAAGAGAAAAACAAAGGATGAGTTACAAAATATGCAAATGTTACAATAGGCGGTCTTATCGTTAACATATATAATGTTCCTCAAAGGTGTTAATACCAGTACTTGTAATAATTGTAGGTTGCATTGTCTTTTCGTCATCATATAGCATGTGGTTATGCTTTGAATATGTAAGAAATAATATGTTTGATAACTTCATTATTATAGCTTATGTTATTTATATTTTTACTTTAAAATTTATCTTAATTAATAATTCATCTCGTATAAACTATGGAACACGTACACAACAAAATGTTATATTTATAGATCACTCATAGAGAACCCTGCCAAGGCACGATTTGGCCGCCTGATCGGAGTACTACCATGTTCTCACAGAAAACCAGTTGTCAAAGAATGCTTGTGTTTTATTAACCGAGTGAGTAAGGGTTTGAAATTCCAAATTCCCTCTCTTCTCTTACCCCTTCCCTTAACCCAATCTTTTTATCCTCAATGGCGGGCTAAACGGTTAAGACAGTACTGGGCAAGAAATAATGCACATCGACCTCTAGAAAGAGACAATCGGCTAATTTCGTCTTTGTAGTGCGTTGTCCCTTTCGCTTATTTGGATTATTCTTTTTATTATTTTTTTATCAAACAATTATTTTTTTCTATAAGTGTTGTAAAATAAAAAAAACACGTATGTTTTTGTCTATACGTTTTGATTTATTTATTTTGAAAAGTGATACCTTCTGACAAAATAATTATCATGTTTACTTTTTCTGCCAATAATATTTTTAATGTAGTTAAATTCATACCCACATTTCTAGAGGCTACATAACCTTTCAGTTGAGACTATATATTTTCAATTAGATTAAAATCCGGGTGAAACGTGGCAATCGCAATACAGTGTGTGCATGTTCATCAAGTATTTTGTCCACGTAAAACTGTATACCTCTCCTTATGCCAACATATAATACAGTAAATCTGGGGTTTTGTAAATTTTGGGCATACTGGAATTTCATGCTTGTTTAACAAGTCGATAATTTCCTGTAATGGTGTTGGAATTGGGAGGTCTTTCAACATATTTATTGTGATTCGTTGTCGATAACTAGAACAGAATCACTGGGTATGTTTGGGATTAATTGATTAACCAGCCATTTCTCGTAGTTATCCTTATTCATTTTATTGTGATAATCACCTATAGTGTCCGTGGATTTATACATTAAAAAGGCTCCAGGAACAAAGAATTTTTCATTTGTTGTCAAAACTCAACGTTTTGACAACAAATGAAAAATTCTTTGTTCCTGGAGCCTTTTGAAATTGGCTTTAACACCTTTCTTCTTAACATCACTTCAAGATTTTCTTATAGTGTGGGATGTATGTAAGTAAGACTCATCCATATAGATTATATTTTTTCCTGCTTTGCGAAATTTGCGTATTTTATCAAGGCATTCATTTCATTTGAGACTTACATCGTGCTTTTCCATTAGAACTTATCCATTATCTTTCACTTTAGTGAACCAAAACCCCATCTCATGAAGTATTTTTCTCAACGTCTTTTCAGATCCATTGTAATGATAGTTTAGCTATTAATGATTTTCCTGTCGGCAGTTCATTTAAAAGTAAGTGAAAATCATACACCATTCTTCGCACAACATCATGATCGTCCATACCTAATTAAACCTTAATTTTATATATTTTTTATTATAAAAAGGTAGACCAAATAAAACTATTTATACACTTTGTAGACAATTTCGCGTGACTAACCATGTAAAGGCTTCCCTCTTCTTATTAAATATGCCATAGTAAAATTCCAAATCATTAAAATTTGGGGGTGTTAACAACTCTCTAAATATATCCTGAACTGGACGCGACCGTACTCCACCACATTTGTCGAATGACTGACAAAACGTAACACATGTAGTGTGAAAGGGACAATACTCTACAAAGCCGAAATTAGTCGAATGTCTCTTTCTAGAGTTCGATGTGCATTATTTCTTGCCCAGTACTGTACTACTATTATAAATGAGAAAGTACACATATAATAAATGTTTGTTACTAAATTACACCAGAACGGCTGAATAGATCTAGATGAAATTTGCTACTGAGATATATTATAGTTTGGGATAGCATATAGATTACTTCTTATTATAATAAAATACGGTTTAAAAGTTTCAAGCAAACGAAAACGTGGGCAGCTGCTAGTATGTCATAAAGAGCAGAATCCTAATTGGGGATTCTAATAAACTGACTTCCAGTATTTTATATACTTTTTATATACCAACGGTTTATGAAGTCATAGCACCTTGATAACCATATTCTCGTCTTGTAAGTTTATTAACGTTTATTAGACACACTTTTAAGGTTGAAGCATCTAAAACTTTCTTGACAGGAAATTCTAATAACATTTTACCCAACGAGTCAGAAAAAAATAATTATTATCGAATGAAACACAAGTCGGTTAGAATAAATTTATATATAACACGTTGCAACACTTGACTTTGTTCATATAGAAATTTGGAATTGGACATTATCGATTTAAAAATCATATACGTATTTCAAGACTATAATTTATCTCGGTGACAAACATACACTACAATTATGGCATACAATATTATTAGGAGTAGTCACCACAACACTTTGCAGAAGGTTACAAGAAGTGAATTACAAAAAAGACTAAATTTATGTATCCGGAACGAGAGGTGTTATTTCGAAGAATTTATCAGTTAAATTATTAAAATTTATCAAATATATAAGTTTTTATTAATTTATTCATCAAATAAACAACATGACTAGGTTCCTACAAAATGACAGCATCTAAAGAAACCATATAGGTTTATGTTTGAGCCGTCGAGAATTTACACTTCTATACAAATAAACAGATCATTAATAAAAAAAAGAATGTAATAGAAAATTGCTTCCATAGGTTAAGGAATTATTGTTTTAGTTTACAATTATATATTTCAACTAGTAATGTCGTGCTCGATAATAATTTACTTCCATGTTAACGTGTCCTTCGTATTAAAATTGATGATAAAATAAAATCAATGTAAGATTTTATTTCATCTCAACTCTTTATTTCAAAAACTATATTTTTGTTAGAGAGATTTTATCCTTTTAGTTTTTTATTATTATTATCATCATAATCATCATCAGCCTATCGCAGTCCATTGCGGGACATAGGCCTCTTACATTGCACGCCACTTCAATCTATTGTCAGACCTATTTTCAATAGTCACTCCACCTGGCTTGCGGGCGTCCTACGCTACATTTGCCGAGACGCGGTCTCCACTCAAGAACTCGTATTCCCCAACGGTCGTCGGTTCTGCGGCTAGTATGGCCAGCCCACTGCCACTTCAGCCTGCTGATCCAGTGGGCTATGTCGATTACTCTGGTTATGATAAGGCAAGCGATTTTATAATATCTTTGAATGCAGTTTTGTTTTTTTTTTTTTTTTTTAATAAAGGAATGTTTCCTTAAAGTAACATAATCTGTCTTAAGGATTTAAAAATGGTTTCCCATTGATTTTTTCAATCCTGTATAAGAACGCTGTGTAATAAAATTATAAAGCACAATATGTACATAAATAGTTTCCTGTTGATGTTGTTGTTAATCTGCACTCCATTTTTTAATACGTCGTATTGACATCTTATACCTTAATCTTGACTATTTAGACTTTTAAAATTACACCTCTCATATCAAAATTCATCAAGCCGTTTTGGCTCTAACACTGACAAAGAATCAACACTAATATCGCCTTCTCGCACAGTCGGTTAAAATAAAACCTAAATTACTATTTAATATAATTCCATACTCACACAGACCTTAGAGAGACCTGGTTTGTTTGTACAAAACCTTGCTTTCATTTAAAGTTCCGCTTCAAATGCGAGGTGTAAGCTTCAAATTGAAAGCTTTTAATTTAAAATATGATTTTCACTTTTACACTTACTGTTGAAAGCATTGTCCATTTTTAAAAAGTTCTCAAATTCTATGAAAATCTAGACATTATTTTACGTATTTGCTTTTAGAGTCCTAAGAATAAATCTGCTTTTATAAACAACTAATGAAAGAGGAATCTAATCTTTTTACATTTTAACTTTACTAAAATGAATATTAACAGATACAATCTTAGTTCATTTAAATATAACACAAGGTATTAGGTACATCATTTACGTACTCACAATTTTTTCTGATGTTATTTTAAAATGTTTTTGTCACTCGACTATTAAGACGAGTCAAATTATATCTTACATATCGAAATCCAGAAGCCGTACCAAAGAAACATTATGCATACATATAATACAGCCATTACACACATCACATATATATGTCTATACGTGGTAGAGCCATGCTTAAGCACGAATGGGCCGGTTCCACGGCTCGGCGAACCGTTTCTGAAGCAACACTTGCGTTGCATGTCGCGCCCTAAGACAATCTCGAGTTGCAGGCGTCTATGGACGGCGGCTGTCACTTACCATCAGGTGACCCGTATATTTTAAGATTTTAATTGCTTTTTGAAGTAGTCTTTGTTCCTATCTTAGCACCATTGCACGAAGTAAAACCGTTGACTTAAGCATAAAGCCCACTCTCCTTTAGAGATTACTTCCACGCCTTTTTAAACGCAGGCACGGCATCGTCAGGGTTCATAAAACGAATTCCTCTTAGTGTATATATTATTTTTGGATGTAAATTGTAACTATACTGTAAATTAGGATGACTCATTAACGACATCGTCTATAGACAAATATTCGATAGTCCGTCTGGCGAAGTGAGCTGGAAGGTGGTCGTGGTGTAGGAGGGTCCTGTTTCTTAGGCGTATTCGTGCCTAAGCATAGCTCTCCCAAGGTAATCGGACTTGAGGTTTTATTTAACTATACAATGCAACACTCAATATTACGTTATAGTTGCTGTGTTGTCAGTGCCTCTAAAATAAAATATAAATTAAAAAAAGCATATATTTCATAACTTAAGCCAGGTGATGAAACAATTTCTCAGAAAAAAAAAATGTTTTATCGCCTCTACTTGAAACTTTATGTCTGAAAAGAGCCTGAATGCCATAATTCAATTTATTTTGGATAGACGGTGCTATAAAGTAGCTAAAATTATAATTATTTTCTTGATATAGGTATATGCACATGTTACATTTGACTGATCTGCTGATCTCATGGTTGGAGAACCTGTCTACTGAAACAGAGTTCGTAAGTTGGATTTCCACACAAAACAAAAATATTTGTAATCTACAAACATTGGTACGTTGTAAATAAATTGTAGTTTTCGGATAAAATATACAAACATTTATATATAACTTTTTCAAAGATTTTTTGAGAATATAGTTAATACTGCAATAAGTCGGTAATTATTAGTCAGCAATTGCTAATTTTAAGCTGTCCGGGAAGATCCCTTGTTCGATACACAGGTTTATTATAAAGCTTAGAGAAGAGGTAATTATGCATGCCATATCCTTGACTATCCGTGTATTTCACAAGCTTTTATATAGTTTCACCTGTCCCGATTTTGTCATCAAATCTTGCAAATTAAATTTGATCCACTTCCCGGTTAATCATTGAGCTCTAATTTTGCATACATGTGAAAATCACATGACAATCTAATATTATGATGACATAGTGCTGATCTGATGATGAAGCTTGAAGGTGGCCATAGGAACTTAGTAATGAAAAGACACAACCTCATCGAGCTGGGGCTCGTTCGAATATCTTATGAAACGATTTAAATGCAACATTGGCGTCATTCGATTTGTAAACCTCGTTAAAGGAAAGGTGGTTCAAATACTTAAAAAAAGTGGTCCTGTTAGTTTTTGTAAGGCAAAGTTTAAATATACACTAGTGTATAAAGAGACTATTCTTTTTTTTCGGACACAATAATATTAAAACCGAATGATCAGACAGTGCAAAATCAATAATTTCCCCCTTAAACCCTTTTATATTGTGAACAATGTTGTCAATGCACGTCCCACGCACGCTTCTAAAGCGCGCCGGTAGATGGAATTGAAATTTCATATTATAATTCATGCCTAGCCTTATATCGTTCATAATATGGACCAGTGCAGTAGTCTTGGTGCGACCAGGACGGAAACCAGATTCGAAGACGCTAAGTAGGGAATTTTCAGAGAGAAAGTTACTTAATTGAGAGTGAAAATTGAGACCGGTGTGCAAGGATTTTGTATAGGAAGGGTAAAATAGGTATAGGACAGTAATTAGAGAAATTACGAGGTTTATGTTTTTTAAGGAGTGGAATAATTTGTGCATATTTCCAAGCTGATGAAAAACAAGACTGGACAAAGACTGATTTAAAATATTGGAAAGGTTACGGAGGATCATGTTACGACTACAGTCAGTTCCTCCTGCATTAGATGAAATTGATAGTACATTGCTTAAAAAATCGCAAGCGGACAGTTTATATAAGATGAAAGGAGAATAGTCGGGAACCGGGGTAAAAGAGATATGTCTAGTAGCTTTAATTGCATCATTGAAGTCAGAAGAAGTAGAGAAATGTTTATTAAGAGAATTAATATCAATATTCTTGGGAGCAGAGTCTTGACGCGACTTTCCAACTCCCAATGTTCAGAATTCAGAATTTTCCGGACTTTTGCTGGTTCTTCATTTTCTACGGATAAGTATATATGTTGGCGTTGTGAATGTCTTCACATCTTATTGCAGTGATTTCTCAAAGATTATATTACCTCAAGTTTGTGTACACGGGGTCCACGCTTATATTTGGATTTTGTGGTTAACGCACTGTGCGTTACATAGACCTAAGCAGTTAATATTACCGGCGTTCTCCCTGATTTAGTTTCACTAAGTTTCAGTTCAGCAATATCCATGCCATTATAATTGCATTGTATAAATAATTGTCCAAGAAAACCAAGTCATGGTACGAGAAAATATCAACTGGGTAAGTCAAGAAGAGAAGGAGTGCAGTTAGGAAATTGATGATTTGCGTTTAATGTTAAGAGCGATAGATTATCAGATTCTACTATACTGCGTAGCGAAGAGGAGTGACTGTCGTTTTTTAAGAGGTAGATGTTAAAGTCACCCATTAATGTTGTGTGCTTATAAGAAGGAGTAAAGTATTCTTAAATATTTTTGAAAGAGGAGAAGAAATTAGTACGCAACTAGGATGAATAGTAGAAACTGACCAAAACCCTGACATGATTAAGTTCCACCTCCATAAATAAGACGAGCCCTCGCGCATGGTGGTGGTAGATGTGACGACATACTTATAATGGTAAACTGAGAGAGGGATTGTAATCTTTCCTATCCGCGCGATCGTTCCTTATAAGTTGGAAACCTGGGAGAGCATAAAATATGGATCGAAGACAAGGTTTTAACCAGGTTTCTGAAACTAAGACAGCATGTATGTTCTACAGTCAAGGGTAGCCATCAGTGGGAGTACTCTGGGCATTAATATGGACACGATTAAAATTCTTGGAGCACCAGAGAATTGGTACTGGAGATTGTTTCAGGGACAGGAGATACTGATCAAATCATTAAGTAGAAAAAAAACTTTCATTATCGTTATTATCAAAGTAAGACATTATAATGTATGTAGAAAATAAATAACCAGGTTATGTTCAGTTATAAATTAATTACATGTGTATGTCAATTTGTAAAAAAGAATAAATATACATATATATATATATATAAATGTTGAGCAAATGAATATTAATTTTGATCTACCCGCCAGTTGCGTGCTAAAAAGAGAAAAATCATATTTTAACTATATTAAACCGAGCAAGTGTTCGGGTAAATATGTATCTCTGCGAAAAGCCTGGATTCCTAAACATGAGTACTAAATACTAAGCATTGTATTTATGAACGTATACTGTGACGTGTCTCTGACAGTTACCTAAATAAATAAATTGTCAGGTAGAAAAATTACCAAAATTATGTTATAATAATAACAAAGATTGGAGATTCGGTTATCGACCAACATGGCGATCATATTTTTATATTATAGATTGGTTTTTCTCTAGAAATACTTGACATTGGCAGAATCTCTGCGTTGAATATACACGCGAGAGGGAGTCCATAAATAACTCATAAAATAAATAATAACAAAAGTACTATCCACCCGAACACTAAAATGTTGAATGTAAACAAATGACTATTGTGTCTTTGGACCTGCAGCAGGATGTTTAGATATTGGCGGCTTTTCTGTATTTTTAACCAAAACAAAGAAAGAACCTTCTTCAGGACCTACACTTCGTCATCCCGATTTCCTCACGTGCTGCCATAAACGCAGCCTGTCGTGACCGGGTCAGAAACTCTGAGAGAGTTCTACCAGTGCCTTTCAGAAGTAAAGTTCTATCTTCTGTTTTTTTTTTCTGTGCATCCTCCACCACCACCTGAGATATGTTCTCATCGTTAAAAGCCTCATGCTGTGACATTATGACTCGATTAGTAGACCATTCAATCCCGACTTCAATACATAAATCCATACATTGACTTCAAACAGACTGTCAGAACTATCGATAAGGTTTTTTCGTACGCTCTATAAAAGAGCTTGAATAGACATTTCGCACTGACTTTTAAAAGAGTCACATTTTTTTTAAATGTGTTTAAATCTTCCAGACACCCACCCTAGCAACTACTACAAATATAGCGTCCTTAAAATACGTAAATAGCCCTGTGACACTATCAAGACATTAGAGTTAGTAATGACACGTTTGTATTTGTCATCGGTAACTGATCACTATCTATCAGCGTGGTGCTTCTTCCCCATTGTTTTAATAAATAAAAAAAAATGTTCATAATTCAAATTCCGTTTTTTTATAAACCGTTAATTTTATAGATGAATGCGAGCAAATTGGATTATTTTGCAAATAATTTAAAAATATTATAACTTTAGATAAGATTAGATTAATAAATTTATTATTCTTGAATGAGTCAAAAACAAATTTAAATAGGATATTGCGTGTAAAACTCATGTAAGAATAAGTTGGTCTTTCGCTTCGGACTTCGGTTTTTTCCGTGGCCCGTCACAGACGACCTATACCCAGCCCAGCCTATGGGACTATTTAAAAGAAATCATATGAGTTTAGACTAGAGGTGATTACTGCTTACTAATAGTAACTGTAAATTTTAACTATCCACCTCTGGCTCTATAGGCAGATCAGCTCCAAGATGCCTAATTATAAGATTGCTTCCGAACTCCATATAAATATCAAGTTTAATCGATACGACAGTAAAATTAGAAGTAGATGAAAAATTTACAACAATTTCAAGATATGTTAATCAATACACGGTTGCAAGCAATGTTTATAAAAGTGTTCACGAAAAATACAGCCCGTATCTAACATAAGATATTATTAAATTGAAATACTAAAGATTTCTCGAAGAAATCCTCTAACTTATAATCTAATATAATATATAATATAACTCTGTAGTGCAAACCAAGAAACTAACGGCTGTATATGAATCCAGTAAAATTTTACCAGATAATATTTTACAGAGAAACCGCATTTTATTTTATATCCGCCATATTTTCGAACTTCCGCAAAGCAGTGACGGTTTGTATGACTATTTGAAAGCACTGGCATATATGTATGTATCTTATCTAGTGTTAGTATAACAAATTGATTCAGTAGAAAATATTTTCAGAAGTTGTCTCGTTGTGTACCGTGGACTCTACAGAGACTTGTCATGGCTCCACAAAGGTAAGTAAATCTGTAAGTGTCTGTAAGTATATATACTCAAGTAATGTGACGTCATTTTCTTATAACAAAACTAGCTTCCTTCTGCGGCATTGTCCGCATACAAAGTTTTTTTTCGCAGTGAGTAGTTGTAACAGTAACAATAATATGTGCTCCGTATTTAAAACTAATTTTAAATATTTATTCTTAGTTTAAAGTCAATTAAATGTTGCTTATTATTAGCTAATAACCATAATCTTCTAGTCTCCGTGTTATCTCCATAAATAAATCACTTCATCACATTACTTTAAGAACAAAAGAACAAAATAGATTCCAGTCTGCCAGAGTGTCTGACTATCCTAAAGAATATATACCATGAACAGATGACCAGTTTTGTAACCAGGTTGCAGAAATATAGTAACACTTCACAAAGTAGAGCGTGCTTAGCTGCTGATTTTACTGCTTTTAAAACATTCACCGTGACTACCTTGAATTTGCTTCAGCGCCTAATGCATTGTCTCAAAAAGCATAGAAATGCGTGGTAGAAGTGAAATGCTACTATTGCACGGCGTTAAGGAACTGGTCATTGAGGAGCGAAAGTTGTTGCTAACCTTTTACTGTAGCTGATTTCCAGCGGTACCCATTTTTCTGTAAATTTCAGAAAGTTACTGATTGAGACAATATTTTTTTATTTATTTATTTACCTTTATGCACATATTGTACAAGGCGGACTTAATGCCTTAGGCATTCTCTACCAGTCAACCCTGGGGTGTTGCAAAAATAAAAGTGGTAGGTGCGAAGAATAAGGGAGAAAAAAAGGAACTAGTTTAAAAGTAGTATAAATACATGAAAAAAAAATGTTATACACATTATTACATATACATTATTACTTACGTAAAAAAAAAGAGAAGAACGAGAAGAAAAAGAAAATGATGCGACAATTAAGCCAACTCATTGAGCAGGAGATCACGTACCCTTTGTTTAAACGTAAAGCGGTTAGTGGACATCCCGATTTCGAGTGGGAGTGCATTCCAAAGAAGAACAGATTGGACATAGAACGAAGAGTTCACGAAGTTGGAGTTATGAGGGGGACATCATGATTTGAGCACAGTAAACAAAGATAGGGTGCTAAATAAGATGGAGGAGATGGAGAGTTAAGAAAAGAGAAGAGAGAAGTCAGTGCGCGAAGATTACGTCGCTGGCGAATCGGAAGCCATTTTAATTCAGAACGTATAGCAGACACGTAATCATACTTGCGAAGATTAAAAATAAATCGAATGCAGTTATTAAGAAGTCGGTCAAGTTTATTGAGCAGATCTGCATTCAGGTCGAAATAACATACATCACCATAGTCGATTATGGGGATGATAAGGCACTGCATTAGGATTGTCTTGGTTTTAGTCGGAAGGAAATTTTTAAGGCGATATAGACTTCGGAGAGTTCCAGTCACTTTCCGACTCAGGTGGGCCACCTGGGCACGCCAATCAAGAGTTGAGTCAATATGTAGGCCCAGATCTTTAACCACTGAGCTTAGGGGTAGGACTGAGCTATTAAAGACTACAGGTGAGATGGAAGTCATATCAACCCTACCCATGAGTCGTTTGCTGCCTACGATAATTGCCTGACATTTAGTGGGATTCACGAATAATCCAAACCTCTCCATTCAGCTTTTTATTACATCTAAGTCCTCGTTAATTTTGTCAATGGCCTGCGGTATATCCTCAATGCTGGCCTGCGTGTACAGTTGCAAGTCATCGGGGTAAAGGTGATACGCACACTGAAGGTCCTGAGTTATGAGATTAATGTAAATTGAAAACAAAAGTGGAGATAGAATTCCGCCTTGAGGGACGCCAGTGTGGAGTTCACACCAATTTGATGACAGGTCATCAACGCGAACGCACTGTTGTCGTCCCTGAAGATAAGTGGAGAACATTCCAATGCTTCTGATGAAATCATAAGATAGGACAGGATGGATAATAGGACATCGTGACTGACGGTACTGAAGGCATTAGAAAAGTCAATCAGGGCTAGAACGGTAACCTTGGTGCCTTCCATGCCGTCCCTAATATCGCCAGTCACTTTCAGCAGTGCAGTAAACAAAACAACAGTACTGTGACCGGGCCTAAAGCCGGATTGGAGGGGACTTAAGAGATTATTTTGGAAGATAAACTGGGAAAGCTGCTTGTGAACACACGCTTCAAGAACTTTTGATAGAAAGGGAAGAATAGAAATGGGACGGAAAAGTTTCTTGAAGGGAAGGATTTTTTTTTAGGCAAAGGAATGATATAAGCGTTGCGCCACAGAGAGGGGAAGGTTCCTGAATCGAGAGAAAAGTTATTAATGTGAGTTACGGCCTGAAGGACGTGATCCAGGATAGTGACTATCATCCTACGGCTAAGGCCATCACAGCCCTCAGCATTAAAACGGATGGAAAGGATAATCTTTTTGATGTCCTCAGAAGACACTGGAGAAAATTGAAAATTAGCAATGTTGGGTCTGGGTAGACCAGCAATATGGTTCAAGGTCCGACAGCTGGTTTGATGATCTAGCTGAATTGTAGATGTGAAATGACGGTTGATATCATTCAAACCAATGGTCGATTGAGACTCGGTGCGTAGTTGCCTGCCGATACCCATAGTGTTTAGAAACTTCCACATACTGGAAGGAGATGAAGTTTTAATATTTTGTAGAATATGTCGGCGTTTTGCGTTACGTATAACCTGGTTACACCGATTCCTTACAGTCTTAAAAATGTTCCATTTCTCTTCACTGCGGAAAGCCCGATCCCTACGTCCCATAGCCATTCGTACCTCCTCCGTCATCCATGGTGCTGGAGTACTCGTAAGTTTTACTCTCCTAATGGGAGCATGGATGTCATACAAATTGATAATGCTATTGTTAAAACTGTTAAGTTTCTCGTTAACATTGGCAGCCTCTGTCACATTCCTCCAGTCTGTGTCCTCCAGTCTAGCCTAGATGCAGGTGCATCTAGGCTAGACTGGAGGACACAGTTTTTCAATATCCAACCGTCCAAAACAACGCATATTTAAAAATTTGGGAGGAGATCTGGGAGTTTTCATGACATAAGAAAGGAAGATCAAGTCATGACGGGAAAAATCAGGAGCGGGATGTTGACCATGGTAAGAGACAAAGTTGGGAGCAGAAATGAGCATTAAATCAAGGCAGGTGTCTTGGTGGTCAACATTATGATGAGTTGCTTGAAGAGGCAGGACATGAAGACAGGCTGAATGGATGATATTAAGGACATTTCGTGTTCTAGGAGAGTTAGGAGCTAGAAGGTCTGTGTTAAAATCGCCCATAATGATGTGATGTGAATATTCCGACCCAAAAGATTCCAGAACTGTTTCCAGACTGGAGAAGTAGTTGACAGCAGGAGGACAGTAGAGTACGCCTAGAATAATATTGACTCCCCTGACGCAAACCTCAAGAAAAAGGAATTTCGCAGTGGTTGACGAGTTGGAGGAGGAGGAAGCGAGAATTTTATAAGATAATGAATTTCGTAGGTAAATGGCGACACCTCCGCCTCGTTTGTCCAATCGGTCATTGCGAATGAGGACAAAGCCGGGATCTGGTCCTCAAAAACAAAACTAACCCTGACTGCTGAACTTGGAGGTCGTAGGTTCAATTTCCACGTGGACAAAAAGTCTCGAGTGTGGGTGTTCTTTGTGTCTGTTGATTAAATGTTTGTAAAGCCATTATTTATAACGTGGGTGCTATTTAAATATATATATATGTACTAAATATATATATATATAGTGGTTTGAATAAACCGATTTATAATTACTTTTTGGATAAAATATACCATGAACTAGGCTTACGATATAGATGAACAGGATGAAAATCCTGAAAATGAAATCGAAAACTCACATCATCGAAAACCAATAAATATGCCCCATAGAAAACCAAAGAATGCCTTATTATAAATAATACTATAAAACCAAAACCTGCATTACAGCAGAGTGAGAGAATCGGAGGCCCATCTCTCTCAACTATCCATCATCATCACTTCATGGGCGCCGGTTGTCATTTACCATCAGGTGACCCAGCTGTTCGTTTGGCCCACTATATTATAAAAATACCCTGTTATTGCATTTTTTTTAGTTATATATAGTCGTTATGTCACACTAATGGCACTGATATCTCATCTGGAGATATTTGGAGAAGATTATACTGTAAGTCACAATAATTATGATAATAAAAACTTTATATTCAGTCGCAATCGTGTAATGCTTTAGTTAGCCCGAACGATGCCTGACCACGACGCAACGTCACGATACCACTATAGCAAGCTGCTACTATATGCGCGCCGCTCTTTATAGTTTAGTTTTAGCATGCCATATTCAAATGTATAATGTATATTTTTAACTTTAATTTCAATTGTTATATTCTCAGTTTCTAGTTTGCATTCGACGTCTACATGGATTCGACCTCGACGAATGACGGACAAAACAATTTGCAACATAGTCCTGTGATTTCTATAAATACACTAATGTGGTGACTTACAAATATATATACATATATTTTATTTATTTAATTAAGCTTTATGCACTTCTTGTACAAAAGCAGACTTCATTCCTAAGATATTCTCTGCCAGTCAACCTTCTATATAAGGTCAGTAACAAAAAAGGGCGACAAGCTGAATAAAAGGTTACGAAGTTTAGCTCGAGGACTTCAGTGTCACATACCTATAACTGGAACTGACTGTAAATGGGAAGTCCAAGCCGTCTACCCAATCACATAAAACTATATATTTAACAAAACTAGACTATATAAACTAATGCAATATTAGACTAGTATAGTCAAAGTGGAAGTATGGATATGTGAATTGACATGACTGACTGGAGTTCAAAAAGGACTTCGTCTCAAAAGGCCGAAAGCGTGTATCTAACGTAAGTACTCGTAATTACGCTGTAATAAACTAGATTTAATTAACCAAAACATAGATTATTACCGACATTTGAGACTTTTGCAGCAATGACGTTATGATACGATATTATTTGTCATAATATAAACATTCATAGAAGAGTGTAGTCTTATTTGAATGCAATTATTTTAATAATAAGAAACTCAAAATTTTTAAAATGATTTTTATCAGTTTTAAGAAAATTTACAATATAATAACTTGATATGTTACTATGATTTGGATGACGAAAACGAATACCAAAAATCAATAAACGAAGTGGGAAAATAAAGTTATCATAAGAAATTATTTCTTACATATTCAAAGCATAACTACAGCTTACTAATATATCATTAGGTGACGAAAAATCAATGCAGCCTACAATTATTACAATTGACACCTTTGAGGAATATAATATATGGTGACATTTTATGCTTTTAATTACTAGAGTTGGGACAATGGAAGATTTATCGATGAGAGCATTCTTCAACTAATATTATATACTTCCAAATTTTAAAGAGATTGACGCATGAAAGATAGAATGCAATAAGTAAAAGAAATAATAATATGTAATCGAACCAAATTTAATTTGACTTGACTATTGCTTTTAGAAGACCCATTGACCTTCTATCTAAATAATTTGAGACAAGATACTACTGATATATTCAAAGCTTACATTGACAGGTAAAGATTATCAGGAGTATATTTTTATACTGTGTCTTAAAGATACAAAAATGAATTTTAAATCATTTCAATACGTTGGGCAATCTTTCAGAATAAGGTATGAAAGCATAATTATGTAATTCTCAAATTTCAGATAGATGTCACTGAATTCAATTTCAATTATAATCTCATGTTTCTGATATGGGTTCAAAGAACTTTGTATTGTACTTCAATAATCATGTTCGAGTCAAATAATAATTAAGCTATACTACAAAATTCCAAATTATAAATGCATGTGTCAAACCAAAATAAAAGGCATTTAATCGAGTTGAGTAATCGAAGTCTATTTGTTCTTTGTGCCCGTTGTCTATATCACCGCGTCCATGTCGTACACCACACACGAATATTTCCTAGTGCAGGAGTTGAATTTTAGGAAGACAATATATATAATATTATACAAAATTTTCCTATCTTTCTTCCATTCCGACCGGCTAACTTCAATGTCCCTAAATCTTCATAAATTATAATAAGCTGTATTCTTCATCCGACAATTTGTCACTAGTATAGTATACTATAGTATAATCAAGTTAAACAAATGCGCGTGAGTTCCTGTATGCGTGCTGATGCAATTACAAATTTTCTGTGTTGATGTGTCTGTAAGTGAAAGTCCTCTAGTAAATATGAAAAAAAATTGTAATGCTAACATACAAACTGATACTGCAGACTAAAAACAAGTTGAAATATACTTTAATGATTACAAATAATTCAAAGCTAGCAGGCAATCAAATAGCAGATGTATAATTTTTAGATCGGATAGAGAAATATATTTTAAATAAAGACTAAAAAGTAAAAAATGTATAACCTGAGCCTCAAATTATACTCAAGAATAATAGTGACAGCGATACGGATAACTTGGAGATAAAATAAATGAATTGTTCGTTTTGATATATATATGAATTATTTATTTGGCTAATAATTTTAATACTATTTTTTAGACAGTCGTTTTTGCTATGATTTGTAGAGGCTATCATCCTTTTACCAAAACCAGGGAGTCTATTTTTAAACCTAATTGGGCAACCTAATTCATCCCACTTTAAATTAAATTTGTTTTCTCGATCTGATATTATTTTTTCCGCAATTTGTTAATTATTTGTTGTTCAGCACCTGCTAAAAGTTTTTTGAATTCATTGTAATATCTAACATGACAATTTTTAATTAAAAAGTTTACTGTACTGTTAATTTCAGGTACATTGTCATTAAAGATTTTAGATTAAAAAGTCATGTAAAAAATGCAGAAATGGAGTAAAGTAGTAAAAGTTTCTCATATTGAAACTTTATAAACACAGATAACAACAATTATACGCTCTACAACCTTCAAAATCTAAACAAAATGGAAAAGTTCAATTTTACGTATCTAGATAGTATCTAGTCTCTGAAACCTAATACAAGTTGTAAAGGAACGAAATCTAAATCTAACGAAAATAGGTACTTTCATCAAAACAAACAGGTACATAAAACGGCCCGAATCATATCACAGTGAAATTGTATGGATTATAAAAGTACAAAGTTTTGATGTAAACTTCTGGATTCAGGTAAAAAAGAAACTTAAAAAATACAAGATATTGCTTATGAGAGGCAGGTGTTACCTTCAGTTTTATGCTGCATAATAATAAAACTTCTAATAAGTAAATGGAATTGCCGTTAAGTAGTGAAACGTGGACCGGAAAATAAGATATTTAGTAGTGTATTCCTTTAAAAGATTTCAAAGGTTTATGAAGTCCAATTCGTATAAGGCCTACTGTTTGACATAATACTAAATATAAAGTATTTCTATTTACAATAATAACAGTATACGCTATGTTAAAACATTTTATTTTTAATACCAAATAGCTTTGCATTTTCTGTAAGTTTGTGTTATTTAAAACCTACTGTTATTTGTTTTTTATAATCAAAAGACGATGTGTCCCAAAAAAGCTTATTACTTAAAATCGATATTCATGACACCACGTTACCCACCTCTATGTATAATTATCATCGTCTGTGTTGTCGTGCACTAAGGCTTCTCGCATCACTATTCAAATCTGTTCCATCCCGTTGATCTGAAAACATGTTGAAAAACATTCTACAGAAATTGGAAGACAAGAAGAGGCCATTATTAGGCCCTAATGTAAAAGCCTTAGAGTTCTGGGGCCTCTTGCTCCCAGAAACTGCTTGGAGAAAATGTTTTTACATACTCATGCATATATTAGTGACAATTTTTACTGCTACTGAATGTATTGATGTCTGGTATGTCAAGTCAGATATAAATCTTCTTCTAAATAACCTAAAAATTACGATGTTGGCTACTGTGAGCGTTGTTAAAGTGACGACGTTCTTATATTGGCAAAAACATTGGAAGAACATTATCGAATATGTGACAAGAGCTGACCTTTATCAACGCACAACTGGGGACAAAAAAAACATTGCCATCATAAACGGTTTCACGAAATACTGTAGGAAGATAACATATCTGTATTGGTCGTTAATGTACACGACCGTTATCATAGTGATGGCTCAGCCAATCATTAAATATTTTTCCTCAGAAACTTATAGACAAAATGTAAAGAATGGCACCGAATCATACTTACAAGTTGTGAGCTCATGGGTACCATTCAATAAGAATAATATTCCAGGATATTTAGCAGCTTCAGCTTACCAAAGTTATGCTGCTATTTACGGAGGAGGCTGGATTACTTCCTTTGATACGAATGCTATGGTTATAATGGTTTTCTTTAGGGCTGAATTGGAGTTATTAAGGAGAGACTGTGGACAAATATTTGGTAAGGAATCGATGGCTAATAATGATGTGGCGGCGATGGAAAAATTAAAAGATTGTCATAGAAGACATGTGGAGTTCGTTAAGTAAGTTGCTTTTTAATGTCAGACTAATTTTAGTTATTTTAGAAGCTGATGTTGTGTTCAATACAAAAGAAAAGAAGTGAAACAAAAAGAACTCGTTCTGAAATATCAAGCAATATATAGCACGTTCACTTTACCAAAAAAAAAACACAAAAGTGTACGAGTATAATTTGTACGGTCCATACATTTCATTATGAATCGTTAGGTATGTTAATAACTTGGGATTAGTGTTTAATTCATTGGATATGTTCAACCTAGCAAATGATCTAAATAATAACGTTAGTTTTATTATATGAAAAGCGTAATAATATTATCACCATAACTGTTTTTTTTTAATATAAGCCTACCATAATGACTCCACTGTGCCTGATGGAAAGCAACAAATGGGATCTAGGAGTGGTGGTCACCATCCTCATTGCGAGTGTAGTCAATGCAGCATGGTGATCCACACTATTGCAGCCTAGTGAGATGCTTTTTCACGCCCCGCTTAAAATTACTGTTTAAGTCTAATCAAAATGGTTATTAAATAATAATATCTATAATAAAACAATTTCTAAAGTAGTCATAAATGACTACAAAAAGTGAACTGAAACTGATAGTTGATAAAATCATTGTACTAAATGTGAGCTCAAAATCCAAATGAACCTTTCCAAAGTCAATCTAAGTTTAACACTTAAATGGGAACGATAAATTCTTGAAAGTTTGTTTACGTACACACATTAACAAGTAAATTGTTATGTTAAGGAAAACGTGAGCTTAAATTTAAATTCAAAAGACATAATATGTATTATATCGCATTTGTATTAAATATCTTATGAGAATAATGTTTCGCTTTGGGGTCGGTAGTAGATGCAAACACCTGTAAACCTGAAACCAAGCCTAGTGCAACTCGGTCATTGTTGAAACGGCTCTACACACTCAAAATCACAAAATTATCAAAACATTGAAATTGTCGTAAATGTAATTGTACATTTTCTATTATTGCAATTGAAATTTTAATATACACCTTTCCATAAGCAAAACTGTTTTTAATCATAATATAATAAAAAATATTTACTGAATTGAAAATTCAAACGAAACGGATTTTAGTTTGTAATTTTAATAAGTTTGTAAACGGTTGGATTCGTTTATACAAAAGCTGGGATTACTCAAGCTTAAATTTTATTTCGACGAAGAATTAAACTTATCTTAAGGATGACATCGTGGCTTATTTTTAACTTTCTGTGTCGTCGTAAAACCAAGACGATTTTCTATTTATCAATCTATTTTTTTTTTTACTATTGAAGCATGATCAGTGTTTATGAATAATATTTGCTACTCTTTTAGAATACTTTAACTTTATAAGTCAGGATCAAATATAGAATACACTTTATTCTAACCAAACACACGTTTATATTTTTTTAATGAAGGCCTACAATTGTTGAAGTTTGTAGTTTAATATTTGAGCATCATATTATTCCGTAGTAGAAAATAATATTCCGTTGTAAAAACATAAATAAAAAAATATGATTAATACTGAAAAGAAAAGTAATAAGAATATGTTTTTTCATCGTTATGCGGCAACTAGCAGAGCTAATTCGATAAAACATCAGTTTGGCTATTCAGACCAATCTATATCCTTTCATATCAACGACAAATGATGTGGGTTGAACAAATTATTATAAAAATTACTTGTTTACTCGTAATTTGTATTCGTGTTGAGTTATGACCTCATGAAGATTTTTAATTAATGAAATCTAAGTTTATTAGAAATATCAATTTGTGGAATTGCAGAAAATTAAGTTATAAAATTATTCCACGGCCTAAACCTGCAGTACTTAATGTTGCAGATCGTAGGGAGATATGGAAGAGCAAAGAGCTGCATGTACGTTTTTATCGAGCCTTAAATGTTTTGGCTTCAGTTTCGAGAAACTGAAGGTTATCTGTGCCATTACAGATGAAGTTGTGATGACGACCAACTATCAAAGACATATCCGGAAGGATGACGCAATTGACATTTTTGGGGCATGTCATCCTCTCGGAGAAACCCTCGTGCATAAAATTTCCGGTTGTTCTCGTCTTGCCAATGAGAGTCCGAGACGAAAAATCCGAGTACTTGCATAGACATAACCAAGTGGCCAGGATAGTCCATCAGCAAATTGCTCTTAGATATAACCTGGTGGCTGTCGTGTTACTGCACAATAGGTATATGCCCGATCCAGTTCTTGAAAATGGGCATGCAAAATTATACTGGGATCGAACTATCATCACTGACAGGACTATTGTTGCCAATAAACCTAACATAGTGGTGGCCGAGCAATGATTGTTAATATTCCCATTCCCCATGACGAGAATCTCATAAAGGCTGAAAAATTGTGGCCATAGTCATAAACAGCCCATGGGTTGATTGCTAAGAGCCTCGACCAACACCTTCAGAGGCTCACGTTAGGTTGATGGGTTAAGGGCCTGAAGTAAAAGGCAGCCTTCCTTAATACGGACATATTGTGGGGAGATTCCTGTGTCTGGAGCCCTATGTTACATTATTATTATTGACAAAGTTCTGCTGTTCATCCTTTATTTGCGAAGATGGGTCACCTACCCATTCTCTCAAATAAATATGTATAATTATAACACAAAGATGTTATAATTATACAAAATTTCTCCATCTTCCACCAATTATGGTATGCAAATATTAACAGTAGTAAGTGTAACATAAATTTAAAATTTCATAAATAAAAAGTCAACATACAACTAATAAATAGTCAAATTCTATGCTGAAACAATGTAAATTTATCATGTCTCCACGAATAAATTTAGTTAAAATTATAAAAATAACTTCATATGATGTTGGAATTCTTATCATCTACATATTTTTAGCAGTGTAGTACGCCTTGTTAATATTTAAAATAATATGTTTTTTAGTTTTTGGTTAAACATATTTTTTTTTATTTGACACAGCTCATTCGTTAATTTATTATATACTCCTGAGATCATACAATAAACACTTCTATTCAAGAGGGCCGTTTTATTGGGTTGCCTAGTGTTCTAAACAGTTGTGCGTTCTTTTTTACGACAGTAGCCACTGCCAGTATGTATACGCTCGGCAGGGTGTGCAACTTTAAGGGCTTGAAGTGTGTCTTACTGCTGTGAGAAACTTAACTTTTAGTTAAGGATTTTTACTACGTCAGGAAATATAATTTTCTACCACAGTTACAAACATTGTTTAATAACGGGTATTATGTCCCTCCAATACAAAGGGAAGACCGTCTGACCAGACGAGGTGGTCATGCCCGGCGGACGTGGTTTACAGATTGATGTTACGAAGCTGTCATTATACTTGTTTGCGTGAGAACTTTTGTATCGCGATTAAGGATCTCACTACGTAGTTAGAGTAGTTACTACGTAATTAAGTTCGTCTTCGCTTGATGTTGTTGACGTAGGTTATGTGGAGGCCGTCACAACATATTATGAAATATTCTTTAACGTACTTATCTGTGATGATTTCGATTTGTTTGCAGGTATACCCGAGTGTTTGACTCTTGCTTATCACCTATAATGTTGTTGTATATGTTTGTATGCTCTGTCATGCTTTGTGTGACTGCCTATCAAATAACTGTGAGTATTTTAACACAAATGTGTGATTATTTTTAAAAATTTAACAATTCAGATGGTTTAAATCAAATCTCGATTGTAAACAAACTAGAGAACCGAGTTTAATTTAAAATATATATTTTAAAACCCGCCTAAAGAGTTGCAGAAATATGTAACGGAGTTAAAAATATTTGTTATTATAATTTTTCATATTACATAGTAATATTTTATTTGACTTTTGCTGAATTAGGTAAATAAGTTGTAAGATTTTTTTTTGTTATAATAATGTTATTATTATTATAAGTTATTTATGGACTCTCTCTCGCGTATATATTTAATGCAGAGATTCTGCCAATTTCAAGTATTTCTAAAAAAAAAAAGACGGGTTGCACTCCGGGAGTGACGGCAGAAGTGAAAACTTGATTATTAACGTTGAGCATGTTTGATATTTTGGAATGGTTAGGGAATAATTTTGCACCAATTGCTTTATCAGTATAAAAGTACTATCATTTATGTGGTAGAATACAATATTCATTTATTGCGCTATCGTACACAAACATGACAATTTATATTACATTAAAAATTTAACACTTTAAAACTATTACAATTATTTTACATTAAAAAGTTTATCTCTCCGAAAAATCAACTTTCATCCATAATTTCAACGACTTTTTCACCATCATCATTACCAGAATGGTCGAGCCATCAGCTGTCACCATCCATGGATGCGCGTGGCACGCTGTAACATACACGAACATTCGCGCAAGCGCCCTGCGCTGCCTAAACGAAACAGTAGGCCCAGGCATACATTTTCGCCGCGCCGTAGAGAGGTGATAGCTGTCTACTCTCCATCCGTCTTACGCTTTTTCGATCAGGTCACGTGTCCTGACGCGAGTTTAAGATTTTATACCCATTACAGAAAAAGTGCTCAACGCCGCTAAAGAAGTTTTCACTTCAAAAAAAACATTCTATAAAACTATGATCGCTATGTTGGTCCTAGAATTAACAGAATTAACGAAGAACAGTATAATATTAGATGTTTTAGTTAGTAAACATGTTTGAAACATGCATTCGAGGACCTAGTACTTTTCACCCAAAATGCTATTTATTTATTCTAGTATTCCATTTCAGATAGAAACAAGTCCTATGCAGCGATTTCTAACAACAGAATATTTGGTGTTTGGCGTAGCTCAGCTGTTTATTTATTGTTGGCATAGTAATGACGTTCTGGTTGCAGTGAGTACAAAATTGTAATACGTTTCAAAATTGTAATAGGTTTCAAAAATGTCTTACATCGTATATGTGATAATATACTGAAACGCCCCTATTCATTTGTTCAAATTTAAAAATAAAATTATAGGCAACCTTTAAATATTTTGATCGTTCTAATGATGATAATATTATACTAACGCACGATATCGAATGTGATTTTCTATACTAAACGAATTACGATCATTTTGTACAAATTTGTCACATGTTACCTTCTGAATAATAAATTCTTAACAAATAAAATACAGAAATGGTTAATTTCAATAGACGTATTCTACTTTTCTTAACCAACTTCAAAAAAGTAGGATGCTCTATGCATCTTATTTTATGTAATCGATTTCTCAGCGAATCACTTACAGTAGTAGTAAAAATAAGGTTTTTTTCCTATCCTTTGTAAAGCTACTCAGATATTTGCGTCTCATGTGAAGGTGGAGCGTAAAATGTGTAGGTGGGACTAGTATGACAAATGAATAATATAGCTACTTGATATAACAGTTAAGTTAGTCTATCTACTTACTACTTACTCTAAACGAATCTACTATCTAACTTGATGACTCTCGTAAAGTATACTTAACGTTTTTTTGAACCATAAAGTCTCATAAGCTTATCTTAGTCAGGATTTTACCAAAAGTACTTTCAAAGTACTATATCTTTGAAAATGTACATATACAAGTAACGTGAGTGATACCATTGAAAATCAATCTATTTTACAGAGAAATATTTTTAATTACATTTAAGTAACATGTATCTTACGTACAATATAATGAATATAATAAAATATTGTGTGTGTGTGTATAATTATATTACATACACACACACACACACACAGTGTGTGTATGAAATATAATTGCATACACTTGCGAATGTATACACTTTTTGCGAACCATTTCTTTTTTAAAGAATATTAGCAACGTGGATCACACATTACTAGTATTCTTGGTAACCCCGCCAGCTAAGCTAAATGCCTGTGTTAGTGGTGGGTTTAGGACAGTAGTGTACTGGGCGGGGTTTGAACCAGCAACCACTGGATCACAAGTCCGACGCCTCAGTCATCACGCTACCGCCACTTTAGAATTTAATGTTAAAGTAATTCGAAATTTTTAAAGTATATATATCCCTTAGTGTAGGTTTTCGACACCCATGGGAAGACATGTGGTACCCCTCTTATACTTTATCGATAACCATGCGGTTATATAGTAAAGAATAAATATTGTAAATCGCTGTCGGAAAAAAAGTAAATAAATTGTATGGGTTTTAAAACAAGATAATTATATCTCGCATCTAAGATCAAATATATCATATAGGGGGATAGACGAACAGATTGGTCACCTGATTTTAGAGGACAACCGCCTCCCGTGGAGACCTGCAACTCAAGAATTGAGAGTGCGCTGTTCGTACATAGCACTGAGCGGTAATTTGACCAGTACCAACTGTTGCACTATCGCACATTTAATATATATATATATATAATATACATATGTACATACGTATGCTCATAAATTATTTTCCTCCTCCTTCCTAAAAGAACGCCCTTCGCCTCAATCCCGACATACAACTGGTGCCTCTTCAACATACAACTTCAACTACAATTTAATTTTTGTCTATAATTCGTGTGCTGCTGTTAAATAAACTTACATTGGTATATATTAAATTATGTTGGGTTATGTCTTTTAACACTTATATTTTATTTCAGAGTCAAGACGTAATGCGTGGTCCTTATGAAAGCGCTTGGTGGGCAAGAGATATGAAATACCGCAAGGACTTGTACATACTTATAGGTCAGCTGAACAAAAATGTCGTTTTTTCGGCTGGACCCTTCGCCAAGTTGACTGTGGGTACATTTATTAATGTAAGTAGATATTTGTAAATGCTTTTCGGGATAATCTGTCGAGTGCTCTAATGGTTTATCACTCCGTTATACGAGAGCGTTGTATTGACATGGGAGAGCATTCGTGGTAGGTATAGGCCATCTCAATCGAAGTTATGTACTGTACTGTACAATGTAGTAGAGCCATGCTTAGGCACGAATGGGCCGGCTTGACAGGTGCGATATGACAGCCTCATAGAAAACCATTGGTGAAGCATTCCTTCCGTTGTATTTCCCAACAACAGATGACCCGTCTGCATGTCTGTCCACCTATATTATAAAAAAAAAACTGCCTGACATGAAACCGGTTGTAAAGCAATGATGTTAGGTTTCCCCGAGGGTGTGAGTATACGAGGTCCGAGTCAAGTTCAACGAGTCAGTGTCATGTTTACCATTTACTTTGCTAAGCAAGGTCAGCTGACGGAAGTAATAATTATCATTTCTTACGTTTAGGGATATAAAGAATCATCGTATATGTTATATCGCAGAATCAAGCATGTACTTAATAAAGTATGAAGTGATCTTCAGCAGTAGTACAGGACGCACTACGCTAAATTACTACGCGCCGTCGACGCATGTGATTGGCATTGATGCATTGACGTGGTAGGCTGGAAGCGGAATTGATTTGTTTACGTCATGACTTAATGAAATCATACAATTGACTTATGCATTACTATACTGCAATCCTATATTTTATGTATTGCTTGGATTGATGTCAACAGTTTTGCGTCCGTTGTAACCAATATCTTTTACGTATTACTAAATTAAGTTCATTTACTTTTTTAGTTTCGTAAGCAACAGGAAGTAGGTATTTGATTAGCCGCTTTGGTTAAAATATAATTGTTTTTTTAATCTAGTATGACCATCTAGTGGTTAGAAACCTACGTTGTGTAATGTGTATTATCCGACAGCTGTCTTTTTACACTTTGTGTAGAAAGACAGCTGTCGGAAACTGAAGTTCTACACAAAGATCTGTCTTAACTCGCCAGTAATCTGTTGATCTTAAACCCACTCCGACATTTACAGAGTGATAACATAAAATATTAATCAACCAACCTATGTGCTTTTCCAGACAATGGTCTATCTCTGTGCGGAATTTAATTTACATCCATTCTGACGTTCTGATGGGATTGAGTAACAAATTCTCACACAATCATTAAATTCATGATAGTAAAAAGAGAATGTAGTACTCTTAGTTTTACAAACATAACTTTTTAGTTATAACTTTATATTTGTTTCAGATCCTGAAAGGCGCTTACAGTTATTATACCTTACTTAGTCAATCCCAGATTAAGTGATTTCTCTTGAAATTCATACAATATTTATTGAGTAACTCTCGCTTGTTATAGTGATGCACCGGAGCAATATTATATACTATTTTGTATACAAAATAACACACGGGTCGTTATTTGGAAATCAAATAATATTTTCCTTTTTTGAAGAAAGCTAGAACTACTACTGTAAATAATTTCCAACCACTAAAGAACATAATACATGTATAGGTTGTTTTTATTCAGTATTACAAACTCATAGATAGCAGAGGTCCTAGGGTACGCTTTTAGGTCACTTTCTGATCGTTCTCTTATCACTGGTTCCTAAATTTACCTTGTCATGGTAGTTCTAAAGGGGGCTGAAACGCGGCCTTTAACCAGATAAAGAAAACCCTCTTTGGAATAGTTACTGTAACATTACCACCATATCGAGGACTCCCACACTCCCCATTTTAAATGCACACTAACAGCTTCTTAGATAAGTGATAACGATATAGCTACACTGGTTATACATAATGTATGAGGCAGTCTTTTCTTTGTGTATTAAAAGGAAACCTGTTAAATAATACATTTGTCGATTACGTTCTCTCATATATTCATACATACGCTAACGCCTGTACATATAAATGGGTAGGCAGAGTTGTATAAAACACTAACTTAATACGCAAGCGTCAAACAAGCACTATACAAATTAAAGATGGGAAAATCGGGAATATATTGAAAGGAAAATAACAAAGATAGATAATGCCTATACGGAAAGAAGTAGGAGAATAAGCGATACTTGTAGCTCAATACGGGTATTGCCGGGAGTTCTCCTGTTATAACCTGGGTGTTGCCGTTTGTTCTTGGTGAATTAAAAAAGTCACTCCATTTCGACCTGCAAGTGTCTAGTTGTCTATGAGACAGTATGTATACAGTGCTCGATTGACGGTAATAGGCTTGCCCCTTATTACGTTAGTGGCACCAAATTCTTATTGGCAAAATGTATATGTTTCTATACCTACGCCTACTCCTTAGGGAACGCAGGTGCGAGCATATGTATGTAAGTATCACCTACTGAAATGTATAATAAATAAACCAGAGAAACCTTTAAAGCAATTACACTGGATATTAAACCAAACCTTGGAAAATTTTCCTTCTAACAAGTACCCAGTTACAATTGATAGTATTTCAAATGTAAATTCTTAATCTTACTCAGTATTTAATATAAATATATCATTATGAGATGATGCTTTATTAAAATTACTCGTCGTCTTATAAAGTAAAACAAGAGATCTAAATTATCACAGCATATAATTTTGAATAAAATCTTTTTTGAGTGTTATTCATATTTATTAAGGAATATATGTGTTATATATGTGTATGTGTTATACATACATATATGTATGTATATGTATTTCAGGAATACTTAACTAGTTTTGGACCCCATGCGATAAGCGACCTTAATGCTTTAAACTGTAAATCCTTAATAAGCATGTACTTTATAAATATTACTTACGTAAACATGCTCGAAGGGGTAGCAGAAAAGATCAGAGGTGTTGCAAATGCCCACTTTTGACCAACAATAATTTAGGCGTAAAAATATTTTTTACGTGGTAGAGCCATGCTTAGGCACGAATGGGCCGGCTCCTCGACCAGTGCGATACCACAGCCTTACAGATAACCAGTTATGAAGCAACACTTGCGTTGCATTTCCCCGAAATTAGTGAGGTTTCCGGATCCCCAACTGCCCTCTGCTTATTCCTCTCCCCTGACCTCATGCCCCTTTTTCCATCTCCCATGCCCCGTCTATTTCCCCTCCCCGCATAGGCTCATCCCTCTTCACCCTCAAAGGCGGGCAGCGCACTTACGACTCTCCAGTTGCAGGTGTGCATGGACGGTGGTTGTTACTGACCATCAGTTGACCCGTCTGTTAGTCTGCCCCCCTATAATATAAAAAAAGGCCCAGCTACGTAAAAGGGGGTTAGCCTATTACCGTTACCCGGACACTGTATTAATTATTGCCCGATAGATAACAGTCCCATCGCTTCATTGCTTTTTATTTATCTACCGATAATCACTCATGCAAATAATTATAATAGTTAAAGAAACATGAGTCATCACCATGTGTAATGTATTCGATACATACATCATAAGCTCATACCTTTATCCCATCGGGGTAGGCAGAGACAATAGACCACCATCTGCTTCTATCCTTATATATGTATGTACATCACAAGCTTAATTCACTGTCATTAAACCTTACATACAATGCCATCAATGTCGGTTACTTTGACCTTCACGACATCATAAATTTTATCTTTGTATGTTATGCTTGGTCGACCCCTGTCCCATTCGACTTTTATGTTCGTTGCTCGTTAATTGTTCCAACCTCCTCAGCACTACGCTTTTCAATTTACGTCTTTTTTTAACTTCACTTCTTCCGAATATCTACATTCCTCTCTTATTCCTCTGTCATCTAGTCTTCCCCTACATATACATACCTCGCAGTGATCTCATCTCAAGAGCATTCTGCCATATCCAACAAAGAATAATTCGACTTGTTAAAAGAAGCAAATGAGCTTTTACTCAATTTGTTTATTAGTAAGTATTGAAGAGGTTCACTGCCAGTGTTATTATCTAACAACTGGCTCTATCTTCAGACCAGATCGATTATGAATTATTATCCAAGTTTTAACTAGTGGCTACAGGAAAACCCATTGAGTGGGCTTGGTATCAATATCCAGATGGTCTAATGATAGCCAGGAAGTCGATAGTAAGACATACTCATCTCACGGTTATTAGAAAACCCTTTGAGTTTTAGATCATTCCAGCTCCAGTTGGTTTTGTTGTCTCAAAAACACTTTGTAACAAAACTTGATTTAGAGTAATGTTGTTATTATTATTTTTTTCAAAGATTTTTAGCCTTACTAAATAAAAAATAGTCAATAAATAAAATGTTTTCACTTTAAGTACTGGTTTTCCTGAAATAGATTAATTTGCTTCATAAAAGACGCTTTTCTTTTTTCTAGAACAAATGCCTTACTTACATACATTAAAAAGTCAGAAGCCCTAATAATATGAATAACCTATAAATATCTGTTCTTGTATTTCCAAATCTTCAATCGCACTATATAGGCAAATGCAGAAAACCAAGAGTGATTTAACTTCTTTTGTTTTTATTTTTTTTTTTATCCTATTACCTCTTTTTTATATTACTCATGGGGCAATCACCAAGATGGTTCACCTGATTATAACCATTAACGCCGCCCATGTATACCTTTAAATCAGAGTAGCAAATGCGTAGCCTGTCTTTAACTTTTTTAAACTGAGTTTTTGGATCATAAATATGTTAATACTATATTTTACTTTTTAGTATATATGCTATCATTGTATGTTTATTTGATATGTCAGTATCCCTATTAGGCTAGAGTAGCATCCTACGTAAGCGATCGTGACAGGCTGGCCGCGATGCGGTGCGACGGGGCGCGATGAATACAATCAGTTCATATCCAATGAATTGGCCAACGTGATTAAAAACACATGCAGTGCGATACAGAGCGGCACGACGCGATTCGACTACCATTAGTTGGATGCATTTGAAATGTAGTGATATCTTATGTTGTTGTTGGTTAGAGACACTATCGTGTTCCAGCATGCCTATTTATTCCCAAAATGTATGCTTACATTCAAAAATCGCAAGCTGGAATATCTCGGCCATGTGCTCGAGCACTATAGATATCTACTGCTACAGTTAATTTTAATCGTAAATGTAGAGGGAAAAAGACGCGTCGGGCAAAGGAATGAATCGTGGTTAGAATGCAAAAAGCTGTCTTCTAAACTTCTAGATTATAGAGACATGAAAAAAAGGTAGAAAGATTTACAAATTAATGCATACTGTCTGAAGGCGAGCGTAAAATAATTTAATTAACTCTCAAGAGAAAATGTTCATTGCTTGCTTCTCCCTCAGTTCAAAACTTGTGCTTAACTTCTTGTTAAAAAGCTAACAGTGCTCGTATGCTGCCCTTTCATGTAGAATATTTTTAAATTTTGCAAGTGCATATTATTTCAGCTGTAAATGGGTATAAATTGCGTTCAAAAGCTAGTAAATATATTATACCTGTATTAATCCACGAAGGGATATTCAGAGATATTTCAAGCCCTACTTTTTGTCAACCATAATTCCGTCTTGAGTTTATAGTATATAGTTATACTGTATATATGGGTTTAACAACGGTAGAGCCATGCTTAGGCACGAATGGGCTGGCTAGAACGGAGCGATACCACGGCCTCACAGAAAACCGGTTGTGAAGTAACGCTTGACGATGCATTTCCCCGAAAGGAGTGAGGTTTCTGGAGGCCCAACTCCCCCTCTCCTCCTTCCTCTCCCCTCACCTCCCTCTCCTCTTTCCGATATCCTAATCCTCCGTTTCTTCTTTCCCCTACCCGCATCCCCCTATCCCTGATCACCCTCAAAGGCGGGCAGCGCACTTACGACTCTTGAGTTGCAGGTGTTCATGGACAGCGGTTGTCAATTACCCTCAGGTGACCCGTCTGTTCGTCTGACCCCTATAGTATAAAAAAAATATTGTCTGCTATATAATAATCCTATCCTTTACTAGGCTTTTACTTCACCAACGGGTAGAGATAGTGTGGCACTATCCTGCACCGACGCGAACCACATAGTAAAAATACTGTTACTAGTGACTGTAAAGAACTGTTAACTACCAGACAGTATACGCGGTGTTGGGTAGGCGCTCCCGAAAAGAAAAACAAAAAAAAAAAGAAGACATGCGATTTTACTGATAATCTTTAATGATGTATTAGAAAACAACATTGATACTTTCGAAAAAAAAACCTGTATTACATTTTATTAGCGTTACTCACGTTCCATCGTGTTAG
This sequence comes from Tyria jacobaeae, assembly GCA_947561695.1. Taxonomy (NCBI): domain Eukaryota; kingdom Metazoa; phylum Arthropoda; class Insecta; order Lepidoptera; family Erebidae; genus Tyria; species Tyria jacobaeae. The sequence goes on along the minus strand of OX387232.1, from coordinate 1,947,063 downwards.
TACAGCTAAATGAAATGATGGTTACACACAAATACATCATGTTAACGAAAAGGCGTCATTAGTACTATCATGTGTCTTCGTTTTCGGGAGCGTTTATGATTTCCCTGCTTACCCTCTCGGGGATATAGGTATGACTGTATGTTATATGTATGTAACATATGTATGAACATTACGCTACCACTTATGAATGTAGGTGACACTGCGGGAACACCAAATAAAATAAATTAAACTTCTCACTATTTTTTTTTCTAACTGGGAACATTTTCTACTTGTGCTTCTGTATATCTTTGTCTATGTCAGATACGGACTATATAAGAAACGGGTCACGCGCCCGCCTAACGACGTTCTCATTAAATGTTCTTAAGGGCGCAATCATTTCTACCTGACGATAATCTACACTAATTGTTGGTCAAGAAGCTCTTTTTCATAAGACAATTTGGTTTGATTGAACATTGTTGGTAGATTTTATTCATTTGAAATTAGGGGTTGATAGAGATAGAAGATCACTAAGGTTTTCTGCACATTTGTACTTTTTTTTTTATGTTATAGGGGGCGCCGTCGTCCATGGACACCTGCAACCTGCTTTTAGGATGAAGAGGGATGAGGGTATGCGGGGAGGGGATGACGAGATGTGAAAAGTGGCGGGAGGTCAGGGGAGAGGAATGAGGAGAGAGGAGTTGGGCCTCCGGAAACCTCACAAATTTTGGGGAAATGCCATCGTGCCTAAGCATGGCTCTACCACGTAAAAAGTACTTCGAAGTAAAAATCTTAGTCAAATAAAAGTATATTTTAGTTACATGTTTTTGTAGCAGAGGTGGATTGAGAAGGTTTGTATCTATAGGTAAGTGTGATTTCTGTTAACAATAGTACAACAGTGTATTATAAATAAAGCATACCACACTTATTATCTATACGTACTATACGATAATAAAGCGGGAGGATTTTCTGTTTGTTTTTTGTTTAAAAGGGCTAATCATTGGAACTACAAGTGCATTTGACAATTCTTCATTTGTGTTGGATAGAGTATTCATTGAGGAATAATACAGGTTATAAATTATCACGCTAGGACTCTTAGGAGCAGAGCAGTGACTATAAATGCAATTGAAGCTGTGGGAAAAGCCTAGAAGTAAAATAAATTAATATTTAATTGTTATGTGTACGTGTTACGGTAGCTCAGTCAGAATAAAAAAACATGACGAGTTTATATTTTTTATATGCTTTACCAGTACAATTTTCTTTCTAGCGCCGTTTTAAAATGTAGTGTTATATTTTTTATTCCATTTTAAGCATTTCTTTTTCTTTTCTGACTTGTCTGGCTATTTCTGGACATTCTTTAAGTAACATCTGACTGGGTCAGGGTGCTTTCCTTCTTAATAAATTGTTTTGTAAAACATCATAACATTGATTTATAATTTTAAGAAGGACATAAATGAGTAATAATTTATAGAGAGTAAATAAAATAGAATAACACGTAACAAGAGTATAAAATCAAGGTAGCTTGATTAACAAATATCGTAGAATGAAAAGGCATGTAATTTCACGGATAACTACAGGTCGATAATATCAAAGATATATGTATATGCAACTTTATTATACACGTGCTACGTTAAGACCTATTATAATATAGAAGTGAAAACGAAGATATCGTATAAGGACGAAAGATTTTGATGTTTACACAATATTTAATAAAGATATCGTCCTTCTTTCTTTCTGTAATCCCTGAGACAGCTTGTACACTACTACTGTGAATTTCGTGAGCAATTATCATCGTTAGAGTTAAGAAAAGCAGGGTGAGTTGTGGATTTTCTATTTATTAAGAGACATAATGACAAATGTTTGACACTAACATCGCTAAACTAATAAGTACAAATCTAGTATATTATATTACGTTTGAATATGTCAAATGACAAGAAGGTACACACATTCGAATGGAATACAAATTGGAGTTGCCATCGTTATTTACTTATACGGTGTAATAGCAGCTATGATCTGTCAGATCCAATGTTTCCCGCGTGTATCGTAAGTGTAATAGACAACGATAAGTACACGTTGGATAATGGCAGCAAATAATATTATAATGTTTGTCGATCCACTCTCGAAGATGCTTTTGAAACGATATCGTTCTGATGGAAAATGTCTCGTGGGTGTTAAATTTTATCAGTCTTTGTCATTTTAATTCACGTTACATTCAAAACTTGTCTGGTTTTGCACCCAACACGAGTCAATTACTTGTATTAAGAGAGAGTTCACATTGTTACCGTAACATGATTCAACCTCCAACTTTTTCACAACAAGTGTCAGGCCTGATTTTGTATTACATTTATTATTTCAAGTGTTTCAAAAAATACTACTAGTATTCTGGTTTTTTTATGTCGTAATTTATTGCTACTGCAATATTGTAAAAAAAATACCACACCATTATATAAACAGCTGTCAATCGTTGATTGTTATCGACGTGGAAACAGCAATAAGAATCAATATAAATAATGGTCGTTTGAAACCAGTCTGCCTACCGCATCGGTTATATAGGCATGAGTGTATTTATGATTGTCTGTTGCTGGTGTACTTATATATACATAAAGAACAAGCATATATTATGAAGTCACTAGCACCAATTTCATTACATTTATTGTACATTATATTTGTAACGGTTGTCTTTATCGTCCATCAAAAATGATTCTTTCAACACAAAGTTTAGTAAAGTTTAGTTTAAAGGCTAGTTTTATTCTCACTATTACCAGTACTAAATGTTTATCAAGTAAAATATACTCGTATATAACCTTTAAGAAAGCTACTGGGTTCAATTCAAAGCGTCACATTATGTAAATTCGGGGTTCAGGTCGTAAAGTTTTTGGATATTGTTTTTGTTTTGTCATTTTTCAGGTGTTATCTTTTTTACAGGATTTTTTCTTAATAAGAATGAGGGTAGAAATATTATTTTCATAGTTTTCTTGGAACGAGAGGTTTTGTGATGGTGAATTGGGACTTGAATGGTTGTAGAACAAACAATTGTGTGACGAACACGAGTATTCTGTTCCTCATCTGGGTGCCATTTACATATCTATAATATCCATTTAATGTATTTAGAAAAATATAAGTATGTTTATCAGCAGTCTGGTTACCATAGTACAAGATTTGCTTATTTTGGGATTACATTGTGCATAGCCTTGCTCTTGCAGATTAACGCCTACGAGTTCTGTACATATACCTTCTTACATAATAATCTCTCCGTTATACCCCACCAATGTCAGCAGTTTTGCTGACCATCAGTCCCTCGTCTTGCTGAGAGAGCATTAGAGAACTGAATAAGACTTAACTGATATAAGAAAACCCCCATCACCTTTAGAAGAACTACCTTTCGATTTGTTTTAATTCAGAATGCCGGGTTATGATCAGTGCTAGAGGTGTCTACTGAGCTAAAAGTTAAGAAATTTGGTCGCCGATACTGAATAATTTCATTCAAATCATTGATCTTAAAATCAATGCTCTCGTCTTTTACTGTTTTATGATAATCAGTACGTGAGTATTACGAGGTTTATAGATTTCCAAATTTAGGAGCTTGGAAAATGTTATATTATGTGTTAATTATATACTTTAGTAATTTTAGATGTCTACGACTGCTATCTTATGTGAATATTATGGTATATTTTCATGAAAATAAATCTAACCTGAAAATTGAATGTGATAACGAAACAAATGAGATAAAAGCTTAACATGTATTACAAATAGTAAAACTTATTATTACTTTACATTAAATATAACATAAATAGCGAATTTAAGAACATCTGTTTTACCAAAATTTATTTAGTATAGTAATAATGTAATTCATAAATCCAAAATTACCAATTTCATTTAGTTATCTACCAAATAAAAGAATATATGTACGATTTGTTATTCTGTTCCAAATTTGATATTCTATTCCGTTTTTTGTCCAAAAAACATATTTTCCTGAAAATTTAAAACAAAACTTTCAGCTTTAATAATAGCAAAATAAAAACAAAATAATCCTATGTCAATCATTCATTTTTATTGTAATTACCGTATTTTGGTCATAAAAATTCATATCAGGGAGTGTTGGGGCCAAAATTAATATATGTATTTTTGGCATTCACATCATATGCCGCAATATGCGAGCCATTATGTCTAAATGACAGTAGCTGAGCTGATATTATGTTTATTTTATGTTTTGGTGTCGTAAATATACGATTTTAGTCCTGTTGTGCTCGTTAGCCTCTGTTATAGAGAGCAGTGTCTAGTTACTAGACTGATAGGTTAATCACTGTTATTCACCAATGTTTATAAATAAAATAATAATATTATGTATATATTATATATTTATCAATATTTTCATATAAGTTTCGCATATTTAGAGATGTACTAAAATACCATGTACTATATCGACCATAATACATAGTATGTATGTATTTTAGACTCACGACTAAGATGTTGGTCTAGCAGGGAGTGATCATGAATTCTGAGCCAGAGGTGTTCAAATTTAAATTTACATACATAATCACGTTTGTGATTTCGGGGCTACAGGGGTTTCAATGTTGCCCTGAATGGCTAGGCAGAGGAGTAATTAACTGCCACATTTCGCTGAATATTTTTAGTAAAATTTATCTAAGCACTTTTAGGAATTAAATGGGAAAGTTTGAAGTATATTGACAGGATAGGAAGGATAGAAAAGGAAGAGAAGGGATACTGCGTTTACAGATGGATTGGAGAATATAAGCAATAGCTCGAGCAAGTTAGGGTCGCATAACAACCCAATTCCTCTTATCCCCAAATATATCTAAACAAAACCCGATCAAATTCACATTTAATATCTTTATTACATCAAATTGTTCAATAAATTGAAATTGCAAATCAACATACACAGTCATTGTTTTTGAAATCCACTGCGACACAGAAATTATTCCCATTGTGGGAGTTGTCAAAAAAAAATGATATTTGACTTAACTGAAATTAAAGTGATATTTTCTTGTATTTTTGGTGGTTTCTTGTAATACTCTCTAGACGTATTTGCAGCTTATAACCTCTAATCATTATCATTATAAGCCTATTGCAGTACATTGCTGGACATAGGCTTCCCCCGGTGTGCGCCAAACCAACGGTCATTCGCATTAATATTTAAAGGGTTTTCTTTTACTTTTGCTACTAAAATACAATTGATTTAAATCCTTTTAGATCTTGTTACTTAATCATTTCCTTTGCTACTTAATATGTATGGAGGTTCAATCAAGGATTGGGATCTAGATCTAGTAAAAGGTCATTATACGTCTTAAAGATTATTTAGTTTATTTAAAAACACAACCTGAATCTTACTGTGCTTGGCGGAATTAATACCATTTTTTTTTTTTTTTTTTTTAACGTGTGGAAATCCCCTCGGACCGTCACCCCGCCGGGGTTTGCGGGGTTCAATCAAGGATTGGGATCTAGATCTAGTAAAAGGTCATTATACGTCTTAAAGATTATTTAGTTTATTTAAAAACACAACCTGAATCTTACTGTGCTTGGCGGAATTAATACCATTTTTTTTTTTTTTTTTTTTAACGTGTGGAAATCCCCTCGGACCGTCACCCCGCCGGGGTTTGCGGCGGGACGGTGTGTCGGAATCGAACCGACTAAAACCACACGGTGTGCCACTGTGCGCCTGAGACGGAAGGGATCCGGGAACTGCTGATATTAAGACATCCGGACCCCTCCCAGCGCTTGCCCGCACTGAAGCGGGCACCGTCTGCTGTTAAACTCTCTTATTAGGCGACGCACGGCACACGCGTACGTCACCCCCTCGCGGGTGGCTACTAGAGCGGATGGAGGGGAAAACCCGTCCCGACCATCCGCGGCCACACTCAGGGCGGCATGAGGCGCTGATAGGCGCGCCTACGCCGCCCAGTTCGCCGGCGGCGGATTGGGTCCGAGTGGATATCGTCCTCCCGGGCCTTCTCCGCCGCCTCCTTCTGCGAGATGACATCTTCACAGAAGGTTGCGACCGCGGTAAAACTGCTATCGCTACCGGCCATGGAGCGTATGACGGCCGGTAGCGAGAGATCTCCTCCGATGACTGCAGTGAGGGCCCGGCGCTGCGACTCCCAAGCGGGGCAGATCGCCAGCGTGTGCTGGGCCGAGTCTTCACTGCAGTCGCAGTGGTGGCAGGCGGGACTCAGTTCCCTCCTGGCGACCGAGTGCAGGTACTTCCCGAAGCAGCCATGCCCGGAAAGCACCTGCGTCAGCCGGAAGGAAAGGGTCCCGTGCTGCCGCCCTGCCCACTCGAGGATGACCGGCTGGAGAGCCTCCACGGCGGCAAAGCCAGCGCGCGGAGTCTCTAGCCGGAACGACCAACTAGCCATCGTGGCTCGACGGGCGGCTTCACGCCACTCGCGTACCTCTTCGGGCGGAGGGCGAAAGCCATACTCCGCCCGATATTCAGCCACCCGTCGATAAACTTCGGCGAGCACCTCCGCCTCCAAATCCCACGGGGGTGTTCCAGCCAAGGCGCACGCCGCCTCGGTGGACACCGTGCGGTATCCGCGTATGGCTCTGACCGCCAATACCCTTTGAGGCCGCCAGAGGCGCGCCTTATTCTGGGCGGTCAGAGCCGCCACCCACACCGGTGCCCCATACAGCGCCATCGACCGGACCACCCCCGTGTAGAGGTGTCGCGTTGCGACGCTGGCTTCACCCAAGTTGGGCAAAAGTCGCCCAAGGGCAGAGGCAGCGTCGACCAGCTTCGGACCAAGCTGTCGGAAGTGCTCGTCGAAGAGCCACCTACCGTCGAGTATCAGGCCCAGATACCTCATCTGGGCCCGAACCGGGACGAGGACCGAGTTGACCTCGATGGAGGCACCGGCGGGTGGACCACGACGGGGCCCATGGAACAAAAGGGCCTCCGTCTTGTCCAGGGCCACCCGTAAGCCCAGTGCCTCGATGCGCCCGACCACCAAAGAAACACCCCTGGTGGCCAGGCGCGCCGCCTCTTGGAAGTTCGCCCCCCGGGCTGTGACCAATGTGTCATCAGCGTAGCAAATTACGCCCAGCCCGGGGGGGAGGCGACCTCGTAGAACCCAGTCGTACCCCACGTTCCACAGGAGTGGTCCAAGGACAGACCCCTGCGGAACGCCGCACGACATGGGTCGCCATCTCAAGACGCCCTCTCGGTCCTCGTACACGACGGTACGCTCCTCTAAATAGTCTGCCACCAGCCGCCTCAGGTACTCTGGCACCCCGTGGTATTGGAGTGCTTCCCTGATGCAGCTGAATGGCAGACTATTAAATGCGTTGGCGATGTCCAGAGACACCGCCAACAGCACGCCGCCACAGCTCACTGCCTCTCCGGTCACGGCCCTAAGGCGCATCACGGCATCGACCGTCGAACGCCCCTCCCGGAACCCGAATTGGGCGTCCGACAGGTCGGGGCCCACCTCGCTGAGGTGCCGGACGATGCGGGCAGAGAGTATCCTCTCAAAAAGTTTACCCGCCTCGTCCAGCAACACGATGGGCCTATAGGCCGCGGCCGAATCGGCAGACCGTCCCGGCTTCCTCAACAGGACCAGCTTCCCGCATTTCCAGCACTCTGGGAAGCGTCCGGACGCCAGGCTAGCGTTTAATACTTCCCTGAGGCGGTCCGACATATGGTCGAGGGCTCGGGCCATCACTCGGGCTGGTACCCCGTCCGGCCCGGGGGCGGTGTTCTTGGAACGGATCCGTAGAACAGCCGCCCCAACCTCCGATTCCCTAACGGGCGGTACATCGTCCTCTCTACCCCCGTCGTCTCCGACCGCGTAGGCCATCGACGGGGGTGTGTGCTCCGCCCGCTGCGGGAAAAGGCCCTCGACCACTTCCTGCAGGAAGCTGGGCTGGAGAGTCTCGGTAAGGGGGGGGCCCGACGTGCGGAGCTTCTGACGCACCGCACGGTATGGGCGACCCCAGGGGTCACGGTCGAGACTCTCCAGCATCTCCTTTCTCTTTGCGTCCTTGGCGCGGCAAATGGCCAGCTTCAGAGTTTTCCGCGCTTCGCGGTACTCCTCGTGAAGCTGGTCCTCCTCACCGTCTCCGCGGTGACGCCGCCGGCTGTGAGTGTAGGACCTCCGGGCACGAGTACAAGCCGCACGGAGGTCCGCCAACTCCTGGGACCACCAGTAGACCTCCTTCCTTGGAGGCCGACGACCCTGGATACGGGGCATGGCCGCATCGCAAATCTGCGTAATCGCATCGCGAAAGCGGCCAGCCCCCGCATCGACCTCCTCGGTCGGGGTCTGCGGAGACAGCCAAGAGTGAATAATGGCCGCCTCCTCTAGTAGGTCCCTGTCCAGCTTAGCAACAGCCCACCGCGGAAAACGGGAATTACGCCGCGCCGCGTGACCCCTACTGGGGCCCTGGGACCGGGAGAGCTCAAATCGGATATACAGGTGATCCGAGAGCGTCTCAACCTCTTCCAGGACACGCCAGTGGCGGAATTAATACCATACGGCTACCAATCAACCTCAGGCTGGTACAGTTAGAAACATGGGCGGTGTATAAAAATGAAAAGTATAAAATAAAATTAAATTACAAACATACATACAAATACACGAATATATATATGTACATACGTATAGTTACAAATAATTTAAAATATATATATAAAAAAAACTACATACTCGTAGATACAAAATTACCCTATAAGTCAGTCATCAGATAGTATTCCATAACAATCATGGGGTATCATTGTCAACTGTTTCAGATATAATTCACGAGGAGGGAGCACATTCACAGAAGACTAAAAGACAGAAGTAGTAGTAGTAGTAGACAGTATGAAAATAGGAACATGTAACATAGAAATGTAATAAATATAACAGACTATATTATAATCGGCCTTAAGGTAGCAATTGTGTCAAGTAATACTCGTATATACCTTTAAAATTATCAACCTTTAATAACTTAACTAGCGCCTGTTACAATAATTATTAATAAACATATCTTGTTTCTATGCTTTAGATACGCTTGTAATACGATAGTATTTATATTATTCTTAAAAAAAGAAAGGAAATTACAAAATTTAACTAAACATTGTCTTAAGACAAAATTAATGCATTGCTAATGGAATGTCAAGAAATATCTAGATAAGTTAGAATAAAAATAATAATAATCAAAAACACAACTGGGATACTCTAGTTTTCAGTTAAAGTTTAAATTAACATCAAATAAGTGTATGCTGTCCTTGAAGTCGTACAAAAATCAAGCTTCTATGTCATAGCAATAAAAAAATATGGTCATCAAACTTCACTAAATTTAAACATTTCGTGGGCAAATTAAAACCAATATGATACTTCTCATTGCCCTAAAATGTACAACATTTTATTAAATCCCATCCCCAGAGATAAGCCCATTTAAACAAAGAAACACACAAAAAACCTTCCAGCTTTATTATTTTATATAATACAGACACTAATTTATGTAAATAATAATGAGTTGCTTATTATATGATATATAACCAAACAACAAGCAACGCATTGTTTATACTTTTGTTAAAAGGAATCCTGCCTTCCCTGTTTTACCTTCACTGTTCTCATCTCTATGCGGGTGCACCCCAGTACCAACTTCTCCCTCTTGACCACATTCAACGGAGAGCGACTCGCATCATCGACTGCCAAGATATTTCTGATCGACTTGACACCGTGGCATTGCGTAGAGATGTAACTTCACTCTGCATCTTCTATCGCTTGTATCATGGGGAGTGTTCAGAGGAATTGTTCGGACTTATACCGGCTGCTGGTTTCCGCCATCGTCCTAAGCGACAAAATATCCATCCCCATTACCTGGACGATTGGCACTCCACCACTGTGCGCTTCTCCAGAAGCTTTTTGCACAAATTATCGCCTGCCGTATTTCCGAACCGATACGACCTTCAAACCTTCAAGAAAAGAGCGTACTCCTACCTAAAAGGCCGGCAACGCACTTGTGACTCTTGAATTGCGGGTGTACATGGGCGGCGGTAGTCATTTACCATCAGGTGACCCGTCTGCTCGTTTGCTCCCTATAGCATAAAAAAAAAACCTTCCTTTAGATAACAACCTCAATCCACCTTTGCTACAAAATCCTGTAACCAAAATCTATTTTTATTTGATTTAGACTTTTACCTCAAAGTTCGAATGTCCAAAAACTGCTAATGATGTTCTATATCTATCAACCCCTAATTACAAATGAACAAAACCTACCAAAATGTTCAATCAAACCGAAGTGTCATTCTAAAAAGAAATTCTCGGCCAACAATTAGTGTAGATTAGCGTCAGGTAGAATTGATTGCGCCCTTAAGAACGTTTAATGAGAGCGTTGTTAGGCATTCGGCGTATCGCGTTTCCTATAGTCCGTGTCTGACATAAGATAAAAATATACAGTAGTATAAGAACAAAACATACTAATTAACTGTGTTAATATATAATTCCAAATTTGAGTATTTTTTCTTTGATCAGTCACCTGATGCAGTGTAACTACCGTCGCCCGTGGACACCTAAAACTCATGTATTGATACTGTGTTACCGGGATTTTTATTGTAATTTTATATATAATAATTTTGTATATATTTTTTTTGTAGCATAGGTAGGCATAGGAGGACCGGGGAATTTTTTGCACCTGATAGTAAGTGACAGCCGCCTTCCATCGACACCTACAACTCAAAAGGCCTAAGTGTACTGCCCGCCTTAGAGGGTGATGAAGGGTGGGGACATGCAGGGAGGGGATAGGAAAGAGGGGGAGAGGTAAGAGTTATAACCGGTTTTCTGAAAGGCCGTGCTACGAGCCGGTCGAGCCGTCCCATGCGTGCCTAAGCATGGCTCTTGGTAGAGCCAACGTAAAACTGTCCGGTTGACGGCAATAGGCTAGTCACCTACTATGTAAGTCAGACTTAACTACAGTTGTCAAAATGTGTGTTTAATGTGTGTGTATAATAGTGTATATATAAGTTGATAGTTTTTTAAAGTTATTAAAATACCGCAAAACCAGTAGACAAACAATGCTTGCATTGTGTTGCTGAGTGAGTGAGGGTACAGGCCCAACCCCCCTCCTTTTTCTCTCCCCTTATCTACCCTCACCTTTTTCGGACTCTATTTTCCCTTCGTCATCTAGCCTCTCTTCACACTCCTCGCTACAAAGCCCTCAAAGGTGGACAGTACGTTTACGAGTCTTAAGTTGTTAGTGTTCATGGGCAGTGATTGTCACTTGCAATCCGGTGACCCTTCTGTTCGTCTGTCAAAAAATCTGTTCTTTATAAAAAAATTAATAAAAAATTTAAATTAAAATTAAATCGGTCTTGGTACTCTGTTTTTGCCTGTATGGTGCCATTAAATCTGAAAAATACAATATGTATTTTTCAGATATTGTAGTGGTAGAGCCATGCTTGCTTAAGCACAAATGGGCCGGCTCGACCGGTGCGATACCACGGCCTCACAGAAAACCGGTTGTGAAGTAACGCTTGCGTTGCATTTCCCCGAAATGAGTGAGGTCTCCGGAGGCCCAAAATCCCCCACCCCCCTAATGATAGCGCTGTTAACGAAAAGGATACCCCAGGGGGGTACCAGCGCTAGCGTTGGAGAATCCCCCCCTGGACGTCCACCCTCAGTACGTATTATGCCTGAGCGTGGACGCCCAGGCTGCCCCTCGTACTCTGAGGGGGGCTCAACTGCGCTCTCAAAATCTGCTCGGGGCAAGAGAAGGCATACCATGGCACCCCCTGTCACGTTTACCGTGGATTTTTGCAACATTAGGGGCTTACATTCGAACCTCGACACTGTCCACCACCCCCTTGAGACAGCAAAGCCGGCCTTGCTCTTTTTAACCGAGACGCAGATATCATCTCCAGCGGACACATCCTACCTCTGCTACCCTGGGTACGGACTGGAACACTCCTTTGTTCCTAAGGCTGGTGTATGCGTGTACGTTAGAGATGATATCACTTCTCGCCGCCTCGGCAATCTTGAAGGTAGGGACCTCTCCATCTTATGGCTACGTGTAGACTGCGACGACCATTCCCGCATCTACCTATGCCTCTACAGGTCCCATAGCGGTGATGCCGAAACGGACCGACTCACCGACCACGTCCAAATGGCTACAGACTCAGTGCTCCAGCAGGTCCCATCCGCAGAGATCGTGATTCTTGGCGACTTTAACGCCCATCACGCCGAATGGCTTGGTTCGCGCAAAACCGATCATCCGGGAAGATCTGTTCACGATTTCGCCTTGGCATATGGCTTGACGCAGCTGGTAGCAACGCCTACGCGAATCCCAGATGCAGAAAGCCACGTGCCTTCACTGTTGGATCTTCTGCTGACCTCACATCCTGACGACTACAAAGTATCCGTTGAGGCCCCTCTTGGCTCTTCGGACCATTGCCTGATTAGGAGTATGGTGCCACTCGTTCACTCGCTGCGGCCGCGAGTTACACTATAGGTCAGCAGACTGGGATGGAATGCGAACATTCTTTGCATTCTACCCATGGAGGCAGGTTTGCTTCTCGCCGGATGATCCCAATGTCGTTGCTGACTCTGTCGCGGATGTTGTGCTTCAGGGTATGAAACTTTTCATTCCATTCTCCCTGATTCCCACAGGTGGCAAGTCCCAGCCTTGGTTTGGTCGAACCTGCAAAGCGGCGTCCCGCCGAAAGCAGGAATGTTACCAAGCATGGGCTAATGCAGCGACAGCACGGGATGTACGGACCAGCACATTAAAGAAGCAATTTAACTTTGCCTCCAGGTCCCTCAAAAGAGTAATTGCTGGGGCGAAGTCGGCTCACATCGGCAGAATTGGCGAGAGACTAGTTAGTCTCCCCTCCGGAACTCGTGCATTCTGGTCTCTTGCCAAAGCTGTCCAGGGGAACTTTTGTAAGCCATCCCTTCCACCTCTGCGCATATATAGTAGATAATTCGTTGGCCCACGACGCTAAAGAAAAAGCCGATCTTCTGGGCAAACTCTTTGCGTCCAACTCGACCCTGGACGACGGGGGAAACGCACCGCCGACCATACCGCAGTGCGAGACCCGCATGCCGGAAGTCCGGTTTACACAAAGGGCAGTGCGTAAAGCGCTTCTTTCCCTCGACGTTCATAAGTCGAGTGGGCCCGATAGAATCTCTCCTATCGTGCTGAAGACGTGTGCTCCAGAGTTAGCACCGGTTTTAACGCGCCTTTATCAGCTTTCCTACTCTCTTGGCGTAGTCCCGAACTCATGGAAGACAGCTCTAGTGCACCCAATCCCTAAAAAAGGAGATCGCTCGGATCCGTCCAACTACAGACCCATAGCCATCACCTCCTTGTTCTCCAAGATAATGGAATCCATTGTTAACTGCCAGCTCCTCCGGTACTTAGAAGACCACCAGCTCCTCAATGATTGACAATACGGCATCCGTCAGGGTCGTTCAGCTGGTGATCTTCTCGTATACCTGACTCACTGATGGGCACAGGCGATCGAGACCAAGGGGGAAGCGTTGGCCGTTAGTTTGGACGTGGCGAAGGCCTTCGATCGGGTCTGGCACAAAGCGCTCCTTGTGAAGCTTCCTTCCTATGGGCTTCCCGAGAAACTGTGCAATTGGCTCACCAGTTTTCTTACAGACAGAAGCATCAAGATCGTTGTTGACGGTGCATGCTCCGACTCGAACTCTGTTAATTCTGGTGTCCCACAAGGCTGTGTGCTATCACCCACGCTGTTTCTTCTGCATATCAACGACATGCTGCAGATTAGCAGCATCCATTGCTATGCAGACGATAGCACGAGTGATGCCCTTTACACCGGCCGCGCTAATATTTCTCGGGTAAACGTCATCGAAAGCCGATCCAAACTTGTGTCTGAAATCGAAACTTCTTTATCAAAAGTTTCAGATTGGGGTCGACTTAACCTAGTCCAATTTAACCCCACGAAGACACAAGTTTGCGCGTTCACCGCTAAAAAGATGCCATTGGTCGTATCACCTCAATTTGAGAGCACTTCCCTAACTGCATCAGCCAGTATCGGAATCCTTGGCGTCGATATATCAAGCGAAGTCCAGTTTCGCGGTCACCTAGAGAGTAAGGCCATATTAGCCTCGAAGAAGCTTGGTGTGCTAAACAGATCGAGACAGTATTTTACTCCGGCCCACCGCCTGCAACTTTATAAGGCGCAGGTTCGGCCGCACATGGAATACTGTTCTCATCTCTATGCAGGTGCACCCCAGTACCAACTTCTGCCTCTTGACCGCATTCAACGGAGAGCGACAAAATATCCATCCCCATCACCTGGACGATTGGCACTCCACCACTGTGCGCTTCTCGAGAAGCTTTTTGCCTCGTACAACCAGCTTATGGAACAAATTGTCGCCTGCCGTATTTCCGAACCGATACGACCTTCAAACTTTCAAGAAGAGAGCGTACCTCTACCTAAAAGGCCGGCAACGCACTTGTGACTCTTGAGTTGCGGGTGTCCATGGGCGGCGGTAGTCATTTACCATCAGGTGACCCGTCTGCTCGTTTGCCCCCTATCGCATAAAAAAAAAAAATACAAGAAAAACAAACTACAGGTTTTTCATGCCCTTTTTGTTAAAAGGCTTCTGAATATTTAATTTATTTATGTAAGACATTTCTTTTCTAATATTTACTAACGATTTCATTTGCTCCTATGAATTCTATTATTGTAAGTAAGTTATTGTGAGAGCCAAACTTCTGTTATATATGTTGCACTACACCTTCTTTACAAAAGCCAATTCAAAACTTTTAGTTACCAATTTCAAAACTGTTAGGTCTCAAAATTAATTCTAGAAATTTTACCTGGTGCTCATGTACAACCATTTAAGTAAGAACAGTATCAATCCTAAAAACCCAAAAAGACATTTAAAAAAATAAAAAAAAACAGTGGACGGTAATATAATTTAAAAATAAAATATAAAAAAGAAAATCTAATCTACATGCATGCAGTAATACATGCAGGTGTCATTTACGTAGTACATAGTATCAAAACATCTAGTGCTGGGCTCGTTATGGTATTGTATTACAAATAAGCCACAGGTCAGCATAATTAATGCTGTAAAAGTCATTGCAGCCCTGATTTTCATCTGAGGCCCAAAAAGGGGCTAACGACCATCAGTTTTATATTTCGTTCAATTGTTAAACGACGTTTTAAATTTTTTATTTGGTTACGGGCTTGCAGAAACTACAGTATCGTGAATATACAGGCGTAGAGTCTTACATAAGTATGTAATTCAATCAATAATTTTATAATTTCAATAAATAATCTGAAACAATCTGAAGAAATTTAATGGCAATGAGCAAACAAACTGGAATGTCACGAGAATCAATAAAATTTAATGTCATGAGACTAGAAAAATAAAATAAGGTGAATTAATATAAATTTCAATAAATTACTTGATGGTGAACGTCAATAATATACAAATCATTACCACACATAGCCTGTAAAATCACTTTCTTCACTTTGTCACTGTCACTGGGTGTCAGTCAAGTTCACATTAATTGACGTTTCAAAATTTCACAAACGGTATCATTAGTCCATTGTTGTATTAAGGTGAGTACACACACTTTTTAACGTAAATATTTATGTGCGATAAAAGTTATTTAATTAAATAATTAACTCCAACCAGCCATAAGGCCAGAGGTGATAGTAAGCTTTTTTTATAAAAAAATGTCATGTATGTAACAGTAATACTGAGTGCTGTTGTTTTGTTTATATAACAAAATTTTCTTAAATACTAAATTATATGAGGACGCAACTTGCACTTTCACATGGTAAATACAGTTTTTGACCACATCTGAGATGTGTTCTTCGAGATTTCAAGCTATGCGAACACGCTCTATGTGCTCAGTATCTAGCATATGACATCTTACATAGGAGTAGCGAAATATTCAGTTAGTGCGAAAATAAAGTCTGCAGAAAAAGCGATGTCAATATACTGTCCATGACATCCGCTATCGCTGTTGTTGTACTATGATGTTTTCTAACACCCGACTGAACTTTTGTTAATGTACTATTTGACTCATAGTAGTTACTTAACAGTGAAACTTTTTTAGAAAATTCATGGAAGCAGGGTAAAATACTGGTTTACCTAAGTTTTTTTACGTCAGTCATATCAGAAGTTTTAGGTATGGGCTTAATAACCGCTGTTTTCTAGCTTGTCGGAAGCTTAAAGTCCAGGACGGATTTATTTAAATATACGGTTTTACTTATGTGTGTATGAGTAGTTTCGGTCCCGGCGGGAGACCGTTCTCAAGGAGTAATTCATCCAGCCGCAACGGTACGGGATGTCACAGTAGGTCTCCCGTCCGTTTATTTAAAAAAATATTTATGTGAATGACAAAAGGTTTTATTCAGGACAGATTTTTTGGAAGGAAGATATCTGGGTCAAACCTATAATGTTCGTAAAATGTAAGAATAGATATACAAATGGTAGGCTTGCCCGGTACATTCATGAAGTGATTATTCATAGCATCCGGATCGTTTAGGTAGGTAGTTTGTATGATTTCTGCAGAATTAATTTTGATTTACGATTTTACCACAAAAGTTTTGGATGTTGTTATTTATGTGTTGTTTTTGATACCATCTTTTTTTCACAGTAAATACCAAACTCTGCCTGTTTTTTTTATATTGTAATAATCTTAATGTATATCATGCTTAGTATCAAAAAGAACAATAAATTTATTTAAGCTCCAAGTTATCCGTATTAATGTTACCGTTATATTTTAGAATAATTTAATGCTTAAGTTATAAATCTTTACTTTTTTGGTCTTTAATTAAAATACTTTGAGATTTTTTATATAAAATTCGTAACTTCTCTACAAAAAGTGTTAGCACCAAATTCTAAATGGCAAAATGTGGGTATTATATTATATATACACCTCTGCCTACCCCTACGGATACAGTTGGAACCTTATTTATGTATTTTAATTTTTTTGTAAAGACAGATAAATAATTCTGCATTGTTGGGGACTTTAGAAACATATAAACAGCAGATAAAAAGCACACCAGCTTCGGGTCAACTATTTGAGGAACACCTGAATTTTTGTTCCGTGTGGGAATCGTACCTCTGTATGACTAACCACTTAGCCACCAGAATATTGATAGATTTTCTTTCTATTTTTTATTTCTGATACGTTTACGTTTCTCTTTTAATTGGTGAGCCTTTGTGTGACTGCAAAATAAATACATTTTCTTTGTTTTCTTTTTTCTTCTTGCAATTCCTGGAACATGTCGAGATCAAACACTAAAGGTATAATTAAAACTTATAACTTTAACTAGCTTAAACCTCGGTACACAGGTACCGAGGTTTAAGGGAGTAATCTATAAATATACATAAGTGATATTTATAGATTACTCCCTTGAAATATAATACATATAATTTTAATGATTAGCTTATAAAGAAATGCTAATAAAATCGTTTTTTTTTAATGCGATAGTGGGCAAACGAGCAGACGGGTCACCTGATGGTAAGTGACTACAGCCGCCCATGGACATCTGCAACTCAAGAGTCACAAATGCATTGCCGGCCTTTTAGGTAAGAGTACGCTCTTTTCTTGAAGGTTTGAAGGTCGTATCAGTTCGGAAATACGGCAGGCGACAATTTGTTCCATAAGCTGGTTGTGCGAGGCAAAAAGCTTCTGGAGAAGCGCACAGTGGTGGAGTGCCAGTCGTCCAGGTGATGGGGATGGATATTTTGTCGCGTAGGACGATGGCGGAAACCAAAAGCCGGTATAAGTCCGAACAATTCCTTTAAACACTCCCCATGATACAAGCGATAGAGGATGCAGAGTGAAGCTACATCTCTACGCAACGCCAAGGTGTCAACTCGATCAGAAATATCTTGGCAGTCGATGATGCGAGTCGCTCTCCGTTGAATGCGGTCAAGAGGGAGAGGATTTTTTACTGGGGTGCACCTGCAAAGAGATGAGAACAGCATTCCATGTGCGGCCGAACCTGCACCTTATAAAGTTGCAGGTGGTGGGCCGGAGTAAAATATATCGTATCGTAACATTCTGTATGCTTTGACTAATTAAATCTATTTAGTTAGAGTGTTATTAGCAGTGTTTACGATATCCAGCTGATGATGTCCACCTTTTGCTGTCTATTCATAAATCTAAATGTTAATTTTGATTACACTAGTCCATAGATTCCCAATTTGGGCCACAAAGTCCCCTCGTGGGTATTTGAGACTTTCTGGGGGTGCAGTAGAAGACCTATTTAAAATTAGGGGGCATTCAGATACGCAGAAGGGACTTGTTCACATTATAAAACATAGTCTAAAAAAAAACAAAATATAAACGCTAAGCGTTTAATAGTTTAATTTTTGTTATTGTAGGTATTGTAACCATTTTAATTATTTGTATGAAAATTTACTTTTACACTTTAGGATAACTGTCTTTACATACATATGTCTAACTGTATAACTTATACTCGTCGATTTCATAGTATGTATACTTAAAATACAACAAAAATAGTGCCTATCAAACATTAATACACATCAATTTGATCAGTCTCTCTCGAGACAGATAGAGAAATTAACCGGCGGTTTATGGTTTGATGTAATTTTATTAAAATAAAAAAAAAGACAATAAGCAAAATTAGTATCGATTCTCTTTTATAGGTCAGTTAACAAAACGGGCGGACCTGTTGGTCTAGTGGTTAGTGAACCCGACTGCTGACCTGAAGATCGTGGGTTCGATTCCCACGGGACAAAAATTGTGTGATTTACTAATAGTTGTCCCGAGTCCAGGTGTACATTGTGTCCGTTAATTGACACAAGAATTATTCCTGTTGTCTTTCATAAAAACAACAGGCAATATAGAAATAAAAACACTATATAAAATGATCGAAGTCAATAAAATAAAAACACTAAATTAAAATTCTTCTATTTGCTAAAAAAAACTATATCCCATTAATGGATGGAAAAATGAACATCGATATTAGTAGCTATCCTCGTTTTTCTTTTGGGACGTCTTTCTAGTTTGTAAACGTCATTCCCATGTTGCATAACAAAATTAACAAATCTTACGATTTTCAATCTGCTTTTATATTTGACAAAGTAGAAAGGACGATTATGTTGTCTTGTGGCTATACTTAAATCCGGCACGATCACGAAGACGTCTTAGCTATGAGGCTTGACAAAGAAACTTCATACACGAATCGAAAAACAAACTTTGCGCGTCAAGACACGAGTCGAAATGGTATAATTACTTTACGGATTTACGCAAGCAAGAATAAACGAACTATTTAAGCGGTAATCCAATGAATAACTGTACTTCTTGCACAGCAGCAAAAAAAAAAAAAACAACTTCAACATCAACATATAGTGAAATACCTTAATTCATAAAATCTTAATATACAAAAACTTCCCTTCAAATATGCTTTTTAAATACCCACTATAAATTGCTGATCATTTTAATAACTTCTTCATTGATCTTACACAGAATCCTCCTATGGCGCAAACGCAATCAAAACTATCTATCTATTTTCGTAATGCCAACAATACCTAAAAATGTTTATAAGATTATAATGAGTTTTAAATATACATACATACAGTAATAGTTATGATGATATAACAACAAAAGTTATAAAGTACGTAGCTATTAAGTTGTCACATATGTATACTAAGTTACATAATTAAATTGTGCATTGGAAACGGCGCTTTTCCTGAAAAACTTAAACAGACTGCTATGATACCAACGTTTAAATAAGAAGATAAAAGTGATATGCGTTGTTACTGACAAATAGCACTCGTATCAGTGTTATGCAAAATAAATAAGCCGAAAAACTGTACAGCATTGTTTAATAAAAGTATACTTTATCCACGCATATATAATCACCTACTTGAAGCAATTCTTAGCGTTTGTGTCATAATTGTATTTAATAAAGAAACAAAAATGTTATTATTAAAAATGTTAGTACTCAATAAATAAATATTTAAATTGCAAATTGTAATATAATAGGAATAATCTAATTTAGTAAATCATATGCATTATAATGTATCACTATTAGCATCTGTAGGATTTTTTTTTTTTTATAATTTATTATTTAACTGCATCTCAGGCAAACTTTATAAATATGTCTGCCTACAAAAAATATCTGCATGCCGCTTGACGATTGAACATGACGACACACAAGTTATGTACTCAACAACCTTATTTATTACCAATGTATCGCATAATTAAAGGATTTGATTTAATTTAATTTGATTTAAATATCGAAAACAGCAACCAAATCGTATCAGTGGCTTTTGAGAAATTCCTTTCGATACTAAGTCACATACTTACACACATATACGGGTCGAATATTTTTTAATTTAATTCAATTCCAGCACAAAACATTTTACAATATTTCCTTTAAAATAAATTTCCACGAGTGTTTTGCACTTTTTACGTAAGAAAAAAAAATACATAAGCATTGTATACAACTGTACTTTAATGCTTAAATGAGAAAGTCAAATTGTATTATGGCTTTTTTGTTAATAATAAATAATAATAATCAAAAAATCGGTTTAGTTTTCGGTCGGTTTGAAATTGTTTTAACTCCATCAAAACAAGTCACTCATAGAACTTTATGACAGCCACCAGTTGTGATTATTTAATGTGCAATACATTCATTTAAAAAAATATTTTAACTACAGTAAATTATTTTAAATATTAATTTAACTGCTCTGTTTTACAAATAAATACATATTTTTTTGCCATCGAGGATTTGAGTTTCGGAGTTCATATTACCACATTCATTCAAGGTTAGAAAAATACTATAGTAAAGAAAGGATTTGCATGCTATTGATCTGTACTGCAAGGCTTGGTCATCTATATTTAATAAAAAAATACGACTGAGAAATCGGCTCATTCGTATCACAATATAACGATATGTTCACTAGTAGTACATACCGTGAATTCTTAGACATTTGAAATGTAATATACTTGTACTCAATGCCGGCGACCCTCAACTATCTCTCCCAGATGATTACACAAGTGGTTCACTGTAATAGATAGCAATCTCTACAAACTGCCAGTCGTTAAATGTATGTCGCTGCAGTTGCGCTGATGGTTATATGGTTGCGATCGTATTATGGTAGATTTGTCAATACTAAGTAATATAAGGACGTAGAAATAGTGTATTTTTTTTTTTCTCTTTCATATTTGTACGTAAACTTTAATCAAAGCGAGAAAGAGAAGAAAAGAGTGAGTTATCCTCAGTTCTAAAGAATAAAACATATGTAAATAAAATAAAAAAATAAAATAATAACTTATGTCAAAACGTATACACGACGTTTTGACATAAGTTATTATTTTAAAAAGAAATGTAAAGTCGGTCGGTCTTACACTTTAATAACAACCTATACTAATACTATAGCTAAATATGAAAATAACTCTCTGCCCATTATACTTTAATCGGAAATTCTTAATGTGCCTCTCCAGCGGTAGAAGATTGTAATCACTAAAACGAAATGATCAGGAGTACAAACAAAGAAACAGGATTTCATCTAGAAAAAACTGACTCGCAAACCGAGGGTTTTGTTAGCAAACGAGTCTCTATGTATCTAATAAGAAGTACATTTTTAATCTTAAAACAGTAGACATAACCGATTTCAAACAATCTGTGTTTTTCATACCTTCATTTTACACTTATATTTTCTACAGAATTGATTTTCTTTACTAACGTTAGATAAGATATTATGCCAGTGCTTTCAAATAGTCATACAACCCATCACTACATTGCGGCAGTTCAAAAATATGGCCGATATAAAAGTGAATGCGGATTCCCTTTGAAATATTCTTTGGTAAAATTTTACTGGATTCATACATAGCCATTAGTTTCTTGATTTAAACTACAGAGTTATAAAAGTTAGGAGATTTCTTAGAGAAATTTTTACTATTTCAATTTGAAATAATTATCCTCTCACATACGGGCTGTAGCCTTTGTACACGCTTTTATAAGCTTCACTATTGTAACTATGAATTGATAAAAAAACTTTGAAGTCAGGAACCTACTTCTGACTGACGTTTTGAAATGAAACTTTATACTCACATTTGTAGTTTGGCTAACAATCTTATTATTTGACAACCTAGCGCTGATCTGTTGATAGAGGCAGAAGGTGGACAGTTGAATTTTTCAATAACTAGTGAGCCCCTTGAATCTAAGTTCATAAGATTTGATTTGTCAAGTCCAACAGATTGGGCTCATACAAATGGTCTGATGATGATGGCAGAAGGTTGTAATAGTAAACCTATAAAGTGTGAGATCGTGCGTGTGAATGAGTGAAATACATAAAACTTAGTGACTAAGCATGTGTCTTAATGCTTTAAGCAATTACAATTTATGTGTGTTATGTATAATAGTTATTTATTTAAGTACAATATTAAAAGGACTCGAACTTCCCAGTTCGAGTTATAGGTATACGACCCCGGCTTCTTTGAGCTATCGCTCATACTCCCCAATCCATCTGTATAAGTAATATACCTTTAATTCCCATTCCTGTCAATAAACTCCAAATTTTCTCAACTGATGTAGCGTGTGTGAAAATATTACGCAATGGGAATAAATTATTATTCGGAAATACGGGTGTCTGTGTATGTATGCCAGTCATGTTTCTTCTTCAAAGAAGTTTACATTGCTAACAAATTTCTTAAATTTAATTAGAATCAGTTAAACGATTTTATTTCCAGTCTTAATCTTGTTAGTGCCTAGCCTACGAGTAATATAGTAAATGAACCTTTTATGCCCGACCGTATGTCTCTATGGCAGTGGGTACACTTACATCTATATTTGGTTGATTCCTTCCTCGCAATGCAACCCATTTTATTAAAATTAGTAATAAAGGCATGCAAGAATGCCGTTTGACACAAACTTAAGAGATTATATTTTTTTTAGGCACACTGCCCGCTGAAAAGTAATCGATGGCCATAAACACAAGAGTGTCATTTTCATATATATCTCTCTTGTATAAATGTGTTTGAAGGACCGCTGACATTTTTTTGTAGTTTTCCGGGCTTCTCATATTTATGAGCACAGTATTTTGCACCTCGTGGTTTTAGTCGGTCTGATTTTAACACACAACCTTTCGGAGAACTGGTGGAACTGTACTTAAAAGTAAAATTTCAATCAGTTGTATGTGTAATGTTGAATGTATAATGTAATAAATTATTTTGTAGAATACGTATAAAATATACTATATCTTAAACAACATAACTACATTAAAATCTTTTATTATGATATAGATTAAAAACCCTTTTTAAAAATAACTTTACAACAATAACAAGTCATATGTCGTAGAAGACTTGACAAACATATGTACGAGTACAAGCAACGGACACAAAGAGCACCCAGACTTTTGACAAATATTGTCAGCAGTCAGGGTCGCTAACCATGAGATCGGCAAGCCAGTGAAATTCAAGTATCTATAAAGAAAATCATATTATTTTGGCTACTTTAAAGTACGGTATATCCGAAATGAAATACTTCAAGCTTGGGCTTAAATTGAATTATGGCATTTTAGGCTCTTTTCTAACAGAAAGTTTTAAGTAAAGACGATAAATATTTTTTTTTTTTGCTGAAAATTGTTGTAAAATTCACATGATTATACTCTATCAACATATATGTCTAGGAAAGACACATATTCGTGATTTGGCATTTAAAAACCCTTCAATATAAATTCCCAGTTTTAAAGGTTCTACACGAACAAGAAACCTCGTAACTACAAAATTAACATAAATGAAACCATTTCTGTTATTCAGGAATAAATCAAAGTCCACAATGAAACGGTAATTTTGCTTTGCTTTACTACGAATGAGTGTAATGACTGAATCAGAGTAATAAAAATTTGGCAAATCTATTATCTGCATTTTAGGCAAATAGTGTGCCTTATTTCATTCCTACTATTAAGGTGTTTCTCATAACACTTCACACGTCAAAACCTATGTAGCCGTTTATATTGTAGAGCAAGGCAGAGAATCGACCTTTGCTATGGATGACAAACCAAAGGCTTATTTTTTTAAACGAGCGTCTGATCCCACACTAAATATAACTTGTACTTTTTGAACAGACCACTGATAAACATACTTATATAATTTTAAATACATACATGTTCCAGGTTAATTACAGAGACAACAAATGATAATACTTATCACATAATTATTTGTTTATGTAAATGGAAATCGATCTACGATCTCTGTCTTAGCTGTCAAGATAGACCACTAGACCATTAAGCCGGTTATAAGTGAACGCGACAGCAAATAATATAGGGGTAACAATTATATCTTTGATGGGACACTCACGGTTTAATTAGTCTTAGCCTATATTGTAGTTACGGTAAAAATTCCACTCTACACACAATTAGGGTCCATAATTCCTGACCTACTTACTATGGGCGTCGACGTGTAATGTTGGAACAACGAAACAAAATATTCATCAGATACAGGAACACAACTATAGCTTGAATGATGCGCGACGGTTTCAATATTTGAGCGCTTCGGCCCACCGCCGCACAATAAATATCGGGTCCACCGCTCGGCTGACTAAAGATTGTCTACGTCGAGTGCCGTCAGACAGCGCTAGCATTCCAGATATAACACGATCGCGACATACTCGTACATTAATCATAAAACATTATACTCATTACCTAGCAAGTCATGTAAAATTAATATCAATCTTTTTTTGTTATTATTTAATCCCCAGTCTATGCCACAGTACCTTGCACGTTTAATGAATCAATCAGTCGTATTAATAAATCAGTCACCATCACTCAAGAAATCAGAATCTATTGATATTAAAGAAATACAAGTTAGAACAATACAATAACATAAAATTTTAGTACATATAAACTGTACCTATATCCCCGAAGGGGTAGGCAAAGTCGCACCAAACGCCTACATTTTAACAAACATAATTTAGAAATAGGTGCAAAGGTACTGGCGTCTGTTATGCACTGTAGACTGTCTGTCTGATAAATAACAATGCAATCGTGGGAATAAATTACTGTATCTAGAATAAGAAAGCAACCTTTTTGGGCTTATATTATAATTTGTTATAGTTCCTAACAGTTAGTATAACTGTTAAATGATATCGGAATTCATAGCTGTTAGGTTTATCGGCTAAAACGGCGTTGATAAGCCACCGAGCTATATAAATGGGCTCTGCGTGCGAGAGTTAAAACTGATACATTGAATTGAAAAGCTAGTTCATGTGACTAAGTATTCCTTTTTTGAATGGGATTTGCCAGTAGTCGCTAATAGACATATGTATATTTTCAGTATTTTTTTATACTGTGACCATCAAGTACTCGTCAAGTAGAGGGAAGCAGCTGGAGAAGGAGGCTGAGACGTAATGTGGTCATTGTCGTTAATCATTTGGCAGATGAACATTATTATATCGTATTAATTACAAAAAAAAAAAATCACACATATTTCCAAATAGCGATAATCATCCAACGTATAATAAGCATACTACGTAATACACAAAATAATAACTCTACATTATTTTTAAATTAAGATTTGCAAGCGAACGTAATCGTGAGTAACAGCCTCTTACAATAAAACGTATATAGGTACATACATAATATATATATATATATATGGACAAAACACGACCTATAGAATGTGTTCGATAATTCGTTGTTACAAACAATTATAACTTTCAAACCAATTCCAACTTGTTGGCTATAAAACTGATTTGTCGTCCTAACTAGTTACGGCACTTATTTACCGTAGGTAGTATATCCAAGCGGTTGCCATGCAGACTTATTTATTTATTAGGTAACACTATATTTATTTGACAGATACAGTTTTTGATAAATGATGATAAAGAAAATAGTGAAAGTACAGTAAAATGGCATTGCCATCATCATCAGTCCCCGTATGACTAAAATAAGAACATACTCGTCTATAAGTCTTGTGTTTTTAAATTGTCTTTTTTATTAAATACAAACATACACTCTGGCCTCTATTCCAGTACGTCGATACGTAATTAAACACCCACTCTTTTCCTAAAAGAAACTCGAGCTGGTGCTTAAGATATTAATAAAATTATATTAGTTTACGGGTTATGTAAGATCGTAGATTCCAAAAATGGTCAAACATCGAAAAAAACTGGGAGGGGAAAGTTTTGTTTTGAGTTAAATAATTGAATAAATAATTTGAATAAATAATTGT
Source organism: Tyria jacobaeae (assembly GCA_947561695.1). Classification (NCBI taxonomy): domain Eukaryota; kingdom Metazoa; phylum Arthropoda; class Insecta; order Lepidoptera; family Erebidae; genus Tyria; species Tyria jacobaeae. The sequence goes on along the minus strand of OX387232.1, from coordinate 1,920,942 downwards.
AATTTACCAGTAAACGCTTAAATTTTCTACAAATATATTTGATATTTGATGTTGAAATTGTTAACATAATTCGTTACAGTCGACTTATGTTGTAGGCAATTTTTTTTTCCATGAATATATAAAGCGTTTAAATTTTGAATATAGAAAATAAATGTACTTCACATTATAATTCGTTTTCGCCGGAATACTCACATTCTAACTTTTCTTTATAACATCTTATTCAATCCTAAAGCCCCTTTTTATCTCAAAGAACGGTTCAAGTTCCTTCATGACACACATGACAAATATCTAAGGTCATCGGAAAATTTGAGGCTGGAGATGCCATTGCATTCCACAAGGTTTTATGACAAATCTTTCACTGTTGAAGCTGTACGCTTGTGGAATGCGTTGCCAAAGAACATTAGGCTAGCGGAATCATTAAATATTTTTAAGAAAATGGTTCATGACTATTATTTATCAATTTAGTTCTGTTATCTAGTATCTATTATTTCCATATTAATGGTATGTATGTATGTATTGCTGTATATATTTATATGCGTATGTATGTATGTTTATCTGTATGTGTGTTAGTATGTATGTATGTTTATCTGTATTTGTATTAGTATGTATGTTATATGTTGTACATAAATATGTTTAGTTTTTTTTATACAAGTTTTATATTTGAACATAAGTTAGTATAGTTTTCAAGAAGTGATCCTGCAACTACCTCTGTCTCTCCGAATGATTATAATCCATTCTAAGGTTGCCTGGAAGAGATTGCATATAGCAATAAGGCCGCCATTTGTACATTATATAGTTGACACTTGTACTGTATCTATTGTATTTAACTGTAAGAATGGTGTACAAATAAAGAGTATTCTATCTATCTATCTATCTATAAATATAGTACGCGTGAACATTAAGATAAATGGTGTTACAACTAATAAGGAAAAAGTATTTTTTTAATTCAGTAACAAATAAATGAGTAATGGTTTGCTTACAAATACCTATATAACAATTAGTTTGTTTTTTTTTTTTCATTAGCTCTACTCTGCCTGATTTAAAGCAATAAGTGGAGTCCAAGAGCCATAAAACTAATGATTAAAATAATTAACGGCACCATAAGTCCATATAAATTGAATACATACAATTCTTCTGCGTTCTCCGCGTGTGGAAACGTCGGCAACCAGATTTCGCACACAGAGCTACTTTGCAGGTGGTGCAAATAATTTTTGATATTTTCTGAATTTTCTTGGTGCTGCAAAATCGTGAAAAAATAAGTGGAGTAATTATAAAGATCGAAAATTCTCTTCGAAAATTCAGAAGTCGTATTTCATATTGCACTCCGCAGCAGTCTCCTTTTTTCTTTTTAAAAACTGTCGTCGGTTTTTCTTTGTATTGTGATTATCGATTAACCCTCGAGCTAATCGCAGTCTACAACTCCTGTTAGAATGTGTTGTTAGTGTATTAGTTGTGTTGTTAGACATGTATGGGTTGATAATTACCAAATCGATACAAGAAATTGAATAGTCTCATCCCGTATTTATGTAAATAAAGTAAGCGTGTATATGCTGTTATGATCAATAAAAAAGAACTCCCTGCCTTGACCCATCTTTCTGAGTTCGCTTTACGTACATCGTCCTTCCTTACTACAACAATCTGCACTCTGCACACTTGCGGGTGGACTACCTTGCTCTTCTTAATTTTTTTTCTTGCTTTTCTGATCAAATGTGGCAGATGGACTACAGCTTTTGCGCTCAAGAATCACTTTTTTGTTTGACTTCGTTTTTTTGGTATTTCAAAGATACATAAGAGTGATTGCACAATTCCTTCCTGTGTTACTGTGGTTTCGTCTTACTCTTGAAGTCCAAATATTTCTACAAAGCGTTTCTCAGTCTGCTGATCTTAGGATAGTAACAAGTGGGAGTCTGAAGGGCTACCGAGGTGATTACCATATAGAGTCAACATCGGAATCACAATCAGACAAATCTTCAATACAGTCAATAATGTTTTCTGATATTTGATAGCGTCTTCTTGACCAAAACAAATAGGTTTTTTTATTTTTCATTTTGCAAAAAACTAAGTTTGGACTACACTACAACAATATATTATATGCGTTTCTACATTTTATAAACACACAAACAAAACGTGATTTTATATAGTGATTCCATTTAGTACAGAGCATAAACGGACAGTGCTAAACTATTTACTACCTAATTCATAACCTCAAATACATGGAAGCATACATTTATATACGTGATAAACCACCCGTCTGAATAGTATATTACTTTTCCAAAAAAACTTATCTAAAACTAAAAAGTAACAGCAGAAATCGACTTTTCAGTAAACAAAACACCTGTATTTATTTTGCCAGTTACTTAGCAGGACAACTGACGTATTTAAGTTAAAAAGTTGTGAGAATTAAATTTATAATACTTCTAAAATTGAATTTTCATTACAATAGGTTCATTCTGTGTAAACAGTCGAAAAATATGACAGAATTTTTGTAGTTATACCAGGTGGTAAGTATATAACTTTATTTGTTTAAGCTATCTGACTCTGATTTAGTTACCCTAGCGTAATCGAGAACAAGATGTATTGGGTATTGTAAGCAATAGCTCAAACAGGTCAGGTTTACACACTATGTAACTCGAACTAGCTCATGATGGGAAGTCCGAACCTTGTAAGAAATAGATTTTGTTTTTTAAATTTTTTTGCAAGCAAAATCTTATATATGTGACTTTATCATAAAAAAATATAAAATATGACAGTTACGTAATCAACTATCATGTTTTCAACAAGAAAGTATCACATTCAAAAAGTACAAAATCAAAATAGTAAAAAAATAGAACAATCACAATGACGTAATTAACGTCCTCTCAATCACATGACGTCGTGTCCCTTACCACCAATTTGTTTCAGATAAGCGACTCTAAAATTAAACGTCTAGCAAGAACATCGCATGAAAGTAATTAAATATGGAACGCATACAAATGTAAATTTTGTCCATCGGTTGCACTTAACACTATCTACGTTTGTATAATTACCATTATTATTATTCTCTTTAATAAACTTAAGAAACAAAATCAAAATATCAAAATTTATTCAAGTATTTTTGAATTGTCAAGAGAGGAATTCGGTCAGACTGAGTCAGTAATGAAGCTAGTTGACTGTTCCATTACATAATCCTAAGTGTACATAAAATGAAATTGAGATTGATATGTGAGGACGATGCAATACATCATTCAACAATAATGTTACTATTCTATATTAAGTATTAACAGTCCAGAGATGACCAGCCCCGAACGGCAGTCATTCACGAGCATTTTGCATGCGCCAGCCATTATCCATCTCAACCATACCAAAGGGAGCCGAACGACCCGATACATACGCCACCATTGGCAGGACTTTTAGGCGAGCATGACATACTCAGAACTGCCAGGAGACACAAAAGATAAATAATTGACTACACATTTCTCACAAGTACAACTCATAAAATTATATTATTCATAAAATACCTTCAATGTAAATTACTCATGTCCATGTCGTATAAATAGTATAAATGAAAGTAATAATAATTGAAAACATCAAAGATTACATGTCAAATATTAAACCAAGAGTATAAAATAAAAAAATCTTATATAGTGTGGTTGCGGAGCAGGACCAGCAAGTTGCCAAGCATTTTAGTCAACCAAATAATCATCCACTTTGTAATATGCTTGTTTACAAAACATGCGTTTTATGGAATTTCTTCTCATTGAGTTGAAGAACATCAGAAGGTATTTAATTATATATTTTAACACAGTACCCCAAAAAAGATGTTTGTACTTTTGCCAATCTAAATTTTAGTTAAACTAATTTATTTCATTCTCTTGTAATAGTAATGTCTTTCGCATTTTTTTGTAAATATGTGCAGATTTTTGACAAGGCCGGAGGATTTTGTCTATTAGGCAGGTGTGATGGCAGTGATTTTTAAACAAGACATTTACATTTCAAGAAACATACACACGATTTAGCTTTATAATATACTGTAGCCATGACTTCTTTAATGAACAATTAATAATAACTCTACACATCTCACACATGGCCTTCTGATCCCAAACTATGCAGAGCTTGTACTATGGTACGGAATGGTATGGAACCTGATAAATTTCCTGATATACTTCGAAATACATACATGTAATAATTAAATTACACACCGACACAGAAAAAATGCTTGATTAATTGATTGATTGACTCTTTATTGTACAGTCAGATACAATATTAGCTCATAAATACTTAACTAAAAATATGATCATGCTCATCACACAAATGAGTCCGTATGTATCGTAATATACAGAGTAATTGAGCGAAACTAAAAGGTACTTGTTCTAATTGAACTTTTGGGGTTCTAGTTTTATATTAACACATATTGATTTCACACTCCTTCTTCTTTGTTTAATTAAATATTCTCAATCCATTTTTTTCCTCTTTACATCTTATTGTTTATTTGCCTGGTGTGCGGTATTAATCTCGGTTATCAGATTGAGGAGAAAAGCGATAAATTGAAGAATATTAATTCCATTACTGGGCCTCTTGGAGCATTTAATTGCTTTTGTTTACTGAATAAACAACAGAAAACATACACTCATGCCTTTATCCCCGAAGTAGGTAGGTAGAGGAGTAATACCGCCAAAATGTTGCTCATTATAATTTAGTCCCATTTGCATTATGTAGGGCATCAATATTACCGTCATTCGGCCACATGAAAATCAGGTGGGAATATTTTAAGTATGTTGAAAAGAGATGGTGGACAGAAAGGGAATGATAAAGATATTGCTTATATAGATGGATATGGGAGTATAAACAATAGCTCAAGTAAATCGTTGTACCAGCTGGTGCCGAGAAGTCTAGGTACTCTAACTTTTTTTATTAAAACTTTTATGGATACGTATGTATATAAAGAAGTAGAATTGTTAATTTATACATACATATATTTCTTTCTAATATTGGTAAATATCTATCTTATCTATATACATATATATATATATATACATATATATAATAGGAGGACAGACGAACAGACGGGTCACCTGATAGTAAGTATAGTATAAAAAAAAGTGGCACTTAATTATATTATGGTTGAAAAATATAGGCGTTTTATGTGACTCTTGGCCTTGAAGGTGTAGCCCTTCGGTCAAATAGGCGTAAGTGTACTTATATATATATAATATTATGTATGTGTGTATAGTGTTACTTATTCAGCAAGAAGAAAGAACCTGTGTAGACTAGCTTTAAAACATGTCACCAATCCAAAGAGAAGTGTATTCCCGGCTGTGGGTATATTGAGATTGTGAATGATAATAATGATTTCAATTAAAAGGTATACTTCTTCTGATGTCATTAGGATAAAGGTTTGACCCTGACTTCATGCGACCCCGACGACCTCGAGTTATAGCTTAAACTTCCCAATCCATCCAGCCTTCACGTTAGCGGGACCAAATTGTAATTGGCAAAATGTCGGTGTTTGACACACTTCTGCAATCTCTTCAGGCATACAAATGTCAGCCATTAAAAATCTTATATAAAAATACAAAAAAATAATTTGTCATACTTGGATTTCCAGTTAATAACATAGTTATAATAAAAATAATTAATAAATCTATTATGTTACTTAACTTGGATTAGATTATTATGATTTTTTTTATGATACAGGAGGACAGAGGAAAAGATGGGTCACCTGATGGTAAGCGACAAACACCGCCCATGGATAACTGCAACTCAATAGTCGTAAATGTGCTGCGCGCCTTTGAGGTTTATCATTCCGGAAGGGGGAAGTGGGAAGGGGAAAAATCAAGAGGGGGAGTTGTGCACCCTATACTCTCACTCATTCGGCAATACAAGCAATGTCTGCACACCGGTTTTCTGTGATACCCTGGTATTACTCCGGTCGAGAGGGCCATTTCGTGCTTATGCATGGTTCTCGAACGGTATGTTACGGCTTGATGAATTTTGACTTGCCAAGGTGTCACTTGAAACGTTTAAATAGGTGATATGTTTAGTTTATATTTGAAGGCAGCATTTTAAACGTTGAATAGCCATGGTTAGGCACGTATGGGCCACTTTGACTGGACTAATACCTCGGCCTTACAGAAAACCGGTAGTCAATGCTTTCATCGTGTTTCACCAAAGACTGAGGTTAGCACACCGGTGTTTTTGGAATTGCAGTTGTCCGTAGGCGGCGGTAGTTACTTATCATCAATGAATTGATCAATTTATCATGTAAAAATAGCACATAGAATATCGGAGTCGTGGGTAACAGCTAGTACCTCAAAAGCTATATTGGCATAGCTTTTATAAATGAGGAAAATTAAAAAAAAATTAGAAATGTTTACTTTTGTCTCTGTAATAATTGCTGTGCAAAAGTCAACCTAAATTAAAATTACCACAGAGCCTTCAATAAACAAAACGTTAAACAATACACGGTTAAATTGAAAGCCGTATTTTTCCACCCCAAATATCTCTGACTATATATATTGTTGTAGATTCCTTTTGTTTTAAATGTTCCTTGTTTGAAAAGACACAAGGTAATTGATTGATAGTAATGTATCTATTTTTTAAGGGATGGTAATGTTTGGATATGTTTCTGTTTTTAGGCGCACTGGTTAATTTTTTAACGTACATATATACATACACTCACGCTTTTATCCCATCTTCACCGACTTCAAAAAAAGAGGAATTTTATAATTATACATATATATTTTTTTATTATATTTTTTAGGTCTGTTACCTGTGAACCGATTTTGATGGTTTTTTTTTTATTTGAAATCATTAAAGTCCCATTTCAATTTGATCCACTTCTGACAATGTCATCCATGAGAAAACCATATAAGTCTTAAATTTTTATGTATATGTATCTTAATAAGTATGTGCGCGACAATTGGCCGGATACCTCAATATCACGCCAACCGATTGTGTTGATTATTTTTTTATTGGAAAGGATGAAGTTCAAGGGTAGTTAGATGAGAGTTTGGTTAGGTTCTGAAAGTGGCATCCATGAGAAAACCATATAAGTATTAAATTTTATTATAGACGCATTGAAGTCGGTTGTCTAGTTTTTAAAGTGAAAGCCAAATGAGCCTAAACTCAAGGGATTTACTAGTAACCATTGAAAAGTACCTATTTTTCTCGTGGTTAGTAACTTTGACTACTGAACCGAAGGTTCGATTCTCACACAGGACTACCACAAAGAGTACCCACCCAGGACAAAGTGTGCGTACTCTTTGTGTCCATTCAGGAATCATTCCTAATGAGGGATTTGTCTTTTTATGAGAAAACAAATTATATTATTTATGGAACAAATTGTCGCCTGCCGTATATCCGAACCGATACGACCTTTAAACTTAAAGGCCGGCAACGCACTTGTGACTCTTGAATTGCGGGTGTCCATGGGCGGCGATAGTCACTTACCATCAGGTGACCCAGACGGTTTTTTTTATGCGATATCGCATAAAAAAAATATCCAAATTCTGGCTATACAGTCAGACCAGAACAAAATATACAAATTATTGTATTGTCGTCCAAACTACATGTACAGAAAAAGTATAATTTCAGCGCGACTATAAGAAGTAGACTATTCGATTAAGTAGACCGAAATTTGTTTAAATAGTTTCTTAAGTAAAAGAAAGATGAAAACATATCATTTTATGAAACTTCTATAACAATTTTAAACTAAGTACTACTAAAATTGGTTATGTATTATAGTTCCTTTATTCAAAAATAACATATCTGTCTATATGTGAATACATAGACATGTTATTTATATAAAACATCTGAAATTATGATTACTTATCAAAATCTTAAATTATTATCTTAGAAAATTGATTACTCACAAAATACACTCCAAACTCAGAATACACTTCAATCTCCAAACTCAGCTTTCAGGTAATTTCAAAATAAATTTGAATTACCTCCCAGTGTAATATTATTAATCAGGCAACGGATAGATTACTACTACATCTAATTTATTAGTCTGGTTGTTAGCCCTGAATTGTATGCTCACTTTGGTTTGTGAATTGTTTATGACACAATTTTATTTGACGAATTCATAATTTTGTTGAAAAAAAAGCAAGAATCCGTATGTAGAACGTAGTAAGAGTACTCTCTCTAAGGCAATCCTATTATGCATTATTTTTTTTATGCATGTTTGGTTCACAAAATTTTCAGATAACCAGGAATCTGTGAACCAAACGTTTGTAATGTTGAAGTGTTGTCAGTGATCCAAAAATGGACATATAATAATTTTCATTACCGAAAAAGTAAAGTATTATATTATTAAAATAATAAATGTATGTATGTAATTAATAAATAACCAAGAAATATTCATAACTTCATAATCAGTAATTGTTTTAGGCTTTTTATTTTTATTATACTCAGCAGTATTCTGCTGTCCAAACGTATTTTATTGAAACACATTTCTGCTTCTATGTTCATATAGAAGCAGAAATGTGTTTTTTGGTTGATAGAATCGGTTTGGAACGCGAACGATAAAGTTTTTTTTTAATGCGAGAATATGTATTAAAATATACAAAAGAAAAATACCACACTACTGAGAATGTTTCGGTCAGCTTAACCAGGCAAACATGATTTTTATATTCATTGTCGGTTTCCCAAAATAACTGAAGTCTGTAATCGAAACGATAAAGTTGTCAGTAATGAACTAATATTTTGGAAAATGTCTATTTTTTTTTAAATGTCGTTAATAAAGGACGTTTGTAATCCAGTCCATTATACACTTAAATAAAACACTATTTTTGTTGTTAGTATACCTGTGACGGAAAATGGTACGGAGTATGGGCATTGTCCTAATCATGCTGAATTTCATTTGTTTACATATTAATCCAACTACATTTTGTCCTCATGAACTAATTTATGAATTATGAGATTTTAATCTCTGACTACTTGTCTAATAGACTGACCACTCCTCTGTATATCCTTTAGTAAATTAAGAAATTACTTTAGAAAAGAGAAGAAATTACGCAGTAAATCAAAATCACGGAATTCCAGTGAAAAGTTCAAAAAGATTTTTAGGGAAAATTCATTTGTCTTTTCTTGCTGTTGTAAACAAAAATAGCAACTCATACATATATCGTATTGAAATATCGTACTTGAAGTAAAACTGAAGCATTTATATATCAAAAAGGCTAAAACATTGAAAATTTATTCTTGACTATTCTCATAACAAAATTATTAGCGGAAGAAGTCTAAGAAAAAAGATTTGGATGATGAATATTTCGAGTTTAGGTACTAACATATTATCAGTGACATTTGATTAATATATATTATACCCATAAGCAACCATACTTTACTGTTGAAAACAAAAATAGGAATGAAAACTTATGCAGACACAATCATTGCGAGAAAAAAAAAAAACTCGAAACTACAACCTGTACACCAATAAACTGTCAGCTTAGTGTAGTACTAGTAAGCTAAATTTTATTTATTTTATTTTATGACCTGTGTATTACTGATTCATTGACTTTATTACATTATGAAAGAAATAAAACTACGTCGTTCGGTTTTATATTTAATCGTCGTCCTAACCATTCTTTATAAAAATGTATATAGGTATTCTGCAGGTGCAGGTTTATTATCTTCATGTTTGGCTCATCCTGAATACTAAATAATTGACATGGTATGAGCGCAACAGCCTACACTGCAAAACAAATTCAAGCATTAAAGCAGTCTTAGTAACACAACGCAAAAAAAAATCGTTAATCAGATTCCTCGAGAATGTTTGAGCCACGTAAGAAAGTATGACAGTTATATAAACGTGTAATCCAGGTCGAATAAATACACAAGGCAGAAGCATAGGGCTCTGAACCGAGTGTGATAAATGACAATTGGTGAGTGCGGAACTCGGCAGGATCCAAACGACGACGTCACAACGTTTTATTTTTAAAATATCTATTAATCTGCATGTTTTTTGCATCGTAATTATTCGTTAAAGATAAATTCGTTAAAGAGAGACAAAAATATTCTAAATGATTTCTAGGTATGTTTATTTAGTCACTCTACCATACGAATGAACCCGTAAGTAGAAGCAAGGTCATAATCATAAAAGGCCTAAACATCCGTGAATATTTTAGCCATATCTTTAAAAATCGATTATCGATAAAGCATCCGATATTTATAATGATGCCGTCACGCATGCCTTGTCAATTATACGTGATGGTGTATATGTCAGATATCACATACTTAGGTCAAATAAGGTCTTCACAAAATATGCTATCTCCTATAACACTTATACATCACATGGTGGTGTCATGATAAACCATAAAAAAAAGGTAAGATAAGATAAGATTTCATCGCTTTTGCACCTTTCGTGGCACCTATAACGGAAAAATATTGATATTATCTGGTAAAACACTAAATAATATATTGTGTAACCTGACATATACTGACGGTGACTTGTTAGCATACTATATTACGTACATGTACATGTACATGTACATATTTATTATGTATTATGTACATGTACATGTACATATTTATTACTATATTATGTACGTAAGAAAAACAAAATGATGTGGAAAACAACTATATTACGATAGAACGAAGTAAATAACTCAACCAAAATTTCGATTAGTAAAAACATCTTTTTTGAGGTACTGTGTTAAATTAAGTAATAAAATCCCTTTCGATATTCTTCAGCTTAATTAGAGGAAATTTAAAAATAGCATAAAACGCACGCTTTGTAAACAAGTATTTCACAAAGAAGATGATGATATTTGGCTGACAAAAATGCTTGGCGACTTGTTTACAACTACATTTCACTGGTGCATTAGTTTTTCAACCGACTTCAAAAAGGAGGAGGGTTCTCAGTTTGACTGTTTTTTTTTTTTTTGTTGTTTTTTTTTATGTTTGTTACCTCAGAACTTTTGACTGCGTGAACCGATTTAGACGTTTTTATTAAAAAGCTGGTGCTTCCCTTATTTAGTATATTATATTCCTTAATTTGGTACAGTTCTGACAATGGCATCCATGAGAAAATCATATAAGTATTAAATTTTATGATAGACGTATTGAAGTCGGTTGTTGTATTGAAGGCGTAGGACGCCCACAGGAAAGGTGGAGTGGCGAGATGGCATGCAGGAGCTGGATGCAAGAAGCCGAAAATAGATCGAAGTGGCTAGCAATGGGAGAGGCTTATGTCCAGCAATGGACTGCAATAGACTGATGATGATGATGATGTTAAATCAATAACTATTTTTTGCCTATTAACTGGATTTAAAAAAAAAAGGAACAAATAATGATAAAAACTTGGTTTTAACATGATTATAATTGCGCTTAACTATCGACCTTTTATAAATGATAACTTTTTTGTACAATGTAGTACTATTTTCGTAAATGTAATAAAATAAATATATGAAGTAACTATCAACAATTTATTTGCAATGCATGATATATAAGACAGTGGAAAACATTTATTATATAGGCCATTTGTCATTAACTGGTCTGTTTGCAGCTTTTACCTTTATCTGAATATACATATATATGTACATTTAATAAATCTGAAGGGCCGCTCATATTGTACACGTATTACTCACACTTCGCTAACGTACTAACAATAACACTATTTGACGAATTTTACAAATCAAGCCAAGAAAAAAAAGAAAACACTAGAAAATACACAAATAATCACAAAAGTACAAATTACATTCCAAAGACTAATAAATGAATACTTCGTAAGTAAACATAACAACAAAACGAATAAGTCTGAAACCCTGACCATTTGATGGAAGTAATTATGGTGCTTTTGAGAGTACATTGTGGAAATATTGAAAGTATTTTTACGACATCCGGGAAAAAGACCTCCACAGGCACGTGAGCGGTCATGCTACCCTGAAAGTGATTGTGGGTAGCTGAGTTCATTCAGTTCCAGTTGAGCCTTCCATGTAATGATTGTCTGGACATGGCTTCGTTTTTTATTACCAGTCCGTTTGAAGCGAATTCAAGAGCATCTGTTGCACCAAAATTATTTAGATAAGAACGTAATGAATGAACCTATAAAAGTTTACAAAAAATAAGTAGATTATAAACATAGTTTTTTTCTTTTATTATCATAAAATATATTTTCCGGAAAGTTAAAACTTTCAACTTAAATAATAATTAAATAAAAACAAATTATTCTTTCATCAATCATATATTTTTATTGTGATTACCGTATGTTGGTCATAAAAATTTATGTCAAAATAATATTTGTATTTTTGCCACCCGATCATATGCCATATGGCTAAATGACAGTAACAGAGCTTAAAAAATGTTTCTTTTATGTGTAGGAGTTGTTAATAGACGATTTTAGCTCTTTATTGTCGTTAGCCACTGTTATAAAAAGCACTTCTTTTTTTTCTTTTTTTAATACAATAGTGCTGGTGACTAGACTGTGATAGCTTAAACACTATTATCATCCATGTTTAAAAATTATATAACATGTACTATATCTTTTTATCGATATTTTTATAAACATAGCTGGATAGTTGGAGACATGCTGTAATTATTTGGACGCAAAAAAAAACAACGGTTGAATATTTTAGTAAAGTGATTTTTTTGTTCTAAAATCGTCTAATAGTTAGTTAATAAAATGTTATGCCTTGTGGTTTTCAGTTCAATAAATTAAGGCTATACCGTCTCGGAAGTCTTAAAAGGATCGGAACATATATGCAGACAGTATATATGTATACAGTCTCTGACTTCACCTCCGGGGACATAGGTATGAGTTATATACACAATGCGGACGTGACTATGGCTTCAATTCTACAATGCCTAGACCTATTAGGCTGTATAAGAAATTTAATACACAAATCGGAAACTGCAGCTATTGGTTTTCGCCTAATTAAATGTCTTTATAAACTATTTAGATGCCAAAGTATACATTTCTATAATAAGCTTCCTAGCCAAATACAAGAACTAAGCAATAATAAAATTAAATCATTTATAAAAAAAAAATTAAGTCAAAAAGCTTTTTACACAATTAAAGATTACATTGAAGATAAAAAGGCTTGGGAATGAGCTGCTTCATTAATGTACATGAGCCTTTGTTTTTCGTTTATCCTTTTTTTTTTTATACACATTGACATTTTATATTTTACTTTTTGACATGAATACTTACTTTGTTAAGTATTATATTGTTTTTTTTTATTGTTTAAATCTTTGTACTTTTTGACATGAATATTTTGTTAAGTATAATATATTATATATTTGTTTGTTGTGCTTTCTTCATAAGCTCATCTCAGACGTTAGCGTGCATGGTTCTCATATGTTTTTTGACCAGTACATCTGTATGGGCTTTAAAACAGACTTTGACCTCTGAGTTTGTTTCGGTGTTTCTTCTCAGGGTAGTCAGCTAGGAAACACTGGCCTCATCTAGCATAAACTAACAGAAAAAAATAATATATTGACGTGTAAAAGTGTTGTTATAACCTATTTACAAAATAAAGATCATTTATCATTTATCATTTAAACTTTTAACTCGAATTCTGTTATTTTAATTAATTCGAATGGCCTTTTAAAGTTTATATGCTAATTTACGATAACATATATTTATCGCGAAACTAAAACCTCACAATTCCTAAATTAGTTAATGAGGACAAAATGTATTTGGGTTAATTTGTAAACAAATGAGATTCAGTTGAAAATTTGAATGTGGAACACAATCAAGCGTATGGTTTGATTAACACTAAATGTGTATCTATATTTAGGATCAAGTCATTTAAAGCATCTATATGTTGTCTCTTTCATTCCATAGAGTTTAAATGAGATACAGATTAATATACGTGATACAGCCACCTCCACTGACACAGTATGCGGTCCAGTTCTGCTTGAGAAATTGCTTACACTCTCAATCAATCAGTTTAAGCAATTTCATTTTTCTTTTCTCCTTTCCGACCTTTTAAAAAAACTCAATTTTTTGCATTTAATAAGGCTACATTATAATTGGCATGTGGGGTTTAAAACGGCTCTAATGACCCTTATTTATGTTCTACAACTAAAGTAATCTGAAGTAATTAACAATACTTTAAAGTATGTTACAAAGTATGTTACGCCAGAGACACATAACTATTACATGAGATCTAGCCGCTTTTTTAAAGCATACGGAAGGTGTCACTTATTTGGCCACAGAACTGTTCTACAATCTTGAAATGTAATATCTGATATGTCGCCCATCAGGCTCGCCAAGACTAACCAATTTAAAAAAAAAAAAAAAGATCACTACTTGCTAGCTTTATGCCAAGAATTTCTAAGATGTTTATTAGGTATATAATAATTATGAATATGTGTTTTGTGTGTGTATTGTGTATCTTAGTATTTATGTGTATGAGTGCAGAGTATACATGTGAGTAAGTTAGTTTATTAAACACTGCAACTACTCCTTAGATACATAAACTATCTCTCCATCCAAAGGTTGCCTGCAAGAGATCGCAAGACGCCATAAGGCCGCCAATTGAACAAATTCTGATTTAAGAATATGTAATGACAATATTGTAATGTATTTGGACAATCAAGAGTTTATCTATCTATCTATCTATCTATCTATCTATCTATCTATCTATCTATCTATCTATCTATCTATGCTGATACAAAACTGAAATTATGAACTATAAATTAGTATCTAAAACTCTTTTATAAGAACAAGCCTGTACAAGAAATACAATTACAGTGTAATTGAACTTCTATATTCGAATAATTTTCAAGTTTTACAACTAGAAAGTTGCCAGACGGACATTGAGAGGCCTTACTAAGATTCTCTAGTTAATAGATGTGGAAGCAAAAATCATGAGAACGAGTGATACAATTACATTTTTAAAGTTTTAAATAAGTAAAACTTTAATTTTTTTTATTTAATAGTGTGAACTATTCGATTAATAGTAAATTTGTAGAATCTGGCTAGAATATGTGTGAATTAGATAGGTAAAAAGAATAAAACTCTCTCAATATTTTACATAATAGTAACTGAAAACAACGAAGGTTCGCACATATTATGTATAAATAATTGAATTTCAATTAATTTATGGCTGTATTGTTCTAGGTGTAGAATACTAAATAAGGTCACCAGATCTCTTTCGGTTGGTGTCATAAAATGGGATTGGAATGTAAGGTTCCAGACAGGGACCACCAGGGACTCCAGAAATGACATACTGATTATAAATTGTAAATAGGTACAAAAGTATGAAAAGGTTCCTTGATTATTCTTTAATTTTCTTGCATTGAAGTAATTAAAATATTATTTTCTACTTTTTAGTTTTAGTTTGTCCGTATAGATATAGCCTTGAAGTCGGTTTTTGTTTTTTTTTTTATATAAAAATATATTATTTTAAGTTTTAGTAGGATGTTGATGTGATGATGGGCCCCAATATGGGCGGAGACTCTGGCGGCCCGCAATGTTGCATTACTGCGGCGACCGCAGCGGGCGATGGCCGTTAGAGTCATAAGAGGATACCGCACGATATCCTTCGAAGCAGCGAGTCTCTTAGCCGGTTCTGCCCCCTGGGACCTGGATGCCAAAGTCCTTGCGGCATTATACCTGTGGCGCAAGGAAGCGTTGGAGCGAACGTCTGCGTGCCACCACTGCGAAGGCTGTCACGAGGATACTGCACTCCACACCCTAGCGGAGTGCTCAGCGTGGGCGCAACAGCGACACGACCTCGTGATGGCTATTGGTGTGGGAAGCCTCTCGCTAGAGGCCATGGTTCTGTCCATGGTCCAAAGTGAGAGTGCATGGGATGCTGCCGCCTCGTTTTGCGAGGAGGTGATGTTGGCCAAAGAGGCGGCGGAACGGGAAAGGGAGAGGACAAGTACTCTCCCATCCCGCAGAAGACGCACCAGACGTCGAAGAGCAAATACTGATCTCCGACCTCCATAAGCGCTGGCCTGGGGGTATCGGGCTGGGCTGACCGTTACCCCAGCAGAAGCAGGCCTGAGACAGTGGCGTGACGTACGTGTTCCACGCGCGCCTATTTGATGTGGGGGGCGTAAGGCCCCCATATTCCAAAGTGTGGTCGCCTGCTAGCTTGCAGGTGGCCAAGGTCTGCTGGGGTTCCCGGATGTTTCCTTCGAGGGTATCCCGGGTCCCTAGCAATAGACGCTCTCATGACGGAACATCGTGTGGTTTTAGTCGGTTCGAGTACGACATACCACCTCACCGTCAGCTCTGGTGAGGTGATGACCCGTGGGGGTTTCCACACGAAAAAAGAAAAAAGATGTAATTGTATTTTTAATACTTATTAATCCTTATATATAATATGGATTGGCCGACTAAATACGCTGCTCAAATGAGACAGCACTGTTTGAAAAAAAGTAGTGACGAGAGGGAATATCGTTTAGAAAAACAGGGAAAGGAATGCGAAAAACATTATAAATGAGAGTGATGAGCATCGGGCCTAATAACTTACTCAGATGAGCTCAGCATCTGCAACAGCACACGAACTTAGCAAGGCTTGATGAAAGACCAGAAAATCATGCTCAAGGACTCAGTTTGATTCACGAATAGCAATGCTCTCAACGTTGCGTCACATCTCGCGAGGCGGTAATTTATACCATGCCTATGAAACCCACCAGACAATGGTATTAAGGCTTAAGGCTTAATATTAATATAAACATGGCCTTCTCCTTGAAGAGATCTAATTGGAGAAAGGTGAGTTACTGAATCTGTTCTTATAAAACTTGATGACACGACTGTTGGCCTGAGAATAAAAGATAATGACGGTTGTATAGCAATCTCGCCTGTTTAAATAACATTCCAAGCGAAAAGAGTATGATAAAGCATTAATCAATTTAGAAAAGAACAATTTTGCAAAAGGACATATTTTTGTAGCTCTCAGTCATGTCCAAACCATAGAATGGGTGAAAATAGGATTTAAATCGACCCCATGCTGTAACAGAAATAATACGGTTGAGTAATTCTTCTAATAATTAAGTAGTTCTTCTTTATTTAAGAATAGTTATTAATGTATAAAAATGATCATGACGGATCGTTACAAATACATACAATCTTCTTTGTTCTTGGGTAATGCTTCTCTGATGACAGTTAAAAAAGAGATTGAAAATCCTCATCAAAACTTTTTCTGGAGAGAACCACAAACCAATCCGTGTAATATTTTCTTGTCTGGTTTGTTAATTCTAGTCTGATCCACTATCCCTTTGTCATTCCGGTCTGATCCCCCTATCTTGTTACAGACAGTTGACAGGTTAGTATAGTCAATAGAAAAACATCAAGTACTGATATTCCTTGAAACCTAAACTAACAATGTTTGGTAAATGGTTTAGTTTTCTTAAACAAAGGTAAACAAAATTGTTACAAAACCCAAAAGACCAAAGACGATAATGATAATGATGCCTAATTAGAAATAAACATTATTCCTAACATAGAGAATTTAGTTTCACCTGTATATGAATATATTTAAAGGCACATGTCCTAAACAAAACGAAAGCACAGTGACAACCTACTATATACATATATATTTATATATAGCTTGGAATCTTCAAATATCTTTTGTTATTCAAGGACAATAACTAGAACTAGAAAGACTATAAAGGAAAGAAAGCAAGTAAAATATTTGTAAGATATTTAAGATAAGAACATTTAATAATTTGTATATAAAATTACAACTTAAACTTACAATATACAACTAAGTATACATGCTCAAAATAAAGCAGGTTTTGACTTTGATTCATATACAATACTTCATGGTTAAGCCTCTTACTCAGCAACTTTAGTTATCAAAAGGTGCTCATAATGTCGAGTTTGTCGCATAAATTATATAGAGAGGTATGTTATGTTAATGCTTTGAAATTTGATGAATAATCATTATATGTTAGAGCATTTAGGCGAGATATTTTGCGCCTGTGGTTCCTTAAGACACCGAATTTGTTGATTGTAATCAGCTTTTGTTTTCAGTTTTGGAAGAGGCTTAAATGTCTTTGGGAATTTGGTTAGGAATAAATAATTGATTTGTTCCACCTTCTTAAAAGGTAAGGTCAGACCCCTTTACTCTTAACATCAATGAAGTCAAAACTCAATCGAATTTTATTCGAATGACTGACAATTATTATTCAAAGGATAGTGAAATCAAAATAATTTGTACCATTTGTTATCTTCACCATATAATTACAAATTATCAATTATAATATTCAGTGACCGTCCAAGAACCCAATCATGTCGTATTAGGGTTTCAGAATGAAAAAGACTATGTATTAATTGTTTTGGTAAGGTGTTAGCAATATTGTATTTTCAAGTTTAAAGTATCAGCAGCAGCAGCAGCTGCTCAAAATATCACACTTCAGTTGTCTCAAATCGTATTTTCATTAATTCAAAAATGTTAGTCCACAAAATTCTATACTTTTCTATTATTATTTTTAAATGTTTAACCCCATCAGGGGCTTAGAAAAGTTATGTGCCTATAAGCGTATATGATGACTGTAATTTGACCCATTCTAAGGAAACAAACTTCAACGCTGATAAGTTAGATTTTCAATTAATCGCTTTTGTGACTTTAAATTGGAATTAGGGTCAAAGTGAAAGTCAAGTCTGTTTTAGTTAAACAAGCGTACGTATGTAAATGTACTAACTCACACAGGGAAGTAGCTTTACACAAATCTTATATTCTGTCATTTAATTACATTAAATGTATATGTATATATAGACATATTTTACGAGTACTAAGTGCACCTGCATCTAGACGAAAATTATTGTATATATTAATGTATTATAACATTCTGATAAATCTCGCATTATTGCTTACTGATAACGTTCCCAGTAGGGTGGTATTGCTACATTGAAAAGAAAAAGAATATTATCATGTAATTTTATAATAAAGTTATAAGCGTTCGCCTTCTAAACCGATCCTATTGCATGCACGTTTTGTCAAGAGAATATTGCTTATTACAAAAAAATATGGGAATGTTTCGTCTCTGGCAGGGAACAATTATTGTTAGACTGGTTTGGTTGTTACCATCGTTTAGTGAATATTTCCAGTTTGAGTCTTCCAATTCTTTATTTTATTTGCTCTCGTTTGCTTTACTTATCTACATACGTCAAACAGTGGGCGTCCGAGACGCCTCTGCCTTCCAAGGAGACCAAAGGCGTCACTTTTGTCAACCATATACTCACGTGATAGGAGACATGCCTATTGTTGTCAACAGGTACTTTATGACTATATATAATGTCTAATAGATTACAGTCCAATCACTCACGTTTGTCTAATCTATGTCTTTACTGTCAAATAGATTACAATCGATCAGAAGTGATGGGGTTGCCCCATTTTAGTCCACCGAGAACTTATAAACTTAACTTTAGGCTTATTAAATGAATATTTGAAATAAAATAGATTTAAATGTATAAAGAGTCTTTAAGTATTTTGTATGTACCAAAATGAAAAAAAAAAACTCTTAGGTTGTACTGTTTGTATCTGGCTGGTTTAAATATCTTATTTTTTTGTATGTGTCTACCAAAATGACTCTATTATATCTGGCTGAATGCCTATTATGAAAAGACTTACTCTATTAATGTAGCACATTAAGAAAAGGAATAATAAAAAGTAGAAAACCCTTATTAGATACATTCTGAAGTTTTATTATAAAAAAGGCAAAATCAAGTGCGACGTTTATGTGTCAGTAATAGTAATAAAAAGTTGGTTTAAGCCTTTTGAGTCCGGGAACGTGGTAGTCCGGTGTCAAAGCTGCAGCTCATTCCGGTTCCCCTAAGCTCCTACCGATAAATTCTAAGAAATTTCTGAAAAAGTATAGCAAGATCAGCACATCGGTAGTTACAACATAGCAGAAGAACTGAGGATTGAACACGAAACAGTTTTTTTTATTTTTTATTTTAAGTTTAATGTTAGGTCAACATCAAGATTACTAAAGCAACGGAGTTTTGTCACTACATACTACGGCACAAAGTTATCGAACAAAGTGGCACATGTGTATATATTATAATCAAACGTAATTAAACTTTGAAAAATTCTTGTACTTCTATATAAAATACGAAGAAACTTTTTCCCTGACCTTATACGAGTATATTTATACGTATCCCTATATAACAAAACTTTATATGAAAAATATTAAATAAACCCATATTGAACAAGCATAATATAAAGTTATGATTAGTTGGAGTTGGGATTGCGATGAGCACAGACTCGTTTTGTATTTCGAAAGAGTGGTTTTTTATTTGCGTAAATATAAGTCTGTCTGTTAAAATTATGTCAAAAGTACATACATACATACATAAGGTCACGCCTGTATCCCCTAAGGGATAGACAGAGGTATAAAAACATCATTTGGCAATTTGCCAATAAGAATTTGGTCACTCTGGCACTTTATATAAATAGGACAAAATGTGGATGATACCCACATTTTGTCCTATTTATTAAATAATAAATTCAAAATACATTTCACGAGTTTAGTAAAACAATTGTATTGTCCGATTTTTATCTGATGATGAATTCAGGAGAAAGACAGTATAACTCTTCAGTGGTTAGTAGTAAACCCCTCGAGTTGTAGATAATTTAGTTTCTTTTAAAGATTCAAATACTCTCTTCTATCTCTCTCTATTTTCAAAAAAATCTTTAATTTTCCTAAAAACTATACCCTGAAACCTTTGAGAGTAGAGTAAATAAGTTTCTCATGAATAGGAGTGCATCACCTTTGTATTCATCGTCACTGTCAATTACGTGAGTCGGAAGACAAACGCCTATTCCCGCCTATAATCAGTAAAAAAAAAAAAAACACTTGGCCACGGCGTGGAGTGGCGAAACGTGTTTATAGTTTTTTTTACACTTTTATTCAAAGCGCAAAATACCGCAACTTGGAAAAAATTATGATATTGATACAAACTTTAAATCTTAAAGAAAAGAGTTGTTGTGAATCTTGAGTTGCGGGTGTCCATGGTCGGCAGTAGTCTCTAACCATCAGGTGACTCGTCTGCTCGTTTGCCACTTATCCCATAAAAGAGTAGTAGGATTTTATTCTATGGAAGTTTTTTTATACATATATACACATAAATAAAACTGAACTGATTCTTTTTGTAATGTTATAATAACATCATCATTTGATTTACTGCATAGTTATATGATTTCTCAATGCCTATTTTGGATGCGCAGGACTATTTTTCGAATTTAGGTATGTCTGTCTGAATGTATGTAGATATGATGTTTTTTTGTACAGAACCTAAACTGCTTAATAAATTGCGACATAGAGTGAAATGATCACAATGTAATTTTATATATTTTTTTTTGTCTTTCTTTTTGTAACAGTTGTGAATCAGTGCCTTCACTGAATAAGTAAGGTTAGTAAAGGCTTTTCTTACCCGGAGCCAAAGTACTTGCATGACTTGAAGGCAGACGTTTTTATCGGTGGGAGTCTCTTATCATCCCCCCCCCCCTCCCCAACCTAAAAAAACTACTTGAAAATTAACAAATGTTGTAGTTACATTATAAAAAACAAAAATATTCTATAAAAACCAAAAAAAAAGAAACATGAAAACAAACAGAATTTACAACAGTATAGTCAGAGATATTTAAGGGGGAAAATATTGCTTTCAATTTAACAGTGTATTGCTTCATGCTTTGTTTATTGAAGGCTCTATGGTACTATTAATTTGGGTTGACTCTTGCAAAGTAAAGCAAAGCAGAGATAAAAGTAGATATATATTTTTTTATTCTAACGCATCCACGGCCATGGCCTCACAGAAACATGTTTGTGAATTATTAGTGAGGCTTCCTGAGGCCCAACTCCTGAATCCTCTTCCTTCGTCCCCTTTTCCTCTTTTCTATCTTCTTATCCCCCTCCCTCTTCTTTCCCCTCCCCGCACCTCCCATCACTCATCACAATCAAAGGTGGGAGCCCACTTAAGACTCCTCAGTTTTAGGTGTCGCTGGAGGGAAATCATGGTTTGATAAATATGGGCGTTAAATACGCCTCTGACTACCCAATCCCCCGATTGGGTATATATGATTGTTATTTTCAGATGATTCCCAGATATTAAATCATAAGTGTTTATTTCATTCAGTAAACAAAAGCAATTAAACTCTCCAAAAAGCTGAGTAATGGTATAAATATTCATCCATTTATCCCTTTTTTTCTCAATCCGATCCGAGATCGATTCCGAGCACCGGCAAAATAAGCAATTAGAAGTAAAAAGGAAAATTGATTGAGAATTTTCAATTAAATAAGGAAGGAGGCCCAACGGAGTACATATTTTTTTTAATATGTGGGAATATGACAAGAGAATCCCAGAAGTCCAATTAGAACAAGTGCTTTTTAGTTTCGCTCAATTACTCTGTATTTTACGATACATACAGTCTCTAAGAATTAACTATAGAATATTCGAGGGTTCTTGACTTTTTAACTACCTTATTATACGAGTATAAGCAACATCAATTATTCTTTAAAAAATTATGGAGGTAATATTTTGTATTATTCCAGCACTGTATATTTGTACTCCATTATATGTTTTCCTACTTAAGACGTACATATCATCATAATCGTTATTATTTATTGATACAGTGCATACATACAAATATATTATCACTATAACATTATTTTATTAAAAACTAAAGCAGTTCGGTCCTTGTTCTCTGGTACCCATATATATTTATGTATGTTCGCTTAAGTACATTCTAGCACTGGGTATATATGTATATGTATATATGTATATACCCAGTGATAGATAGATAGAAAATATTATATATATAAAATATAATATATATATATATATATATTATATATATAAAATATTATATATATATATATATATATTATACTTTATATATATAATTATATTATATATAATGTTCTTTATATAAATATATATTTTGTATAAAGAACGTTATACAAAATATTATTCAAAATTAAGTTCAAAATTTCAACTTCGTGTTGATTAATCGCGTTGGTCAAGTAGTTATCAGAATGGTAACATTTCAACTTAATTTTGAATAATATTTTGTATAACGTTCTTTTAAACAGTGTGTGGAGTGTATACGCCGATAGCCGCTAACGAGTTGCAAACAACAAACAAACTAGCTTGTACCCTCAGCGTTGTTACTGAACATATTACAGCGCAAGCCACCTTACACAATGCCTTAGACTTTGCAGCTATTGGATATAAAGCTGCTCATTTTGGATATACACAGTTACGGAAAATTTTAGGGAACAATCTGTAAATGGAAAAGCCTCACTTTTTTTTATAATACTGGCATATCTTAAAAATCTTGTTCATCACCGTCATCATCAGATACTCAGCCCCTGTAGCCCCGAAGGGGTAGGCAGTTAACCACAATTTAGTTCTGGCCGTCAATCACGTAAGTGGGAACTATTATAATTGGGGCCAGGCCTACGGCCCTCTTTTAGCCTCTTAGTTTTGGCCATAATTACTGTTACAATACAAAAAAAAAACATGATATTACATTTGAATTTAGAATCCGTCATGCTCATATGAATATTCATTGCGTTCTCATTTTCGCACCAATCAGTGCTAATTTTTTTTGTAATATTAAAGTAGAGGGAGTGATAAAGAAAAAAAATATTTATTGATGTGTGATTTTTGTAAAGTATTTGTTACTGACAGGTACAATAAAACCTCCTCTGTTGTTTCACAAAAAGAGCTATATTTTTGTAAACAAGGTGTCAAAACATTGGCTCGAGTGTATCAAGATACGATCCTTGAGAAGATAGTTAGGCCTCTCAAGAACAGAATGTAACATAACCAAGAATTTTCCTTTCAGCAAGACTCAGCACCGAGTCGAGTAATTACCGTTTCTGACTTCATCATAGTTAAAGACTGGCCGTCATATAGATCCGATTTTAAACGGCTGTATCATGATTAATACTCAGTTTTATGGCATTCTCTAAATGCCACAATAATTTCGAGTACCTAAAAGAATCCATTATATTTGGAGAGAGTGCACGTTAACATTGATAACTGACCTCAATGTTAAAATCGCTAATATTAAAGTCAATCGAGATCATTTTGAATGAGCTTTATGTAACACACATTATAGTTATAAATGTTTAATTCAATAGAAAAAAAAAAATATTTTTATTGTAACAATAGTAGGTATACATACATATATACTGGACGGTCTAATAGATTAAATACTTATATTAGAAAGAAAGGAAAGAGATATTGTTCATACGAATATATTGAGGACTCTATGATAGTTCAAATACATCAGGGTCAGGAAATCTGAACCCTCTTACTAATAGATTTTCTTTTAATTATTTTTAAGCAGAATCTTATATGGACTAAATTCAGAAAATTTAAATATATGGCAATTATAATTAATTATGACGTCCTACTCACATAACATCATGTCCCTCACCACCAATTTGCGCCAGATAAGCGACTCTCCAATTAAACGTCTAGCGAGAACATCACGTGGAATTAATTAAATCTGGCACTCATCCAAATCTACATTTTATCCATAGATGGTACCTGCATTCGTTTTCAACATTATTCACCGTTGTATGTTTATTAATACGAATTCGAGTTTAAACATCCAGTAAGTAGGTATATGCACATCTTAAAAAAAAATTATATACTTGACATTTGAAATTAAAGATGAGTATAGCAATTTTACTGACCTGTAGATATAGCGGTTAGTGATTCTAAGTGCTACGCTAGAGGTCGTAGACTAAATTCAAATCCAGGAAATATAATTTTCTGATTATTCCAATCATTGATCTATGTCTAGTTGTAATTTATCTATAATATGTATGTATGAATTTATCAGTAGTAGTCTGAACTGTTTTTTCTCGACATTTTATCAAAAACCATATACATATATCGATGTAAGGGCAGACAATTACTGTTTTAATTAACGAATAAATAATCTGCATGGCAACCGCCTTGGATATGCTCGTGACAGTAAAAAGGTCGTGTATGTAGTTAGGCCTACAGAACAGTTTTATAGGCAATAAGTAGAAATCGTTTAGAAACTAATAATTGTTGTAGCAAAGAATTGTCAAACACATTCTATAGGTTGTGTTTGTTACGTATTCTTTTTTTTCGTGGGGAAACTCCCACGGGTCATCGCCCACCGGAGCTGACGGTGGGGTGGTATGTCGGACTCGATCCGACTAAAACCACACGGGTCCGGGTTCCGTCACAACTGGGTCTATTACAAGGGACCTGGGAATACCCTAGGAGGGATGCTACGTATGCTTAGTCTGGCCATAAATACTTTCACAATATAAAAAAAAAATACATTTTAATTTGGAATCTGTCATTCTTATATGAATATTTATTGCGTGTTCTTATTTTCACGCCAATCAGTGTTAAATATTGTTGTGATATTAAGATGGAGAGGGGTGATGAGAAGAACTGAATTGCTGTCATAGCAATTACGCAATATAAGCATGGAGCCTAATTTAATTTTTGAAACTGTCCATCCTCTTGAAATTAGTTGAATATGTGTGTACCGAGCTATTGATAGGCACATTGAAACCTCCTCTGTTTGTGATAAGAAAGATCTGATCATCCACATAGTATTCGTATGAAGAAGGTAGACGAAGGGTCATTATTTAACTGATAATTTAAAAATGCTTTTCATTTTTTTACGACATTAACAGGCATCAAATTTGTGGTTTTAAAAACAAATCAACTTCTTAAGCAGTAAGCAAAGAGAGGTCACAGAAAAATAGTATTTTATGACTAGCACAAATTGCTATTGAACAATATTTTACACAAGTAGAATGACCGATTTTATGCTCAAAGCTTATTATTATTCGACTTCGGTGATGGTTTGGTGGGGTGTTAGCTATCAAGGAGATATTTTGTAAAAAAAGTATCAAAACTACAGCATAAGTGTATCAAGATACGATTTATAAAAAATATTTTGCCGTCTCTCTCCCCCTCATAACCTTTATAACACAGAGCATGCACTTTCCAACTATAACTGGCTAAAGAACAGTCCTATAAACTTTGAAGCCAACGGCGATCGTTTTCAATAAGCTTTATATATGTATTATTAAAAAAAAAAGAGATTTTTCTTGTATATTTATGGCAAGACACTAGACTATATACGATATAGTAATGTTCATTTCATCGTTTTAAATCAAACATAACATTCCATATCACAACCGAGTTCACAATAGCGTACAAAAGCGGTTTGTAATAAAAACTTAAAATGTACATCTAGTAGCGACTATACAAGTAAAGCCTGTTCCAAAAAGCAATGCCTAGTGACATGGGCTAGTTTTTCACTTGAATAGGTCAGTTTTATCTCTCGCAAGCAGAGTCCATTCATATATGGGCGGTGGCTCATCAACGCCATTTTTGGCAGTAAACCGTAACAGCTATGGATGTCGATATAATTTAACCGTTTTGGTTAATTGTTGGGAATATAAAAAAATAATAATAAAAGTACTATAATACCTTGTGATTCTCTTGTAGAGTTGAATAGAGTCACTGAATTTCTTTCCGTTGATGTCATAAAAGGTGACTAAATGATGTGACTATTTTCTATCAGACACAATATGTATATACAGTGCGTAGCAGACGGGAATACCCTTATCCCTATTTCGTTAGTCGGTATAAATTGTGATTGTCAAAATGTACACGTTGTTCGGTTATTTTAACTTGTATTTTGTTAATAACTTTAGATTATGATATATTGTCTGATTGATTTAGATTTAAAGATAATACGCACCGGACCTAAACGTATGTTAGTCTGTGTCACAAACAGAAGGATAAAACATTTTTTTCTAAGTATTATTTAGTCACTTTATAGGCAAAGGCAAGATTTATAATATTTTTGCACAACTACCCAGACTAACTGTAATGTTTTTAAGATTCATGTACAGATATTTATTTATAGGTATGTAATTTATCTATCTATGATACTTATTCCGCTGTAAGTTCTTTATACCATATAGAATATAAAATAAAGAAAACATGTAGTAAATAATTAGGTACCTAACAATCGGCGGTCTCATACAGCTCAACGATCTTTTCCAATCCTGGTACGGATATTGTTACAAATGATTGGTAGCCGGTGGTGTAAGGTTTACCATAAACATATTAAGGAACTTATAAATAAGTTGTTGAGGAACTCAAAACGTTCCTTTAAATAAGTGGGAGTGTGTGTAAAAGACAAAGATTATGAACATTCCGGCGAAGGCGTATAGAGAGCCTGTTAAGCTTAGCACTGTAAACGTGTATCATTATACAAAGATGCTTAATCCAAGAAAAGATTCAAAGTGCGAGATTGTACAAAATGCAATGCTTAACAGGCGTACAAACGTTGTGTGCTAAAACCTTCTGGTGAGTTTTTTTGCAATATACTGATTCTCAAGTGTTCGAAGAGGACACATATATTGGCCAGGGCCATTGGGAGGCCATAATTTTCCGCACACTTCAACAATGAGCTTTGATATTTTTAAATTGACATTATCAAAAATCATCAAATAGAGAGAAAAATTCTAAATTAATTGTGGATTTTTAATTATCAAGTACCTATATTATATCTGTTTAAACTCACTACGTAATTCATCGATATTAGAATTTCCTAAAAGAAAACTTTTCCTTCTCGAAGCGTTGGACTCAAGGTCATAAGATAGGTCATAATTATTTTGAACTATTTCTAAAATATCTTCTCGTTTAGCGATCAACATAGTGACAAATAATAAGTCAAAAGTTGTCGGTGAACAACGTTCTCACTCTGCTTCAAAAGATGTTGACAATGTATCGTACCTCACAGAAAACCCCGAAATGAGTGAAGTTTCCGGATGCCCAAATCCCCCTCTTCTACTTCCTCTCCGATCATCCCCCTCTACTCTTTCCCGTCTCCTCATCCCCCCTCCATCCATCCTCTTATTTTCTCTACCTGCATCCCTATATACCTCAACACCCTCAAAAGCGGGCAACGCACGTACGACTCTGAAGGAGTCTATCGACCGATCGATATGTCACTTACCATCAGGTGTTAAAAAAAAGAATTGGAGTAAAAGATGGTAGGAAGAATGTAAGTTGTATGGAAGCCATCTCAGATTGTGATAAGATCACCATTTATATTCACTTATTATTATCTTAATATTTTTTGAATACTTTTCGTGTACAGTGAAATAGATAGTTTTCTATCTATCTATCCTGACGGCTCAGGCAGAGGTCGTTAATTTTATGTTTTTGTTCTGTCTCTGGTTGAAATGAATCTGTGAGGTGTATGTACAATATTTATATATACATGTATATATTACTGTATTTATCAGCAGTCTGAGTAAAATAGTACAAGTTATATATTTTCGCGTTTTGCGGCCCTGTGTTAATAAGAATTGTTGAGACCCTGGTCAAAATAAGCAATCTGAATGTTAACAATCAGTCATGTTAGATTATCTCCAGGTGTTTTAAAAACTATCATCAAAACTTAGTCCTTCGCAATAAGGTACGATTCAAGAGAAACATATTATTGTTGGCTAATGTTTTTCTACTGTATGTACATAAGTGGGGCGATTCTTTGTGAAGCTCTACATAGAACGTAAACGGCTTAATGAATTTTAACGTATCAAACATCATTTGCACAGCTGGAGTTACGTTTAGATTTAAAGATTACGTTCAGCAAAAAGTTATTAAGTTATCTATTTAGGCATACAATTAATATAACATGAATTCACCTAACTTTTATCACGCCAATTCAGTCATTGCATTCATTCGGAGCAAAATAAAGTTACCATTTCATTGTTGACTTTGATTTGTTGCCGAATAAATCAAATGGTTTTATTAATGGTGATTTTGAAATAACGAAGTTTTTTGTTAGTATAGAACCTTAATAACTGCGGATATTTATTTTGATGGGCTATCAATGACTAAATGATGCTGCTATTTGTGCGAGTTATTTTAAAGGCAATAATCATCTGAAAACACCAAGTAAAGTAAAAAGTACTGGAGGCAACGTTGATTTTAAGTAGTACTTTTTGTCGCTATATTTTATGTGTTGTCGATAGTCCTAAGATAGAAATGGAAATAAGCGTCAGCTGTCAGAGCCTTAGTGGACCTAGCTGTGAAGCAATATTAGTTATGTAAACCCTCGGCTGATGGTCTTCATCTTGTCTTATTTCAATTTGTCACTTCAAACTTGACCATAGCAAAATATTTAATGGTCACTGAGATATTAAGCTGTGTGGTTTTCGATGGAGTAGGATAGGTAAACGCCTTGTAAAGGCGACTAATAGATCCGACGGTTATTTAGTAGACAGCATATACATATAGAGTGCCTGGATGATGGTCATAGTTCTGCCCACCCATTACGGAAGGGGGTCTAAATTATGGCTGGCAAAACGTGAGCGTTTAAGATGATTCTGCCTGCCCCTTCGGGTATATATGAGTGTATGTATTGATGAATGAGATATTAAGCTTGTAGCTCTACATATAAGTACATTATTAAATTTCTTAGTAACAATATAATTACAAGACATACAGAAACTAATTTTCTCTCACTAAACTGTATCTCTTAATACTGGCTTGAGTTAATTCTGCGTTGCCTGATAATCTTATGTAACATTGCACCATAAATGTTAATTTTGTGATGACAATAATATCGGAAATGATCGGGAGCGATATTCATAACATTGGAGTGGATGGTGGATAACGTTTGAACTTAAATATCAAATTTTGAATTTCTGAAATTTAACAAATAAGCTTAGCTAGTTTATATATTTAACTTCTCTGAATATATCTCGATAAAATCTGTCCTGCTCATAGTCTAGGGCGAGAGTGCATGGACTTGCTCCACTTCATTTAGCGAAGAAAGAATATTGGTTAAAGAAGTGGCGGAAAGGGTACGGGAGAAAACGAATACTCTTCATGATTGCCTGTCAAGATGGCCAAGGTTTCCAAAGGATTTCTTCTCAGAATATTTCCGGGACCCTTGTAATAGACAAATTTGTGACGGAACACCGTGTAGTTTTATTCGGTTCGATTCCGACATACCGGATGAAACGTCAATATTATGTCCCGGAGTGTGCCTCCTAGCAAAGGCCTCCTCTAAAAATTTCTATTGTTTTCTGTCCTTTTCTATTCTTCACCCATTGCAACCTACTCTTGAAATGATTTACACCTCTATTTCATTTCCTGCTTCTGGGGTACCATTCCATCCTGATTGCATGAGGAACTTTTAAAAAACACAAGCAATAAACACAAAGAATACCGAGACTCGGGTCAACTATTATTGAATATTATATTTTTTTCCTTGTGGGGATTGAACTTGTAGTGTCAACCTTAGTTAACTTTGTATTTATTACAATTATTATTTAACTTGCATCTGTAGATAACGCATACCATATAGCAATATTACGCATATGGCAATATTATATAAACTTACATATTAACTTTAATAAGGAGTCTCTAACATGTCATCATTGTATAATGTATTTATATTGTGTGATAACCTCCCCATTGATTTTATTTGTTGAATCTATGCACTGCTGAGTGGTTGGTAACTTTAATTTCGTTGTCCATAGTATCAATGCTTGTCAAGTGCCCCTCGACACACGAAGCATTCGTAAGCGACATCTGTTAAAAAAAAAACAAAAATAAAAAGATAGTATTCTATTAACGTCAACAAACATGAAAAATGTCCTTATACATGTAATTATGTCTTATTTGTTTCAATATAACATATTATAATTCTAAAATAGGACGAAGAGGCAGCAATCTCTAAGGACACTCTTTTAACATATTTTATACAAGTGTCTGGTAGAACTGTTAATAAATTCAAATGAAATGTGATATGTTTCAAATTTAATATTTGTGTAAATGCTTATTATATTGCTAACACAATGCAGGAAATTTAGCTAAAAGCACAAACAATAGTTGTAGAGCCATGCTTAGTCACGAATGGGCCGGCTCGACCGGTGCGATACCACGGTCTTACAGAAAATCGGTTGTGAAGTAACTCTTGCGTTGCATTTCCCCGAAATGAGTGAGGTTTCCGGTGGTCCAACTCCTCTTTCTCTCCCCTCATCCTCCTCTCTTCTTACCCCTCTCCATATTCCCCTTAACCTTATCACCCTTCAAGGCGGGCAGCGCACTTACGGCTCTTGAGTTGCAGGTTTCTATGGACGGTGGTTGTCACTAACTATCAGGTGATCCATTTGTGCGTCTGTCTCCCTATAGTATAAAAGTAAAACAAAGTTATTAATATAATTTTTATCCTGCCTTCCTTCCGCATAATATCGACCCCTGATATAACTTTTGCTACAGTTAATGAGCTCTAAGGGTCAGGCCCAAGTTATACCTGATCTGAGCAATAATAGACCTTATATATGTCACTTAATTTGAGCTAGTGAAGAGGGTGTATTATTGGACAATGTGATAAATATTAAAGCTTCCTCAGTTAATTACTCTTTTGTCATAGTTTAGTGTGATCGAAAGTCAAAACAAATGTATGAAAGTCAAAATATTTTGATTTTTATTCTGGCTGTTTCAGAAAGTGGCTATCATATTTAAGGGTAGACCCCGTAAATAGAGAAAAGTGAATAAATATTATGATTATGAATATGATATATTTTGAAATAGAAATAGTAGATAGGTACAGAAATATGTGCACTGATAAGGAGATAATCCAACAAAAATTACCGTTCAGCCATATGAATAGATAATTTGTACAGAACATGAGCTTCAAACTAGTAAAAAAATATACTATAATATAATATATGTCTTTGGGGACTGCCGATAGAAGTGAAAGTTGATTAATTTGTGAATTGTATCGTCTAGCTATTAGATTATACACAGTAAACATATAGCTCTCGAGAATCGTGCGGTGACGATGACGCGAGTTTCACGCTCTTTGTTCATCCAAACAGTAAAAATATATACACAGGGTACATATAGCTACTGAAAAGCGTTCGGTGACGATGACTCGAGTTATATGATTTATGCTCATCCAAAATGTGCTCAACGCGCATGAAGAAGTTTTCACTACAACAAAACTTGTGCGCGGGAACACTATTCCACGCACTGCCATATTTGCGTGAGCACCGGGGCGCCATGAAGCCGGCTCGGATACCAACCATTTTAAGGCACTCAATCGGAAAAATTTAAGACTCGTCATCGGTTGCGATATCGATACGATTAGACGTTTAGATTTCTTTTTAAGAATGTCTGATTGTTATACTGGTTGTAAGAATAATGAAAGAAAAACTCAGATATATTTTTTGTATATCCAATCGAACTTGTCACATAATGAACCTTTACCTATACTTAAACATTCTTAATGCTTATTACAAAAGTATTAATTAAGTTTATATCTAGGTAGGTAATATACAAAGTACATTGGTAACTAAGTAGGCTTTAAGTTCTTCTTTAAGAATAAATATTTATTATTTTTAAGGTTTACTGCCTATATTGGCGCATTATTGTTCATCTCCTACCCATAATACCTACCTATTTGTTTAATATCTTTGTTTAGTACGTTTTTAGGTACCAAAGCGAAGTTTCATCATGTCCGGCCGTTTATAAGTCACTGTAATTTTACTGATTAAATAATAGGTACCTACTACCTACCAAGTTAACCTTTTGACAACTACGTCAAAAAAGCAAAAGGGTGCTTCCTGCGGCAAGATACGATTTTATTCTGTAATACTACTACAAAACGGCAGTGATGGCGAAGTAACATCGATAAAGCATACGGACACACATGCGCATTATAATAGAATTTTAATTTCTCCCACTCTGTCCTATAAAATATAATTTACAGTGCTTAATTTTTTTATTATTTAAAACTAAAATAATATCAATAATAGGTACAATCAAGCCAATCCTATACATTGCACTATCGTCCATAACGTCATAATCTTTTGTCAATATCATGATGACAGTGGCGTGTCTAGCACGGACTTTTTAAAATTGCTGGCCTCTGCTCTAGAGGTGTGAAACATCAACTTATTAGTAATATCGAAATGATAATAGGTATTTTTAATTATAGTCCGGTATTATAAATACAGTATCTTTAAATGCACTGTAATGTATTAAATTATATTAAGTTTCTTTGAGAACTTCTATATTATAGTTAGTTTCTCCGATAGAAATAAAATTGATAGTTGAAGTAGTGGGAGAAAAAATGAATGACCATAATGCTTATACAGTGATAATAATGTCTGCATGTTATAATTTCCTTAGCAGCTATCCCTATTTCCTACCTTTTCTATAAAATTATATTAAACTTACGGTAAAATATTCATCTAGGACTTCCTTGTCTTAACTGGAAAATTAATCTTTGACAACTCCTTACAATATATATATATAATGATTCTTGAGTTCTCATATTAATGCCATCCATTGTTATTATTATTATATAACCATAGGTGAGAAGCAGCTCTATTTAAATACGTTTACTATTAAAAAATTGTGACGTAGTGAGATTGTCATGATTGCATATCTATGGCGTTACAGGCACAGAGAATATGACAGTGTAATGTAAATGGGCATTATAGTGATCAACTGACGGTGACTTTTTATGGGCATAGTTTGGTATTATATTTTATACTTGACAAACTAGAATGTATTCAGGATATTTCGGCCAAATTGCCCTATATACATCAAAAGATCAGAAGAGGCTGGGTGGGCGTTTAATACGCATGTGCCTACCCCTTTAGGGATACAAACGTGTTATATTAATGTATGAACATATGTATAAAAATTTTGTGCCGCAAAAAGTTTTCTACCCTTTCATATAATTATGGTAAGCATTTCCAAAGTTGAACCCGGGCTGTGGAGGCTTTTTGGCAAGTTGCCAACAAAGAAAAAAAAAATAACGTATAGTCAAGTCTCTGAGTTTTAATAGTAAAGAAGAATAGAGGGCAAGGTTTTAGCCACACTGCTTTGCTGACTCCAGGTCTAAAAAAGAAAGAGTCTTTATCTGAAAAATAAAGAGAAAAAAACAAGTATATTCACAACTGTCTTTGTCCATTTTTAAACAATTAGTACTGAGTTTACAGATTTTACATACATATACACATACTAAATTGTGATCATGCCTGCATCCCTGAAGGGGTAGGCAGAAGTGTATTAAACTGGCAT
Source organism: Tyria jacobaeae (assembly GCA_947561695.1). NCBI lineage: Eukaryota > Metazoa > Arthropoda > Insecta > Lepidoptera > Erebidae > Tyria > Tyria jacobaeae. The sequence continues at coordinate 1,886,918 of OX387232.1, read as the reverse complement.
GAAATTAAATTATTTATTTTGTAACTAAGATGTTTAAGTCACTTTTACACGTCAACAGTTTTGTTATTATGAGAACCCTGGCGCCGGTGTTTCTTAGCTGACTAATTCTGAAAAGAAATACTGAAACAAACTCAGGGGTCATTGTCTCTTTTAAATATATAATCTATATAATGTGAGTATTATCGTGTTGGCAATGTTCAGAATGGCTGTTTTCAGGTTGACCTGTCCCTACAAACGGCACACGTTTTAAGGAGCTAACAATACATTAATTGTCAGTAGAAATAATTATTAATGTATATTTCCAAATACTTATAGATATCACTGATTAAGCGAGAAAATCATTCCCAAACGCTTTTATCATTTATGTACTCAGATATTTTTTAATATCGTTTTTTAATAGTTTTAATAATTTTAAAGTTTTCCAAAAGGTAAATATCAAATTTCATTGGGAATTTTGTTGTAATAGCGTTTAAGTTGACCCATTAAATATGTTGCTTGCTCTGCGGAGGTTAGTAGCATATAACGTTAAATTGTGTTTATCACTAGAATTTTTGCTGTGACCATCAGATATTTTAATAGTTTTGTATGTTTTTATGAATATACATAAAATTTTATTTTATTTGGGAAACTTACGGCTTACACAGTATTACTCTGAAATACGTAGTAGCAGATGCTAATTACAAGCTTCCACATTTAAAGCCAAAATTACGTCAATTATATATTGAAAGAATAACAAGCAATAAATCCAGAATATTTATTTCTTTGAATTTCTCACGGAGAGAAACCCTTGGACTCAGATTTCATATATCCTTTTCTCTAAAATTAATATGATACTAGTAGTATACTACTATGAGACTATGAAAATAACTAAAATAAACTATTTTGACTGTAACCACATCAGTTTCACCACTAAAGCTTGGCGTCAACTGTAATATCAAGAAAAACCGTTGACTTAATAGGGTCTACATCTACTCCATTAAGTTGTACATTGGTATAAAGCTGCCTGACATTTGGCGCTGAGAATTAAATTAGTTTTAGTTTTTAATTGATTTAAAAACGATTCTTTTTCTGTTACTTTATTAGGCACGTATTTTAACCTGTATATTCATCATCAATTTATGTTGTTTTATGCGCAAGAATTCGATGTAATATTAATTGTCAGTTATTAAAAATATTTTGGATTTGTATAATGAGCTAATAACTAATTATTTTTCTTATTTATGATTATTACACAATAACATAATGATTGAAATATATGTATTTCGTCATTATTTATCTATCAGTCATTGTTAAAAAATGGTCAGTTAATGTTTGGCGTAAAGTTACAACTTAAAATTTGGTTATTAACTACAACTTGTAATACGATTAGTTACTAAAAAAAAGTAATTTATATTTTTCTACTAGTAAGACAGTAATTATATAATGGTTACACAAGCGTTAAAAAAAATCTCTAAATCATTTGACATTAAATAATCTGCTTAAAAAGTTCATAACTGACGATACGTAAAATTGTAAAAACGTGCAAGTTAAAAACTTATTTGTAATGTCCCTGGTATCACATGATCAAATCCTGATCTGTTAACAACTGGATCACCCTACCTTCCGAAAGATAAAAAAAATAGTGAGATTTTTGAATATAGACATCAAATCTTCTGTTTGCAAGGCGAATACTAAATTCAAGGGCACTTCAATCACCGTCCGAGATTATTTTTCGGCCAGACAGACAGTCCGTATTCACCAAAGCTCCAGCACTACCACAGATAATAGTCGGTTTATGATCACATCTCTGGATGAATTAGAGCCTTTCATAAAAAAAGCATAGAAAAGCAAAAGTATAATCATAAATCTTTATTGTAATATTATTAATCAAATTAAAAGTATATATAAAATTTAAATCTTTGATATTAACAATATTTTATATTCCTGGCATAAAATTATGGATATCTATCTAGAGATGACTTACTTGAGTATTTAAAGGGGCAGGAAGGTCCTCGCAGCAGCGCTGTAGACTAGGTACACGTGTCTTTAATACACCTCTTTTGTCGCCGGTTCACTCGTATCACCAACAAGACGTTTTTTGATAGGAATAGGAATATATGGGACACTAGCGTGTTATTTATTGTGTGTTTCACGGTTCAACTTGTACTTTTTGATACTTTTGCTGCAGCGGACGATGGAGCTCGAGCGTGCGCGTTGACATCTTTTTAGCAAACCAGGGAAACGGTAGCGGGGATGTGAGACTGGGAAGGCACTATTTTATGCATATGGAAATGTGTAATGATTTCTTATTGTTGATTACATATTACATTATAAATACGTGAGTCGATATCGATTTAATTATGGAGTAAACGGCGTTTACACTATCTATAACAAACTTGTGATACTATGTAAATACAAATACATTATTGATATATTACAAAATAATTAAATGAATTTTGCTGTTTATGTTTAAAAATATCTCGACCGAATAACTTTCTCGCACGGAAATTGAAAACGACGTCATTTCATGTACATATGTTTAGAGGTAAATGATTTTAATGGGCACTGACATTGCAAAACTTTTGCGACAACACAGTTCCATTCTTGTTCGAGGAAGTATAAGTTTATTAAGATAGCGAGTGTTAAAATTAGATATATCTTTTTTGGATAAAAATAAGTCAGGATTTGATTTTACAAATACACATATTTTAAATATATAGAGACACGACACAGTTAACAAATTTAGCTTACAGACAAGAGGTCTGCAGGTAGCCCAGGGTGCCTACAGACTGGTGGTGTATACTACACATATCTCTAAAACACTATTTTTGATCTATAAATATTCTATTTATTTTACTCATTTGCCCTATAGTATAGTGCCATGTCCCAAGTTAGAAACCACAACAATCATGATAGGCTTTTAATCGAGTCTGCCTATTTGAAAGATTTGTAAGATGCTATAAGGCATAGGTTAATCTATTAATTCAATTGCAAATTTTATCTGAACGCGCTGTCCAGAATGAATATTTATTTTTCGTCGAAAGTAATGCCTAGAAAAGTAATTTAATTAACCTCCGACATATCTTGACATTCACTTTTAAGCAACAATGACAAAGAACTTGCTTGCACAAATTTTGGTATTCCTAGCTGTCGATTGATGTGATGCTATCTCGACGTGAATTCTGATCTATTTAACAAATTAGACAGACTTTTCAGTATGCATTGTTCGATTCATATTCAACTTGCAAAAGTATGATCATGTGTCTACTTTTCGCAACTAATCTGTCGCCTGGCAGAAATTGCATTTAGCGATAAGGCCGCCCATTGTACATTTCTTTTTCGCATAAATACTGTAAATTTTTGTTTCAAGGTGTACAATAAAGTATATTCTACTCTATCCTACTCTACCTGTCTTGGTTACCCATTAAGGAAGTTTGAGGAACTGTCTCAGTTTAAGGAAGTTAAAGATTCTGTATTCCCTTCTCCAGTCTTCTGAATTAACTTCTTACCTAACGTTTCATTTCCTCTATCCACCCCAGGGATCTCCGCTCATCAAATAATCTCGTTATTTTTCAATCCCATTACTCCAGTATAGTTCATTCCTCCTTCACTGTCCAAGTTGTTAACCTCTGGAATGTATTCCTTTTTTTTTTTTAACGTGTGGAAACCCCCTCGGAACGGTGTGTCGGAATCGGACCGACTAAAACCACACGATGTGCCATCCTGCGCCTAAAATAGGAGGAATCCGGGAACAGCTTTGGTAAGACATCCGGACCCCTCCTAGCGCCTGTTGCCCGCAACAGTGCGGGCACCACCTTCTGGTAACTCTCATTTAGGCAACGTCCAGACACACCAGGACGTCGCCTCCTCGCGGCTGACCATATGGCGGATGGAGGGGAAAACCCGTCCCGACCATCCGCGGCCACACTCGGGGCGGCATGAGGCGCTGGTAAGCGTGCCTACGCCGCCCGGTTCGCCGGCGGCGAGTTGGGTCCTCCATAACCTCCTCACAGAAGGTTGCGACCGCGGTGAAATTCCTGACGCTACCGGCCATTGAGCGTATGACGGCCGGTAGCGAGAGATCCTATCCGATGACTGCAGTGAGGATCCGACGCTGCGCCGCCCAAGCGGGGCAGTCTGCGAGCATATGTTGAGTAGAGTCCTCACTGCAGTCGCAGTGGTGGCAGGCGGGACATATTTCTCTCCTAGCGACCGAGTGCAGGTACTTTCCGAAGCAGCCGTGCCCGGAAAGAACCTGCGTTAGGCGGAAAGAAAGAGTCCCGTGCTGCCGCTCTGCCCATTCGACGTGTGGAGGTACTCACCCCCGTCAATGGCCGCCTTGGCCGGAGACGACGGGGAGTTCGAGAAAGAGGATGTTCCACCCGTCACCGAGGTGGAGATAGGGGTGGCCGTTCTACGGATCCGCTCCAAAAACACCACCCCTGGGCCAGACGGGATCCCTGCCCGAGTCTTGGCCCTGGCCCTTGACCATTTGGTAGACCGCCTCAGGGAGGTGTTCGACGCTAGCTTGGTGTCCGGACGCTTTCCTGATTGCTGGAAAAGCGGGAAGCTGGTACTTTTAAGGAAGCCGGGACGGCCTGCCGATTCGGTAGCGGCCTACAGACCCATTGTGCTGCTGGATGAGGCGGGTAAACTGTTTGAGAGAGTACTCTCTGCCCGCATCGTCCAGCACCTGGACGAGCCCCCGATTTGTCGGACGCCCAATTCGGTTTCCGAACGGGTCGTTCAACAGTTGGGGCTGTGTTGCGTCTGCGGGCCGTGACTGAAGAGGCGGTGAGCTGTGGCGGCGTGCTGTTGGCGGTGTCTTTGGACATCGCCAACGCATTCAATAGCCTGCCATTCAGCTGCATCAGGGAAGCGCTCCGCTATCACGGGGTGCCACAGTACCTGGAATGCACTCCTACTATAAGTCAGGATTGTCCTCCGACTTCTGTAGTTTCTGTTTCTGACTTGTGTAGACAGACTTATTGGTAGAATCATCGAAATATCATTCTATGATATAGTTATATGTGAATATATATCAATGTATGTATGTTTATATGTGTTTGGTATTTACGTTTAAAGTAAGATTATTCGCTTTTTTATACGTTTATAAATGCACCTGCTACGCACGTCTCTTTTTCACCCACTGAGAGCAAATGTCTACGGCATTAACTCCGCCTCATGCAATATTTCTACAGCAAATGTTAAATAAATAAATTAAACCGGCCAAGTGCTAGTCGGACTCACGCACGTAGGGTTCCGTACCATTATCTATAAAAAACCTTGACCTTATATATTTGTTTAATTTAATAATTTATTTTAAAGCGTCTACCTGTTGCCGTTATTAATACTAAGAAAAACGAGCAAAAAAATCACTTTTGTTGTATGTGAGCCCTCTTAAATATTTATTTTATTGTTTTTTAGTATTTATTATTATAGCGGCAACAGAAATACATCATCTGTAAAGACAGACAGCGGAGTCCTAGTAATAGGCTAAAAATACATACAGTCGAATATAGAACCTCCTCCAATTTTCAAATAGCTCTTCTGACCAAAGACTAGGTATAAAATATTTTTATAACCTTTTATTTATTGGTCTATAAAATGTAACAAATAATGTATATAAAAAACTTTATGTTGGGGTACAATTTGTCATCTAGAATAGCCTATCTAAAATCTAAAGGCGTTGACAAAAGATAAGTCAATAAATCCAATAAAACGTCTTCATGCCATCACTGACATATCAAATAATTCACTTACAAAATATTCTGGATCACAACGTTTAGCTAACGATGAAAGTAGGTAACATACCAATCTACGTAAAGCAAACATTTATATAGAATATCTCTTTCGCGATAAAACTGTTTACATTTTTTTATTTGAGTATTTTATATCAGAACATCATCGTCAATTTCATAAAAAATTGTATTTCTTTTAAATGAGATAATGAAAACGAGCATACGAAGCACCTGATGGTAAGCGACTACCGCCGACACTTGCAATGCAAGATTCGCTAGTGCGTTGCCGGTTTACGCACGGTGTAGTACTACGGTGGGGTACGCACTGTTCTTGAAGGTCGTATCGGTCCAGAAATACGGCAGGCGACAACTGAGCAGCTAACCGGGTTAGGTAAAGTACCCTTTTATGAATAGGCCAGTAAAAACAGCAGCCGTTGATAAAATTATTTGAATTTCGCATTAGGAACTTATTGGGAATCTGTAGATATGTAATGTACTTTTTAATATAAATTTTTTACAAAATGATTGTAACAGCATTAAATTTAATGAACTCATCTTTAGTTATGGTATGCAATGTCATATAAACGAGCCGACACGAGCAAATAAATGCATTGACAACATTGTTAGCAATATTCCAACATCGACTGGAAAAACTCATAACCTTTGCCTGTCTGACCACAATACTGCTCAAGTGTTGGAATTCAAGTGTCAAAGCAGTAACTCCACAGGATATTATTTTGTAAATAAAAACGATCTCAGTAAAGAAAATATAAATAAATTTCTTGAGTGCATAAGCAAATTGTCGTTTTCAGAAATATATGAAGTCTCTCAAGTCAATGATGCTTTTGATAGGTTTCATAACATGTTAATACTGTTTTATAAACTATGTTTCCCTATCATTAAGGTAAAACAAATACACAAAACTACTAGAATAAAATGGTTAACTAAAGGACTTAAAATTTGCAGCAAAAATAAGAGAAAATTAAGATTTGCTTACTACAACAACAGAACTATCGAGAATAAAAATAAATTTAAAACGTATTCAAACATACTAAGAAAATGCATTAATCATCTACAATCGACTAATCATCAAAAGTATATTGCTTACTCTAATAACAAGTGTAGAGCTACTTGGGATGTTGTTAAAAGAAACATCGGTAATCAATCATCCCAGATATATATAGATAAGATTATTACCAATAATACTATGATAGATTCTGGATCTCACATAGCTAATGTATTGAATGATTATTTTATTGATATTGTAGAAAAGAATATAAAAAGAAATGACACTAACACTTCCACTTATTTCAACGATAATAATTTACATTATAATAATATTAATCATAGTATATTTTTAGAACCCACAAATGCAATAGAAACCTACAATATAATCAAGTCACTGAAAAACACTAAATCCTCAGGCCACGACGATTTCAGCACTGAACTAATTAAACTAATATCTACATTTATATCAGAACCATTAGCGTATATAATAAATTTGTCTCTAGAACAAGGTTGTTTTCCAGAGAACTTGAAGCTGTCCATAATAAAACCCTTACACAAAAAAGGTCCCAGAACTGATAAAAATAACTATAGACCAATAGCCTTAACCTCTATTTTTTCTAAAATTTTTGAAAAGGTAATGAATAAAAGAATAATTAGTTTCTATAATAAATATGACGTATTGGCTAAAGAACAATTTGGATTTCGAAAGGGTAAATCCACTCAGCATGCTATATTTTCCTTCATAAACTCTGTAATTAATAATATAAATAAAAAAATACCATCTGGCGTACTATTTTTGGATTTAAGTAAAGCGTTTGATTTTGTGAGTCACGACATACTCATTAAAAAACTAGATAAAACTGGCATAAGAGGCATAGCCTTACAATGGATAAATTCATATTTAAGCAGCCGAAGACAAATTACAAGAATAACTAAATTCAGTAGTAGTGCTAATACTTTACAATCTTTTGATTCGGAACCTAGGTTCAATTATTACGGAGTGCCGCAAGGGAGTATCTTGGGGCCATTGTTATTCCTCGTTTATATTAATGATCTCCCTCAAGCCATACAAAATCATCAGTGTGTGTTATTTGCAGATGATACCACAATAATAATAGAAAATAATAACTTAAAATCATATGAACATGAAGTAAATAAGACGCTTCAGAAAATAATTAAATGGCTTGATATGAACACTTTAAAAATAAATATAGAAAAAACAAAACTTATTCATTTTAGAACAGCAAAAACAAAACAATTTAATATTTCTGTTAATTACGATGGTCAACAAATAGAACAAATACAGAGCACAAAATTTCTTGGTGTTACAGTCGACGAACACATGACGTGGAAGTATCACATAGATAATGTTTGCAAAAAGATCCATAAGTTTGTATTTGCATTAAAAAAAAGTTAAAGATGTTGCATCAAGGGAGACTGCCTTAATGATATACCATGCATATGTTTGCTCCATGATTCGTTACGGCATCGTAGTTTGGGGTTATTCATCTGAAATTACGCGAGTATTCATAGCGCAAAAGAAATGTCTTCGTGCAATATTTGGCTTGATATGGTCAGATTCATGCAGGCCCATTTTTGCGTCTCAAAATCTGTTAACCGTCCCTAGTATATTCATCTACGAAGTAGCAAAATTTGTTAGATGCAATAAGGAGCTTTTTGAACTTAAAGATAATACCAACAGACGTAAAAATACTCACTCGTATTTTAAACTACCAGTACCTCGCCTAGAGATTTTTAGGGTAAGTTGTGTTTATATGGCACCACTTATTTTTAACGCGTTACCAGAGACTATTACAAATCTTCCTTATCATAAATTTTGTGCTACATTAAAGAATTGGCTAATTGCAGAATGCTTTTACTCCGTCAACGATTTTTTAATAAAGAACTCCTCTCAGTCGTATCACTTCAGAAATGCATTAGTGTAGTCAATGTATAAAATAAGATTTTTAATTCTTCAACTGTCATATATTTATTACATAGTGGCAAATCAAGTCATCAATTCAATGTTTTTTATCTTAGTATGTTTTCCCAATTTTATCTGTATAATCTTAAATATTTGCATGCTACCTAAATATAGCGAAATGTGTCTCGTGCTTTTAATACTGTAAACCACCTACTGTAACCACATTTCTGCAAATAAATGTTATTATTATTATTATTATTATTATTATAATAAATTTTTCAGTGTGTACCCCCCAGTATACTGTAGTAACTGACTACTGAAAAAAAAGAAGGGAGTACGTCTCTCTCTCTTGAGAATACTTTAATTTTATCGTATAACGTATCAGTTAAAAGGACTTTTATTACCCAACGAATGAGTTAAAATTGCACGTTTTTACAATTCATTATGGTAGCATTGCATGTGGTCATCTACTTTTTAAAATGTCAGTCAATTATTACTAACCTTTGGGAGTTCTCGTAATTGCTACAACCTTCCTATCTGAAAATCTAAGCAGTAGGCAATAGTTTCTCGGAAACTTTGTAAATGTAATACAACCGATACACAGTCCTTACAGTCTTTACGACGACGACAAATCGATTGTGTAACGACACAATGGATTTGTTCTTGGAAAGTGATTAACTCAAGCTGTTTGATTTGATATTAAACTACTGCATACAACAAAAATACGTATAAAATATACATATTATAATATACGTATACATATTACGATATAAAAATAAAATACAAACTTATACAAATTTCCTACTTTTGACCAAGCATAATTTAGTCCCACTGCTTTATTTATGTAAGTCACCATTTAGTAGTCGTTGAGGTACAATTACACAGGCCGTTGATCATAGACACCTAGAGCTACCATTAAACTTAATTATTTCAATTGATAATAATAGGTCATATTTTTCCTTTAATATTCTTTAAATAGAGTAGTTAAGGAAAATTGTTATGACCCGTGATATTTATCAATTTAATTCTAAGTACTAGTATATCGTTTCTAACATAAGTAGCCACTTATGGATTTCTACGTATATTTGCTGTAATATTAAAATGTTTTGTGTCTAGAATATCTAAAATAGTTTATATGCCATGCTTTATAAGCTAATATTTAGCCTTACTGTGTCAGAATATTAGCAATTATTTAGCACCGTTAATTATTTTAAATTGTTTATTGGCAGTACGCTTTATAGCTGCAATAAAAGCCATTACTCATGGGCCCTTTCTTCTTTGCACGTATAATGTTAATCTACTAACACACATACATCTCTTCCACCTGAGAGGGACCCACATATTGTCAATTATAATTTGATCCCTCTAACGTAAGAGTTTAAACTATGAATACACTATAGATTAGATAACAGTTCAATCCCTTAACCACCTTTTGCAACACCCATGGGAAGATATTTCCCTAGTCTATTCCAAGAACCAAGATAAAACGTTCAGTCTTCATTTATGTAATATTCTTTAAAGTAAACACGTTTTTTTCCACACGCAACTGGTTGAATTATACTGCGACCACATTTTCGACGGGTTTACTTTGTTAGTTTAGTAGTTCCTACCTGCTCCACTTTCCACGCTACTTGCCTCGCCCTTCTCAAAAATGTAATCACATAAAGAGACTGTGGAATTAATAACAGTGATATCTTACGAGGAAGGTATACTATAATGTAAAAAAATAAATAACGGTCTTGAGGAATATTTTAGACTTGCAAAATTGAGTGATTTCTTTTATGTTTATGCTATGCGATATCTTAGCAATTTGTAAAACGATTTTCAATATTATTATTTTTTGTATTGAAAAGTTGGTCGGAAATTAAGTAATGCAAAATACAGCTTATTACTATTTTTAAGTAGAAGTAGATACACTTTTGCAAAAGTAAATTATTTAAAAGTACGTATATAGTATAAAACAGTAGTAGTGCTCTACACTATTCGTAAGATATATATATTAGATTCATATGTCATTAAAAAAAGACATAAATTACTTCATAGTCATATCGTAATTTGTCTATAAGATCACGTAGTTTCTATTAAAATCACTCACTCTACGATTACACGTTTTATTGCTTTAGTTGTTGTGTTAATACTGTGTAAACTCTGTTTAATATCTGTTACTTATTTATTACTCACAAGTACAAAAGTGCATTATATTTGACGATGCTTAGCAAGAATATCCTTTCACATTAAGATACAAAACGAACTACCCGCCTATCGATTCAAGATCATATCGAAAACTTTACCAAATGATCTTTGCGTCTTTTTAAATATTGAATCACTCTAATTTTAACGGCATAAGATTCGGTTTCGGTATTTTTTTTAAGTTGGTGATCTGAGCTACATGTAACGAAGTTTTCCCTATCCTAAAGGGATTTTTTGAGACAGTTTATGACCGTTTAAGATAGCTTTCGAAGGACGATGTCATTTATAGATATTCGATAATATTTTTCTAATATAAAAACAATGTTTGTAGCAATACGAAATTCAGACAATCTGTGCACGTTACAGTACTCCAGTTTTTTAGATCTTTTATACTTTAAGCTATAAAAAAAATCTGGTTCCAAGTGGTTTTATTTGTTTGATCCCAAACTAGACATAACCTATAGTATGATAACCAGGCTTCTGATAAACGTACTACTACTACAAGAAACAAAGATTTAACCTAATTACTCACATTTGTATGTGTCCTTAGCGTCCCTCGTCATACGAAATAGTTTAGGAAACGCCTATAAGATGAGCTACTTTGTAAACCCACAAAGTTAATGTAAAACAATTATGTTGTCTTAGCGATCGAAGCGAACTTCGAATAAGGACGCCAACCCCTAAGGGTGCGTTCCTACTGAACTGACACTCATAGCAGCAATAGAGCACACGTGTGTTTCGGAAGCGGAAGTTTATTCACTTTGTTTTTTTTCGTTTCTGTTTAGTATGCAATAAGTGTGTGTAACTAAGTCAAAATAACAATATATCACTTAAAGCTGTATGTGAATTTATCGGACAGTTTCTGCTGTATTGAGAATGATAATGAAGATGATAAAATTGTGATACATATATATATATATATATATATATATATATATACACACCAACAGTAACTGTATATATATATATATATATATAGGTATGTCATCATCATCATATGAATGTATTTAAGTTACACTACTATTTTGTATCTTTTTTGTATCATACGAGTATTAAGTAGTTTGCTGATTGATATCTTTACACCTATAGCTATTTATTTTGTATTGTGCATCTTATGTCTGTTCGAATAAAGACTACTCATTACATCCAGGAGTACTTCAATGCCTACACACATTGTACATACAATTTTATTCAAAATAAATTTATCTCGTTCCCGTAAGAGCTTCAATTGAAGTGGAGCAAATACATACCTTAATGTGTTTGGTCGCTTGTTGAGAATCTCATTTAAGCTTCATTTCTTTCCATTTTAACTTCAGTGGAAACAAACCTTAACATCTAGAAAACTAGCACTTGGGTTCATTGACCTTTGAACTGTTCTAAAAGACCTACTACTTGGAGCCAAAAGCAACTTAAAGATAAATACAACTGAATACGCATTGTTTTAATTAAAATAAAGCCATCAGCGCTGTTGATAGTTGTATACCTTTTTACCTCTTTTGAACTTAGAGAGATAGTAAGTAGTTAATAATTTATTTAAAGGACTTCCAATGGCATTTACTTTTGCTTTTTCAACTCTGCCCTTTTTTATCTCTGAAGAAATAGCTTATATTTATTTTAGTTTTTATATATTGTACATTAAAAATATATATTGTACATGAAAATTTCGCGCAACCTTAACTTGAAAATCGTCAAGAACTGAAATCCAAAGAAAACATGCAATCCTATTGACTGATTGTGTAATACCCATATTTTCAAAGATTTTTGGATAGTGATACACTACAGTTTAAACAACTATTTAAAAATAATCTGTTCACAAACATCCAAAAGGGATTTTAAGAATAACAAACTTATTGATGTACCTATTTATGAGCTTTTAAATCACTAGAATGGACAAAAGAATGCCAGTTCAAGCACTTTATATGGACATGACGAAAACATTTGATAATGTGAATGTCACACATGTCACAGCATACTATTTAAAAAAATTAAAGGACTATGATATTTGAGGCAATGTACCTAAACTACTAGAGTTGTACCTAAGCAATCACCAACAGATTACAGTAATTTATAGAATATGCTATTAGACTAAAACTGTAAATTCCTAAGAGTTTGTTCCACGTACTAGAACTATTAAATACGGAGTACCACAGGGAAGTATACTAGGCCCTCTCTATTTATTATTTACTTTCATCGTATTTAACAAGAATAAGATTAATTAATACCACTAGTTTTGTAATGGAAGAGCACATTATGTCTTAAAATAAATTTAAGTATGAGAATCGTAAATTTTGAAGAAAATTTATATTTAAATGTAATATCAATAATTAAAGTATTAGTCACTCTTAGATAGTAATCTGAAGTGGAAGGCACAAAAAGAAAAGGTGTATGGAAAATGAAACCAATATGCTACACGTGCTAAATAAATCTCTGAACCAAGACACAATTCTCGCTGCCCATCACGCATTGGAAGCATCCATAATAAGATACTGAATTATATTTTTGTTTAATGGAATTTTTAAAGAATTAGTTTTTAGGTCTCAAAAACGATGGATATGGATAATATGTATTATTGAAAGCTCGTTAATGATCTACGTCTAGTAACTGCAGAGCTTATAAACTAAATAAAGTTCCAGCTAAAACTACCTTATATCACAACTGCATATTTGTCATGGCACCTAAACTTTACAAGAAGATGTTCAAATATATATAAGGGACGAGGTATAAGCACAATTATTTAAAAATTAATTAAAATATTTTTTAAGAAATAATGCCTATTATTCTGTTGACGAGTTTCATAATGATAAAATAATGTAATAGATACCTGTAGAATTATTGCAATATTGACATTCTTATGATGTCATACACAATTGACATATTTATAACATAATTATTTAATTTCATGGACTCAATTCTCACCGCACTAAAAGTTTAAATTTGTAACATATTTGAATTCCTTATTATTATTATATGTACACCACGTAATGTGGTAGGATAAAGTAGCACTTTAACATAACTTTTAATATCTGAACCTAACCTATATTCCACAAATAAATTATTATGGATTATGAAAACCCTTCCAAAGAGAAATGAGCGGATTAACTTGAAACGGCTGAAATGATTGTGATAAAACATATCTAAGAACCATTGCTAGAAAACCTGCTTTAAAATAAAGACACTAGAAATCGGTTCACGCGTTTAAGCACTAAGGTGCCACAGGCAGATACACAGACAAACACAACACACACACACTCACACATATGCGGTCCATCTTGTTACATCCCTCTTCTAAAGGCAGGGTTTAAAAATAAGACATTTTTTTTTGTTTGTATTTTCTAGTTTTATATCTCGTACTTTAAAGTATTTCAAATAAACGTCGTATAAAAGTAATCAATATTTATTCCCAATGCTTCTCGAGGGAGGGAATAGGGCTCTTACTCACATATACACACTCTTCCTGTGTTGTAATGGAACGAAAAGCTTTTGGATTGTTTATTCATTAGACAATATTTATACAGTGGACGGTTGACGACAAACTGCGCAAATAATTGTATTTTGCTTGGAAACTAAAACAAACGTGATATTTTAAGTTCAAAGATCGTAGATTGGTTTTAATTAGTTCAAATTATTCAAACAACAAAATTATTGTCTAATACCATACATAAAAAACATACAGATATCCCACATACCAACACTATATACATATAGCAGTGAGCGGATTTAAGCTAGAGCTGTGACATAAAACGGACACTTTATCCCGGACTCGTGATACTATCACACATTGACTTGTGGTCTCATTGTACGCTGGTATGTGGGTTTTATACCAGCTACTGTACATAGGGACGTCGTTTCGGATAATTTACACATTAGTATTCGTGAATATATCCATATTCATTCAAAGAAGACGAAAGGTCGTGTGACATTTGTCATGTTTCATTGTTCTAATTATGAATTTCATTTCATCTCATTAGAATTGTAAGTTTAAAATTGGAATATTACCCAAATATTAGCAGGAAAAATCATAAAAAATATTTCTAAATAATATACCCAATTTCAAGGGCTCTAGACAAGAAACATAATACATACACACAATGAGAATTCTGTTCTTAGGAATGTAGTAATTTTAAGACGGGAAAAAAAGAAGAAAGACAGATTTAGAAGGGAGATCGGTAGGGAGATAAGCATTGAGAAAGGGATCACAAGTCGTGAATTACGAAACTTGACTGAGACTTGACTTGGCTGTGACTGCACAGATGGCGTAGCGGTTTAAGTGGTCACCTGGAGTCGATCCCCGCACGGAACAACACTTTGTGTAATCCTCAAATTGTTGTTCTGAGTCTGGGTGTTCTTAGTGTCCGATGTTTAAATGTTTGTAAAGTCCCCCGCAATACAGGAATTAATCCTTATACGGGATTCGTCTTTTTTGAAGAAGAACGAAAAATAACTAAGAACTTCCGTAGCTCTGAACTTTCTATGACTGGAGAGGCCCCTACCACAGGAAAACCAGCCATAAATTACGGATGTCATTTTTACCCGACTTTTACATCGGATTTAATATATCGTAGTGAAGACGAAGACACGGGAATGTCTGTAAGTTCATACATTGGAAACTTCCTTGGTTCTTAAAGTAGGGTTGGTAAACTACAGACATATAACCTAAATCGATCGAATCGATGATATTTTGAGTATGTAGTTGATATGTACGGAGAGCAATGAAACGAGTTTACACATTTAACAACCTTTGTTGAACATACGCTAGGCAATATACAGCTTATATCGTACGATATATGGTAGTAGTACTTGGTATTGATAGAACAAATAGCTATTACTATTTGTTTCAATAAGTACAATTGCTATAAAAATAAATAAAGACTGAAATATTATCATTTTTGCTGACGTTATTTGGAAACGTCACCTACGTTAATATATCTATCATAATATCCTATTGTTAAGAAGATTCTAATGATACCTCATTTTTCGAATGCAAAAGCTGTGTGAGAATGAAAATTGAATAATAATAATCATTTATTTTGATGTAAAACATAATGAACTAACACAAAGATTACATAGATTCATATTATTATTTGTCCATGATTCGTGTCTCGGTCATAGGACACGGACTTTCCGACAGTTCAAATCACGTGATATGCTACCACTGGCTACTTGAGCTGTTGTTTTTGTTTGTTTTTGTGTTTGCTGTTGAGTGTTACTTAGTAAGCTTCGTATACGCTAATTCCTTTTTTCCCTTGTTCTTATTCGTTCTCTCTTTTTTTTCATGCTACTCCAAATTTACCGATTTACTTCCCATAGCCCCATGAATGCCAAGTTAACGGCAATATGTTTGTCCCCTACTAAGTAAGTGGGTCTAATTTATATTCGTCAAAATGCTGAAGTTTGATACACCTCTGCCTACTTCTATGTATAATATGCAAGCAATAATATTCCTGTATTTAATTAAAATTAAAATATATATTATAGTTGTCTAGAGAAACCCCCAAAATGTATGACGCAAGTGTTGTACCCTTATAATATCGATATTTTGTTTTTTATTTTATTATGTAGTTTATCGATACACATGCTATCAATAGTTGACAGCATTCTTTAAAACATTGTAATATTGTCGAGGTTTAATAATACAATTTTGAAACATAAAATAAATTGGTAATACTATTATTTTCCACTAAGACTTCTAAATACATAATTGTCCTTAGAATTAATTGGATGCCAACGGGTTGGCATAATCTCGTTAAAAATATTATTATACAATTAGTTATACCGCAGAATAATGATATAATTTATACTACTGGCAATATTATTATTAGTAAAGTAGTTTTAAGACTACTGTTGATTTACTTGCTTGACTTTATAAACTCTTTTTTGAGGGTGATGAGGGATGGGAGATGCAGGGAGCGGAAAGAAGAGAGGGGGGATGAGGAGAAAGGAGATGAGGGGAGAGGAAAGGGGAGAGGGGGAGTTGGGCCTCCGGAAACCTCACTAATTTCGGGGAAATGCAACGCAAGCGTTACTTCACAACCGGTTTTCTGCACAGCCGGTGAGGCCGTGGTATCGCACCGGTCGAGCCGGCCCATTCGTGCCTAAGCATGGCTCTACCACTGTTGAAACCTGTCTTCGTGTATAGATTAATGTGAATAGAGGTATTTTTGCATGGCTTAATATTTGTAGACATTCTTTTGTACGCAATTTAGATTTTGGCAATCAATTCACTATTTATTTGATTTTATTATTATATTATTTGAAAATATAGACAGCCTCCTTCGAAGACACCACAGAGCAGCAAAAATAAAGTTCTATTGTAGTAATAGTAGTTGGCAGCCAGAGATTCCCAAAAATATTTCAACCAGTAAGAGTCGAGTATAATTATAGTTGTCTCTTACTGGTTGGAACTAAATTTAGTCCCACTTACTTAATAATGAACCAACATATTGGGTTTATGGCGCTTTGGAGTATCATAGGGAGAACGATGAAGAAGAAGGAAACAAAAGGACAGCGTATACGAAGCTTACTAAGTGAAACCAATAGCTCAAGTATACAACGGTCGCATATTTATTTATTTATTTAACTTAATGCACATATTGTACAAGGCAGTCTTAACACCTTAGGCATTCTCTGCCAGTCAACCTTCGGGTGTTGCAGAAATGAAAGTGGTAGGTGCGAAGAATAAGGGAGAAAAAAGGTACTAGTTTAACAGTAGTATAAATACAAGAAAAAAATGCATATTACGTGATATGAAATGGCTAAACTGGTAGTTACTAATTTTCTGTATTCTTTTATTATATTTCTCTGTTCTTCCTTTTTTAACCTTTTACCCTACCGAAATACATTACTTTAATTCAGTTTATTTACTTGTATAGTGTTTTATATAATAGTATATATTATACACGAAATATTGTAATATCTATCGAGTAATTTAAAAGAGTTTGTTAGTCCAATTTCTTCTAATAATGGTCATCAACCATTTGAAAATGGAGTTTTATAGAGAAACACAGGCAGGTAATTATTTTTTCTTGTTAATATTTGTTTCTTTTTCCTAAAAAACAAACACAACTCCCGCATTAGGAATAATTCCTGTATCGTGGGGGGCATTATAAACATTCAACCAACGGGCACAAAGAACACCCAGACTTGGGACAATTATTTGTGAATCACACAAATTTTTATTCCGTGAGGGAATTAAACCTACTAACTCAGGTTCAGCAGTTACAGTCACTAAATACAGAACCAACAGGCCCGTCATATATTAATTTCACATTTGAAAAGGAAACCTATATGTGTGTATTGATTTAAAACTTTACATACTTTTTAAATTAGACGATTTCAAGTAATTGTTAAGCAATTTTATGTAATATAGATATTTAATTTGAATTTTATGTCGGAGAGTTGTAACCCTCTGACCGAGACACGAATCACGGACAATCAATAATATGAATCTATGTAATCCTTGTTTCAGTTCATTGTGTTTTACATCAAATTAAAAGGTTATTATTATTCTATTTTACTCTCTCAAAGCTTTGTGGATTACAGAAATGAGGCGACATTAGAATCTTCTTCATAATAGCAGTTACATACATTGCCAAATAACTTTAGCAATAAAGATAATAATGCAGTTGGTATTTATTTAAGGCAAGTTCTTATTATATATACATACTATGTAAACATACTATAAAATAAAATCGATACTTTTGCTGCTGTTGTTACTATAATTACTAATATTGTGAAACCACACCGTTTGTATAACTTTACACCGACATTATTGGCGAGCATCCAATTGTTAAGTGTTAATATTACTTATGGAACCGATGCTCAATAGTGGATAGAGAACCGAATAAATTTCATGTTCATATACATCGATATGTAGGTCAGATATCGATAGTTTACCAACACTACTTTAAGAACCTAAGTGAAAGTTACTAGTTATTATACTTACGGAGTTTTTCATGCCTTCGTATTTACTACTAAAAGAGTGGGTAAAATTAAATTATTTATAATAATATATAGAATTATATATAAGATAGAATGCCGAATTATAATCAAAACCTCATTAAGTCAATATGGTGTTTCTGAGGTAGGGGCCTCGCCAGTCACAGAAAGTTCAGAATTATGACCTAGGCTTCTGAGAGCTATTGAAGTCTCAGGCAAGTTTCCTAATTTGCGACTTATGATCCCTTTCTTAAGTTTCATTTCCCTACCGATTTCCCTTCAACATTGCATATAGTGAAACTCGAACTGGCTGTTTCTATGTTTAAAACATATTTAACGGTATAATGTGGAATGTTATGTAGCGATATGCTTCTGTTATAAAGAGGTACTTCAACAGGTTTGCAGCTCCACCCTACTTTATGTTATAATCTCCCGCTTACACTGAGGCCCTACTCAGACAATGCAAATGCCTGTAGTTTTAAACTTGCTGTTTATTATCATTCAGTTTCAGAACAGATTTACGCACCAACTTCGTTATGGATTTTTCTTAAATATTTCAACTTATTTATAAATGACTAAACAAACATTTGAGTTTAATATTTATACTATTTATTATTTACTTTCACTTGAATAGATCGATTCTTATATTGTTCCTTAATTTTTTTTTCAGCACATTAATTATATGGGTTGTTTAACGTTCATTTGTATTTTTCAGGCTAATGCTGACGCTGGTGATGAGGATGATAAGAAATTTTTAAACGTTCACTTTTTGCGATAAAAGTAGTGTATGAGCCATTTTAGACTATATTATATCTCAAATCCGCTTTTCATGCAGATCCGGTGAGTGCTTCAGGCAATAATAAAATATGTGTGTATCAATTAAATTGGATTATATTAGTTCCTTACATTCGCGCGACTTCTGCTAGGTAGCTGTTTTTACACAGACATGTTTTTAACTCAAACTGTGAATTGCTTCAAGCTATGCAGTGTTTTTACTCTGAAACATAATTATAACGAATTTTGTTCGAAATTTCTTTACTAAATCAATTTATAAAAAAAAACATCTTTTTCAAACATAAAATATGAGAAAATATTTGAGCATTCTTGCAGTATTATGCAAAATTGTATTTGGTAGCAAAGATGCAAGCACCACAGTCAGCGCATAGTAATGCGATGCAGTCCGGGATTCACCCGGGATATAAATCCCGGGATCTGTTCCGGGACCGACGACAGAGTGGACGTGACCGGAATTACCGAAGAAATGTTATTAAGTTAACACGGTACTCATAGTGTAATATCAGAGTTTTTGCTTTTCGTATACAGAAATGTTTTCCCTTGAGGAAATTAGGGTTAAGCGGTATTTGTAAGAAATGTGTTAGTGGTTTCATACTACAGTAAAGATGAAAGATTTTTAATCCCATTAAATTTGGAGCATCCTACTTAATAAGAAAAGTTGTTTTTGTTTTTAAAATTGGCGTCTTGATCAATGCATTGATATGTTAGGTCAAAAAATCAAAATCATTAGTTTTCATTAAAACAACCATGGGTATTATTGAATCATTGACTTCTGTCGGTCAGACTGAGGCAGTCGTTGAGCTAGTGACCCGTTACAATACAGAGATCCTATGGAGAAGAAGAAGCAAAAAAGTCCAAGGTACTTTTGCTATTCTAAATTTAGTTTTTTTTATAATATTGGGGGTCTGACGAACAGACGGGTCACCTATGAAGTGACAAGCATCGTACATGAACACTTGCAACTCTAGAGTCCAGTCCTGAGGGATGGGGGATGCAGGGACGGGAAAGAGGTGAGGTGGGGATGAGGAGTTGTGAAATACAAGAGAGGGGTTGAGGGGAGGGGAAACAGGAAAAGGGAAATTTGGCCACTGGAAACCTCACTAATGATATGTGAGGCCATGGTATTGCACCGGTCGAGCCAGTCCATTCGTGCCTCAGCATGGCTCTACCACGATAAAACGATGGTTAAACTAATTTATTTCGTTCTCGCGTAATATAGTTAGGTCTTTTAGATCGTTTTGTAAATAGATGCATATTTCTTCTCGCATACGCATACTGTTTTCATAATACTGACAAGGCACCGTCAGGATGTTAAGTTCATTAAATAACTCCTTAAGCGATTCATGACTACGTAGATTACAAATTGTTCTAATAGTTCTCTTTTGCAGAATAAAAATACATTTAATATCTGCAGCCTGTCCCCACAATACTGTGGAAATTACTAAACTATATTGTCGTGAGAAAATTATATAATCTATATTATTGGGAATATTATTATTATTATTAAACTAGTAGTGCGGTCTCGATCTCTGTTACTTGTCAGAATCTTCGTTTTTTTTTTCTCACTTAGTATTAAATTTCTGGCGGTAAACCAATCATGTACTCATGTACAACATGTACATAATATTATTTATTTTATTGCTAAACATATTGATGCTATACAAATCCCTTACAGTTACCTACACTACAATTACAGTATACTTACGCACATATAAATTACATCTTAAAATTAGGACGTCCACCAGTCAGATGGACCGACGACTTGAAGAAGGTAGATGGGATAGACTGGGGAGACCTATGTTCACTAGTGGACTGTAATTATAAGCTTCTTGATTAAAATTACATTTTTATATTTAAAAAAAACATATCTGTTTTTTACTCTTACTGAAACTAAGAGGACGGGGTTTTGTACCATATCTGCAGTGACGAAACATTTATAAAATACACTTACGTCTTTTTTCAGTGCAGGGTTCGTCTTGCTACTCTTCAACATAACCCTGATCACCCTACAAACATGATACACAAACATTTGATTATTTTATCATAGAATTTCTATCGTGATTGAGGGCCGTGTGGTAGTAAAAAGAACCAGGAGTTGCTCACTAACTAAATGGACTGAACCATGAAACTTATTATCAAAACCCACCCGAGATTGGGACCGGGACAGATGGAGAAGGTAAGAAAGAACGTCAACTAATGAAACTTTGTCAAGAGATCTAAGAACAAGATTTCAAGGAAAGTACAGTTATATATCACACAGCGCAGTATCTTTACGTGGTAGAGCCATACTTAGGCACGAATGGGCCGGCTTGACCGGTGCGATAATTTCACAGAAAATTGGTTCTAAAGGAATACTTGCGTTGCATTTTCCCTAAATGATTGAGGTTTCATCACCCTCAAAGGCAGGCAGCGCCCTGAAGACTCTCGAGTTGCAGGTCTCTATGAACGGATGTTGTAACTTACCATCAGGTGACCAGTCTGTTCCACTGTCCCCCTATAATATAAAAAAAAATAGTAATAATAGTGTACTTTAGATATTAGGATGGGAAGTGTTAATATGAGGTACTTTAATAAAATTCCAATACCTTCAAATATATAACAGTAATTAGACTTCAACAATTAAGTTAAAATAATCACACTATTTTAAAATATTTATATTAATCTTCATGAACTCTTCTACCGCCCTGAAAGCTGTCTGCTCTCCTCTTTATTTTCTATTTTATATCGTTTTGAATTTTCTACAATACATACAATATCAGAAATCATAATTAATCCTTTTCTAACATAAGAGGTTAATGTGCCACAGTACCTACAAACTTACCAAGTACGAAACTTAATATTTCCTAATTTTCGCTGCAATGTGTTAAGCCTCGCATTGCTTGTGGAAGTGCCAAGACCAACTTTGTTTGAGGCTTATTACTTTTACATGAATTTATATTCCTAAAGCTTAGTTAAGTTTAACTATTAACAACTATGTAGATGCTGTCAAATGTAGTTATCGAGTGGACGCCCAAGCAACTTAGATGATTTGATTTAAGATCATAGACAACATTTTTTTACGAGCTTTGACATGTATTAATTAACAAAAAATAAATACCATTGATTAAAAAACCTAATGTAAAAATAAGAAAAGAAATGTTGATCTCAAGCATATAAGCAGATCTTCTACGTACCTAAAATCTCTTTCAATTAAGACACCTTTCAAATGAAAAACTTTAATCAAATATGGACTGCATTTTAGCTAATATAAGTTTCAACAATTCACGTAACAAGAATTTGTAGCGTGGGCAGTTTACAAACAGTCATACAATGGACATGAATAACAGGACCAGACCCAGGACTTTGGATTACATAAATATTTGTCCCGTGTGGGAATCGAACTCAGGACTTTCGGCTCAAGTAGACAGGCCAGTCAATCGTATCTTAAATCAAAATTCATACTACATAACAATTATTAATGGCCCAATAGTGCATCATTTACCTGATTATCATCTAGCCACAATCATTATCCAATTCAAAACAATAATTATTCCCATGCTAAACAAGCATCAAGCTAAATAGCCCGTAACCTGGACAAATCCCGTGCCGCAATCGTGTCGTACGGTGCTCGTCCGTACGAAATTTGTCGTGCGTTATTTATAAGTTACGACTGCGATTTGTAACTGTAGAGTAACAGAAGAGGAATGGTTGGATATAAATGAAGTTATGTGGAGGGGTTTCAATTTACCAAAAGCCAAGCAGCTATTTTACCAAAAGTTTAAATAAAAAATAAAAAAAATTAAATATGCAGATTTCACGTAACAATATCTACTACTACTAAACCCTACCAATACCTACTTAACAAAGATCTTCAATTTTTCAACCCGGTGGTGAACCTTTATCATCCAGGCACTATATGACTGTATAAATACTGTCAACAATCGGATCTTTTGGCCGCCTTGTACAACACCCACGTATTGATGTGGCTTCATTCTACACCGTCAAGAACCACATAATTATACAAAACTAGTAACATTGTTTGAAAATATATAAATTCTGACGACATTGTACTATAACAGTTTATCATAAAATATGTCATTCCTAATATTATTGATTCGTGAATCAATCGTAGTTAAATATACAGTGAGCGAAAGAGGCGTAACAAAGAAACATCACGCATATGTACTCTGACATTAGAAAAACATTATTTATCTGAAAAATTGTTTAAAAATCCTTACCTTCGCACCATTATTTTGAGTTTAAAATCATTGCAAACTGTCATCATCATAATCATTATCATCAGCCTATCGCAGTCCACTGCTGGACATAGGCCTCTCCCATTGCAAACTTTACACATTAAATAAAAGTTACTTCGTAGTGACAGGATCAAAACTTATTTACAGTGGTAGAGCCATGCTAAGACACAATGGGGCTGGCTCGACCGGTGCAATACCACGGCCTCACAGAAAACCGGTTGTGAAGTAACGCTTGCGTTGCATTTCCCCGAAATGAGTGAGGTTTCCAGTGGGCTAACTCTCCCTCTCCTCTTTCTTCTCCCCTCATTTCCCCTGTCCCCTTTCCCATCTCCTCATCCCCCCTCTCTTTTTTCCCCTCCCTGTGAATAAACAAATATTGAAAAAATCAAGGTAAATAATAAATGGTAACAATTAAGTTGTTATCAAAAACTCACTAAACTAGACTAAAAATAATTAAATATTAATTTAGTACTGCTAATTGATTATGAAAACGTAGGATTTTACTTATTTTAGTTTTGTCAGAACCAAAATTGGTTAAGTTACTCAACTAAGTGTTCTACTAAGTTCAGTGTAACAATAAAATAGCATATCTTTTTGAAATCTCATAACCTAAGAGAATTTTAGAGAAAGTATAGTTTAGCGAGGTGTGCAGCTGTATTGTCACCAATATCTTCTCCTATATATCAGTAGTTGAACATAACTTGAACACATTCATAGAGTTTAATAAATACTTATACATTTCCTATATGCGAACCTATAAAGTTTTATTAATATAGGATACCCTTTTATTAAGAAAATAAGGCCAAAGAGGGTTTTATAGTCATGTTGTATTTAGAATTTTTGTATATGTGCTATTTTTCCAAACGTAGAAGAGTTGCCGGTTCATTGTTTTGTGCACTTCCTCAATATTCACTTTTTATCTGACTGTGCTAGAAGAAAGACAGAGACCGAATAATGTTCTGACAGTGTCTTGGTGTATAACGATTGATGATGATTTATGTATAAAGTGATATACTCTCTTTTAACACACGGAATGAACATGAATTAGTTAAATCTGTCATTCCACCACTGTGTCGAAATCGAACCGACTAAAACCACAAGGTGTGCGCCTCTGATAGGAGGAATCCAAGAACAACTTTATTAAGACATCCGGATCCCCCCTAGCACCTGCCCGTATAGGCGCGGTCGACCCGTATAATACCTTTGATTAAACTTTCAGTTAGTCAGCGTCCAGGCACACGCGGATGTCGCCTCCTCGCGGCATGCCACTAAAGCGGGTAGTGGGTACAATCCTTCCCGACCACTAAGGGCGGCATGAGGCGCTAATAAGTCGTGATCACTACCGGCCCAGGAGTGTATGACTTCCGAGTTCTGGATATCTATCAAGTAATTTAAAGACTGGCATTGTGTTTGTTTGCCGATTTCTTCTTACAGGGTAGAATCATTTAGAAATAGGTGGTTATTAACACAGGATTGCGGGCTATACACTTTTCGTTTAATTTTTGCTATCGATAAGCAACCTATTGTTGCATAAGTATTGTATGTGTTAATCTATGATCTATATCCCCATCACCTGGACGATTGGCACTCCAACACTGTGCGCTTCTTCAGAAGCTTTTTGCCTCGCACAACCAGCTTATGGAACAAATTGTCACCTGCCGTATTTCCGAACCGATACGACCTTCAAACCTTCAAGAAAAGAGCGTACTCCAACCTAAAAGGCCGGCAACGCAATTGTGACTCTTGAGTTGCGGGTGTCCATGGGCGATTTATAAAAACAAACATGAATACGTACATGTATTCATCGCCATTTTTTGGAAGCTCATTTCGTAATGAAGCACAGAGATTTAAAAGATAAAAGAGAGCACTTTACTTAGTGTTTTTAGAGGTGAAGTTGCTAGATACTATCTCATTCGGGTGCAGTATTTTAGCAGGAAAAATCCC
Source organism: Tyria jacobaeae (assembly GCA_947561695.1). NCBI lineage: Eukaryota > Metazoa > Arthropoda > Insecta > Lepidoptera > Erebidae > Tyria > Tyria jacobaeae. Next base: position 1,861,167 of record OX387232.1, on the reverse strand, counting down.
TAGCATTAATAGTCAAATGTGCTTGTTTTCATAAATACAGTATATATACACTTACGGTTTTACTCTCACTCTCAAACTCCCATTTTTATTTGATAATGATAAGTAATTTAGTCCTATTAACGTAATAGGGGGCAAGCTTATTGCCGTCATCCGGGTGTATGGTTATGTCTGGGGTTATTATATTGCTTGGTTTTATTGCTATAATGTCGAACAAATAATGGATTGTTAGTATAGAAAAAATAATTTTCTAATAAGATATGAAAAAGTTGTAGCAACGTTTGTGAGACATTACTAGTATTTGTTGTTGTTAACCCCCAAGCTAAGTGCTTGTGTCAGTGAGTGGGAGTGGGTCGAAGAGGCCGTGAGATGTGGTGGCACAGTACCTGGTGCGGCTAGTGGCAGACTATTTAGAGGAGCGTACCGTCATGTACGAGGATCGAGAGGGGAATCTGGGTCGTCGGCTCATGTCGTGCGGTGTTCCGCAGGGGTCTGTCCTTGGACCACTCTTGTGGAACATGGGGTACGACTGGGCCCTTCGAGGCGATTTCCCCCCTGGGCTGGGCGTAATTTGTTACGCTGATGACACGTTAGTCACGGCCCGGGGAATGAACTTTCAAGAGGCGGCGCACCTGGCCACCAGAGGAGCCTCACTGGTGGTCCGGCGCATCGATGCGCTGGGCTTGCGGGTGGCCCTGGACAAGACGGAGGCCCTTTTATTTCATGGTCCCCGTCGTGGTCCACCCGCTGGCGCCGCCATCATGGTCAACTCGGTCCTCGTACCGGTTCAGGCCCACATTAAATATCTGGGCCTGATCCTTGACGGGAGGTGGCTCTTCGACGAGCACTTCCGGCAGCTTGCTCCAAAGCTGGTCGCCGCTGCGTCCGCCCTTGGGCGACTTTTGCCCAACATGGGTGGACCCAGCGTCGCAACAAGACGGCTGTACACGGGGGTTGTCCGGTCAATGGCACCATACGGTGCACCGGTGTGGGCAGAAGCTCTGACCGCCCAGAATAGGGCACGCCTCTGGCGCCCTCAGAGGGTCATGGCGGTTAGAGCCATACGCGGTTACCGCACCGTGTCGACGGAGGCGGCGTGCGCGTTTCCCGGAACTCCCCCGTGGGACTTGGAAGCGGAAGTGCTCGCCGAAGTATATCGGCGGACGACTGATTTCCGGGCGGGTAGTGGCAATCGACCCCCGCCCGAAGAGGTACGCGAGTGGCGTGAGGCCGCTCGCCGAGCCACTATGGATCGTTGGTTGTCCCGGCTGGAGGCTCCACGTGCTGGCTTAGCCACCGTGGAGGCGCTCCAGCCGGTCATCGTCGAGTGGGCAGTGCGGCAGCACGGGACCCTTTCTTTCCGACTAACGCAGGTTCTTTCCGGGCACGGTTGCTTCGGAAAGTACCTGCACTCGGTCGCTAGGAGAGAATTGAGTCCCGTGTGTCAACACTGCGACTGTAGTGAGGACTCGGCCCAGCATACGCTCGCGGATTGCACCGCTTGGGCGGCGCAGCGTCGGGCCCTCGCTGCAGTCATTGGAGAAGATCTGTCACTACCGGCCATCATACGCTCCATGGCCGGTAGCGACAAAAGTTTTACCGCGGTCGCAGCCTTCTGTGAAGAAGTCATCTCACAGAAGGAGGTGGCGGAGCGGGCCCTGGAGGATGATCTCCACTCGGACCCGATTCCCCGCCAGCGAACAGGGCGGCGGAGACGCGCTTACCAGCGCCTCATGCCGCCCTGAGTGTGGCTGCGGGTGGTCGGGACGGGTTTTCCCCTCCATCCGCCGTATGGCCAGCCGCGAGGGGGTGACGTCTGCGTGTGTCTGGACGCCGCCTTATTGATAGGTTACCCGTAGGTAGTGCCCACATAGTGCGAGCAGGCGCTAGGAGGGGTCCGGATGTCTTAATAAAGCTGTTACCGGATTCCTCCTATTTTAAGCGCAGTATGGCACACCGTGTGGTTTTAGTCGGTTCGATTCCGACACACCGTTCCACCGAAAACCCGGGTGAAATGACGGCCCGAGGGGGTTTCCACACGAAAAAAAAAAAAAAAAAAAAGTGAGTGGAAGTGGGTTCACGACGGTAGTGTACTGGGTTGTGTCCGAACCTACAACCACTTGTCTGCAAGTCATTATACTACCATCGCCTCAGTCACGGCATTTAGGTAATAGTCAGAGAGGTTCATTACAATAAGGATAATATGTAAGTGGAAAAAAGTGTACGACACACATGTTTAAGAAGTAAATTAAAACAAAAAGATTTATCAGTCAGTATTCATACACACCTTTAACTTTTAAGTTCTAAACAATATAAGAGTGTGCTTGTTAAGTGAATAATGATTAAATTATGATAAAAAAAAATACGGGCAGTTTTTGGTGAATTGTATCGTCGAGCTATTTGCTCATACACAGTATACGTGAGTTTATAGTGTATGTTTATAGTGTATATGAGTTTGTATATATACTAGCGGACCCGACAGACGTTGTCCTGCATGATATTTCAAGCGATTAGGATCAATATAGATAAATAACCTAGATACCGACTGCAGCGCCATCTGCCGGGCTGATTTGTGAATCTAAACCATTCCCAGATCCCCTTGAACACACACAAAAAATTTCATCAAAATCCGTCCAGTCGTTTGAGAGTAGTTCAGTGACATACACACTCACAGAAGAATTATATATATAAAGATATAAATGTATAATGTGTATATATACATATATACACAGTATACATATAGCTCATGGAAACCGTTCGGTGACGATGAAGCGAGTTCCATGATTTTTGTTCACCCAAAAAGTGCTCAACGCGCCTAAAGAAACTTTCATAAAAATAAACTTATAACTACAGATTTGAAATTTAAACTAGTCCCGACTTGAAACCTCGATCTAAATATTTTCAAATGACTGAATAGATTTTCTTGATACATAGCTAAAAACAGCCTCAATCTCGTGAGCTTTCAAACAAAAAAAAAACAACAATATCGGTATACTTGTTTTCGAATTATGTCACAAATAGAGATACTTACACATAGACAAAGGTTGTACACACAAATAGACACGTAAAACTTACAACACTCCTCTTGCACATCATGGTTTGAAATTTTCGTTTTAACCTTTACGATAAACATGGTGAAAACCATGCAGTACGCTCTTAAATATCTACATGTATTCATAATATATACTCAATAATCTTTCTCCATATGACCTAAGACAATAGGTCAACCAGGATCAGATTTTGGTTGTGATTCGTTAAAAAAAATGTATCCAAATTACGCTGTATCTAATTTTCATATAGTTACTAAAGCTTACCTGAAACAATTCCATCAAATATCTATAAAAAACTGTCCCCGCAGTCCTCAAACTACTTCATCGTATTTATTCCCCCAACCCGGGAAAGACTTAGGAAACCTAATGCATAGTGACCTCAAGACTGAATGAGTCTGATGGGACTTTTAAAGAGAACTTGTTGTTTTATAGAGTGTTGGTAAGATCCAAAGATTTAGAAAAGTATTTTAGAGCAACTTTAGCAGATAATATATTTGAGGTTTGATGTTTATTTGTTCAAAAGAACGGGATTTCAAAGTAATTTATATAAAACGCCTTTTTTATAATATCTACTACAACTATTTATTTGTTTGTGTTTGATTTATTTTGTTGAATAAGGGGTAGTTTGGTAATTTGCCACTGAACTCGATCCATGGCTGCTATTTTTGAGCCGCACCAATATTATATATAATATTATATTTAGCAAATAAAAAAAAAAGAACTCTTTTTCACATCATTTGACTTCTTGGGTTCTTTATAAAATTTACACAAATACTACTTCTTCTAATTCTTAATAACTAGCAATTATTTACGATCTATAATAATAAAGAAAAATCTATTTAAGAAAAGAGCGTACTCTTACCTAAAAGGCCGGCAACGCACTTGTGACTCTTGCGTTGCGCGTGTCCATGGGTCACTTACCATCAGGTGATCCGTCTGTTCATTTGCCCCTATCGCATAAAAAAAAAAAAAAACTGGCATATCTTACTCACAGCCATCTCATTTTAAAACTATGTAGAGCTTGTACTGTGATAACCAGACTGCTTATATACATACATTATACTAGCACATATACTAAAAAAATACGTATTACAGACAAATTACACCCAGACACAGAACAAATGAATGTGCTCATCGCACTATTATGTGTCCTAGGCGGGTATTGACCCAACGTCAAAGCAGTTAAGTCACTGACCTTAGACCGACAAGTTATAATAGACTTTTCATTTTACTACTACTTTTGCTCAAGAAAAAGATACCTTTGGATCTTTATTCCCAGAAACGACTCTTAGTTTTGACCTTCACTTGTAGATTCAAACTTTCTGACATTGCTATAACACAGGCAGAGACTGAAGAATACTCACAGCTGTCTGACATAATCAACGTACTGTGTTATCTTTATTTCTTAAAATGAGCACATAAATCATCTTCGTAAAAATATATTTTATTGTATCTTGATATAAAGGGATTTATTTAACTATTTATATATATTTTAGTATATATTCGATATTTTATTACAATAGGTTTTTAGGTACTTCTTATGCTTCTTTATTGGAGGGATTTTATTGGAGATTTATTTTGAAGAGGGTTTTCTATGTACGTATATTTTTATTAGTATCCGCGTAAATTTTCAAGGGTTATTTAGTTTACTGTTACGCAAAGAACTAAATTTATAAACTTCTAGGGTACAAAGCAACAGTAACGTTGTTCGTTACGCTGTTAGAGGTACAGTAAAAGACAGGGAATAGCTTTTTAAATGGATAAAAAATTCAACAATGCAATAAGAAGGTTAATTTATAATTCACTCTATATTATTAACAAACTATTTATTAAAAGAAGTTTGCCTTAATTGTAAGTTAAGTGGCAATATTGTTAAATGTAAAGTTAAAACCTTTATATAAATTATACATATTATATATCCTCTCACTGTAGACACAGGAGTCTTAAAAGCCCACATTTTGATGACCGTAATTTAGTCCCTCTTTGGGCAAGTCTGGTAGATAACAGACCCTATAATTTCTTTTTATAATAACGAGCAGAGCGGTATTGACGGTAAGCGATTACTGCCGCCCATGATATATTTATAAATATTACATTAACAAGGTTTTAGTATTTATATAAGAATAGACACACAGATTACACTTCCTTTTATTTATCCTTTTTATTTACATATATACACACACTTGAGTCTGATTCCCTGAAGGGGAAGGCAGAATCCTAATTGCCGATTCTAAGTAAGTAAGTAAGAAAGCCGGTGAACGTCAAATCTAAGACAATATTTTACATCATACTCATATCTTAAGAATAAGTCGCAGCCGAAACAAAAGAGATTCTACAAATAGCTTGCGCGAACTAGCGGTAGGCTGTTTCTTGAATATGAATTCCAACAGCTAATGAGGATGGAGTACATCACGTTGCATTATATCAGTTAATTGTGAAAATTTAAAACATGATTTTGACACGACTATTTTAAAAGCGTGTAAAATTCAATATTTTGTTCTAGATTACTTCATTCTGCATATTACCTTTTCAAAACTGTTATTTAATGTATCAATACAGATTCTTTAATATATTACTTATTAACTTCAAACCGTCATGCTTTACTTAATTGTTTTCTTTTTATTTAGTGTTTCGGGTAAGGCAGTTCGGATTCCCCGACATCAGCTAGTACATGTTATATGTTATTCGAAACAGACTCACTTAACCTATTGGTTACTCTTCCTAAACCATCCTTTTAGCAATACCTCTTACTGTTCCTTCTATTCTGCTTTGCACTTTCAAAATAATGCATATTTTAACATTTGAGTGGTAGAGCTATGCTTAGGCACACATGGACCGGCTCGACCGGGGCAATACCACGGCCTCATAGAAAACCGGTTGTGAAGTAACGGCTGCGTTGCATTTCCCCGAAATGAGTGAGGTTTCCGGAGGCCCAACTCCCCCTCTCCTCTTTCCTCTCCTCTCATCCCCCCTCTCCTCTTTCACATCCCCTCATCTCCCCTCTCTTCTTTCCCCACCCCGCATCCCCCATCCCTCATCACCCTTAAAGGCGGGCAGCGCACTTACTACAAGAGTTGCAAGTGTCCATGGACGGCGGTTGTCACTTACCATCAGGTGATCCATCTGTTCGTCCGTCCCCCTATAGAATAAAAAAAAATTGATTCACAAAATGACCGGTTACCATTAATAGGCTTTGTCCCCATGGGAATTAGAGTCGACTGAATAAGGAAGTATTTCAAGCCCATATTTTAATATCTGAATTTGAAATTGAAAAATTTGTTAATGTCATTCACATTCTCCAAATTACCATGCAATAATAAAAACACCAGAAATTAAGAATAGTTTTCTAATTTCATTTTTATATTTGATGTAAGCATTCATTTTTATATCTTCGTGCACTCTCCAATTAAATAGGGCTCTGGCGGTCATCATCTCAACGGAAATAGTAACAAAAAAAGGTCTGATAGCATTAATCATCTATCTGTCCGTCTGCCTGTTTACAGATTGACGAATGACGAATTAAACATTTTGCTGTCTTCGTGAAAACTATGGGCAAGTACCTAGTTCAGTGGGAAATATTAACATCCCGTAATAAATAAGTTTTTTTTTATGGTATGTATACATACTTTTTTTTTTGGAACAAGAATTTGAACTCTATTAAATGTTGCCTTCTATTTCTTGATTAATTTTGGGAGAATCGTAAATTCATGTGTTAATTGCCAGGTCAAACAAACCATATTATTACAAGGAATCTTAAATATAATGTATTAAACTTCTCCGTAATCGAATGCGGATATATTCCATTCTTACAAAACTTTATTGCACTCCATAATGTTAATGGTTTCAATTACCTTGTCGGTGGTGCAATATTATTTACATGTAAATATAAATATATGTATATATTTAGGAGTGTATCATACAGAAATTGCTTTTTAAAAGTGTTCATAATAGAGGTGTGGACATACAATTCAACAAGACAGATACAGTCATCATTATTACCATAAAGATAAAATTGAGATGATAGATTAAGAAAGTTTATTCAGAATTTTGCGTCCGACAGCCTGCCATCCGGGACACTTCTTAATTATATCATTATACTAGGGAGAACAATAAAAAAATATTTTCAATCATATCAACAAAAAACGCGGTCAAAGCCAAATCATATTCTTTTCCCTCAAACGATATAAATTTTCCCCATGGTCTATTCAACAATCAATGGAAATCGTTTTATCAACCCGCATAATAATTAAACTGCGTCCTTCTTTTATATTATCAACAATATGAAAATGTATTTCTCTTTGTGTTTTCTTGACCGCTCGAAGCCGGTGATAAATTACAATTAATTAATTTGTAAACTGTATTTAGTCGACGGTCTTTTTAGGAACTCCATTATTCAAGACATAGTTACAAGGAATTAATAATTGAAATTGAAAATTTGAATAATTTGCTTGTATAATAAATGATAATGTTGATTTCAGTAATGGATTAGAGACTGAATTTACTTTTTTTCCTTTAAAGACAGCTTTCGCATGAGGAATTATTACTGTGTCGCTGGGGACTTGATAAACGTAGAAACTAAGGACACAAAGAATGTCCATACTCAGGGCAACTATTTTTTATTTTTTTTATGCGATAGGGTTCAAACGAGCAGATGGGTCACCTGATGGTAAGTGACTACCGCCGCCAATGGACACCCGCAACTCAAGAGTCACAAGTGCGTTGCCGGCCTTTTAGGTAGGATAACGCTTTTTTCTTGAAGGTTTGAAGGTCGTATCGGTTCGGAAATACGACAGCATTCAATTCAAATGTGCATTTGTAGATCACACAAGTATTTGTCAAGCGTGGGAATCGAACTCGCGGCTTTAGGCTCAGCAATCAGGATCACTTACCACTAGACCAGGAAGGCCTGGTTCTTCTTGGTCTTGTGGTCATTGGTTAAATCACAATTAATCTGAATTAGCAAAAATGATATTTCGAAAAGTGCTTGAGGTCTTTAAGACTGATCTTCAGAAAAGAAGTCAAATGAGTTCAATTGCTACAAAAGTTTAAAACTGATTTACTTTTTTTCTGGGTGAAATACTTAATGGACACTGTTTCAAAAGCCCCTACATTGTAATAAAAAAACTAAGCTAGCATAAAATAGCTTTAGAAGATTCTAAATTGTAAAATAGATTACTTACAATCGAAAAAAAACCTGAAACTGCAAAATATCCACAAAGGCCAGGGATTCGTTTGATAATTTTCAAAATCTCATGCAAACAGACTTAAAAAGCGGCTATTACAGCATCTATTGTCTTTCTTTTCAGGCAGATTCTGAACTACATAGTTCAATTTTACGAAAAGGCGTACCTTATTCTGATTGATTTCATTCGGAATGTTGCGAAATATATAGGTGGATTGGTTATGTAAAGTGTATGTTAGAACACTATTTATAGCCTTTTACGTGGGTAAAGCAAGCAGACACACAGCTTGATATAATGAGCAATTTTCAGTTTTAATCATCCCTAGCAATGCAGCATATCATTCGCAAGTCTAAGACATTTTATCAGCTAACAGAAGTGCTTAAAAGTTTTTTCTAATAATAAGCTACCAGAATCACATCTTATTTTATGCAACAAATGGTTCTATATGTATCAGTAGGTTTAAGAAACAGATATATACATATATAAATATATTTTCAAAATCTTTTTAAACATTCAATTCAAATTTGTATTTTATTTTAATATAAACATCTAAAAACGGATAGACATGACGTGATATAGCACAATTTGTAAACGTCGCACGTCTCACGTCATACGTTTGTGTTAAACGCCTATTTTATATTTAAAGTCACTACTTTTTTTTTTTTTTTTATGCGATAGGGGGCAAACGAGCAGACGGGTCACCTGATGGTAAGTGACTACCGCCGCCCATGGACACCCGCAACTCAAGAGTCACAAGTGCGTTGCCGGCCTTTTAGGTAGAGGTACGCTCTCTTCTTGAAGGTTTGAAGGTCGTATCGGTTCGGAAATACGGCAGGCGACAATTTGTTCCATAAGCTGGTTGTGCGAGGCAAAAAGCTTCTGGAGAAGCGCACAGTGGTGGAGTGCCAATCGTCCAGGTGATGGGGATGGATATTTTGTCGCGTAGGACGATGGCGGAAACCAGCAGCCGGTATAAGTCCGAACAATTCCTCTGAACACTCCCCATGATACAAGCGATAGAGGATGCAGAGTGAAGCTACATCTCTACGCAACGCCAAGGTGTCAAGTCGATCAGAAATATCTTGGCAGTCGATGATGCGAGTCGCTCTCCGTTGAATGCGGTCAAGAGGCAGAAGTTGGTATTGGGGTGCACCTGCATAGAGATGAGAACAGTATTCCATGTGCGGCCGAACCTGCGCCTTATAAAGTTGCAGGCGGTGGGCCGGAGTAAAATACTGTCTCGATCTGCTTAGCACACCAAGCTTCTTCGAGGCTAATATGGCCTCTCTAAGTGACCGCGAAACTGGACTTCGCTTGATATATCGACGCCAAGGATTCCGATACTGGCTGATGCAGTTAGGGAAGTGCTCTCAAATTGAGGTGATACGACCAATGGCAACTTTTTAGCGGTGAACGCGCAAACCTGTGTCTTCTTGGGGTTAAACTGGACTAGGTTAAGTCGACCCCAATCTGAAACTTTTGATAAAGAAGTTTCGATTTCAGACACAAGTTTGGATCGGCTTTCGATGACGTTTACCCGAGTAATGTTAGCGCGGCCGGTGTAAAGGGCATCACTCGTGCTATCGTCCGCATAGCAATGGATGCTGCTAACCTGCAGCATGTCGTTGATATGCAGAAGAAACAGCGTGGGTGATAGCACACAGCCTTGATGGACACCAAAATTAACAGACTTGGAGTCGGAGCTTTTCTTCAAGCTTATGATGAGGCAATTTTAGCATATTTTTAACCACAAACCGTTTACTATGTATATGTATATCATTACTAACTAACATATTTCCCTGCCCACTGTAATCCACAACTTTCTATGAATCTTTATCGGGGTTCTTTTTTGCATTGACAAGTGATGCAATACTGATAATTACTATTTTTTCCGCTCAAACTAGTAAAAGTCAGGGTTATTTATTATACATCAAATATTATAAACGTACTATTAAAAAAGTTTATTGTAAGTTCCATGATTTGTAGCAAGCTTCGCATACAAAATTTGACAGCAAATTACATATGTATAATATATATATATATATATATATATATATATATATATATATATATATATATACATATATACATTTATATATATATATATTTTTATACTATAGAGGGACAGACAAACAGACGGATCACCTGATGGTAAGTGACACCGCCGTCCATGGACACTTGCAACTCAAGAGTCACAAGTGCACTGCCCGCCTTTGAGGGTGATGAGGGATGGGGTATGCAGGGAGCGGAAAGAAGAGAGGAGGGATGAGGAGATGGAAAAAAGGAGAAAGGAGATGAGGGGAGAGAAAAGGGGGGAGGGGGGAATTGGGCCTCCGGAAACCTCACTCAATTCGGGGAATAGCAACGCAAGCGTTACTTCACAACCGGTTTTCTGTGAGGCCGTGGTATCGCACTGGTCGAGCCGGCCCATTCGTGCCTAAGCATGGCTCTACCACTGAAATATATACTAACATAGCGGACTTTTTTATGAGTTTATTATTAAAAAAAATTTGTACATATTCAATTGAGTTCGAAGAAAGTTTTTTGTTTTTATTTGTATAACAATTATAAAAGAGAGAGAGAAAATTGTGTCAAGTAATAAAATTAGGAAGGAGTCTTAATAAAATGCACTGACATGAACGACTGACAATTTACTTCTTGCTCACAACAATGGCTCTTTAATATTTTGTATTTATCGAGAAGATCGGAAGATCGGTTAGTGTTCTTTGTTTAGTACACCTTTACCCACTACTTTTAAAACTAAATTTATTTACCGTTAATTTGCTTTCAAAAATTATCTAGTTTATTTGTTTTATCAATCAAATTAAAATGATAACAATATTCAAACCAATACATAAATCAATAATTATGAAATATGTATTTATTAACAAATAAAAATTAGCTTTTGCTTCCCACTCTATTTGTACAAGCAATCTTCCCTTCTATCCTCTCTTTCCTGCCAATATACTTCAAGTTTTCCCATACAATTCCCAAAAATGTTCGGATGACGACTGCCTTCCTTTTTCGGGATACAGCTGTGAGTGTACTTGACTTACATGTGTTTAGACTAACGTGTGTAACAGTTTACGTTTTAAAAGCTGTAATAATAATTTAACAAAGAACGGTTATATCATGAGCGCTTATACAAATCATACTCTAATACTAATAGCCTGTTCACTCCAATACTCCTTTCTTTCATTTTTTTACTTCAATATCATAAATTTTAAGATATTCTGATAAACGGATAGACGTATGTTCTGGTAAACTTAATAAGATAAAATAAACCGTTGACAATAATATTTACTCAAAATATTAGAAAATACACAAAACGCTAAAAAAACAACTACTACACATGCTGTTTTCATTTTAAAAAATGTGTCATTTTTAAAACGATTTATAAATATGTATTTATCTGGTTCGATAACATGTTAGATGACTCAATCATTTAGCTATTTAATCAATTACTTTCGTTAGTTTTTCTAAAGTTCGTACTTTTACACTATTAATTCTGGCCTCGATTTTCAACCTATATTGGCCTATGCTACTTGAGCTGAACAGGGACCTATATCAAATAGCGTGATTCTAGAAGCTTTGAATCAACCGACGTTATTCTAAAACTATATGTTATCTAATTTTAAGCTATGCCAATATGTTGCAACGTTTACATCAAAATTAGCAGCTTTTGTGTTTCTGTGGTCTAACTATCCTTTCTTTGTGGTAATTTGTTTGTTACGCTGTCACACCGCAACTGCTAATGATAACAGTTATCATAAGGTTATGCATACATGTTGACAAGGAAATATAACTTAAAACATGAACAAAGAAGTGTATAAGGCAAACGTGAATGGGAATGCCGGAAGGGGTCACCAACACAGAGCACCACCAAACAAATTAGTGAAGTTTAAAAGATAGGGCAGGTCAGAAGTCGGCACCCCCCTAACTGTATCCTTACGTTGTCGTCGTGGGGGGGCTTGCGCGGGTCAATGATCCCTGGGGCTGTGCCGGTAGAGCTACTCATGCTAGATTGGCCCAGGGGGAGACTCCAGACGAAACAGGATACCCTGTGGGACCCTTCCAAGGGTCACTCAGAGTTGCTCCGCTGTCCACAGCGGAGGAACGAGTACGGGCTCGGCGTGCACTCACACTGCCACAGAGCAGGCATCTGGTGATTTTATCTCGATGCCACCGTCGGCATATCGTAATCCCGAAAGGAGTCTCGTGGCTTTGATAGGGGGCGAGCGTCTTGGCTTAGCCGCCTGGACTGCGAGGTAGAAAACCTCTATAAAAAATTACCCCGAATCCTGTGTTCTGGTGCGTGACCATGGGATGCATGGCTGATGGGTGGTTCAGTCGCAAGCGCACTCCCAGCCGGGGTAACTGCGGACCCCTCGGTTGGGTATAAATTTACGCTTACCGGGCAAAAAAGAAGGAGAATGTGAAGAAGAGGGAAAATATAAGGAAGAAGAAAGCGGACGACACCTCGTCAAACGACGAAGAAGTCTTATTGGAGATGCCTATGTCAGTGGAGCTCCCAGAAGTAACTCTGGCTTCTGGGAGCAGTCGCAGGTTGGAAAGACTACGCTCGAATTCCGACTCGGAGATGATGCTTGAGCCTCGCGATATCGAGACCAGGAAGCGTGGTCGCTCGATGGACGAGGAACCTGAAACATCCACAGAAATGCTTCCTCCCAAAGTGGCTAGCAGCAAAAGAGGAAGGTCGAGGTCGCGTACCCCTATACCGTCTTTGGCAAGTTCTGCCTTCTCCAGGGCGGGTGAGTACGCGCGAGTACGTGCAGAAGGAGAAATCGTCGCCGAGGAGGAGATCGCCGATCTTCTACTTAAAACTAGAACTTAGAAATAGGTTCCGTCCCTCTAACACCCGTGGCTTTGAAGGAAACGGCGACGGCGGCAGTGGCTATTATAAACAAGGTGGCCACCAAGTCCACCAAACTAAAGGGCACCTTTGTAAAAGCCCTGAAGGACTCTTCCTCCGCCGTCTCGGTGGTCGTCGAAACACCCGAATGGCTTGGTTCGCGCAAAACCGATCATGCGGGAAGATCTGTTCACGATTTCGCTTTGGCATATGGCTTGACGCAGCTGGTAGCAACGCCTACGCGAATCCCAGATGCAGAAAGCCACGTGCCTTCACTGTTGGATCTTCTGCTGACCTCACATCCTGACGGCTACAAAGTATCCGTTGAGGCCCCTCTTGGCTCTTCGGACCATTGCCTGATTAGGAGTATGGTGCCACTCGTTCACTCGCTGCGGCCGCGAGTTACAGGCAGTCGCCGCGTATGGCACTATAGGTCAGCAGACTGGGATGGAATGAGAACTTTCTTTGCATCCTACCCATGGAGGCAGGTTTGCTTCTCGCCGGATGATCCCAATGTCGTTGCTGACTCTGTCGCGGATGTTGTGCTTCAGGGTATGGAACTTTTCATTCCATTCTCCCTGATTCCCACAGGTGGCAAGTCCCAGCCTTGGTTTGGTCGAACCTGCAAAGCGGCGTCCCGCCGAAAGCAGGAATGTTACCAAGCATGGGCTAATGCATCGACAGCACGGGATGTAAAGACCAGCACATTAAAGAAGCAATTTAACTTTGCCTCCAGGTCCCTCAAAAGAGTAATTGCTGGGGCGAAGTCGGCTCACATCGGCAGAATTGGCGAGAGACTAGTTAGTCTCCCCTCCGGAACTCGTGCATTCTGGTCTCTTGCCAAAGCTGTCCAGGGGAACTTTTGTAAGCCATCCCTTCCACCTCTGCGCATAGGAGATAATTCATTGGCCCACGACGCTAAAGAAAAAGCCGATCTTCTGGGCAAACTCTTTGCGTCCAACTCGACCCTGGACGACGGGGGAAACGCACCGCCGACCATACCGCAGTGCGAGACCCGCATGCCGGAAGTCCGGTTTACACAAAGGGCAGTGCGTAAAGCGCTTCTTTCCCTCGACGTTCATAAGTCGAGTGGGCCCGATAGAATCTCTCCTATCGTGCTGAAGACGTGTGCTCCAGAGTTAGCACCGGTTTTAACGCGCCTTTATCGGCTTTCCTACTCTCTTGGCGTAGTCCCGAACTCATGGAAGACAGCTCTAGTGCACCCAATCCCTAAAAAAGGAGATCGCTCGGATCCGTCCAACTACAGACCCATAGCCATCACCTCCTTGTTCTCCAAGATAATGGAATCCATTGTCAACTGCCAGCTCCTCCGGTACTTAGAAGACCACCAGCTCCTCAATGATCGACAATACGGCTTCCGTCAGGGTCGTTCAGCTGGTGATCTTCTCGTATACTTGACTCACCGGTGGGCACAGGCGATCGAGACCAAGGGGGAAGCGTTGGCCGTTAGTTTGGACGTGGCGAAGGCCTTCGATCGGGTCTGGCACAAAGCGCTCCTTGTGAAGCTTCCTTCCTATGGGCTTCCCGAGAAACTGTGCAATTGGCTCACCAGTTTTCTTACAGACAGAAGCATCAAGGTCGTTGTTGACGGTGCATGCTCCGACTCGAAGTCTGTTAATTCTGGTGTCCCACAAGGCTGTGTGCTATCACCCACGCTGTTTCTTCTGCATATCAACGACATGCTGCAGATTAGCAGCATCCATTGCTATGCAGACGATAGCACGAGTGATGCCCTTTACACTGGCCGCGCTAACATTTCTCGGGTAAACGTCATCGAAAGCCGATCCAAACTTGTGTCTGAAATCGAAACTTCTTTATCAAAAGTTTCAGATTGGGGTCGACTTAACCTAGTCCAATTTAACCCCACGAAGACACAGGTTTGCGCGTTCACCGCTTAAAAGATGCTATTGGTCGTATCACCTCAATTTGAGAGCACTTCCCTAACTGCATCAGCCAGTATTGGAATCCTTGGCGTCGATATATCAAGCGAAGTCAAGTTTCGCGGTCACTTAGAGAGTAAGGCCATATTAGCCTCGAAGAAGCTTGGTGTGCTAAGCAGATCGAGACAGTATTTTACTCCGGCCCACCGCCTGCAACTTTATAAGGCGCAGGTTCGGCCGCACATGGAATACTGTTCTCATCTCTATGCAGGTGCACCCCAATACCAACTTCTGCCTCTTGACCGCATTCAACGGAGAGCGACTCGCATCATCGACTGCCAAGATATTTCTGATCGACTTGACACCTTGGCGTTGCGTAGAGATGTAGCTTCACTCTGCATCCTCTATCGCTTGTATCATGGGGAGTGTTCAGAGGAATTGTTCGGACTTATACCGGCTGCTGGTTTCCGCCATCGTCCTACGCGACAAAATATCCATCCCCATCACCTGGACGATTGGCACTCCACCACTGTGCGCTTCTCGAGAAGCTTTTTGCCTCGCACAACCAGCTTATGGAACAAATTGTCGCCTGCCGTATTTCCGAACCGATACGACCTTCAAACCTTCAAGAAGAGAGCGTACCTCTACCTAAAAGGCCGGCAACGCACTTGTGACTCTTGAGTTGCGGGTGTCCATGGGCGGCGGTAGTCACTTCGATTACGGGTTCAGTCAGATAGCTCTGGGCGTCGGAGCCAGGTTTCGCAGCAACCAACCTCCACTCCAGCGCCCTCCGAGGTGTCTGAAGTGCCGGATTCCCACCTGCGTAAAATCATTGAAGCAGTGTGGAGGATGATGGACGGACGCCTCGCGGGGCTAGAGGCAAGACTGCCTCCAGCTCCAATTATTGGGCCACCGCTTGCAGCGGGAAAACCCAAGGCCACATCGGCTCCGAAGCCGCTCCCGGTCTCAGGTGGCAGCGTTGCAATTTCCTACGCGGCAGCTGCGTCTGCGTCAGCGCCTGCCACCGCACCGAGGACTCGAAACGCGGCTAGAACTGGTACGGGGTCAAGGTCAGAGTTCCCTCCGCTCACCTCTCCAAGACCTGGACCAGGCAGCCAGACACAAAGTCTGTCCCTGTTCCCTCAACGTCTTCCCCCTCCAGTGATGGATGGCAGAAAGTTGAGGGGGGTAAGAAGAAGAGGTCCCGAAAGAGTTATAAGAAGGCCACCAAAAGTGCAGCCTCTGCGCCTCAGAATACGTCGGTGGCAGTCACTGCCACAAAGAAGGCAATGAAATTGCAGGCGCCCAAAACGGCGGCTGTGGTTGTCACCGTGTTGCCGGAGGCGGCGACCACTGGGCTATCCTACGCGGCGGTTTTTAAGAAGGTCCGGGATAGCCTCGGTGGCGAATTCGGGGCCTCAGGTGTGAGGCTGCGCCTTGCCCAGACGGGGGCTCGAGTTTTGGAGTTTCCAGGTACTGAAGGGGCAAAGACGGCGGACGTCGTTGTGGAGAAGCTGCGGGGAGTTCTTGCAGCGTCGGATGGTGTCAAAGTCGTTAGGCCTACCAAGTGCGCTGAGCTGCGCATTTCAGGTCTGGACGACTCTGTGACGGTGGAGGATGTTCGTGTTGCTATTCAGGAGTAGACGGAGTGCAACGCGGACATCATCAGAGTCGGTACCATCCGCCCCGGTCCGGGTGGCCTTGGCGCGGTGTGGGCCAGTTGTCCCGTTTCATCAGCCAAAATTTTGGGTGATGCCGGCAAGATCCTCATCGGTTTCGTGAATGCCAGAGTCACAATCCTGGCGTCGAGACCGATGAGGTGTTTCAAATGCCTCGGGTCGGGACACACCCGCGTCAAGTGCGAAAGTTGCTTTGACTGCAGCGGACTCTGCTTCCGCTGCGGTCAACCGGGGCACAGAGCGGCAGAATGTTCCGCCGCCCCTCACTGTCCGGCATGTGCGGCGGGTAATCTGCCCGCCAATCACCAGATGGGGCAGGGGGGCTGCAAACCTCCCCGCACTTTTCCGCAAGCATCGGTGGCTAGCCGATCGGCCCAGGCCGCCTCCGATGCTAATCGTGCTTCGTTGCCGTCGGCCATGGAGGAGGCTGTAGAGACGATGCAATAATGGACCAAGTCTCCAGCCTCCTTGTACAGACGAACCTAAACCACTGTGTGTGTGCCGGTGCGCAGGACCTCTTCCTGCAAACCATGGCGGAGTGGTCGATTGGTGTCGCCGTAGCGCCGCCGCGGCTCATTCCCCGCCCTTGTCGCTAAGAGACAAGGGTACTGGATATGTTGCCGCTGAGTGGGGGGGGATCACCATATATGCACTCACCCCCATCGATGGCCCCTTTGGCTGGAAACAACGGGGAGTTCGGGGTGGAGGATGCTCTACCCATCACGGAGGCGGAGATAGGGGCGGCTGTTCTACGGATCCGCTCCAAGAACACCGCCCCCGGGCCAGACGGGATTCCTGCCCGAGTGTTGGCCCTGGCCCTTGATCACATGGCAGACCGCCTCAGGGAGGTGTTCGACGCTAGCTTAGTGTCCGGGCGCTTCCCTGATTACTGGAAAAGCGGGAAGCTGGTGCTTTTAAGGAAGCTGGGATGGCCGGCCGACTCGGTCGCGGCCTACAGACCCATTGTGCTGCTGGACGAGGCGGGTAAACTGTTTGAGAGGGTACTCTCTGCCCGCATCGTCCGGCACCTGAGCGAGGTCGGCCCCGATTTGTCGGACGCCCAATTCGGTTTCCGAGCGGGTCGTTCGACGATCGGAGCTGTAATGCGTCTGAGAGCCGTGACCGAGGAGGCTGTGAGCTGTGGCGGCGTACTGTTGGCGGTGTCGTTGGACATCGCCAACGCATTCAATAGTCTGCCATTCAGTTGCATTAGGGAAGCTCTCCGCTATCACGGAGTGCCACAGTACCTGATGCGACTAGTGGCAGACTATTTAGAGGAGCGTACCGTCATGTACGAGGACCGAGATGGAATCCTATGTCATCGGCCCATGTCGTGCGGTGTTCCGTAGGGGTCTGTCCTTGGACCACTCCTGTGTAACATGGGGTACGACTGGGCTCTTCGTGGAGGCGGCGCACCTGGCCACCAGGGGAGCCTCACTGGTGGTCCAGCGCATCGAGGCGCTAGGCTTGCGGGTGGCCCTGGACAAGACGGAGGCCCTTTTATTTCATGGTCCCCGTCGTGGTCCACCCGCTGGCGCTGCCATCATGGTCAACTCGGTCCTCGTACCGGTTCGGGCCCACATTAAATATCTGGGCCTGATCCTTGACGGGAGGTGGCTCTTCGACGAGCACTTCCGGCAGCTTGCTCCAAAGCTGGTCGCCGCTGCGTCCGCCCTTGGGCGACTTTTGCCCAACTTGGGTGGACCCAGCGTCACAACAAGACGGCTGTACACGGGGGTTGTCCGGTCAATGGCACTATACGGTGCACCGATGTGGGCGGAAGCTCTGACCGCCCAGAATAGGGCACGCCTCTGGCGCCCTCAGAGGGTCATGGCGGTTAGAGCTATACGCGGTTACCGCACCGTGTCGACGGAGGCGGCGTGCGCGTGGCCGGACGGGGGAGCCGTGGGACTTGGAGGCGGAAGTGCTCGCCGAAGTATATCGGCGGACGACTGATTTCCGGGCGGGTAGTGGCAATCGACCCCCGCCCGAAGAGGTACGCGAGTGGCGTGAGGCCGCTCGCCGGGTCACTATGGCTCGTTGGTCGTCCCGGCTGGAGGCTCCACGTGCTGGCTTAGCCGTGGAGGCTCTCCAGTGGGCAGGGCGGCAGCACGGGACCCTTTCTTTCCGACTAACGCAGGTTCTTTCCGGGCACGGTTGCTTCGGAAAGTACCTGCACTCGGTCGCTAGGAGAGAATTGAGTCCCGTCTGTCACCACTGCGACTGTAGTGAGGACTCGGCCCAGCATACGCTCGCGGATTGCCCCGTTTGGGCGACGCAGCGTCGGGCCCTCACTGCAGTCATTGGAGAGGATCTGTCACTGCCGGCCATCATACGCTCCATGGTCGGCAGTGACAGGAATTTTACCACGGTCACAGCCTTCTGTGAGGAGGTCATCTCACAGAAGGAGGCGGCGGAGCGGGCCCGGGAGGATAATCTCCACTCGGACTCAATTCGCCGCCGGCGAACCGGGCGGCGGAGACGCGCTTACCAGCGCCTCATGCCGCCCTGAGTGTGGCTGCAGGTGGTCGGGACGGGTTTTCCCCTCCATCCGCCATATAGCTAGCCGCGAGGGGGTGACGTCCGCGTGTGTCTGGACGCCGCCTTATTGATAGGTTACCCGCAGGTGGTGCCCGCATAGTGCGGGCAGGCGCTAGGAGGGGTCTGGATGTCTTAATAAAGCTGTTGCCGGATTCCTCCTATTTTAAGCGCAGTAAGGCACACCGTGTGGTTTTAGTCGGTTCGATTCCGACACACCGTTCCACCGAAAACCCGGGTGGAATGACGTCCCGAGGGGGTTTCCACACGAAAAAAAAAAAAAAAAAGGTCAGAAGTCGGCAAGTAGTCTGAAGGCTTATGTGAAAAGTCTGATGACAGTAGAGAGCTCTTAAGGTAGAGATGAATAGAAGCAAGTGGCGGGCTCTTGTCCCACCTAACCCGAAGGGAGAAAGATGGTAGTTTATGTACATATGTATATACATACATGTATAGATAACGATAATTATTTTATTATAAATTGACTTGTATTAAAATATTTGCTCTGACTGTTTTAAATAACACAGAATGTTCCTCGTTGAACAAATTTTTTATAAGTCATATGCAAGCAGAATGGAAAGTATATCTTTTCTTTTTATTAATCAACACTTGTCACAATTCACTCTATTGGCGTAAAATATTATTATCATAAAACACTTTCTGTAGGTATAGCGTGGCCAGATATATTTGCTGTCCAGTGTAATATACAAATTGTGGTCTAGATTTAATTAGATTACTTAAATTTATTATTATTACTTTTTTTTTTTTTTTTTTGCCGCCGTCCATGGACACTTGCAACTCAAGAGTCGCAAGTGCGCTGCCCGCCTTTGAGGGTGATGAGGGATGGGGGATGCAGGGAGCGGAAAGAAGAGAAGAGGGATGAGGAGACGGAAAAAAGGAGAAAGGAGATGAGGTAGAGAAAAGGGGGGAGCGGGAATTGGGCCTCCGGAAACCTCACTCAATTCGGGGAAATGCAACGCAAGCGTTACTTCACAACCGGCTTTCTGTGAGGCCGTGGTATCGCACCGGTCGAGCCGGCCCATTCGTGTCTAAGCATGGCTCTACCACTCTTGAAATTTACTTGAATTTTACTATCTTCCAATTTTTTTTATTTATTTTTTTTATATTAATCTACCATAGTGACTCCACTTTGCCTGATGGAAAGCAATAAGTGGAGTCCAAAAGTGGTGGTCGCCATCCTCATTGCAGTCTAGTCAATGCAGCATGGTGACCCACACTATGACGGCCTGGTGAGATTAACATTCTTCAGATCGTTTAGTTGATGAATTAAAATGTTTGCCAACCAGAACTTGAAACGGCGTTGGCAGGTGCAACCACTAAAAGTATTAGTAGGTATTTCACAATAGTAGGATGTAACTTCATGCCTAGATACGCCATATAAGAATGTACGGAACCTACCGTTTTCGCGTTTTATATAAAGATGGTTATTAGACTTGACACTAACATGACTACCTCAAAAGTATTATACAAGTTCATTAAACATATTTTTTAATCTTCTAGTATTCAGTATTGCCAGCAATGTTGCAATAATGAAATTAGGTAACAATGACATTTTTGCCACATTATTTTGCTCCTTTAAGTAACACAAATGAAAAATTACACTACCAACTACATTATCTGCCTCGGTAGCAGTTCTGCTGTGCTGAGTGCTTTGTTTGCAGTGTAGAGCGCAGTGCTTCTGAAAGTCATCATCTTAATTACTATTAAAAAAATCGGTAAATATAAATATTAATCTTTGCCGTGTAGTTTTCTTTGAAGTAGCATAAGGCCAACTCATCTCTAAGGCGACCTAGGGATCGGACTGTTATCTGTGAAAAAGTGTATGTATGTAAGTACAGTCCTACAGTGTCCAAATGTCGGCAATAGACTGGCCCTCTATTATTATTAGTATATTTATTTAATTTAATATACCTATGTGTTTATTTACATAACATACATAGAAACGCTTACACCTGTATCCCATAAGGTATAGCAGAGGTGTATTAAACACCCACATTATGTCAATTAGAATTAGGTCCCACTAACGTAGTAGAGGTCAGCCTATTGAAGTCACCGAGTACTACATGTCTGTGTACATATGAAGATACATCAGTCAGTGTACATTTATATTTAATTATTTTATTTAAGCACTATACACACACACACCAACGATGGTGTTTGCTATTCATTCCCTGTGGTGTCGGAAAAGGCAACTAAGGGATCGGATTATTATTTACGTTACGGGACAAAATTCTTATTTTCAAAATGTTTAAAACACTGCCTCCCCCCCCTTAGGGAATACAGGCGTGAATTTATGTATGTATGTAAATTTACAAAAATATACTAAAATATTACTCCTGTAGGGTCAACCTTATTTAACATTGTATTTATTACAATTATTATTTAACTGGCATCTGTAGATAACGGTATGACTATGGCTAATAACTAGCAGGTATGGCAATATTATATAAACTTACGTATTAACTTTAATAAGGAGTCTCTAATATGTTATCATTGTATAATGTATTTATATTGTGTCACTAAAGTTATTTAGATATTGATATGTATTGTAACCATGTCATTCAACAATATTTTCACACACAACCATATACTTCTAACAAAATGTAAATAGATCTATCACAATATATAGATACGCGTTATTTTATGCGCGGCGAACCGATCACTCGGGAGCACTCGGAGCTATTGGGTTTAGTTCACCGGCTGATGAGCTATAGAAGCGAAAAGACTGTAACGGTCTTTTTACTATTTCTGTTGCTTGTAAAGAATTGTTGTAATTCCTTACTTGTTCATACAATATACTTTCGTCTAATAAGTGCGTTGTATTATTGTTTACAAAAATAGTGCGAACAAAACCAAGCACAATACTGCTAACTCTTAACGTCCAACTACCCATTATAACTTTTATTTAGTCTCGTCGATGTCCGTCTTAAGGTAGCATGTAAGGAAATGCTATTATCAATAACGCCGCCCATTGTACATTGACTGGCCTGTTGGTCTAGTGGTTAGTGATCCTTACTAATACGCCCGAGGACGTGGGTAATTCCCAATTCATAATTGTATGATGGGTGTAATTTGTGTATAATATGCATGCGTTTAGAAGTATAAAAGTATGTTTATCAGCAGTCTGATTACCATAGTACAAGAAAGACGTGAAGTTATTATTGTGTCGCCACGCTGACGTCACAACGCAGACGAACAATGGGACAGTGTTGAACAGTGCTACGCATTTCGTGCAGTGCTACGCTTTTGGTGCAGTGCTACGCATACGTAGCAGTGTTACGCGTTTAGACTGTAAAACGCAAATAAAGTGCTACTCTCGTCAGAGACATTGGTTTTCTCCCAATCCCTGTACTCATTTCCGTAACATTATTATACTTGTTACATATTGTTTTTGTAATTTCTGTGTAAAAAAAAACATAAAGCTAATTTCTATTCTATTCTAAATTCATTCAACTGCTGAACATATTCTCTTGAATAACATTATGCAAAGATTATCTTATACATTTTGTTTTTCTCTCTTCAGTAGATCTGAAATTATTTCCATTATTATTGGCTAAGAGAGCTTTAAAAGTAAAACTAAATTGGAATAAGTCCATTAATTTAGGGTATAAAATATATACTTATTGTTATGTTATATTATTCAACAAATAAAAATAATATTGTTGTTATATCTGAACGATACTAAAACTTTGATTCTTAAAAGTACCTTCTTCAACTTTATTAAAAGAGTTGTTGAAATGAAACAAATTTCACAACAACACTTGAGAATCGTTTCTAAAACTTTTGTATTAACTCAATAATGGAGTTTATTTGGCAATTTTGAAAATTTTACGATCACTTTCAATGGAGTGTAAAGTCAATTACTTAAATCCTGAAACTTCATTAGACTAAGTATAAACACAAAATATATTTTACCGTAGGAGATGCTTAGGCTCGAACGGAGTAATACCATAGCGTACCTGTCACAAAATGAGAGTAAGTGTGGGTACCAGAGGACCAAACCCCATGTCCAAGACCAAGTCCCCCCCCAAATCAAATGTATAGGAACAAGATACATGTGCTAACAAATTTGACGCTATAAGGGTTTACGTATATACAAGCTACATGCACGCTTTTATCCCCGAAAGAGTACGTAGATGCATTACGTGAAGTTAATGCATATATTGAAACGTCATAATCTCTAATTTCAATAGGAAGAAAAATTGGTTATTCCTCATAACCATAAATTTTAAATCCCCCCGACTTGAAAACCCGCCCAATGATTAGAAAGGAGCTGATGATCTTACAATATCAACAGCTGTTTTACTTGAAACGGCTAAGAAAATTCTCAATCAAGTCAGCTAGTACATTCGTTTAGGAGTCAGATACAAATACACAGACATACACGTCAAAATTATAACACCCTCCTTTTGGCTTTCGGGGTTAAAAATCAACGTTCACTTTAAATTCAAACCTAGAAAATGTATATTATTAACTGAATTTTTCACTCTGTTGTTAGAGGGTTAATGAAAAACCAACATTTACGCTTGTGTTTACACCAATAGTTATGTTATAAATGGCACACTAAAAACAATTACATTATTGCTCTGAAACTTTGCGCTCGACCCTGTATGTAGTTATACTATTGCGCGGTGTAGCAATAACCCGACAGTGCTACTCTCAAAGATTCTTTTATATATAGTTATAATGTAAGTATAGTTTTAATTTTGTGTTTAAGTTTTTCTCTTCTTATTAGTATGCTCTGGTCTAAGGAGGTCGTGGTTACATATGTATGTCGTTCTGAGTAAATACTTAAGATTACCAATTTGCATCAATATTGGATAATTTGTTAAAATTTGTAATATTAGTTGTTAAGGAAATTATAAATTAATATAAAATATAAAAAAAAAATATACAGTGTCACTCCCACTATTCAGATTATATTACACCTCAAATTTTTCAGTGGTAGAGCCATGCTTTTGCACGAATGGGCCGGCTCGACCGGTGCGATACCATGGCCTCACAGAAAACCGGTTGTGAAGTAACGCTTGCGTTGCATTTCCCCGAATTGAGTGAGGTTTCCGGAGGCCCAATTCCTCCTCCCCCCTTTTCTCTCCCATATCTCCTTTCTCCTTTTTTCCATCTCCTCATCCCTCCTCTCTTCTTTCCGCTCCCTGCATCCCCCATCCCTCATCACCCTCAAAGGCGGGCAGCGCACTTGCGACTCTTGAGTTGCAAAAGTCCATGGACGGCGGTGTCACTTACCATCAGGTGACCCGTCTGTTCGTCTGTCCCCCTATAGTATAAAAAAAAAAAAAAAAAAAAATGTCAAAATCCATCAAGGCGTTTCGGCTCTGAGCCATGGTCATGAAACAACAGTGGCTACACAGATGGGTCAGTGTTTTTAGTGCCACTCCGCTGCTACGCCGAGTGCTGCGGGACAACAGTGTGTAATCAATAAATTGTTGTTCTGAGACTGAGTGTTCTTTGTGTGTGTATGAATATTTGTAAAGTACCCTACAATGTATGAATTAATCCTATTGCCAGAGTCGTCTTTTAAATATGAAGCGGAGTTCAGAAAGAAAGAAGTTCGTAGAGTAGAAACGAAATGTTTATTGTAGTAGGTAGGTGGGCGTCGAAGTGTGAAAGCGACTGCGTAGGGGCTCGTGCGTTACTCATATTTTAACTAACACGAATACGGTTTTTCTAAATATTTATAAATATTTTAAGAAATATATTTATTTATTCTAAGCATTTCTATAGGTATATCCAAGCATTTAATATTTATAATATTGTTAAACTATACTTCTTTAATATTTTACTTATATTATCATACATTTTAGGTAAGTGTTATAAATAATATTTATTTCATAATCATACATACATACATATGTGTTAAAATAAGTCCTTCTTAAAAAAAGAAACTTAATCTCTGTAAGCATTACTATATAAGGTACTTAATAGTAACTAGACAATTGTTTCATAATTGGTTACATGATGTATAATACAATTGGTGCAAATCATATAAATTTTACATTGTAGTCAGTGTCTTTGTCAGTCTACAGTATAATTACATCTCAACAAATGTGGAGCTGTCATTAGTTGGAGATCTATCTTGACAGTCAACTGTCTCTTATTTGTAATAAACTGAAAATGTTTACTTATAGCCCGGGGATACTGGCCTTAAATTCATGTTAGCTGAGGAAAATATTACTTGTATTTTTTTTAAAACGAATAAGATTTTGTTTGAACGGTTTTTTCTTGAAATATGTTGCAGATATATTTTTATTATAATAATTCTTGTAATTTAGATTCACTCTTTAAAAGTTAAGGTTAGACTCTAAAAAACCCGTATTACAATTTGCTTTAAAACATATTTGAATCAAAATTTAGTTTGAATTCGATTTCGATTCGATTCGGTCGATTTGATAGGTTTGATGTAAGCTCGTAAAGTTTGTCGAGTTCTTTTTTTTTATAATATAGGGGGACAGAGGAACACACGGGTCAACTGATGGCATGTGATATGATGGTGGTGACAAGCATCGTCCATGGACACCTGCAAATATATGGCTGACATTACTCTTCTTTTTGATAGCTTCAATAAGGCAATATTGAAAAATTGATATTGATTGATTGATATAAAGAAAAAATCGTGAACTGACTGATATTGTAACATCTAGATTAGTCTACTTTAATTTTCACATTATGATGTCGTATGGTATTTAACTATAGGGCTATTTTACTGTAGGGCTTCTGATATACAGTCTATGTTTGTGCTACAGAACAAGTAACAAATCGTTTCTTGGTCAAGGTGTGCGATTATATAATAAAATCCCTAATAATATACAAAATTTAAGTCTAAAGCAATTTAAGTCCACTGTAAAACTAGGTTATTACTAAGTAATGGATTACATGGAAGATAGAAGCGCTTGGGATTGAATAATTAGAGATTCACAGGCTACTTCAAATAATAAGTACAATGTTTCTCATTTTCTATTTTCTTATTTCTTTCTTCTTCCTTTTTAACTCCTTCTTCCCTGCCTCTCAGTTATCTTATTTTAATATCCTAATTTAAGTTTATTTACATAATAACACACGATAAAATACTGATTCATTGAATAGTATATGGTGTGCACTCAAATTTGTAATATCTATCTGGTGATTTAAAAGAGAGGCTATGAGTTAGTTTACCCGATTTCTTCACATAAGGCTCAACCATTTGGAAATGGTCGGTTATAGATCAACACAGGCAGGTATTTCACATTTGGCAAGGCAAACTATAGTTACGGTAACGCTGTGTGTATTGATCTATATTTTTTTAAATAAGAGGTTTTCTAATAAATGTAAAGGAATTTTATAAAATAAAGATATTTCATTTTTTTTGTTTATTTTTATGCGATGGGGCAAACGAGCAGACGGGTCACCTGATGGTAAGTGACCACCACAGCCCATGAACACCCGCAACTCAATAGTCACAAGTGCGTTGCCGGCCCTTTAGGTAGGAGTACGCTCTTTTCTTGAAGGTTTGAAGGTCGTATCGGTCCGGAAATACGGCAGGCGACAATTTGTTCCATAAGCTGGTTGTGCGAGGCAATAAGCTTCTGGATGTGCTCTCTCTCTCTCTCTGGATGTGATTCTGCTCAGTGGTGGAGTGCCAATCGTCCAGGTGATGGGGATGGATATTTTGTCGCGTAGAACGATTGCGGAAACCTGCAGCCAGTATAAGTCCGAACAATTCCTCTGAACACTCCCCATGGTACAAGCGATAGAGGATGCAGAGTGAAGCTACACCTCTACGCAACGCCAAGGTGTCAAGTCGATCAGAAATATCGTAGCAGTCGATGATGCGAGTCGCTCTCCGTTGAATGCGGTCAAGAGGGAGAATTTTCAATTCATTTGAATTTGATGTCTCCCTATTCCCAATAGCATTCGTGTGCTCATGTCACAGCCACTAACTAATGAAAAACTGTCATGCGAAGCTTTCTTTACTCAATCTTACACGTGCTGCATACTGCGTGAATAGTGTGAGATTCAACTCAAGACTATATACGTTACACAACATTATTGTCGTCCAGTCCAAAACACTTGTAACGTCCCTTTGTCTTCTTTTATGAAATCCATGAGAAGAGTTGATTTTGTTCTATTTCACATAATCGAGAACCACACTACTTTATTTTGACTCGATTATGATTCTAAACACTACAATTTACTGTAACATTGAACGATTTTAAAATAATTTGAATTAACGACACACAGTTAATGTAAAAAAGTTCGAATTAAAAGGACAAAAAGCTATTTTACAAATCAGAAATGATCATTACAAAAAGGACAAAGGTTTTGTCTCAGAGCTGCTGCTACAATTACCTTTGACATAGAAATAGATTGGTTTTATATTGATTTTCTCTGTAACATTAAACCTTTTTATAAATCAACGTTTTTAATGTTAAAAGATACCAAATGTGACTTTTTTTACGGGATAAGAGATAAACGAGCAGTCGGGTCACGTGATGGTAAGCGACAGGAGAATAGTCTCCTAATAATTAATTAGTCGTTGGTTTTAGAAAGTTAATGTGACAAACTACATGCCGCACAGTTTCATTTAATCATTTAAACAGCCTATTGTATTGTATTGTATTGTTTAGAATACAATACAATAGGCCATTTAGAAGCCACTTTGGAAAGCCTATAGCTGTCTACCGGGCACTATTAGGAAGTGAATGGAAAAGTTTGAGTATATTGAAAGAAAAGGTAGGAAAAAGAGGATAGAAAAGGGGTATTTCTTTTACAGATGGATGAACTACTGGGTATTTTTATTAAGTCTTTAATAACTATATCGTATTTATTAAATATAAGGGCATTCCAAAAACAAATTATAACTAGTTTATGTTCTGAAGAAAGGCAGATCAGAAGTACGTTTTTACAGATTTAATGACAAAAGAGGAAGCTAGTGGAGTATGTAATAACATACTCCATATGGTCTCTGCCTTTATTTATTTTTATTTTTTTTGTGTGGAAACCCTCTCGAGCCGTCATTCCGCCGGGGTTTTTGGTGGAACGGTGTATCGGAATCAACCCGACTAAAACCACACTGTGTGCCATGCTTCACTTAAAATACGAGGAATCCGGGAACAGCTTTACTAAGACATCCGGACCCCTCCTAGCGCCTGCCCTGCACTATGCGGGCACCACCTTCAGGTACACCTATCAATAAGGCGGCGTCCAGACACACGCGAACGTTACCCCCTCGATGTGGTCTCTGCCCACCCCGAAGAAGAAGCCGTGAGTGTATGTATATATTTTATATTTATAATCAAGTCTGCCAGGACGGGTAACCTTAAAACTAAAATGATTCTTAATAATAACAGACATCTCAAACACGGCTGTTTAATCCCAAACTAAGCTGATTTCGTATTATAAGTAATTGAATCTAAGACCTCGCCACTTTTGAACACACACCCACAACCGGTCAGTCTAAGTCAGTTTTTTCATAAAAAAAAACAATATTTGGCAACATGTCATTGTTTAACAACTCATAACAGAGCTATGTACGAATAAAAAATAAAAAAATATCCTCCAAACCTAGAAAATATCATCACAATATCTTTCTATACATTTACTTTGTTTACATAAAAAAATTAGCGACAAAGGACTCACTAAATCTACCAATCATTTTCTCGTCTAGATACCATAGCGCGACTCGACCCAATGTTCCGATAACACATCATTTTCCGTCTCACCAACGCTCATGACGTGCCGAAGTGAAAAATAAGCGCCCAAGCCTTATCTCCTCGATAAGTATTCTTTTTCGTCCGACTTGTTTTTCACTAAATGATTAATAATAGTATAAGCGTCGATGTCATTTTGGATTTCGTTTACTCTGAAGCTGTATTGTACTTTGGCTTTATTTAATTCTGAATTAAGAAGTTACATGTAATATGGGTTTAGTAGTGTTCGTTGAATTTTGAGCACACAAAACCACGGCCACAGGTAGGATGATAGTTACTTTATAATAGATACATCACTTCTCTACCAATTGACTACAACCAGAAAAGTATTCGCTAACGAGAAATGTATACAGTATCCGTCAAACCAAAGGAGGGGATCTTCTAAACAATTTTGTTTACGGAGCGATTGTTCTGCCGTACGAGCTTCACCCCTGAAATGTGTACGAGCGGTAGTACGACAATGCCTTCAGTATATAAAACGCGAATATAAATGATTGGTGAGGCTCTGCCGCAGCTTTACATAGTTTTATGTCACTATGACGCAAAGAATGCCTGAAACGCACCTGCGACTTCTTTTTTATATATGTATATACAATAGGGGGACAGACGAACAGACGGGTCACCTGATGGTATGTGACAACCGTCCATGGACACCTGCAACTCAAGAGTCGTAAGTTGCATGTCCGCCTTCGAGGGTGATGAGGGATAGGTTGATACGGGTAGGGGAAAAAAGAGACGGGAGATTAGGAGATGGGAAAGAGGAGAGGAGGGATGAGGGGAGAAGAAAGAGTGAGTTGGGGCCTCCGGAAACCTCACTCATTTTGCGGGAAATGCAACGCAAGCGTTACTTCACAACCGGTTTTCTGTGAGGCCTTTGTTATCGCACGGCGGCCCATTCGTGGCTCAACCACTTCAAAATTTTAGTATCAGAGTATCAGAGTACTCTTGTGTATCAGATTTTAAATAGGCGGTGGTTGTCAGGTAGCAGTGATCCATCTGCTTTATACTTACTCACTTTATAACCAATGATCATAAATGAAGTCCAACTAAGAGCTAATTATATCAACTTTAAAGGCATGTATGATCTACACATTATTTTGTAAGTTATATCGTAACATAGTCAACAGACTTAACAAAGTGAGTTCATACATTTACATCATCCCTATTTTGAAATCAAAAGAAAGTTCATTAATATTTTACTTGAATGTTTAGTAGAATTTACATTTTGTTGAACGACCTCACGCAGCATACGACATGTGGCGTTCGCTCGTAATTATGCGATTTTTTACATATTACCACCCTTCGTCTCATAAAAATACGGGTCCTCAATATGTTTCTAGGACGTTCATATTATGTTTTTATCATATGGCTTTCGGTGGAGGTGAAAGAACTCATTTCGTATCGTATAAAGACTTTTTATCAGAATAAGGGGTTTTTCTGCGTATTTGCAAAAAGTGGGTGTCTGTGACAAACATTTTACGCGAATGTTATCTTAAAAAATAATTGATGTTTACATGAAACCTTTCATATATTTCAAAGCATGTTTTGAGGGGAAGTATAAAAAAGTAACCAGAACCAGAAAAAAACAGTATACAAATTATAGGAAAATTTGCAACGTCTTTTTGAAATAAATAAGTATTTAAAAACAAAGGTTTTTGACCTGTGGGTTTTACCAGTGACGACATATAAATCTGAATATCTCACTATAGATGTGATAAATAATAACAGGTTTGCTCAACAAACTGTGTTTGTACCATTGAATCAGATTTTATGATCTACGCAGACGAACGCAGGTTATGGAAACAGCAAAACGAATCAGCAAATTTAAATGGCAGTGGGCAGGGCACATTGCTAGAAGTACAGCTGGATTTCATGGATGAGTCTCAAATGGAGACCATGTACTGGAAAGTACAGCGGACGAAGTCCAGAAGTGGACGTCCTTTGGCTGAGATGACAATAATGGTGATGATAGTGATGATATGTATATTCACATAACACTACTGAGTTATAAATATACGTGTAAGAAATCCAACAGCTTGTGCTGCGGATGTGGTGAGCTGAAACAGATTCAATAGTAACTTATAAAGATAATATAAAATTATAAAATTAGCGTTATATTCAACCACATTCCACAAAACGTTTGAATTTTAAAATGCAATCTATAATAGTTTCACGTTCTGCTTACTAGCTCCGTGTGATATATAGACCACAGATCGTTCGCCCGAACTGAATCCGGTATTACTATTGGTCTACGAAGTTTTAAATTATACTTGACTCTTAAGTCTTGAACCATGTATTTAAATAATTTTTTTTAATAAATAAGTGTTCGTTCGCTCAAAAGATGAAGTTTTAACGTATTGATCAAGTTCATTTTTACATATTTTTTTATTGATAAAGCTCGCCAAGTAAGGGAGAAAGTTTACCAAACTGACTCCTCAAACATTCAAATAATGGACAAAAAATAATACATTTCTGATATTCCTAGTGCCAAAAATAATCGTGGTTACTCTCCAGCAGGCTATTATTATTTAATTTACAATGCAGAGTTCGGTAACGGTAACTTTAGTTTATTCAAACCCGTTTAGAAGTTTAGATTACCTGTTATAAAGTTGCTTCTGAACAAGTTAACTAACAATTTTTTTAGCATCAACCTACGGCTTCTTGAGGTAATTTTTCTAATAAAATTTACACGAAGCTTAACCTAAATAACGTAACTTTTAATATCTTATCTATAACGGAATATATATGTTATTTTTACCTACTTATATACATAAGGTTATATACACAACAATTAAATCTATTAGTACCTAAAACCAAATAATTCTACCAAACCAAATAAAAATATAGAGAAAAATTCGTCATGACACTTTAGAAACACGTGACGTGATAAAGTGATCAACACAGTAATTTATTATATAAAGCTAAATAAATAATTTTCCAGTGTTTAATAAAAATTAGGATGTAACAAACTGAAATTAACAAACAAAACGGCAAAAAGGCATTGCAGGAAATTGACTAAATTATTAATAGTAGAAAGCGAGCTTATAAGACACCTCTTGAATAACTAGCATGTTATAAATAAAACACTTGTTATTTTTAGGAACTTATTATATAAAAAGACAAATCGCGCACTAGAAATGCATTTTGTATCACGATTAACAAACCAGGTACAAGTTTTTTTTCTTCTTTTTCTTAAAAAGACAACTATCTCACTAGGATTAATTCCTATGTCGCGGGGGACTTTACAAACATTCAAACAATGTATACAAAGAACACTCAGACTCATAATAACAATTTGAGGATTACACAAAGTATTGTCCCGTGCGGGGATCGAACCCACAACACTCGGCGCGGCAGCGTATTTGCAAGGTGATCAAGGTGACCACTTAAACCGCTACGCAATGCGTGCAGTCAAACTACTTGTGGAAAATTTATTCGATAACAATTTTTTTTACCCGTGCGGGCATCGAATCCGCAACTTTAATATACATTATATTAATTTTTATCAAAGTCATTTTATATAAATTATGTTATAATAATGAAGGAATAAATTGTATTTATTTTTACTGTTATTTTTTTTATTTGCGGGTATAATAATATAATTATATAAAAATAATGTAATTCTGTAATAATCTCTATAAAATAATAAATAATCGTATTGAAAATTTTCTGTAGTGGTAGACGTATGTCTCAAAATAAATAAATAAATCTCAGGCTCAACAGTCAGGGTCAGTAACCACTAGACGAACTGGTCAGAAAAATAAGTATATTTAAAATGTGGTTGGATGCGTTAAAGCATACACACACAAAATAAACACATTCAGGCATAAACCAACACAATTATTATCATCATAGAAGTAAATCATAGATAATATTTCGACTTTTATGCGAATAAAATGATATACAGTTTCCAATGGTAAGTGCTTTGAGCGAAGTGCATTTCGCATAACCACTGATATTTACACGTGATCCTACTACCAAATATCCTACAAGGATGAGAACATATTCAAACGCAAAGAATAAAATACGTAGATAGCCAAATTGTATACGACTGTTATCTGCATAATTGCTTGCAGACTTGGAATTGCTAATTATATGTAACTATTCTTTTAATAAATTTGGAGCAAATTTGAAATGGATGTGGAGTGAAAAAGTTTCCCTTGGACATGCGTCTTTGTCTTCGTCGTCACTGTCTACCTGCCTTTTTCATTAGTATGCGAGTTTCTTTTCTGGACAACACGACAGATGTTGCTCTCTGTCAGACTATTGTAATTTTCAATTTGAATAGATAAATCTATTATTTAGGTCGATTGTCAAACAACAGTATAAATTTTGCGGTTTGTATTATGAATATTAATTCATTTTATGAACTAACTAAATCATTATACGCAATTATGTGAATCAGATTCTAATATTGAATAAAACATTCCATTAATTGCAAAACATTAATTAAGCTAAATACCGTTAATTTTTAATTGTTTACTATGTTATATGATTGAAGGTTGAATAATTCTTAAAGACTGTCTCGTAAAGTTAAAGCGGCTTTAACGTGATGGCTGAGGCGTCGGACTTGCGATCAAGTGGTTGCGGGTTCAAACCTAGTACATTACCGTCGTAAACCCATCCCTGACTGAAGCATTTTAGCTTAGCTGGGGGGGTTAACAAGAATATTAGTAGTGTGTAACGCACGTTGACTACCCTTTATATATACATAAAAAAAGTCCTCCAAGACACAGGAATAATTAGTACCATATAGTTGTACCTTAGTAGTATAGTGCGAGAGTTAAAAGAAATATATATGTAGTACTTTGATTTTAACCAAAGTTTTTTATTTACTGAATACCTATATAATACTCTTATAATGTAGGTGTTGAGTATGTAAACGTGTCATACAAATACTAAAATATGAACCGTTACCGCTCAATTTGAGTTGTTTAATGGTATAAGGGACAAGCGAGCAGATTTGGCCCCTAAGGGTAAGTGACTATCGCCCCAATGAACACCTGTAACTCAAAAGCCGCTAGTGTATTGGCGGCCTTTGCGGTAGGAGTAAGCACTTTTTTTATTTTTCCGGAACAACCGCATACGACAGTGGGTTCTACAGCTTCTGGGACCTGCTATTTAGTATTTAGGAAAAGCTTAAAAAGAACCTAGTAGTTTTACTTAAATAATTATGAGTTATTTGCGTTGGAAAATCACTTATACTAAATTCAGAACGTTAAGATTCGGACCCTAAATGGAATAATTGCAAAATCCGTGTGGTTATCAGTGAAGTAGAATAGGGCCACCCTATCTTTTCCTGTGGGTGTCGTAAAAGGTGATTAAGGGATCAATATTAGAAATCTAAATCAAAACTATTTATTTCAATGAAACCCATTTGCTTCAATTAAACCAATGAGAGATATTTTTTGAATTGTCAAGAAAAGAAGTAAGTCAAACTAAGTCAGTAGTGAAGATTATTTTTATCAGTGAGGACAATGCAATACATAATTTTGATTCTGAAATATAAATTGTAATAATTACTACCAGGTACATTTTAAGTAATAGCAGTCCAGAGATGATCAGCCTATTTAACGGCCATTACGAGCAATGCCGCACGCACCAGCCAACGTCCACCTCATCAATATTAAAGGGAGCCGGTCGTCCTGACACATACGCCACCATTGGCAGGACTTCGAGGCGAGCATGGCAACGGACTGTTACTGTACATTACTAAATTATGGCTGACAAAAGTGGTCGTTTAAAAACACCTTTTTTGTTAATTGGGTGGAATGTCCTCATGGATGTCCTTCGCCCACTAGGGAGGGCGAAGGGGTCTGTTGGACTCTTACCGACTAAAAACCACCCCGGTGTTGCTCTTCTTTTTAATCACCGTTAGGGGTGAGAATCACAATATTGTTCTTCCCCCACACAGCACCCCCCCCAGTAACCCCTTCGGAGGGAGATATATGCGTAAGAATATACATGTATGTATGCAAAATAAAACTAGGACAAGAAAATAATATACCTATCAATTTACTCATAATAAGCATTTAGCGTACATATATAGTATAAAAAGATAAGATCTAAAACATTGCAGAAGACAAACACTGCGAGCTGCATAACATTTTTATGTTTAAAAACTATTACAAGACAACAAAGCATTCTTGTATATTGTATAAGAATGTTAAAATATGTTTAAGCTAACAAAATATTTATTGTAATAAAACATAATAGCACCATAACGTAGCAAGAAACAAACTTACGTTGTCTTAAACAGTTGAAGCGGATGTTATTCCTTAGTTTTAACTGCAGTTAACGTAAACAAGTGTTACACAGGGGCTTAAAATGGAAAAGATACGCTACAAAATCCGCAAAAGCATTTTATTATCAATTTTCATTTATGTTGTCTTGTACACACAACATGTTTAATATAAATACAATTACGGTATGTATAAAGGCCAGAGGCTAGAAAACCTAGAGAAAAATGCAATTTCTAGCTAGCGAGTCGATCCAGCTAACTTGTCTCTACGAAGTGATCTCGGGACATAAGTCTTAAGAAGCGCAGTGAGTTCAAAAAAATTTTAACTACATCTCATTTTATAACTTCATATTATTCTGCGTCAATCTTGAAGTACAAAATTAATGTCGTAACAGTACTTAATTGGAGTTTACTTAAGTAATTGGAAAATAAGACCGCCGTAATTATAAGCAGTTAGTGTAGGAGGTTAAGGATTAAAGATTAAGTAAACGAATATACACTTACTATTTTTATATTTTTAATCAATTTATTATCACTTTGATACTTTAACTCCTCGCCTCCTTTTTTCTTACACTTTTCAGATCTCCACATCCCCCTCTCTGTGGACAGCGCCCTTATGTACAACTCTCGAGTTGCAGGTGTCCATGGACGGCGGTTGACACTTACCATCAGATGACCCGTATGTTCGTCAGTCCCATCTAATATAAAAAAAAAAACTTTAACAAAATCAGGTATCAGTTAATTTAGTTTTCATATTTTGTTATATAATATTAGTGGCGATGAAAAATAAACTAATTGAAATATTAAATAACATATTATTTTTGCACAAATAAAATTGCTTTAGATATTTTAAAGTTTTAACGTTATGATTTTTTTCATCCCACTTTCTCCTACACATATTTTGACAAGCTTTGGCTTGGCTGCCTCTCTTGCTATTATGATACGAACTAATTACATACATGTAAATACTTCATTATCCCTTTTTTCGCGTGCCTGAGACATTGATAGTCTGTTTTCTAATCATAAATATTTTGTATATTTTCAAAATAATTGTAGTGTCTAAAGAATTCTGTTTCCGTCAGTTGCGGCGTCCTCTTTGAGAGGTTAAGTATCACTCATGTCGTACGAGACTCGTGGGAGCGAGGTTGATTTTATTTGGTGGACATTTTTTGTGATCGTCTATGTTGCTTTTAGAACAGAGTATATTTTTATTCCACGTGGATTCAGGTTGTACAATATTACAATATAAAATAAAATCAAATTATTTTTCTTTTTTTTCTTTTATTGCCCTTTGAAAGAAAAATAAGGTTTTGCGTAAGTAGATATTTTTATGTTTCTTGCTGTCTTTTTAATTCTAATTTAAATAAATTTTAATATTGTTGAAAGAAGTTATTAGTATAAGTTTGAATGACACAAACAAAATAATAAAACGTACGCACGTATTCATTCTACTCAGAATAGAAATAATTAGATTTTGTTTAAAACATGTTTTAGTATGAAGCCAGCATGTGCGTTCAAAATAAACAAAATTATTTAATTGTTAGGATTATATAATTCGCTTAAAGTCTTTCTTCTATTGATCTCTTACTAAATAAAAAGTTCCGTTTATATCACTTCTTAAACAACGCAGAAACGCAAGGCTACGACTTTTTCTCACACCTATATCCCCGAAGCGGTAGACTTGTGCAGAAACTGGTGTTATGTCCCTCACAAAAGATAATCCTCCAACAAGGCGATCATGCCCGGCGGACCGCGGTACAAAGGTTGATGTTGGGAAATCGTATATATACTAAACGACGCCAAAACTTTATTATCGTGATTCAGGATCGTACTATGTGTAATGTACATATATTATACTATCTGATAAATTAACAGTTTACTTTCTTGATTACTTTTTAGGGCACATAAGAGGTGAGTAATCCCTTTCCTACTCAACAGAGATGCACACGGCAAAGTCACATATGTGCATACTCAAATCTTCATTAAAATTGAATACATTTCATTGCTTCAGATGCTCGCTTTAAATAAAATCGGTACAAGTAATTAGCGAAACAAAAAACAAAGTACTAACGAAGAGCTTAATAGACAATTAAGAGTCTAGAATCTATTACTAGCCGTTTTTACCATTGCAATGGTTTAAACGTACTACTTAAAAAAGAAATACTTAAAATAAGCTCAACTGCAAAGTTACCGAAAGAATGATGGCAATAATACCATACAATGTTGGTAGGAGTCAACTAGGAAGACCTCACATCAATCTAATTGGTAATATTCTGAAAAGAGGATAGGTCAGCAGTAACCGAAACTGACGGTCTTGTATGGAAGGCTTGATGTTAGGAAAGGACGCTTGTGAGCTATGTAAAACTAACTACTACCCGATAGGAACAAGACATGAGCTTATGATTGTATATATGAACAATATATTACAATGCTATTGATGGCCTTATGATAGTTAGCGATGTGTTCCAGGTAGCAATTGGATAACATAGTTGAAAAGTGTATATTGATATATGTCTATAAGAAATGATATTGTATGTCGCAGATTCAATAGGATTAAAATCCATGTACTCTATATTGTTATTGTTTTCCGCCATCTTCACTTATTATCAATCAGTGCGCACACCCAGCGGATGCGAAGTCTCGGCAGCAAGTGATATTCCGGTTAACGTACGCACCACTGACAGATATCAGTTATGACATAGACAACTTCACTATAGACCGTTAACTACAAAGTAATAATATTAGGCGCAGTGTTGCCATCCTAATCAATTAAATAATCATCTATTCTCTGACGAGCTTGATGTATTTTACAAAAAGATCAATAAAATGAATAAAAATCATCAAAATTCTTAATGAATCATGGTCTAAGACTTGGTTTCTATAACTATTTCTGAGCAGGTGTATTTTTACATTTTTAATTATAGAAACAAAATGCAAAATTTTTGGAGGGATTTTTATGAAGCTGACAATGAGTTGATTAAGCTTAAAAAAAGGTTTTTCAAATACACGGCTTTCTCATGATAAGCAAGGGTTTCCCTCAACAAAACATACAAACTTTACCTGTGTTGTGTATCACTGAATGAGCGAGTTTAATTAAATCCCAACAGCCCTTGCTTCCTTTCCCTCCTCTTTAACTCTCTTCCCCTACTCTCTCTCCCTTAGGAGACACCCTCAAAGCCGGGAAGAACACTTACAACTCTTGAATATGTCTATGGCTCACATCCCATCAGATGATTAAAAAAAAACATAAACACAAGTTACATAAATACCCTAATACATACATAAATATCTATTTAAAAAATGGTAATTAAGACCTAAAACGTCCGACTCTTGTGTGAATAGGCAATTATCTTAACGATAATGTATCCTTGTTCGCTGTAAGGGTCACTACACATTTGTTATGGCATATTTTATTGTCACGTAGTATGACAGTTGTTTATTTGACTAGAAGTATACATAGAGATTCACTGTTGTCATTAAACCTACTTCTTATCAGATTGTTGTGAATATATTTACTATAAAAATAAAAATACACTTTGATATTTTTTTAAGAAAAAGTAAATTCTAGTCTGATATTTTTTTTTAAATTTATGTTGTTTTATTCATATATGCCCTGTTACAGCATTTATACACATAAAATCTTTTTTTGCAATACAATGCATTTTTTTTTTTTAATTTCATGAAATTTTAAATTTACACCGAAGTATTTATTGCGATATTCAATGTTAAGCAGTTTTGTAATTTATTTAAGTTATGATTATATATTTAAAAGTACATATCATTCATACTTTTTAAAACAGGTCACGTTAATGGTTTAAAATTATAATTTGAGCCGACGACAATTTATAAAGCTTTTCTTTTTTTCTTTTCTTACGAAGCTTTTAATTGTAGATACGTGTAAAAAACACATGATTGATTTCAGATTCCCTTGATGAACTTTTAGTCAATTAGTAACTTTTTCTTTGGGGTTTGTTACGAAAGATTACATTATAAAGAGAAACGAGTAAACGAATAAAAAGTTTCATTCAAGAAGTATAAAAGTTACAGAACGCCTGTTATTATCACAAAAATTCATAAAACGCAAGTTTGTGCTCATCCTTATGTTTCTTATTCCAAGCGTGTTTGCAACGCGATACTTTTCAAGGCACTAGTCTTACGTCTAATGAGCAATGTCTCTAACGCGGCAGATATTCAGGACATGATGTTGGCGTTATCGGACATCCGCTTTAAATATTTATAAGAACATAAATGATATTTTTAATTAAATTTGATTCTTTTATTTCTTATCCTGTGGAAACCCCCACGGGGCATCACCTCACTGGAGCTAACAGTGAAGTAGTATGTTGAACTCGAACCGACTAAAACCACACGGTTTTCCGTCACTAGTGGGTCTATTGTAGAGGACCCGGTTATACCCTAAGAGGGAAGCTTCTGAAAACCCCTACAGAATGAAGCGACCATACCGTGTCAAGTACCTTGCCCCCTCCATGTTAGAGAGGCGCATGCAGAACACAACGCAATACCGTCGATGGCCTGCTTGTACTAGGGTAGCGGGCAGCGCTTATGGAGGTCGGAGGTCATTCTGCGCCATCAGGCACCTGGTTCGTCCTCTCCCGTTCCTGTTCCGCCACCTCTTTGATCATCATCACCTCATTTCAGAAATTTCATTTCATTCTATGAAAATTTATTATTGTTAGAGATGTAATCATTAAATATTATTATTTGTTTCAGAGTATAAAGCTACTGCGACCATTTTTGGTCTTTTGAAGTAGTTTAATATCCATTTAAACAAATACTATTATTAGCTGACCTTCATTTTCTGAGACGTATTTGTGTGAATATAAAGAGTTTGCTGTATAAGAATCAACTTATTTAACAATCAAACAATTTTGTTTATTTAAACGAGACGTATAGGAATTTTAGATAAGGTCTACTGTTAAGTGGACATTTTTATGAAATATCTACACCACCGTGCAATGCAATACGCACTATAACACTATTCTATACAAATAAAGCATTCTGATTCTGATTCTTTATTACTATAGAATAGTTTTAAGATAAGAAAACTGAATATACATAGATTTCTTACATAATTGGCGGCCTTAATTTATTAAATTTTAAAATATTATTTAATGTCTGTTTCATTACCTCACAAAGTACCAGCAATCAGCTTGAGCTTAGATATCATCATCATGATCATCGTTCAGCCTATTGCAATCCGCTGCTGAATATAGGCCTCTCCCAACGCGCACCATAGCACCATTTCCACCGCCCTTTGATATAGAACTACGTAAATAAAAGCATTTTTAATTTTGGACTACGGCCAATACGATGTCTAAAAATGTATGATATGTTCGTGAAACCATTTCTGTTTCTGTATCTTGCATTTGACAATAACAATATGTTCGTTGTCCCAATATCCGCCACGATAGCGGTGAACCTACTCCCATTAGCGACACTTACTACGTTCAACAGTGTAATAGAAGAAATGTCAACGTGAACAACGTGTGGACAACGCTATTCGATATTTTACCTTGCAGCCATGTTTACCTTTTTTAGGGTTTCGTACCCAAAGAGTAAAATTGGACCCATTACCCATTATTACTAAGACTCCGCTGTCCGTCTGTCCATCTGTCTGTCTGACCGTCTTTAACCAAGCTGTATCTCATGAACCATGATAGTTAGACAGTTGAAACATGTTATTTGGAGTCATCAAGTTCAAATAAACAGGATATTTAGGTATAAGATAAACTGGCTTGGGTCTCTCGTGGTAGTATATGACTTATACTGGCTTATAGACAATGCGCTAAACAACTGTTGCTAAAGAAACATGATTCAGAGGTATTTTACAGTGATAGAGCCATGCTAAGGCAAGAATGGGCTGGCTCGACCGGTGCAATACCACGGCCTCACAGAAAACCGGTTGTGAAGCAACGTTTGCATTAGATTTCTCCGAAACGAGTAAGGTTTCCGAAGGCCCAACATTCCCTCTTCCCTCTTTTGCCCTCTCTCTCTCTCCCATCTCCTCATCCCAAACCCCTCCTTTAAATTCCTGCATCCCCCCAACCCTCATCACCCTAAAAAGCGGGCAGCGCACTTACGACTCTTGAGTTGAAGGTGTTCATGGACGCCTGTTGTCACTTACCATCAGGTGACCCGTCTGTTTGTCTGTCCCCCTATAGTATAATAAAAAAATGTAGGGGAAGCTTCTCGTATGTAGAATTCACAAGTGCTGGAACAATATCCCTACTTGTTTTTTTGTTGACATAGTGGAAGATCCTCATGGATGTCTTTCGCCCATGAAGGTAGGAGAAAGGGTCTGTCGGACTCTTACCTACTAAAAACCAGCCCGGTATTCCTCAACTTGCCCATGATCGGTTGAGCGAACATCGCAATTACATTCTTCCGCTACTGGAACAATATCCCTATATGTAATCTATTTCACTTAACACTTTCAAAAGATGCTTGAGATAGTACAGCGTCTGCTCATAGCATTATTGTTTACATTTTAATAAGATATTGGCATCCATATTGTCACTAGTAGGACCTAGTTAAAAACTAGCACCAGACTCTTTAAAGTCTGGTATATGCTGAACTAGTGTACCAATGACAAAAGATGACGCAGTACTTAGATGTTAATTAATGTTTTTAATTATTATAGTTATAAAAAAGTATAAAATCTATTAATATTTAATTTAGTTCTCAAGCTAGGATATTATTGAAGTATTATTTATTAAATTCATCTTAAAATTAAATAATATAAGATGCTGTTTCAGAGTATACTTTTGTTTAAATTGGGTCTACAAAAGATAGTCTGGACAGTCAGGGGTAGACAGCCTTACGGATGCATTGCCATTCTATTCTACCGGTGAGTAGGGTATTTGAAGCTTATCTTACAAACGTACCTATGCAAAGGGAAATATAACAAATGTAACAGTGGTCAGATGTTAACATGTTGTTAAAGAACATAAATTGAAGATAATAATAAACTGAATAGGTATACACATACATATATACTACTACTAGTATATACTACTAGTATACATATATATGTATATATACATAATAAGTTAGACAACATTTTGCTACACCCATAGTTTATCTAGAAATTGCCTTTGCACTTGTATATGAAGGTTGATTAAAACTGATGAAGAGAAGCCGTATGATTAAAAGAGACTAAAGACCCCAAAATCACCTTGATCTATGATATTTTCTGCAGTTGAATAGCTAAAACCTATTTTACACGTTATATTAACGTTGAAGGGCTCTTCAACCTCTGTCTGCTTAGGTCAGTCGCATTAATAGCACGACCTCACAGAATACCGGTTGTACAGCAAAACACCGAATGGGTGAGATTATTGAAGGCCCAAAGCCTCCCCCTTTGGTAGGTGAGATACATTGAAAAGCTGTCCATAGTACTAACATCAGGTGACTATTTATTTGTCCCTATTCTATATAAAAAAATATACTATTCTATAAACTTATATTTGACTCTCATTTTTACCTACCTACCACACATTTTTTTTAATTAAGAGTTGTAAACCAACCCTCTTTCGTCGTTACCTTTAGCATGGAACATGCACATGAAATATTTATAACCCAGTTGACCGAATTTCGCCAACGCATAACGTTGACGTTGCGTTTTCTTAAACAGAACTCATTCCCTGAAAAGCAAAGGAGAGTAATTTTAGTTTTAGCTTTACTGTGGGAAAATATGCATTCCTATGGTAATATATTAAACCTAAATGATTAGGAAAAAGAAAGCTAGTCATTTAAATAATAAAAAAAACTATATTTTGAGTGCGACAACGTAAGGGCTGGGTTTCTTAAAATGGGCTATTACATACAATAGAATAGTGTTTTTTGCTACATGGTGCTGGATAGTATTCTGCGATTCGGAGTTTTTATAAAGTTTTGATATTGCTATTAGGAATATTTATTTATTTGTCAAATCTTTACATATTACGCAAAAGTGGACTCAATGACTAAGGCATTCTCTGCCAGCCAAAGCGATCAACTGTTAGTCTTTAGACATTATTTTTGTAAGCTTATTATTACTTATTCATTAGAAAGCTAGATATATGATCCTGTCCTCTTTGAACAATTCCTCTACAAAGACAATTATTTAAATGAACTATTTGTTTTACAAAAGTTTACCTTCATATTATATTTGTCGAGTCAAAAAGATTTCAAATGATTACATACTTTAACGCTATTTCAAGGGCCCACGTTTTGCCAACAATCATTTAGTCACTTACAGAACTTAGGGGGCTAGCTTATTAAAGACATGCGGGTACTGTAGAACATTATATAATAATATACTGTCTGATAGATGACAATCCGATTCTTTAGTTGCCTTTCACGACACTCACGCGAAGAGATGGAATTGTCTTATTGCACTCCACATGGCACTAGATTATAAGTTATTTATATGAAATGCCTTTAAGATGAACCAATGTATCAGGGACAGTCAATACTTACTACAATATATAATACTTTTAATATACTGTTATGTTTTAAAATGAACATCAAGAGCGGGACGTCAAACTGTCGGAGGTTAGCAAGTGCAAGCTGAGATCAAGTCAGCTGAATGTAATTGGTAAAATTGTAGGCAACCAGCCAAATATCCGGTAAATGACTGTTCTCTTTGTGTGCAGAGAAAGTTTTAGTTTGCAGGCAAAACATAATTTGTAATAAAGTTATTGTCTCTACAGCAAAAATATGCAGATGCTATAATAAACTGATATAAATTAAACTACATGCATGAACATGTTTTCATTAAATACAAGGTATTTATTATATATTTTGTTGAGGCTTGTACTATATAAGATCATGTAATATATATATGTATCAACATATACGCCTGCATAGCTGATGGGATAGGCCGAGGTGTATAAATCACCCACATTTTGTCAATTAGAATTTTGTCCCGCAAAGGCATGCTTAGGTACGAATTGGCCGAATCGACCGGTGCGATATCATGAGTATCACAGAAAACCCATTGGGAAGAATATTCATACATATAATGATATAAATCATTAATATATTTGTACCATACTTAACGCAACGTCGATACAAGTTTCATGTAGCAAATAAGCATGCAAATAATTAGGGAAGCTTAATACTCCCAAAACTTCAGGCACATAGATTTATATATAAAAGTTTCAGCTAATTGGAAACGTATTTCAGATTAATTATCAACTTAATGGCCCAAGTTGGAATGTTTAATTTTACAACATTTTATGATACAGTTTACTGTTCAGCCTTTTTGAGATGTTTAGGATTATGGCTAATCTGACCTTTTGCGTATATTTTGAGCGGAAGCGAATAATATGACTACTTAATGGTATTGGAAATGTATTTTTTATCTGTGGTCCATAGTTATCTATAATTACGTGAATCGGATTTTCATATCCTTTCAAAATTAAACGAAGAAATTAAATTTAAAATTAAATAAAAGTAATTAAATAAAAAATAATCCTTTCAGCAAGATGCAGCACCGGGTTATAAAGCTCGATCCACCACCCAAGCGTGGTTGGAAACGAACGTTTCTGACATCATC
The DNA here is from genome assembly GCA_947561695.1 of Tyria jacobaeae. NCBI lineage: Eukaryota > Metazoa > Arthropoda > Insecta > Lepidoptera > Erebidae > Tyria > Tyria jacobaeae. The sequence goes on along the minus strand of OX387232.1, from coordinate 1,816,421 downwards.
AGAGCTGAATACTGACTGTCATGTAGACCCAATTTAAATCCGCTTGATTATGACTTATGGTTACTTTTAGAGAGTATGGCTTGCTCTAAACGTGATGATAATTTGGAGTCCCTATAACATTCAATAAGATTGTCAGTGACGAATTTTCCCATAAAGAGAGTGCGTGTTTCTAACTGGCCTCAAAATTAAAATGACTGTATTAATGCCAATGGAGATCTTTTTGAATGGGCTTTATATATGTTTAATGCTAATATGTATATAAACTACATGTTTTATGCAATAAAAAAAAAAGATTTTTCTTTGTAACAATATTGGTGGCAAAACTAGATAGATAGATAGATAACTCTATATTGTACAACAAACAAAAAAAAACACAATAATAGAACAGTTTGTACACATTGCTATAAGCTGCCATAAGTCTTATGAGCTAAAGTTAGAAAGGTAAAATAAATAAAATAAAATATAAAAGTAGTACAATTGGCGGCCTTATCGCGATTAGCGATCTTCCATTCAACCAATGGATGGAATAGGACATTAATAATGAGATGAGATTAGTTGCAATTTTCACATCGAAGTTCCCTGAGTTTGAAGTAATTAGGACTATTGTTAGATACCAACATATAAAGAAACACACTAAACACATAAGTACATAAATTATTACAAGTATACACATTTTATAAAATATAATAATGATTGTCTGAGGGACAGTGGCATTGCATTCCACAAACATATAGCTTGCACTGTAAATGACTTGTCCATAAAAGTCGTAGAATGCTTCGGAATTTTTAAAGTCAAGTCCTCCAACGATCTCAAAGACCTTAAATGCGTGTCGTGAAAGAATTTGAAGCGTTCTTTTAAATAATGAGGAGTGTTGGGATTAAAGAGTATATTGTATAATATAGAAAGGATATGGATATTCCGGCGAAGACGAATGGGTAACCAGTTGAGATTATTCCTATATTCAGAAATATGGTCAAATTTGCGTTATCCAAAAACAACCAATTTCCTACTAATTTCTTGAAGTTGCGGACCCCAGGACAGGTTTTTGTCGAAATGAATTCCCAGATTTTTCAACGTGTTTGAAACAGAAATTAAGGCCCCATTGCAGAATAGTTGAGGCTGATGTGAACAAGTGACTTTAGATAAGGTTCTAGTACTACCGATAACGATCGCCTGTGTCTTAGATGGATTCACGTTTAACCCATGTTGCCTGCTCCATACACAAATCTGTTCTATATCTTTGTTAATAGTTGAGATCGCTACACCAAGTTGCTCTAAAGGTGCTTGAGTATAGATTTGTAAATCATCTGCATAAAGATAGTAAGAGGAAGCTAAATTATTAGAAATAGAGTTTATAAAAATTGCGAAGAGCAAGGGAGATAAAACGCCACCCTGTGGTACACCAGCAGTCGTAGTGCACCATCCAGAGAATCTTTCATCAATTCGAATAAGCTGCTGGCGCCCAAACAGGTAGTTACGAAACCAGTAAATTGCCGTCGGAGTAACATTAAGAGAGCACATCATAGCAAGAAAACTTCAACGGATTTTACAAAGAAAACTACCAAAAAATTAATAAAATATCATATTCCAAGTACGTTGATGTTTGATTGTTATATGCATACATATGACAAAAAAAAATCACATAAAATTTCAACCTATTAGGCACCATTCCAGATGTCAGAATATTAATAATGAAATCCCTAACTTTGAAGTCATTTATTAAATTACAGCATTCTACTTTTTTAAGAGCAGCAGCTATGGATATATAAAGATTTCCCACTTCACTTAATGTCCTTTTAAAGAGAATCTCGTTAGACATCCGTCATGTCCGCTGCTTCAGTACTGTTGGTGAGAAAAGTGGTTAAAATTCATTTTAATCAATTTCAAATAGGAGGTTCTCAATTCGACTGACATTCTTTGTGTGTATGTATCGCGATTTATTCGCCACTTGTGAAGTCTCTCTCACTTTCAGGCCAGTTATCATACATGGTGCTGGGGGATTTTGTTTTTGGTAGAATTTGCACTCCTTCTGTCTATTTTATGTGTATTTTAATTGGAAGAGTTGTATCTCGGCTTAGTTCCTGTTAAAATGATTTAGATTTTAAATATTAAATTACCGTTTTAACGTACAAGTGTTAAAATCGTTGTTTGTTTCATCATTTCACTAATGAAGATGTAAAAAAATTGACGCTTAAATTTTTGATATTACTGTCTTCTTCAAAGCTTTTGGAAATCTAATCAAACATTAATTATTACTATTTATGGAGAACTACTTTATATATATATATTACTTATATATTACTTTATTAGATTTCATGTCAAAGAAACACTATTGCAATAAAGTCTCGACTGTTAAAACGAAATTAGTTCTAAAATGTATTTTAAAAGTAATCAAAACAACCTTACGATGAAACATGAGAATGTACAAGTTTAATAAACTAATTAATGCCAACCGTCGGACACTAATCCGCGCTGTCTGTTTAGATCTTGGCAGTGATACCTTGTGAAATAAACCTACAACGTCTAAATAAGTGTATGTATAGGCGGGTATGAATTTAGTAACGAATGAAAAGAAGAGTTCTTTATTCATATTTTTTTTTTTTATGCGATAGGGGTCAAACGAGCAGACGGGTCACCTGATGGTAAGTGACTACCTCCGCCCATGAACACCATCAACTCATGAGTCACAAGTGCGTTGCCAGTCTTAATTACATACTCACGTATATATGTATGTATGTAAATAAAGCATATGCTCACGCATGTAACTCCGATCGGGTAGGTAGAGGTGTATTAAACACCCACAATTTGCCGGACCCACATATGACCGATAGATAGTAGCACACTTCAGCCTATCTACATTAAAGTTTATTCACAGATGCAACTCAATTTAGACACATGGTATTAGATTATACATAATAGTAACGTTTGCTTGCTCGCTAGCCTTAGTGTGGATGGGGTTTATTAGATTTATTTGATACTTTAATTAAGTGTATGTTGGTAAGCAAGAGACTACTTAAGAGAGTGCTACACTGGTACACTACTATTCTGACCTGATGGTCTTGACAGCGTCGAATATCTAGGCCTGGGCACTCGTCTCGTATCTCCGAGTCCTTCTTCTATCCAATGGTTATATCTAACTTAAATTATAATAGTCCACAATCTAATTATTAATTAGTACACAGCACAGATTTCGATTTTTTCAAAGGCGCGGTGTTATTGCGAGCGGTTCTCAAACGCTTGTCGCGGTGTCCGGTCTCACGTAGTACTGGCCTCTAAAGGGATACCAGAGGTCAGGGCAGCGAAAGAAGAAAACTACCTACATTTTTTATAAAAGCGACAACCCGATAGGATTGGCGCGAACACAATGTCTATGCACTACACTTGCATTTAATTTCAGTAAGATAGGCGATTAAGTTTACGACGACTAATAAATTCAAATGAAAATAGTGTAGTAGTCAATAGTGCAGTTGTAGAGTATAAGCAGTTGCTCAGGATGCGTACCATCTCTGCCATAATTAGTACTTACATTTTCATGTTACTCTGGTCTACCATTCTCACATGTATTTATATACATACTTCTATATATGTTCGTATCTCGACTTAGTTCGATTTAGTTGAGCAGGGCCACTCCATGGCTACTTAATAGTATCGTTGATGGTGACTTTAATGTTGACTGTTCGTCTCCAATCCTATAGTGTCTGGATGGAAATAGGCTGGCCCCCTATTACATAAGGATACTGTTAAATTATTGATGGTAAAAAATGGAAGTTGAGGGCGCGTCTGCCTACGTCCTTCGGGATATGAGGGTGAATGTATATACTAACACTCATTCAATAGCACTATTTATCTCTTTTTTTTATATAGATAGACAAACTTACAGACGGGTCATCTGATGGTAAGTGACAACGGCCGTCCATAGACACCTGCAACTCCAAAGTCGTAAGTGACCTGCCCGCCCTAGAGGGTGATGATGGGAGATGAGGGGAGGGAAAAGTCGAGTAGGGGGATAAAGAGAGTAGGATTTGGGGCCGGCCGGCGAAACGGCCCATACATGCCTCAGATGGATGACGCCAATTTCAATCCAAATCCGTCGTACCTTAAAGCACATAAAAACCACTCAGTGTCATCACTTTTATTTTATACCGGTAACGAAGGTAAAAATTCTCGGAGAATTTAAATGAAAAAAATAAAAATAGTAGTTGCGTTAGTGCTTGGTTGTACACTGGCGTCCTCTGACGTGAAAATGACACGGCGTTTCACGCAACCATAAAATGTAAGTCCCTATCATAAATGAATCTTTTCGCTTACCATGTAGGTGCATATTGTATAATATTCTAGTCTGTAAGCCGCTTGCTATGTGGTTGTCTGTGGAGCACAATCGAGCGACATAATGTCTTCCCGTCTGTAAGAGGGCACCAAGGAATTGGACTGTTATCTATATAAAAATCTATCTATATATAAAAAGCTCTGTTATTGGAAATAGACCTGCCGCCTATAACGTTTTTCTTTTTTTTTTTTTTGAATAGGGGGACAGACGAACAGGCGGGTCACCTGCAACTCTATAGTCGTAAGTGTACTGTCCACCTTTTAGGGTGATGAGGGACGAGCGTATGCGGGGAGGGTAAAGAGAGGGAGAGAGGTTGGCTGGTAGGAAATGCCTACGGCATTAAGTCCGCCTTGAGCAATATTGAAATTGCAGGAAGTGTAATAAATAAATAAATAAATAAGAAGATGGGAAAAGGGCGGGGGTCAAGGGAGAGGAAAAAGGGGAGGGGGAGTTGGGCTTCCGGAAACCTTACATTACTATTATTACTTGTAAGTTTACAAGCGTTGCTTCACAACCGGTTTTCTGTGAGGCCGTGGTATCGTAATGGTCGAGCCGGCCCATTCGTGCATAAGCATGGATCTACCGCGTACGGTTACGTTACTGTTACTCAATAATAGTTACCTAAATATGGGCGTTTAAAAGTTTATTGCATACCCCTTCAGGGATATAGACGTATTTGAATATATGTATTGTGTATGTGTGTGTGACTTTGATTTAAATATCAAAACTAATTCTCGTTTCTTTATTTTTAGTTAGTGTAATATTACCTAGCTAATGTAAAACACTATACGAAACTTAAAGGAATGAAATAAATCAATAAATATTACGCAAGCGTTGCCTTTTCCCGAAATGATGGAGGTTTCCGGAGGCCCACCTCCTCGTCTCTTTCCTCTCTCCTTATCACCCTCTTCTCAAGCCTATCTCCTCATTCCTTCTCTCTTTTTTCCCCTCCCCGCAACCCCTATCCCTCATCACCTTCAAAGGCGGACAGTGCACTTGCGATTCTTGAGTTGCAGGTGTCCATGGGCGGCAGTTGTCGCTTACCATCAGGTGACCCGTCTATTTGTCTGTCCTAGTATAATTTAGTGAATATAATGTTCTTTGATACATCTACGAGTATGAATGTAAATAAAAATTTAAAAGCGAGTTATCAAAGCATCATAGGATATAAAAATGAGTTTGTTATGTAAATAATAATGTTTATATAATAAATAAAAATAATTCTTATAATAGCTTATGCAAGGGCAGGACTGTTACTTACCATGATTTAAATCTCTAACAATATCCACACAAAATGGGTGGTGTAATAAAATGATGTATATATCATTTCAAGGTTCCCATTCTATCTGAGTGTAGCGAGGTGTCCTTGAATTAACATTTTATTATTGTGTTGCTGGCTTTTGAAGCTGTATACGTTTTCTTGAAGGTTTGAAGGTCATAAATAGATACATACAGTAACGGCTGTAATAACGTCATCATTTTGCTGAATACAATTATGTTCTATTGAATGAATATGTCTATGTTTGGTCCTATTGAATAACATGGGAAAATTGGGAGTATTTTTAAAGAAAAGGGAGCATAGGAAGGGTAGGAAAGGGTTTTTGATTTTACGAATGGATCGGGGAGTATATGCAATAGTTAAAGCAAGTCAGGGTCGCATACCTACCACTCGAACAACGTGGTGCTTGAAGTCCTAGCTCTCTAACTAAACTATTTCTAATTCAATCGAATAATTCAATTATCTTTATTTATATGGTCTAACTATCACAATTGTGTCACAGTATCTGGCACTCACGGTTATTAATTCTTGGAAGCTTTATAGTGGAAACAGCCAAAACCGAAGCACAGATTTAGTAATAACATCAGTTCCAGTTATGTAGTTAAGATCAGGCAGGCCCTGTATAAATATTAAAGGTTAACAGTGGTAGAGCCAAGCTTAGGCAGGACTGGGCTGGCTCAACCGGTGCGATACCATGGCCTCAGAAAACCGGTTGTGAAGCAACGCTTGCGTTGCCTTTCCCCGAAATAAGTGAGGTTTCCGGATGCCCAACTCCTCCTCTCCACTTTCCTCTCCCCTCATCACCCTCTCCTCTAACCCATCTAATCATCCCTCCTCTCTTTTTTCCCCTCCCCGCAACCCCCATCGTTCATCACCTTCAAAGGCGGACACTTGAAGTGTCCGCCTTTGAAAGTCTCTTGAGTTGCAGATGCCCATGGGCGGCAGTTTTCGCTTTCCATCAGGTGACCCGTCTTCCGGTTCATCTGTCTCCCTATAGTATAAAGAAAAAAAAATAAAAATGGTTAGCCGCACTAGGTTATAGAGAAAATGGTATTGCTCACTGTATTATATTGTGAAAGGTGTCTGAGTTCATTTACAAAAGAAAGAGAAAATATTATTAGCTCTTTCTTTGGTGTGCTGTAAGAGGTTTTGATATATTACTTTTTTGATTTGATTTATTAGAGGCTCGCAATTCCCGACATCAGCCAGTTCCCAGACCCTCACTTGCTTGAGCTACTGTATACACTGCGCAATCCCTTTTTGTTAGCAATATCCCTTTATTTGCTTTCTGTGACCTCTTTCCCTATTAGTAAAACATCAATTACACTATTTGACTCCCATAGAAATACGACATAAGTGCCTACCCCTGCCGGGAACAAGCGTGCGGGCGTGTATGTACTTACACATTACAGAAAATCAGGTCAAAAGTTTTAGAGGCAACAAAATATATTTATTAATAAAGCGTTACAGAAAGCTGTAGTCAAACTGTAGGAGATTTACCTCGACTTACAATTGTTAAGAGCTTTTGTTCCCCTCCCCGTTCCATCAAAGCTCTTGAGTTGAGTCCATGGGTGGCAGTAGTCATTTACCATCAGGTGACTCGTATGCTAGATTGCCCCCATAAAATATATAAACATAACCATTGGAATACGATTTTTTTTGGTATCCGTTTAAAATATGTTGATATTACTTGTCAATTATTATTTTTTTCTATCCCCTATTCTGCTCAGTAGAAACTGTATTTTAATAGGTGTGTAATGTAAATCGTAAAATTATTCTTCAGATTTCGGACTCCGGACGCCTACTAAACTTAAAATACAAATATATATAAATCCACATATAATAAAAAATCTAGTAGATACTATAATTACTATGTGTGTTACTTTATTTTTGTTTCAACTAAAAATATGGTAACTAAATATTTGTTGATAATTTTTCATCAAATGTTATGTATATCGTAAACATTAAGAAGTGTATCGGGTAGTATTAGTAAAATCCCCTACGCTGCCAATAATCCAAGGACACGCATTGTTTTTGCTGCTGATAGCCCTAGCTGACAATCGACACAAACATTAGTCAAATCAACGGTGGTGTTATCTCGTCTGACGACAAACCGTCGCTTACAAAAATAAAAAATAAAATATATATCCTTAAACATGAGATAAACGTTTATTTCAATCCAACATGAACTTCGATATAAGTTATACCTACAGAGCTACAATATTTTTCTATATTTTCATTTTATTTATCAACAATATCCTGTTAGAGAACTAGCTAAGTCAGTGATATATAACACACGCATGCGCTCTCCGCGTCATGATAGCTTACCAGGGGGGTAGAGCGATTCGCGTACTAACAGGGGCTACACGTTTCCTCCCCTAAATCTCCCGATACGCAGTGTTAAAATGCAGTGAAGTGAACACTAAGAAAAAAGTTTAAAAAATTATGTGTTTTAAAAAGTGTAGTGACGAAAAGTTTTGAATATTTTTTTTCGGTGTGCAGTGATGTGTTAAGTGTTAATAGGTGAGTTTTTAATTGTTTTATTCTTTTGAAATTTACGAACTGAACAATAAGAAAAATATAAAAAACTTCATAATTCATAATTTAATTTTACCTTAAATAAGACCACTCATATTTTAATGCAACTATTTTGCTCGTAACAGTACTTAATATGTGATGTCATTGAATTTTGTTTTATTCAATAGCAGGTGCATTTTCATCGTGAGATAAGTAATTTTATACTTTATTATCTAATCTTTACTGTTCTATTGAACACTTAGAAAATGACATACCTATAAAAGTATTATGATATTGGTTGCGTAATTTTAACAGACTTAAATCCGGGTTACATTAAGGACTTGTTTAATAGACTTGAAAAGGCCAATTTATGTCAGAAATATATAAATAACACACATACGAGTCCAGCTTTAAATAATTTTAAATTATATATATTATATAACATTTATAATCCCAGATCATTCCCAACGGCAATCGACTCGCCGTTACGTAAATGGGACTATATTATATATGGAAAAAGTAGGCGTTAATTACGCCTCTGCCCAAAGGTGTTTAACATGACTGAATATGTACATAGGTAATGTATATAATTTTCTTTATTTTCTAAAATAACAATTTACATAATTATATAATTATTATATGCTTTTAATACATTGATAAAATAAAATAAACTTTTATTTTAATTAATGTAATACAATAAAATTTTAATTTTTAATTTGTATATTAGTGAATTATAACGTCACGATATACAAGCTTATAATATTTAATTATTTTTGTATTAAAAGGTGTTTTAAGGTTTTGAAGTTAAAAACCTTTATGTTTGTCTTTACTTATAGAATAAGCTGTAATTTGTTCTTTTTTTTTTGGCGCGTCGGCAGTTAGTTTTTACAAGTTAGTTTTACATTTGACAGCCAAACTTTGGAGATAAATATTGACCGCCACGCTACGTTTAATAACTAATGACAAATCAATTAAGAACATAAGACGATCGTGAGTTGGAATCCCGGTCGGGGTCGATTGTGCAGAACATATACAGATTAGATTGGTGATGTTTTAAAGAAAGGGCATACTCGTATGAAAGGAGAAGGAGTAGTGGCTAGTAGAAAAATATGTATGAAAGGATAGGAACAAGTGGCAGGCTGTTGTTTCTGCTTACCCTGATATGGGGGATATGGGAGGTAGAAGTGAGGGCTAGAGAGTGCGAGAGAAGTGCTACATCCTTTAGGAGCACTTCAATAATTATGGACACTATGGTGCTTTGGCTACCGAACTTATTATCACAACTACGGCCTTTTAAATAATTAGGGTACTTCCCACATCGTATTCCCGTCTTTACGTTTATGTTTTAGAATTATATATGTGTGTAATTTTTCTTTGACACGCTAAACGGGTATGTAGATTTTGAAGTGTGATGTGTTCTTGGAATCATCTTAATAGTGGATATGACATAATATTTCGAGATAAGATCAAGAAAAACGGAGAAGAGAATAGTACAGTCGGGTTCTAAATTTTTTTTTTAATCTTATTCTAATACACTCCTAGATTTAAAAAAAACAAATTAGAAGTGGCACCTTAGATGTGGTTCTCGGTGAAGTAGAATGGAGCCACCCCATTCCTTCCCGTGTGGGTGTCGTAAAAGGATAAGACTAAGGGATCGGACTGTTCAGACAGTATGTATACAGTCATAAAGAGTCCAATTGACGGCAATAGACTGGGGTAACCCATTTTCTGTTCATAAATATAAACAATATTTGTGTTGTTCATTAATATAAACAAATACTTGAACACATGTTTATGGCCCAATTTAGAATCATCAAAAAACTGAATTAGAAAATATAGAATTATTGGCAAAATAATAACCCATGAAATACTTACGATGAAGATAAGATAAAACATAAAAATATATACAAGACAACGGCACAGATAAGAAAACGATCAAAAACAAACTACATTAAACTACTTTATTGAACGAATACGAATAACAAAACGGCATACCGACACACTATTTGTCTGAGTTGGCATCAAAGGAGTCAATTATAACAACCGCATTAACTCAGTTTACACAGAACTTGAATAAGTAATGTCCCCTGTAATTATTTAACCGAAATGTAATGTTACTGAAGACGCTGTGAAAATATTTGTTTTAATTATGACTTCGTTTTAGTGTCAATATAGGAAGTTGGTGTATATTTTAATTATTTTGTGGTAAATTTTAATAATAATAATATATAAAAACATATGTACATACCCTCACGCCTGTATTCCTGAAGGGGTAGGCTGAGGTGCATTTGCACCGTTTTTGATTATTAGAATTTGGTACCACTAACGTAATAGAAGTCAAGCCTTTTGTCGTCAACAAGCTCTTTAGGAATAAATGTTGGGAATATTGGGAGTATAGTGAAAGGACAAGATAATACTAATAAAAGGAATCGGATTTAGTCAAATTAAGTCGTTAAATACTATAGATTTACACAAACTATATTACCGCAACAATGACAACAAAAACCAAAAAAGAAAGTTAATTGTTGCAGTTAATTCATAACAGATAGATGTGTTCATATTTAAGGACACTAACGCATATAATTGACAAATAGTTACCTAATAAGTCTAAAAAATCCGGGTTTTCAGAAGACCTACATTTATTTTGAATAAACTTCATATATTTATATTCAATTACTTCTCAAAATTCTTGGTTCTAGTTCTTTTGAAAAAATTGGAAACTCCTCTACGTTGTTAGGAGTCGAGGAGTTAAAGGCACTGGGTTAAAAGTGCCATGTCAAACTCGAATCTCGAAAAAACATACGGTGTCTTATATTATGACCAGCATCTAGGGTATTACGAACAAAGGATATATATGTATGTATATATGTATCATATTTCGTGTTACTTTCTGAGAGTTACCGATGGATGTTTTCGGTCAAGTAGAATAGGGGCCACACCAATTTTAAGGGATTGGACTATTATATACCAGACAGTATTTGTATAAAGTCATAGATTATAAACGTTATTTTTACCGATTGTTATTAATGAGCCCATGTGATGATTAAGTACACTTCTATTTATTTTCAATGCACTTCAAAAAGGAGGAGGTTCTCAATTCTATTTGTTTTTTTCAATTATTATTACCTCAGAACTTTCGAATGCGTGCACCGATTTCGACGATTTTGTTTTATTTGGATGCTGCTGCTTCCCGTGTGGTCCCATTTTAATTTGGTTCAGTTCTGACAATGGCATCCATAAGAAAACCATGTAGGTCTTAAATTTGCATTTTGCATGTGCCAGAAGAAATGGACGAATAACTTAATTTCAAGCCAACCGATTTTGATGATTCTTTTTTCTTGGAAAGGATGTACTTCAATGGTAGTTAGATGAAAGTTTAATCCAGTTGTGACAATGAAATCCATGAGAAAAATCCATATTAGTCTTAAATTTTATGATAGATGCATTGAAGTTGGTTGTCTACTTTTTTAAAGTCATTTACACTTCGTGTTCACTTGCAAAGCATTTTCTACCAGTCAAAGCTACCTACCTAGCCAGGAAGAAAAGTTATTAAGTACCTAGGTGCAAAGACACCTGACATTTTTACAATATTTATGATGAAACAGAACAACTGGCCTGTTGGTCTAGTAGTTAGTGACGCTGACTGCTAAGCCAGAGGTAGAGGTAGAGGGTGTATTTAGAAGTATGTAAGTATGTTTATCAGCTGTCTGGTTCCCATAGTACAAGCTCTGCTTAGTTTGGGATCAGAGGGCCGTGTGTGAGATGTGTCAAGTTATTATATTATTATATTATTATTATTATTATTCACTTATATACATTACAACATAATATACACACAGGTTTTTACATACACACATACATATATAAATACACAGTACACACATACATACAGTCACATTTAGAAGATTATAATATAGTCCCATTGACGTCATCCGGGCAACTTTAGGAAACAAATCGGATAAAAAAGGAAGGAAAGATATATATTGCTTATACAGATGGATTGGGGGTTACAAGCAATAGCTCAAGCAAGTCAGGGTCGCATACCTATAACTCCAACTGGCTAGTGCCAGAAAGTGCAAGCCCATAGTCAGCATACTTTTCCCGTGTATAGATAAACCAATGCTACAATAAGCAAGTTCCCTCAATTTATTTAAATCTATCATGAATTTCAACATTTGATTTCTTCTGTATTAAATAAAAATAGTGTACAATAATACTTCCCACAATTATAAAACAAAACTATCCATGATTTTAAAACACTTTAAAGATTATAAAAGAGATCATGCCATTCCACCAGCTGAACAGATTTTCTTAAATATTATCTTAGAAAACGATTGATAAAGTCATATTTAAACAACTTATCAAAACCAATCTATCCGTTAAAGACTTATCATGATACATATAGTCATACAAAAACGAATTGTACACATTCCTCTTATTTATGACAAGGGTTAAAAAGGACAACACTATTCTGTCTGTCACACTCTCTCTCTCTCTCTCTCCCTCGCTCTCTCTCTCTCTCCTCTATAACTGTACGGACATAATTATAATTGAAATTTCACAAAGTAATTAACTAAGTCAATAGTCTTAATTGGCTTTGAAATTTGTAACAGAATCAAGGAAATATTCCATTAAGATACTCACAAGTTTAAAACTAGTTAAACTAGCGTTCATAGAATTTGTAGTTAAAACATCTGGTTGGTTAGCACGACCATTGTTACATATTCCAGATATTTTAAATATAACTTTCTTAACTCAAGAAAGTCAGAGACGGCTTTACAACAAGCCGTAGGACTACGTATACAAAAAATTCAATCGTTCTACTTTACTTCCTTGCTGCTACTAATTTTCTTTTTTGCTTGCTCTTACTCTTTTACAGGAAGGAAACTTGACCGCAATTGAATGTCTCTTAATAAATCTTAAATCATTACATTGACCAACTAAATATTTATCTTGAACTTTGGCTCTAAATGACAAATAATTATTTGTGTGACCGTTTTCATAGTTTCTTAGGCACAGATGAGCCTTTTGGATCGGATTAATACCAAGACCTCACAGAAAATTGCTTATCAAACAACGCTTACATTGTATTAAAACTCTTGAGCTGGTGGTGTCCATGGTTGAAACTTACCATCAGATGTCTATTTTGTTTGTAGTTTGAATATCTGTGAAGCCTATTGCGATAATAGTATTTTTTAAGGTGAGATTATATTAATGACATTTTAAAATATATCTAAAAGATCTTTACTTACAAGTTTTTTCAGTGGTAGAGCCATGCTTAGGCACGAATGGGCCGGCTCGACCGGTGCGATACCACGGCCTCACAGAAAACCGGTTGTGAAGTAACGCTTGCGTTGCATTTCCCCGAAATGAGTGAGGTTTCCGGAGGCCCAACTCCCCCTCTCCACTTTCCTCTCCCCCGTCGCCACTCCCTCTTTCCTAACTCCTCCTCTCTTTCTCTTTCCAATCCCCGCATCCTCCATCCCTTATCACCCTCAAAGGCGGGCAGCGCATTTACAACTCTTGAGTTGCAGGTGTCTATGGACGGCGGTTGTCACTTACCATCAGGTGACCCGTCTGTTCGTCTGTCCCTCTGTCCCCCTATAGTAAAAAAAAAAAAAAAAATCTAAGAACGTGTCCCACTGGCACCGGACGCTTGGACCAAGTTGCCGATGGGTAGGTCTCTAGATAGAGAAATACGTACTGCATCAGGACCAAGTTCTGCAACGGGTCAACACACAACTACCTATCCTGTGTCTTATCCTTCTTATTACTATTCCATACTGAAACCAATCGACAAAGTGTGGTCGTTTATTACAATTCAGCCTACCCCTTCGAGGATACAGGAATAACTCTTTGTATCGGGTACAAGGACCAGGCTACCACTGGTTAAGGCTTCAGATACCGAAATTTCCTCACAATACAAACTGTAAATGAAGTACCGCCTTCTGCATCGGGCTAACATACAGTTGCTTATCGTGTGTGTTAAATTTGTATTTTAAATAATCATAAGAAAGAGGAGGCATTTCTTATTATTATTTAAAATTTACATTTAACACTTAAATGTAGAGCAGACGTTTTATATCAAAATATGATAACTTGTTGTTTTTATTAGAGGGTTTTGTGTTAGGATAAGGGGTTTGCGGGTTAAATGTTTCAAACTTTATAATTACAAAAAACCAACAGTCAGAGGGTGCTAAAGTTTCTTAAGAATTAATTTAGCTAAGGTCTAGAGCGGCAACTGCGTAACTTAAACAATAATACTGGGATAGGGCTGGAACATAAACCCTACGGAGTAAGGAACTTTAAATGAAAGGCTCCAAGAGTTGCTAGAAATAGCAAAATTTAATCTAGTAACTACCAAACCAACGTAAATAGAGAAATTGTTCTTGAAAACTTGTAAATTTGTCCCCATGCGGCGATGTGTCATGTCATGCTAGCCTGTAAGAGATTGCCACAGGAGACATAAAGCTGGTAATAGTGCTTGCCATCTAACATTCCTGTACTTAAATCCTTTAATTTTTTTTTGGTCTGATATAGAAAAAGCAGTTATATATATTATATATAGTTTATAGTGCCATGCTAAGGCACAAATGGGCCGGCTCGACAGGTGTGATACCACGGCCTCACAGAAAACTGGTTATAAAGTAACGCTTGCGTTGCATTTCCCCAAAATAGGTAAGGTTTCCGGAAGCCCTACTCCCCCTATCCCCTTTCCTCTCCTCTCATCCCTCTCTCCTCTTTCCCATCTCTCATCCCTCTCTTCTTACCCTTCCCAGCATCTCCCATCCCTCATCACTCTAAAAGGCGGGCAGTGCACTAACGACTCTCGAGTTGCAGGTGTCCATGGACAGCGGTTGTCATTTACCATCAGGTGACCCGTCTGTTCATCTGTCCCCCTATATTTCACATTTTCACATTTTATATAAAAGATGGTCGCATAAGGAACAATCTTTTAATTCTATCCAAAATGTTTATATAGAGTTAAAGTATACACTTACACCTGCTACGCCGCTTAATAATTTAGTCTCTCATTTAGGTAACAGGGAAAAGAATATTGCTGTCATCCTGGTACTTTTGGGAATTAGATTGGAACATTTTCAGTATATTAAAGTAAAGGGAAAAAGGAAAAGGAAGTAAAGGAAGATTGCTTATTCCGATAAATTGGGAAGTATAGCTCAAGCAAGTCATAGGCATTGGTCTCATGCTTATAACTCGAACTTGCTTGTACCAGGAAGTCCAAGCCCGAACCTAAAGTTTTTAAGCAATAAGTGTTACAAGCTTAAAAATTATACAAAATATTGACAGTATTAGTAACAACTACAACACTGAACTTTAAATCAGAAAGCTTTAAGTTAATATATGATTTCATGTACACATGTCTCGAATTATCAAATATACACAAAAGTCAATGAAGAAATCTTAAAAAAATAATAAACTAAAATCTAATTCATTATGCATTTCAGCAGTAACAAGCTCTCAAGCTTATACCGAACACCACTTATCGAACAACAACTTCATGTATTGTTAGAACGCCAACGGTGACATGGCATGATGGGTAATAGCATTGAAGCGTGTCGAGATTTATGTAGGAAATATATCACTACCCTGGTATACAGTCCTCACAAGTAACATAAGATGATCTATATGACCCACTAATAAACACACAACCGCCACGTATTGGCGTACAGGCAGTTTCGTTGTTACGTAACAGCTCTACCCCTCAGTAGATATAAATCATTGTACGGAGAGGATTGGAAGGCCCAAGTAGATTTATTAGGTATATATGTAGATGACGATGTATATCTACTTCCTGTCAGCACCGATACACAGTTCCTTCATTACGTTCTCTTTCTTAACAGGCTTATAAACTATTTAATTGTAGAGTAGTGGAAACATGTTTGTTAAGAACATCTCCCAAATCGTCAACAGTAGACAAGTGTGGTGGTTTATGATCTCTTACTATATTGAAAAAAAAAAGAATAAACTTTATTGTACAATTTATTGCACAAGAAATAAATATACAAAAGGGGGCCCTATCACTTAATGCAATCCCTGCCAGGCAACCTGTAAAGGAACATATGGGTGTAGCTTAGGTGTAAAAAAGAAGAGTGAAAAAAGACATTTTACTTAAGAGGGATCAAATTTAAATCTAGGTACTTCATACCTATAAGTACACATCACATGTTTAAACAGAAAATAAGACAGCTAGAAAATGAAACGGTTAGGTAGGATGATGACCGGAATTAAATGCTTAAAAAAACGATTGTGGGTTGAAAGGCTATCCCAGTATGGCCCCAAGAAAGCAACAAATATATATGTATATAACAAATATTCCTAAACAATTTCTTAAAATTGTTTTGCCAACGAAAAGTTGTTAGCAGCTTCGTGAATTGTTTTGCGAGTTATTTTGTTATGTTGGACACGCGCGCGTCTCTAGGGATAGTTGTCAACACATTTCTGAGTGCGTATCTCGCTGCGGTTAGTCAGAAAAGGTATAATATTATATTTTCACTTAATTCAGTGTTAGACATTTAGAACAGTGTAATTTATTGGTGGAGTAGTTTGTATACTACACAATTATGAAAAGCTATACAGAAATTGATATTTGCTGTATATATTTAAAAAGGTTTTAATCTGCTACTGATTTGAGTTATAGCTATATTTTTAGGTATTTTTGTAAAATTGATTATTTAACTTTGTTTTATTTACATTATTTAAATGGAACTAGTAAAAAATGGTAGATAGTACAATGATGTAATGAATAAAAAAAATAAGAAGTTCGCTTGTGTTTTCGCATGTGTATATTAGTACCCACCTAAATGCTTATATTAAAAGAAAAATAAATTAGTTATATATTATTATAAGTAAGTAACACAGACTAATTATATATTTTTTAAAGAATAGATTAGCGTTGACAACCGGGATCTTCTTTGCATCCTACAGTAATAATAAATTAAGTTGCTGCATCTTAAGATAAAAATTTCCGTCTGCTTTGAATGTCATAAATTTATTTTTCCTTTCGTCGCATTGGTAATAAACTTGCATCTTAACCTTTTACACATTTTGAGGCTCCAGAATAAAGGTTATGTTATATGCATTTTCTAAATAAATTAAATCAATTATAATAGCAGCTGTATAGCAAGATTCCTTGCAAAGGTTATAATAATCAACTTTTGCGATACACTGGTAAACTCTTTATTATTTAAGGCTGACAACGCACTTGCTGACACGACACGGCGGTAGTCACTTACCGTCAGGTGACTCTCGGGTCAAACGAGCAGACCTGGTAAAATAGAAAATAAAAAAAAATACAGTTTCAGTAATTGACGCATTATTCACACAACAATATTATTTAAACTAAATTAGCTTCCAAATAATAAAAATAATGTCATGATTAGAGTATCATCTAGTAACCAAAGTCACAACTTATCGAAAAGTAGCTGTAACCACATCTCTTATTGATCCAACCCATTGTCAGAATGATAGAATAAGGTTGTCTTCAAACAAAGATTCTATCTACTAACCATAAAATTGGTTGAGCAACATTACCGTCAAATGTAATAAAATGCCGAATGACGCCCTTATTCCTACTTTAGATTATATTTATCTCTATGACAAAAATCTAATTCTGTCTGCCTCTCATCGTGTTAACGATAAAACACTGTCTTAACGGTAAATTGACACATCTAATATATGTTAGAGATGTCTAGAACACACTCAAAGGAGTCGAGCTAGAAGGACATGTCCTGAAGTGTAATCGAGATAAGATTTAGTCGATGGATATTTTTGGCCGTCATATAAAAACATTGTACATATTATTCAGCCTTGTCATTTCAGTTTTATCTAGGTCCTTGAGGACTGTGCCTGTTTTTGTACTTTTTTGTTCTATTATATTTTGCAAATATGTTTACTTATTTAGTTAAATATCAGATGTGTATAATTTATTATCAGAGCTTAAAGTTTCAGTAAGTTTGCCATAAAAATAAAAAGTTGAGTTTGGAGCTCGTTCGCACTTAATACCTAAGTTTTCATTAAACAACAATTTAAAACAAGTCAGAATGCCATGACGTTATTAAATAAAAGGTTAAGTTTAAAATACTTGTAGTATTGTTGTGAATAACTGTTTTTTTTTTTTAAAGTCTACCTTTATATAACTTTCTTCTTGCTATGAAAACCGATACTTTGATAAAGAAACTAAATAAGATTGCACTATAAATGTTGTGCTGCGCACGAAAAGTTTCTTATTGACATTGGCCCTTCGAGCTTTGACATATCCAAGAACTTAAGTCTAACACCCATTGTGTACTAATTCGTTTTCTAAATATCAAGGAATCCAATATTGTTCTGAGTGATTAGATTAAAGAATATGTAGATATACATTACGTATTGTAAATGTGGAAATGTAGCGCTATCAAACTCACTTTATAAATTTAAAAATTCTTACCTTACTTCATTACTCACCTACGAGTATAACGGACAGAAATTGGCATTTTAAAACACTTCTTCAGTACAGCTTTTACTATAGGTGTATGTAATTTGATTTATTATTAATGATTTGAAATGTGTGTATTAATATACATAAGCCTATAAGAGTTTGGTGTTTTAAAATTACTATTTTTACTTACAGAATTTCAATAGCTATGAGGAATTACACTAATAATAACTTTCATTTGAAATTTTATTGTTTCGAAAATAAACCAAGGCACATTAGATAAGAGGTTGCCGTTGACGACCGTACTAATATAAATTGTGTTATAGTCGTCAGCGCCTTCCACCCAGAGAAAATATACAAATTTAATGGTATTTGTTTTAAAATGCAAAACATATATCTAAAAAATATCTAAACAATAAATTGCAGAGAAAAACATTATAGGAATATCATGCATTACAATTGATTTATATATAGCAAAATTATAAATGAATAATAAAATTAGGATTGAACATGATGGTGAATTATAATAAAAATATATTTTTTGTAATAATAATAAATAAATACACATTAAACTCGAGTTTACGATTAAAATGTTATGTACATACAATATTATAAAATGCGTGTATCTAATAAAGTCAATAAATAACAGCAAATGAAATAATTACATCATAGGTAGTACTCACTCTCATAAAGCCGCATTAGTTCAAAATTTAAAGAACATAATTTCTTTGAAAATTTGACTAAAATCCTATATAACCAATACATTAATAAACTAAAATCGATTCTCGTTTATCATCATCGATACGATATTTGTTTCATTTGTTCGAATTCAAACAATAAATCTCGCAACATTATTTGGACAATAATATGGTATCAAAAATTTGAATTTAAATCGATACTAGATACCTAGTTAAACATGTAAGACCTACTTCACAGTAATAACATATTACAAAACTGAAGAATTTGTTAGAGGAGGTTATTGATTGGTTTTATTATTAGAAACTCTAAAACATGAAGGGTCAATTTGATACTTGATCTTCTTAAAAAACCCTCATGTCGGTCCCTGTTATGTCCAGACTAATATCGGCTTAAGCTTTGAACGGAAAACAGAAGCTTTTGAGGTATTAAGGGTCGCATTTACCTGTTACTCGAGATATTGAACTAGCATAGTGGGCGTTTTGATGTTGAATATAACCTTGTCCTTTTTCTTAGAACTGGCTTTTACCACTTCATATACATTTCACAAAGTCTTTGTGACCTCTAATCTGTCGATAATGGCCTTGCCCCCTATTGCGTTAGTGGGACCAAAATGTGGGTGTTTTATACAAGTCCACCTACCCCTTAGAAAACAGGCGGTAGTGTATGTATGTATGTACATACGTATGTTTTATTTTACTTTCTACAATAACGTTTGTATATTCCACCGAATTGTATTATGAAGTAAGTTGTATTTCATTTAAAGCAGTCCTTTTTTAAGGCATAGGGGGCAAACAAGCAGACGGATCACTTGATGGGACTCACAACTGCCGCCCAACTCCAATGTGATGATGGGGTGTATGATGAGGAAAGAGAAGAGGGGCTTTGATATCCTCTTACGGTCGATAAATACAATGCAAGCGTTGTTTGACAACCAGTTTTCTGTGAGGCCATGGTATTACTCCGGTCGAGTCGGCTCATTGACAGTAACATATTTAATAGAATCTGACGATGCTGCTGAAAAATATCTGCAGCATCGTCAGAATAACAAGTTACTTCAGAATTTTTGATTGACAAGTTATGAAATTAATTTATATACAATGTGAATAGAGTGGGTCCGAGGACACTTTTTTGTGGGGCACCAAATGGAATATTCTGTAAGATACTCCAAAGTTGATCAACTCTCACGCGCTTTTTTGGAAAGCCTTAAGTAACTTTTGAACAAATAAAAAGCTCTACCTCTAACACCTATGTTATTCTATTGTTTTAAGAGAATTGGGGTGGATAAATTTAATTTGGCCTTTGCTAACTCTAAATATATTACTATATACCACCATCTAAATAAACATCCACATTTTGTAAACTACAGTATCATCCTTCTCACTTAATAGTGGACAAGCTTTCTGTCTTCAACCGGACACTTTGTGAATTAAATATCCGAAATTTAAAAGATTATTATTTACTTAAAGGACTTCGCGGCACCAGCCAGTTAGACTTGCTTGAACTATTGCTTATACTCCCTAATTCATCCTTCCCTTCCTATCCTCGTATAGGCTTACCCTTATTGCGCAAATGGGACTAAATTATACTCAGCAAAATGACACTAACTACGCTGCTGCCAACCCCTTCGGGGATACAGGCGTGAGTGTATTTATGTATGTCGCCCAGCTACTTGCCCATTTTTAATCTCTTATTACCTTATAGTATAATTCATTAGAGGTTTTCTGTAAGAGAGAGAGAATACAGTTTAAAGTCCGCCCAGTGTTAAACTAGGTATAATATTTTATTGTATTGTATGCTACCGACTGCTGTTATAAAATTTGGTGTGTTAAAAAGTGTATCTGTATATCTATTTCTTTATATTTTGCTACAGGTTATAAGTGGGAGGTATAATAATAAAGTACAAGCATTAAATATACTTATACAAATTCTCTTTAATCTGAAACATTTTAAGGTCTTACATAAAATGTTTTAAATGTTACTTCTATTTTTTCAATGTTTGTTTGATTTAAATGGAAGAGCTTTAAGTATATGTGGAATACCTTTGTGAATAACTGCTTGAAATAGCTCTTTTGACAAGTAAAAAAAAAGTATTTTTTGTTCATGTCTACGGCTGAGGTCTACGATTTTACATGTGACTTTACTTTGTGCTTAGTTTAACTAAATGTGTTGATAAATTGTGCGCAAAAGTATGAACTACGGGCTTCTGCCCACAACTACATCACCGGAGAATTTTAACTCTATAATGTCTCATGGGCTATTCTAGACTATAATCAATCTTTATGCTACATTTCATCCAGAACATTTTAGCCGTTCTGGCAAAATTAAGTTACATAAATAAATCTTACAATAAATATTACGAAACAAGCTCATTTATATTTTTTTAAATAGTAGTAAGGATTGTTAATACTCATAATAGGCGATAAATATTAACTTTATTCTTAAAAACTAAAAAACACAATTCCAGCTTACAAACATACAAGAAACGGACACAAAAAAACACCCACACTCGCTCAAACAGCTATTTTCTGAATCACATAAGTATTTGTCCCATGTTGCTCAGCTGCCAGAGTTACTAACCACTAGACTAACAGCAAACAGCTGACCACCTGACCACTGTGAACAGCTATTTTTACTATATCATTGAAAAAAAAATTTTTTTTTTCTACCACAATACACCACAATATTTGTTAATATAATTCCTAGGAATTTAGGAATTTTATGCTCGCAGAATACAAACTTCTTGTATGTGTATGGGATGTTTAAAAATTATCCGAATTCAATTCAAAAATACATTTTTATATATGTCTTGGCAGGGGTGGGTAGGGGCATCCCAAACGCAATCTTATTTGTAGCTATAATTCAGTCCCCCTTGAGTAATAAGGGCCAAGACTACTGACGTCATCCGTGCACTGAATGTATACTGTATTAAAGACAACACCCATGGAAAGAGATAGAATAGCTCTATTCTACTTCACCCAGAGCCACAAGGTATAATCCATTTAATTACGTACATGTAAAACAAGAAACAGTACTTCCTATATAATGCTGTGTTTGACTGTAATTTTGTCGTCAGTTTTATACTTGCGTTTCGCTTGTTAATTCTCTACGCTGTCGTATTTTTGCTGTTAATATTTTCTTGTGTAGCGCTTGTTAAGGGACAATTAGCTGGTTCAAACGATGTTTTGCAGTTACTCTTTACGACTACACAAAACACCTCTGAATATTTTGTTTATTAGTTGGTTGCTTTACAGTAAAAACACGAGGCAGGACACGTAAACCTAGTAAATTCAGTCGACTTAACAATTATAATAAAATTTATACTATAAAAATTAAGTTTTACAATAAATGTTAAATATGCAATAACGAACTAAGCAGTTTGACTCTTCTTTCCTGTGCCGATCGGTGAAAGCCTGGAATTCACCACCAGCGCACGTGTTTCCTTTCCACTTTGATCCCGGGTCTTTTAATACCATAGTATGGGTCACCATGCTACATTGACTAGACATGCAATGAGGATGGTGACCACAACTCTTGGACTCCACTTATTGCTTTCAGTAATCAGGAACTTGGAACTACTTTTTATTATTATATTCGAATTAATTGGATGGATGTATTAAATGGATGGACTTTTTTTTATTTTTAGATTCGAATTAAATTCAGGAAATCTAACTATTTACAATAAAAACACGAGGCATGACACGCGAACCTTACCATTTGTCAAAAACGTCAAAATCATTCAAAATTAAGTGTTACAATAAATGTAGCTATCTAAATTAAATCAAAAATCAAGATTAATTATGTAAAGAAATGTCTTTTATACAGAATAACAGCTCTTCTTAAGGCCACGTAAACATGCTAATTTTCGCAGTAACTTATTATTATTATTATTATTTTATACTATAGGGGGACAGACAAACAGACGGGTCACCTGATGGTAAGTGAACCCGCCGTCCATGGACACTTGCAACTCAAGAGGCGCAAGTGCCCTGCCCGCCTTTGAGGGTGATGAGGGATGGGGCATGCAAGGAGCGGAAATAAGAGTGAAGGGATGAGGAGATGGGAAAGAGGAGAAAGGAGATGAGGGGAGAGAAAAGGGGGGAGGGGGTAGTGGGCCTCCGGAAACCTCACGCAATTCGGGGAAAAGCAACGCAAGTGTTACTTCACAACCGGTTTCCTGTGAGGCCCTGGTATCGCACCGGTCGAGCCGGCCCATTCGTGCCTAAGCATGGCTCTACCGCTGAAAACCGTAAACGCATTTTGATGATTTTCAGCGTTCGATCTAGGTGTCACATTTACGCACGTACGTACGACTGCACTGAGGCTACATGATGCACTATCGACTAACGTTAGCATTCAACCATTGTACCAAAATCAAACAACTAAGCTTCTGCAGCGTGCTTTAGCGACTAGTTGCGATGTTAAATGAACAATCCTTAGTGCGAGATTTAGTAGATCAGTCTGCGAGCGACCAACAAAAAGCGACAGAATCGCTGGTTGGTTATGCTAAAAGTATGCTTATTCGGTTGTTAAGCAACTCTTGCGTTTTGTTTCACCAAGAGAGTGATGTTAACAGAGGCCCAATTACACCACTCCACTTTCCTTTCAAATTTTGTACTCAATTCTTTCCTCTCCGCTTTTTCTTCCTCCCTCAAAGAGTAACAGTGAACTGTTAAATTGTAGGCATCGATGGGTAGTCAATTACATTTTTTATTGTAAAGTGAGCCCTTTATAATAACAAAAAAACTTTTTTTCAAATGTAACTAAATTTTAATTATTACAATGTTAATACATTTTTAAATGACAAACAAAAAACGAGCAGCTCAGAATGTCATGTCAAATGAATTTTTAATGAAGCAACTAATAAATAAGCAATTAAAAAGCTATCTAGATCTTAACGAAGACCAACTGAATAAACTTGGGCAACTCCAAAACGTCTGCATAAGATTCATATTCGGGTTTCGGAAATATGATCATATCTCACAGTATCGTTCAAAACTCAAGTGGCTACTACTACTATACGCCTTCGCCGGAATTTTTATATTCTTTCTCTTCTTTACTGTACCCTGTTCCATCCACATACTCCCTCTTATCTTAAAGAACGTTTTGAGTACTTATATAACACACATTACAGGAACCTGAGATCATCAGAAAATTTTAAGCTGAAAATGCCTAGACATACCACACAATTCACTAGCAAATCGTTCTCGTAGCAAGCAGTTAAGCCTTGGAATACTTAACGAGTGGAAATTCGACAAGCCAAATCCATTCATATATTTAAAAGCAAGTGGGAAACTACTTCTTGTCATTATAAATACATGTATGTTCCTATATATATATATATATATATGTGTGTGTGTGTGTGTTTATTTACTTATATGTTAGTAATATATATCATGATAAGTACATTTATTCATTTTGTTCGAATAGTACACCTTAGACTACCCCTAATTTTATGTAATAATATCCGTATAAAGGTTGTCTGTAAGAAATCACCGTGAGTGATAAGACCGCCAATTGTTATACCGTAATACATGCAATCATATATTTA
Source organism: Tyria jacobaeae (assembly GCA_947561695.1). Lineage (NCBI taxonomy): Eukaryota > Metazoa > Arthropoda > Insecta > Lepidoptera > Erebidae > Tyria > Tyria jacobaeae. The sequence goes on along the minus strand of OX387232.1, from coordinate 1,791,616 downwards.
TTTTGCTTCCATCACTTTTTGGTGTACAATAAAGAGACAAATAAATAAAGCATTTTCACGTTAAAAGCGAGCAAGCCAGAAGACTAATTCTGTATTTTCTCTAGTTTTGTTGTAATGGTTTCGTTTTACTGATCTCTTACCAATATTATTCACTTTAAAACATAAAGCCAAAAGTACCTACAGTTGCGTCACGCTATGATTGTGGTTTTGACATATTTCCAGTCTTGAAGTTTCGTATAAATTAAGGAAAAAGTTTAAAGCCGCAAATTGATATTCATTATTGTCAATTAGTGAAGTGCAGTAAGTCATCTATGAATTGAATAAATAAATTAATTTGAACAATAATAAAGTTAGAAAAAATGTTACGGTAGTCACAAATTAAATATCAAACTTAAATAAATTTTAAAAATAACTTAATGCTCTCAAACTAATTTAAAATAGTTACACAAACACAACAAGCTAATTTCAAGCAAAAAATTACGAGAGACCAAAGGTAAATTGTCAGGAAACGTTACAATGTGACTGTTTCATTATTGTGTCTTAAGTTGTTTTGCCTTCAAAAGGAACGTTATTTACTCAATTCATTTTGGGCCCTATAAAATACATTATATTCTTTGAGAAGCCAGGGGACTCAAAATACAGAGGTTCATCAAATTGTATCATTAACGTGAAAACAAATATTTATTTTTGATGCGAAGGGATGAACATGACATAAAAGTCAGCAGCTGGGTTAAAAGGATGGGTTTGTTTTGTACACACGCTGAGTTAGGCAAGGAATTCTGTTTATCTTTGTAATAATAAACTGCTAAATTGCGGAAACAATTCATTTCGCTGAATAATAAACCAATTAATTTATTTTATTTATAGGATTTATTGATAGAAATGTTAATCTTATTTCAATGCATACTGACATGGAACAGACTGGTAGTTAGATTAGTTTACATAGCGCTATTTATATGTACGATATTTATAATAAAATTAAACCTAAATAGATTTTTTCTTCTACACATACAAATATGGTGAGAAAAGAAAATAGATACTGTAGCATATGTTTACTCGTACCTCGATAGATCGCGTTGTGCCTTCTGGCTGAATCGCGTTATGGTTTCGTTAATCGCGTGACCATATAAGCTCGAAGTAATTACGTTTTTCAGTATTCGTGCTAGGAATATTGCACTGTAAACAATTGTATCCAATCGTCTGGATATCCGAAATAACTAAGGACTCTCGTACATAGTTATAGTAAAAATTTATAAAATTACTCTAATCTAATATTGATTGTTTCAGTAATATATTGTGTGTCGTAAGATTGCTTCAATAATAGTATATCTGATCATTTATTCTGAAGATCATACCCGGCTACAATACTTTGAAAATATTTATGGAGAAAGGAGATTTCTTCCAAACATCTCATTAATGTTTAGTAGGTATTCCCTTTATTTTTTGATTGATAATGAAAATAAGCACATCTGTTAGTACACTTCAGGCTTAATAATGGCTAAATAGGTGGTCATGGCGATTATTAATTCGTAAAAATAATATATAATTTCTTTACTAAAGGTTCCAATTTCATTTTAAATAAGAATACTACGAGAGTTCTTGTTAAGCAAAAGTGCTTGTGTTAGGGGTGGCTTCACGACGGTAGAACACTGGGTGGGTTTCGATTTCACGACCCTTGGGGGTAAGTCAGACGCTGTAGTTACGGCCGCTTTATATATATACATATAAGGACTATATTATATGTATATATATAAAGCGGCCGTAACTCAAGGATACTGAATGACCAATGTTTCAGTGATGCTGATAATATTGTTAATAAATTAAAATATTGGGTAAGTATTTCTCGATCGAGGTCACTAGTACTTATTGGCAGCTTAAGTCTCTATATAGCAAACAATTTTTATGACTTGAGGATCATGAATAGACTTTACTTGAAGGCACATTCGTTAAATTGGTTACCATGCAATTGGGTTTGAGTGATAACGTCTCCCGCGACACAGGAATTAATCCTAAGTGAGTGAGTCGTCTTTAAAAAAAAATGTTATATATATAGTTGTGTAGATATGTTTTATTTTATCTGATTGTTTAAGTAGTCCCGCACTAGAATTAATTTCTGTTCTCTGTCTGGAGACTTTACACATTACAAACTTTGGGGATTACACAAAGTGTTATCCCGTGTGGAGATTGAAACCACAACACTCGGTGCGGCAGCGTAGTGCCGAAGTGATAACCCACTGGGCCATCTGTGCAGTCAAATAGTTTTATTTTATAAACAACAAATCTATTTTAATTTTTTTTTTACCTTAGGGGGACGAACAGACGGGTCACCTGATGGTAAGTGACAACCGCCGTTCATGAACACTTGCAACTCAAGACTCGTAAGTGCGCTATCCCCCTTTGAGAGTGATGAGAAAGACTATGATATATCTTTATGCCAAATTTCATCTAGATTTAGCTAAAATGTGTGAATAAGTAATAAACATTTCTTCAAACATTCACATTTAGAGATAGTAGAGTTCCAAGATTTATCAATGTTTATAGGTTTTGGTTCTGGTTGAACGCATATGAAGTTGTAAGCCTAGTCCTCCTAATAACAAACCAATGACGTAGAAAAAACATAGACATAATTTTAAATTTAATAAAAAATTGAAAATGGAAAACGGACCGCCTTCCACTTATTGCGTAAAGCCACTAATACCATAATCCAATAAAAATATTGAAGGAGGGTTTTAAGCGCATTAAAAACCCAAGATGAAAGCGAGAATGATTCCCTTTAAATTGTAATGTTTAATCAGGTGAGTGTTTTAACACAATTATCAATTGAAATGATAGAATTTCATCACAGAATTTGCATAACAAAAGTTCTGCAGGAGAAAATTGGTGGCGGTATTTTTTGATAGATTGAAACGCCTTTCATAGTGGTTGTAATTATGAAAGATTTCTTTGATACTGTCATGAATAGAAATGAATGGATGTTCAGATATGCAGTTTTTATCAGCGGTTCCGATTGAGCTAGTGATGAAAGACTGTCAATTTAAACGATTTGATAAAACTCGAACGTGACTTCTGATTCTTATTATAAGGCTGGTTATTTTTATTTTTTATTTTTCCTCTTTATTTATTATTTATCTTTAGAATCATTGGTAATTAGCCAACACTACTCTACAAAAAACTGTTTTGGTTTGCAACAGAACTGAGAGTATTATATCCTTTTTTTTTACGTGGGGAAATCAGTGGAGGGGTGTGCCGGACTTGACCGGCTAAAACCACCACGGTGTTCCTTCCATGCACCTGCTGCCGAGGACCGCGGGAACACGACATTCTTCCGCGGCCAGCAGGTGACAGTCCGGAGCGGACCCTATCTCGTTTTGAAGGGGGAAAGGTACCTCTTCCCCCACCATCACTCCCTGAGGGAGGCGCGCGGAACACTTCACACCTGCAACTTTGGACCTGCTAAACCTGAGTATTGTATCCTGGGTAAAATGCTAATGCTGAAGCTAAATCTGATACCAAAATTTGACGGTCAGAATTTTTAGTTTTATCATTAAGTATAAAAAGTTGCCTTAAAAAGTTTATAAAATAACCAAAAAAAATTAAAAGACAAGAAAGACGTTAAAGATTACAATCATTTAATTTCCTAAAGACCCTCAAAAATAAAAGAAGAACATACTGCTTTCTATGAAAATTCACAATATACACTGTATATTTGTATATTCCTTTAAAAAAAATAATGAAATATATTTTCTTCTTCATAAGTATACAAAAAACATCTTGAATTATCGAGTACTTTTTATATACTTGATTAAATAATTTACTTCAGAACATTTTATATTAAGATTCAAAGACGAAATAATGTATAATTGAACAATAATTAATATAAAAAAAAACCGAATTGTATACATCACAAAAACTTAAAAATGTAAAAAAGCTTAAAAATGTAGACAAAACAAATGTTCCTTATTCTGTATTAAACCAGCATTAATATACCAATACCATTAGTCAGAGTTGGTTCGTGTATCGAAACTTGTCTGTACAAACTACTGCATAAACATGAGGCTGGATGTACATACATTGTTTGTCTTGAAAATCGGAGACAGAAAGTTTAGTATTGAGTCTATATTATTTCGTATTTAGCGGCTCTTGTTTTGGTTTAACTTCCATCAAATAACTTTTTGGAACAACTAGTTTTATCAAAATGCACATGGCCTTTACGGTCTTTATGGGTCTTTGCTTGTGATTTCAGTGTTTTATATAAAATTCCAGTAAGTGGAAGGGTTTCTTTAAAAAAATCGATTACAATGGAAAGTACTAGATCAAGCAAAATGAATAAACAAATAAACTTTTAAAAGGACTATCGAAAAGAATAACGAAATGACACTCGAAATTCAACAAATTACGGGAATATAAAGAGCTCCAGGAGCGGCTACAGGGCATTTCAGTGGAAAGCGATCTCAGGCGATGAACTAGAAGAAGAAGTGAAAAGTAGAAAAGTGAAGCAGAACAGTAAAAGTGAAAAGTGGTGCAGTGCTCCCGTTGGACTAGGCTACGTGTAGTCCGCGGGGACGTTGTTTTACAGTGCTACACAATACGTGCAGTGTTACGCGTTCAGCCTGTGAAACGCAAATAAATTGCTACTCTCTTTAGAGACATAATTTTCCATCTAATCCCTGTACCCACTTGCGTAACAATATAGTGCTCGTTACTCGCGTGAAAGCTATTGCTCACTTAACCAGTCTTTTACAGTTTTAGAAATATATTGGAATCTATCGTCTAAGAGATTTTACCAAATTACTCTAATGCTGTTTGTAGAAATGTCGTCTCAATTTATTTTAAATTATTATATAATTTTTCTAAAACCACCCACAGATACTACATGATCGTCTGTCCATTCACGGTCACATGGAATTGGTATCCACTTTAATGAATTGCTATTAACGTTTGATTATTAAGGACTGATTAAAAGCTTTGTAATACTATATACCTACTTCAAAGAGCAAGAGCTGGTTTTTTATGTGCCTTAAACTGTCTCCTTTATAAACGAAAATGCTATATAGAATCGAACCGTTTCTCAATGCTTTGTTGATTTTAAGCGTCTCGTCTAGGTATTAGATAAGTACCTCGTCTTTGAAACTGAAGCTGTTTTGTGTGTATATTGTGGGAAATCTATACCAATTAGTCAGCTATAAAGAGTGCCAGATTATATTAGAACAATTTCGAATATTGGTAGCACTAATTTCATCATCTTAGCACTTTTTTCTTAGTTTGTTGGTATCATTTTTAAATAATAAGAATAATAGATTTATGCTAGGTAGCTGGATTAGTTAGATAACCTAAATAACTATTTCTAAAATGATGTTTTGTAATTCCAAAAAGTCTTGAATCTGTGGGATGTTTGGCCTAAACATAGAGAGAATTTTGGTAAAAAATACTTATATTGCAAAATATTGAGTCGTGTTCGTGCTCGCAGATAGGAAGGGTATCCTCTCCAAACTACATTGTTGAAAAAATATTGCGAATACTTGTCAATGTTGCTCACAAATGATTCGTATCAGATAGTTGAGAAAATATATTTTTTTGTTAGAAATATTGTGATAAATTTTGAGAATGACATCTTGTTTTCTGTAGTTACAAGTAGCTTTCACTAGTATTGGAATTACAATAAAAGTTATATTGGATTCGTAAAGGAATTATATTACCGAGTTATTTTTGCTCTCCGAAAGGCAGCAGTATTTTTGCTACCTGTTTTTACCATTTATATTAGTTTTTTCACGTTACCTATATTTCTTTAGTAATATCATATTTTCATGTGTGTTTTTGCAAGGAAGGGGTTTCTTTGACTGAAAAGTATACCTACTTTGGTTTATTAAAATTACGATGATGTGTACCTTGCTTAACTTCTATTAATAGCAAATCTGTGGCAAAGCTAAAACTTACAAGACAACAAACCCTGACAACCGTGAGATATATATCGCAATCCGTAACCATTGCAACAAAGTGTGTAGGGATGCGCAACGCCAATACCTTACAATATCTTTCATCTTTGCCTACTCCTAGCTTTCCGCAATTCGTGTTTAATCATTTATCGGCTTGTGATGTTAAGAAGAGTATACTGTCTATCACTTCTAACGCTGTTGGCAATGATTGCGTAGGTCGCAAAATGATAATGCCTATCCTTGATGAAATCCTTTCTTCAATTTCTTTTATCTTAAACTACTCCCTTGCTAGTGGCACCTTCCCATCAGTATGGAAAGAAGCCCAAATAACTCCCTTACCCAAAAAATCTAACCCCTTATCATTTTGTGACTATCGACCCATTTCTATCCTACCATTCCTATCTAAAGTCATTGAACGCCTTGTCCATACCCAACTTCACTCTTTTCTAAGTCAAAATACCCTTCTCAATCCTTTTCAATCAGGCTTTCGACCTGTCCATAGTACAGTAACAGCCTTAGTCAATATTACAGACGATGTCAGAGTCGAAATAGAAAGAGGCAATCTGACAGTACTCACGCTCCTGGATTTTTCCAATGCGTTTAATACGGTGGATTGCGATATTCTGCTCGGTATACTTAGCTCACTTAACATATCTCCAACGGTAACTGATTGGTTTTTCGGAATTTTCTCCCTACCGCCACCAAAATTGCACTTGCTAACTCTCTTCTTCTTCCAATCCTAGACTATGCAGATGCCAGCTATCCCGATCTCACCGAGAACCAACTAGATAAACTTGAGAGACTACAAAACTTCTGCATCAGATTTATATTTGGGTTGCGTAAATACGACCATATTTCTGAATTTCGAAAACAACTCAAGTGGTTACCTATTCGCCTTCGCCGGAACACTCATATACTTTCCCTTTTATACAAAATTTTGTTCAACCCGTCGTTGCCCTCCTGCCTCAAAGAACGATTTGAGTTTCTTCACTGTACACATTCACGATCGTTAAGGTCATCAGAAAACCTACAACTGAAAGTACCTGCTCATACCACTTCGTTCCTTGAAAAATCTTTTACGGTTACTGCAATCCGTTTGTAGAATGCACTACCAGTGGAAGTTAGACAAGCCCAAAGTCTATGCTCCTTTAAGTCACTAGTGAAAAAGCACTACCTAGCACTGTAAGTCCGTTCCGCTACTGTGACTTATTGGTACCTTGTTATATATATATATGTATATACATATATATACATATATATATATACATATATATCTACATGTGTGTGTGAATATATATTTGTATATATTTTTGTATGTATTTATACATATTGGAATGTTTATGTATGTGTATTTAACTACTCTATGTACCTCCATATTTGTTGTATTATCGCTCAGTCCCTTAACATCTATAGTACACCACCATCTACCGCTTTTTTCTTTCCGTTGTTTCGGTGCAAAGGTTGTCTGGAAGACATCGCTTTTAGCGATAAGACCGCCCATTGTACATACATGCCGCCTTGTATCAACTGTTTAACTTTGCGTCTGTTTAAATTTGTGGTGTACAATAAAGAATTTTCTATCTATCTATCTATCTAGTAATAAGTTGAACGGTTGTAGAATCAACTTAAATGTAATTCCTTTTTTCCTATTGAGGAGGATGAACGATATTAATATCGATTCCGCTCGCCACTATGGTTTGCTGGTCGTCCCGGCTGGAGACTTCACGTGCTTGCGCTCCAGCCGGTCATCGTCGAGTAGGCGGGTCGGCAGCACGGGACCCCTTCCTTCCGACTGACGCAGGTTCAGTGTCGCAACCTTCTGCGAGGAGGTCGTATGAGAACTCGTATGAGTTTAATGGTCAGTAGTCTGGTTAATAATCGTCTGTACTAACAAGCTCTTCGTAGTTTCAGATCACATGGGTATGATTTCTTAAGTATTTATTATTTAACTTCCACTACCACCACTCCAGATAGACTAATACATACATATTTCTAAATTAAAAGCTAGTTTAGAGACATACGTCCAGAAGTGGATGGTAATAGGCTAATGATGTCAAAGTGCTTGATGATGGATAATAATATATGGATTTGGTATTATCTATTTGACAAAGACTTCATTAGACCAAGATACCTGCGGCTGAGCTAGTGGTCGTAGGTTTGATTTCACAAGCAAACTTTGTGTGATCCTGTGATCACACATAGTATACAAGAATAATATTAAGTGTAATATGTCCCTGTCACTCCAAGTATGAATCAAATAATTATCTTATTTTGAATATTATCTCAGTCGTGATAAAATTTGTCAAATTGTAAATCAGCGTAAAGGTTTGCAACCTTTTTCAAACGATCTACTTCCTTAATATATTCAAAGGTAAACAACAAATCGATGTTACCTCATGTTTCCGTAGAAAAGGTTCGCAAACTAAATGTTTGTTGATGCCATCCACGATTCCATTTTCTTGCCCATTTTCACTTCAAAAAGATGTGTGTACAATGTATAGACAAAACGGACGTGAACATGCCTGGGGTGGTGTGCACTATGCGTATAATGTGACTGAAATATGATGTTTTAGAAATAAATATTTGTAGAATGTGTTTGATATACCTAATACGTTTTATTTTAGACAGAAAATAATGAGAAATAATGTTACTACTAGTAGAAATGCATTTTTTTTTTGGATATTTGTTACTCAAAAACGCCAGAACGGCTGATGAGTATACTTTGCATATAGGCTTTTAATCTCAGAAAAAAATACTGTTTAAAATTTCAGGCATGCAGCAGCTGGTAAATAATATAGGCAGTATTTCTTTGAGTCGGTAGCATGCCCGAACAATATTTCAAATTGCCTTTAATAACTTTCAGTTGTTAGAAGTGATTATCTAGTTGATGTATTTATAAGATAACCGCTTACGTCATTTATAAATAATAATTTAATTAAAGATGCGACAACTATATTTGTTTTTATTTTATTTTACTTATTTCATTTTAATTGGCTACTTTGAAAAAATACAATACATTAATTAAAATACATACAATTACATATGTTACTTAAATAAAAATTAAAAAATAAAAAGAAAATTAATTTATACTTTTTACATAAGGCTTCTGTTGCTTCCCCTGACCTTTCCAATATCGCTGATTGATAGCTCTTGTATTTTAGGAATTTTCGGAGTTTCGTAACGGTCAGGGATATTGCTTTGATAGCGATTTAATTTGAATAATAAATATTGAACATTGCTGTATAAGAACATTATTACACAAGTTTTAAAAGTGGCCTTTTTGTCAAGTGGTTAGTGATCCTAAGTGCTGGGCCAGAGGATCGGCCCAGCACTTAGGATCACTAACCACTTGGTGGATCGGAATCCAATACAGGACAAATATTTGAGTACCACTAATAGTTGCCCGAGTCTGGGTATTCGTCGTGTGCGTTGTTTCTATTTCTGGAAGAGCTGTTTTTTCTTTTAATATCTCTTTCTACTAAATGGCTACGTCCAACGTTTCTGACAATAGAAAAATCTAAATTGTTGTATCTCTTACTTATATAGAAAATGGCTAATTATATTCTGTTACCGGCGATTTAGAATATGACTTTATAAAACCGGTGGCACTTATATGTCCTGGTGCTATAAAAACTAAAGTAACCAGCAGAACAAAACCACATCTCTCAAAGTTCACTGCTTCCTTTTTAAAACCGTTAGGCTCTACATTTATTCCCAATAAAATCTAAATTATATTTCGACAGAAACTTCCAATAGTAATATATATAGTTTATTTACTAAAGCATGACTTGTGTATTTTGATTAATTACTAATCTTGAATATGCTTAACTCAGTTTCTCATTTAACTTTAGGTTGTGTTGGATGTTATATGGCACAAAACTAAGCAGCAACATACTTCACATGTAACAGGTACACAATTTGTTGGAATATACGTTTGTACTTGTTTGTATTCTTTTCTCTATCTTTATTGTTCTTTTTTTTACGATGTCTGATATTTTCGATCATCTCCAAGGATGGAAATTACTTTAAACATCCATCACGGGGTTCAATAATTTATTGATTTTCTTCTCTTTTAGGCCTTGACTTCCAGTAAAAACCAGGCAACCTTGATATACCAATGCTCGTCTTCTGACGGGGATGAGTTTCTGAGACTTGCCTAATGTTATTCTAGATGTTCATCGCTGTTCATCCTGACTTGCAAGAGTTCCCTACATCAGTTTTACGATTATCTTGTACACACTCCTGGTGTGATAAATCCTATCAAACATTTATTAATTGCTTTTGATTTATTTTACTACAACGAAAATATGAGTCAAATACTTTAATAAAATCTTTCTTGAACGGTATTCATATTTATCAAGGTAAACTGATTTACTCACTTGTGTATTTCAGGGATGCCCGACTAGTTTTGATACCGTCATGGAACATTGATCAAGAGATAAAGCTTCATACGTGAGTTAAAGACGTGAGTAAAATTTGCTTTGATAAATACAATATCTAATTCTATTTAACATATTAATTCGATATTCCTATATTTATCAGCAAAATATACTAACGAGATTTCCCATATATAAAAGCCACAAATTAGACAGTCCTCTTACAATGTCATCAACTCCTCAGTTAAAACGCTATCCATATATTTTGGACCCTTTCTTTATTAAGTTATTATAGGGGTTTCATCGTAAAAGGTATGTAGTACAAAAGAAAGCAATGGCTTACGATTAAACTATACAGTACAATTTTACTGCTTTATTCTAATAAGTAAGAAAATTACTTTTATAATGAAATTTATTCAAGGCATTATACAACAGTCTTGTGGACATGAATTTCCTTTAAATCATTGCTATTGTAAACGGTACAATAGATTTTTTTTTTGCTTATTCTATTTTAAGTAAACCTTCTTATTCTAAGTTTGACTTTATAAGATCAGATGTATGTCAGATCTAAAATTGAGGTTCTTGTTTTTATAAAATTTAACGTAAAGTAAAATACATAGTCAATGTTGGTGTAATAGCCAGACTAAGATTGGATTGTTGGAACATGTTCCCATGTTTTCTGTCAATATTCAAATCTGCCTTCCAACATCAAAGATTACCATTCTGCTAATTCTTTTACTGTGATTCTACCATTGTGACATAATTCTTGCTTTAACCACCTCCACCTCAGACATACAGCGAAACATACATTCACACAATCTAGCGAAGGCTAACTGAACTTCGTTGCAACTACTCTAACTAACTTCTAAAATCCTGAATCGCGATGTGTAAGTTCTTGCACCAATTACTATATAACTTTCCACCACTAAGTGTCGAGTTGTGGTCCGCCAAGCATGATCAATGAATCTATCCTCCCTTTGTGATGGAGGGACAGTACACCTAATGCCATAATCCTGATGGCAGTACGTTAAAGTAATCATTATTATCAAATTGTCAAAATATGACCTTTAATATTAGAGCTCCTCAACGAGACCTCTCTAATAAAAGTGTGCTGCCCGCCTTTGAAGGTGATGAGGAATGGGGGGAGTGGAAAGAAGTGAGGCGGAATAAAGAGGTGGGAAAGAGGAGGGGGGTGAGGGGAGAGAAAACAGGGGAAGACGAGTTGGGCCTCCAGGTACCTCACTTATTTTGGGGAAATCCAAAGCAAGTGTTGCTTCACAACCGGTTTCTTTGTGAGGCCGTTGTATGGCACCGGTTAACCCGGCCCATCCCTGCCTAAGCATATGTTTAACACTGTTAAAATGTTGTAATACCTGCAAACACATAAGCAACAATCTAAATTGGTCTTGAGGAAACTTTATTCGCCACCCACTTTGCATGTCGTTCAACTTTAAACATTGTATCAATGCATGTATCCAAGTTGTACGAACTTTGGAACACTTTGAACTACTGGTATAACGTCTTTCGAGCTTCAATGATGTAAGGAAACTTTAATAGAGTATTCTTTACAGAATTATTTCACATACATAAAAATATATACGTACGTTCACGCCACGGGGGGGGGGGGGGGGGGGGGGCTAATAGGTAGAAGTGTATTAACTACCCACAATGTGCCAATTATAATTTGGAACCACTAACGTAACGTAATAGTGAACTGGTTACTATAAGCGTTATTACATCGAGGTGTTATTTTAGTTTTCTAAGACAAGTTTATTAGGAAAACAAGATTCCTGTCCTAGCGGCCTCTCTAGTGACAGGAACAGCTCGTTTCCAGTCTTAAAACGACTATATGCTGAAGGAGGGTTGGTGGCAGGTGATCGGCCCTCGGCAGCAGGTGCGAGAAAGGAACACCGCGGTGGTTTTAGCCGGTCAAGTCCGGCACACCCCTCCTCTGATGTCCCTGATTCCCCACGTAAAAAATAAAAAGGTGATCGGCCATAAAAGGAACTAGTCAAAACTCATTTGTAACTAATTATGTCTTCGTAAAAAGTTTTTTCAAAGGATAGAAATAATGAAATGGAAAATACAAGGCTAAGCGTTTTTTTTTTTTTGTTGAAAGATCAATGAAATAATCAAACTGACTAAAAAATAAGTGCAACATGCTGCTGGCGGGAGAGGTGACACGAGATCGACGGTACCGAATTTAGCAGATGGGTCACCTGATGGTAAGTGACTACGGGCGGCGGGCCCATGGACACCCTCAACTTAAGGTCATAAGTGCGTTACCGGCCCACTCGTGCCTAAGCATGACTCTACCTCTTTTATTTTTTTCTGACATTATCTCTAATGCTTATACTCTTTGACACTCCCGCTATTAAGGCTATTAAATCATTTTAATCTTTATCCATCATACATAAATAGATACAAACTTACATAATAACCGTCCTTCTTGCGCATTCGGGTAAAAGGTCTGAGAAGCAAAGATTTACTCATTTAATTATATAAGCTTCTCGTTTTATAATAGAGTTTTAAATTAATTATATGAGAACCCTTTTTCTTTTCGCCTTGAAACAAACATAGTTTGTATTTCTATCTTTTTTAGCTAACAATCCTTTGTACTCAATGTATTAAAGGTCCTTATTAAAATATAAAACTTGGAAATACTTTTAAAGTAAGTATACTAGTGGCGTATTTACTTGAATTTATGAAGGATTATTATTTTCTTTTTGTATAATCATGTCAAGGTATCTTGGAAATATTGTTTTTGTAGCCTATAGGCTTAACATGGACATCGCTCATAGCCAATACTAATGAATGCCTTTATCATCCAAGGGTGGTTTCGACATGTATAGAGAGTGTATCTTAATTTGTTTTTTAAAGTCTTTTTAATAAATCTCTCATTAGTTTTTTGTCAATTATGTATAATACAAAGGATGAAATGGAATGAAGCACCTATAACAACCACATGTACTGGTTGGTGGTTTAGATAGCTGTGGTCATACTTTAGAGTCGTTCAGTACTTTCCGTAAATTAAGTGTTCCTGTTTTTTTTTTAAACGATAGGGGGCAAACCAGCAGACGGGTCACCTGATGGTAAGTCACTACTGCCGCCCACGTACACCCGCAACTCAAGAGACATAAGTGCGTCACCGGCCTTTCTAAAGGTAAAACTTTTTTTTTTTTCAAAGTTTGTTAAAAATACACCCATAAAAAAAGTATAAGCAATATGCATCATACAAATTCTACAAATTATATCAATAAATTATTATATATTTCCTTAGATAGGCAGGTATGTAACCTACCTACCTGTGGTAGGTAAGTACATAGCTATTTCGTACCAGCTAACATACTTGCTGGCGCTTTTTTTTTGGTCTCTTACTGTAGCTAACGGAGAGGTGGTATGTTGGACTTGAACCGACTAAAACCAAACGGTGTTCCGTAACAAATGGGTCTACTGCAAGGGACTCGGGAATACCCTAATAAGGACGCCTTCGGGACCCCTGAAGACCTTGGCCTTGGTGCGTTTTCTGCGGGACGAGAAATTACTCGTCTTCTGCGGGACGAGATAGTACTCATCCTCTCTCGTACCTTTTCCGCCGCTTCATTAGCCAACATCACTTCACCTCCACACACCCAACCTCTCTTCTCGCTTTGGACCATGAACAGATCAGAAACATTAGGTATATTTAAGTAAAAATAAGAGACAAGTTATTTTGTACCTTAAAAAGGAGGAAAAGCGGTGGGCAGCATCATGGCTGAGGCGTCGGACTTGCGATCAAGTGGTTGCGGGTTCAAACCCCACTCAGTACACCACCGTCGTAAACCCACCCCTAACACAGCTGGGGAGTTAACAAGAATACTTGTAATGTATGACCCACGTTGCTAGTATTCTTTAAAAAAAAAAGAACTGACACCTAAAACTGGCAGAGTTTATAAAAGTTCAAACTTGAATTTTGCACGAGTAATAATTTTATTTCCCAAAGTGACGCAATCTTTCTGATCTGCGGTTTGGCCGAGGTATTGACGTTCAATCGTTTCAGAAGTATCTGTGCAGAGCTAAAAACTTTCAAACTCGGCATCAGAGTTTTGGTTAAAAATATAACCATTGAATTTATGAATGTTGAATGTACACTCAAGCACTCTTTTGGAAGTTTTTCTGAAAACAGTTTTAGCTTTATGTTACTGTTGGCGCGTAAAAAATCAATTGATGCTTCTAATTTACATTAATACATGATTTTTTTTTTCCGTAAGGTAGGTAGGTAATCCAGATAGATCCTTTTTAGATAATTTTTTGGCGAAAGCGACGTGATGAGGAAAAGTGACCCCAGCCAGCAAAAGTCTTAAGTAGTTGCAGTAATACTAGCATTATGTCATGTTTGTTTTAGTATCTAGTGGCAATTTGAAATCCAGAATTGACATTGCAATAGTATATACCGTTGTTTTATACCTACAGACAGCCGGCCGTTGCTAGAAGTGATCCTGAATGCCAAGCCGAATATCGTGGTTTCAATCTCCACCCAGTTGTATTTTACCTTTAATATATATTTACTTAGAAATATTTAAGTATGTTTATCAGCAGTCTGGTAACCATAGTACAAGCTCTATTTAGTTTGGGATCGGATTACTGAGTGTAAGATGTATATCAAGTATTTATTATTACTTTTAAAAGCAAAAATAATTCGGCTTACACAAAAGTAGGTTCATATTTAGATATCAAGCAGCTTTGTTGTAACAACAAATTTGTGTTGTTTATATATATTATTACATAAGTGTATTCGCGTCATAAAGATTCTGTGTCAAGAACATTACGAATGGAACTAGGCTAAAAGTAATGAGAATTCTTAATAAATTGCTTTTGTTTCCTTATCCAAAGAATATATTGAACGATGGAAGAAAACTCCAAAAGATATCGCAAGTTCCTTTCGGATTAATTTCCCTGATTTCTTTGCGAAAGTTTTTTGAGAGATTGATTATTTCGCAAACTCTCAGCTCGAAATTATCTTATTAATTTTTATCTTGACACTTATTATTTCACAGTGACGTCTTTCTACGAGTTTCATCCCCAATCAACGTCTTGTCGAGTTCTCGTAGGTGCTAATTACTTGCTCATTTTGCTGATCTTAACTTGGTTTAAATTCAATGTAATTTAATATTCTTAGTAAGTGGTTATGTGTTTTCCATTAAGATATTGATGGGTCAGAATAAAATTGTTTATTATAAAGTGGTAAACACGCGTTACTTAATTTCACGAGCTTCACCGGCCTGTTAGTCTAGTGATGAGTAATTTTACTAAGCCACAGGTTTGATGTCCACGTAAGACAAATAATCTTCTGATGAAAACGAGTAAATATTAAAGATATCCCCAGGATACTTCACACTTTTATATTTATTTAAATATACGGTTTTACTTACGTGTGTATTTCGGGGATGCCCGACTAGCCTGAGTGTGACATCTGGCACCGTCGCGACTTGACGACTTACACCTTGAAAAAGGTCTACTGTCGAGACCGAAACTAGTTGGTCATCCCCGAAATACACACGTAAATGAAACCGTATATTTAAATAAATATGAATGTAATACACGAAAGTTTTTATTCTGATATCTTTTATACCAAGAAGGCCTGACCCCTTTTTTTCTCCCTTTAATCTCCACTCTCTCTCTACTATTAATTCTAATTATTATTGGAGCCACAAAGGTTCAGCTCGATTTTCTTTATGCAAATGGGGCATCTAAATCTCACGTACGGTAATTACCGGCAGATGGCGCTGCCTGGATACTGCACGTGACTCTGTCTACCGACGCAGCTGGCACCGAAATGAATGCTTTTACAGTCCCACAAGCTAAACGTATACGTTCCTATAATATGTATTAAGGAAACATCTAAACTTTGGTACTAATGAGAATGATAGAAATGCAGAGAAAAGACTTTTTAAAAGTCTTAGAGCTATTTAATGTAGATGCCTCAAAAGAACTAAATCACGGAAAAAGGTTCATTTTCTGTTGTTCAATTAGATTTTATTATTTAAAAGTCCTCTGCAATTTCGTGGTTATGACATAAATTAAGATAAGAATATGCACGTGACTGTCAGTGAAGTAGAAAAGAGCCATTTCATATGTTCCATCCCGTGGGTAAAAGGTGACTTAGGGATTGGAATGTGGTTAGAGTCATACACTGCCCGAATGATGGCAATACGTTTGACAGCTATTACGTAAGTGGGACTAAATTATGATTCTTAAAAATTTAGCGATTGAAACGCCTCTGCTTGGTTAAGCAGAGGCGTTTCAATCACTTAATTTTCGGGATATATTCGTGAGTATATATATTTATGTATTCAAATAAAATGTTATGTTCAAATCAAAAGCTTGCCTTCCTGTAACGTTAGTGTGAATTCAGTTAAGCGCCATACGACGTAATATGGAAACTGTCATTAAATTTATGGGTAAAGTGACGGTCCTTCGGACAAGTCAGTTCGAGTTACAGGTATGCGAAGCCGACATGCTCAAGTTATTGCCGACAATTTTCAACTCATTCGTATAAGCAATACCGCTTAAATTCCATCGGCTAGTTTTTATATTATTATCACAGAACACAGAAAGATTTTAGATATCAGAATCATGCTATAGGGACTTAAGCTACTTTGAAATTTGAAAAAGAGTTAATATAGACTACCACTAGATAAAATCAAACTGGTTCTAATTGTATTGTATAAGGAATTATATTTTTGTGACATTGATTTACACTCAGTGATTATTTTAACCCACACTCTGACTTATTACTTGTTAATATTCTATGTAAATCGTATAATTACTTCTACTTAATTTGGAAATATGTGCGCACCATCATAAAATTAATTTAAATGTTGTTGTTTCCATTTCATTATTTTTACCTATTTACAGTTATTTTGTTCTGAGTGCATCGTTTTATCGTATAATTATATATAATAACGGTGGAGTTTCTTGCCCATTCTTCTCCATACGAAACTACATTTTGGAAGGGGCGACTAGAATCAGTTCTAATTTAAGGTGAATGTTGACTTTCAAAATTGCTTTTTGGGCTTTTTGAAATAAATGCTTTGACTTTGACTTTTGACTTTGTTAGAGTTACACCCAAAAATATAAACGTGTACACGTAGCGTTATAAATATGAAAGCAAGTTTGTTTGTTTGTTGCGCCATAATTAGTACCTACTATTCAGGTGATCAGAGCTACAGGCAAAAACAACTTAATGGATTTGGATGAAACTTGGCACTTGTCTATGGTCTTGTTTATCTGATCACAAAAACTAGGACCATGTGGGAAGAGACTGAGACTGGGCTGTTGTTTTGGTGTTAAGTGATCCTGACTGCTTAGTAAAAAGAGAGTCGTTTCCCACATGGGATAAAAATTTATGAGATTCACGAATAGTTATCCCGAACATGTTTTATAACCACCACTGTTTAAATGTTATTCATTCATTCATCAATTCCTAATACGGAAGTTATCTTTGAAAAAAAGTTCTGCCTACTCTTTTTATACTGTATTTATTAGTTTAATTTGTATTTTTTTTAATCCTATACATACATTCTACCCACGCGAAAATTCCAAACGACTTAATGTATCTACTTCCGAAATAAATTTACTCACACAGTCGTATAAGTTATAACATTCCGTTAAATTTTTATTAAGGAAAGCTTTTACATAAAACTTTATTGATTACGAAATGAAAGGAAAAAAGATACATATCTGATTATTTTATGACTAAATCGCGTGAATCGGAACGGTATAAAAATGTTACAACCCTTTTTATTATAGAGCGGGATAAATATCTATTGTGTTCGTCTGGCAATGGCGCTTAACTCAATAATGAAAATGGTATGTATCGGTTGTGTGATAAATAAAATACATATTCTCCTAGACCTAGACTGTTGTAGATATATAGATAGAAGATAGAAAATTCCTTATTGTGCACCTCAAAATTAAATAGTCACAAAGTTAAATACAGTTGACACGATGTTGCATGTTTGTAAAGACAACCTTGGTAATAAAACAACGGAAAGAAAAAAGCGGTAGAGAAATACATAGAGTAGACATACCAATATACATAAATACACATGAAAATAAATACAAGTATATAGTCATATACACACACATGAAGTACATATATACATTCAAGTATGTATCTCAGTTTCACTACAAAGACGATCTCTTTCTGCATTTGAATGATTAGGGAATTCATTTAATGTGTTTTAAATAAGTTATACACTTTATTGAGAAAGTACCAGTTAATTTAAAGAGATTATTGTAGAAGAAAAGAGCACACAATACATATACATATGCATATTTTTTACATCACATACGTACACACACACCCATTTATATATCATCATTGGCCTTCTACGTCTTTTCCACTTTGTTTCGTGGCTGTTTAAGCCAATCCTAGAGCGACAAATTCTACCGCACACCCTGCACGAAAAACTTGTGGGTTGTTGTAATTCTGGTGACGTTTCACTTTCCTTTACGTCAATTTCTGGAACCAAGTGTTATCGTGAATGATCGTTTTCGGGGATGACCAGCAGGGTATCCATCTGCATACAAGGGCCGATGGGAAGCTATTCAACATCATTTCGCTTCTCAAGTCCGAACGCTATCGTGAGGACTTATATACAGACTGTCTTCTTTTTACATTTATATATACACAGAACGATATAAACTGAAGCACATCAAACGTCAACATTGTGCCAAAAATAATTTAGTACTACTTATGTACTATTGGACAAGCCTTGTCGTCAATCGGGATACAAACTTGATGAGAATTTGTCCGTAGTGACCAAATTCAATTCTACGAAGAAAAGCATTTTTTTATGGTTAATTATAAATATACTAAAAGTGTTGCGGTTGATTGGATTGGTAAAAAAAGCTGTTATGAAAGGTATAGCTCGTTCTTTTACACGACTTTATTATATTATAGGGTTGTGTTTCAGTAGATAAAAACACAAATGACGCCACCCATCATCCAATAACAAGCCTTAAAAGCCGCGCTAAGGTGTGGCTAGACCCTTTTCAATCGGACAGGGAATAGAACGGCTCAATCTGAGCAATATCGTAGTTTTAATTTATTTTTGTGGTCTCGTTTATAATTATTCTTATTTATGAAAAAACCTTTAATATATATACCTTCTTGGTAATAGTAAGCATAGATTATACACTTATAACTTAAGAGTATCTATAAAAATAAATGTGTATTATGATTTACTGCTTGCTAAGCAGTCAGAACATGGGTTTTTCTGAATAAGTAGACAAAATATTGACTGATTAGTTCGACCGTTTTTTCAGAGTGTAATTTATCTATAATATTTTCAACACTCTGGTAACCGTAGTACAAACTCTGTCTAATTTAAGACGGCATTGTATGAGAGGCTGAAGTTATTATTGTATTTAGAACTAACCAATATGAATACTCTATACATAGTACTTAAAATATGATTCAATTCAAAATAACCTCATTGTATTTTGAAGAACACTGGAGTCATTGATGATAGACGCTGAAACCATTGTTTACTTAATAGATATAGTATTTCACAATATAACGATCAAGAATATTTTTCATTAACAATTAATAAAGTTCTCTCAAGAGCCCTTTTGTTTAAATTTGTATGTAAATATGTACAATTGCAGTTGGCGATTACAGCATAATTCTGACAGATTTCAATATTGACAATCATATAATATACATACACATGTATTTCGTTACAACGAATTCTAAATAAATAGAACTTCATTAATCTCTGTTACCTGGGTTTTATATACTCGTATTTTATGTGTGCTGTTTAGTTAAATGGATAACAAATACATACATACATGTGTGAAAGTATAAGAGAAAGTTCAAATGAAGACATTTAAAACTTTCCTTAAAGTTACAAGCCAAAAATTGAAAATACGTCTGGCTCGAAAATTTCTTCAACGATTAGAAAACAGCCACAAAAGAGTATCTTCAAACAGCTTAACAGACGTTTGAATATGAAGCTAAGAATACTCCTTTAAATCTTCCTTCAACGAAAAACAAAAAAAAAAAAAAAAACACTGCTTAGAAGCTATGACGCCACCATACAGATAGATTTACAGACTCAGAGATATACACGGTGTTAAAATGTGTATATTTGAGTCGTGAAGTAACAACACAATTTTCGGGTCACGTGATGGTAAGTGACTTCCGCTGCCCATGAACACTCGCAACTCAAGAGGTACAAGAAATGCAACACCTATCACTATGGTTGAGCCGGCCCATTCGTACCTAAGCATGGCTCTTCCACGTTAGTATGAATCTAACACGATACAAATTTTAATTTCTGAACATATATGAATATACAAAAGTAGAATGTGTGAGAGAGTCTCGTGATATCAGTGGAAATCTAAATCATTCCGAGCGGATGATATGATTCATGCGATATTTTTTAGAGAAAAATCAAAATGGCGGCTGTATGACACGTCTTTTAAAGTTTTATGTTTTTAAAATTAGTTAGTTGTTTTATGGCCAGGCTTATAGCGATATTTCATACATAAACTGTTCAAGCATCAAGATGTGGAATAAAGGTGTTTACATACATATGTTTTTTTTTTTTTTTTTTTTTTTTTTTTTTTATGCGATAGGGGGCAAACGAGCTGACGGGTCACCTGATGGTAAGTGACTACCGCCGCCCATGGACACCCGCAACTCAAGAGTCACAAGTGCGTTGCCGGCCTTTTAGGTAGAGGTACGCTCTCTTCTTGAAGGTTTGAAGGTCGTATCGGTTCGGAAATACGGCAGGCGACAATTTGTTCCATAAGCTGGTTGTGCGAGGCAAAAAGCTTCTCGAGAAGCGCACAGTGGTGGAGTGCCAATCGTCCAGGTGATGGGGATGGATATTTTGTCGCGTAGGACGATGGCGGAAACCAGCAGCCGGTATAAGTCCGAACAATTCCTCTGAACACTCCCCATGATACAAGCGATAGAGGATGCAGAGTGAAGCTACATCTCTACGCAACGCCAAGGTGTCAAGTCGATCAGAAATATCTTGGCAGTCGATGATGCGAGTCGCTCTCCGTTGAATGCGGTCAAGAGGCAGAAGTTGGTACTGGGGTGCACCTGCATAGAGATGAGAACAGTATTCCATGTGCGGCCGAACCTGCGCCTTATAAAGTTGCAGGCGGTGGGCCGGAGTAAAATACTGTCTCGATCTGTTTAGCACACCAAGCTTCTTCGAGGCTAATATGGCCTTACTCTCTAAGTGACCGCGAAACTGGACTTCGCTTGATATATCGACGCCAAGGATTCCGATACTGGCTGATGCAGTTAGGGAAGTGCTCTCAAATTGAGGTGATACGACCAATGGCATCTTTTTAGCGGTGAACGCGCAAACCTGTGTCTTCGTGGGGTTAAATTGGACTAGGTTAAGTCGACCCCAATCTGAAACTTTTGATAAAGAAGTTTCGATTTCAGACACAAGTTTGGATCGGCTTTCGATGACGTTTACCCGAGAAATGTTAGCGCGGCCGGTGTAAAGGGCATCACTCGTGCTATCGTCTGCATAGCAATGGATGCTGCTAATCTGCAGCATGTCGTTGATATGCAGAAGAAACAGCGTGGGTGATAGCACACAGCCTTGTGGGACACCAGAATTAACAGACTTCGAGTCGGAGCATGCACCGTCAACAACGACCTTGATGCTTCTGTCTGTAAGAAAACTGGTGAGCCAATTGCACAGTTTCTCGGGAAGCCCATAGGAAGGAAGCTTCGCAAGGAGCGCTTTGTGCCAGACCCGATCGAAGGCCTTCGCCACGTCCAAACTAACGGCCAACGCTTCCCCCTTGGTCTCGATCGCCTGTGCCCACCGGTGAGTCAAGTATACGAGAAGATCACCAGCTGAACGACCCTGACGGAAGCCGTATTGTCGATCATTGAGGAGCTGGTGGTCTTCTAAGTATCGGAGGAGCTGGCAGTTAACAATGGATTCCATTATCTTGGAGAACAAGGAGGTGATGGCTATGGGTCTGTAGTTGGACGGATCCGAGCGATCTCCTTTTTTAGGGATTGGGTGCACTAGAGCTGTCCTCCATGAGTTCGGGACTACGCCAAGAGAGTAGGAAAGCCGATAAAGGCGCGTTAAAACCGGTGCTAACTCTGGAGCACACGTCTTCAGCACGATAGGAGAGATTCCATCGGGCCCACTCGACTTATGAACGTCGAGGGAAAGAAGCGCTTTACGCACTGCCCTTTGTGTGAACCGGACTTCCGGCATGCGGGTCTCGCACTGCGGTATGGTCGGCGGTGCGTTTCCCCCCTCGTCCAGGGTCGAGTTGGACGCAAAGAGTTTGCTCAGAAGATCGGCTTTTTCTTTAGCGTCGTGGGCCAACGAATTATCTCCTATGCGCAGAGGTGGAAGGGATGGCTTACAAAAGTTCCCCTGGACAGCTTTGGCAAGAGACCAGAATGCACGAGTTCCGGAGGGGAGACTAACTAGTCTCTCGCCAATTCTGCCGATGTGAGCCGACTTCGCCCCAGCAATTACTCTTTTGAGGGACCTGGAGGCAAAGTTAAATTGCTTCTTTAATGTGCTGGTCTTTACATCCCGTGCTGTCGCTGCATTAGCCCATGCTTGGTAACATTCCTGCTTTCGGCGGGACGCCGCTTTGCAGGTTCGACCAAACCAAGGCTGGGACTTGCCACCTGTGGGAATCAGGGAGAATGGAATGAAAAGTTCCATACCCTGAAGCACAACATCCGCGACAGAGTCGGCAACGACATTGGGATCATCCGGCGAGAAGCAAACCTGCCTCCATGGGTAGGATGCAAAGAATGTTCGCATTCCATCCCAGTCTGCTGACCAATAGTGCCATACGCGGCGACTGCCTGTAACTGGCGGCCGCAGCGAGTGAACGAGTGGCACTATACTCCTAATCAGGCAATGGTCCGAAGAGCCAAGAGGGACCTCAACGGATACTTTGTAGCCGTCAGGATGTGAGGTCAGCAGAAGATCCAACAGTGAAGGCACGTGGCTTTCTGCATCTGGGATTCGCGTAGGCGTTGCTACCAGCTGCGTCAAGCCATATGCCAAGGCGAAATCGTGAACAGATCTTCCCGCATGATCGGTTTTGCGCGAACCAAGCCATTCGGCGTGATGGGCGTTAAAGTCGCCAAGAATCACGATCTCTGCGGATGGGACCTGCTGGAGCACTGAGTCTGTAGCCATTTGGACGTGGTCGATGAGTCGGTCCGTTTCGGCATCACCGCTATGGGACCTGTAGAGGCATAGGTAGATGCGGGGATGGTCGTCGCAGTCTACACGTAGCCATAAGATGGAGAGGTCCCTACCTTCAAGATTGCCGAGGCGGCGAGAAGTGATATCATCTCTAACGTACACGCATACACCAGCCTTAGGAACAAAGGAGTGTTCCAGTCCGTACCCAGGGTAGCAGAGGTAGGATGTGTCCGCTGGAGATGATATCTGCGTCTCGGTTAAAAAGAGCAAGGCCGGCTTTGCTGTCTCAAGGTGGTGGTGGACAGTGTCGAGGTTCGAATGTAAGCCCCTGATGTTACAAAAATCCACGGTAAACGTGACAGGGGGTGCCATGGTGTGCCTTCTCTTGCCCCGAGCAGATTTTGAGAGCGCAGTTGAGCCCCCCCCAGAGTACGAGGGGCAGCCTGGGCGTCCACGCTCAGGCATAATCCGTACTGAGGGTGGACGTCCAGGGGGGGATTCTCCAACGCTAGCGCTGGTACCCCCCTGGGGTATCCTTTTCGTTAACAGCGCTATCATTAGGGGGGTGGGGGATTTTGGGCCTCCGGAGACCTCACTCATTTCGGGGAAATGCAACGCAAGCGTTACTTCACAACCGGTTTTCTGTGAGGCCGTGGTATCGCACCGGTCGAGCCGGCCCATTCGTGCTTAAGTAAGCATGGCTCTACCACTACTAAATAATACTATATGTACATATTTCGAGTCGGGTCATGTAAATAAACACGTATAAAGAAAGTAGAAGTTAGGTATATACCTTATTTCTACCTAACCTATTTTTTATTATTTCACGGTACATCTATATATCTATATATCTTTTATTTTTTTGTATCGTGTGAAAACCACCATGGGGTATCACCTCACTGGAGCTTACAGTGACGGGGTATGTCAGACTCGAACCGACTAAAAACATACGCAGTAGACTGCAGAGGTCCTGGGTATATCCTAAGCAGAAACCTTGCAAACCTGACCATCAGACGACCACACCGTGGAAACCGAGGGGCCTTGCCATAAAAAATATTTTATTTGATCTCGCTCGCATTCGTAGAATATTTTATGTATATATTTTTATGGGATTGATATTTGAAATCTTAGATAAATATAATTTTTGGAACGAATTTTATGCTTCAATAACTATTCCAAACCCTATTTATATTCATAGACTTAATATGTCTATTGAAAAAACTGGGTTAAAAAGATGGGTGGTACACCCTTAAATATCAGCATTACTGTCTTAGAAGTTTACATAATTATTGTACGTTTATTTAAAAAAAAGGATATAAACATTTAAAAGTTTTAAAAAGAAAGAACAATTGAACTCAATCTTATACATCAAATAAGTAAACAGTTTAAATCCTGTTTGGGAGTAAAATTAAAATATACATATATATATATAAAGTTCTTTTAAAAACTGAATTAAGACTTAGCTACATTTATCAAATTTTTGGTCTAACTAATAGTCTATTACTGATGAATCCATTTGAACCAACAAAGTTAGTACAGTACATACACACACCTTTACTAACCTTCCTACACCGCCTTTATGCCTAAAGGGGTTTGCAGAGAAGGCGTCTCAATATTATTTTCTCAAAAATAATGATTAAAATGTCTACTGTACTGGTAAATATAAATAAGTAAAATAGTGAATACCTCACAACCAACAAGTAAAATAGTGAATCCAACTAAGCATATCGCATTCTACAATCGAACAGTTACATGTTTAGGTGTAATTATTTAATTTACTTACACTGACATTAGCTTCTTTTTAACTATATAATGAAGTCCTTACTAATTAATAAGGAGGAGGAGCATATTTTAGATACATATGTATAGTATCTGATGTATTTCATTAAATATATCTACCTAAATATTAGTCAATTCCAGTGATTACCAAACTTTCGGATAAATGTCAATTTAAAAAACCTAAACTAATAACACGCCTTCTTTTTGCCTCTGGTGTAAAAAGGTTCCACCAAAAAGGTTCTAGTCCTTGGGTTTGCAAATCGAATAACACCACTTTGCACTAAATTTATGTTAGAATATTTTCACCGATCCTAACCAGCTGTAGTTCCAGTGAAAATTCGGGGGAGATCATAAATTATTCATAAGTTAGAGCTTATCATTTGGGGGTGCGCTAAAAGACTTCTCCATACGAATAAATTCCTGCATAATTGTGATTGCAATATAACAGGTACGCTTACATTGGTTGAAATTTTATTGAGAGTAATCGGTTTACAGTAGAGTGAGAGAGTGAGAGAGACAGTAGGCAGAGGCACATCAAACGCCTGCATGTTGCGAGCCATAACATACGTAATATAGGGCAAGTCTTTTGCTGTCAACCGGTATTTTTGTTTTAGTATGTTCGGTAACATACTAAGCATCAAACTTATACACGTATGTGTACTTTATTTGCCTTTTTTAAAGACAACTTTTGGACTAGGAATTAAAATCTGTCATTCTTGTATCAATATTCATTGTGATCTTTCATCTTCGCGCCAACAACAATTGTGTTAAATATTTTTATGATACTAAAATGGATTGGGGTGATAAAGAGAATCCAATTGCTTTGATAGTATTACACAAAGTAGGTATTAGTCGAATGTTTTTTTACCGGTCTATTGATAGGTATAATGAAATTTCCTCTGTTTGTGACAGCAAAAGATCTGGCTGTCCATGTAGTATTGGTACGAGAAAGGTGTTCTAAGCAGTGTAGGAAAGGATTTGAATCCTCTCCGAAAGTAAAAGATTTTATCGAGGGAAATTAATACAGCACCTAGAATCATGTCGCGTGTTTTAATAGATGACTTAGGACTTGTAGCCTATAAATGAGGCAGTGGTCATTAATTAATTGATAATTTAAAAATAAATAGGGTGGTAGAATCAAAACACCTTTGAGAGAAGAGAGAATGCCTGAGGCATTAAGTCCATGTTTGTAATTGTACAAAGGCGGTTGTAATGTCTCAGGCATTCTCATACCACATATTGATGTGCAGTAAGTCGAAATAAATAAATAAATAAAGGGGGGTCCAGAAAAAAAATACTGACAAGAAAATTATTTATGTTTCACAATTAGCAGAGTACAAAGTGGGCATTATCCGACTTCAGTGATGGTTTGGTTGGGAGTTAGCTATCAAGGAATGACTAGGCCACATTTTTGGAGAAAAAGGTGTCAAAAAATTATCAAGATACCATTGTGAAGTGGGTGGTTAAACCTCATATGATATGGAGACACAAGACAATCTATAAGATTGACAGTGAAGAATTTTCACAGGGAGAGAGTACGTAATGCGTGTGAATGACCTCCATTGGCTTTATTACAGTCCATTAAAGGCAATAGAGATCATTTTGAATGAGCTAAATATATTTTAATGCTATTGTATTAATGTATAATCTAACACAAATAACAGTAATAAATGTTTTATGCAATAGAAAAATAAAAAGATTTTTCCGTGTAACACTTATTGCCAGACTAGGTAGTTATAAATTAACTACGAAAATAATGATTGAACCAACTTCACTTAATATTTACAGAACAAAATGTAAATTTCATCATCATATTTGTGTTCGTTGATTTCATTTTCAAATATTTTTAATATGAAAGAGTGTCACGTTCAATGCGTCACGACACATGTTGCAGAATGTTGAGAGTATTTCTTCCTTTTTTAGGTGTTCTTTATTATTTACCAATGAGGATGGTGACCACCACTCTTGGACTCCACATATTGCTTTCTATCAGGCAAAGTGGAGTCATTATGGTAGGCTTATACAAAAAAAATACTACCACAAATATGTCCAACGCACTGAGGAACAGTGGTAACCTCATAACATTTATTGTCTTCTTTGAAAATCATAAATTTGCGTTGTATTGTATTTGAGCCCAATAGTCACTCAAACTGTGTGACTCAAAAATATTAAGCATCCTTCTCAACGCACTGATCGAGGAGCTCAACAGTACCATGTCGTCAGCGTAGCTTATCTTATGAATACAACCCCTGTCAATGTGACATCCAATGCCAGTGCTGCTAAGCCCCCGAATTAGCTCATTTATGTACAGTTTGAAAAGGCGCAAGGAGGCTAACCCACCCTGCCTTATGCCACACTCTAGCCTGTACTCGTCCGAGAGAATGCCTGCCCATTTTACATTATTTCTTTATTTGTCATACTGATTCTACAATACAGAGACTAACTCCCTGGATGCTATACTGTTATCCAGTTTTTCCCACAGCAAATTATATGATATAAGGTCAAAAGCTTTAGATAGGTCCAGATAGCAGGTGATAGTGTTTGCCATGAAGTATAATAATAGACAGTCTACTGTAGAGTCCAGATTGCAATTTTCTGTTCAAAGATCCGCTCTGAAACCAAACTGCGCATAATCCCGTCCAATATACTTTTTCAGGTATACATATATGTATATAAATCAGATTGACTATTTTTGTTGCCAGGGAGATAGGCCTATAGTTAGAGACGTCAGATGGATCACTCGTTTTATTTTTGACGATCGATACAGTTAGCAAATAATCTATCCGGCAAATAGGAATGGCCTACGCACAAATTGAACAGCATAGCCAGTATTCTCGGCAAATGTGCTCCAGCAAACCACAGATGCTCAATACTGAGACTGTAATGACCTGGAGATTTTCCTCTAACCATATCACTCAATACGGAGGACTCTTTAGCGGTAAATTGTACAGTTACGTCCGGATCAGTCTTCAAAGCCCTGCCATCCTAGAGGTAATTCCACTTTAAATTGTCTCAGAAATGTATTAGCTATATCCCGAGGTTCATGTAATCCACATCCATCACATTGCATAAAATTTCAATATTGTTTTCTTTTGATGAAGAAGCGGGAAACATAAGTCGTGTATGTTTAAACATTTTTTATGCATTTTAGTATTGTATGGTTTACGTTGGTGTTAAGTAGGTATGCTCAATGTTGCACCAACTTTAATATAAAAGCAGGTAAAAAAAATAGTATATTTTTTTTGGCAGATGTTTTCCAGAATTAAATGAAACCTCATATGTCAAATACATAAGTCGTCTACACTCTAGGGTATGACATCGAAACATCATAAACGCATAAATATAATCGAAACCCTCCTTCTTGCGAAGTCTAGTAAATATATAAGTTATTTAAAATTATGTTACAATTGACAATACTTCAAATATTTTCTCTTGTTCCTTATTTTTTAGTTATCATGTTTGAACGTGTCTTCTCCACCTAAGAGGCTTGATAGACTTTTCCTTGTGACTTGTGGCATTTTTCACACTTACGATATACATACGGAATATATACTCTTGATACTTACATTACATTGATTACTTATTAATAAACCATATAATTAGTTAGTTCGATTGAAAGTTTATTACACTTATAATTTATTACCATGCGATGAGATTTAATATGTGTGTATGTTTATTTTTTTAATATTATAACTTCTCTGTGGTGTAACAATATAGAATAGTGTATTATTGTACAGTTTTTTCCAAATATAAGGTCAAATTTGTAAAAAGTAATTTTCATCCTATCAATTTTATTAAATTACTATCTAAGCAAAAATTTTAAATAAGAAAAGAGAGTTGATTTACTGCAATCATTTTATACGGCGTCCTTAATTGAGCTCCAGCTCCAGGGTTGTCAAAAACCGTCTGCTATTTATTCAAAAATCTTTGATAAATATTACTATTACTGAATGTGAAACTTTCGAGTATACTTTTGAGTGGCTGCTCAGTGAAATTCAGGCGACAGTATTTTAACTTTTAAGAACTGCATTAAAAGTTTCAAAAGTCTTTATTTTATATGAAAATATCTTTTCAACAGCTTGAAAACAATATTTCAGTTTTACTGAATGACATTATTTATTTATATTGAGTTTTGAATTTTATTGCTCGCTAGAATATAAACTGACTGATAAATAGATATTATTGTAAGATATATGGCCTGTAAGATATTGTTGGTTGTGATAAGGCCGCCCATTGTACATTTGATGTGAAAATATCAGATGTATTTTATATGTATATTTGGTGTACAATAAACAGTAATATTATTATTATTATATATTTATACTCTTAGTTGTTTTTTCTAATTGTAAATTTATAACTCCTGTTTAATATTTAGTAATCTCACGTTTTGAAACGTTTGACTAACTATTAAAAGGTTGTTTGTAATAGATCGCAGACTGTGATAAGACCGCCCTTTGTACATTTGAATTAATAATTTACATACTTCTTTTTATCTACTTAAACAGTCGTTCGTCGTCGGTTCGAACTCCATCCAGAAATTTACCGAAACTTTCGGAAACAAGCCTTTAACTTAGTTGATACTTAGATGACAGGTATACTTGTAAAATGGGAATCATCTTATAAAAATTATAAACGTGTAAGTGAGAATGTGAGTGACTAAAGTTTTTAACACGAACACTGTTACGTATAAACATGTTGAGTGTGTGAAAATACTAATCAGTTAAACGGATCTATGTCATTTGAAACCAACGTAGGCCCTAACACCCCCATAGGTCCTTGTGGTTACCTCAATTAAAGCAATAGGGATTTTAAAATAAATTTATTTTGGCACAGAAATAAATTATAAACTAGAAAAGTACACACACTATTTGTAATCCTGCATAAATATGCGGTTCCTGATTTTCACCCGAATATAAGTCGCAGGCAACAGCCAGTTGTAAAAGTGTAAACATCTAAATTAGTCGTATGGTGTCTTCTTCCATTATCAAAGAATTTATTGTGTAGCATTACGCAATGCTTGTACTGAAGCTTTACCTACAATCCTAACGCATTGAACCAATATAATTAAATGCCTTCTATTACCATATAAAAACAGGGAAGGTTTCAACATTGAGATATATTTTGTTTTATTTTACCGTTCCTGCTGCCTTTATAATACTGTTTACGTTTAAAATAAAGACTAAAGAAGGAGTTAAATATTTTGTTTTAGCTAGAATTGCATTTAATTTATCAACCTAATAAGCCTTTTATAGGGTTAGGGTACCCAAGGGGTAAAATGGGACCCTATTATTAAGACTTCGCTGTCCGTCTGTCCGTCTGTCACCGGGTTTTATCTCATGAATCTTTATGTTTAGAAACTTGAAATTTTTACAGATGATGTATTTCTGTTGCCACAAAAACAAAAACAAAATAAAATAAATATTTAAGGGGTCTCCGATACAACAAACGTTATTTTTTTGCTCGTTTTGCCCGATATTGATAACGGCAACAGGTAGATGCTTGAAATATTTACAAAATATTCAATTATATATTCACTTTCAAAATAAATATCTAAATTAAAATAAAATTAATATTTAAGGGGGGCTGCCATACAACAGATATAATTTTTTTGCAGTTTTTATAGATAATGGTACGCAACCCTTCGCGCGCATTCGACTCGCACTTAGCCGGTTTTTTTTACCCTGGGAACTCCCTGGGGCCATCATCTCACCGGGGTTTTCAGTAGGCCGGTGTATCGGGATCGGACCGACTAATACCACACGGTGTGCTATCTTGCGTCTGAAATAGGAGCAACGCGAACAGCTTTAGTAAGACATCCAGACTCCTCATAGCGCCTGTTGCCCGCAAAGCGCGGGCACCACTCTATCAGATAATATGCATGCCATCTGCCTGGTTAACGGCAATGATCTTGTCTCCTACTACGTAAGAGGGACAAAATTAAGGTCGACAAAATGTGGGCATTTTATACGCTTCTGTCTGCCCTTTTGGAGATATAGGTGTAAGTGTATGTATATATCTACGTATATTCTTTTTACCTCAATTTTCCATATCTTATTTTTATAGAAACTACTATCTTTGAAAACATAAAATTTAATTACAAAATAAATATTAAAATCCGTTCACATATGTTCTTTAACTTTTTTATTTTAATATTAAGTCCTAGCATTATCTTTACATCCCCTACTATCTACCCAAAATCTACTAAAATTATCTAAGGGGTAGATTTTGGTTAAACTTAATATAAGACCAACTTGTAAGCACATCCTTCCAAATGAAACAAAATTCTAAATCAGTTCTAAAACACAAACACACAACAACACACAACAACACACCACACACAAACCAACACCACACACCACACCACAGACAAACCTGTAAAAAAATACTTACAACCGAATTTACAACCTCCTACATCTTGAAGTCTATTGAAAACATATTTCAGCGCCATCTATAATAGTAAAATCTAAGTACCGACAACATACATACGCTCATGTCTGTATGCCCTAAGGGGTGAGCAGAGGTGTATTAAACACCAGTATTTTACCATTTAGAATTTGGTCCCACTAACGTAATAGGGGGCAAGCCTATTGCCGTAACCAGGTACTGTATGACTGTATACATACTGTCTAATAGCTAAGAATCCAATCCCTTAGTCCCCTTTTACGACACCACTCGGAAGAAATGAGGTGACCCACCGTATTTCTACTCCACCGTATGTCTAGTTATGCTTACTAATTACTAATTAGAAGCTAGAAACTACTTATTGCTGCATTGTACCATCCCCATCACCTGGATGATTGGTACTCCATCACTGTGAGCTTCTTCAGAAGCTTTTTGCCTCATACAACCTGCCTCTATAACAAATTATCTCCTGGCGTATTTCCGGGCGACTTTCAAACCTTTAAGAAAACAGCGTACTCCTACCTAAAAGGCCGGCGATGCACTTGTGACTCTTGAGTTGCAGGTGTCCATGGGTGGCGGTAGTCACTTACCAACAGGTGACCCGTCTGCTCGTTTGACATGACACATCACCTTATCTCTATTCTACATTTTTTTCAGAACTTTTCTACTACTCTGGCGTGATAGAGAAACAAACTAAACAAATAAGATAATTAAATATGTATTGTATATTTGCTTACATTCATATTTAGATTTTTGACTGACTTTACAGGTGTTCATAGGTGGCGGTAGTCGCCGCCTATGAACACCTGTAAATCATAAGTGTCAAGTGCTCTCCCCGTCTTTGTAATAGTCATTGCAATACATTCCTAAACATGGGTCTCCCACGTTAAAACATTTAGTTAAAACATTTTATTTTGAGTTTTGTCTGGCATCAATTTATATTTTACCCTATCGGTAAACCTAAGCCAACAAACCGGCTTCAGTTTCAATTGTTACAAAAATATCGAATTCACGGTTGATTCAAATTCCTCTTCAACAATATACAGTAAACGGAATGTTGAAAAAAATGCTATGCTTTAAAAGAATGTTTGGCATGCCAGGCATCCACAGGACCTGTACATTTCATATTAAATAGAAGATACCCATGAACCATTTACTTGTCATAATTATTTTCATTAATTCTAAAAGGTTTGACGAAAAATGTGTTGTTATGAATTTTCGGTTCCGAAATTTCTAACTATATTATTATACATACACTAACGCTTGTATCCCTAAAAGTTAAACAGGCTTATTTGTTCACATTTGGCTGAATAACTTTGAGTACGTATATTAAAGGATGAGAAAATATAGACAGAACTGAGATGGGAGAAGGAATGATAATTTTTTTGGAAATGCAGTCGAGCAAATCAGGGTCTCATAGCTTTTAACTCAAACAAGGTGATGTCGAGAACTTTGAACACTTTAATCGATTTTATGTTGTTCTGGTTTGTAAATAGCATATATCTGTATATACATATATATATATATATATAGTATATATACATATATTAGGGTGTTTCAAAAAAATGATTTTTTTTTTTTTTTTTTCCAAACAGGCTTAAAAGTTTCCTTTTGATGTCACGAACCGCCAGTGAAAACCGGAGCTCTTAATATTAATATTAAGTATGTCCTCATCGAAACAAAAATAATTTTTCCCGTGTAATTCTTATGGGAATTAAAAAAGTGCGATGAGGACACACTTAATATTAATATTAAGAGCTCCGGTTTTCACTGGCGGTTCGTGACATCAAAAGGAAACTTTTAAGCCTGTTTGGAAAAAAAAATAAAAAATTTTCATTTTTTTGAAACACCCTAATATATACATATATATATAGGGGTATAAGCAATAGCTTCAGCAAGTCAGAGATGCATACCTTAAACTTGAACTGGTTGGTCCGGAGAAGTCCTAGCCCTCTAACTAATAGTATCTCGTGAGGTTGAGGAGAAAAGCAGGCTCGTGGTAACTTTTCAAACGCTTGCTTTTCAATCTATCGTTCGGCACTATTGTTCTAAAATATAACTTTTTAGAGGTTATTATTCGTTTAGTAATTTATCAGTCTTCAAATTTATATTTGTAGAACCATTAATTATTACAAAATATATACATACATTTGAAACTTGACCAAAAGTGGTAAGACAAGATATAAACGATAAATATTACAATTTTTTTTTACCTTAATTTGTCATTCTTAGCGAAGTAGAAAGGCGACACTTCATTTCTTCCAGTGTGTGTCGTAAAATAAGACATAAGGATCGCAGTATTATCTATTAGACAGTATATTCAATTAGTGCTCAGGTGACGGCAAAATTCCTTACCCCTATTAAATAATTGGAACTAAATTATAAATGGCAAAAAGTGGTGTGAGGATAGGTTTAAGGCCACACTAGGACCGCATGTCCATTCCTGAGTCATAGGGGAATTTACAGATATACCACCAACGGACACACCAGACCACCACCAGACTATCTATGTGTGTTTTACACCAATTTTTGTCCCATGTGGTAACGTCAGTCTGGATCACTAACCATTTTAGTGGTTATCTACTAACAGGTCAGTCATGTATGTGACAAAAATCAGTTCATATTATTTTAGGTATAGTAGACTCCGTAAGTGATGTAAAGCGGTAACAGGTTTAGAAAACAATCTACGTTATCCAGTAGGAGAGCACAGACTAATCAATATTGATTGGTGGTGATTGCCAACTTCCCATCTCCCTTTACTCTCCTCTTTCCTATCTCCTAATCCCCCCAATCCCTCATTACCCTCAAAGGCGGCAGGGCACTAACGACTCTTGAGTTGCAGTTATTCATGGACGGGGTGTCACTTACTATCAAGTGACTCGTCTGTTCGTCTGTCCTCCTATATTATATAAAAAAAATATCCTTACTGCTGAGTCACAGGCCGTCGGTGATTTTTTTTTCTATGCGATAGGGGGCAAACGAGCAGACGGGTCACCTGATGGTAAATGACTACCGCCGCCCATGGACACCCGCAACTCAAGAGTCACAAGTGCGTTGCCGGCCTTTTAGGTAGGAGTACGCTCTTTTCTTGAAGGTTTGAAGGTCGTATCGGTAAAATTGTGTAATCTAAAAATAGAATGTTAATAGAATGTGTAATCATACCCAATGCGGGAGGTGATACTTTAAGAAAAAGAGTGTTGTGGAGTAGACTGCAAGCGTATTGAACTTGTAAATATATTTGGCTAAGTAATCCGTTTTAGGCAATTTAGGCACACACTATTTTAATCTTAAGCCCTGGGGCTTAAGATGAAGTGGTGTGGTTAAACCTTTTTAACCAATACACCATACCAACCATAACCAAACAATTTGCGGTAACACAGAATAGATAATAATAACTAAAATGGCAAAGCTCTACATATAGCAAGGCACTTAATCACTAAATCGAAATTTAAATTGGATCCAATTTGAAATCTGTTTTGGGTTTATAAGTGAATTTCTAAATAGTTTAACGTTTTTATTTGATCTATGCAAAATGTATTGAGACACGAGATGTTCTATATATTTTTGAAACCCTAGCAAACTAATGTATATTTTTATTCGACACCCAAAAAGAAGTATGTTTTTAGAGTGTGTTCTGTGGAGGATTAGAATATTGTTAGAACATATAAAGTTAGAAGATACATTATTATAAATAAAATGAAAGCTCTAACAACCCTAAAACGACTCATATTGTTAAAAACAATTATTAGATTTACATCATTATGTTACATATACATATAAGTTACATCGTGTTAAAAATGTATTTGTTCATCTGAGAGTTTCAAAATCGTAGTAGGTTGTTCATAGTCAGAGTTGTTTCTTGTAATTACAAAAATCTCATTCAGGGACCCTGCCAATATTATTTCACTTTCAACCAAACCCTTTTGTGTAAGCAACACTGATTTCGATCTATGTAGCGAAATTGAGCTCATCATAGATTTGGGGTCTTATATCTAAGTACATGTTTGCTCACTTTATCATGAAAGTGTAAGGTAAACAGACTGATATATTTTATTATAGAGCAGGATCAAACAAAAAGGTTGTCTCTACCCAATATTATGAATATAGCCTCTGTTTTTTTCTCAAACCATGGCTTATAATTTTACAAATTACCTATTTCACCTAGGAGGGTACATCAACCATTGATCCCTGTACCGAAAATCACAAAGGGTAAACACCGAAGTCTTTTAGTAAATTGAAAACCTTTGCCAAAGGAAAAGGTATTTGTCTGGAAGTATAAAGGGTCAATAGAGAAAGAGGCTGTTTGAGTGATTTGAGGAGTGGCTTTATTCGGTATTATTTTATAAGGTACACTGGATCAATATAATATTAATATATGTATGTTGCCTTACTTAACAAGAGAATGGTTAGTTCTTTATTTTACTTTTTTATGAATTATATTAGTATTGATTTTATGGTATTGTGTATTCATACCTTTGAAGGAAATCGTTCTCTTTAAGTAATTGAATCAGGTGTTTAGCTTTAACATATCCTGGGCACCATTTTAACGTGCGAGAGTCATGCTACGGCACCGCACGTACGGACCGGAGTATTACCGAGGCCTCACAGAAAACCGGCTGTTAGACAATGATTGCATTGTATGACCGAGTGAGTGAGGTTACCGGAAGCCCAATCCCCATTCACTTCCCCTCTTTCCCCCCTTCTCCCTTTCCCATCCCCTTATTCCCCTCATCCCTTTCCACTAATTTAAAAGGCGTAATGTTACTGGGCAGCGGGAGTGACTTACCATCAGGTAACCTGTCTGCTCGTTTGTCCACCTATACATTAAAAAAAAATTTCATATTGGAAATGTTATTGTTCTCGACGAACGTTCAATATGGTATATTATTTATCAATGTCATTAGAGGGTTTTTTTGGGTTTGTGGTTCTCTTACCATAGCTGTCGAAAAAGCAACTAAGGAATCAGACTGTTATCTAAAATCCAATGGTATGTATACAATTTATTCATTGCCCGGTTGACGGCATATTATAAATATAAGTATATATATATCTATAAGTGGGACTTAATTTTATTATGGTTACCAAGTGTCTACAATGTTTACATAGATATAAAACTAATCTAGGGCTTATCTCGTCATTAACCAGAATGACCAAATCTTACAATGAACTTTCTCGTCTATTAGATTTGGACAGTTTTGGGGATAATCTGCCTAATTATAAGAAAAAAATTGCGGAGTACCTTGAGTCCAAGCTTTGATAAGTGAATGTTCACCCTGGGATTTGAAGAGTTCGTGGTATGGTATGCTATATTTATATACTTATACTATATTTAATATGCCTATAAAGTTTAACCTTAAACTCTCAAACATATTTTATCTAAATTACATTTACTTATGTTAGATATGGTTTCCTATAATCGAATGAACATAAGGCACGTATTCGTATTTTTGTATTTATATAAGATATTGATATAATTTGTTGGCTATCCAAATAAATAAATAAAAAATATGGTTGCGTCTCAGCCTACCCTCTCAGGGATGTGGCGTGTGTATGTGTATGTATGTTTTCTGAGATTAAATAGTAATTAAGTAACGACGGGCAGACTGGGTTGTGATATTTAGATTTCTCCTAGCGCTGAATCAGTTTTGTCATTAGTAATCACTTGTGACATTAGTCTGTTTGAGTCTGATTTAAAAACTTTTTCTTCGTAGCAGCATGAGGAACAAGAGCCAAACGAAAAACATGCTATAAGGATTGATTGATTAAAATGCATATCAGGATTGACTTAGAAATGTTCAAAGAAGTCTACACAAAATGAAACTGACTTTGCAAAGGGTATAGGGTGGAGATACCTATTAATCAATTAATGAAAACCATTGGAGTCCATTTCTGTTATATAGTACTCCATTAGGTATAATTTCCCATGGGCCTCGTAAGGCATTGTAATGTGCTTATGTGGATCAAAGTATTCAATAACTCTGATCTAACAGCTTTCTTTTAATGTTGTAGACCTACATACCAAGAATTATAACGGTAGGATGTGTAATCAGTTGAAAGTTTTTTATAGTTATAAAGAGTTCTTATTTTAACCGATTCTTCATTAACATTCATAAAAATACTACAACTACTAATAAATCATAAAGATCTCCACGTAACTCTCAAATCTAAAGTCTAAATATCAGTACTGCTGTTCAAAGTATGTCCGTCTGTCTATGTGCCCATGTGTCACAAGGCTGCATCTCATGAACAGTGATAGTTAGACAGTTACAATTTTCACAGATAATGTATTTCTGTGGCAGCTTTTATAACAAAATCCTAATCTTTTTGATCGTTTTTGCTCAACATTGATAAGGACAACAGGGAGACGCTTAAAATATTCACAGAATAGTTACTTATATGTTCACTTTAAAAATAAATAATTAAAATAAAACAAATATTAAACTGGGGCTCCCTACAACAAACGTGTGTGAGTCCTACTCGCACCATATATAAACATGACCACTTCTTTATACCTATTTATTTTTTTTAAAAAGCTAAAACCTGCACTTCTTACAAAATCAAGGTAAAACTCTATTTAGTAGTTAGTAGTATTATGATGAAAATCTATATGTTTCAACTGGATAAGATAAGTGTAACACCTACTTTTAAAGCTAATCAAAATACAAAAACTGCTTGAAAAAATACTTTATTAACAATACTGTTAAAAAAAAATGTTACACTTATTAAGTTCCTACTTTACAAAAGAATTTAATGATAACAGTCATTATTTCTTTAGTCTCTTTCATTTTTATTGTTCTCTAGTACATAAGGTCCAATTTTGCCTCCCATTCTATACCCAGATTATTAGTATTTACACGCAACTAATTTTGTCTGACCTTTGTAACCCAGCTTATTCAGAAAGGCAAGGAGTCACCCTATCGTTTTAGGAGCACATTATTTTTTATTTGAGAGAGTCATAGTAATGAATTCTAAGTAGAGACCTGCGTATGGTAGGGTGCGATACTTTTTGATACTGTATTTCCACATATTTAAAGATTTTAATTGTTTATAGTCTGCTCCGTTTATAAAATCACAGTGTACAGTTACTCTGGTATGGACTTTTACATTCATTACACTTTATTCACCGTTTATCGATATTAAACAATCAACAACAATTTATCGAGATTTTGGGAAAACTTGAGATTCGTAAAGAGGAAATAGAGTAGTCTATTTTCACTGTAGGTCTAACCACAACTATATTTTCATCTCTTTTTATCATCACCGCTGCAAATCTTGGTAATAAATACTAATCTATTGTTTTCTTCTCGCACATAACATAAGATGAGGGTCAAGCTGTTAGCTGTTAAAATCAAGTCAATATTTATATAAATTAGGATGGTCGAATAAGTATACATCGTATTTTATGATATCTAACATAAATTCAGATATTTAGTATTGAAGTGGAGTTCAAATTGACAATTGAACTTCAAAAACGACATGCATTTTCATGAATATTACGTTATTCATTCGTCGGAAAAAAAGTGTCTTTTATTATCAAAATATTATAGTTTCTTCATAAAGTAATAAAAGAATCGTATAACTTATGAATTTTGTGTACAGTTGTAATTGGACTCCAGGTTTACAAATTAACTCATTGGTATTTTAAGAAGTTATTATTCTGTTTTATGTTTCTGTGCCTTACAAATAAAATAAAATGCGTCCAGTATGTTCAAGTACCAGGGATTCAAGATGTGTACAGTACTTGAGGCAGTGACAATTAAGGACTTAAGGATCAATTTATATTGTTACCTGAACTTGAACCTAAGAATTTCTGGACTTTAATTTATTTTCTAGAAAAGCCTTGCCTGTGCCTAAGCACAAATGGGCTGTATAGACCGGAGTTATATCACGGCCTCACAGAAAACCGGTTGTCAAACAATGCTTGCTTCGTATTTACAGAGTAAGTGAGACCCAAACCTCCTCTACTCTTCCTCCCCCCTGTTAATTTTACTCAAAACCGAGCATCGTATTTTAACCCATCATTTAGAAGGCGTATCCATAGGCGCTATTTGACATATACCATAAAAAAAAAACTGTCTAGAAATAAGAAAGATTCTTGTGTTTATTAATCTTAACATATATTAACATAAAATTATTAAAAGATATATTTATGAATATATAAAACAACGAATAAACGAATGTAATAATAAATGCGTCTCGTAAACCACACATGGTCAAGACAGAAATACATTTGACGTTTTATAGAACCGTAAAGTTTTATGGCCATACTTCCCTGACGTCTGACCGACGGCGATGGGACGTCAGAGATGCCAGATCAATATATCTTACACTTTATTACTTGAAGAATGTGGATGAAAGTAGTTCAGGATGTTACCCTGGAAGCGGATCTCGATGTAAGCTGCATTGCGATATGATATTCACATAGACTATTTCGTAACATACGTTTCAAATTTTATTGACATAACAAAAAAGTAATTAAATATATAAATTGCTAGTGCAATTGCTCTATATTAAATTACTCTTTTAATCTGTGAATGAGACTGATCTTTTAAATTTTTTTTTTTTAGAAAAGCTTTGGAGAAAAGGATGTGATGTCACTCGAACTTAAAAGCAAAATCTTTAAATGCTGAAATGTATATCATTTAAAACAAAGCATAAAACGTCGTGTCTCATCAGTCGTGCGTATTTATATTATATAGTAGTTTGTACTGTGCCGCATTACAAGAGTGTGTATAGCTTTAAAATATGTAGAGCGTAGTCGTCCCTAAAAGGCCGGCAACGCACTTGTCACTCTTGAGTTGCGGGTGTCCTTGGGCGGCGGTAATCACTTACCATCAGGTGACTCGTCTGCTCGTTTGCCCCTATGGCATAAAAAAGAAATATGTATGGGATCAAACCAGATTCAAGACCTTACTTATTTTCCTAAAGTATTATCTATACAAGTAACATAAAGGGATGGAAGTTAAGTTCCCCCAACGCGAATGGAGCATTATCAGAATGGTCCAGGTACTCTTCCCCATTGATTTCAAAAGAGATATTGGTCTAATAATTACTAAGTAGGTCAAGAACTACTCTAACATTCTTTTAAAAAGGGGAGTACTTACCTATTTGCTATCACAATTTATGTCACCACAATAAATTCTTGAAATGCTTTCCTGTGTTTCTGATCTATGTCTTCCAAAAAAAATATTTACGTAGCAGCAAAGATATTAAATGGAATTGATAAATAAGTAACTATATAATGAATAAATCTGAATAGTCTTAGACTGAAATTGAAATAAATACATTTAATTTAATTTTGCCTGTGGCTGCGGTGTATTCAGAATCAGTTTTCTATTTGTATTGAGTACGAAGCGCAAAATTAAAATAAACAATCTAAAATAATTTATTTTGTTTCATAATATTAAGTGACATTGTTTAGCTTTTTCAATAATGATTTACAGTAATGAAATAAGTAAGGCAATATCACTATTTCACTATCTCCTATAAAGTTTTTCGTATATCTATACGAGACCACTTTATAGTAGACAGGAATACGTGTAGCAGGTTTCTACTTGAAATGTACCGTTAACGCTGTCAACCCTCGTGCGACTCTTGATTTGTTGGTAACCATGGGCGGTGGCATTCATTTATGTATTGTGTTATTTGGTAAATCAGTTATTTATGCAGAGTGTATTTTAGTGTAAAAATATGTACAGTGAAGCCACTCCATAAAAGAAGACTAAAGATTGCAAATGAGTAATTATATTATACCAATTACTTTAATTCCAGGTCTTGCCAAAATATTTGAAAAGACTATGTACATTCGAATCTTTGAGTTTATTACATATCATAGTTCCAGAACAAAAGGTGTTCCAAGCAAACAAATCAACCTCACTCACAGCTTTTAATTTATTTAAGAATGTTACCATAAATATTAACAAAAAAATCAGGTAACTGCTAGACTTCTTAATATAAGCCGCGCATTAGACTTCATGATTCATGGTGATCGGGGTAGGGCTCTTGAATGGATAGACGTGTGGAGATAGATCTTGTGGATGACCAACTTTTTTTGAGATCATTAACTTAACAGATAAAAGTTTGCTCTTAATAAATCAGGTATTCCGCAGGGAAGTGTTTGAAGCCCAATACTCTTTCAGCTCTATATTATCGATATACTTCAAATCACAAATTTAAATCACTAGAAGTGTAGAAAACACATCTGAAACAAAATTTCTATGCATAATTTTAGATAAATCTAGCAATTCAAAATCTCATATAAATAGCGTATTCACTAATACGAGTATAACCGCTTTGTTTCTGCGTTAAGGAGACTGCGTAAACTTGTAAATTTAAAACTGAAATGACTTTACTTTGAACATTATTTTATGTCGTTATCATCTTTGTAAAAACCGTGTTTCAGGAAATAAATTATTCATTATTATTATTATATATCAGGGATCTATCCGCTTGTGAGTTCCGTTTGTGTATTCAGTTGCAATACAATACTAACTCTTGTACAATACTAACTGTTGTAATTAGAATAATGATCAGATAATTAAACACTTACAACGATCTCATTTTTTTATTAGATAAAATATTTTATAAACTTTCCTACCGAACTCGAAAGTTTTAATCAACCCTTCAGTTCAGTTTCTCTCATTACGTCGTCCGAAACTTTCCTTTTGCCACATTAAAAATATTTGATATTGACATTTTAAACGGAATTGAACGAACTTTTACCATCAAACAACAAACATATATTAAGTTGATCGTCTTTTAAACCAATTTTCCAACAAATGAAAAGGAGCACAACAACTCCAACTTTGAGAGCCAGTTCCGGCATCTTCCTTTGATATAATCGTCGTTTGAAATCAAATTATACAAAATACAAATGCTTGGGTTTGTTTTCAAAGTTTTAGTTTCACTTGTGTAATTACTCATATCAGAGTTTTGCAGGTCAATATGAAGCGGTTATGTATATATTCTGAATATATACTACACACATATTACGCATTTTAATTAAACACGTAGTAATCATATTATTTTGTTCTGTTTATATAATAAATCTGTAGATCCGAATTGTTTATCATGTAACAAATACGACATTTTGTAGCAACACTTTATGCACTAATATTGTGTGTAATTTGGAGTAGCATTTAGGCTATTTCTTTATTTTGATCTGTTTACTCCTAACTTTAAAAAAATAAACTGTAGCTATAAACTACCAAATTCACTAAATAACAGTAACCGTGTATCTCGTATCTCGATCTGAACTCAAGTGACCATTATAAAACTTATCAAGCCCGCCACGTCTCATCGCCCCACCATTCACCGTCACTTACTGGCGTGGCGCTACCGGTGTAGCTTGTCATAATAATATCTGTTAACAAAGTTTATTAAATATACACTGTTTTATGTATCTATATTCGTTTTTAACAGAATAAATACTACGTTTTGATGTAACGAAAACACAATAGAATTGGAAATGTTGCAAAAAATCATAACAGTACGATTTAGTTGGGTTATACATACATATGTTACATTAAAAAACTTTATTTCCTCATAAGAATACAATTATCTACTTACATGAGTATCAAAACTATTTGACGATTTGCACAAATTTAAACTAAAAATATACAAATTAACACACTAAAAATATACAATTCACAGACGTATAAAGAATCAACTACATTCACAGACGAATAAAGAATACGCTGTGGGTAATGTGAAATATCTTAGTTATATCTTTTCCGATACGACCTTCAAACCTTCAAGAAGAGAGCGTACCTCTACCTAAAAGGCCGGCAACGCACTTGTGACTCTTGAGTTGCGGGTGTCCATGGGCGGCGGTAGTCACTTACCATCAGGTGACCCGTCTGCTCGTTTGCCCCCTATCGCATAAAAAAAAAAAAAAAAAAAGTTCCAAACTTTTGCTCGAAATTCTGCGAAATAGATGTGTTTTACCTTATTAACGTTATAATGTAAACTTTTGAGTCTTTTATGCTTTTAGGTTATAGGCTTAGGGCAATTCAATTAGTATTACTTTAGTCCAGTAGATCTTAAAATGATGATGTTATAAAGCCATATTTAAGATATAATTCAGAAAAATATACCAAATTTGTCTAGCAAAAAAATTAATTTTGACAAAACTTATTAATTCTTAAATCGACTTAAATAAAACTTCGTGCAACTTAATCAAAACTTCGTACAGTTTAAATAAATATGTCCGATCAGTCCGACCGTAAAGAAACCAAATATTATTAAAATGTAACCATAATAATTCTATT
Organism: Tyria jacobaeae; assembly: GCA_947561695.1. Classification (NCBI taxonomy): domain Eukaryota; kingdom Metazoa; phylum Arthropoda; class Insecta; order Lepidoptera; family Erebidae; genus Tyria; species Tyria jacobaeae. The sequence goes on along the minus strand of OX387232.1, from coordinate 1,747,643 downwards.
CTATTTTGCACATTAACTCCGAAACGGATGTGTCTGTTGTATGATTGTGTACTAATATCTAAAAACTATTTTATCAAAATTGATTCAGTCGTTTATAAGATTTTTGGGGTATGATAAAATACACAATCGTTTTTTTGACATGTATGATATTTGACATGAAAATGCTGTAAGCACCTAACGTAAGCAAATAATAGTATGCCCCAGTGTCCACAAATTAGAGAAGTTAATTAAGGAAATAAAAAGATTTCTGTGATTGTTTGTATTCTCAGTAGGTATGTAGATATTAGTAAAACATATAAAACTGGATTGTGTGATATCTACAAATATAACAAGAAAGTGATGAGAAATTATAATCGTTCTTAAGACTTAATGAAATGTATAATTACACTACATGTACTCGGATATCAAAGTTTTTTTTATTATATAAGAGGACAGACGAACAGATGGGTCACCTGATGATAAATAAGTTCTGACTGGTTCAAAGGTTAACATTTGACTTAGCAGTCACAATCACCAACCAATAGATCAACAGGGCAGTCAGCCGGTCAGTACATTTATGCCATTTTCTAAAATACTCTGTAGTTAAAATACATGTTTTTCCCTACAAACTATTCGCAGTTTTATGGTGTTTTTTAAACAAAATAATAAGTTACTACTTACACCAAAAGGATATTTACGAATATATTTTTTATGAAGTGTAAGTATTTGTTGCAGTAAAATAAAATAATGGAAGTTAAGCTACGCTAGACATTAGTATATTTTATAATTACGCTGTACATTAAGCCTTTTTAATGCTTTTCTTTGTTGTTTTACTTTTCTGTAGAAATAATCGACTTGGTATTTAGAGAAGTAGCGAAACCTGTGTTTCTTTTTATTTACAATTCCTTTTGTTATGCAATATTACCACCTGACCCAACACACACGCACCAAACACGCTGATATGTACAAAAGCCTATGTTACATTTTCTTGCATTTTATCTTTATTAATTGCTTTTATTTCTTTTTATTCATGTTAATGTTAAAATTTCTGAGAATTTGTGTTAAAGGAGACACTCTAGCGCCTGTAATGTATTTTTTACCACCTTAGGACCCAGGTTTTAAATAACTGCAATGCAATCAAATGTCAATAAAGATAATATCTTCTAAGAGTTCTAAAAAGCAGTGCTAATTTATCTAACGTACAACTTGAATTTTTCTTTTTATAGCATAGGGGGACAGACGAACAAACGAATCACCCGATGGTAAGTGACAACCGCCGGCCATGGGTTTACACACGTGACGTTAAAAAAAGGTACATTAGTAGTCAAATGGAATATTGCTTAATACGCATCATTGGTTGCTATTAAACCTCTACATTTTAGTTTTTAGGGCTTGTACGTGCCTTGAATTAGATAACTGAGTTGATCTTTAACTCGTTGGTAATTTTAGTATTATGTTCTGTTTCATATTTTTAAAACGGTTTCCATTGAATGTCGGAAACTTAGAAATAGAGCTTTTTGTTTTTGTTTTTAACCAGAGTTTCTCATCATGTGTGAGTATTTATGGCAAAAGGCTTTATTTAGTCTTTTGCATTTAGATATTATAGCTATATTGTAGCATTTCTATGGTGAAGCTTTTTTTGAAGTGGAAGGTATCGTCACGCCAACTGCTTCTATCACATACAGAGACTATTTTATAATACATGCAGCATCTATCAAAATTAGGGGATTTTTAACTTAAAAACTCAGTAGTTAGAATTATTCCTGAGTCACGGAGAGTTGACAAATATACGAATGACGGACACAAAGAAAAATCAAATATTTACAGCTCATTCAAATTTGATCTCGGTTGAGAGTGGATCCCACTAACTCTGGCACTTTATTGTAATTGGCCAATCGCAATATTCAAATAATAGTTGTCAGACGAACAGTTTGTTTCATGAAACTAATTGTCTAACAATGACTGTCAGCACCAATTCACCTATTCTATTGTTTCAATAGCAAAATTGATGAATTCAAACTAATGATGTATATTGGGCTTAGAATATAAATACTTAGTTTCATTAGAAACTTGGTCAGTGGTATAGACTTAAGGCGCTGTAGAGTAAAATATTTGTGTATAGGTTTAATTATGTACCTATTTCAAATTGTTTCGGTGAGTAAAAAATTTGATGTTAGGCAATCTGAATAGCTATTGCAGTATATTTTTACTAATATTTTTACAAAATAAATATATTTTTTGTAGCGTAATAGGTTGCGAACACATTGTAGAAAGCCAAAAATTCGTCATAAACATGAAAAATTAAAAACAAATATATGTAATGCTTAAAAGTAGGCAGACGGACAAAGAAGCAGAGGTGTATTAAACACCCACATTTTGACAGTTTGGTCCCACTAATGTAATAAGGGACAAACCTATTGCCCTCCACCAGGCACTACAATAACTGCATATGTACTGTCTGATAGAACCTTAGACACACTTTTACGACACCACCAGTAAGACATTTCTTACTGGTGGTGTCGTAAAAGGTGGCTCTATTCCACTCCACCATGAACCACACCATGACCTTACATACATATATAAATATACTCGGAAAATATTATTTATTTTGCTTAGGCGGGTAAAAACAATTTTGCGTACTCGAGAACTTAGTTCAATACTAGTGAACAGAATTGCAGGTTCTATAAATAAAATAATCACTTTTAAACATGATTATAGTTTAAGTCTTAATGACTTGTGTTTAAAAAAATTATCAATTGCAATAAATGTTAACAACAAAACCATCATATTCAAAGTACTCTTAAGTTACAGAGTTTTTATTTCCACACATTGTTGTATGCACATTTAATGTGCGTCTGAAGAACTATAAAAGCAAAGCTTTTGACACGGTTTTTATGTTCCCACGATAAAATCACAATCGATTTGATGTTGTTGGTCGGGAGTAAAACAAAACCAAACAAGCGGTTTACATCGTCCGTTGCGAATCGTAAAATTGTGTTCACGGAAAATACTGCCCATGTAAAATATTTTACTGACTTCTTTGTACAAGTAAAGTGTCCTAAATATTGGTTGTTAGTACTGTGAACACTATCAAGATATTACTGACGCGTTGCCGAACTCAATCAACCTAATTGAGTCGAATACCACTTAAAGTAAGACTTTTATACAATTTACTTTTAGAACGATATAATTGAACAGAATAATATTTTTGTTATTTATTAATAACTAACCATACACATATTTATCTTTCTGTTGTGCATAGTTGTAAAATAATGTAATGTAAATGAGGTTAAGTAGCGAATATAAATTACACACCTTTTATTATCTCCGTGGGCTATATTATTCGCTGAAAGTGCAGTAATATATTTATTAAACATATGTTACTTTAGTCTCAAGCAAACCTCCATGCCTGTTTTTTTTTTTCACAGAATGCAGATTTTGGTGAACACAATAAGATTATAAATCTACCTACATACGGTCGTACACACAAAGTATGTAATCTTACATCAAAGTATTTAAAGTTTGTCCTTTAACTTGAATTACAATAAAAATCATAAGAAGATATTATATTTATATGCAATACATACAAACATATATACCATTGTACCACGACCTCACAGAAAACCGGTTGTGAAGCAATTTTTGCGTTGCATTTCTCCGAAATTGTCATAATATTGTCACAATTGTCATAATATGGTAGACACTATGTTATTTTCTGTCATTGCTTCAATATCATGTAGATTTACTGACCAACTCATGTAAATATGTTTAAACCTCAATGTACTATGAAATCTAATAATTTACTTGAACCATTACTTCTTTAGTATTAATCTCAGACCGTACTGTAAAAATTGATGTTTGTGCGAGTTATTAATTGTACTCCTTGTATATACACGCAGGATATAAATGTATATGATAATTATGTGTATGAAAACCTTAGTAGTGTCATGCTAGAATATCACAATATAATAAGTACAGGCCTATAGCCGTCACTTCCATACTCTGTAAGGTGTTCGAGCGGATCATCAACACCCAACTAATCCGCCACCTAGAGGATCACTCCTTGTTAAATGATCGGCAATATGGTTTTCAGCTGAACCGATCCACGGGTGATCTTCTAGCGTACGTCACACACCTTTGGGGTGAGGCTATGGATAGGCATGGGGAGTCCTTGGCCATCAGCCTCGACATTGCCAAGGCCTTCGATAGGGTGTGGCACCGCTCGCTTCTCTCCAAACTTCCTGCATTTGGTCTGCCACCTAAACTCTGCAACTGGGTTGCTGCCTTCCTCGAAAAGCGCCGCATTAGGGTTCTCTGCGACGGCGCGGCCTCAGACTTCTACGAGGTAAGCGCTGGTGTACCTCAGGGCTCCGTCCTATCGCCTACGCTGTTTCTTCTGCATATCAATGACATGTTAACCCTTGGCAATATACATTGTTATGCAGACGACAGTACAGTGCACGGGCGATATTTCGGGCATCCTACTGCCAAGCTGGCAGACGTTGAGGAAAAACGACAGGAGCTTGTCACTGAGCTCGACCGGGTCTTGAGCCGCATTTCCCAATGGGGCTGTGAGAATCTGGTCGAGTTCGGCGCCAAGAAAACACAAGCGTGTGTGTTCTCTAACAAAAAGTCTCCATTCCTTCCCCTTCCTACTCTTCAGAGCACCCAACTGCCACTGCAGGATAGGCTTAGTATTCTGGGTATGGATATTTGCCGGGATCTCAATCCGCGCGATTACATCGAGAGTGTCACTAAGGCGGCCTCGCGTAAGCTCGGCGTTTTGAACAAGGTGAGACGGTTCTTCTCGCCCGAGCAACTGTGTCTTTTGTACAAGACCCAGGTTCGCTCCTGCGTGGAGTACTGCTCTCATCTCTGGGACGGCTATGCGCAGTGTCTGCTTGACGCTCTCAATCGGTTGCAGCGGCGCGCAGTCCGCATTATCGACTGTCCTGAGATCACCCAGTCTCTTGAGCCTCTGCAGTTGCGAAGAGATGTCGCCTCTATGGCAGTCCTCTATCGCCTACATCACGGGGAGTGTTCTGATGAGCTCTTCTAATTGGTCCCACCTTCTCCCTTCCTCTACAGGACTACACGTGCTGGCCTGAGGAGTCACCGTTTGTGCGTCGAAAATATACGTACCCGAACTAAACGGTTTGGCTCTTCTTTCTTGTGCCGATCGGTAAAAGCCTGGAATTCTCTACCAGCGCACGTGTTTCCTTTCCACTATGATCCCGGGTCTTTTAAGCGGGGCGTGAAAAAGCATCTCACCAGGCCGCCATAGTGTGGGTCACCATGCTGCATTGACTAGACATGCAATGAGGATGGTGACCACCACTCTTTGACTCCACCTATTGCTTTCCATCAGGCAAAGTGGAGTCACTATGGTAGGCTAACATAAAAAAAAAAAAAAAAAAAAAGTACAGGCTTGCATTTGATTGATACAAGCATTCGATTGACCTAGTCTTACTTAACCTCAACTCGAGCTCAACTCCATAATATGTGTGACTCATGCAGTTTTGTAATTCAACACATTTCCTAAAATTATTTCAGTAATTAGTTTCGGCACTCGTTGTCTATCACTCTATTGTATATCCATTTTGTATTTTTTTTTGTAAATGACTGTTTGTGCCAAAATAAAAGTGAATGAGTGAGGTTTCTGGAGTCCCAACTCCTCTCCTCTTTCCTCTCCCCTCACCCCTCTCCTCTTTTTCATCTCCTCATCTCTCCTATCTTTTTCATCTTCCTGCAACCCCCATCCTTCATCGCCTTAAAAGGTGGTTAGTGCACCTGCGACTCTTGAGTTGCAGGTGTCCATGGACGGTGATTGTCACTTACCATCAGGTGACCCGACTGTTCGTTTGTCCCCCTGTAGTAAAAAAAAATAATATATATATATGTACACTGAGGCCTGTAAAACCAAAATGGCCAAAATGGCTTAATTAACGCTCACATTTTGCCGACCATAATTTGGTCCCGTTTGCCTAAACTGGTCACTGAGTAATAGCTGGGTTTGGAGTTTATATACAACAGAGAAAAAGGAGTATAGAAAAATAGATATAATGTTATACAAACAAGTACACTACAATTCAAATGATACCTCACATGTCGATACCTCAATCCATCAAGGTCTAAATTTATATAATATATACTATATACTAGACCATGGCCCTAATTCAAGTGCAGTCGGGTAAAAAGTGAAACGTCGTTACCAGGCCCCATACTACTAACCTAAATCGCTTCTAGTGTTTGCCAAAATTTATTTACCGTACCGTCGATTTTATGTTCAGAGTACAGACATGAAAATTTTACATATAAATTTAAATTTATTACCGAATGGAGATCATGTCATAAATTCTAAATTGCAATATTATGTACATGCGTTAAATCCCTAATGTAATCTTGTTACTCATATATTAAATTAAACTGAGTGATGCACGTATGTTATCATTACCGTTGTTAGGTTAAAGAATTCGTTTACCATATATGTAAATACTTTGATGGATGGATGGGGCGATCCTCAGGTGGTAAGACACCCAGGCCTATAGTTGTTAAGATTGACAATATTGCGGTCAGGGACGACATATGGTCTGCCAAGACTAAGCTCAAAGGCTCTGGTGTTACTATGTCAGAGTTTCTGACGAAACAACGCCACACCGTCTTCATGGCTGCTAGAGAGAAGTTTGGAGTGGCACGGTGCTGGTCGAAAGAGGGCTTCATTTATGTCCTCGGGCACGACGACTTAAGGCATCGCATCATTACCATACTGAGCTTAATAAGATAAAACAGGTAAACACCGCTAAACCGCCAGTTGACTCTAAAGTAACCAAGTCCAAACGCCTTAAGAAGTGAAACTACTTCATATGTACACTCTCTGTTTACTCTATAACATCCGTCCATATTTGTATATATGATAAGATTTTATCTTTCTGCCTTACTCCTTTACCCTCACTACTTTACTTTTTACTTATTTTATAAACAAAACAAACTATTTGTCACCTTGAATGTTTATGTAGTAATTGACAGCGCAAAGACATTGTCAAGGTGACATTGTGTTGGTTTCATGCATTTGGATATCGGATAATTAATCCACGTTTGCATTTAACTGTTTATTTTTTTTAGATTTTATTCCTTATTTTACCTATGCATAAATGTGTGATGATTTTTTTTTTTTGTTTTAGGATAATGTGTACGGATTTTATTGTAAACAACTTAATTAAATTTATTTAATTTAGTTAGCTTAAGTTACCGTATTGTAGTTATATTTATTTTTAGTTTGTATAGTCTTCGACACAACTGGCAGATGGAAGCTCAGTGGAAACTAACTGAACTTTTTATTATTACTATTATTTAATTTGCTTTTGAATATTTTATATACTTATTTATAACTTCTTTATATTTATTACCCCATATATATGATATTCCCCGACTACAGTAGCGATACCGACAGTTTTTATTCTGTTAGCAGCGATGATAGCAGCTTTACTAGTATTCCTTCACTGTCTGAAAACCTTGAAACGCAGTTTTCTGATGAACCTGGAAATTTCAATGTTTTGCATATCAATGCCCAAAGTGTTCCGGCACATTTCCCGGATATGCTGGTGAGTTTTGATTGTAATAACCTACATGGTATACTAATGTCGGAATCATGGTTAAAACCATGCCTTAGAGAAACAGCTTATCAGAAACGATCGAGCGGTTGGCGGTGGTGGTGGAGTTGCCATATATCTTCGTGCGTATATTCCTTACAAAATCATTGATATGTCAGCGCAACCACCACCTGAGAAAGCCAGTTAACAACTCTTTCTGGAAGTTGAACTCCACCATACCAAAGTCCTACTCGGTGTCTACTACTGTCCTTCTCTACACATTAACTTCTTCTCCTCCTTTGAATGTCTTCTTGAAAAACTGATCCCATCTTATTCTCACACCATTGTAATGGGTGACTTTAATACTTGCCTTCTAAAGCGTGACTCTCGGTCCGCCGCATTTCGTGCCCTCTCTGACTCCGTCAACCTGTCCATTCTTCCTCTCAACTCTACACATCACTTTCCGAATTCAGCTCCTTCGCTCTTAGACCTTATATTGGTTTCCTCGGAAGATCGCGTCGCAAAGCATGGTCAGTGCACTGCCGACGCGTTCTCCTATCATGATCTACTGTACCTTTCCTACAAAGTTCGTCCTCCTAAGGCCAAAACTAAAACTCTACTTCTACGCAATTTTAGTGGCATAAACCTTAACGAGTTGCGTAAAGATGCAAGTGAAATTGATTGGTCGCCTTTGTTTACCTATGACTCAATTGATGAACAAGTTGAGTACTTTAACGCCTATATTATCAAGCTGTATGACAAACATTCACCACAGCGACCTGTAAAGTTGAAACATGCTCCATCACCATGGCTGACAGAGGACATTCGGAAAATTATTCATAGAAAATCTGTAACAAAGCTAAAACTTAAAAGACAACAAAACACTGACAACCGTGAGAGATATATCACAATCCGTAACCATTGCAACAAAGTGTGTAGGGATGCGCAACGCCAATACATCCATAAATCAATCAATAACGAAGATCCAGCAAAGGTCTGGAAATTTCTAAGATCATTAGGGGTTGGCAAATCAAAACTTGATGTAAATTCCAAAAGTTTAAATATTGATTCACTAAATCAACACTTCTCTGCCGTGTCCACTTTCGATAGGACTGAAAAGGCAAATACTTTACAATATCTTTCATCTTTGCCTACTCGTAGCTTTCCGCAATTCGTGTTTAATCATTTATCGGCTTGTGATGTTAAGAAGAGTATACTGTCTATCACTTCTAACGCTGTTGGCAGTGATTGCGTAGGTCGCAAAATGATAATGCCTATCCTTGATGAAATCCTTCCTTCAATTTCTTTTATCTTAAACTACTCCCTTGCTAGTGGCTCCTTCCCATCAGTATGGAAAGAAGCCCAAATAACTCCCTTACCCAAAATATCTAACCCCTCATCCTTTTGTGACTATCGACCCATTTCTATCCTACCATTCCTATCCAAAGTCATTGAACGCCTTGTCCATACCCAACTTCACTCTTTTCTATGTCAAAATACCCTTCTCAATCCTTTTCAATCTGGCTTTCGACCTGGCCATAGCACAGTAACAGCCTTAGTCAATATTACAGACGATGTCAGAGTCGAAATGGAAAGAAGCAATCTGACAGTACTCACGCTCCTGGATTTTTCCAATGCGTTTAATACGGTGGATTACGATATTCTGCTCGGTATACTTAGCTCACTTAACATATCTCCAACGGTAACTGATTGGTTTCGTAACTACCTGTGTGGCCGCCAACAACGTATCCGCATCGACGATATTCTATCTGCTTGGTGTAAAACGTCAGGTGGTGTGCCCCAGGGTGGCGTTCTCTCTCCTTTACTCTTCGCAATCTTTATAAACTCCATCTCAAACAAACTTCGTTCTTCCTACCACTTGTATGCTGATGACCTACAGATATACACTCATGCACCATTGGAGAAATTATCTGAAGCCCTTAATATTATTAACAAGGATTTGGAAGAGATTAGTTGTTGGAGTAAATCGCATGGTCTACAGGTGAATCCTTCGAAGACTCAGTTAATTATTGTCGGAAGTTCAAGAAAGGTCTCAAAGATTGAGTGGACACTACTTCCACAGGTCCTATTTGATGGCACTGTCATCAATATCAGTCAAGTAGTGAAAAACTTGGGTATAAATATCGACAGGGAATTTACTTGGACTGCACAGATTCAGGAAATAAGTCGACGAATGTTTGCATCTGCAGGATCCTTGAAACGGCTACGGAATTTTCTCCCAACCGCCACCAAAATTGCACTTGCTAACTCTCTTCTTCCTCCAATCCTAGACTATGCAGATGCCAGCTATCCCGATCTCACCGAGAACCAACTAGATAAACTTGATAGACTACAAAACTTCTGCATCAGATTTATATTTGGGTTGCGTAAATACGACCATATTTCTGAATTTCGAAAACAACTCAAGTGGTTACCTATTCGCCTTCGCCGGAACACTCATATACTCTCCCTTCTATACAATATTTTGTTCAACCCGTCGTTACCCTCCTACCTTAAAGAACGATTTGAGTTTCTTCACTGTACACATTCACGATCTTTAAGGTCATCAGAAAACCTACAACTGAAAGTACCTGCTCATACCACTTCGTTCCTTGAAAAATCTTTTACGGTTACTGCAATCCGTTTGTGGAATGCACTACCAGTTGAAATTAGACAAGCTCAAAGCCTATGCTCCTTTAAGTCACTAGTGAAAAAGCACTACCTAGCACTGTAAGTCCGTTCCGCTACTATGACTTATTGGTACCTTGTTAAATATATATATATATGTGTGTATGTATATACATATGTATGTGTATGTGTGTGTATATGTATGTATGTATGTATCTACATGTGTGTGTGAATATATATTTGTATATATTTTTGTATGTATTTATACATATTGGAATGTTTATGTATGTGTATTTAACTACTCTATGTACCTCCATATTTGTTGTATTATCGCTCAGTCCCTTAACATCTATAGTACGCCACCATCTACCGCTTTTTTTCTTTCCGTTGTTTCCATACAAAGGTTGTCTGGAAGACATCGCTTTTAGCGATAAGACCGCCCATTGTACATACATGCCGCCTTGTATCAACTGTTTAACTTTGCGTCTGTTTAAATTTGTGGTGTACAATAAAGAATTTTCTATCTATCTATCTATCTAAATATGATTTATATCTAACTTTTTGGACCAAGTGAACCACGATCGGGCCCATGGAATAAAAGGGCCACAATCTTGTCCAGGGCCCAAGCCAAGCCAAGCGTTCTTGAAACTTCACCACCAGGGCTGTGCCTAGAGTGTCATCAGAGTAACAGATCACGAAGGGCCCAGTCGTACTCCCTGGGGAAGACCGAACGACTGGGGCTGACAACTCAGATTTCCCTCTAGAGCAGACTGATTACCATAGTACAAGCTGTGCTTAGTTTTTGGTAAGGCTGCCATGTGGACTTTGTCTGAAGAAAGGTATGTTACTAAACTAACAATGGAGAAAAACAAATTATAAATATTTTTAACAAGCTTTTATTGGCTTCACTTGTAAACTGACTGAAATGAAAAATCATGTGTGGATTGAATTGGAAGGTAATTTTAACATACGTTTAATGGTCGTCGTATTCTATTACAACTGAGAAAATTTTGGCTGATATACCTAGTTCGTGTTAAAAAATCCATCAGATTCGACCTGGTCTGATCATTTGTTTTATTCTATGAAGTGGAATACATTAAATTTGGTGGTTAAGCATAATTTTTTAAACTGACTTAATTTTATAAGCATATTCATAGTCAGGTCAGTCAAACACATAAGCTCTGAGCAGTCACAGGTACATATATCCGCGAATGGGTAGGCAGAGGTGTCTCATTCGCCCAAATTTTGCCAACCACAACTTAGTCCCACTTATGTAATAACTATCGATAATTTCAAACATCGTAATAGCCCAGCACTAGGACATTACTTACATTTAAACAGGAACTTCCCTCGCAGGTATCGCTTGTCAATTAAGATCACGTTAATTACTAATTAACTAAGTTCCTCATGTTTCGGGTGTTGTTCTGTCTGAATGTGCTTAAAATCGCTTTGTTGTAGTAACAGTGGTTTGAAATAGGGCTATATAAATCTTGTATGTATGATATGTATTTTATTATCATACAGATAATTGTAAGGATTTCTTTTTATAAATTATAACAAGAAGGAGAGTTATATTTTCTACTTTATGTATGTATGTACTTGTGATGTTTATTTATCACGACCCTTAATGGATTTCAATACTTGAAGTTCAATAGTTGAAGTAACAGGAATGGTATGTTTGTATTTGTAATACAGTCGTGTTTTTTTTATATTTATTTTTAATAGCTAGAGGGACCTACTGACCCTGATTTAATTAAACTATTGCTTACTCCCTCATCCATCTGTATAAGCAACATAGCTTCCCGTCCCATTTTATCCTCCTTTTTCTGTCAATGTATTCCTACAGCTTTGTATACGAGTATATACATATGTATGTGTAGTAGTATTTGTATCTGTCTATATATGTATATGTAGGTGGGGTATGTATGAATATATATGTATATATTAATGTATATATGTATGTATATATGTATATACATATATTTCTCTTTACTTGTTTAAAATTCCATTTTATAATTATTTAAGTTGTTTATAATCTAAAGCACACCTATTAACTGTCCAATCTACGAAACCATTGCATCTGTTTAACTAAAGTTTGTCTGTAAGAGATCGCAACTAGCGATAAGATCGCCGTTTGTACCGTGATATGTTTGTCTGAAATACTGTGAACTATCTCTGACGGTGTACAATAAAGAGTATTGTATTGTATTGTATTGTATTGTATTGTTTTCCAAACTTTTACATCCAATTCCCAAAAGCACCCGATTGACGGTAATAAGCTTGATACCTATTACGTGATTAATTATGCCTCTGCTTGCCCCTCCGGGATCATCATAGGTGTATAATATGTATTTATGTTTTTTTAATAATTTTACTAGTAAAAAAATATATGTATTTGACTTAAAAACCTACATATGATATGATATAGTTTATAGTATATAGTATAGATATAGTTTAAGAAGTGGCTCCTCTATTCTTAGAAGAGGCATTTCTGTGTCTGAGTAACATCCTATCATGGCAAGGTATCCCCAATTATGTGACGACATTTAACTTGGAATCCCTTTTTAAAGTTATTTTTCTTGTAAATATCTTTTATTTTTTACCCACCTTGACTTAATATAATTTTATTGTACTTTAGTATGATCGAAAATACAAAAGATTTTGTTTTATTCAAAAAAAAGTAGAATAATAAATTTTAGGGGAAAATGTGGAATAATAACACAACATAACATAACACAACGGTATTTCTTTCATAACCTTAACTTTACATAAACGGCTACTTTATGTGATGAGTGTGTGAAATTTCAGCCTTAAAATAATTTATTGTAATTTTGGGTGTGGCGTGGTGTCTCCTTCTAACATTACAGTGAAACCCTTGTGTAATGTGACCCAGCCTTGTTGAATGTAATATAAAGAAATTTGTAATATGACTTATTCTAGTTAAGGTACCGTATACGTTGCCAAAATAATTATATTGTTACGTATTTATATGGATTGACTGTTAATTTCAAAGTGATATCCGGATTCAGGCCATTTGTAACAAAGAAAATAAATGGCTATTGTTCTAATGGTTTTCGGTACAGTTGAATCGAACCACACTGTCACAGTATAAGTACAGAATTCAAAAGTAATATAATTTCGTTTACAATATGTGTATGTCTCTCTCTTACCCCATGAGGGATAAAGCAGTCATTCTATATCATTGTATAAATACTGTCTGACAGGCGACAGTCCGATCACAGAATCGTTTTTTACGACCCCTGGGAAAAGATGGGGTGCCCCTATTATACTCGTCTATGAACCACACATGAATGATTATTTTCTTTATTTTATTTATAACTTAAGCTTATACGTATATTATATATCGTACTCCAATATGAGCTATATTACATATATTATTCAAGGTGTAACACTGCCAGTTCATTAATGTACAAAGGTCAAAGTGTCATTGCGATAATGTGCTAGTTTCAGATTAGTCGATTTATCAACTCACAGTTAATAAAATGAAAATTACGATTTACATAGTGGTAGCCCAATTATATTGCATACTGGGTATCCCCCAGTATGGAATAGGGTGTTATAATAAGCGACCAAGGGATTGAGCTGTTATCTATTAGACAGTGTATGTACAACAACAACAACAACAACGAACAGTGCCCAGATGACAGCAATAGATTTACCCCTATTACGTACGGATTTAATAATAGACGGCCAAAATTGAGTGTTTGACATGCCTTTGTTTACTCTTTCGGATATATAGATATGTTTAAGAGAACATAAATATCAGTAAGAGGTTTTTTTTATGGGGCAAACGACCAGACGGTTCATCTGATGGTAAAATACCCGTTTATGGACACCCGCGACTCACGAGTCACAAGTGCCTTTTTTTACGTGAGGAATTCCTAATGGACTATCCTCCGGCGCAGGCATCAGCGGAGGATGTGTCGGACTTGACCGGCTAAAACCACCACAGTGTACCTTCCTCGTACCTGCACCGAAGGCCGCGGGAACACGACATTGTTTCGCGGCAAGAGTCACAAGTGCCTTTTAGATAGAACGAAGGTTTCAGGTTGGTATTGGTCTGGAAATACAGCAGGTGACAATTTGTTCCCCAGCCTGTTTGGACGAGGCGAAAAGCTTCTTGAAAAGCGCACAGCGGTGGAGTGCCAATTACCTAAGTGATGAGAGTGGAAATTTTGTCACGTAAGACGCTGGTGGAAATCGGCTGAAATAATAAAAAGATACATCAAATACAAGTAAAACTCTCATTAGCGCCGCATGCCGCAAAAAGTTTGCAATAAAATATCGTGTACAGGGGTCAGAATGTTTGAGTTTCATACTCTCTTCATGTCCTTACTTGTACATGAAGAGAGTATGAAACTCAAACATTCTGACCCCTGTACACGATATTTTATTAAAGTATTCCCATGTAAAATACACATTATTTCATTATTATAATGAAACTGATTATTTATGTGTAGTGGATAATGAGCTTGCATTTTTCAAATAAGCGTTTAACTGATTAATTATTAAAGTGCATTAATTTTTTTTAGTAGTCAAGTGTAACTTTATTTTGTTAACGTAAATCTTATATTGGAGCGACACACAGTACCGATTATTTTAAACTTTGACGTAAATGACTTGAAGAAGTAGGCTGACAGATGAGAAGCTCAGGATGATGCATAAAGGTTTTTGAATGTAAGTTTTAAGTAAAGAATTTGAAACTATAATATAAAATTTATGTGTGTATTCTTGAGTAAACTGTATGTTGTGCGATTATTGGTTTACTTTAACTGACTTGTAGATAGTTAAGCAACATTTATACACACATACTCATGCCCATAGCCTGGAAAGGATAAACAGAAGAGCTTACGGCTAAGCTTTATCCCACAAACAAAACACTATGTAAATTGGAGTTAAGATTACTAAAAATATTTGTATTTTCAAACATTTTTTTTTAATATAATGTGCACAGCGACTTCAATGTACTTAACGTAATAAATTGTAAAGAGCTGCTTTTAGCAATTATTAAATTGAACCCTAAGAGATAAAATATTGCATTCAAGTTACAAGTGTACAAATGTTTTAAATATAAACATATATAAAAAGTTGAAATCGAGGTGACAGTGACTATAAATAATTGAGTCGCGCTTACGTAATAGCAGTCAAGCTAATTGACGTTATTTATTGACTTCGAAAAATAAATTGTGAATTGGAAGAATGATGAAAGTTAAAGGGAGAAATGAAAAGATATAGTGATCATACGGAAGCTCGTAAGATTAAGGTAGCATACCACGCAAAACAAACTGGTTGACGGACGGACCTGTCTATCCTACTTATGTATACCAATATGTCCAAAATCAACGACAAAATAGTATTAAAATGAATTTAAAATATTGCATTTACACATAACACAATTCATCATCATCATCATCATCATCATAATCAGACTATCGCAGTCCACTGCTAGATGTAGATGCACTTCGACCGATTTTCGGCTCCTGCCAGCCATCTTGCGCAAATAGTCACTCCACCTGGCCTGTGGGCATCCTACATGACACCATTACATAATGCAACCGCAACAATGCGTAAAAGCTTAATCATGTTATGGAATGATTGTTGCATTATATTGAATTACTCTTTAATTTCACTGGTTTGTAAAAAGCTTGTATTTTATTAGATAATTTAGTAACGTTTTCTGTTTTTTAAATTAATTATAAAAATAAAACGGGTTTTTATGGAGTTTGTTTACAAAAACCTTTAAACAAATACTAATAAATGCGTTATTCAAGAAAACAATTGTATAATCGTATGAATATAGCGAATATAGCAACCCGATGCTATTTCCCTCGAAGCTCTCGTAGTCCTACTCACCAGCAAAGCAAACTAAAATTAGTAAGAATAATAAAAAAAAATATGTATATATGCAACACGACTGCATAACATACCATACATGCATAACATTGAAACTATTAGGCCGATTCCAACCTCACATTCAGACCTCTCATGTTGAGAAAAACATTACGCTCGAAGAACCTTCCAAATACCAAATAACCTTCGCTTATATGCTTGTGTGTGACTGAGCTTATATTTGGATTTCAAAGGAAAATGGCCCAACCTCCCCCCTCCCCCTTCTTGCGACTGTGGAGTTGAAGGTCCATGGGCGCCGATAGTCAATTACCACCTCGTTGGTGGTAATTGACTATCGGTGACCTCGTTGGTGACCTCGTTGCCCCCCTATATATATATATATATTATAAAAGACACTAGATGACCATACCTTGTTTGTTTCAGGTGCGGTACCCACTACCGCGATGTCTGTGGAGAGCCAGCGGTGCTTGTGCGTCGTGGTGCTGCTCATTCACACTGTCACTGGAGCTGGTGAAGGTAATATTTATTGCATTATGCATTTTTTTTATATATTATAGGGGGACAGGCGAACAGACGGGTCACCAGATAGGAAGTAACAACCGCCGTCAATGGACACCTGCAACTCTAGAGTAGTAAGTGCGCTGCCCGCCTTTGAGGGTGATGAGGGATGAGAGGAGGGGAAAGAAGAGAGTGGCAGAAGAAGGGGGGATAAGGTTGAGGAAAAAGGAGAGGGGGAGTTGGGCCTCCGGAAACCTTACTAATTTCGGGGAAATGCAACGCTGTTGCTTCACAATCGGTTTTCTGTGAGGCTGTGGTCGAGACGGCTCATTCCTGCCTAAGCATGGCTCCACCACTGTTAAAGATTGTTGTGAGTATTGTTGTTTACGTTTACTACAGGTGTCTATTTTACGATAAAAGAGACTTAAACTTATGTGTTGAAGTATGCCGTGTGGTTCTCGGTGGAATAGAAAAGAACCATATCTTCCCGTGAGTGTCGTAAAAGATGACTAAGGGACTGTTATCTATCAGACAGTATGTATACAGCCAAAGTGCCAGATGGTCGGCAATAGGCTTACCAGCTGTTACGTTAGTGGCACTAAATTCTAACAGGCATAATGTTTACACCTCTACCCCCCTTTAGAGGATACAGGCGTGGGCATATATATATACATATATATACATACATATATATATATATATACATATATATATATATATATATATACATATATATACATATATATATGTATATATATATATAAATTTATAAAAAAAAAATACGGTTACTTTTCTGCGCCTTTAAATAATAGCCTGATGTTAAATACCTTATTTGTTTAAAAAAAAAAAAGTCTATTTGAAACCAAATAAATCTAATCCAATGTTGATCGCAGATCATCAGTGAGTGCAGGCCGCTTTTAACCGGTCTTCTAGGAATTACAATTACAACAGTTGACGTCCAATTTACGATATGATCATGATAGATACTATTTTCAGGAGGCCAAAGACTATGAAACAAGCGATTGTTTCATAGTCAATTCAATTATACCTAACGCCTGTGACATATTTGCGGAAAGACGCCTAAGGTGTGTGGAACCTAAAAGTTCACTTCAGTTTCCACAACCCTGCCTTTGTTTACATACATGACTGCACATTTATCAACACCAATTCCATTCTAATACATTTACTAAAGGTTTCAGTCACCTCTCATAATCTTATCAACTGGAAATTGCTGCAAGCAAAAGTTTCAAATCATCATTATTTTTATTATTATTCTTTTTTGTGTGGAAACACCAACGGATCATCACCTCACCGGAGCTAACGGTGATGTGGTACGTCGGGATCGAACCGACTAAAACCACACGGTATTCCGTTAGAAATGAGTTTTTTTTTTTTTCACTAAAAGCCTTCCTTTAACAAGTGAAATAATTTAAAAAGGACACTGAAAAAAATAATTAAATAGCATTATTAAAATTCCACTGTTTCTTTAATAATGTCGTCTCAAAATCTTACATTCGATATCTCACATGTCCAAATTCATCAAGCCAGGACAGCTCTAGGGCGTAACAAAGAATTATCGAACATGTTACATACATACATACGTACAACGTAACCCTTCTTGGACAGTCGACAAAAAGCTGCTCGTTTACCCCGTGAGAAAGAAAATCGAATTTTGTATTTGAAAGAATTCTCTTGAAGACTTATTTTGTAGCAGCTCTTTTTCAATTATAGATCACTCATTGCCTTAATTAGTTCAAGGAAACTAGAGAGATTTTGCGGTTGTTGAGGCAAGCTGCAAATGTTTCTATATAGTAATGAACGTCCGTAAAAAGCGTTTAAGTTCTCGTTGGAACTCGTGGAATGAAACTGATTCATTTACTACTTTCTTTGGCTGGTGATGTGAGTGGTGCAAAATACTCTTATAGGGATGCGTAATACTCTAAGCTAATTTAGAAAAGAAGGTTTTGTTGCCTAAAGTTTATCGTTTCACCTGACTAGATGATTTCCTTTCAGTTTTACCTCTATACATTATAATAGCTTTCTAATTTATTATAAGGTGACTTTCAATACTTCCCAAATTGAGAAATTTGACCATGCCAACAATAAGACATTCATTATTAAGAAGTACAGTTCCTCAGCAAATATGTATAATTCACATATTTATGATTATCAACTAGCCGTTTCAGCTATGTTTGTGATCACCGCTTCTCTCCTAATGATCGCAACGTGATGTACAAGTGAAGAAGAGGAGGAAAGAAAATTAGTTGTAACGCCAAAGTACAAAACTAGAGAAATCTTACCTATAAATACAATACATTGTTACAAATACATATGTATATATACAAAAAATATACATACATATATACATATATTATGTATACCTGATGGTAAGTGACAATTGGCGTCTATGGACACCCGCAACTCAAGAGTCGTAAGAACATTTTAAATTAGATTGTTACTAGTTAGACAGTAGTTTGTTTAATCTTAAATTGTCGTTCTGAGCCTGAGTGTTCTTCGTGTCTGTTATTTGAATGTTTATATAGTTTTCCGCGATATAGAAATTAATCCTAGTGCTGGAGTTGTTTTCCTTTTTTTATATAAAAAAAAAAAACAACCCCAGCATATATATAGTTGTTTTAGGTTTCAATACATTTGAACACTCACCAACATCTTCTTTGCAATTAAAAACGTAAAAACAAAGAAAACAATATAATTTAAACATAATTGAACTAGAATTACCAAGCCAGTTAAATTATACCTACTAAATGAAAACCAAACTCAAATAAGTTCAAAGAGTTTCTAAATAATATATTCGCATTCCGTATTAAACATTTTAAGTCTCATGAATTTCTCACTATGAAGTTGAAACAGGTTTATTTATAATGAGGCAAATAAAAACTCTTGACCACACGAAAATCCGGACCAGGAGCCAGTTGCATACACAGAGAACAAAAATCTTTGAATAATTAATATTTGTGGCTTGTACAGCTAAATGTTTATGCCGTTTGCATTAAATTTTGTTGTTGATACCCAGGTAACCTTCTCTGAATACATATGCTTAATTTCTATATAGAAGATAAGTTTTAACACTATCCATTACTTCATTATTCATAAATAGTGTTACTTTAATGGTCATTTATGAAAGAGGTTTGTTTCAGATTATATAGCCGTATGGTTTTCAGTGGAGTAGAATAAGGCCAACCCATCTATTATGTGACTGGGTTTAAGTCATAACATTATTTAGACTGTGGTTGCCAAAATCAAGGTATTTGATATGCCTCTACCTACCACATTGAAATATAGTCGTAAGTGTATGTATATTAGTTTTAGTATACAGTATAGTCAATTACAGCATTAGAAATAAAACAAATGAATTATTATCTTTGTTGCAATTTGGAAAATATTATAACCATATATAGAATAGTCTTTAACATTTTCTTTATGCCAGAAACCGTAGACTGTAACGTGTCAATTCAATAAAAAAAATGAACGAAAAACGGTAAACCATTCAAACGGCTCACCGTTTCTAATCTGCAACTCTGCTAATCAGAGATTAAAGGATACTACACTATATTTTTTTCCTTTACGACAAAAGCCTTCCCTTCATTCGGGCGTGACAAAAAATCATCAGACACAAGTATAATGTTAACCTTCTTGCGCAGTCGTGTAAAAAGCGACAGTTGCATAATATAGATGGATAGATAGAAAATTCTTCATTGTACGCCACGAAATTAAACAAACACAAAGTTAAAAATAGTTGATACAAGGCGGCATGTACGTGCCCAGGATTCGAGGAAGTCGGCCTCCAAGGAAGGAGGTCTACTGGTGGTCCCAGGAGTTGGTGGATCTCCGTGTGGCCTGCATTCGTGCCCGGAGGTCCTACACCCGCAGCCGTCGGCGTCACCGCGATGAAGGGGAAGAGGACCGGCTTCATGAGGAATACCGAGAGGCACGGAAAACTTTGAAGCTGGCCATTTGCCGCGCCAAAGAGGAGAAGAGAAAAGAGATGCTGGAGGGTCTCGATCGTGACCCCTGGGGTCGCCCTTATCGTGCGGCGCAACAAAAGCTCCGCACGCTGCCCCCCCCCCCTTACTGAGACTCTCCAGCCCAGCTTCCTGCAGGAAGTGGTTGAAGGCCTTTTCCCGCAACGGGTGGAGCACTCATCCCCGTCGATGGCCTCCTTGGCCGAAGACGACGGGGACTTCGAGGAGGCGGAGGTTCCCCCTATCAATGAGGCAGAGATGGGGGCGGCTGTCCTTCGAATCCGTTCTAAGAACACCGCCCCCGGGCTGGACGGAATCCCTGCCCGAATATTGGCCCTAGCCCTCAACCACATGTCGGACCGCCTCAGGGAGGTGTACAATGCATGCTTGGCGTCTGGACGCTTCCCTGACTGCTGGAAGAGCGGGAAGCTTGTTCTTTTAAAAAAGCCGGGACGGCCTACGGATTCGGTCGCGGCCTATAGGCCCATCGTGCTGTTGGACGAGGCGGGTAAATTGTTTAAGAGGATCCTCTCTGCCCGCATCGTCCGGCACCTGAGCGAGGTCGGCCCCGATTTGTCGGACGCCCAATTCGGTTTTCGAGCGGGGCGTTCGACGATCGGTGCTGTAATGCGCCTAAGGGCCCTGACCGAACAGGTAGTGAGCTGTGGCGGCGTGTTGTTGGCAGTGTCTTTGGACATTGCCAACGCTTTTAATAGTCTGCCATTCAGCTGCATCAGGGAAGCGCTCCGCTATCACGGGGTGCCACAGTACCTGAAGTGGCTGATGGCAGACTATTTGGAGGAGCGTACCGTCGTGTACTAGGATCGAGAGGGAAATTTGAGTCATCGGCCCATGTCGTGCGGTGTTCCGCAGGGGTCTGTCCTTGGACAACTCCTGTGGAACATGGGCTACGACTGGGCCCTTCGAGGTGACTTCCCCCCTGGGCTGGGCGTAATCTGTTACGCCGATGACACACTGGTCACAGCCCAGGGGGCGAACTTTGAAGAGGCGGCACGCCTGGCCACCAGAGGAGCCTCACTGGTGGTCGGGCGCATCGAGGCGCTAGGGTTGCGGGTGGCCTTAGATAAGACGGAGGCCCTTTTATTCCATGGGCCCCGTCGAGGTCCACCCCCTGGCGCCTCCATAATGGTCAACTCGATCCTCGTACCGGTTCAGGCCCACATACGATATCTGGGCCTGATCCTCGATGGAAGATGGCGATTCGACGAGCACTTCCTGCAGCTGGCTCCAAGGTTGGTCGGCGCTGCATCCGCCCTTGGGCGACTTTTGCCCAACTTGGGTGGACTCAGCGTTGCTACAAGGCGACTGTACACGGGGATTGTCCGGTCAATGGCACTATACGGTGCACCGGTGTGGGCGGAGGCTCTGACCGCCCAGAATAGGGCACGCCTCTGGCGCCCTCAAAGGGTCATGGCGGTTAGAGCCATACGCGGTTACCGCACCGTATCGACGGAAGCGGCGTGCGCGTTGGCCGGAACTCCCCCGTGGGACTTGGAGGCGGAAGTGCTCGCCGAAGTATTTCGGCGAACGACTGATTTCAGGGCGGGTAGCGGCAATCGGCCCCCGCCCGAAGACGTACGCGAGTGGCGTGAGGCCGCTCGCCGAGCCACTATGGCTCGTTGGTCGTCCCGGCTGGAGGCTCCACGTGCTGGCTTAGCCATCGTGGAGGCGCTCCAGCCGGTCATCGTCGAGTGGACAGGGCGGCAGCACGGGATCCTTTCCTTTCGACTGACGCAGGTTCTTTCCGGGCACGGCTGCTTCGGAAAGTACCTGCATTCGGTCGCTAGGAGGGAATTGAGTCCCGTCTGCCACCACTGCGACTGCAGTGAGGACTCGGGCCAACATACGCTTGCGGATTGCCCGGCTTGGGCGTCGCAGCGTCGGGTCCTCACTGCAGTCATCGGAGAGGATCTCTCGCTACCGGCCGTCATACGCTCCATGGCCGGTAGCGACAGGAATTTTACCGCGGTCGCAACCTTCTGCGAGGAGGTCATCTCACAGAAGGAGGCGGCGGAACGGGCCCGGGAGGACGATCTCCACTCGGACCTAATTCGCCGCCGGCGTACCGGGCGGCGGAGGCGCGCTTACTTGCGCCTCATGCCGCCCTGAGTGTGGCTGTGGGTGGTCGGGACGGGTTTTCCCCTCCACCCGCTATAAAGGCCAGCCGCGAGGAGGCGACGTCCTGGTGTGCCTGGACGTTGCCTAATTGAGAGTTACCAGAAAGTGATGCCCGCGCTTTTGCGGGCATAAGCGCTAGGAGGGTCCGGATGTCTTACTAAAGCTGTTCCCGGATTCCTCCTATTTTAAGCGCAGCATGGCACACCGTGTGGTTTTAGTCGGTCCAATTCCAACACACCGTTCCACTGAAAACCCCGGTGGGATGACGGCCCGAGGGGGTTTCCACACGTTAAAAAAAAAAAAAAAAAAAAAAAGGCATGTACGTACAATGGGCGGTCTTATCGCTAAGAGCTATGTCTTCCAGACAACCTTTTGTATGGAAAAAACGGAAAGAAAAAACTGTAGATGGTGGCGTACTATAGATGTTAAGGGATTGAGCGATAACACAACAAATATGGAGATACATAGAGTATTTATATACACATATATAAATATACCAATATGTATAAATATACATGAAAATATATATTTGTATACACACTAATACACACAAGTAGATACATACACACTTACATACATATGTAGTTATAACAAGGTACTAATAAGTCACAGTAGCTGAGCGGACTGACTGTGCTAGGTAGTGCTTTTTTACTAGTGATTTAAAGGCGCATAGACTTGGAGCTTGTCTAATTTCCACTAGTAGTGCATTCCCCAAACAGATTGCAGTAACCGTAAAGGATTTATCCAATTATATTTATATATTAATATCATATTTCATTGTTTTATTTTTATGCGATAGCGGTCACCTGATGGTAAGTGACTACCGCCACCCATGGACACCAGCAACTCAAGAATCACAAGTGCGTTGCCAGCCTTTTAGGTAGGAGTACGCTCTATTCTTGAAGGTTTGAAGGCCGTATCGGTCCGGAAATACGGCAGGTGACAATTTGTTCCATAGGCTGGTTGAGCAAGGCAAAAAGCTAAAGTGGTAGAGTCCCAGTCATCCAGGTGATGGGGAATGATATTTTGTCACGTAGGACGATGGCGGAAACCTGCAGCCGGTATAAGTCCGAACAATTCCTCTGAACACTCCCCATGATACAAGCAGTAGAGGATGAAGAATGAAGCTACATCTCCACGCAACGCCAAGGTGTCAATCATTTTAATAAAGAAGTTTCGATTTCAGACACAAGTTTGAATCGGCTCTTGATGACGTTTACCCGAGAAATGTTAGCGCGGCCTATGTAAAGGGAATCACTCATGCTATAGTCCTCATTGTGAAGTGAGAAAGAAAATTGAACTATGTACTGGAAATAATGGTCTTAAAGCATTTTTTAGAAGCTCTTTTACAATTGGAGATCACTCAGTGCCTTAATAAGTTCAAGGAAATTAGAGAGATTTTGCGCTCATTGGGGTACTCTGCAAACGTTTCTATAAAGCAGTGAAAGTCAGTAAAAGGCATTCAAGTTCTCGTTGGAACTCGTGGAATAAAACTAAGTCATTTACTTTTTTTGTCTGGTACTGAGCACTGTGAATGGCAAAATACTTTTGTAGGGATGCGGCAAAATCTTGGGTAATTAAGAAAGGAAGCTTTTTCCATAAAGTTTGTCGCTTCCCCTGACTCGATAACTTCCCTTCAGCTTTTAGTATTAGATTTTTACATTACAATAGCTTTTTTAATCTATTATTAGGTTATTTATTCAATACTTACAAGTATGTTAATGAGGTCAAAAAAGAGAAGCACATTTGAGAAATGTTGGTCTTTTTTTTTATGTGATAGGGGGCAAACAAGCAGACGCAGCACCTGATGGTAAGTGACTACCGCCGCCCATGGACACCCGCAACTCAAGAGTCACAAGTGCGTTGCCGGCCTTAAAAGGTCTGATATAAGATCAGACAGATCTTGCCAACAGTAAAAAAGTAATTCAAATTCATTCAATTATCAAGTTTTTGAGCAAATAATTATATACTAGCTGTTTCACCTATGTTTGTGGTCACTGCTCCTCTCCTGACGGTAGCGTGGTGGTCTCTTATCTTTAATGCCTATATGACTATCCGGCAGAGGTATTAAACACTAACAGTTTGCTAATTGGAATTTGGTCTGACTAAGGTAATATTTATCAGGCCTATTGCAGTAGTCAGGATGGTAAAAATGGAAGTGTATTAAAAGGGACTGGTATGAAGAAGGAAAGGCAATAAAAAAAAAAGTTGTTATTACTAATACCGAGGGACTGGGAGTGCAAGCAATAGCTCAAGGACAGGTCAGGGTAGCATACTTGTAACTCGAACTGGCTGTTGCTGAGAGGTGAACCTCTTCCATAAAGCCTTCATCCATAACAAAAAAATATATTCTACTTATAAAGAATCAAACGAAAATGAAAAAACTATTCAGCTTCGAATAACTAATTTGAATTTTGATAATATAAGATAAGAATAATATTTATGGTAGACTTAAGACATATTGCTTAAAACTAAATATACAAAGCGGATAAAATGCACAATGGGCGTGATTTCTTACAGATGTTATCTTTGGATGGACAACATTGATAGTGGATTATAGAATAATGGATAGCTTGGTGCAAGATAAAAGGAAAGAGTACATCTTACCTATAAACGTGTACCTATAGATACACTACGTTATTACATACACTCATTCATCATTACATTCATACATGTCGTGGCCAAATCATAGATTTGATTACTTCATGAAGGGGTCAACAAATTTTATGAAATGGTCAGCCAAAATGTACCATCAACCATGGAAAACATCAACGTTTCATAATATTTCAATCATTAATTTAGGATCTCCATTATGTTAAAGGTTGGATAGAAATTCTAAACGTCTAAATTACCTGTTGAAGTTATCGTCACGATATTTCAACACATTTATATTTGATCTTTGTGTATTATTATGTGCTTTAAAGACAGAGTTACTATCACCCACCATGAGGCATCACTAAAACACAAGGACATAAGCGCCTCTAACAGTGGATAATGGGACTATTTCATAATATGATTACTAACATTTGACCATTTCATGTAATGGTCATGGGTTTAGTTGTACATATCGTTAAACGCTGATTATCCAGTGATCTGTCCTGACCGTATCATGATGTGATCCACCATTTCATGAAATGATTGGCCACATCATCAAATTATCAATTCTATTAATTGGCAACGACATATATATACAAACAAATACGCATATATACATATAATTCGTTAAATTCGATAATAAGAGGAAACAAGAAAAGAGTTATTTAGAATTATAGAAATTAAACCTTCACGGACCTCACACTAACTTACTAACTTGGCAATCGAACACTCCTTTATAAAACCCCCTAGAGATGTCCTTTCCACAGGCAATCATTGATCGCTACCGACTAACGTAGCAATTATGTCAATATTCTCTTTGGACTTGAGTTTCACGAAGGCCTTGTCTCCATTGCATTGAGAATAAGAGAACAATTTTGATTGATTTACAAAAGTTATTTAGTTATTGTTTCTATAAAAGCAGTTTAGTTTATGTTTAGTTTAGTAACTGTGTCGTTCTAAGTGAAGTAGAATAGGGACAGAATAGAATGTCTTCCCGTGGATTTACTGATTGACTAAGGGATAGGACTGTTCATCTACCAGACTGTATTTATATTCAGTCATACAGGGACCAGATGACGTCAATAGTCGTGCCCCATGTTACGTAAGTGAGAGGAAGTTATAATGATTGTCAATATGCATGCGATTGATGCGCCTCTGCCTAATGATTCAGTGAAAAAAGTATAAAAATAAAAGCAACATGTTATAGAAAATAAAATAAAAATGTATCTGACGTGTACTAATTTTTGTTTATATATATTATAGGGGGGCAGACGAACAGACGGGTCACTTGATGGTAAGTGACAACCGCAGTCCATGGACAGCTGCAACTGGAGACTCGTAAGTGCGCTGCCCGCCTTTGAGGGTGAAGAGGGATGTAGGTATGCGGGGAGGGGAAAGAGACGGGGATGAGGAGATGGGCAAAGGGGCGGGAGATCAGGGAAGAGGAATAAGGAGGGGGGAGATGGGCCTCCGGAAACCTCACTAATTTCGGGGATATGCAACGCAAGTGTTGCTTCACAACCGGTTTTCGTGCTTAAGCATGGCTCTGCCACGTAAACGTTTAGGGATTGAAGTATGTATTTCTTAAAAACTTGTAACAACGTTTTCAACAGTTCTCGAGCTATGCTGATCGGGTCCTATGGCGCACATTAAAGGAGACCTATGTCCAGCAGTAGGTAATGAAAATTTATAATGTTACTGTTTTAAATTTTCCAATTTTCCAGTAGCATTCTTAACTGACGGCATCAGGCTTGCCCTCTCATTAAATAAGTACGACAGGACTACATTCGGCATAATTAGAGCGTTTAATACTTCTCTAACTATCACTTGAAGGATACAGGACGCGTGTGTATGTGTGTGTAACTGATATTGTATCTGTGACTAATAATTTATCATTAACTAGGCATCTGATCTTTTCTCCTTTTTAAACTACATTATGCCTTGTCTGTTACGGATAAAAAACTGATCCTGCAGAGTATTTGTCATAGTCGGGCTGTAGGTAGATTCTAAACAACTACAAACTATTTTTTGGATAGTAAATAATAAGCCCCAATTGATTGACCTTCTAAGTCAAGCCAGGTGTCTCAGCTTTATGAAATCCATCATTTAAACATAGTAAAGGTAAACCAAAGTCGCCGTCCAAACAATAATCATTGGTCAACAAAAGAAAACAACTTTTGCAAACCCATGAAAGGAATTCAACAGATTTTAAGAGAACATTAAAAAACGTTTACAGTGGTAATAATTTTATGTCTTAGTTAGCTCGGGTTTTTGTGGATATCAATTATAAGACTAATAGCTCAGTTAAAAGTTTAGTGATGATTTTTCTATATTTCCATAGCATTAAGGTCGCTCAAATCACTCAATTTTTTACCACAACTCGAACATACTACGTGCGGGACCCACGATTTAGCTTGATTTCTAACTGCGCGGCCAAAGTATAGTTCGTATGACAAATTGGTTGAGGCTTTCGCGGCCGATTGACGACTCGTTGGCTTTATTCGGGTCTAAAGGCCGTCGTATGTTGGAATTGCTTCCTAACGTTTCGCTAGCACGAGTGGCCAGCTTCTTCAGAGGTCCTTCCATCGCCGATACTGGATGCTAGCGAAACGTTAGGAAGCAATTCCAACATACGACGGCCTTTAGACCCGAATAAAGCCAACGAGTCGTATAGTTCGAGTGATGCCCTTTACACCGGCCGCGCTAACATTTCTCGGGTAAACGTCATCGAAAGCCGATCCAAACTTGTGTCTGAAATCGAAACTTCTTTATCAAAAGTTTCAGATTGGGGTTGACTTAACCTAGTCCATTTTAACCCCACGAAGACACAAGTTTGCGCGTTCACCGCTAAAAAGATGCCATTGGTCGTATCACCTCTATTTGAGAGCACTTCCCTAACTGCAACAGCCAGTATCGGAATCCTTGGCGTCGATATATCAAGCGAAGTCCAGTTTCGCGGTCATTTAGAGAGTAAGGCCATATTAGCCTCGAAGAAGCTTGGTGTGCTAATCAGATCGAGACAGTATTTTACTCCGGCCCACCGCCTGCAACTTTATAAGGCGCAGGTTCGGCCGCACATGGAATACTGTTCTCATCTCTATGCAGGTGCACCCCAGTACCAACTTCTGCCTCTTGACCGCATTCAACGGAGAGCGACTCGCATCATCGACTGCCAAGATATTTCTGATCGACTTGACACCTTGGCGTTGCGTAGAGATGTAGCTTCACTCTGCATCCTCTATCGCTTGTATCATGGGGAGTGTTCAGAGGAATTGTTCGGACTTATACCGGCTGCTGGTTTCCGCCATCGTCCTACGCGACAAAATATCCCCATCACCTGGACGATTGGCACTCCACCACTGTGCGCTTCTCCAAAAGCTTTTTGCCTCGCACAACCAGCTTATGGAACAAATTGTCGCCTGCCGTATTTCCGAACCGATACGACCTTCAAACCTTCAAGAAGAGAGCGTACCTCTACCTAAAAGGCCGGCAACGCACTTGTGACTCTTGAGTTGCGGGTGTCCATGGGCGGCGGTAGTCACTTACCATCAGGTGACCCGTCTGCTCGTTTGCCCCCTATTGCATAAAAAAAAAAAAAAAAAAAAGTTCGTATGTCCGAAAAATTCGAGGAGTTAATTTTTCAGTTTTTTATATTAAAATTACCGCCCACGTAACAAAAAATATCTGGATTACTTATACGACTGCTAGGCATTATAATGATAAAAGCTTAGATGTAAATCGATGTAAATAAAAACAAACACCCAGAACTCAATTAAAAAGCTAAAAATTCACTTAATACAAAATACACTATTCAAACTATTTGTTAGTTACAGATTTAACACTCTACACGTATTAGTTTCAAATTTAACACTGTACACAAGTTTGTTTCTGTATATCATACTCGTTAGATATAAGCCATTGAACAAGACAGAACACGTTCGTGGGTATGCGCGGCGTTAACGCCCTTTACATGTTACAACAAGCATAGCATGAGCATAACTCAGAAAATCGAACAAGCTAACTAGCTATCTAAGCTAGCTATGAAAGGTCTATTGTTGATGAATAGTCAGCAGCAGATTATGGCAACATACTTCTGTGATTACGTCTAAAAATGGAATAGAAAATTTTAATATATTCGAAGATATATTATCAAGGGATAACTGGTGTTTAACGACCACCTATTTTGAAAGTTTCTAGAAATTTGAAATAATGCCTTCAAAGAAACATAAGCCTACACTTATTTTTCTTTTTGTATTGCTTTTACCATTTTTTTTTATATATCAGATATCTAATACAAAAATCAAATGGATGTCACATTAGGTGTCATTTCACCACCGCCAGGCGATAACAAACAAGTCTTATTAAAAAAAAGCTTTAAATAACGGCCAAGTCCGATTAATAGCGGTGTTTCACCTGAAAATAAAACACTTATTAATTTACTTACCTTATTCGTTACTTATGATTTATTTCTGCCTGGTATATGACTTATAGAGTCAACAGAGATAGCGGACCTCCCTTTAAACGAATGTCCCCACTGCCAGGTGACAGTGATAAAGAGACGAAAGAGATTATATGGTAGAAAAAAAAAACAGAAATATACAGCAGGAATATTAATGCATCTCCATAAATAAGCCTGATTCCTATTTTTGCTTGTGAAAACTCCCATAGACTACTAAAATACTATTGGAGTTTTTACTTTAGCGACTTGCTTAATCCAACTAAAGCCATATGGTGTGCCTCATGAACTCAATCTTAACTCAAGTAATTAGTGAAGAGGGAATAAAACAGTAGTACTAGTCTAGAGCTGTTTTGTGTTTAGATCATAGGCTAAGATAACAGTTTACTATCAGCAACCCATATGCTTGTTTTGCCAAGACAATTAAAAGTAACAGTTCAGTCACGTGTACCTCGATCTTATTAGTTAGTAATGATTGTTAATACTTCAACCGAGCCCGTTCGAGCCTTTAACAAATACCCGTATCCATCCTACACTAATTACAACTGAAGTACCTAGTTAACGCGCCTACATTTATTAGGTGATCCCATCCGTACTATGTACCTTTCTCTAAATAAACAAAATTTAATTACGGCAATACGTAATATATATCACATTTCGGTAAGAAGATACCTCTATAAATACTGGATTAGTTACAAGCCAAGTAGAGATTGTTTTTGGTAATTTATTAACCTAAAAACTTAGTGTGCCATAGTGACCCAATTCAGTTCACTTTGTAGTAAGCAAACAGTGGTATCGTTTTCAAAACTTTGTAAGGCGTATTTCTACATACTGCATGACGGTTAGAATAGTAACTCCTTTGAATTTATGAATGATAGTGATGTAAGTGGCTTTAATCGATTCAAACTGTTTTACAACTAGAAAAAAAATAAAATTCTTTGCTTTGCTTTGTCTATCAAATCAAATCTTTTAAAGTCTTAACAGACTTTAAGGCTTTAAAAAGACCGTACAATCATCAGATATAAGTTTGCCTATGGAACAAATTGTCGCCTGCTATTTCCGAACCGATACGACCTTCACACCTTCAAGAAAAGAGCGTACTCCTACCTAAAAGGCCGGCAACGCACTTGTGACTCTTGAGTTGCGGGTGTCCATGGGAGGCGGTAGTCACTTACCATCAGGTGACCCGTCTGCTCGGGGGCAAACGGCTCGTTTCGTCAAAGCTGTCAAATAAAAAAAAATAATTAAAATAAAAAACATTTAACACATTCCCTTGTAGCCAAGACATCTGTCTTATGATATTTAGATAGATAGATTGAAAATTTAAACTTACCTCTAATACAAAAACTTACTTAAGCTTGTGGGGTAAGTAAACATTAATGAAAAAAGAAATGAAAAAAGACTTGACACCGCCCAAAACCTATTAAAAAACTCATTACAATTAAGTTGCAAGAACATTATTAGTACCTACAATCATGTGTTAGTTATATAATTGTGCCCAATTCCACGTGTAGCGAAATAGTTTGCATAGGTTGTAGTCAACAGCTTTAGAGATGATTCATATCACAAAGCCGAACCCAAATTAATTTTCTCACCACTTTCCAGTGTTTAAAATATTTTTGCTCTGTCTAGCTGATGTCTGAATAGTTCAAAGAGCAAACCCGAAAGAACAAAATTAATAATTTCGATTGAACTTCTCATATCGGTTGTTGTTCATAGTACAGAAATATTCTTTCTTATATTATTATTATTTATATTCCCTTTATGATTCATGTACGACAAGTTCTAAATTGGATTAATTTTGCAGTTACAATTAACTTTTTATACTACATATTTTATTATAAAATTTGTATTCCATTCTTGAATAGGTATGGCTTTATCACGATTAATGATTTTGTTAAAAGGCTTACCTACCTTTTATGAGTCTATCTTGATACACTTGTACCGATGTTTTGACAGCTTTTTAAAAAAAAATATGGCACTCCTTGTTACTGTTAAACTTTTGACTCTGCTGACTAATTGGGAAGTGTCTATATAGCTTTGAGCATAAACCCGGTCATTTTGATTGTTAAAATATTGGTCAACAGTAAAAAAAATATAGTCAGTAAATAAAAAAAATCTGCGAACTGCCTCTGCCACTTAAGAAGTGCTTTTAATTTTATGAGCCTATTCATTTTCAAATGAACATTAAATTACATTACATTACATTTAAATAATGAACGGTGCGTCTCTTATAGGCTGTAAGTAAGTAAATAATATTTTAAAATACGCAACATTGTTCTAGGTGCTGTTTTCATTTCCACTGCTAATTTTTTTTTTGCTTTTTGGCACTTATAATTCTTTCCTTAAATGATTGATCCCCTTTTTCATACGAATACTACGTGGACCCTTCACATCTTTTTCTGTCACAAACAGGGGTTTCATTGTTCTAAACAATAGCGCGATATACAAACATTCAACTAATAACAAGTGGACGTTTCAAAAATTGCATATGGCTCCATACCTACTTTATGTAACGCTAACAAAGCAATTCGGTTCTCTTTACTACCTCACTCCATTTTAATAACACAAAAAAAATTAACACTGATTGACGCGTCACCAAAAAACACAATGAATATTCGTATAAGAATGACAGATTCCCAATTCAAATGTAATGTAATCTTTTCTTTTATTTTAACAGTATTTATTGACATAATAAGTAAGCCAGACTAAGTATAACAGATACTATTACAGAAATATTAAGAAGATTAAAAGTTAAGAAGAGAAAGAATAGAAATTTATTTTGATAGAGTAATAATTTTTTATTCGATAAAATGTATAGTCTAGCAGTGACAGAAGTCACCGTCAGACAGAAACACTTATCTTTCAAATACTTCAGCAGAATTATAAAAAAAAAATTGCAGACCTTTTACTGTTAATAATTTGAACATTATTAAAATAAAAGTAAAACATTTTCAGTGTAATGTCCAAATTTCATTTTCTGGCTTTTGGTAGTAATCTTAAAAAACTAAATATAAAAAAATCATAAAATTCTCTAAAGCGGGTACACGTCCAGACTATAAAGATGTAAATATTTGAAAAATGAAGCACGAACGAGACAACCCAGACAGTGCTAATGAAATTTATCAAGCTGTACATAATGCTAGACTAAATTCAATTTAGCTTGTTTAATCGATCAGGCGATTTTAGTTGTATATGACCGTTACTATTCAAGCTGTCCTTTTGAACCAATAATTTGAATAATATTTTGGATGTTATCTATTATTAAAAGCAATCTAAATTTACTGTAGCGATAGATAAACTTTCGTGAATTTAGAGACATGAGAAACTATAAAAGGGAAGACAGACCAGGCAAACTGATTTCCCTTCCTTCACGATTTGTTGCCCAAGTCAGGAAGGTACAAATCCGTAGGATAATAATTACATAGCCGCATGTATAACTTGATATACCGACTTAAAAAAATTGGTCTGTTGCGGTAGTATATTGTGCATATAACTTACTACCTCACCCGGCTACAGTCAGTTTACTTTACAGGTATATGACCCCAAATCTTCAAGCTATTGCTTTCAATGCCCAATCCATCCACTCATCCATCTATAAGCAATATGTTTTTTTTTTATTGCTTTCCCTTATTCTTATCTTTTCTGTTAAATTTACTCAGAATTTTCCCATTTGTAAGGCACAAGATCCCGTCTAGCTGCAATAGGTTACGTTTATTGGGCCAAATTGTGGGTGTTTAATATAGCTCTGCAAATCTCTTCAGGGATACAGATACAGATACTATGAGCAGATGTATGTATGTACATATGTATGTTTCTATACCACTTAATTTAAAGTAGTAGAGACGTACTAATATGGCGATTCAAATTTGACTATATTCATATGAATATAGTCAAATTTGAAATTGTTAATGTTTCAAGTTATCGTAAAGGAAATTAATTAAAATTAAATCATTCAAAGCCCTAAGCTTAGCAAAGCAATAGTTTATTAATAACCATCAGAGCGTCTGATATCTGCTGGACGTCGCGTCGGACACGCAGTTTTCGTCTCATTAGGCGCCATTGCCAGGTTCACTATATATTATGCCATCAATTTTGATAAACCTTATAAATACAGATATTTGAGTACTCAGTTGTTATACAAGGCGTCTAAAAAGAGTATAGAGTATGTATTAGTTGAATAAAACAAAAAGAACTAGTAATCAAGTTTTTTTTTATTGTTGATTATTAAAATACAAAATGGAAAGTTATTTGTAAAAGATAATGTTATCCAAATGGCGACCGTTACGCTGGTAGCACTCTTCTTATCTGAAACAAAAATTGGTGAAGCATGCTCACACATAGCCCTCGATATTGTTGTCATTTCTGACGTGGTATTTTGTTTTTTTTTCTTTTAAGGAATCCCCATATGAAATAATTAAGCGGGCTAAGTTCGAGGCTTCTGGGAGGCCAGTTGATGTTAACTCTACGGGAAATGACCTTATTAAGAAATAATTCGTTAACAACTTCAACTGATTGATTTTATATGTATATGGCAAATGGCCCCATTTTGTTGGAACTACGTTCTTGACTTGTAATCTTGAAACTCCTGCAACTCTGGGTTCAAAAAGTTTCGTAGTATATCGCAATAACGGTCAGTATTCACATTGTATGGTCGGGCTCGTCGATCTTCATGAAAATAACGACCGATTATGCTTTTAGTAGACATAGCAGCCCACACAACGACCTTTGGGATAGATAGATAACAGTCTAATTCCTCAGTTAACCAAGGGATGGATTCGCCCTATTCTACTCCATAGAGAACCACACCACAGAAAATGTCTCTACTTATTTTACACATTTTTACAGGATTTTAATGTTAATGATATAACACATAATATCATCAAAGCCTTACGTAAAAGCAATAATGTTACACAAACATATTCATAATTATAAAATACCTAAGCAGCACAATATACTCCGTGATAACTTACTGTTATTATGTAACTCAGCAATATTCTGCAAATTAAAACGTTGCAATAAAACAGTTACAAATTGTCTTTTGTTTGTTACTAAATTACATAAGTTATTGAAAATTATCGCGATGAGTTGCTTTATCCCGATCCTTGGAATTGTCGAACATTTTTATTTGTAAAGAATTCTTTATTGTAAGTCTCATCTTCGTCAACATTTCTACGCAATGAATTTTTGTCAAGAATAATTTATGAAGGGACCTAGCTACTAACATTAATAAACTTGAATTAAATCAATACACTGCTCTCACTCCGCTGAAATTTCAAACGTCGCACCCCATACTGCATCTTCCAAATTAAGCTATTTGATAGAATTAGGTTTATTCAGTTATTATATATTGGGCATAGCATTGTCTGTTTATTTGTTCTATATCTGATTGTAATTTATGTATGTATTAAGAAATACGTAGTATGTTATTTAGGAGTCCGGTTACCATAGTAGATACAAGCTTTGCTTAGTCTGAAATAGACTATATATATGTATATATATATATATATATATATTTATGTGATATAGTTTAGCAGTATATTCTTATTCAAAGATCAATGATTTATGATGATGCATTAATTTCACTAGATGATCTAATATCCTGCTTGAGTAGTTACTGAAACTTTAAAACTGACTACAATTACTTCAAATAACATACACTTTAATGATACTTAACATATACGTAAACGACTACTAGTAGGATCATTTCATAATATTAGATGTAACATCACAAATATATCTCAAGCTAAAAATAACAACCACCTCCTTGGAGGCAATATATGTATGTACATACATACAGTCGTGGTCAACTAATTAGGGACACTCTCTAGTTAATCCAAATTGTGAATTTATTTTTTATTTTCCAACGAGTCTAAACAATATTCCACATCTTTTACATGTAAGTTTAATTAGTCATTTATGTGCCTAATTATACAAACAATAACAACTTCTTAAACATTAAACCTCTTTACAGTATAGCTGATAGATGATCAGAGCGCTATTTGTTCAAAGAATGCTGGCTGGCCATTTAATTAGGGACACTGAGATATTGCGTTCTAGTTTCAAAATCTGAATCTCAATTATTATTTTCTTTCTTCTCCTATTCTTTGTGGTAGTTTTGGCGGCAATCTAGATTTGTAATTTCAAGTTTTGAGAGTTATTTTGAAGAACAATGGGCAAAAATAAAAGTTGCGATGCAACACTACGAAAAATTATCATGAAGTTTGTCGAGCGTGGTTGGTCATACCGAAGGATAGCAGGATATTTAAATTGTTCAAAAACTATGGTATGCAATGCAGTGCAACATTTCAGGCGCAATAACACAACTTTAAATGTGCCCAGAAAAAAAAGATCGAGAAAAACAACTCCGCAAGAAGATAGAATGATAACCAGGTTAGCTAAGAAAGATCCGTTTCGAGGCTCTATTTTAATTAAACATGAAGTGTTTGGGGCAGACGAAAGAGTCAGTGTATCAGCGAGGACAGTTCGACGACGTCTGGTAGAAGCAGGGTTGTTCGGAAGAGTGGCTCGCAAAGTACCGTTGTTAAAGAAAGAGCATAGAAATGCACGTTTGGCGTTTGCACGTAAATATGGACATTGGACCTACGACCAATGGCAACATGTATTATTCTCTGACGAGACCAAGGTTAATTTGATTTCTTCAGATGGAAGGCAATACGTACGGCGTCCTGTAAAAGCGGAAATGAATCCAAGATTCACAAAAAAGCAGGTGAAACATGGCGGAGGAAACATTAAAATGTGGGGATCATTTTCTGGACGTGGAGTGGGACCTGTGAGGAAAGTTCAGGGTAACTTAGACCAACATCAATACAAGGCAATATTAGAAGAAACTATGCTTCCCTATGCTGAGGAACATCTTCCTATTATATGGACTTTTCAGCATGATAACGACCCAAAACATACAGCCCGTTCAGTCAAGTCCTTTCTTAACAGACAGTCGGTATCAGTGCTAGATTGGCCAGCAAATAGCCCCGACCTCAACCCAATCGAGCACCTTTGGCACGAAATTAAGAAAAAAGTTGCCATTTATCGTACCACAACTTTAGATGAACTTAATGAAGCTTTTTGTGAGGCATGGGCAAACATTCCTGTTGAAATATGTCAGAAACTGATAATGTCTATGCCACATCGGTGTCAAGCGGTAATTACTAACAAAGGTTTTGCTACTGGGTACTGATTTTACCCGTAATAAAATGAAATTGTTAAAGAAATTAAAATACTGCAGATTATTAGTTCTGTTTAACTCTATTTTTCATTTTACTTTACTGTTCTTAATTAAATGTCCAGCTACAGAATTGTACCTTAAATTGAATACATGGTTAACCTTTGATATTAAACACTTTTTTATATTTATTTAATCTTTTATTTACAGCCATTTATAGTATAATAATCGGATCAAATTATGCAAATAATAGTTACTGAGAAATCAACAGGGTTTTATATTTATATGTACATAGCCGGTTATTGCTGTCCACTATCTTGAATGTCCTTAATTAGTTGACCACGACTGTATATATAAAATCAGAAATACTCATAATCTTTGATGGTCCTACGATATAGATAACATAATTTGCACA
This sequence comes from Tyria jacobaeae, assembly GCA_947561695.1. NCBI lineage: Eukaryota > Metazoa > Arthropoda > Insecta > Lepidoptera > Erebidae > Tyria > Tyria jacobaeae. The sequence goes on along the minus strand of OX387232.1, from coordinate 1,710,307 downwards.
AAGAACACGATTTGTAAACAGATTAAGAGACGATTTATACTCCTCGCGTGATTTTTTTTTCATGCGATTAGGGGGCAATCGAGCAGACGGGTCACCTAATGGTAAGTGACTACCGTCGCCCATGGACACCCGTAACTCAAGAGTCACAAGTGCGTTGATGGCCTTTTAGGTAGGAGTACGCTCTTTTCTTGAAGGTTTGAAGGTCGTATCGGTTCGGAAGAGCTTAGAGCTGTACATTGTAATTCTGCATTGGATGTATAAAAAACACTCAATGCCTACTTCGCAATTACATCGAGAGAGTTCGACAAAAAATAAGAAAAATATTAGCCCACTTACAAAAACTTATATGCATCTAAATATTATTACTGATACATTCACAAGAAGTACTTTTTTGCCTGTCTCGAATAGGAGATCGATCGATCGAATAGAAGCGCATTTAACACCTACAATTTAGACTTTAGAGATTTATCTACTTATTTGACTTATGTCAATTGCACAAGTACTAAATTTATATGTTGGATTATGATATATGAATTCAATATTTTTATAATTATTTATATAGAATCTTACAAAACAAAGTTTTGGATGTTTTGAACAAGGACAAACGAGTGGACAAGTCAAGACAAGTCATTTAATTGCGTGGAAGCATACGAACATCTACTGCTTGCAATATTAAAATATGCTTAAATGTGAGTTGAAGTAGATTTACTAGGAACTCAGGATCAGCAAAACGGCAATACAATTAACAATCTAATTTACCTCACCTGTATTTGCTTTAAGAGCTCCCAAAGGACATTTTAAGTAAAAATAATTGAGTTAATCCAGAGACGTTCTAAGAAAATTGTTAAATTATTTTCTGTGAAAGCTTTAATGTTTTGCTTCTGACATGTAATATGAAGATTATTTTGGTTTTTATCAAAGATCAAGTCGTTATCGACATTAGCGAGAAAGAGGGAAGATTTAGCAACCAAATACAAGTATCTGAAGGTTAATCCTGATAATTTCAATAAAATTGTGGGCTCTCAAACATGTTTAGATACAGGCAGCCATTTCTATAGAATAATTTATAATACGTATACGTACGGATTTATAATACGTACGGATGTTTATTAATTTCTTCAGTCTACCTTCTAAATTCCTGGGTATCATTAGAATCCTCAGATCATCTCAAGTGACACTATCGCGTCACCTGATGGTAAGTAAGAACCTCTGCCCATAGACACCCGTAACCCACTCAAGACGCGTAAGTGCACCTGCTCTTAGGGGAGGGGTACGAAGAAAGGGGGAGTTGGGCCTCCGCTACCCTCTCTCACTCGGAAATACAATGCAAGCATTACTTGTCTACCGATTTTCTATAAGGCCGTGGTATTACTCCGGACGAGCCGATCCATTCATGCCTAAACATGGATCTCCCACGGTAGAGAGTACACACTCGTTACAAAACTCGTTTTTAAATACACTGTCGTTATGTCGTCTGTACTTCACTGTCGTTTTTAAATACTTTATATTAAAAGTCTCTCACTTTCTTACTCGTCTTTGCATTTACCACTTATCTTCGCAACACCCGAAGGTTTACTGGCAGAGAATGAGTGCATTTACTCAACACTAGTACTCTAGCTACCAGTACTTACACTTAGTACTCTAACTAAAGTATCAGTAACATTGTTTTGCAATTAACGCGAATCTAGCTAAAAATAACTTATAGTGAAAAGTCTCAGAAAAGACCTTTTTGCAAATTGATTTATTTGTTATTTATGACCTGTATATATTTTAAACATTTTTCGTCTAAATATGTGTCAAGTGTTCGCGTAAGTAACATACAACAAATGTGGTTGACGCTGGGTTTTTTACTTTACATATTTATATTTTACAATCATAACAGTTTAAAACACAGACATGGACTAGACATTATTCTGAATATAAAACCCGCTTTATACTTACTGTCACTTCATAGGATAAAAGTAAAGGTTTTTATGCTTTTATTTTTATTGATGTCGAAAACTACAGCTTACGGCAAATATTATATGTAAAAGTTACTAAACGTAGCGAAAATCGAAAATGTTTGTAAATAAATATTTTAGCTCTAGATTCATGGGAAGATGAAAAAGGCATTTGCGATGGTTGTTATATTGAATTTGAGTAACAGATCAGATATAGTAAAGATGGCAATCTGTTAAAGTTGGTACTTTGTAGTGGTAGGAACAACAAGATAGAGATTTAATTAAATTAAACACTGATCTGAGAGCAAGATAGTTGCTTGACGACGAAAATCAGGATCTTTAGTACAGAAGCAGTGTTGTGGTGAAAGCCTTTAGTAGTAGATGAGATATGGATCAATTAAAGGGGCATTTACTATTATTTTTATCTTAATTAATAATGTATTTGATTTATGATATTGTCAAAGTTGTAATCACTTATTTCCATAAATCTTGTCTTTTACCACATAAATCCTTGTCAGGAAAGTACTAAGCAACAAACATATACACGTATAATTTATTTATAGTATATTATATCTGAATAGGTAACATATAAATTTTTGGAACAAGATAAATAAAATAAGTAGCCAATCTTTCTACGGGACGTAATTTAATTTTAATATGTAGGTATGCAGGCATTTTAAGAACAACATTTCATATTTAATAACCTTTATTCTCATACAAACATACATACTATATATATAACTAAGATCTCTCCTCGCTATCTACCAAACGGCGGCCTTGACCTTTTCTATTCTTGTGATAGCCCCCATAGGTCATAACCCCAATGGAGCTAACGCTGATGCGATGGCTGCAGTGGTATTTCGGAATCAAATCAACTAAAACCACACGGTGATCATCCACAAAATGGTCTTTTGCCAACGACCTGGCATACACTAGGAAGTAAGCTTCGAGAAATATCTTCAGACCTTTGCCTATTCCTTTAATGCCAATAAAAAAAATATAACAGAACTGAGCTACTGTCAAAGGCAAGTTGTCAAAATTTTTAGTATGGATAAGTAGCTTGCTTTAAATAATCATATACCTGAATGTGACCATGTGGCTTGTAATTAACACTAAAGATAACAGAAGACTAGGACTGAATAGAGTATTTGGGTCACCTGATGGTAAGCATCTACTGCCACCAACGGACACACACTTATAGTAGCGAGAAAAACTGAGAAAGAAGATCCGGAAAAAGAAAAAGGGGAACGGGCTAACGCTTTTACTGAAAACTGAAATGATTGCCTGGAATTGGTAATACAAACTACACCTGTATACCTTGCTCGTTAAACTTAATCTGTTGAAGCTGATTTTGATACACTTATAAATATTCAAGTTGAATGAACTTAAATTACATTACTCGTAATACTAGAGAAGTGCTTTGGCTTCACGTAGTTAGCAAACGCAAATGCAATCAAGTGTGTATAACAAATGGTATGGTATAATGGATGGGTATCTTTTTATCCTATTGCTGGTCGACACCAAAAATTTAGGGTTATGGTTTTATAGTCCACATATGGGTTGTAGGAGATAAAGAAAAAAAAAATAAAAAAATTGTTATTCAGATTGGTTTTATATTTTTTAAACAATGTTTAATCCAGAGTAAAGTATATGACGCCACGACCAAAATCCGACACATAATAACAAATGAATTATCTAACTGTGGATTTAAATTGTGAAACTTGCTCTTTGGACGTTTAAAAACGGAAAATAATTTAACAAAATAATTTTACTCTAAAAAAAGTTAAAATTTTAAGCCGTGCCGTGAGTCTGCAGAAAATTACGAAAAAATTCCCTCTTATAACAAAATCGCTTTTTAAATCTCACGCTCTAGCGAACTGCATGCCAATTACATGAGATCATTTCAGTCGCTCTCAGATTTCCCATGAGTTGTAGTTTTTTTTATGAAATATTAAGAATAACTACAGACAATTCACACACCACCATCTGATACAAAACTAAGCAAAACTTGTAATCAGACTGACGAAAAACATATCTACTTGTAAATACATTACACCCGTACCCAGCCAACACACAATCACTTCTTCTGTTTGGGAGTCGAACCGACCCACAATCTATGGCTTAGGAGATAGTATTACCAGCCACTACACGCTCCAGGTATATGAATAAATAAATACGAAATACAAAGTGGCACGAAACATTGCACGAAATGTAATCCTACAAAAAAATCGGTACTTGTCACGGAAAATTTATTAGTCTCTGCTCTAAGTGATTCCATCTAAAGAGGGTCTTACTAGACAACATAATTCAGATATATGGAATTCATTATTATTTTAGAATGGTTGAAGTAATCTGCTTAATTGCTTTTTAAACTTATTTATCTCTTCCTGTCGAGTTTCTTTCTGCAACAATGTGAATATGTGTAGACAGTGCCAGTGCCTTAGTTACTCTTATTTAGGTAAATTAGGATTTTTTTGTATATAAATATAGCTGTACGTTTATTTTAAAAAATACTTACTTGGACTGAATTAAGTAATTCGTCAATGATTAAGAACGGAGTTGGACCCCGAACAGCAAACAAACATGACTTTCCTAAACTTTATAAACAACATTACATAGGGCTTTAATTTGAAAAGTATTCCAACTGTTGGATACTACCATTAGACATTGATCAGTTCAGACACTTTCTTACATGTCAATTGCTTTTAAAGGCTAAATAAACTCAAGGATCGGAGTCTACATTAACTTAAACTGATCTTGGACCATTTAGGCGTCGTAACAATTTCAGTTTTGTGTCTTCACTCACGACACGTCACGATACATTGTTTACGTGGGAGAGCCATGCTTAGGCACGAAAGGGCCCGCTCGACCGTTGCGATACCACGGCCTTACAGAAAACCGCTTGTGCAGCAACACTTGCGTTGCATTTCCCCGAAATTAGTGAGGTTCCCGGAGGCCCAACTATCCTCTTCTTATTCCTCCCCCCTGATCTCCCGCCCGTTTCCCATTTCCTCATCCCCGTCTCTTTCCCCTCTCCGCATAACCCTCCCTCATCCCTCTTTTCCCTCATAGGCGGGCAGCGCACTTACGACTCTCCAGTAGCAGGTGCCCATGGACCGCGGTTGTCACTTACCATCAGGTGACCCGTCTGTTCGTCTGCCCCCCTACAATATAAAAAAAGACACCCAGTATACTAGATAAGTCGATAATCACGGAACTTAACCTCATCTTAGATATTACTTACATACGTTTATTAAAATAACTACTATACTAACTATACGTATAAATTTATTATTCCGCACATCATACGGGGTGACAATTGTTTTAAGTAATCATTAATAATTTTGAGATGGGTGCAGGGAAAACAATAATAAAAATATACATTGAATCACTGAAGTAGTCATTTTTATTAAGTAATTGAACATTTTCAACAGACACAATTAAGTTTAAAAAAAAAAACAAAACCTAGCTAGGGAATGACTATTAATGGTAAATATTTTCGAAGTGATTTCCATCTGAAGTTGCACAACAATCAAGCCGTTTTTGAAAGCTTAAAAAAATTTGTTCAACTATAGATGAAGAAATATTAGAAATTCCTTTTCTAATAGCTTCTCTCATTTTTGGTCTTGGATTTTTCCACATAACAGTAATCTTTCAAGAACCCATAAGAAGAAATCACACGGGTTTAAGTCCGGGGAATACGGGGGCCATTCTATACCGTGCGTGCGCGTGTCTTATGCGTGTGCAAATTGGGATATCCTAAACCGATGACGCGTTCTTAGCGAAAGGAAAAAATGTTGTTTGTAGCATTTCTCGAAATCTATTGCTCGTTATTGTACCTTCGAAGAATTCTAAGTGTACTTCTTTAAATAAAATAGCTGCCCAAACAGTCACTTTAACAGGAAGTAAGGACTTCGCCTCAGTTAAATGTGGATTTTCAGAAACTAAAAAACGGTAATTTTATTTATTGACATATCCGTTTAAATAAAAGTGAGTCTCGTCTGTGAAAAATATTTGATTAATATCGATCTCGTTGTTTTCAAATTTATTTGTTATAACTTTACAATCTACGGTGAGCAATTGATGGGTTGTGATTTAGTAAGGATGTAAGTTAATGAACTTTTTCATTATTAGTCTTAGTGTCTGTCGATTCAGTTTTAAAGCTGCTGCAGCTTTTCTTATTGAATCTGTTGGGTTATTATTGAAATGTTCTTCTACCTCGGCAACCTTATCTTCTGCGGTAACTGTGTATGAAGGACCAGGAGGATCATGACGACGATAATAAAGAGTATAATAATTGATGAAGTTATCAATGTATAAAAAAAATGAATACTTTATTTAAGAATGCGGTCATACCATAAAGTAAATTTTTTTTCATTCTTACCTTCTAATAGTATTTTTACTGGCTACTCTTTTACTTCCAAACATGGTACTAAAACCTCTATAGGCTTCAGTATAGTGTTTACCTCTAGAATGAAAGCACGATGAGATACACCTTTTCTTCGTTCGTAAGGTCACTCATTTGAAAGTACACGTACTGCTCTTTACGACGTCTCAATAGAAACTGACAACATTCTAGAATATATCTACGTGGGCCCAGCCTTATACGGTAGAGTAGAGGAGGAAAGAGATGCATATACTTTAGGCAACTGCCCATTTATCACCCTGTATATTGCGATCTACATTCTACATTTAATTGCAAATATTGGTAGGTGTTTATTTAATCTGTGGTGGAACTGATGTTTTAATAACCTTAGTTCAGAGCACAAATAGCTCTATACTATACATATAGCGTTTGTTTTTTTTTTCATTTTACCTTTTATTTTTTTAAATATAACGAATAAAACGACCCAGAATTACGAAATTGTTAAACTAAGCTTCTAAATTAAAGGTATTTTTTTGTTCACAGGTCAATCTTCACCCGTCCCCTCACCTACGACAGAGAAGTCAGAACATAACGAGCTGACTGTCACTTTCCCTCCTCTAGAAGACTTGTACGGTAACACACCTGAAAAACACTTCGGAACAGAGAACAATACCGTGGTGACATCACAGACAGGATCTACAGCGCTCCTGCCGTGTGTCATCAGAAACATTGGTGACGGCATTGTAAGTCATTATTTTAATTCAAATCATTTTACAGAGCAGTAAATATTAATTTTGCCTTTCAAAATAAGATTGAAATGTTTTCATTTTCCTCGCCTCTGATAAGATGCCATACATTTAATGTAAAACTTTATTGTAAGTTAATATAAAGTAATTTTAGTAATGCTGTGGTTATATGTTTTTCTTGTTTGTCAGGAGGGATTATGTGTTAAGAAAATTTAGCGTTCTATTTGGCTATATTTTTTGGGACTTGATTACACATCAGATATACTGCTCGTCGGTAAATTCAAGATTTGACGATTCGGATAACCCTACGTCTAGGCTTGTATACACGAGCGTTGATAGGTCCTACAGTTTAAGATTATTATTATCAATGGTATTGATTTTATATAGAATTTTAGAGGAAAGTTGTGGCCGATTTTTTTTATAATATTTTCAATGCATACATTTAATAAAAACAGGAAGGGAAATAACCGTCACTGATGTAAACCCTCTCTCTTATTGAGAAATTTTGAAGTTAATTTTTTAGTTTCAAAGTAAAATTTCTGTTGAATGTGTCTTTTAAAGTCAAGAATTTCACTTAAAGTTTTTAGTCTGCTGTTTGACCCTTAAAATATGACCGCATCTTTTTTGACACAACGTGTCTATTAAAACTATTAAAATTATACCTGGTGCATGTAATAACATTTTTCTTATGAACAACCTCCAACTTGTAAGATACTTATACACAGAAATTACAAGTGCCAGACTGTTTTGTTTTCAAATACGAGTTTTGAAAAATATTGTACACATTTACACATACTGTTCAGACCATGACTTTCTTGAGCTGTAGTTTTGGCTCCCCAATCCATCTGTATTATTAATATCTCTTTCGTGTCTAATTCCTTACTTTCTTGACATCTACTACGTAAATTGGACTAAATTATAGTTGGCACAACATCGGCGGTAATAACGCCCTTCAGAGACACAGGCGTGATATTATGACGATTTACGATATACCGACTGCCATGTTGGACTAGTGGTTAGTTAGCAGATTGGTGAGCCAGTGGTTGTTGCCAAATGTTTGTGTTATCTACAAATAGGTGTCCCAATTCTGGTGTGCATTTTTTTCTATGTTGTTTGTATGTTTGCAAAACATTTAGAGATATATGTGAACTTTTTCCATGTTAATACTGCTCTGCATACCAATTTGTACATTTTTTTATAAACTGCCTACACGTTTGAAAGGCATTGTGAACAACACGTAATTATGGAAACTGAAACTGATTAAATGGTTCTTCTTAGGTAACGGTTAGGTAAACGTATGTATGACTAAAAAATTGCTCATTAACCTTATTTCAGTATTTATCTTATTGTATTTTATTAATGAAATTAGTGTCATTGCTATTTATAATTTTCTTAAATATTTTTTTCATATCTTTAGTACTGAAATTGCAATCAGAAGTCATTATGATGGGACAATTTAATTTGCATTTTATTACTTATTTATTTTTCAGTTATTATTTTCTTTTTTGATGTATTTATTTTTTTGTTGCAGTATTTTTTTTGCATTTAAAATTCAAATGCAATAGAAATTGTATTTTCTTATCGATCTATTTATCTAAGCAATTATTCTTATTTATGGCCACATTGCTAATATTGCCGCGTATATGTATTATTTGTATTTTGTGTCTCATATATTTAGGCTACCAAATTCCTATAAATAATTTATAAGTTACATCTTACATCTTACATCTGTGCACCTTTTTTTTTAGCTGTGCACCTACTATCAACTAATTCTGCACAACCCTAAGGCTGACTCATTCAAAATGCCTTAGGCCTAAAGCCCGCCTATGCACTAATTGTGCATAAGTTTGGGAGGGTATGGCCCTCAAAGTGCACGGCGTGGTCATCTACCAATCAGGTGGCCAAGGTCTGCAGGGGTCTCCCGAAGGCTTCCTTCGCAGGGTATCCCGGGTTCCCTGCAATAGACCCAGTTGGACGGAACACCGTGTGGTTTTAGTTGGTTCGAGTCCGACATACCACCTCACCCTCAGCTCCGGTGAGGTGATGACCCGTGGGGTTTCCCACACGAAAAAAAAAAAAAAGGCTGACTCATTCAAAATGCCTTAGGCCTGAAGCCCGCCTTTGTACAAATTGTTAATTAATAATAAATAAAAAAAAACAATATTGAAATTATTATGAATTGCGTATTAACAAATTGTTATAAAATTAATTACAACTAAATAGGATATCATATCATTATGTTAACGTTGTTTGGATATATGAACTATAATTAAAAGGTAAAATTTCATTCAAAAGCAAATTAATTAACATACAAGTAACATTGTAAACTTCATTAATTTCTTTGAACTAAATTAAGTGTGCCCGTACTAAATTTATTTTAAAGTTTATTTAATATCTGTATTTATGTTTAAAAAGTATTTTTTGAGGCCTATGATTATGGTTGTTAAATACAGCTCCATGTTCGAGGTGTAGACACGGTTAACACATAATAGTGATGTCGTTGATATTGTGTTTTTAGTAACTGCATATCATCAGGTGTTCGGTGTATGTATACAAACTTACAAGTATGGGTATTAAGAAAACAACTCGAAAAAAAGTTATATTTGTGACAATCTGTTACGATCTCACCATAAATTCTATATTGTGAAATTGCCACGTGTACTCAATTTTGCCCTCTATTAATTACGTAATAAACTAAACTGTACAATACAAAGAGTCATTGTTTAATTGGTCGAGCTTACAGTATCGTTGTTACCCCAATTATTGGCAACGTAAGTTTACGTCTATACTTCATAAAGTTATGATATCCATTAGGTTGTTTTATAACTGGTCAGTAAATAGAACTCTATCACAATAACAAAAACTTATTATTATTAATAACAAAAATATTTAATAGATAATATCTACACAATGCAAAATACTCTATAACTTTCACTATTTTTGTTCTCTCTATTTTTGATCTGCCTGTGCGATGATGAGTAGTGCATAAAATAACATTAATATAAAAGGCCCTCTTAAAGTAGAAAACATCACCAATCAAAACATTTATGTTTATGACATTAATCGCTCGATCCCAACTTGTATTAAGGCAATATTATATAACACTCGCGTAAACCAGGCAAAGCCGTCTCAAACACCCTCTTTTTGCAAACCAAAATTTTATCTCACTGAAGTTATAAGCAAGCTTATTGCCTGTATGTATACTGTCTGATAGACAACAGTCCATTTATTAGTGACCTTTCTGGACACCCATGAGAAGAGATGGAGTTTCACTACTAAACTCCCGACTCTTGGCAACGAACTATAATTATAAGATGAGAAAGCCAAGAAATAATCAGTTGAAATGTAAGAGAGCCACATCATACGGGCCGGCTCGTTCAGAGTAGTAAAGCCGGTTTTCAAAAAACCGGTTGTTAAACAATGCTTGTGTTGCATTTCACCGGGTGAGTGAGGGTTGGGAGACCCAACCCAACCTCACGGCTTTTTTCTTCACTCAATGTCAGAGCACTTGTGAATCTTAAGTTTCAGGTGTACATAGACGACTGTAGTCACTAACCATCAGATCACCGTCAGCTCGATTGCTCCCCTATACCATATAAAATATAAGTACCAAAAAATATTATATTCTTAAAAAATATCCCACTTCAAACGTAGTAACAGTCCATGGTATATAGGGATGGATTCAGGGACCACAGAAAGAGGCACAATAAATTAAAACAGCTAATACATTCAATTAAAGTCCCAGAATCGACCTCATTTTACGAAAGTATTGGTTCCTATTCTCAGCGTACATGAGTCAAGTGTCAATACTGTAAGCGAACACGAAAAATCAGTTCAACACTTATTTTTAGATTAACTTTCGCTAGTATTTTCTCTCCTTGAACTTCATAATATTTATGTACATAGATAAGTCCACACTGCTTTTCTATAAAGTGAAGTAATAAGTACATTTAGTACATAGAAATAGATTTTTTGTCGTGAAATATTTATGAAGCAATGTTATTTCTGTAGGGACACATATAAATACGCGTACAATAAAAAACATTTTACTCCTTTAGTACATAAAAACTTGATAGTGAGAGCGCCTGCCTAAACATAAGACGAGACTGCATGGATGGCGTAGCGGTTTAAGTGGTCACCTCGCCAATACGCTGCCGCGCCGAGTGTTGTGGGTTCGATCCCCGCACGGGATAACATTTTGTGTAATCCTCAAATTGTTGTTCTGAGTCTGGGTGTTCTTTGTGTCCGTTGTTTGAATATTTGTAAACGCGACACTGGAATTGTCTTAAAAAAAAACTATATAACACGTCTTCTCGAAAATTTGGATTGATATTTTTATTGCATCATAATGTAAAACGCTAAACGGATCTGCATTAAAATGAAATATAGATAGATTATTTGACTCTGATTTTAATCCTGGAAAATGTACAGTTAAAATATAAATCTATTGCTATTACTACAACTGATGTGAAGTGACAGAATCTTATTCCACCAAAAACCACACAGTTATACACATATATATGTAGGAGAAATACATATCTTGTCTATGTTTACCTTTACAATTTTCTTTCAATGAGTTTAAAAAATTGATGTGTAGAAGCGTCATTTTTTTATCACCTTTTTGTCTTAATTCTGCAAGGCAGCCTTAGAATATATATATATATATATATATATATATATATATATATATATATATAAATATGCGTAGTTTAGATTAAAAAAAAAGTAAACAAATATAAAATCATTTGAGACACGAGTGCTTTTAATTAGGCCCTTATTTAGAGTGTACTGTCGATTTGTTCAGTATTCGTCTTTCTCTGCCTACACACTCATTATTTCCTTGTGCCCAACCAATACAGCATTCCTTTCTCGATTCTTGTCACTACATATTCCCCTCGATTCTTGTCAGCATTCCTTTCTCGATTCTTGTCACTACATATTGTAATCACATCAATCAACACTCTGTCAGTCAATCTAACATTAACATTAACATTAATAAATATAAAATACACATACATATGTTTAATGCTAATATATTAGAAAAGGGAACATAGAACATTTTTGTGGTTTACTTTCAAAGTCTTATATATATCGATATATCTTATCGTATCTTAAAAGAAAAGAAAATAAGTGCAGTCACTTTTATTCATCAAATGAATGTTTAATTTCTCCGTGCAATATTTTTCAATTCCATTTAGGTGCGATATTTTTGTATTCCTTTTAGGCTTATGTTAAGCAAAATGTAATAAAAATACAATTTAATAATTATTTCGTGTGTAACAGACATTGCTTCTTATCTCACGCTGCATCGAACTAAATATTACACGTTACGTACAAAAACATATACACTGGTAAGCTTTTTAATTACGAAACGAGTCTCGTAACTCATGTGGCTAATTCAAAGTCAAAATGACAGAAACGTGAGCAAGTCATGAAAGCTGCGCATATTTCCCTCTTTAGTTGCGTAAAGGAGGAAATTTCAAGTCCCTCGCCGTGTTGTCATTCGAGAGTAATATTCGAACCCGGCTGAGTTACCCGAGCTCTGAAATTGCCGAATAATATTTTTATGAGATCTTGCCTGAATTAATCAACGTTTGTATGTTTAGTTTCAGTTTGGTTAGTGTATTACTTTGTGGATTTATTTTTTATAAATACTCTTGTTTATCCCTAAAAATGTAGACAGAGATACTTTTGTAGTTTTTTTTTTTTTGTGTTTTACAAATGAATCGCTTGTTTCCCAAACAGCACTTGTCCTAAACTGGTTTTTTACAGTAGGAACAAAAAAGTATTTTGTGATTTTTTTTGTGGGAAAGGTTAGTGATATTTTATGTTATAAATAAACAAACGACATTTCTACATAAGAAAAGTTAAAAAACATCAATGTAAAATTTTATTAACTAATTTTTTTTTAATTCATAAATATTGGACATGTGCTATTTGGTAAATAAAAGTGGACATGTGTCATTTTGTCAATAAATTGCAATGGTATTCATACAAATTTAAAGGATAATAATATTAAAATAAAACCATAGTATGTTTAAGTCTTTATTAACAAACACACAATACAAATTTAATCATCCTCTAGTTCACATTCAGCTTGTGTTGTGGGCCATGTCAAGATAATATTATAAAAATCTTGATGAGTATCAGGAATGTAGCTCATAAGCTTTTTAATATCCTGAATTTTCTTTGCATTTATGGGATTCACAGTTTCATATGCTTTTCCACATGTCAACTGCACTCTATGGGCAATAAGTAGTTTGAAAGTACTTCTCACAGGGTTATTAATAAATTCATGTGCTTGGATAATACCAGGCCTTTTAATTGAATGTCTAAACTCTTTGAAGACAGTGGGCTGAAAATAGATTTTCTGTGATCTGATGACACCTCTACCTTTGGTTTCCTCTGATATTGCCGTTTTAGTATAATATCTTGGCCACCATTTCTTAAAGTCCAAAAATAAGTCCCCATCATTTAAAACCTTTACCTCTAATCTGCCTATTGTTTTTACAGAATTTGATATTATAGTAACATATTCCATTGGAACGTATATTCGGTCACATTTTGATAGGCTTCTTTTTATTGTACCAAAATCCCTGTCACAAGGGTTATATGAGTGACCACGCACAGGGAAATACTGCCTTACATTTTTAAAACGGCCAGTATCTACCAGTGCAGCACAATATCTGATCATTGTATGATTTTTATTTTGACCAGTACACCCATCAGAGAATAATCTTAAATTTTTTACTGTTTCTGGTATATAGTTATTAATATAATCATGAATCATTGAGCATACGTCATTTGCCCCTTTTTTGGCTATACCTTCATGATACACATAAGCCACTGATTGCCCAGTCTTAAGATTATGAACTAAAAATACATTAACCCACAGCTGTCTTAAGTAAAATACATCCTGCACCGGTATGTGGGGGAGAGGCAAATTCTGCATATAATCGAAGCAGAGTCCCACCATATCATCCCTTCGTTCACACAAATCTTTGGTGTTTTTTATTGTAGTATAAAATTTATTTGCTCGTGCTTTATGCACTTTCAGGTCTGTTTCGGCTTGCTTTTTCACACTCTCACTTACATGAGAGTTGGATATAGTAACATTTAGCTGTTCACATGTTATACAGGTATCTACCTGTGGTCGCCCAAAGTGAAGATCAAAATACTGTTTAAAAATAGAGTAGTAACGGTTGTATGGGACATGTAATCCAGGATACTTAGTTTTAAAAGAAGTATGCATCTGTTTTATTGTCAGTCTAGGATCCAAGTAAGTATATGTCTTGTTTGAGTAGTGACTTTCATGAGTGGGGTAACATTTTATGTGCTCTTTAATCTTCTCAACTATTTCTTCTGCAGTTGAATGATGAGTGTTCCCAAGATTTTTTCGTTTCGGAACCTTGCCAGCTCTTATGAGAGCCTGTAAACGTCTAATTTTTGACTCCTTTATGTCATAAGTGTTCAAAAGTGTAGTTTTACAAACCTTATGCTTCACTCCATTAGCAGCAGGTAAATGATACACAAATGAGGCAGACCGAGGTTTCGGTTTCTGTGAATTGTCACGCGGTCGGTGCCTTGCGATTTCTGTTTTCGTGATTAATCCCATCAAATGAACATCTTGTTCTATATTCGTTTCATATGAATAGTATTTCATAAACTCCGATTCCTGGTCATCCAATGTTAGTTTTAGAGAGCACTTGTATTTACAGCCAGTAGAACAAAATCCTTTTGATGTACGTCTCGGCACATTGCGTCCTGATGACGAGGTGTATTCCATTCCTGTGACACGGGCTCTTTTCTTCTTGTTTTTCTCGTATTGATGGGGATGTGATATACCTTTTTTTCGCTTCCTAGATGTATTTGAAGCTGTTGCAGTTTGTTCAGCGGTAGATTCGGTTTCAGGATCCATTATTTACTTTTAATTCGTAAGAAGGTTTATAATAAACAGACCACAAAGAAAGCATAGAAAATGCCGCGAATGAACGGTTCGGCTGTCAACAACATATATGTCAAAATGACATTTCATTTTTCTTGCGTTTGGTTACCAAAAAGCACAAGTCCTGGACTAGAGATGTTTGGAAAACAAATCATTTTTTACGTAGCCTTAGAAAAATGTTACTTAGTATGGGACAAGTGAGTTTAAGAATTGAAAAAAGTTGAACGTAACATTAACGATGATATTGCCACACTAAAAAAAAAATTCAATTTTTGGACATGTGTGATTTGGAAAACAACCGATTCAAATATATTTTGATAGCTGTACATTTATTAATTATTATTGGGTATATTGGAAAGTCTGACGCCACCTCGACCATTCCTAATCATTTGTAGCCCACTCTTGCAATATAATTCACTGCTCAGAAACCTAAAATCTTAAGCAGCATGATGTGCAACCCCAGCCGGATGAGTGGTACCGCATAGAATATGCTTTTAAAGTTTATTCTGCCCCTTAACGAAACTTTGCATGTATCCCTTTTTTTTTTCTAACCGGGGTTTCCACCATATACTACACTAAAAAAAAGTTCTAGTAAGTAATTGCGTATTTCGTAGAATCTGACGATAATTACTTGCGACTGATTTGTTTTTGTGATATTACTAGAGAAATTCCAAGGGTTGGTATAATATTATCTTTTATATAATGGAATGAAAAAATTGGCATAATGGTTGTTGAAAATATTTACTTAACTTATTTTTCTTTGTTTTCGTTCCAGGTAGTTAACTTTTAAAACATTTTTATTGATACTTCGCACAGATTCTACACCAACATTCCAGAAAGAATAATTATTGAATTGTTTTATTTGTCATCAACCAATATAGCCATATAAAAAAAGAATCGACTTGTATTTCTATTCAGATCTGTTTATTAAATTATTATTTTTTATACTTTTAGTTACTATTAGAACATTTATTTCATGAGAACCATCACGACTGTACTGAATGACCCGCAACTCAAGAGTCACAAGTGCGTTGCCGGCCTTTTTGGTACGAGTACGCCTTTTTGTTAGAGGTTTGAAGGTCGTATCGGTTCGGAAATACGGCAGGCAACGAGAGAGTTCGACAAAAAATAGGAAAAATATTAGCCCACTTACAAAAACTTATATGCATCTAAATATTATTACTGATACATTCACAAGAAGTACTTTTTCGCCTGTCTCGAATAGGAGATCGATCGATCGAATAGAAGCGCATTTAAAAAAAGCAGCTGGCAAAAGCTTCTGGAGAAGGGTACAGTGTTTGAGTGCCAATATTCCAGGTGATGGGGATGGAAATTTTCGGCCTTTCCTTTTATTCAGCGATTAATGATTTTTGAATATTATATTTATAACTACCATCTTGAATAGAATACTGTACCTACCTTAATTAGGAGTCAACCAGTGCATAATAAATAAAATTAAGTAGCTCTAAATTCGTTCTCAAGCTCCTTAAAACATAACATGTGAAAATTGCACTGCACTTTGTATATGAGTAAGTTTATTTTTCCAATTTAGATCATAATCCCAGAAATAAACGTATGTCGCATATCTGTACCCGGACCTTTTAAAATTAAAGATGGCTAAATGGGGAGTATATAAAAAAATAAAGGTATAAAGAACAAGGGTAGAGATATATCTTGGTAGAGCCATGCTTAGGCCCTCCGAGCTGACTTCCCCCCCGGGCTGGGCGTAATTTGTTACGCTGATGACACCTTGGTTACGGCCCGGGGGGTGAACTTTCAAGAGGCGGTGCGCCTTGCCACCAGAGGAGCCTCATTGGTGGTCAGGCGCATAGAGGCGCTGGGCTTACGGGTGGCCCTGGACAAGACGGAGGCCCTTTTATTTCATGGGCCCCGTCGTGGTCCGCCCCCTGGCGCCTCATGGTCAACTCGAACCTTGTACCGGTTCGGGCCCACATTAAATATCTGGGCCTGATCCTTGACGGGAGGTGGCTCTTCGACGAGCACTTTCGGCAGCTTGCTCCAAGGCTGGTCGGCGCTGCGTCCGCTCTTGGGCGCCTTTTACCCAACTTGGGTGGACCCAGCATCGCTACAAGACGGCTATACACGGGGGTTGTCCGGTCAATGGCACTGTACAGTGCACCGGTGTGGGCGGGGGCTCTAACCGCCCAGAATAGGGCACGCCTTTGGCGCCCTCAGAGGGTTATGGCGGTTAGAGCCATACGTGGTTATGGCACCGTGTCGACGGAGGCGGCGCGTGCGTTGGCCGGAACTCCCCCGTGGGATTTGGAGGCGGAAGTGCTCGCCGAAGTTTATCGGCGGACGGCTGAGTTCCGGGCAGGTAGCGGCAGACGGCCCCCGCCCGAAGAGGTACGCGAGTGGCGTGAAGCCGCTCGTCGAGCCACGATGGCTCATTGGTCGTCCCGGCTGGAGGCTCCACGTGCTGGCTTTGCCGCTGTGGAGGCGCTCCAGCCGGTCATCGTCGAATGGGTGGAGCGGCAGCACGGGACTCTTTCTTTCCGCCTGACGCAGGTTCTTTCCGGGCACGGCTGCTTCGGAAAGTACCTGCACTCGGTCGCTAGGAGAGAATTGAGTCCCGCCTGCCACCACTGCGACTGCAGTGAGGACTCGGCTCAACATACGCTCGCAGACTGCCCCGCTTGGGCGGCGCAGCATCGGGTCCTCACTGCAGTCATCGGAGAGGATCTCTCGCTACCGGCCGTCATACGCTCCATGGCCGGTAGCGACAGGAATTTCACCGCGGTCGCAACCTTCTGTGAGGAGGTTATCTCGCAGAAGGAGGCTGCAGAGCGGGCCCGGGAGGACGATCTCCACTCGGACCCAACTCGCCGCCGGCGAACCGGGCGGCGTAGGGGCGCTTACCAGCACCTCATGCCGCCCTGAGTGTGGCCGCGGGTGGTCGGGACGGGTTTTCCCCTCCATCCGCCATATGGTCAGCCGCGAGGAGGTGACGTCCTGGTGTGCCTGGACGTTGCCTAATTGAGAGTTACCCGAAGGTGGTGCCCACGCTGTTGTGGGCAACAGGCGCTAGGAGGAGTCCGGATGTCTTACCAAAGCTGTTCCCGGTTTCCTCCTATTTTAGGCGCAGGATGGCACACCGCGTGGTTTTAGTCGGTCCGATTCCGACACACCGTTCCACCGAAAACCCCGGTGGAGTGACGGCCCGAGAGGGTTTCCACAGGTTGAAAAAAAAAAAAAAATAGCCATGCTTAGGCACGAATCGGTTGGTTGAAAATTCGGTTGTGAAGCAACGCTTGCGTTAAATTTCCCCAAAATTAGTGAGGTTTCCGAAGGTTCAACTCTCCATCCCCTCTTTCCTTTCCCTTAATCTCCCCTCTCCTCTTTCCCATCTCTTCATCCCTGCTCTCCTCTTTCCTCTACCTCATCCCCCCTTCCTTATCACAAACAAGTGCGGGCCCCGCAATTACGACTCTCGAGTTGCAAGTGTCCATGAACAGTGGTTGCCACCCCGGTGACCCGTCTGTTCGTTTGTCCCCTTGTTATAAAAAAGAAAAAAAAAGTAGGAGATAGAATGGGAAGTGTAAGCAATAACACGTTTACGTCATTATCGCATACCTGAGAAGTAATAATTTAGCACTTTCAATCGAATTTGACTTTGGTTACCTAATTGAAAAGGTTTGTTGGTATTATTACAACATTTTACTAGGCACAACTTAGTGTAATGACCAAAACCATATACCTTACTTGTCAAAACAACATATTCAACTGTTAGTAGTTTACTCAACTTACCTAAATTTGTATACTACCAGTTAACCCTTTAACGATCTCATAAAATACACTGAAGGTGCTGGTCGTAATCAAAACTTTAAAATTATAAGGATTTACAATACTAACTTCGCAGTGTACGGGTCAATGAACATTTCTTAGAAACAATTTACATAATTCCTACATATATATATATGCACTCACGACTATTTCCCGATGAGGCAGGCAGATGCTTATTTAACCCTAATTTAATTCAGCTTACGTAATAGGGGATAAGCCTATTGCGTTCTTACCGGTAGTAACTGTGAAGTTACTTTTTTGCACACCAGACTAAAATATACTACAAACTAGAAATAACATTCAAGTATCGGTGTAATAGGCGGTCTTATCGCCATCTGCGATCTCTAACATACAACCGTTATTGGACTTTACTGTAGTAGTAACTAACTTGCGGTGCACAACATACACCGCAAGTGCAGTACATACATAAAATACTAAGACAGATAAAAAAAAAATTGTATACGCAATTAGTATTATAACAATCTGTTTTAACTTAACTTCGCCACGTATGGGCCGGCTCGACCGGAGTATTGAAACGGACTCACAGAAAACCGGCTGTTAAACAATGCTTGCATTGCTTGACCGAGTGAGTAAGGCAACCGGAAGCACAACCCCTATCCCTTTTCCCCTCCCTTTCTCGTCCCTTTCCCCTACCTTAAAAGACGGACAGCATTCTTGTGACTCTTCAGTCCCAAATGTTCATGGGGGGTGGAAGTCACTAACCATCAGGTAACCCTTCTGCTCATTTTTCCCCTATATTATAAATAACAAAAAATAAATATAATACGTAACTGTTTTATCGATAAAATTACAATCTTATAGACGCCTTTTACGACATTCATTTGAAGAGATAGGGTGACCCTATTCTACTACCACAAAAGGCACAGCAAAGTAAAAACATCGTAGTAATTTGTTTAAAAGGTCCACGATTCTATGGAGGACGATGCAATATAATACATTTTCATTGCTGTCACAATTATTATAATTTACGTCCAAACTGTCGTATGTAACGTTAATTAGTTCACTTGACAGTAATGCTTGTAAGTTTTCTATTATTTTAGAGTGTTATTGCGGAACATATCGTGTAAAACGTAGGTTCGACTCCCATACGGGACAAAAATTTGTGTGGTCCACAAATTGTAATCCCGAGTCTGGCTTTTTTTTGTGTTCGTTAACTGAATGTTTGTAAAGACCAGTGTCATAGGTTTTATTCCTCATGCGGACTTGTCTTTCAAAGAACTAAATTATAAATCCATAAATATCATTTTATTGACAT
Organism: Tyria jacobaeae; assembly: GCA_947561695.1. Lineage (NCBI taxonomy): Eukaryota > Metazoa > Arthropoda > Insecta > Lepidoptera > Erebidae > Tyria > Tyria jacobaeae. Next base: position 1,690,230 of record OX387232.1, on the reverse strand, counting down.
AATATTTTCATAAAGTACATACATATATGTCTAAGCCTACCATAGTGGCTCCATTTTGCCTGATGGAAAGCTATAAGTGGAGTCGAAGAGCGATAGTACAACTAAGAAGTTTACTACAAGAAGTTGAAACGATTGAACTTCTGAAAATGTATTTGAAGGTACTTCTTGAAAACTGTACGGAGGTCACACTTAAGTTTTTAGTAAAAAACGTGGATATTTTTATTGTTTTTTTCGTTCCTTTCTAAGCACCTTCGCATGCGATGGAACCACTGACTGAAGCAGAGAGATCACTCTTTTCTAGGGATCTCTTCCACTCCTTTTTGAAAGGCAGCCACGGCATCCTCAGAGTTTCAAAATGCATTTCTTTAAGTTTGTCCTTTATTTTTGGAAATAAATAAAATTCACAAGGCGTAAGGTCGGGACTGTAAGGAGCATGAATCACTAACTCCACACCTTCAATAGACAAATATTCGTTAGTTCATCTGGCGGAGTGAGATGGAGTGTTCTCGTAGTGAAGGAGGATTCTCTTACTTGGTAAGAGTCGCTTACCACCAAAAAAGGCTAAGCAAAAAGTTTGCAGAAATGTTTTATTACATAGTTTATTCAAATAACTCTCAAACGGTCCCTTTTTACTTTAACCCCTGTTATGGAAAGGCCTTTTTAAATGGTTAAAAATTTGTCCTCTTATTTCAAAGAAAAATTAAATGAATCAGCACTTTTAACGTAATTTTTGATGGTCACCTAGAGCTTAATTACAAGCAAAAGTATTTCTAAGGAGAATAATTAGTATGCGATTTTTTTCTCACATGTAAAATATTTTCTATGGCCTAGTTTGAGAAGAAATTCAATGTTTACTATAATTACGTCAAAATTGAGCTATACATTTTTTGATTGCCTTCTAATATGTACATACTTGGACAAAATCTCAGGTCTATATCCATTCAGGGGTAGGCAGAATCTTAAACACCCACATTATTCCAAAAATATTCCACTAAAAGATAACAGTTCAATCTCTTTGTCGTTTTTAGAACACCTACGAGATGAGAAGAGGAAATTCTATAACACCGAGAACCTTCACATAGTCAAATGAAAACAAAAACACGTTTTGTATGTAATCATTCAACAAACATATGATTCATCATAACATTTAGTAATAAAAACATAGAAATATATTTTATAAATAATTTAAAGCAATAAAAACTGAACTAATAGACTGAGAGTTTATTTTATTTACTTATTTCTTTATACATTTTTGGAAGATTTTAGTACATAGACGGACTTAATGCCTACGCAATCTCTACCCAGAATTAGATACTTATCAAATACAAATAATTAACAAATGACTCTACCACAGTCGAAATTATTCTTTAAACTGAAATAAACAATAATTTGTGGCCCAGGACAAGAAACTAACTCTTTATGTAGATATCTAAAACTATTCAGTTATCGCTTATAAATCAAGATTTTACTTCAGCTTCTAATTACTTTCCAATATAATTATTATTTAAAAATTTATGTGTAAAGGTTTGATCCCTTGAGGAACAACAAAAAAAGGAAACATTAAGTAACCGCAATATTCAATTACAATTCTATCAGTATTGATCAATCAATTATAAGTTATTCTGTGATAAGAGTTCTAGCTTGAATATCTTGATAATAGCATGGCATGGTATTGTATGATGTGGTAATTTTGATGTCTTGAGATTGATAAGAAATATCTTTGTAATTCAGCCGTAATTCTGACGATTGAACAAAAACAATGACAATGGCTCTGAATAGTGATTGGTCGAGAGAATATTCTCGTTAAGACAATATTACAGAATATTCCAGTTAACAGAGAATATTCTCAGACCATAGAGGTTTCAAGAGAGTTTGAAAAACAAAAATTAGGTTGCAAAATGATTAAAACAATGTTTTAATTTCGTGTTAAAAGTAAAAGGTATTCTGTTTGTTATTTTATTGTTTCTAAAATTAGGTTAACTCTTTGAAGTTTTAAATTAGAAATAGTAATTTTAGGTAATATTAGTAAATTACTATTTGTCATTTTATTATAGTTTCTAATATTATTTTACTATATAATAAATATTTAATATACAAAAGTATAATTATATAATGCATGTTATTGTATTGTATTCTTTAATTCTATTTTTATGAATAATTATAGTTTTATATACAACATACGAGGATTTAAGTGTAAAATATTTGAATAAGCTCAAGAGTATATAGCGCAAGAGTACGAGTAGTTATTTGAAAGAACGTGGGTGCATATAACAGAAGAGGAAGGTAACAATGAAATAAAGCTTTTTTTAATATTATGTGCTTCAAGTACCACTTTGGCAACCGTTCATCGCGGGGAGTGTATTATAGTAAAATCTAAAAGAAAAATAAAAAAGGTATGTGATACTAGATGTACATGAAATGTATTAAACACAAGAATTGCTCGATTACATTTATTAGATGCTCCAACACCACAAATGTTTGAAATTTAAAGCGTTGCTCACAGTCACACGTATATGACTAAGAGGGGTAAGCAGAGGCGTCTCAAACACCCACTTTTTGCCAACCATAATTTAGTCTCAGTTATGTATATAGAGGACATGGCAATTGCCGTCATTAGAGAATTACAAAAACTGTTTTTTTTTTATGCTATAGGGGGACAGACAAACAGACGGGTCACCTGATAGTAAGTGATAACCGCCGTCCATAAGCAACTGCAACTCAAGAGTCGTAAGTGCACTGCCCGCCTTTGAGGGTGATAAGGGATAGGGGGGATGAGGGGAGAGGAAAGAAGAAGTTTGGCCTCCGGAAACCTCACTCATTTCGGGGAAATGCAACGCAAATATTACTTCACAACTAGTTTTCTGTGAGGCCGTGGTATCGCACCGGTTGAGCCGGTCCATTCGAGCCTAAGCATGGCTACCACTGTTAATATTTGTGTATACTGTCATATAGATTAAACATAAAAAAGAACAGAAGTACACGACTATACCATAATTTCTTGTTGAAAAATATCCAATGGAACTTAAGCAATGCAGACAGGCTGGTCTATAGTCAGTTTGGATAGACAAACCAACTTTCAAGAACTTCAAGTCTGTCTGCACCTATTAGCACTGACTGTTCTTTTATACTTTTGCCATTACGCTGAAGTTTGCAAAATCTAACAAGTTGTTACGAGCAAAAGAAATCTTTTAAGTCCTGATATATATGCAAAACAATTTAATTAACTAATTTAGAGTTTGTCATTTCGCTGAAGTTTGCAAGATCTTGCTTTACGTAACACAAATCTTTTAAATCCCTATATATTTAATAAACATTTAAATTAAGTAACTCTGACAGCTAAGAGTTTCATCAATGAGATTCTCATAAGATTTTTATCGTCGTAGTGCCATGCATAGGCACGTATGGGTCAATTTGACCGGTGCGATATCAGCCACACAGAAAAACGGGTGTGAAGCAACGTGTGAGGTTTGTGGGAGGCCCAACGCCTCCTCTCGTCTTTCCCTTCCGCTCATCACCCCTTTCTTCTTTTCCACCTCCTTATTTCCCTCTCTTCTGCGTCCCTCCCCGCATCCCCCATCCCTCATCATCCTCAAAGGCGGGCACACACGACGACTCGTGAGTTGCAGGTGTTTATGGACGGCGGTTGTTACTAATCAATGGGTGACCCATCTGTTCGTCTGTCCCCCTATAGTATGAAAAAAAAATTCACTATATTCGGATTTTGTCAAAAGAAAAATTAAAATATAAATCGTCGTATGACAGAACCAAACTAATATTGGTCATATTTAGTCTACTTTCTTAACAGCTTAGCAAACGTGACATCAATTACGTAACTTACTAATTTCTCAAAAGGGTAAATGAGAATCGACATATACTACCTGTTTTAGGAAGCAGATGGGTAAGCCACACACGTGATGTGTAAAGGGCGGTTGGCGGCTTGCCACAATGTTTCCTATCGAACATTGATCGGCTGCGGTCACCGTTCAAGGTACAATGGCCAAAATTCCGTAAAACCGCTAGCGATAAATTTACAAGCGACATAAGTTGTAGATAACTTTAGTATTTAATTAACATTATTATAGTACTGAGGTACTAAAGAGAGGTTCGGACTTAAATGATGGGATTTATTATCTGATGATTTGATGTACTAGCTCGACCGGAGTGAAACCACGGCTTCACAGATAACTAGTGTTTCGCCGAGGGAATGATGTTACTGGAAACCAGCAACGCACTTGCGACTCTTGAGTTGCAGGTGCCATGCTGCATTTACCATTAAGTGACCTCGTTTGTTTCTGTAAAAAATAAAGCTGTTCACTTAATAATTACTCCAATAATTAAACTCCACAGATCACACACGGCCGTCTGATCCCCAACTTGTACTATGGTAACCAGACAGCTCATGAACATACTTTTATACTTCTAAATACATACATATTATAGATAAATTACACCCAGACACAGAACAAATGATCATGCTCATCACACAAATATTTGTCCTGAGTGGGAATCGAACCCACGACCTCTGGCTTAACAGTCAGGGTCACTAACAGCTAGACCAACAGACCAGTCACATTCACTTTCATTTGAAAGAAAAATGACACAAAAGATGTAATTTCAAAGTAAAAGTCTTATCTATACTAATATTATAAAAGCCAAAGTAAAGCCTGTGTATCGTCTGTCTGTCTGTTACCTTTTGATTGGTTGGTGGCTAAATATTTAATTATTACATTTAGATACATACTACACCGGCGATTCCGCGAGCGGAGGCTAGTAACAAATAAATGAAAGCACATAAATAAATGGTAAAATTACACCTTGGTTACAAATTTACCATATACAATTACTTACATATTTTGGAGTTACCAAACCACTAAACATAATCAATTTGATCCATATGTACAGATATAAATACTGGAGAAAAACGTCATATGAAACTGGTTTCATCATAAAGGCATTTGAAGTTATAGTCATTTCTAGTCTTTATAAATACAAATGTTTAAGAAAATTTTATATATAAACTTCTGTTTCGGTTTGTTAAAAGAAATGTCTTCAAATGTCAATATGTCGAATTGTTTTTATAATTTATATAGAAGTCCTTTTAAAAGCGTTCGTTTTAAGATATATTTATATTTTTTGGGGCTTGTAAGGAATATTTAATGTTTTGTAATAGATACCTTGTCAGAAAATGAATGTAAAAAAACAGACGAGCAATTAATAGAAAGGCCTGCCATTATAATATCATTCTTGTAAATCTTTCGTTGTATAAATACGTAGAGTAGATCAATCATCTTAATTTAAGCATTTAAATACACCGTCAATGTTAAAAGTTATATGTCTATTACATGTACTAACCGAGTTGTTCTCGAGAAATAGAATAGAACCACCAAATCCAGCCGTCTATATCAATATAATAATAAAAATAAACTAGAAATGATAAAACAAACCATAGTTAAGAACATTCTCAACCAAATTGAAACCAGTTGCAAACCGTTTAGGCCTTATCATGGCCCAAACGCACATACATACATATATACGCTAACAAATTAATATATTTCTGTTTGCATCGAGCATTAAAATCGTACGTTCTAAGTAGATGCTCTAAAACTAGCTTCATCAAATAAACTGCAACTCTCATGTCACTGTGACTGATATGCACATTAACATCTCATTAAGTGCTCATTAGCTCTCATTACGCAGAGTTACACGATGTAAACCCGTTTCATTTAGAACATTAGGTGGTAAGTGTTGGTGGATGAATATTGGTCGTTAGTTTGAGTTTAATGTTATGGGAAACCCGATGGTTTGACTTTAATATGTTTATCTTATATGCTTTTAACTATTCAGCATTGCGGAAATACACCGCAAATGGAGTAGTACATACATACATACATACACACATAAGCTCACTCCTTTCTTCCATCAGGTTAGGCAGACACAATAGACCACCACCTGTTTCTCTCCTTATCCTTTTGTACAAGCCCGTCGATTTCGGGTAATTCTGACCTGTCCATTCTTTAGAAAATCACCAATTTGATAGTTGTATATTCTGCGTGGTAAACCCCTGCTGGCAATCTCATTAACGTTTGAATTATATATGTGCTTTATCATTTGTTCCGCATTCATTATTCCAAAACCACCTCAGCATACCCTTTTCAGATTTCATTACTACGCCTTCTGTCAACCCGTCTTATTTCCCACAAACATATTTCGCGTGATCTCATCTGAACAGCATTTATTCTACTTTCATAATTATTCTGCCATACTCAACATTCACTACCATAAATTAAATGGAATATTAGAAGTTATTGTATTATAGATAAATATCTATAGATGTACATACCTTGCTAGTTTGTCGTACATGATATTCTGGCAGAGGGTTCAGACAAGCTGCAGTCAGTTCGATTTACAGGTATGCGACCCCGAAGTTTAGTATAAGTAATATCTTATTTCTTCCATTTCATTCCCTTTATTATATTTTTTCTTCCACTTCATTCCCTTTATTATCTTATATTATGATTCCCTTGCAATAAATATACTCTATATTATCTTATTTTATATTCCCAAAGTGCCCGATTGACGCCAATAAGCTAATACGTTGGTTGCAGCAAATTTTAATTTAGCAAAATATAGTAGTTTAATTTACCTCAACCTGCAATTTCAGGGATACAGGAGTGAGCGCCTGTAGGTGAATTTATACATACACGTGCTTAGCCCTTAATCTCATTAAGAGTAGGCTGAGATGGTAGCTTGCCATTTGCCACGATAGCTCGTTAGCTAGAGCATCTATCACGTTCATCAGACATTTCATACACACTCACTGGTACGGGTGCTTCTGTCCCTTCTTTAGTGTACGGCTAAATTGGTCAGTAGTTTTTGACTCAAAGGAATTTCATGAATTTCCATATATCTCTTGACTCATCTTCTCATCTCACTTTCTTGATTTTTTCACTACTTGCCCTTTCAACCAAACCGTTTTATAACATTATATTTTTTTATATATAAGCGCTATCTAGTAACAAAATGAATAAAATAGAATAAACTTTATATAAATTAACAATTTCTGTCAAAAAAATCGGATGTACAAAAATATACAAGATATACAGACACTAACGGGTAGTTTTGGTATCAAAATAATATAATAATAATAGTAAAGAAAGAGTTGAAAGGCATCCAAATATGTAAAATATTATACGTAAATTACATACAACATATAATACTGAAACTACTAGAAATTTAAAATGCAGATTTTTCTACGTTTTAAAATACCAATAAAAATTTCTGCTTAGCCTGGTAACTTCAAATTTTTGTAAAAAAATATGAAACACAAATTATGTTTAAGAGAAAATAAGCGAAATATTTACTAATAGAAACACTCAAAAGTTTCTTTTAAAATATGCTCTAAATATACTCTGATGTTTTTATTTTGAGAGAATCGCACAAACCGATCAGGACTGTTTTTTCACTTGCGTAACTAAATGCGCAATAAAGAGAATGATGTTTTTTGAGTGTATTTATTTACATATGTATATATATCTTTATTTATTTTTGCCTGATATGTATATATCTAAACGTGCTTGAATGTGTTTGTTATGTCAGATAATCAATTATTTACAAAAGCAATAGATATTCATCGTAGAAGTGCACGTGATCCCGATACATATGTACATAGCGGACGTTTAAAGTAGGTAAAGCTCTGTTATACAGAATGAAACTGTTTAGCTATGTGTGGATCTATCTATAACCAATAATAAATTTTCAAAAAGTCGCCGTGTAAATTACCGCATACAAAATGAATCAAGCAACTGGGTAATGCAATCGGGTTTTGCATATTTTTTTGTGCCCCCCTGTTTTTGATCGGAACTCTTATGAGTATCACAGCGTTTATGTAAGTAACTATTATTGATTTCGGCCTCGCAAAGATCTATAATATTGACTTATATAACGCTACTAAGTTTTGTAGCTAAAATGAAGTATTTTCGATACGACCTTCAAACCTTCAAAAAAAAAGGGCGTACTCCTACCTAAAAGGCCGGCAACGCACTTGTGACTCTTGAGTTGCGGGTGTCCATGGGCGGCGGTAGTCACTTATTATCAGGTGACCCGTCTGCTCGTTTGCCCCTATCGCATAAAAAAAATAAAGTATAATACGGTGAAGAGATTCATATATTAACGCTTTTTTCCATTCAGGGTAGGAGACAAATATTCCGCCAATTGCTTGTAGTCTTACATACCTCACGGGCTTCCTTGGTCTCTTTAACTTGTACCATTTTTTTTTAAAACGTTACGGATCTGATCAGATTCATTTTTTTTTATGGTATAGGGGGACAAATTAGCAGACGGGTCACCTGATGGTAAGTGACTTCCTCCGCCCATGAATACTTGCAATTCACGAGTTACAAGGGTTCTGTCCGCCCTTTACGGGGGGGGGGGTAAAGGGAGGAAAGGAGGAGAGAAAAGGGGGTACGAAAAGGGAGAAACGGAAAGAGGGGAAGGGAAACGGGGTGAGGCCTCCGTTAACCTCATTTACTTGGGCACATAATGCAAGCATGGTTAACAGCCGGTTTTCTACGAGACCGTAGTAATACTCCGGTCAAGGCAACCCATTGGTGCCGAGCATGGCTGTCCCACGCTAAAACGTTCCACGTTACATAATATGGTATACTGCAAAGAACATTCTATTCTTTTTTTATATACTCTAGGGAGACAGATGAAGAGACGAGTCACCTGACAGTAAGTGACAACCGCCGTCCATGGATACCTGCAATTCAAGAGTCGTAGGTGCGCTGCCCTGCTTTAGTGGAATGCGGGGAGGGGAAAGAAGAGTGGGGTGTTGAGAAGATGGGCAAGAGTAGAGGGGGATGCAGGGAGCGGAAAGAAGAGAGGAGGGATGAGGAGATGGAATAATGAGAAAGGAGATGAGGGGAGAGAAAAGGGGGAGGGGGAAGAGGGGGCCTCCGGAAAACTCACTCAATTCGGGGAAATGCAACGCAAGCATTACTTCACAACCGGTTTTCTCTGAGCCCGTGGTATCGCACCGGGCGAGCCGGCCCATTCATGCCTAAGCATGGCTCTACCACTGTTAAAATTCTATTCTTATATATCTAGTAAAATACATCTACGCAGTAAAAACCAGGCTCTTAAACAACATGAAGTAACAAACTTGCCTAACAGCAGTCATAGTTACGACCGCTACGTTGAACAGGTCATAATATACTCCAAATTACTTCAAAGCTAGTTTACTACCTATTACTTAAGTTGTAACACATTTTGTTATACAAGAACTGGGTAGTGCGGAACGAAATATAGCATCGTTAGTCTACAAAATGTTGCAATTTGTACTGCCTTCATACACAGCATAAATCGTGAGGCTACAGCAAGTGGGGAGTAATTCATATCTTACTGTGCAGCGCATTGAATTTCACTATCCCACAAATTATATCAGATTCTATCAAGAAATATGCAGTAGAAAATCCTACGCTACTTGTTAACAACTAAACGTACATACGCTCACACCTATATCCCCTAAGGAGTAGGCATAGTTGTTCTAATCAAAATCCAGCTGACGTTGCAATGGGCAAACATATTGCCGTCAATCGGGCACTGTATAAATCACTACTTCATATTAATTACTCATAATATTCCACTACCATATCTACGTTTGCTTAACTATTACTAACATGCACATCGACTGCACGGATGGCGTAGCGGTTTAAGTGGTCACCTCCCTACTACGCTGCCGCGCCGAGTGTTGTGGGTTCGATCCCCGCACGGGACAATACTTTGTGTAATATTCAAATTGTTGTTCTGAGTCTGGGTGTTCTTTGTGTCCGTTTCTTAAATGTTTGTAAAGTCCCCCGCGACACAGGAATTAATCCTAGTGCGGGAGTTGTCTTTTTAATAATAAAAAAAATAATAAAAATAACATTATATATAAAAAAACAATACAATGAACTTCTACTTAACTAAAGATGTAAAGGAATAGACCATGTAATCCTACCGGTATAAATGTGAATAATATTTTTTATTTTGTTTAGATCCAGTTGATATTTATGTCAATTGAGTATCGTACCCATACGGACTACTGCATTAAAGTGGGATAAAAATATAACCTCACTCACCACACCTAATCTCTCAAACTTCACTTACTTGTGGTATGGTAGAGCCATGCTTAGGTACGAATGGGCTGGCTCGCCTTGTACGATGCCACGGCCTCACAGAAAACCGGTTGCGAAGCAACGCTTGCCAAACTCTTTCTCTCCTCTTCCCTCTCCCTCATCTCCCTCTTCTCTTTCAATTCTACGTATACCCCAATCAATCATCACCCTTAACTTTCAGGTGTCCATGGACGGCGGTTGTCACTGTGAACCGCTATATTTCCTCGCAATGGGCATTCAACTTCAGTTAGAAAAATAATTTTAAACGATAAATAAAAGGAATTGATAAAGTAATATTATTGACTTTAAACTTCAAATATAAATAACAGTTTGATGTATTAAATTCGGTTTTTATATTTATAAGATAAGATTAAGAAATACTTTTCTTTTAAGTTTTAATTCAAGTTGACAATTATCATGTTATTTAGAGCGCATAGTGTAAATTTACGACCAAAATTTTACCTATATTGATAACTATAATAATATTATCCTATTGATATGAATAGAAATCGTTTCTTTGTTTCAGGTATCATGGATCAGAAGAAAAGACTATCACCTACTAACAGTTGGCCTAACCACATACAGTTCGGACCAAAGGTTTCAAGCCATACACTTACAACACTCTGAGGTAAGGACATCATATTACAAAAATTAAAATATACTATGAAGCGATGTTATACACCTTAAGTGAAAAGTAACTTACGATTAATTAGACACTAGCAAACGTTTTAAAACAAACGTGTGTTCTTCAAACTTATTCCAAGTGTTCTCTCACATTGCGATTGAGGAAACATCAGCAGTCGCCTCTATAACAAGTTAAACTCTATGCTTTAACGAAAATTAATTATAAGAGAATTATAATTTCCTATCTTTTAGAACATAACAACGCAGAAAATTTATTGACTATCGCCAAATAAAGACTGACCTTATCACATATGCACAACACACACACACACCTTAAATTAATTATTTTATTTAAGAATAAAAATAATTCATTTAATACATAAAATATAATGATAAATAATAATAAATCAAAGTATAAAACAGAATAATCCCACTAAAAAAGCCGGCAACGCACCAAAAACAATTATTTATCAAAATTATATACAAAAATAAAAAAATCCTAACACAAAAGTTCTAGCTATATATCCGAATCGGTTGAGGCGTTAAGAAGTTAAAGTAGAATAAAGAAACTTATGTACGTACATACATACATGGCCCCTAAAACTATTTTTTAAACAGAAAATTTTACCGATAAAGCTATTATTACGTGACTGATAAGAGAAAGTACATTTTTAAGCTAACATAACTGATCTTAATTATAACATCAACTTTTTGTGAGACTTTGTATACTGTTGGCAAAATTATAAATAATATGAAACTGAAAAAAATCCTCTCTAATGCAATTACTCAATGTAAATTACTTATAGTAAAAGTCTTATTAGCATCATTATTGGCTAATAATCGACAAATATCATCATCAACACACACTAAAAATCCTAAAAATTTAATTCCGTTTAATTGACTCTGGCTTTTGAAAATATTCTTATAATGGGTTCTATTTTTTTTTTTTAATATTAATTAGAGGACTTACCGGCACTTGCCAGTTTAGTTACAATACGTGTGTTATAGGTACGCCACCTTTTTTTTTACGTGGGGAAATCCTTATGGATTATCCTTCGCTGGTGGTGTGTGTTCCTTCCTCGTACTTGCTGCCGAGGGCCGCGGGAACACGCCACCCTGACTTCATTGAGCTATTGCTTATAGTTCCCAATCCATCTGTATGAGCAATATCCCCTTCCTTCCTTTCCTATAAATATACTCAAAATGTTTCCATATTATTCCCAAAAGTGCCCGCATGACGGTAATTGGCTTGGGGGTAAGCCTACGGGGTATTACATAAATAGCACTAAATTATTATCGGCAAAATATGGGCGTTAATCATGGCTCTGCCTACCCCTTCAAGAACACTGGTGTGAATGTATATATTTAAGTATTTTATAAATATTATTAGTCTATACTTTTAACATGAATCAATATTAATTATTTTTTCTCTCGTCTTTCAACACCTAAGCTACCCGTATGTTCTTTTACATCTTGTCTTTTTCTGTCCATCCTAAGGTTGCCTGCCAGAAATTACATTTAGAGATAAGGCCGCCCCTTGTACATTTCTTTTTTGAATAGATACTGCAAATTTTTGTTTCAAGGTGTACAATCAAATATATTCTATTCAATTAACTTTATAAACTCTATAACACCATAAATTATAAAAATATTGAAACTCCACTTATGTCAGCATCTGGGAGACGAGAGAGTCTTCAAACTCCCTCTTGGCATAATCACGTAGCGATTTTATTACAATATTGGTGGATTTCCTTTGCGGTAATTTCCCAATGGATTCCTCGGATACATCTCAAGTATAAAACGATAAGTAAAAAGTGAAAAACGTATTTTTCAATTACGTCTCGAGATTCTATCAAGGAGTTTATATACTGACGCATAAATGAAATCTATTTTATGCTCCAACTTCAACTATTCAGTTGCGTCGTAAAAGATAACAATAAAATAAAATGTTCAGATATTCTGTTTGAAACCTAAAACCAAATGCTGTGAGGTAGAGTTTTTTTGAGAACTTTATAAATTTATAAATATTATTATAATATAATTCATATACAATTATACAGTAATCTTAGTATTTAATGCACTTCCAATTCAGTTAAAAAATAATAGAGGACTATTTACATTTGACTAAAACTGAGGTAAAGTTAAAATAACCTAATAAATTTCCTACATTTATAATTACATCTTCTTTTTTTAAATGAAATGCAGTTTGTAAGAAACCCGGTTGTAAAGCTTGCGTTGCATTTCCCCGAAATTACTGAGGTTTCTGGATCCCAACTCCCCCTCTCCTTTCTCCTTACCCTTGTCAACCCTTCCTTTTTCCCATACCCTCATCCCGCTCTTCTTTGCCCTCATCCATCATCACCCCCAAAGGCAGGCAGCGCACTTATAACGAATTGAAATTGTCAATGGACGGCGGTTGTCACTTACCCTCAGGTGACCCGTCTGTTCGCCTACCCCCGTTTTATTTGTGTATAAACCCCTACGGGTCGCCACCTTACCAGGGCTTGTAAGGTATAAACTAAAACCACAGTATTCCGTCATCGTTTCATGTGGCCGAGGTCTCAGGTATACCCTAGAAAAGATATCCCTGTGACCCCGGCAGACTTAGACGCAAGGCGACCCCACCGTGGTATTACCCATGCTTAGAGAGGCGCGCGCGGAGCGCTTCGCGCCACCGTCTCAGGCCTGCTTCTGCTAGGGAGGCCGGAGATCTTTTAGCTCTCTAACTGCATGGCCAATTTCAATGGATCTTGTTTCTCGTATTTAACACAGTGCTGGTTTATAAACAATAAATAAAAAATATAAAAAATTATAGAAACGCTATTTACAAAATATCCATCCATATCACCTGGACGATTGGCACTCCACCACTGTGCGCTTCACCAGAAGCTTTTTGCCTCGCACAACCAGCTTATGGAACAAATTGTCGCCTGCCGTATTTCCGAACCGATACGACCTTCAAACCTTTAAGAAAAGATCGTACTCCTACCTCAAAGGCCTGGCAACGCAGTTGTGACTCTTGAGTTGCGGGTATCCATGGGCGGCGGTAGTCACTTACCATCAGGTGACCCGTCTGCACGTTTGCCCCTATCGCACAAAAAAAAAAAACGCTGAGACAATAACTGTATATGAATTTAATTATCGTGAACGAATCTTAATGGTAATCGGGGATATGATTCCCGACATATAAGTACATTCGTTGCCTACAGATAATATTAAAAATCTTCAAGATTTTGCGTAAAAGACGAGTTAATTCCGTACTTACGTCTTATTTTAATCCAAACACCTATGAAGATACAGCAAATAATAAATCAAACGATATTTTAATATTGAATACGGTTTATTTAGGATTGGCAACTGTGATAAGAGGATTAAGTTCTCCGAGAAACAATGTTATTGAAAATTTTAAAACATTTAAATGTATTTATTGCAAACACAGATCCCCGTTCTCGTGAGCCTGTTTTCTTATCTAAGAACCGGATTTATACAAACGCTCCAATGTTAAATACATCTAACATGACTTTTACATATAAACATCTTTTGCCTCATGATTACACCGTATTAATCCGTTTGCTTTACGTTTTACTAGCTAGAATCTAAACATGAGAAGTGCTTTGACTACATAGTTTTCACATGTACAAAGTTATGCGTGCCTGTACGTACAGTTTAGTACAGTTTAAGTAAAACATAAAATGTAATAATTACAATGTCAACATATGTATAAAAATGTCAATCAATCGAGACATATAATAAAAAAAAGACTAATACTAAAATTATTAACTAACACTTAAACCCATCATTTTCTGATCTAAAACATATATTGGTTCTCAGCTCACCCCTCACTATTATATATTTCTTGTATTGATTCTGAACTCTTTATATTTTTTCTTTTTATTTTTCAATATGTGTACAATATGTCTTATCTAAGTTTGTGCAATAAACTAGGTATATTTACTTCTCTAAATCAGATTTCAATTTTATAAATTTGCTCTGTAGTTGAACATTTTTGGCGGTAAATTTTACACTTTTATATTTGTACAGTATATTTATATATTATAGGTATATAAATTTACAACAAAAAAACCTCTATGTCGATTACATCAAGATACAGAAATAACAAAAGCAGTTCTGATCACACACAAATTTGGTGCAGAGCCACTGGAGAATTTGTACTCAAGAAAATAACCCGCATATTCGGATTTATTCTATTCTGAAAACCCCTGAGAATAAGGCCATTGTACTATTATATATAGTTACATGTTGTTCCATATCTACTGAGCATCTATACAAATAAAAAAATTGGAGTGTCTGTTTGTAATATTAAAATAACCGCTTTTTACTAAGTGCATATGGACGTATACACGGTACATATACCAAAACGATTTTTTTTATTTTTGTCTGTCTGTCTGTCTGTCTGTCTGTCTGTTGGTTCCGGTTAATCTCTGAAATTGCTGGACCGATTTTGACGAGACTTTCACTGACAGATAGCTGATGTAACAAGGAGTAACTTAGACTACTTTTATTTTTGAACAAAAAAGTAGGACCACACAAAAAAAAAAAAAAACAACCAACCAATTAAAACCGAATTGAACACTGTTCTGAACAATAACTTTTTGTTGAAACCACGCGGACGAAGTCGCGGGCAACAGCTAGTAAAAAATAAGTTTTGAATCGATGTCAAATGTAAACAAGGCCGTGTTGTATAAAAGCAATTTTACACAATACTCATCTTACCCTCAATGTGACTACATGTACTCGTACACAGTGTGTACGAGCTTTATGTAGCTTTATCAAATCGTCACCAGAACAGTTGGAAAATGGACATAGAAGACTAAAAAAGAAATTGTCAGTCTATCATAAAGGGATCGTCTCGTAGATTTTAAATCTTATTGAACTTAAATATTGAAATTGTGTCGCCATTGAAATAATTGTCTTAAATAAGGCAACGCTTTTAACTTTAACTTATGGTATTTTTCGTCACTAATCAACAATTAGGTTTCTTAAAAGTAAATTGGCTTTTTGTCAAAGTAAATACATTTATTTTTTCTTGTCTCGATATATATATTGCTTAATACATTTGTCAATATTTTTTTAAAATCAACTATGATGCGATACAGAAAAAGACATTCTTCTCTGTGTTAAAACATTTTTAATATATTGCTGTAGTTTAGGGGCGACATCTGTAGAGGCATTGTTATATCCAGACTCTTCAGTTACTGGGGTAGGTATGTATTAGTAATGTGTGATTAAGACATTTATTTGAATGAAGAATCTGACATTAATATCATTGAGATGACATGTTCCTACTCACAAATCATTTGATGAATTAAATTTTATATTTATTTATTTATTTAAAACTCTTCCTGCATAATACAACGCATGAGGCAGACTTAATGCCACATGGCATTATCTACCAGTCAACCTTTGGGTGGTTCAGTGAGCGACATGGCAGGTTTATAAAGATGAAATATTAAGAAACAAAAAAAAAACATTATATTCACATACAAATGAACAAATATATACAAATATGCTATATAAATACAATATACATACATTTATATACATACACATAAATACAATACATAGATACAAACTTTAGTTATAGTTTTAGTCATGGGGGTATCTCAGTCAACTGTCTCAAATAGAATTCACGGACTTTAACTTTAAACGTGTCGCGGTTGGTGGTCATCCTAATCTCAGGAGGGAGCGCATTCCAAAATAAAATGGATTGGACAGCAAAAGAAGAATGAACGAGAGAGGAGGTGTGAGTAGGGCATAGGATTATAATTAGCATTACCTTTACAAGAATTATATTAGCCTTCATTTTTATGACATAGGGGACAAACAAGTAGACTACCACTGCCTATTAACCACTGATAGGCCGGATTTTCAGGGCTCCCGCCTCCTCCCTCGCAAAGACACTAACTCGTTAAAACACAACACAAGCCTTCAAATTCAACGATGAGCCTGTTCGTGTAGTGGTTGGTTACCCTGACTACTGAACCTCCGGTCGTGGGTTCGATTCCCACACGGGAAAAACTTTGTAATGTCCACAAATAGTGGTCACGAGTCTGGGGTTCTATATGTTCGTTCACTTAATGTTTGTAAAGCCCCCCGCGGCACCCGAATTATTCATTATGCGATGAGTTGTTTTTTTAAAAAGAAAAAATAACAATTTAATTTATATATTTCATAAAATTTTATCAACAATAGTGTGATTCAACTCAAGACAGCCATGCTTCGGCACATATGGGCTGGCTTGACCGGAGTATTACCACGGCCTAACAGAAAACCGGCTGTTAAACAATGCTTGCATTGTGTGACCGAGTGAGTGAGGTTACCGGAGGCCCAACCCCTTTACCCTTCCCCTCTATCCACTCCTCCCTTTCACTTCCCTCTTTCTACTCCTTCCCTTTCTTTCCCCTCCTCCCATTCTCCTATCCTTAAAAGTGAACAGTACTCTTGTAGCTCTTGAGTTGCAAGTGTTAATGGGCGGCGGATGTTACTAACCAACAGGTGACCCGTCTGCTCGTTTGTCAGCCTATAATATTAAAAAAAAATTTAAAATTATAGATCAATACACATGGCGTCACCGCAACTATAGGTTGCCTTGTCAAATGTGAAAATTACATTAAACAGTAAAAATAAAAAAAGTACATGAATGTGTTGATCCATAACCGCCCGTTTATAAACGGTTGAATCTTATTAGAATATTTTTTTTTTTTTATTTTTTTTTTTTACACTATAGGGGGACAGACGAACAGACGGGTCACCTGATGGTAAGTGACACCGCCGTCCATGGACACTTGCAACTCAAGAGTCGCAAGTGCGCTGCCCGCCTTTGAGGGTGATGTGGGATGAGGGATGCAGGGAGCGGAAAGAAGAGAGGAGGGATGAGGAGATGGAAAAAAGGAGATAGGAGATATGGGAGAGAAAAGGGGGGAGGAGGAATTGGGCCTCCGGAAACCTCACTCAATTCGGGGAAATGCAACGCAAGCGTTACTTCACAACCGGTTTTCTGTGAGGCCGTGGTATCGCACCGGTCGAGCCGGCCCATTCGTGCCTAAGCATGGCTCTACCACTGAACAATAACTGAACTGAACTGAACTGAACTAATAAATCGGGCAAACAAACTCATTTGTAATACCTATCTGGTGTTTTACATTTTTTTTAAGAGAGAGGCCAATTTTTTAAAGCACCAGATTGCTATTATAAAATTATGTGTACAACATATACAATAAATACTATTTTATTACGATGCTAAAAGTATATAATCTAAAATTAGACTATTAAAAAAAAGGTTACTTATTTGCATGGGGAAATAAGTTACTAGAAGTTAGAAAATGAGAAACATATTAGCTCAGTTTACATTACAATGGTACTGATTATTAAAAATAGCCTGTGAATATCCAACAGTTCACTCCCAAGCGCTTCTATCATGTAATCCACCACTGCGTAACATAACCTTTAGGGTACAACTTTCGTTTTACTGTGGACTCAAATTTATTTAGACTTAATCTTTGCATATTATCAGGGATTTTATTATAAAATCGCACACATTTACCTAGAAATGACTGTTGGTTTTTTGGAGCCTAGTGGCAGGTACAACAAATTTTACAATATTATTTGACAACCGGTTTGTATGAGCCCCTTATTGTTCCCATCAAGCCGGCCCATAATTAAATAAGCATTTCTACTTCTTGTATGGTTACTTCTGTAAAAAAAATAAAGCTACCATACGAAGCTGTAACCTGCTATGTTGTAGAATATCTTTAAAACTTTATTATTACCTTAAACTGTAGCATTTAGAATAACAATAAGTGACTCGTCTGCTCGTTTGTTCTCTCTATGACATAAAAAATTAACAGCATATTTTTAAAAGGTACAATTTTACTTTCTTTTTAACATTCCACATTTACTTAAATAATAATAGAAGTCATGACAATGTTTATCTCTCGACATAAATCTCTGACAAGGTTATGAAATGTATTTCTTTATAAACGTACATGTTTTGGTCAACAAAAATGTTGTGGGTCGGACCTCATTTCGTGGTCGCTAAATATTTGCTCAAAAGAGGATTCATCTCTGTCTACATTTAAATTACTCAGAGCCCTGTCAGCTGCTGCTACAAACCTCTTGTTATACCTTAATAAACAAACATCTGTGTATGTTTTAATGGATTTTTTATAACGTACTATCTTATGGCTGCAGCTTTGTTTTCGTTTATATAGATTTCGTTAGTAAAGTAATGTATTCCATATAAACAGTAACTTTATTGTCCTTTTTAGTACACTAAAGAGGTCACAATCTTATTTTCGTACTAATTATTAATATTTATAAAGTTAGGATGTGACTTTCATATAACACAAGCTTTTATTTATTCTACGAACCAATTCAATATTGCAAAATACACAAATTTCAAAAAGTTATATTGGAAAAGCAGTTCAGTTCGACTAATATCGACAAATCGAAACGTTGTGTAAATAAACTTTATCTTTCTCATAAAAATATTACCGCTACAAAGCGTAGTTGTTTATTTAAGAGTTCTAGTTATAAAATATTAAAATTTCTATGAAATTCAAAACTTGACTTAACTTAACTTAAAAATCCATGCGTTTTTTAGACGGTTTTTACATTTTAGGGAGAAAACCTCTTAATTTAGCTAGTTAAGCGACAAAACTTTATAAGTTCACACATCTCAATCAAGTGCAGCTTGTATGAAATAACCAGACTGCTAATAAACAGAATTATTTTGTACATAAATTGCACCCAGCCACAAAACAAATGTTTTTTTTTTAATCTATAGGGGGACAGACGAATAGACGGGTAACCTGATGGTAAGTGACAACTGACGTCCATGGACACCTACAATTTAAGAGTCGTTAGTTCGCTGGCCGCCTTAGAGGGTGATGAGGGAGGGGAGGGAAGAGATGAGAGTGGGGATAAGGAGATGGGAAGGCTTCAGAAACCTCACGCATTTCAAGGAATTGCAATGCAAGCGTTGCTTCACAACCAGTTTTCTGTGAGGCCGTGGTATCGCACCGGCCAAGCCGGCCCATTCGTGCCTACCACTGTTAATGGTTATATAATATATATTTTGTATATGATTGATTGATGATTTTTAAAAACTTTTTCCTTCAAAACATTCAAACGTTGTCCTGACAATAATGTACACAATAAAATCATTATCCAATTTAGTGCAGTCGTACTGTAGTTAAAAGTAACTTAGTAAAAAAGTAACAGACAAATACCGTTATATTAAAATGCATTTTTTTTTCCAGGATTGGACTTTAAAAGTGAGATTCGTTCAGAAACGCGACGCTGGTATCTACGAGTGTCAAGTGTCATCGCACCCCCCCACTAGCATCTTTCTAAGACTTGACGTCGTTGGTGAGTAGTCTTGAACATTTTAAGATCTTATTTGGAGAAAAAAAAAGAAAATGGTATATCTGGGAAATATCTCTCTTTTGATTGCTTTACATCGTGCTTTTATGTATTACATGATACTAATCGTCACACCATTCTACAATTTTTTTAACCTTTTTTTTTTATTTTGAACTTACTTTGAAATCACGTGTAAAAGCATACAATAAGAAAGTATTTACCCAACGTTAATATAATAATGGCATATATCTAGTTCGTAATAAAATACAATTTATATTTTGAAACTCATTCGGTAATGTAAAAGTATAATTCAAGCATAGGCATAATATCAGAATATCTCTCATGACATTATTTTTTTGTTTATACCCGACTGCGCAAAAAGAGTTTTATTTAAAATAAATTACTAGTGAAGGTACAAATCCAGTTAAAATATATATGTATATTTCATAATCTTCCGTATCCTATCAAAGTAGTTCTAAATGTGAATTAAATATTATTAAATAGGCTTTTGATAAGAGGAAATATTGTAATTATAACTTTATACATTTAATATTTATTTACTTATTTAGATATATTTACTTTTTTAATATTATTACAGGAAAACTCCCAAGGCAATATTGCAAGCTTATTACTAATTTTATTTAATGATTATTTATATTTAATAATTAATAACAATTATGAATATAAATTAATGACATATCGGAAATAATGCAACTTTGGGCTACATCTATAAATTTGGCAGGCTACAGTTATAAATGACAAAATTATGTTAATTTTATTAAAATTTCTAGTAATTTCTGGGGTAAACACACTCGTACACAAATAAAACATGCAACAAAAAAGGCGTCAACTTTAAATATCCAACTAACTAACTAACCAATTTATATATAAAAAAATACCTAACCAATTTTATAATAAACGTATTTTAATATGAACTTGAAACTTGGAAGAGCTTTCATTTTTTTTCGTTTTACTTATAAAGCTGACCCTGTAAATCAATATTTAATAGGAGTTTTGAGTATGACAATACTTGACGAAAATTTTGATGTTTTTGATAAATTTACAAGTCAGATGTACCCTAAACACGCAGTGGCCTGATGGGAAAGTTTTTTATTTATATATATATATATCAGCCTACCATAGTGACTCCACTGCCTGTTTAGAAAAGATAAAAAACCTCTAAGGCTTGTAACACTGTTCATAAGGACACACCTCGCTCGAATAAGATAATTAAGATGAAATATGTACATAATGATTTACAGAAAGACTGAATCTTTAGTAGTAAAAAATCCTATAACTAAAGAATAATTTTCTACTCTGAGTAGGAATTCTCGGAAATATATATTCAAACTTTTGTCACTAATATTTCTGAAACGGTGTACGTACATCATTAATGTGGTGGAAGTATGTGACGTAATTCTCAACCGCTTTAAACGCACCTGGTACAAATTTAAACACCTCGGGGACTCGTGAAATTTTTTTGCTCCACAGTTTTATTAACATATAAATTGGCCCAGTTTCTGACTTATTCGCTTTATCCTGGTTTCCTCTATCATCATGGAGGGAATCAATTCATTGCAGTGATATTATACATATTTTCTTGTTTTATTTACAGAAAAGTGATGATAGTTGAGAACACATCATGATCTTTATTGTTTTTTCACATTAATATCAGATTACGCAATATGCTTTCTTTTTTTGTTCGTCTTTACTATACTTTACTGCATTTTATCATTGTTTTCATCTTTCATGAAGTCCACGCGTATTTCTTTAGTCCTTCTCTCCTCCCTGCAACTATTTTAGATTAAGTGGATAAGATTTGCGTAATCAGTATGTATCTACAAACGTTAATAACCAAGTACTGGTCATAGACTTAATCCAAGGTCCCGTTTTCACCGATAATTATCGTTATCAGTGAAAACGGGACCTTAACTTAAGTCTTAGAATATCTCGAAAACTTTTCTCATTTCAACTACTCGTCATTCAAATTTCATCTGTTGAATGAATACTACTTTATACATCTTTTGACATTTGTCCAGTATTTCCTTTGAAATCGTCTATGAGTTTTTCGTCTTGTATATTAATCTGTTAATATATTTTTACTATCTTAATTTGACCTTGAGATCTTAGAATATTTAAATATGTTAATTACATGGCTTCCAGAAAATATTTTCTCATTATATCTAACCTGCAATATTTGCTCTTCTAAATACATGATAGGGGTATATGATACTTTTAACGTAACCCTAATCAAGAATTTACATGTAAATAGGTGCTCTTCTGATCCACAATAGACCATCCCATAGGGTTTAATGGCAAAAATAATTAAGAACGGAAAGTGAAAGGGCTTAATTTTTGATAGAAAATATTTTGTCTGACAATTTTAATTACCCAGAAATATTTTCTTCTTGTTATATTTAAAAAGGATTTGTCTCACTAGGTTTAAAAGAGATTAACAGTAAATAATATGAAATTGATTTTTAATTTCCCGTATATTTTTGAACACATAAGTACACATAAAACATCTATTAGCATGTGTGTGTATTAGTGTGTGTTAGTAAATACATTAAAATATATGAAGCTCATTCAAAATGATATCTATTGGTTTTATTACAGTACTTTAAAAGTTGAGGTCAGTTATAAAAAAAACTAATTCTTCAATGCCAATTTTGACAATCCAAATTATCATGGCGTTTAGAGCATGCTATACTCGTACTCTCTTGAGCGGACTATACATCATAATCCCCGGATTTTTAAGATCAAGCTTGTGTGGATCAAGCTGCATGGCCCGGTGCTGAGTCTTGCTGAAAAAACCATTCTTGGTTATGAAACATGTGTTCTTAAGAGGCGTAGCCACCTTCTCAACAATCATATCTTGATATACTTGTATGTCAGCTTCTTCACAAATATATATATATGTATCTCTGAAGTTGCATAATGCCCTCGTTGCACTTTGATGATGAGTTGAGAAAGCTTTGAGTACAATCTCGGTCATTCCGCTTGTTAAAATATTGCTCAACAGTAAACATTTTCTCGTCAGTAAATGAAGTTTTCTTTGACCTCCCTTTGCGTACCGCTTAAGAAGTTGTTTTGGTTTTACCACGCTATTCATTTTTAAATTATAAGGTAAATAAGGACTTGTGCGTCTCTTATAGGCTACAAGGTTGGCTCTTATAGGCTACTCTTATAGGCCTAACACATCTTTTAAATACACATCATGGTTTCCCGAGATACTGTACTGTTTTCGGTTACAATTTCTTCGATTTCTTTCATTTACTACTTTGATGTACTTTGTCGTACGAATGCAACGTGGACGGCCAGATCTTTTAATATCACGATCAAAGGCTGTTCCTTGTGTTATGAAAAAATCAATAACCTGGTACATGAACATTCGACTATGTAATACCAAGTTTCAAAAATTGCATTCTACCGCCTTTGTGGGTAATAAAGGAATGAAAAGGGGAGAGGTCGAATGTGTGGGGGGAAGAGGTAAGGTGTATGAGGGAAGTGGTAAGAGGAAATATACAGTAGGACCTATGGCACCCTCACTTTTTCGACAATATTGCAAGCATTGTTTGTCTACCGGTTTTCTGTAAGTCCGTGGTAATACTCCGGTTGAGCCAGCCCATTCGTGCATAAGCATAAGCAAGGAGAAATCACAATTAATATATAAAAATTACTAAATTCAAATGTAATATTGTGTTTTTATTTGTTACAGTATTAATATCCTTTTTAAGTGTAAGAAATATAAACGTATATAATAATGTGCATATTTATATACACGAATAAATTAGAAAGTTACTAGTAAAATTGTTTCTACATTTAAACTTTATTTGTTTATAAAATAAATAGGTAAGCCTCTACTGATCCTTCTGGGATGCGGGCATCAGTATTTGTATTTATCTATATTTGTCTAATTTAGTGATTCGACATTTTCTAAAATTAGAGAAAACTAAGTTCTTTGTTCTGTAACATTAAAACCATCATAAAATGGGATACAACAGCGCCCACCGTTTTCGCTAACTTACTCCTAAAATTGCAATTTATTCTAAAATTGGATGAAGTCATGAAAACAGATTTAATTTACTAGCTCCTGAGTGTTCTACTTGCATAGAATATTCATGTGGCCAAGTTATTCAAGTTTCCATTTAACTATTAAATTATTAATCAATATTTTGTGTATGTTTATAATCTAAACTGGCAAGCGAAGTGGTTTGGGACCCCGACCATCAAATTTCACACTTATTTAACTCAAGATGAAAAGTTAAAATTACATAAAAAAATTTTGATCGTCGGTATCTTCGGGGCATTCGGGAGTTACCAAGTAACATATATGTGTCAACAGCTCGACAGTTTGGAGCTCTCTTTCTACACAAGCATCGCCCTTGTCCCGTGCGTCGTCCACGGTTACATTACGCGCCGGGTGTTTTAAACGAGTAAATGCTGTTTATCTTATTCCTGTCGTTACCTTACGTTAGGATTGCTTCCTTTTACATAATTATAACTATATGCTGGTTTGCAAAAAGTGATAGGCTGGCTCTACCGTTGTGATACCACAGAAACACAGAAAACCGGTTGTTAAACAACGCTTTTGTTGCATTTCCCCCAAATTAGTGAGGTTTCTCGAGACCCAACTCCCCCTCTGCTCTTTCCTTTCCCTCATTCCCTTCTCTTCTTTACTCTCCCCGCCCCGCATTACCGTATCCTTGATCACCCTAAAAGGCGGCTAGCGTAGTTACGACTCTTGAGTTACAGATATCACAACTGAAACAAGTGAAGTCACAACTGAAACGAGTGCTGTAAGGCTATGAATTTTATTTAAAGTGCTCCATAGGTGCTCTAACATGAATCTCTAACAGGTGTTAAACATTTCCATATTAACAATTTCCAATCTTAAGAGCATCTCTTACTGTCGGTTTCGACACAACTTTGCCATTATAGAGCCTATCGTGAATAGGTGTCCTTATCTCCACTTGCTTGCTTATAAACGAGGCTTCCTTTGAAACCTAAAACAACACACCCTGTTAGTTTAAGTGGCATGTTGAGGGACATTAATCATGATCAATTTTACACCATTTGGCTTTCAAGATATTACCTATTTACACGCCTGAGTAAGGAGGGGCGGCCAGAGCTCGTCTTTCGAGTGTATGAATGTGTGATTTTTCGTTGTCGTGACCTAAACATGTGAGGAGTCGCTGGAATAGTTACAACCGTGGGAAGGACATACTCTTTTTTTTTAAGTTAGCATTGAATGTTACATTCCAATGGAATCAAGAATCTTATTTATACATATTTTTTCTTTTATATTTTTTTTCACTATATGGAAAACTTACAGATAAAGTTCGTACAATAAATTATGTAATTAATATGGTGAAGACCAATTAAAAGTTATCACAGTTATCATAGCAGAAATTTTGTAACAATATTGAGCATAGAACATGTTATGTAAATGTAATATGCTTGCAGATTAAATGAAAGTTCCTTGTGTGTATTGATGGAATTGCAAGAATTAATGGTCAAATAATACTTTCTTCAGTTTGGGTACACTGGTAAAGAAGAGATCTATATCAACTTCCCAGCTTGTAACTAAGTACTACAACATTGTAATACATTTGGTTATAATATAAATACGTTGGTACGCACGGACCCATTTTCATTACCAACTCCAGTAAATCGGCTGATCCGTATTGTATTAAATACTAAGTTCGCTATTTTTCGTCGCTCTTTCAGAGGTAGAATGTGAAATGTGGCCTTTTTAAAGGGACGGAAGAATATAAGGGTTATGATGGTAAGTGACAAGTGCCGTCTATGGACACCTGCAACTCAGGAGTCGTAAGTGCGATGTCCACTTTTGAGGGTAATAAAAGATGGGGGAGAGGAAAGAGTTGCTTCTCAACCGGTGTTCCGTTTGGCCGTGGTATCGCACCGGTCGAGCCGTCCCGTTCGTGATTCGTGTATCCATTTGGTGCATGAATCTACCACTATCAAAATACTTTTTACAACGACTGCAATAATTACGCAAGTAATAATTTGATCTAAATGTGATGCGTATTCTAGATGACTTCGAACGAAGGAGCAATACACTACCGTCGTAAACCGTAACACAAGCATTTCGCTTAGCTGGGGGGTTAACAAGAATACTAGTAATGTGTGAGCCACGTTGCTAGTATTCTTTAAAAAAAAAAAACAGAATTTTGATGATCTTTTTATTATTAGTATTAAAATGAATCATAATATTGTCAATGTGTGTATATAAAGTCAAGCTTGTTTAAAGTAAAATAATTTTGAAAACCATCCTAGTCCTCTGTAAAGAAACAGCGTCAGAGTATAAGCAATAGATCAAGTAAGTCAGGATCCGAGTCCAATAACAAAACCACCGACCACGTGTTTATCCATTACCCTATATGATATCTAAAGATATATGTTAGTCTATAAATAATCAATATAATACTTCGATAAAATGTGAAAAACAAACCCTAATGTTGCTATAATAAGGTAACTATTTTCAAAATCTAGGCTTAATACTCAGTACACCTATTCTGAATGTTTATCTAAATATTAAAATAACTGCATATGTAAGAATCTCATAAAACATCATCTAGGCCAGACCTCCAAGTAACAAGTTTGAGTATACTAATTCTCTTAAGCGTTGGGACCAACTCGAAATTTTGTTTCTTCGTACAAATATTATCAGGGTTCCATATTTCGAGAATGTTTGCAGCCTCGAGCTTGAGTCAGCATAAATTTTGGAGATCGCTATAAGTACGTGTATTTGTTTCTGTTGTAAAGTAACGCCTAAGGCTGTTCTACACTATAGAGTCGATTAACGAAATGGGTTCTACAACAAAGATTTGAAAATGGAATTTAAATGAAGTACTAAGTGACCTGACTAGAAACTCAAATATAAGCCTTGAGCCTGATTCAGGTCAAAGTTTTGGACGTTATTTTTGTCTTATGTTGATGCTAGATTCAATACAAGCCTTAGAATTTGATTATTAAAGATCGATAATATTTTTTGCTGGTTGCAAAAATAGCCATTGAATTGGAACTATGTAAGGCGGAGAAATATAGAATGTATTGGAAATAAATAATTACTTAAAGAAAATTAGTATGAAATGAGCAAAATTCTTCTTTGTACAGAAAAAGTGTAAAGTTTAAGTGTAAACGCACCTGTTAGATATATATAAAAGCATAAATTATAATTTTGAGATGTAACTAATTTTGATTTTCAAGAAAAAATGGTCAAACTTTAGACATTGTCATGTTCAGACATCACTACGTGTAATTTGTTTTTTATATGTACAACATTTGTAATATTTTTTTTTATTTATAAAAAGATTAAGTAATGCCTAACACAGACTTTCTAACGTTCGCCAAATTTGAAAAGAGAATTCAGTCTCAGTGCTTTATTATAAGTTAAAAAAAAAAAAAACACGCAAACTATGTCTTATTAGCCTTATTTTGCGAAAATACCATGTTGGCTAAAGAGACGGTGGAGAGGATACAGGAGATGGCAAGTACTCTCTCATCCCGTAGAACACGCAGCAGGCGCCGGAGAGCACAAAACGATCTCCGGCCTCCATGAGCGCTGGCCTAGCAGGTAGCTATAACGGGTGGAGCTGTCCTTACCCTAGCAGAAGCAGCCCTGAGACAGTGGTGCGACGTGTTCCACGCTCGCGAGGGGGGGCTAGGCCCCTCGTATTCAATGGTGGTGGTGCCTCTTGCAAAAGACGTGGACAAGGTCTGCAGAGTTCCTGAAAATATCCCTCCTAGGGTATACCTAGGTCCCATGCAATAGACCCACTTGTGACGGAACACCGTGTGGTTTTAGTCGGTTCGAGTCCGACAATATTTAGAACGTAAAGACAATTTTATTAATGTGATGTGATTAACCACATATTTTACATTGTTTAAGTCCACTTCAAAAAATACAAAAAGTGAATTTGCAATAGACTAGACAGACATTAAAATTGAGACTACAATAGATGAGGTACTTTCAATAAAAAGTAACGTTATTCGTCGTACAATTTCTTTATGTATGTAGATTAAGGCCTAAAAAAGTGTGATTAAGGTTAAGATTGAAAACCGTAAAACCTGTAATGCTTATTGAATGAGCCCATTTTAAGACTCATTATAAACAAATCCTTTCTTCATCCAGTTAGCAAACGAAGGTTACATCAATCTTCTAAATGAACTGAAATTGCCAATATATCTCTCAGTGCTCTATGTTTTAAATCTTTGTAAATTGCTTCATCGTTTTCGCGTTCGTAACTCTGTGTGTCTGTCTATTAACATTCATGGCTAAACGGCTAAAAAGATTTGATAAAATTTGGTACGGTAATGCTGACAACCCTGAGGAAGAAAATAAGCTACTTTTTATTGTCAAAACTAGTAATCAACAGAAAAGCAAAATATTTATTCTTCTCAAAAAATATTAGCTAAAAATCCCATTTCGAAACTGCAAGTGGAATCGCTATGAGTCCGACCATAAAGACTTCTACTCGCTATTCAAGCAGGATGTCATATTAGGTTTGATATACAAGTAGTACAATAGTAAAACCGAAATATAGGACATTGAGAATTCATACAGATGATGACACTTGATAAACTAGATTTTTATTAGCAATCTTGTATAATGTCGTGAAAATTAGCAGAGATTATGCTCATATTAATATGTTAGTTGATATTAGTTGCTTTCATCTAGTCTTTATAAGGTTGTTAAGGTACAGCTATATCCAGGAATGGACTTCTTACGGTTGATACCTTGACATTGATGATGATGTTAGATAAAAGCATCAGCTATAAATTAATAAAGTTTATTGATGGAAAAACTTCTTTAGGCACGTTGAGCATGATATGATTTGGGTGAACAAAAATCATGGAACTCGCGTCATCGTCACCGAACGCTTATCATGAGCTATATGTATATCATATACTGTGTGTACTTTTTGGGTGAACAAAAAGCGTGAAACTCGCGTCATATAATCTAATAGCTCCACACAAGTTACTTAGTATTCACTTCTATCGGCAGTCCCGAAAGACTGCAAGTTTTTTTTTTTTCACTTCCTTCACACTAAGCCTTAATATTTGTTACAGAGGCAAGAGCACAGATCTCAGGTCCTACAGAAAAATACCTGAAGCCAGGCTCAACTTTGCGACTACAATGCTCTGTGGTGCAAACAACAGAAGCACCGGCTTTTGTATTCTGGTAAGTAGTTTTAATGAAAAAACACCTTACTGTTACACTTATAATGTTTCTGTTATTCCTACTTCTATTCAAGAGAATCACTAAGGGGATGATTTAATACCTTTTTAAAAAGTCGGTTCGACTGGAGTAATACCACAGCGTCACAGAAATCCGGCTGCCAAGCAATGCTTGCTTTGTATTTCATCGAGTGCTCTCTGCAGTCCTTATACCCCCAATAAGACATAACAAATAGTTTGTTTTTCATCCTTATTCTTTTTGTTAAAGAAATGTGTTCAACGAATCACTAAACTTAAACCATATCTATTAAACTCTGGTTACTAATACTCTTGAACACTCGTTACAAGTATTATTAGTCTATTTCCGAAGTCAGTTCTGGTTAATTCATTTTTGCTGCTAAGAACGAACTGAATGTAAGCTAATTATATAATTGCAATAAATCGTATGCTAGAACAGAAAACGCAGTTGTACTGTGTGTGTCCCAGTGTTGTTCATTCGATATGCACCTTTTGACGACGCATAATGTTTTAATTTACTTGAAGTTTTAAGCTTGAAGATATTTAGCAAAAGGTAATTGTACCATATTTAAACTTTATCTGACCGTCCTAATATTTTAAGATCTCAGAGTTTACTTAGGGTTCGCTATCAAGCATGTGTGGCTCTTAAACGTAGATTATTGAAATCTGTTTTTAGGTATTATACAAATGATATTCGTTATCGAACATATTTGAAATCTCTCTAATTTAACAAAGGAAAGTACTAATAAAAGAAAATTTTAAACCAGACTGCAATATGTCCTCTTTCCATTTTCGCTTACATTGTTTCGTTATTTTAATATTTATAAGAGTTTTTATAAGAGACCAGTGTTGATGACCAGTACGATGATCGGCTGATAATGATGATAATGGTTCAAAATGGTCTCTTATTATTAAAACCATTTAAATGGCATCTCATGTATATCGAATTCTATCCAGCCGTCTGATATAGAAACACCACACACACATACATACATAAATACACTTTGAACACATAATCCTTTATTTGAACACCAAAACCTATTTGCAGTAACTTCTAAAATCGCTGTACCTACTCTTCTCTTCCTGAGAAATACTTCGAAAAGCATTTATGCCAAAAGAAATCCATTTGGTAACTTTATGATGTAACAAATTCATTATATTAACGTATGTATGTTTACAAAAGAATGTCACCAGTACTACATAGAATAGATTTTGCTCAGTGGTTTGCGCAGAATAGGTTGCAAATTGGATTTCAGCGCTCATCAAGTTGTGTCACTGCTGAGTCAGCATTGTTAGGCCTCTCGGTCGATACCGTGTGAAAATATATTCGTATTTCGCTCCAAAAGGAATAAGTGATGAGGAAAATCTTTATATTATGTTTATATGACTGTAATATTTGTGGAATACTGCAAAGTAATATACGAGGCATATTTCTCAAAGGTGTCGTATCGTTTTTTCCTAGGGTTATTGCTATTGCTTATGTAAAAAAAGTGGTCGTACAATTGAAAAACATTAATATTATGACTATTACTTGTTAATAAAATAAATACGTTACATTCTTCTTTTGAACTTGTGAAGGAACTTGTTAAAAGTTGCGAACACCAATTTATTGTTTATGACAGTGACAAAATAAGACAATAATGCAGTAATGAGTAAAAACATGTCTTTAAATTCCGCCTCAGTTCCAGCTCATCATCAATGTTGTTATTCAACAGTCATAAAAATATCACCAAAAACATTGAGACTCTGTATTCGACGAATTCCAAAAAAACTGATGTACAATCACGTAATAAAAGTCAATTTCCAAAAATATGAACTCTACAATCTTTGGGTTGATTTATTGCGGATGCATGTACATATGTATGACCGACCGATAAGACATGCAAACCTTCAAGAGAGGATTTCTTCTACTTCAAAGGCCGGCAACGCCCTTGTGACTCCTTATTCTGTGTCCATTTGGGGTAGTCCATTACCATCAGCTGACTATAACATAAACAACATATATATATATTTTAAATTAGATGAGCCATGCTTCGGCACGCATGGGCCGGCTCAACCGGAGTATTACCACGGCCTCACAGAAAACCGGCTGTTAAACAATGCTATCATTGTGTGACCAAGTAAGTGTTGTTACTGGTGGCACAACCCCTTTTCCCTGCCCTCTGTCCCCTCCTTCTTTTCCCCAACCCTAAAAGGCGGACTGTGATTCTTGAGTTGCAAGTTTTAGTGGGCGGCGGTAGTCACTTACCAACAGGTATTCCGTCTGCTCGTTTGTCCCCTATACCACAAAAAAAACACATAAAATATATATATACTATAAATGAATGAATCAGGAATTGGCGAAAGCTGTGTGTCATGTCCAATGGCGTTCTACCGTCTCTACATACCTTGAAGGAGGCGTAATCATACATATGTGTGTAAGCATATGTATGAATTAATGTATCTTTGTACATACTATAAAAATACTTTTAAAACCAAATTTAAGTAAACTTGAGTATCAAAGAGCCATAAACTAAATGAATAAATAAATGTACTAGATAGGAAATAAAATATAAATATATATACATATATAATAATAATAATATAAATAATATAATAATAATATAAAAATATATATAAAACAATATATAAGAACAATTTCATTATTTAGATAAATGGGTTCAGTATATATAAATGCGTTCACTATAAAGTCATACAAAATCACTTTCACTAGAACTGAACTTAATTACATTTCGAAGCTTAACCCTATTTTAAACAGTTGTAGAGCCATGCTTAGGCACGAATGGGCCGGCTCGACCGGTTTGATACCGGCCTCACAGAAAACCGGTTCCCCGAAATGTTCTATTTTTAACTGTATGATTTTTATATGTATGTTTAACTATTTCTTCGTCAATTGTCGACCATTTTTTTTTAAATTGTTCGAAATAGGTACTATAATTTCTAATTGTTTTTATATACTAACAACGTGGGTTACACATTACTAGTGTTCTTGTTAACCCTCTTGTCGTTCCATATGACGTCATTTTGTTATATTGCATGAAACGCGAAAGTCTGGATATGATGATACAATCCTATGGAAATGTGGGGAAACCTTTAATAATATATTGTGTCGTATATAAGTTAAAAAATTTTATTAAAAAAAGGGGAAATGTTTTTTGTTGCTAACAATATCGTTCATGAATTATCATTTATGAAATATTATTAATAAAAAAATAAAAAATAATATATAAATATATAGGTAATAACAATATCTTGTTCTATATACTAAAAAGCTGTTAAGCTACTGGCTTGAATATGCGTGAAAACGAAATGTGTAAGTAGACCCCTGAAGGTCTATCAACGATAGTGTTACGTAATCAAACTTAAACTTATTGCGGTGTAAAAGTGTTTCAGTGGATCTGTTTACGAAATAACTCATTCGGTTTTTTATTCAATTATTCATTTGTTATCATTAATAGCCGTGTGGTTTTCGGTAGAGTGGAATAGGGCCTTCCCATCTATATCCGTGTCTGTAGTGACTTTTTTTTATACTATAGGGGGACAGACAAAGAGACAGGTCACCCGATGGTAAGTGACAACTGCCGTGCATGAACACCTGCAACTCAAGAGTCATCATCAACCTCGGATGAGGAGATGGGAAAGAGGAGAGGCGGGATGAGGGGAGAGGAAAGAGGAGAGGGGGAGCTGGGCCTCCGGAAACTTCACAAATTTCGGAAAAATGCAACGCAAACGTTACTTCACAACCGGTTTCTCTGTGAGGCCGTGGTATCGCACCCGTCGAGCCGGCCGGCCATTCGTGCCGAAGCATGGCTCTCCCACGTCAACGCTAACTGAGCTGTTCGCCTTTGAGGGTCTAATAATTAACATGTTCTTTACTTGTCTTAGGTATCACAACAGCAGAATGATCAACTACGATGTTGAGCGAGGCATCAACGTCACGACGGACCCTGTGCAGCGTCTCTCGGACCTTCTCATACCAGCTGCGAGCGTCTCACACGCTGGCAACTACACATGTGTGCCGAATAACGCGGTAC
This sequence comes from Tyria jacobaeae, assembly GCA_947561695.1. Classification (NCBI taxonomy): domain Eukaryota; kingdom Metazoa; phylum Arthropoda; class Insecta; order Lepidoptera; family Erebidae; genus Tyria; species Tyria jacobaeae. Next base: position 1,656,812 of record OX387232.1, on the reverse strand, counting down.
CTGCTAGTATATACGTCCATATATTTAATGGTAAATATTAGTATATTTCCCTCATTTTGGAACAACTTCTACATATTATGATGATAGATCCTCAAAAAACTTTTGATATTCACATCTATATTAAAGACTTTACTCTCGGATAAGAAACCAAACACTCTATCACTGCCAATGTTGGTTAATACTTTTCACAAAATTTTGCTGCTCTATTACAAATACTTCTTGCCTTCAAAGTTTACCGGTTCGCCTGTGCAAAATCGTTTAGGAATAAATAAAACATAGCCTGTCCTCAAGTTATAACTTACTTTAGAACTTTACCTAACTTAAAGTGGCCACATATATTCTGTTGCGGTTCAAACAAACTTTAATGATGTATTTAAAGCCAATCCGCTGGTACATTGGTTTTGAAATTTAGTGGCAAAATATTTCGGATTTGTGTGATATATTATGTATTTTAACCATGCATAATTTATAGGTACATACACTTACTTATTATTATTATGAACTTAGTGAGAATGAAATTAGTGAGGTTTCCGGAGGCCCAACTCCCCTGTCCTCTTTCCCACCTCCTAATCCACCCTCAAAGGCGGGCCGTGTACTAATGACTTGTGAGTTGTAGGTGTCCATGGACGGCGTTTGTCACTTCCCATGAGGTGACCAGTCTACGATTTTAAATAATTTTTGAATGATATTAATTTGAATACACACGTCTATTTTATGTGATATTAGAGGTCTCTTGAATAATTTTAATATTATCGCGACCAAATAGAACACGTAAATTAAACTATTGCTATCACTATTTTGTAATGTAAAGCTTTTATATAACATGCCAGTCTTTAAAAAACTAGCCTGCTAGTTAACAGTTAGTGACCATGACTGCTGAGCCTGAATTTGTGGGATCGATTTCTTTTGGAGATCCTCAAATAGTTGTCTATGTCTAAATGTACTTTGTATACGTTATGCAATATTTCTAAAGATATTTTTGATAACTACTACTTGATATTATGTTATATGACAGTCGCTACATATAAAGATCAAGAGTATAAAGACTATTTTGCAAAAATACGAATACAGTATTCGTCCTTTCAAAACTGAGAGCTGAAAAAAAATCCATCAATCAGCCAGAAATACTAAATATGCCTAAATCAAATCCTAACTATTCAATTTGGTAGGCGGGCAAATGGTTCAAGAGTCGAAAGAGGCTATCTACGACTTCGAAGGAATCGAGTCAATCAGGTGTTCATTGAAACGTAAATATTTCAAATTCTGAAGCTACGCACTAGGATAAATAATCTGTATGATTATGAGTATATTTTATGTGCTTTTATATGATACTGGTTTAAATCAGACGTAAGAACAATATATACGTAAGAAGGTTTATTTAACATGCAAAACAATGCAAAATTTGTTAAATTATAACAAATTAAAAATAAGATAAAGTTCAAATGAGTGAGTGAGTGATAGAAACAGTACTATAGGTCCTCGAGTGTTTCTTTTTATGGACCAGTATATGCATGTTTGAAGTAATTTGATTTTTCTGTACCAACACAATCACCATCTAACAACAAAATAATTAAAGAAAATATAATTGCTAATAAACTTTAGGCTATGGACACTTCCTAGAAACTCATTGGGTTCATTTTGTAAAGGTGTATTGACAAACTAGCCTGACAAAACAAACAACAAACCTGGGTTCCTGCTTATACACAATAGGCAAATACTATGCAAAACCTGACATCCCCACTATGAATGAATCAGTGACAATAGTCTCCATAAAAAATCATAAATAGTAAGTTATTCTAATTATTGAGGTTTTCTGAAGGACACACTATAGAGAAAGTCTCCGGGACAACTCGTAATGACGTTGTGTATTGTAAATAGTAAGTTCACAAAAGCCCTCCTCATTGATTGGAGTGACTGTAATGAATTTTATATAGGTTCAAACTCGCGTCGGCTCATATACCTAGTGCGTAAGATCTGTTTTTAATATTCAGGTAAGGCGATGAAATATATTTCGTCGCGAATAAATTTTATGACGTCAATCCACTTAAATCTTTTGGATGTGATAATAGATTTTTGCTTTAGCCTACTTACTGTGTTATTGGAAAGTCTTTCGAAGTATGACTCTTACCTGTGTTGATGGAAACGGTGCCAGAGATTTTTTTTTATTTTGTAGAAAGTAATTTTGTACAAAAAGCATCCAACGCCTTGATCCCTTGTGAATGATCTCTTCATTATATAAATATTAAAGTCAAAACTAAAAAAAAAAAATAACATATCATACTTAAAAATCCCTCCAACAATTAGAAAAGTTCTGATAATCTTCAGACGGCTGAGGAGATTTTCTTAAAAGAAAGCTAAGAGCATCTCTAAAACTAATAGTGAAAACCTGCTCACCCACTCAGGAGCTATATAAAGATACACGCTACAAACTTATGATACCACTCTTTTTCCTCGGGAGTTAAAAATACAGCAATACTATGTCTCCGTATAATCTAGTAATCTTTATTTAATTCTTTCACAGGTGAAAATCCAGCAGCTATGCAATCATCATCACCAAGCTTCATCACCAGTCTTCACGGATTCCTATTACCAATGCTCACTATACTCAACCTGATACGGTGACAATTTCGCTGGTTTGGGATATAAAAAACTACCTTATTTAGTCTACCTAAGGGTTCTGTTTTACGTGAAGTGACATGTCATTTGTTTCTATTGACACTAAGTTTTATTTCAACAACTACCAATTTGCAATAGGACTTTGATTATCATTGTTAACTGACGAAGAGGGTTACCTGGTAATATTATTAAAAATATCTCAAACGTCACTGCATTTACTATCACTTATCTTTTCTTTGATAGTATTTTTCACATCGAAATGTTTTACTCTATAGATACAATGAAACATCATACATATATGTATACATACATAAAAACACATATGCCTCCGTGAATACACTCGAAAAAACTTTCTTTCTTGCACAGTTTCAGATCTAAGTGAGATCCTTACAAAGCCTATGTACTACTAATTATCTTAGAATAATATATTAATTCATACCTTTACAAATTAAGTCAATTAAAATCAATAAACAATTTGTAAATGAAATAAAATTATTGCTCGTCTAAACAATCACAATACCCGATCTATTTTGAACCATTAAATACTCATGTATACCAAGTATAAATTAAGACGACTTCGACTTAAAAACTGCTTTATCGATTGGCCTACCGAATACTCTTGAAATATAGCTCAGTACATGTTCGATCAAATTACAGTAAAATCAGTAGTTATGATGCCACAGACAGACCGGAAATATTATTCCAGGTGGTTGACCGCTACATATATCTTACATCAAAATTTGATGGCTGTTACGTTCATAGATCAAGAGGAGAAGCAGCTAAAAACGTTATTGCTATATACATTAATAACGTATGGTGGAAAAGCAGAACCACTGTTAATACCAAAATGAGCCTTATCAGAACATTAATATTCGTTATTTTCCCTTATGATGTTGGGCCGTAATCTTACCAGAGCTAGTAGAGGATCCATACGTTTGGCGCTTTCTCATCTTTCGTCTGCAGCACCACACTTCCAAATCATCAATTCTCTATGTTACTCAAAGAAGACAGAATATGAACTAAACTATATTATTTGTCTTTTTGGAGACAGTATATGGATTAAACTGTCTTCTTTGTCTCTCTCGAGACTATAGTCGATACAATTTTGAAATAATTAAAGTAGCGATGATTTTGATACTATACATGTCGATCCTGTCAGAGCTGTATGGTAAGGCGCTCCACGACGATCCACCATATCTCGCCAACGCATTCTCTTTAACTTCAGACATGTAATGAAATGGTCTAGAGGCTGAACACCAACCCGATGGACAGACCAGATCAAAGACTCGTCTGCCACCAAGGTCCATGATCATCAGAGATGCAATGGACAGAAGCCGACGGAGAAAAGTAATCTACTCCCGTTGTATGTACACACGATGGGCATCTTGTGACTTTAATAATGATTACTATGACCTAATTAATATCTCTACAAAGTACTAATGTAAGAAAGGATCAGAAATGATCCAATTTCAAGAATAATTGTGATTCTAATGCTTTAGCAATTATGTTAGTCACCCTCTTTAATTCCCTTCCAAATTGTCCCAATTATCGCAATAATTATACCGGACTGGGAACACTTTACGAAGCACCTTTTTAAAAGTATATTTGTACATATTTCCTATTTTTAACGTTCGATTTAATATTTTGGCGAGGGTGTAAAACTTTTTAATCTTAGAGCCTTTTAATGAAGAGTTCATCTACTTCATTAAATTGGATTGCCATCTCAATTGTTTTTTTTTTAATTTTATAGAGAGATTGTTTTCTCTTTGCGGCTTCGGCCCCCGGAGTATGACGCTAAAATTTACTTTCACAGGGTTCCCCTATATCAAATTTAAAAGATAACAGACAGCCTGTCAGAGTTATTTTCGCATTTATATAAGTGCAGTTGTTTTATATTAAAATAAAACTAGATACTGAAGCGATCACTAGAAATTTAATATAGTCATCGTTTAAATTAAATAATTGGGACGTGTAAGGTACAACGGAATTGAAACTCCTTGACTTGATTTCTTAACATTTTCTTTTGTCGTCACAGTAATAACTTCAAAGATTCTATAGCTTTCCTTACAGAATAAAAATATAACCCTTGCCCCAAACACCTGGCTAATTATGATGGTTAGCTGATGAAGAATATTATAAATATTTTTCGTATTATTCTAATTTAATCCTAAACTTCCTTTCATCGTCTACATTAAATTTGCTGTAACGGTATGCAAAATTAATATGGAAACTTATTTATTATACTCAAAAGATCCATAAAGTGTTATCCCATGATACCCATATAGAGGTAGAAATATTAGAAACTTCACATTATTCAAATTAAGCATGGTACCGTGTATTTTATTGTTACACGGTAGGCAGATAAAGTGTTTGTTGAGAGGCCATTACATTTTTGATTTCTTATACATAAAAGTGTAGTGGCTGACATTTTTAAATATCACATTTTCTTCTCTCTCCCAATATACTTTCATTTGTTATTTTTTATGTCCATTGTTTTTAATTTTAATGATATGCATTTTCTAGTAATTTGTTCTTGGATTAAGAATTTATTGTAAAAAAAAATAATAAATATCTATCATGTAAACAAGCTCAAAAACGTACTAAGGAAGAACTACTGACTTATGATTCCGACTATCAATAAGGGAAATAAAGATTTATCATCTTCGCTGGCATGGACTTAGCTTTTAAACTGTTTTGGTCAAACATTTCATAAACGTGATTCCGTCGTTTATTTTGTGTCTTAGAGAAGGGCAAATTATTTTTTTTTTTCTTAGAGCTTTGATGATATAACTCAAATTGTTGTAGACCAGAATTTGGCCACTTTGACCGCATTGTAGGTGGCAGACATTAAATCTTTCGGTGATAAAGAATCTGAAGTCCTGGGGTTTTCTCATATTTAACTTGGCTTTTGTTTGTTATAAAAATTTGCCATATACATAACATACATATTCAATTCAGAGATGCATAGTTAGTAGTGCTAAGTGCGCAATATATCTTATAGTACAATGTCAGATACTCTTGACATGTATGTAATACCTTGGCGTATGAAATAAACAGATTAACGTGACGTCATATGATATGCAATATGATTATTCTGTGATTGCGTCTTGCAGTCTCAGAGCTAGTAGGGTAATTGGATTGCTTAATTCGATTTTTACAATTTTTTAATATTTATATTGACTGATGGATATACGGTTGCAAAGGTTGTTGCCTTATTTTTTCTACTGATTATTTAAAATAAGCTATAATTTATATTCTGATTGATGAAAAGGACTTGTCACTTCACGAAAAACCTTTATGTAAAAACAACAACATTTTTAATACTAGTGTCATTAAATGTATAACAATGTAAAGCAAAATAATTGTTAGATAATTATGTAAAATTTAAACTTTGATTTTGATCATATTGTGCAGTTAATTACAACTACGCTGTAACCAGGCACTATAAAAAAGTAATCTAGAACTTATCATTATGATCATGGAAAAGCGTACACTGAACGATAATTACATGAGTCATAATGAGTGTCATGGTAGGGGGGCGAAAATGGAATTAGTGTGAAACGTTCACGTGGCTAACACGTAACGTACTTTACAAACTTAAATTATCGGACTCTTAATACACGTAGACTTAAAGTAACTCTATTATTAGAATGTATTTGTTAAATTGAATTTCTTTGTGTAATATATATTCATTGAATTAAATTACAGTCGGTTAAATAATTAATTAAAGACGCGATCGCTATAACGTTATTAAATTAATTGTAACGATATTTTTATATACACGTTTTGAATCTGTTGTAAACAGTGCTTATTTGAAAGGCTTAGTGTACATAGTATCTCCCACAGGTATGTATTGTTATGATAATGTTTACCCGATGATTGTCCAGAAGCAATTGAATTATAAAAAATATATTTAAAACATTTCATTACGTACAAATAATTGCATACGCTTTGAAATGAAATTCAGAAAATAAAATAAACCATTTCATTGTTTTCATACAATACAAAAAAATATTATAGCCTTTTGAAATGCACCAATAAACTAAAAGTTGCTGGACCGCTGGCACAGAATTTACGCTCAGAGAGCAAAAGAGTCATTTAATAACTGTATAAAAATAAGGTTTTTTTAAAAGTCGTTATTTTTGTTGCGTCCCATGCCTAATTAAAGTTTCCTACTTCAGAGTTTGTTTAACCGTAACATAAATTTAAAAGGTTTTATTTTAACGTTTCATTTATAGAAAAGTTTTCGTTAATGTTATAAAATGCTATTAAAACTCAAGCAAGCATTTTTCAAAATCGAAAATTATGACCCTACTAAATTAGTTGTACGCTAAGGCACATATCCCCGAAGGAGTACTTTTAGTATAAATTATCTCACTTACGTTATGGGTAGCATATCTATTGCCATCATCGGTACTATATGATTATATGATGATATCTTAGTCACCTTCAACGAAAACCACGAAAAGAGATGGGGTAACAGACGACTACAAGGGAAACATAAATACACATATTCATTTCAAAATAGATCAAATGGCTGCCTCTTAAAATGATTATATAACCACCTCTTTTTAAGAAAACCTTATTAAAGGCCTTCACTGAACATAATGATGATGACTTCAGACTCTTTTTATTTTATAGTCTGCTGTAAATAGTCTGTCAAAGACAGTAATTTGTTAAAATAAAATTATTGTAATTACTAATTTAATATGCATATTTTAACATCATATTATATACATTTAAAATATCAATAAAATAGGAAAAAGACAACCTTCAAGAAAAGGGTGTGCTCCCACCCAAAATCCGGTAACGCTTTTGGGATTCTTGAATGCCAGGCGTCAATGGACGGTTGTTATCACTTACCATCAGGTTAACAGTCTACTCGTTTGGGGATAAACTAGCAGAATGTTACAAAAAAAAATGATTGTATATTTTTTTACCTTCTAATAAAAAATAAAAAATTGGTAAAGTTATATTTCCAAATTCATGTAATGGAAAGAAAAAAGGAAAATATAACAGGTAGTGATAATTTTATAAAAATTGCTGTTGTTAGTTGGTTATGCCCTTTATGTAATATTATGGTTGTCGGTAACCACGGTAAAATCCATTCATAAAATAAAATAATTACCGGTGAAATATAATTTAGTTATTTTTTTATTCTATTGATGGAATAATTAAAGGCTACGTTATTTGCTATAGTGCTTTTATGTAATAATATGTTATTAATAAAATAACGTTTAAACTGCAAAATTTATATATTATTTTGTAAATACTTTATTTTATTTAAGTAAATATTGTATATAAACTTAGTATATATGTGATAAATAAGCTCATAAAATCACTGTTAATATTTGTAAATATTATTATGTATTAATTGTAAGTCAGGCCGCGTATAATAAAAAATAATTGTTCATTTTTGTATGCGTTTTATTTCTTATCAATCAAACAATAACTTGCTGAACATATGCTTCACCCACAGTGTGCTACAGCGTTAGATCCTTCGCTTTTAACATCCAATATTTTCATACTATCTTCGTTAGGTCGGTGATCCATCAGGCTGGAGACATCGTACCTTTCTTTTACAATTCGCTGTCTCCAATGATAATAATAATAATTATATTAATTACCAGCATCAGTCAGTTACAGTTACAGTACAAATATGAGAACCTGGCCTTACCCTGATTAAACTTAATAATGCTACCTAAAAGGAGAAACTATTAAATTGACGCATCTTACACATGGCCATCTGATCGCAAACTAACCACCATATGGTTACCAGACTACTGTTAAAAATAATTATTTATTTCTACACAAAAACAAACCACTAAACCAACAGTATAGTCTTGTCCAGTGGGACCAAATTCTGTTCGGCATCGTGGGTGTTATATACACCTCTGCCTCCTCTTCAGTTATACAAGCGAATGAATGTTTGTGTGTACGCTTGCTTTCGCTTACGCTTCCGTACCTATGGTTTATTTTTATTATTTTGTACACATTTTTAGCTGTCACGCCAAGCAGATATCTAGATTCTGAGCGGTGACCAGTTTTTGGGCTGGATGTAGCTGACCTGAGCGGCAAACCAGTAATTTAACATTACGTTTGAATTAGTTTTGAAACTGTACGCGAGTCTGCTCAAGAAATTTTGTTTGTACACATAACACAAAACAAAAACCTCTCTATTTAACGGAGAACCTATGCTATGATATAAAAACACTTTAAAACTGTGTCAAAATAGAAAATTCGTAAAAAAATATTAGTTAGAGGACTCAGACCTCGCGGCAACAGCCAGTTCGAGTCATAGGTGGTCATAGTATATGACACTGACTTGCTTAACCAATTGCTTACACTTCTGGCAAGGTGACCACTTAAATTTATTAAATATAATGTAGCATTTGGTATAGAAATGATGGAATGTAAAGTTTATTTATTTTAAAAATGCATATTTTTTTAATACTTATATCATAAATTACAATCTATTACTATTATCCGATCTATTATCCATTTCCCTGAAAGGGCCTACCCTTTGAGAAGAGGTGGAATAAATGACTGCATTTTAACCATAATTAAGTTCCACTTATCTCTTCAATCTTCTCTTCAATGACTGTGTCCTACCCGTCATGACTTACTAAGTTGAAACGTGGACACTTACCGTACGACTGATCCATAAGCTCAAAGTTGCTCAGCGTGCTATAGAAAGGGCTATGCTTGGTGTTTCCTTCTTTAAGGGATTGCATCAGGAATGAGGTAATCCGGCAGAAAGCCAGAGAAATCGACATAACCCAAAGGATCAGCAGGCTTAAGAGGCAGTGGGCTGGCCATATTAGCCACAGAACCGACGACAGTTGGGGAAAACAAGTTCTTGAGTGAAGACCGCGTCTCAGCAAACGTAGCGTAGGATGCCCACAGGTCAGGTGGAGTAACGATTTGCGCAAGATGGCTTGCAGGAGCTGGATGCGAGAAGCCGAAAATAGATCGAATTGGCGTGCTATGGGAGTAACCTATGTTCAGCAGTGGACTGCGATAGGCTGATGATGATAATGATGATAATGATTGGCTAAGTATACATGTAAATCTACTTAAAGAATCTGTTATCTATCCCATAATCGTCTTTTACGACATCGTCCCCCCTGGACCTATTGAATTTGAGATATAATCGTAAAATATTACTTAAATTTCCATCAAACAATCATCTATCAAGTTTTAAGCAGTACGTGTACAAATTGTTTGTAAGTTCAAAAGAAACTGATTGTACCGCGTCAATAAATGAATTACATCGATCGAACTCAATTTCATCAAGCTAAAAGCTGGTATTACAAAGTTCTGTCTGGTATACTTCTTTTGTTCTTTATTGTACTTTAGACGAAATGCTCCAGACTTTGTTCGGGTTTCAATAGACTGTTTATTTTGTAGCTTAGGATCAGAACAGATGGTAAGGTCGATATCCAATACGATGATAAATTGTATTATATCAAGAGTTTCAATAATTTCTGCAACATCTAAATCTTTGCCGTATTTACAGACTATTATTTTATTTTCGGATATCAGATCCGCTTTCTTCGTGTTTATTATATATGTGTATTTTTCATTCAATTGAATGGATTCAGATTTGCATGTAGATTTTATTTCTATGCTTTGCTTGTATTTTAGTAAATGCCGGATTATAATCGAAGAAAAAAACGATGTTACTTAAAGTAACTCCTTTTTACATATGTACAATGCAAGTCAAAGTCAAGCGGTAATAGTACTGTATATAAGTTAAATAACCAGACAAGCGATTATCGAATTAACCATAAATGTAACTCACAAGTATGGAGCAAAAGGAGAGAGGGGAAGCCGAATGTCTGTCTCACAATGTGCCTGTGTGACTTATTAGCAATTTATATGCAAACCATTTTTACTGTTAGATTTTTTTTTTTGTTTAATTCGTTTACAACATCTTTTTAGTACTCAAAAGATAATAAGCATCATCGAGGTCTTGATTTCGATCTTTACTTAAGAACAGAAGTTATGTTATGAAATCATAAAATTGAACTTTATATCGAATTGTATTAATCATGTTTCTCATAGCAAACTATGCCCGAAACTGTTTTTTAGACACTTTTAATTAATGCTTATGAATCAAATCAAATATAAGCCTGTACTTTTTTACCCTTTTCCTATCAAATTGACCGGCTGTTACCGGGTTTGACAGCTAAAAGTTTAACAAGCAAATAGTATAATTTGTTTTAATCAATTTGTAACGCACTTTAAAATATTTGACTTATTTAACATAAATATTATTGAGGGAACACCTCTATTACAAACGAGTATTATATCGCAAACAATAAAAGACTATTGTTGTAACGATTTGGTTTCATTGTATTTGAAATACAAACAGTTTTACCAGATTCAGCAATAATACAATTTCCAACGCTACTCAACTTCACGTACGTGGGTGTTCTAAGAGGATACTCTAAAATGTAAATAAAATAAAATAAATTTGGTTTGAGTTATACTATCAATAAAATTGTTTGGCGGAAAATGTTTTTTATACAAAAAAAAACATTTACATACATATTTCAGTATTGCACTCATGTCATCTAACAGTCTGATGAAAATATAATCAGTATGCATTCCAATTGTCTATACAGTTATTTAGTGAATTGACATAGTATAACATTCAATCATTATTGTGACTGCAGCGATGTAAATTCAATAGCTTCACTAGGGTCAGTAAAATAAAATTCGCAGACTTGAAAACAAGGCGAAGGGTCGTCTAGTAAACCGCCCGTAACCGCTCGCATGCTGTTTTTATAATCTATTTCACTCCCACTGTTTAGAACATTTAAATAAATCAAGCTCCTATCCGTCAGAGAGATAGACGTTACAAGAAACAATATACATACGTACTTAGACTTGAAAACTCTCTTTCTTGGTCACTCTTGAAACTTGAAAACTTGACACTTAGATAAGATCTTTTTTAAAACAGGAAATGCAATACCGTAAGATCCACTTTAGAGTAATGGGGCCCCCCATCTCTTGCTGGTGGTTTCGTATAAGCCGATTAAGGGATAGGACTGTTATCTATCAGACAGTATGTGTACAGTCATACAATGCCCACATGAATGATGAATTGGCAAAATGTGGGTGTTTAATAAACCTCTGCTTACTCCTTAGGGAAAAAGGCGTAAGCCGTACGTGAACCACATGGCTTATTTATTTATTATTGAGATGAAAAAAAAGGCATATGAAGAGAAGAACAAAGGAGTACGTGGTAGAGCCATGCTTAAGCACGAATGGGAATATTTACGAGCTAGACGACGAAGATGGACTGTTGTACGGTGGTGGGCCATGCTTAGGCGAATGGGCCGGCACAGAAAACCGGTTGTAAAGCAACATTTGTGTTGCATTTTTATGAAATAATAATAAATAACTGATTTTTCCGGAGGCTCTACGACGCCTCTCCTTTTTCCTATCTCCTGCCTACTCGCACCTTTTCCCATCTCCTCATCCACCTATCTTTCACCTCCCTGCATACCATCCATCATCCCTCATCACCCTTAACGGCTGGCAGCGCACTTCCGGCTCTCCAGTTGCAGATGTCCATGGACGGCGGTTGTCACTTACCATCAGGTGACCCGCCTGTTCGTCTGTCCCCTTATAATATAAAAAAAAGTTATCAGTCAATACACTAGGAAAATAATGTGTCAGTTGCAAAACTAAAAAATGTGTTAGTTGTATCTACAATTTAATCTACAACCGAGGGAGGGAAATAGAACTATTACGTTTTTTTTTTTTAATTTTTCAACCTATATGGATTAAAAAAATATTGAACGGGTAAAACGCTGGTGAACCTCTGTAAACTACGCTTCAATAAAAAAGTGCAAAAGTATTTTCTAACATTATTTTGGATATTTTCTGTGAAGCAATTATTAGTGCGCTTTTTGCAATTTGTATCTGTTTGAGGATTGTATTCTTTAAAATAGGGTTTTCTATAGTTTTCGGCATATCAAGTAATTTTTAACAGTGATTTTCAAAAGAATCACATATAATGTTAAAACTTGTAGATGGATATCGACGGACTTCTAATTAGGTACAGGACTGATGTCTCTATCTACCCCACAGGGGACAAGACCCGTTATTTAGCGAATAGTTACTTAAGCTTACGCCTAATAAAATAATAAACAATATAATAACAATTATTATAAAAACGATTTCACTTAATCAAATTCCAATTAAATATCTTAAATACATAAAACTGCTCAAGAATTATTTGAAATATTTAAAATTATAGATGACTTGTAAAATGTGATATTAATATTAAAGAGATGAAATAATAAAATTCCTGCTTATCTATATATATTGTCTATCTATAATATAATAATCTATAATATAATCAGTAGTTTAACTGTCTATAAGTTTCGATAAGATGATTGTGTACGGGTAGTATAATATGTAACGTATGTATATATTATACTACCCGTACACAATATCAATAAAAAATATAAACTTTATCTTTTGAGACATAATATGAGAATTGACTTGCAAAGAGATTTACTACCGTATATGTTAATAATAAAAGACTTTTGTGTTCGTCAGTAACGTTTATTGCAGTTTACGTGTTCAAGAAATAATTTTATTTTGTCTTAGACCATTGGCAATTTTAACTACACATATTTAAATGATCCTTACGATCTACAGAAACACTTTCGCTCAACATAGCGGAAACGACGAGGCCAAAAGCGATTCAGGAAAAACTTATGGAGTACTTTGAATGCCAGAAACAGTGTACAAATGTTGTATTGGACATATCCGTAATACTGTTGAATAAATTTGTGTTTTGATTTGTACAAAAATAATGAAAACTATGAAAGTTGATTTTTTTTTTACAGTATAGGGGGATAAACGAGCAAACGGGTCACCTCACGGTAAACAACCCATGAACACTTGCAACTCAAGAGTCACAAGAGTGCTGTCCGCGTTTTAGGATAGGGGAAAGGGAGGAGTTGAAAGAGGGGAAGTGAAAAGATGGGAAAGGAAACGGGGAGGGAAGAGAGGGGAAGGGAAAGGGGGCCTCCGGTATCCTCACTTACTCGGTCAGACAATGTAAGCATTGCTTAACAACCGGTTTTCTGTGAGGCCGTGGTAATGCTCCGGTCGATACGTCCGAAGCAAGGGTCTCCCACGTTTACGACACCCTCGGGAAGAAATGGGGTAACCCTGATCTACTCAACCCCGAACCACACGGCACTACTCCCAACATTATAGTTGGCAAAATGTAGGTGTTCAATAAACATCTGTCTAAGCTTTCAGATCAGCTTCTCACTAGCTGCTTATTTGTTGTTAGTGCATAATAAAGTTAAATGTTATTCACGTAGATCATGCCAACGTTAATCGACTGCACGGATGGCGTAGCGGTTTAAGTGGTCACCTCGCCACTATACTGCCGCGCCGAGTGTTGTGGGTTCGATCCCCGCACGGGACAACACTTTGTGTAATCCTCAAATTGTTGTTCTCAGTCTGGGTGTTCTTTGTGTCCGTTGTTTGAATGTTTGTAAAGTCCCCCGCGACACAGGAATTAATCCTAGTGCGGGAGTTGTCTTTTAAAAAGAAGAAAAAAGAAAAAAAAAAAAGAATCATACATACATTTATCCATAGATATGAGTAATCTACAAGGTTATATAAGTTTTATATCACGTCACCCAGCTGACCTACAAAACGTATTACACGGTCATATTAATAAAGCAATAAGAAGTGACATCCGCCATGATTAATAGTTCTCCGTTATAATAAACTGATCTTGCATGTAATAACTGCGGTGAGTTTGTGTTACCGAGTCGGGTAATAAATATTTTGTTTGTACATAGATATGTGAATTATGCCTGCTAGTGTAGTGGTCAGGATCACTAATGACTAAGCCGTGAAGATCGATCGAACAAGTTTTTTAATCCTCAAATAGTTTTCTCGTTGTTTGAGTTGCATTTAAAAAAAAAATCCTGAAACAAATATATATACATGTATGATGTTTATTTGTAACGCCTTAGAACCTCGGCGGTGATTACTACAATTTGAATCATCAGATTTTGCGTTACAGTCAGCAATAAAGGCAATGAGCTAATAATTGTACAGATTTTATACAATTTCTAACAATTTTATTCGTTGTTTCAGTAGGGATAAACAATAAATTTATTCGAATTTCAAATTGAAACAAATTCAATAAACAATACTCTCTCTCAAATAACAATACTCAACTTCCAAACAAAAAAGTTTCAAGTGAGTAGCAGGCCGCAGCTAGGTACTATATACTTGTTGGATAAGAGGAAATCCTAGTACTACATTTAATACTATATTTTATTCATTTTCACTCCCATTTCTGTACATTATATAGAAAAAAAAAAAAAAACTACTTCACGCTAAGGAAGTGACAAATGAAATTAACTCTTGGTAACTGAATAACATGTAAATATTTCATAACTCTTTGATCTTTTAAACTTTCAGTAAAGAATGCCTTTGATATCGACACTTCTGATAACTTTTCATATAAATTACATTTTAAATACAAATTCATATCACACCTATTTTTTTATAAATTTAATTTTTGTCTTTCTTTTGTTCTGTCTACCCTATCGGGAATACAGGCATGAATGTATGTATATATAGTATTTTTATGCCACTTTAAACAAATGTAAACGTTTTAGATTATCTCTGGAAGCCATAATATGAGTTCCTCCAAACTGCCAGTCACGATTTTTTGACATTAGAACTCTTCGCCTGTTGTTCTAAATTCACCCATATAACAATATGATATCTGAAAAAACAAACGGTATCATTAGGAGGAGGTCAGGCAGAGGAATATAGAGAGGGGTAGTTGGGCCTTCAGAAACCTCATTCATCATCATCATCATCATCAGCCTATCGCAGTCCACTGCTTGACATAGACTTCTCCCATTGTACGCCACTTCGATCTATTTTCGGCTTCTCGCATCCAGCTCCTGCCAGCCATCTTGCGAAAATCGTCACTCCACCTGGCCTGGGGCGTCCTACATTACGTTTGCCGAGACGCGGTCTCCATTTAAATAAATTTTAATTTTCTGTCAGGCCGTAGTATAGCACCGGTCGAGCCAGCCCATTTATGCCTAAGCATGGCTCTACCACGTAAATAAGCTACCACATTTTCTAGAATTAGATTGGTCCACTTACATTATAGTGTGTTGTATCTGATCATGTAGCTACACACTTGTTATTTTAGTTGTTCGGTTTTAGTTTTTCTCTTATTTCTGACGTCATTGCTTTTGCTGAAATCATGTTAAAATAGGAGATGTAAAAGTTACCTGTGACATGCGACAAGCCTGTTGTCATCAACCTTATGTGTATACTTACCGGCTCATATCACTGAAGCTTGTCAATCTTCCTATACATGGGCCTTGAGACCTTTGTGAGTGAACCACCACTTCATCATTATCCCCAATAAGACAAAGGCCAGCAGGACAGATATTGTAGTTTTGTTTTAGAAGAGTTTGTTTTTTTCTCTAATTTCCTATAATTTGGAAATCATGCTTGCTTCCTAATATTATAAATACGAATTTCAGTTTATTAGTAACGCTTTGACGCCTAAACTACTCGATACACTTTGTACTGCGCGAGACGCTGCTACAGGCGCGAGGACGCTCCTAGAAGCCTGTGAACGCCCCAGGAGGCTTCTGCGCTTCTGGAAGGAGCTAGGCTGGCTCAACTAGTCAGCCTCCTGAACGCATAATGGACCGAACATGAGTCTAAATGCGGAAACTGAGCCCTTGACCATTACCATTACCATTTACACTTTGTACTGGTCCCAACAGAAATTGGAATTGATTGACATAATATACCTATGTCTAAAAGTCGAAGTCAAAGCTAGAAGTTTATTTATTCTGATATGTAACGTGTTCAATTTAATAGTTGGTTAGAAAATTCAACTTACCTTTTACTTAAAAGTTGTGTTAGTTTATACGAAAGGATGATAACGACTTCCTCAGAATACTATATACCATACACACATTCACGCCCATATGGGGTACGCAGAGGCGGCTCAACTCCCACTTACAAAAAAAAACAAGGGGAAAACCTATTATTGCCTACAACCGAACACTTTGTGTATAGAGTGTATAGAGAACATTCAAAAAAATTATTTTATTTTATTTTCTAAAGCTTTGGATTAAAAACATTAATTTCAATGATATTACTCTTTATCGTGGTAGAGCCATGCGCCGGCGGCATACAAATGAGCCGGCTCGACCGGTACGTGCCAAGACCTCACAGAAAACCGGTTATGAAGCAACGCTTGAGCTGCACTTCCTCGAAATTAATGAGGTTTCCAGAGGCCCAACCCCCCCCCTCTCTCCTCTTTTCCTCCCCGCATCCCCCTATCCCTCGGCACCCTCAAAGGTGGGCTTACTTACGAGTCTTGAGTTGCAGGTGCCCATAGAAGGTGGTTTTCACTTACCACAAGGTCCCCTTATACTATAAAAAATAAAAACCAATTTTGTTTAATCGCATTAGGAGTAAATATTGTAGGAAATCTAACTCTTAAAAAAATTGGGCGTGTCCTGTAGCTTGTAAAATGAAACAATAACTTTATTAATACCCAAAGAAGCCTAACTTTATATTCAGAATCAGTTAATTATCACCAACACATATTACAAATTACTATAGCTTCTTTGCACACAACCACTCAATCCGACGGTCGAACTGTAACTGTCCCCACTTCTGTGCTCAATGCATTTTATGTATATTAATTATGTCAATTAATAAGTATAAAATGGAGTATCTTGAGAAGCATGCTAACAGCTCAGACTTTTGGTAACGTACTCGTACCGATATAATTACTGAATACATAAAAAAAAAAATAACAGTTTGATTAAATTTTACGCTACAAGAAAAATACTAGAGTTTTTTACAAAACGTATTTCTATACAGGTAATTATCTACTTTATATATGTACATATAATAAATAGTTACAATGTTATCTTGAAACCTATTCAGAATCTTCAATATGCACTTCATCCAATTCAACTAAACTAACATTGGTTTCCTCATCTGAAAAACTACTAGCCAAGTCAGTGAACCGACTCGTATTTGTAATCAGACTTTCTCTTAACTGGTGTATCTTCTATCAAAACCCGTTTGTTGGATAAAGTCTTTACTAAGCGATTAAGGCTATGGAAATTGGGAACTGATTTTTTATTTCATTTACCGTTATTTTTATTTACTAGTCACTATACTTCAATTAAATCACCCTCACCATAAATTGTATTGGCAGTTTCCCTTTTTATCAAAACACTCTTATCTTTTTGCTGTTATATCTTAATCAGTCCCTAAAAATTGTCTAAATTCCGTAGTAATCAGTAAATATTAGTAGTACTCGATATATCATTCAATATACAGATGCACTCAAAAGTATTAGTTATTTTATAACAAAATAAAAGCTCCTATGGACACTTTTGGGTTTCGTTAACAGTTGTAAGAACAATATTTGGATCCAGGTTGTATGATCTTTACTGCGGGTCATCGTTGAAAGTCCAACTAAAATAGTTTTTTTCTTTTTTTTTGCGATAAGGGGCAAACGAGCAGACGGGTCACCTGATGGTAAGTGACTACCGCCGCCCATGGACACCCGCAACTCAAGAGTCACAAGTGCGTTGCCGGCCTTTTAGGTAGGAGTACGCTCTTTTCTTGAAGGTTTGAAGGTCGTATCGGTTCGGAAATACGGCAGGCGAAAATTTGTTCCATAAGCTGGTTGTGCGAGGCAGAAAGCTTCTGGAGAAGCGCACAGTGGTGGAGTGCCAATCATCCAGGTGATGGGCATGGATATTTTGTCGCGTAGGACGATGGCGGAAACCAGCAGCCGGTATAAATCCGAACAATTCCTTTGAACACTCCCCATGATACAAGCGATAAAGGATGCAGAGTGAAGCTACATCTCAACGCAACGCCAAGGTGTCAAGCTGATCAGAAATATCTTGGCAGTCGATGATGCGAGACGCTCTCCGTTGAATGCGGTCAAAAGGGAGAAGTTGGTACTGGGGTGCACCTGCATAGAGATGAGAACAGTATTCCATGTGCGGCCAAACCTGCGCCTTATAAAGTTGCAGGCGGTGGGCCGGAGTAAAATACTGTCTCGATCTGTTTAGCACACCAAGCTTCTTCGAGGCTAATATGGCCTTTCTCTCTAAGTGACCGCGAAACTGGACTTTGCTTGATATATCGACGCCAAGGATTCCTATACTGGCTGATGCAGTTAGGGAAGTGCTCTCAAATTGAGGTGATACGACCAATGGCATCTTTTTAACGGTGAACGCGCAAACCTGTGTCTTCGTGGAGTTAAACTGGACTAGGTTAAGTCGACCTCAATCTGAAACTTTTGATAAAGAAGTTTCGATTTCAGAGACAAGTTTGGATCGGCTTTCGATGATGTTTACCCGAGAAATGTTAGCACGGCCGGTGTAAAGGGCATCACTCGTGCTACCGTCTGCATAGCAATGGATGCTGCTAATCTGCAGCATGTCATTGATATGCAGATGTAACAGCGTGGGTGATAGCACACAGCCTTGTGGGACACCAGAATTAACAGACTTGGAGTCGGAGCATGCACCGTCAACAACGACCTTGATGCTTCTGTCTGTAAGAAAACTGGTGAGCCAATTGCACAGTTTTGTTAAATAATCGACTTGACCATTTGCCCTTGAAGTTGCAACGGCATTGAGTATGTGTTTGATACAAGTTCCTTGGATAAACTTGTTGAACATGTAACTTATTATTCCTGAACGAAACGATGTACGATACTACGATGAGTAGCTAAAGTAAAAAAAATATAATATGTTTAAGAATTTTGTGAAACCATTTACACGAGTTCAAGTCTTATTAAATCCGAGACATTAATTAAAACTAGACCTATTGTCTTGAATTGTAAAGCGGCGTTCAGAATCTCAGAATTATTTTTCACTAATATACTTTGTCTTTTTGTTCTATTTGTTTGTATTACAATCACTTTTATATAAATAAGTCATTATGTTACTGTTCGTAAAAATGTTTTGTTCATATAGTGTTGTCCTAGTTCTTCAGTTATGAACAGAAATAGAAAAAAAAAAACAATGTTATTTAGTATACAATTCGTCAGTCTAAATCATAAAAACTCGAAGTAGCACGTAATTTACATTGATTTAAATGAAACTAAAAATATATATGAAAGAAGTAATTTGTATTTGGAAAGTCGTTTTTGGTTTCTAATTGAATGGTCCTGAACCTTTAACCTTTAGAATAAATTATTCGTATATCGATCTATTTACTTATCAATTAAACAATTCAATTGTATACTCGTAGTTCTTAATATGCAATGCAAAATGAATCTAAAAAAAAAACAAAAAACAAACAAATGAATGACAAAGAGAAAAAAAATCAAGCCACTATATTTTTAATTCTAGCTTTTATCTCGCTTTATATAGCGTGAAATCACCAAGTTTTTTTTTTTTACGATTAGTGAAGATATTTTAGACAATATGATATTAAGAGATTACAAAAATATATTTTCTTATTGCAAAAAGGTACGCTTTCTTCCTGTGAGATGTGGCAATAAACGATTAGGTTGTTAATTACACTTCTGAACATACCAGCCTTAACGCCTACTTTCGGAATGCATCGTTAATGGTTTACCCAAAGAAGCCAAACTCTATATTCACAATCAAGACGTTTATTCAATTTCACAATTAATATCACTGTAAATTATCAAAAACACATATTACAAATCACTGTAGCTTCTTTGCACACAACCAGTTAATTCGACGGTCGAACTGTAAGTGTCCGCACTTCTGCGCTAGAGCAATCATTATGTCAAGTAGTGACGTAACGATTGAGTTGGTTCCGGAAGTCAAAATGTTGTCTAGCTTTTTTATGTATATTAATTATATTTATTAATAAGGATAAAATGGAGTATCTTAAGAAGCACGCTAACAAAAGTTCCACACAAAAAAAAAAGGGAAATAGGAATGTACGAGTAGGACGAGTTGATGAATTACTCGGAGGAAAGTTATTTTGGGCTCATTTTTCTTTGAAAATTCTGTAATGTCTCAATACTTTCGTTACTTGTAGATTTAGTTTCAAATGAAACTAAACTTATTTATATTCTATGCGGTGTGGTTCTCAGTAGAGTTGAAAAGAGTTACCCCCCCGCCCCTCCTCTTCCCATGAGTGTCGTAATAGACGTATCCAGAACAGAAAATATGTATACAGTCATAAAGTGCCCGGTTGACGACAGTAGGCTTCCCCCCTATTACGTTAATAGGACGAATTTCTAATTGGCAAATGTGGGTGTTTCATATACCTCTGCCTACCCTGTATGTATTATCAACTGTGTGACTGTATATATTACCTATTATCTGATAGTGTTATATATTAAGAAAAAAATCTATGTATGTGTCCTTTATTGTGTCTGTGTTATTTTGTTAATGACTATTAATCAGTTTCAGAAAATTTATTATAATTATCATTCTCATACGTCTGTCATTACTTTTATGAAGTCTGTTATACTCACATGTATTTGCACATACAACATTAGTAACAAAATGTATAATCGTTACCGGTAAGAATTAAATATGTGGAATACGAGTTCAATATCACAACTACATTATGCTACTATAACTAATCATTCATTAGAACAGCACATTACGCTTAGGAGTGAAGCCATTACCAACTGCAATCTAACTATTATGGTTACTCTATAATTGGACTGTGTTCGCGACCGGTCAGGAATTTGGATTGATTTAAAATTTATGTACTTAAAATAGTGCTACACTGATTTTGGCTACATTTATAATGGATATTCAGACAAAACTGTCAGTTGGTTCGATATGTTTGTTTTCCAAATTAGTTGCATAAATAGTTACGTATTAATACTTGATCCGAACTAAATTAAACTATTGAAAACTTTGCGAATGCTGGTCATTTTCCAAACATAACAACACCGGATCTCATTTTACTTTGCCTTCAATCCCAGCGGTAATTTTAAGATTTGGCATCTCCATTATATCATAATATTTTTTGTACATGTATGCAATGTACACATATAAAAGTATCTCGCAAAAGATATAATATTGCAAAATACGCTAATAGTTGTTCCAACTCTGTGTGTTCCTTATTTTTGTCATATCCATGTATGTTTGTACAGTAACCTGCGATACAGGAATAAATCACATTGAAGAAGGTATCTCTTTAGAAAAATATGAGTCGAACGTATAAAAAAAGGTCTTTTATAGAATTTTAAACTTAAATATTTAAAAAATAAAGCTGAAAAAAATATAAATCAACATTTCCCAATAAAACTATCTCACAGGAGAAAAAGCTAATAAAATAGGTCCAGACTGTGTGATCAATTTGAGGCTAAAATTAGTGGTGGTATTAAAAGGTTTGGATGTGCGTAGCTGATTCATGAAAAAAACATATTGTACAAATTGGTTGAGGCTTTCGCGGCCGATTGATGACTCGTTGGCTTTATTCGGGTCTAAAGGCCGTCGTCCGTTGGAAATGCTTCCTAACGTTTCGCTAGCACGAGTGGCGAGCTTCTTCAGAGGTCCTTCCAATTACATTAAATTACCCTTTTCAAACATTTTCCTTCTGTGCATCTCTTTCTCTAAATTCTTACTCAGGTTGTTGGAACAACCCATATTACGATGAATAACTTAACGTATTTTCAAGGCTGATAGTAGTAGTTTCAGTGGTAGAGACATGCTTATACTTAGGCCCAAATGGGCTGGCTTGGCATGGCTTCACAGAAAACCGGTTGTAAAGCAAGAAGCATTTCCCCAAAATGAGTGAGGTTTCCGGAGGCCCAACTCCCCTTTTCTTTTCCCATCTACTCATCCCCCTCCCCTCATAACTCATCACCTTCAAAGGCAGACAGCGCACTTACGACTCTCGAATGGCAGATGTCCTTGGACGGCGATTGTCGCTTACCATCAGGTGACCCCCCAAAATATAAAAAAAAAGCAAGAAAATTAAAATATTTTTTAGATTCTTTTACATGTTTCAATAAGAAAATATAATTAATTTCTCGCTCTAAAGGTGTTGAAGAGATCAAGAAAAAAAACCTTTCAACCCTCTATTTATTTTGTTACCGGACTCTCAAACGGACGTAATTAAAATTAGATGCGAGGGCTCGGTGTTTTAAATATTCGAGATCTTCATTTCCGTTCTGATAGAACTGGAACAATTTGGTTAATTATCCGACTTTGAAATTGGATATATGTGATTTTGAAGAGGTTCGCCCTTTAAAAATAGAAAAGGAATCCTTAAAAAATATATTTTCTTCGTCTGTTTTTGTTTATTTATCTCACTGTCGAGAATCCATTTGACAGAAGCGTGACATGGTATTGATTAATATCAAATACAGCAATGTCAGAGATCCACTTCAAACTATATGCGAGTATTCGCATTTTGAATATGCTATGGATGTAAGTATTTAAACAGTATATTAATATTTAGCATAGAATCTATACTATTCCTGTTCTAGCAATGCTTGCTTAGCCCATTGCGGATTTGAAAGAAAAGGTATCAATCAACAAATGTGACACAAAAGACCACGGAATCGAACGGTTTGCGTTTTGCATTCCTTAATTAATATTATGTTAAAACTACAATAAAGCGTTTAATATGGCTGCATCTTGGTAGGTACGTAATAATGTTAAAAGTAGCAGTAGTTACGAAATTTATTTGTGCACCTTGAACTATACAAAACAGGAACATTAAATTGTCTACCAATTAATTAGATTGTTATTCCAGTTTGAAGTGGATTTCAAATATTACAATTTATTTGTTACGTAATAAAATATGAGCCTTATATTTTGCAGCGCTTAAAACAAACTGGAGATCCTAAAGTAGGATTGCAAAGAGAACGGATAAGAAACGGCTCCGCGTAGCTGAAATATGATTGTTGAGGTGGTAACAACAACCGTGGATGAAAAGTTTAATAATAATAATAACTCCACCCGTTTCCCACGCGGCCTTCTGATTCCAAACTAAGCACAGTTAAAAGCAATAGATTACTTCAAGGAACCAGCCAGAGGTATAGGCATGCGACCGTCACTTGCTTGAACTGTTACTTATACTGTCTAATCCATCCAATACATAAATGTATATAAACAATAACCCTTTTCTTTTCTTTCTATCCTGCTCTCCTGTCAGTGACTGCACGAATGGCATAGCGGTTTAAGTGGTCACCTCGCCACTACGCAGCCGCGCCGAGAGTTGTGGGTTCGATCCCCGCACATAACATTTAGTGTATTCCTCCAATTTTGGTTTTCTGAGTCTAGGTGTTCTATGTGTCCGTTGTTTGAATGTTTGTAAAGTTCCCGCGACACATAAATTAATCCTAATGCGGGAGTTGTTTTTTTTTTTTTTTTTAAGAATAATATACTCCAATTTCTTCATCAAACTTCAAAAAGTGCCCGACTGACGGCAATAGGCTTGAGCCCTACTACGTAAATTAGAGACGGGAAAATGTGGCGTTAATTAGGCCTTAGGCTATCCCTGCGGAGATATATACGTGAGCGTATCTATACATTTTATGTTAGTGATGTGATTTTTAAGATTACGAAAAAGCTACAAACCATTTTTTTTTTGTAGTATATCATAAACAAGAATGGTCATATTTTTTACGCATCCCAACTTACCCTAGCGCCATCAAAGCAAAAAAAAAATTAGATTCGTTTGAAACAAGTAAGTAGAAAGTAAACAGGGCGGAGGGAGATAGGGCCGACGTTGACATTGCTAATTAGTGCTCTAAAAAGATTTAAGAGAGGTGATATAACATGTTGAAAATATTTTTTTGGCATATAAGTAAAGTTTGAATAATAAGAAAACTTCTGTTTAACACTTTCTTGCTGTATTAATATTATATACTCGTATAGCATTACATAGCCGAAATTGTAATCTTGTATTGTAATCTTGTATCTTGTACCAAAGTGAATTTTAAAGTGTTACTCGAACTTCTAATTGAACAGTCCCGAATATGTATAACCCTACGTTGTATGTTCTAACTGAAGTTAAAACTAACGTAGATATGAACAAATAGATTACCTAAATACTTAAATACTTATAAGTTAAGTTTCTATATAATTGTGTTGATGAGTTGACTTATCATGGAACGTGACAATTACAGTTCAGAGCTGATATTGTCCACTTGCTGCCATGCGTGTGTTAAGCCAAAGTGTATCCAAATATGTAAGTACAATAAAGACTTGCTTACGATATTTGTGGGTTACAAATAAATATGAAAAATAATAAACCATTATAAACCATTGTCCAGCAAATGCTTGGAGACTAGTATAGCGAAAATATTTCTAATTAAAGTTCAGAAAGAGATAAACCACGTCCCGCTAAACTGTAACGTTAGGTAACGTAACTTTAAAAAACAACATTATAATTTGAGAAAACAGTAGGCTGAAATTACTACGAAAAGAACAATTCAGAAAATGAAAAATTAAATGTTGTCTAGTTGCCGCAATGACTTATCACAATAAGATTGATAAGTGATCGTGCTCATAAATTATGAAGGAGTTATGAATATAGGTGTCGTCACAATTATTTAGAATTTTTTTTTTCTTTTTAATTATTTTATTACTTAACATTGATGTGTCCGAAACTTGGTTCTTCAAGACTGACCACTTTTGACTCTATACCAGAAGACAATTAAACTATAATATCTCTAAAACAGCCCCCACCCCCACCTTTCTCTCTTTATCACCCCACTTTTTTTTTTTTTTTTTTTTTTTTTTTTTTTTTTTTTATGCGATAGGGGGCAAACGAGCAGACGGGTCACCTGATGGTAAGTGACTACCGCCGCCCATGGACACCCGCAACTCAAGAGTCACAAGTGCGTTGCCGGCCTTTTAGGTAGAGGTACGCTCTCTTCTTGAAGGTTTGAAGGTCGTATCGGTTCGGAAATACGGCAGGCGACAATTTGTTCCATAAGCTGGTTGTGCGAGGCAAAAAGCTTCTGGAGAAGCGCACAGTGGTGGAGTGCCAATCGTCCAGGTGATGGGGATGGATATTTTGTCGCGTAGGACGATGGCGGAAACCAGCAGCCGGTATAAGTCCGAACAATTCCTCTGAACACTCCCCATGATACAAGCGATAGAGGATGCAGAGTGAAGCTACATCTCTACGCAACGCCAAGGTGTCAAGTCGATCAGAAATATCTTGGCAGTCGATGATGCGAGTCGCTCTCCGTTGAATGCGGTCAAGAGGCAGAAGTTGGTACTGGGGTGCACCTGCATAGAGATGAGAACAGTATTCCATGTGCGGCCGAACCTGCGCCTTATAAAGTTGCAGGCGGTGGGCCGGAGTAAAATACTGTCTCGATCTGTTTAGCACACCAAGCTTCTTCGAGGCTAATATGGCCTTACTCTCTAAGTGACCGCGAAACTGGACTTTGCTTGATATATCGACGCCAAGGATTCCGATACTGGCTGATGCAGTTAGGGAAGTGCTCTCAAATTGAGGTGATACGACCAATGGCATCTTTTTAGCGGTGAACGCGCAAACCTGTGTCTTCGTGGGGTTAAATTGGACTAGGTTAAGTCGACCCCAATCTGAAACTTTTGATAAAGAAGTTTCGATTTCAGACACAAGTTTGGATCGGCTTTCGATGACGTTTACCCGAGAAATGTTAGCGCGGCCGGTGTAAAGGGCATCACTCGTGCTATCGTCTGCATAGCAATGGATGCTGCTAATCTGCAGCATGTCGTTGATATGCAGAAGAAATAGCGTGGGTGATAGCACACAGCCTTGTGGGACACCAGAATTAACAGACTTGGAGTCGGAGCATGCACCGTCAACAACGACCTTGATGCTTCTGTCTGTAAGAAAACTGGTGAGCCAATTGCACAGTTTCTCGGGAAGCCCATAGGAAGGAAGCTTCGCAAGGAGCGCTTTGTGCCAGACCCGATCGAAGGCCTTCGCCACGTCCAAACTAACGGCCAACGCTTCCCCCTTGGTCTCGATCGCCTGTGCCCACCGGTGAGTCAAGTATACGAGAAGATCACCAGCTGAACGACCCTGACGGAAGCCGTATTGTCGATCATTGAGGAGCTGGTGGTCTTCTAAGTACCGGAGGAGCTGGCAGTTAACAATGGATTCCATTATCTTGGAGAACAAGGAGGTGATGGCTATGGGTCTGTAGTTGGACGGATCCGAGCGATCTCCTTTTTTAGGGATTGGGTGCACTAGAGCTGTCTTCCATGAGTTCGGGACTACGCCAAGAGAGTAGGAAAGCCGATAAAGGCGCGTTAAAACCGGTGCTAACTCTGGAGCACACGTCTTCAGCACGATAGGAGAGATTCTATCGGGCCCACTCGACTTATGAACGTCGAGGGAAAGAAGCGCTTTACGCACTGCCCTTTGTGTAAACCGGACTTCCGGCATGCGGGTCTCGCACTGCGGTATGGTCGGCGGTGCGTTTCCCCCGTCGTCCAGGGTCGAGTTGGACGCAAAGAGTTTGCCCAGAAGATCGGCTTTTTCTTTAGCGTCGTGAGCCAACGAATTATCTCCTATGCGCAGAGGTGGAAGGGATGGCTTACAAAAGTTCCCCTGGACAGCTTTGGCAAGAGACCAGAATGCACGAGTTCCGGAGGGGAGACTAACTAGTCTCTCGCCAATTCTGCCGATGTGAGCCGACTTTGCCCCAGCAATTACTCTTTTGAGGGACCTGGAGGCAAAGTTAAATTGCTTCTTTAATGTGCTGGTCTTTACATCCCGTGCTGTCGCTGCATTAGCCCATGCTTGGTAACATTCCTGCTTTCGGCGGGACGCCGCTTTGCAGGTTCGACCAAACCAGGACTGGGACTTGCCACCTGTGGGAATCAGGGAGAATGGAATGAAAAGTTCCATACCCTGAAACACAACATCTGCGACAGAGTCAGCAACGACACTGAGATCATCCGGCGAGAAGCAAACCTGCCTCCATGGGTAGGATGCAAAGAATGTTCGCATTCCATCCCAGTCTGCTGACCTATAGTGCCATACGCGGCGACTGCCTGTAACTCGCGGCCGCAGCGAGTGAACGAGTGGCACTATACTCCTAATCAGGCAATGGTCCGAAGAGCCAAGAGGGGCCTCAACGGATACTTTGTAGCCGTCAGGATGTGAGGTCAGCAGAAGATCCAACAGTGAAGGCACGTGGCTTTCTGCATCTGGGATTCGCGTAGGCGTTGCTACCAGCTGCGTCAAGCCATATGCCAAGGCGAAATCGTGAACAGATCTTCCCGCATGATCGGTTTTGCGCGAACCAAGCCATTCGGCGTGATGGGCGTTAAAGTCGCCAAGAATCACGATCTCTGCGGATGGGACCTGCTGGAGCACTGAGTCTGTAGCCATTTGGACGTGTTCGATGAGTCGGTCCGTTTCGGCATCACCGCTATGGGACCTGTAGAGGCATAGGTAGATGCGGGGATGGTCGTCGCAGTCTACACGTAGCCATAAGATGGAGAGGTCCCTACCTTCAAGATTGCTGAGGCGGCGAGAAGTGATATCATCTCTAACGTACACGCATACACCAGCCTTAGGAACAAAGGAGTGTTCCAGTCCGTACCCAGGGTAGCAGAGGTAGGATGTGTCCGCTGGAGATGATATCTGCGTCTCGGTTAAAAAGAGCAAGGCCGGCTTTGCTGTCTCAAGGTGGTGGTGGACAGTGTCGAGGTTCGAATGTAAGCCCCTAATGTTGCAAAAATCCACGGTAAACGTGACAGGGGGTGCCATAGTATGCCTTCTCTTGCCCCGAGCAGATTTTGAGAGCGCAGTTGAGCCCCCCCCAGAGTACGAGGGGCAGCCTGGGCGTCCACGCTCAGGCATAATCCGTACTGAGGGTGGACGTCCAGGGGGGGATTCTCCAACGCTAGCGCTGGTACCCCCCTGGGGTATCCTTTTCGTTAACAGCGCTATCATTAGGGGGGTGGGGGATTTTGGGCCTCCGGAGACCTCACTCATTTCGGGGAAATGCAACGCAAGCGTTACTTCACAACCGGTTTTCTGTGAGGCCGTGGTATCGCACCGGTCGAGCCGGCCCATTCGTGCTTAAGCAAGCATGGCTCTACCACTATAAAAAACTTACGACTCTTGAGTTGCAGGTGTCCATGGGCCGCGGCTGCTTACGCAGCACTTATTACTATTCACCATCAGTTTCTCGGTGGAGCATAATAGGGCCACCTCACCTCTACCCGTGCCTGTTGAAATAGGTGGCTAAGGGATTACACAGTCATATAGTGCCTGAACGACGCCAATAGACTTTCCCCCTATTTCGTTATTAAGACTAAATTATAGTTGTTTAAGAATGGGCGTTCAAGATGCCTCTGCTTAACCCTTCGGGGAAATAGTACTATATATTTATATGCTGTAAATATGTAAGAAATTCGTAAAAGTTAAGCATACGTATTTAATATTTCCATTAAATAGTTTAATTTTACCAGAATCTTAACATAATCCAACAGTATTGTAAAGATCAGAGCAATTTCTCTTCTAAAAAATAAATGTAATGGGCGCTAGTGAACTCGGTTAATTACTTCGGTAAGATAACGGTTAGTAACAAGTTGGAGAACTTTTGATGATACTTTGGTATTCTTACACTCTGATTGCGGAACAGCGACAAAGTTAGCGCGAAATCTCTCCGTCTCGCTTATTTGTGGTAAGTAGGGAGACTGGTATTTATTTTTATTTTGTTCTGCTTGTTCTTATAAAAAAATGTATTACGTACAATTAGTTTTTAGATCAAAAGGATTTAGAAGTAGAATTAAGTCTTAACGTTACATAATTTGGCACTTGGCTCACCCCATGTATGATATTAGTTGTATTTATCAGTTCTAATGAGCATGATCAATTGTTCTGCTTGTAGTTATGAATAATTTATAATTATGTATATCTTTAGAAATATGTAAGTATGATTGTCAGCAGTCTGGTATAGTACCATAATACAAGCTTGGCTTAGTTCGGGCCAGCGCTATGAGGGGTCCGGAAGTCTTAGTGAAGCTGTTTCCAGACTCCTCCTATTTAATGCTCAATATGGGACACCGTGTGGTTGTGGTAGGTTCGATTCTTTTCAGGTAGGAGAGCCATGCCAAGCAAAGCAGGCTTTGCTTTAATCGAGTGACCGAGTGAGCTTACCGGGCCACCCCCCCCCCTCTCACTTTCCTTTTTCCTTTTCCCCTATACGATAAACATATTTAAAAACTAATTTCTTCGAGAATAATGTACACGATGTTTATATTGGTTAATGACAGAAAAAAAAAAAAAACATTTTTGAACACTAATAATAGATAATATAAAGACATGCATTTTGTGCAAAAGTTCAAATAAAGATAAAAAGTAAATTAGCGAGCGAAAGACATCAAATTAATTATTTGGTTAAAGAAATATTCCTTCCCTTTCTTCTCTTGCCTTGTTAACTTAAAGGTTCTTAATTCGTTGAACAGTTAAAAGAAGGAAACGAACGACCAGATTATAATTTTCAAATGTTCCCCACATTTTTAAGACGCTTCTGAGTGCAGCCTGTCTGCCTGTACTATGTATGTATGCAATAAATTAACTGATTGACCAAGATATTTGGCTTCAGCAACAACAGCATCGTAAACTACTCAAGGTTGATGTTCCATTTAAGGAATGTGTGAATGATGTGACTGTAGTAATCTTACGAAAAAAAAATGTTGCGAAAGTCTTACGACTACCTATAGAATTATGAAACTGTTTATTGTCAAAAATAATTTAAATTAAATAAAAATAAACAGCTTTGGTACTTTTACACCCATAACAGGTAATAATGGAATCAGCTGTGCTTGTTTTGAGATCAAACGGTCGTGTGTTAGATATCTCAAAGTTATTATTAAAGTAATAAAAACCACATAAGTTAACTATAAATGTACGTTTTTGGGGTATTTTTTTAGTAAATACTAAAGTAATAATAGTCAATTACAAAACAAATTTTAATCACTCTGTCAAGAGCATTCATTTTGTTACAAGTTAACAACAATCTTGTACTCTTGTGCTTTTGTTCATGTCAAATTCAGGTCAATTTATTTTTATAAGATTCCGGGTGTCCGATTGCACTGAAATTTGCATACACCTTCATTAATAACATTTTTTTTTTAATTTTATCATTACAATTTTAAACCCATATTACAATTTTTTTTTTGTTTTTATCTTTTTCATTATTACGACACCTCTATATGTACTTATAACTCCTGTATGCTAGATTCAGTTTTTATTTACTAATTCATTTTACCTATTCAGAATTGTTCTTTTCGTAGTAGTTTTTAGCCTTCTCTTTTTTACAACTTTAATATTGTTTATTAATGTTACTTTACTCGTTGCTGGTGGATATTACGTAAAATTTTTCAATTAGAGAAATTTTAGAGGAACGTGGTTTATCTCTCTCTGAATTTTAATTGGGACTTTTTTCGCTATTCTAGTCTAATCTAAGCATTTGCAATACAATGATTTAGAATTTTATTTTGCTTTATGTTTACGTTGGTATATCTTTCATATTTATTTCCAACCCACAAATATCGTAAGCAATTCTTTATTGTACTTACACATTTTGATACACTTTGGATGAACACAAGCGTAGCAGCAAGAGGATAATATGAGCTATGAGCTTTAACTGTCACGTATGAAGATTCGAATATATTTAATTTAAATGCTGTAAATTAAAATATGACTTACCATATTATAATTTTTTTAGCATTTAAAGGAAACATTTTAATTTACGACTGAAACCTATTATGTTAAACAAAGTTTTTACAAAAAGGAGACAGTCTATTGGAATCGGTTAACAGAAAACAAAATACATAACTCTACATTTCTCTATCGTAACTCTTAGTTCTTCAAGAATAATGTACACGATTTTTACGTATTGGTAAATGATAGAAAATAAAACATTTTTTAATACTTATGTAAAACACATATATATGCATATATGTATATTTATATATTAAATATATTGGAGAGTATAAGCAATAGCTCAAGCAAGTTCCGCATGCCTATAACTCTAACTGGCTGGTTCCGGGAAGTCCAAGCTCTCTAACCGAGTAAAATAAATGGCCGCAAAATACAGATGAAGTATTGTTTCAATATTCAAAGCTTGCGTTATGTTTGCCTAGTCAGTGGGATGCGGGCTAGAAAACCTCCACGTGGTGTACCCTGGGCAACGTTGGCGACGACGCAGCCTTCTCACCCTCTGCTTTTGAGGAGTGCGTCGTCGCCAACGGCTAATCTTCTTTTGGCCATTCGGTCGTGACTTGGCCCAACAGAGCGGGCTTTTGTATGCAAATTCCTCTGTTAGCTCTTCGATCCTCGGAGCTGTGAGGAAGGGAACCTCAGTAAAAAATCACCGTGGTGGGACCCTTCTATGGGTCAGAGCCTCTCCAGTGTTCACGTTGGAGAAGGTGAACGGGCTCGGCGTGCACTTACACTGCCACCGAGCAGGCATGGGATGATTCACTTTCCAAGCCGCCGTTGGCATATCGTAATCCCGAAAGAAGTGTCGTGGTTAGGTCTCGGTCTCGGCTTCGCCGCCCGGACTGCGAGGAAGAAAACCTCTATAAAAAATTACCCCGAATCCCGTGTTCTGGTGCGTGACCATGGGATGCATGGCTGATGGGTGGTTCAGTCGCGAACGTACTGGGCGGGGCACGGGGCACCTGCGGACCCCTCGGTTGGGCATAAATCTACGCTTATTATTGGGGGATCTCTGTCCGGTTGGACCTTTAGTTCTCCCCTACTCGTGGGATATATTATGGATTTCAACACTAAAATTAATAAAAAAAAAACTGAAGAACAAAAGCAGGAGTTAAAAGCTAAGCAAGGAAGGAGAAAAAGTAAAATGTCGGCGGCAGAAGCCTCGTCTCGTGCCCAACTACTCTCTCGGCTCCTAGATATTAATCTGACTCCTGGGAGCAGTACAATTTTGGAGCAAGGACACTCCAGGACGACCAGGGCAGCAACTTATACGGTCGAGAACATGGAGCTTGAGCCCCGCGACTTCGATAACCGAAAGCCGAGGCCGCTCTAAGGACGACGACACCGAAACATCAACGGAAATGCTTCCTCCAAAGTTGACCACTAGTCGAAGAGGAAGATCGAGGTCGCGGACGCCTGTTCCGCCTTTGCCAGGTTCTGTGTTCTCCAGGGCGGGGGTGTACACTCGGGCTCGTGCGGAAGGTGAAATAGTCGCGGAGGAGGAGATCGCAGATCTCCTACTAAAAATAAATTCGGGGGGTTCTGTCTCCCAAACACCGTCGACGTTGAAGGAAAGAACAAGCGCGGCAGTGGCCATTATTAACAAAGTGGCCACCAAGACAACGAACTTAAAGGGCTCTTTTGTGTCAGAGCCCTGAAGGATTCCTCCTCCGCTATCTCTGGGGTTGTCGAAAGTCTCATTAGGGATGTAGCACGACTTCAAGCTGCGAATCGTCTTACGGAGCAGGTGGCAGAGTTCAACACCTCGTGTCATTTCGGGTGCAGGTGGATTGCCCTGAGCGACTGAGCCAGGTTCAGCAGCAGGCTGCCTCTTCCTCTTCATTCCAAACTCCGGACTCCCACCTGCAGCATGTGCTTCGGGCAATATGGAGGATAATGGACGGGCGCCTAGCAGGCCTAGAAGCAAGACTGCCTCCGGCACCCAATGTTCGGCCGCCTCTCGCCACCGATAAGAAAAAGGCCAATTCAGCCCAGACGCCGTGGCAGTTGACCCAAAAAACAAGTCGCGGAAACTGCAGACACCCAAAACGGCGGCTGTAGTGGTCACATTGTCACCGGAGGCGGCTCGCGACGGGCTATCCTACGCGGCCGTTTTCAAGAAGGTCAGGGATAGCCTAGGTGGTGAGTTCGGGGCTTCAGGGGTGAGGTTGCGCCTCGCCCAAACGGGGGCTCTAATCTTCGAGTTCCGCGGGGCTGAAGGGGGGAAGGCGGCCGACACGGTTGCTGAGAAGCTGCGGAGTGTTTTTGAAGCGAAGGATGATGTCAAGATCGCCAGGCCCACTAAGTGCGCAGAGCTGCGCTTTTCGGGTCTGGACGACTCTGTGATGGTGGAGGATGTCCGCATTGCCATTCAGGAGAAGACAGGATGCAATGCGGACAGTATCAGAGTTGGCACCATCCGCCCCGGTCCAGGAGGCCTTGGTGCGGTTTGGGTAAGCTGTCAGTGAGGCGGTCAGTGAGGTGACTTGAGGCCTAAAACCTCGAGGTGATGAGGCGAAATTCGTGCTCAAAAACCGTCAACGCACTTGCGATTTAAATAAAATATATTTAATGTAATAAAAATGATAAAGGAACCTAAAATTAACTAATCGTTCAGATGCATGCATACCATGACAATCTATTTCTCTAAACTGTGCTTAGTTTGGGATCAGAAGGTCGTGTAAGAAATGTGTGGAGTTATTATTATTATTAAACTTTTCAACCGCGGGTGCTGCTTACCGTGTCCAGGTTAGTCACAGCGCATATCATCAATCCTTTTATTTTTCTTTTTTTTTAAGCGATAGAGCAAACGAGCAGCCGGGTCACCTGATGGTACGTGACTACCGGCTCCCATGCGCACCCGCAACTCAAGAGTCACAAGTGCGTTGCCGGCCTTTTAGGTAGTAGTACGCTCTTTTCTCGAATGTTCAAAGGTCGTGTCGGTCTGGAAATACGGTAGGTGACAATTAGTTCCACGCTGCTCAGCTCACAGTTTCTCTGCCTTATGACAAATGTAACAATAATTAACCTTTAATATTCGTAGTTTATAAAAGAAAAGAATTCCTATCAGTGTTCCATTAACAGAGAATCAATTCAAGACGAAAACAAAAAATATGGTAATTGCTAAATTGGGGTATGTTGCAATAAAGCTTTTATATAAAGGTTGGCAGTATTGGGAACAACTTCTGTGATCCACTAACGTGTCGGAGATCCCGGTTTGATTCCCAGGAGTGTACCCACGACATTACTCGTTACATTAGCGAAACAGAACAGTAAAAATCTGTCTCAGTGTACGACCTCTCAAATAATTTTCCCTGTAGTTTTGGTGTTTAATACAAGTTAAAAACTGAAGCGGTGTATCTACTCATTTCACTTTGAAGCTACTACTACTACTACTAATGGCAAAGATGAAGCATAGTTTAACGTGGTAGAGCCATGCTTAGGCACGAATGGGCCGGCTCTACCGGTGCGATACCACGGCCTCACAGAAAACCGGTTGTGAAGAAACGTAACGTAAAAAGTAAAAAAGTTGCAAATGCCTCAAATGCAAAGTCTCAAGCCCAAAATCCCCCACCCCCCCTAACAATAGCGCTGTTAACAAAAAGGATACCCCAGGGGGGTACCAGGGCTAGCGTTGGAGAATCCCCCCCTTGGAAGTCCACCCTCAGTAAGAAATATACCTCAGCGTGGACGCCTAGGCTGACCCTCGTACTCTGAGGGGGCTCAACTGCGTTCTTTAAATCTGCTCGGGGCAAGAGAAGGCATACTATGGCACCCCCTGTCACTCGACACTGTCCACCACCACCTTGAGACAGCATAGCCGGCCTTGCTCTTTTTAACCGAGACGCAGATATCATCTCCAGCGGACACATCCTACCTCTGCTACCCTGGGTACGGACTGGAACACTCCTTTATTCCTAAGGCTGGTGTATGCGTGTACGTTAGAGATGATATCACTTCTCACCGCCTCGGCAATCTTGAAGGTTGGGACCTCTCCATCTTATGGCTACGTGTAGACTGCGAAGACCATCCCCGCATCTACGTATGTTTCTACATGTCCCATAGCGGTGATGCCGAAACGGACCGACTCATCGACCACGTCCAAATGGCTACAGACTCAGTGCTCCGTAGTCCCATCCGCAGAGATCGTAGTTCTTGGCGACTTTAACGCCTATCACGCCGAATGGCTTGGTTCGCGCAAAACCGATCATGCGGGAAGATCTATTCACGATTTCGCCTTGGCATATGGCTTGACGCAGCTGGTAGCAACGCCTACGCGAATCCCAGATGCAGAAAGCCAGGTGCCTTCACTGTTGGATCTTCTGCTGACCTCACATCCTGACGGCTACAAAGTATCAGTTTAGGCCCCTTTTGGCTCTTCGGACCATTGCCTAATTAGGAGTATAGTGCCACTCGTTCACTCGCTGCGGTCGCGAGTTACAGGCAGTCGCCGCGTATGGCACTATAGGTCAGCAGACTGGGATGGAATGCGAACATTCTTTGCATCCTACCCATGGAGGCAGGTTTGCTTCTCGCCGGATGATCCCAATGTCGTTGCCGACTCTGTCGCGGATGTTGTGTTTCAGGGTATGGAACTTTTCATTCCATTCTCCCTGATTCCCACAGGTGGCAAGTCCCAGCCCTGGTTTGGTCGAACCTGCAAAGCGGCGTCTCGCCGAAAGCAGGAATGTTACCAAGCGGGAGCTAATGCAGCGACAGCACGGGATGTAAAGACCGGCACATTAAAGAAGCAATTAAACTTTGCCTCCAGGTCCCTCAAAAGAGTAATTGCTGGGGCGAAGTCGGCTCACATCGGCGGAATTGGCGAGAGACTAGTGAGTCTCCCTTCCGAAACTCGTGCATTCTGGTCTCTTGCCAAAGCTGTCCAGGGGAACTTTCGTAAGCCATCCCTTCCACCTCTGCACATAGGAGATTATTCGTTGGCCCACGACGCTAAAGAAAAAGCCGATCTTCTATGCAAACTCTTTGCGTCCAACTCGACCGTGGACGACGGGGGAAACGCGCCGCCGACTATAACGCAGTGTGAGAGCCGCATGCCGGAAGTCCGGTTTACACAAAGGGCAGTGTTTAAAGCGCTACTTTCCCTCGACGTTCTTAAGTCGAGTGAGCCCGATAGAATCTCTCCTATCGTGCTGAAGACGTGTGCTTCAGAGTTGGCACCATTTTAACGCGCCTTTATCGGCTTTCCTACTCTCTTGGCATAGTCCCGAACTCATGGACGACAGCTCTAGTGCACCCAATCCCTAAAAAAGGAGATCCCTCGGATCCGTCCAACTACAGACCCATAGCCAGCCTCCTTGTTCTCCAAGATAATGGAATCCATTGTTAACTGCCAGCTCCTCCGGTACTTAGAAGACCACCAGCTCCTCAATGATCGACAATACGGCTTCCGTCGGGGTCGTTCAGCTGGTGATCTTCTTGTTTACGTGGCGAAGGCCTTCGATCTGGTCTGGCACAAAGCGCTCCTTGCGAAGCTTCCTTTCTATAGGCTTCCCGAGAAACTGTGCAATTGGCTCACCAGATTTCTTACAGATAGAAGCATCAAGGTCGTTGTTGACGGTGCATGCTCCGACTCCAAGTCTGTTAATTCTGGTGTCCCACAAGGCTGTGTGCTATCACCCACGCTGTTTCTTCTGCATATCAATGACATGCTGCAGATTAGCAGCATCCATTGCTATGCAGACGATAGCACGAGTGATGCCCTTTACACCGGCAGCGCTAACATTTCTCGGGTAAACTTCATCGAAAGCCGATCCAAACTTGTGTCTGAAATCGAAACTTCTTTATCAAAAGTTTCAGATTGGGGTCGATTTAACCTAGTCCAGTTTAACCCCACGAAGACACAGGTTTGCGCGTTCACCGCTAAAAAGATGCCATTGGTCGTATCACCTCAATTGAGCACTTCCCTAACTGCATCAGCCAGTATCGGAATCCTTAGCGTCGGTATATCAAGCGAAGTCCAGTTTCGTGGTCACTTAGAGAGTAAGACTATATTAGCCTCGAAGAAGCTTGGTGTGCTAAACAGATCGAGACAGTATTTTACTTCGGCCCATCGCCTGCACTTTATAAGGCGCAAGTTCGGCCGCACATGGAATACTGTTCTCATCTCTATGCAGGTGCACCCTAGTACGAGCTTCTCCCTCTTGACCGCACTCAACAGAGAGCGACTCGCATCATCGACTGCCAAGATATTTCTTATCGTTTTCGCCACTTATATATACCGATACGACCTTCAAACCTTCAAGAAAAGAGCGTATTCCTACCTAAAAGGCCGGCAACGCACTTGTGACTCTTGAGTTGCGGGTGTCCATGGGCGGCGGTAGTCACTTACCATAAGGTGACCCGTCTGCTCGTTTGCCCCCTATCGCATAAAAAATAAAATAAAAAAATAGTCATCAGTTGCCTTTAACTTATAATATACCTACTTTAAATTTTTCCATCTTTAGCCACAGAGTGATCGGTTGACGTAAGTAAACTTGACTTTTATTAAGTTAGTGGGGGGAACAAATTACCGGTCGAAATGTGGGTCTTAATTACACCTATGTTACTCTGCAATTTGTAGATGTACAATTCGCTTTCCACTTATGTCTTTTACTTTAAAATTGAACTGTTAAGTCCCACGGGGCGCTTGTCGTTTACCTGCACGGTCCCTGGTCATTTCGACCCCATGTTACTTTTACCCGGGTGAAATACGGTTAACCGTATAGCCTTTGACATTCAAACGGCTGGGTTGTTTTTTTGCGGAATCTAACCAGTTTTCCTTCACAATTAAGAGTATTAGAGAGTCAAAGGAATAGTTCATGTGGTTTATGGGCGATGGTATTTCTAAACATTTTGCATAAAAAGCTATTTTTATTATCTTTATACCGGAATCATCATTCTATGTTTTTCTTACTCAAGATATAATTTTCTTATACACTTAAGCTCTAGACTCACTTACAAAGGAAGACTGTTAGATATAACCAAAAGTAATTTGTATTCTTAAATAAGCTTCCGTGGGTCGCTAAAGCTTTTGAATATTGTTAAAATACTATTGAATTATTATAATACGACTCGTATACAGTTCTTGCATTATGTTATTAGTTACTGACTATTCTTTGGTATACTTATTACATTAAATGGCGCGCTAGTTAAGCAGGTTTCACCAAAGTTGAAAGCGGATTTTAAATTTACGTTTAATAGAAGGGTGATCACCTGGTTAAGTAAGTAAGAGGGAAATGACGTACAATGCAGTAGCGAAGAGGAGAAGAGGCCTATGTCTATCAGTGGACAGGAAAGGAGGATTGTGATGAATAATGTCCGGTCGAGATCTGACTGAACCATAATCCTAGATTTAGCGATGTACAGAACACGCACTTTGAGACTTGATACCACCGAGGTGATAGACTTAACGTTGTACAACTTTACATTATCATATTTAAACTGGCAGAGATTTTGGAATAGCAGAAGTATTTAATATACTTATCAATAGTGTGTACGTATTTGTGTATATGTAGGCGTGTATTTATATATATTGCTAAGGCTAAATAAGACAACATCAAAGGACGGTCTAAAAGTTAACACAACAATGCTAACTATAGCGTGTAGATACGATTTCTTAAGCATTCAGGAACATACTACAAAATCAAAACAAAATAATTTAAGGCGTATAGAAACGGTTATACGATACCTTTCATAAAAAAAGAGTTATGTTAACGACGAACAGAATAATTAATTAAAAAAAAAACAAGTAAGTAAGTAAAAAAACAAAAATACAAATCAAGTCAGGAACGTAATATACATGAACACAAATATCCGAGCCTGTATCCCCAAAGGCGTCTGATCACTAACGTTTGACCGTATCGCTATAACGCTGATTAATCAATGATCTGGTGTGATCTTATAATGATGTGTTAAACCATTTCGTGAAATAGAAAGAAAGAGAAAGAAAGACAGAAAATATGTATCATACTTACACAGATGCAAGTAAAACCAATATATCAAGTGTTTGTGTTAACAAGTACCCCTGTATGAGACCAAAATGGCCGTTAGTTCAGCTTAGTCCTACTTCGAAAGTAGCAGCGCTGGTATTATGCTAACACCTAGTAAATATCATCGAATCAGGGAACCATCGTCTGGATTTATAATAAAAGTGAGTAAAAGTACCTACATAGAATGTAATATACAAACTATATGTAATATACGAATTAAAATTAAATTATAGTATTAAGAAAGAAAGCCCCATTCCATGAAATAGTTTTCGACACTTTATGAAATTGTCAGTTCAATCAATTCAATCAGAATAATCTGGCCACAACATACATATGTACATACAATCTGGTGGATTACAGGAAGATCCTTTAGTCGATTTTACGACCTGACCAGGCAGAAATATAAAATTCTACTCTACCGGAAACCACATGGATACCGGTTTTAAAAGATTATATCAAAGAACACCTGTTAAAATAGCAAACACATGTGGTCGAGTCTGAACCGTCCATCTCGGAATCTCTTAATTTTACTGACAAAAAGATTAGCTAGAGGAAAAGCTAAGGGTCATGACGGAGTGGGTGTCAACACACCTTATATGCTCGACCACACAAATATTTACCAGCCCAAATAATAGCGTACCTGTCCTCGGGCTAACTTACCTAGTTTAAAGATGTGTGATGTAAATGATATATGTATATCTATATTTAATTTTTGGCGTGATTCGCAAATAAATCGTGTAAGGTGGGAAAATGCATTTTTGGTTGCCTGTACATTACAAAGTGGGGATGACAGGATGGATTAACATCTGCCACTTTATTTAATTTGTAATATTTGAGGCTCGATAGATGGACGATAGTAAACAATCTCAGTTACGAAGACAATATGGTCTTGCTGTGTCCATCGATCAGCGCTCTTAGGTAGTTGACTTCCATATGTGAGTCCTATGCTGCGTCACATGGAATTGCAAATTATGTCAATAAGAGCGAAGTGCTGATGATATACCGACTGTAACTCGAAACGGGACACCTTCAAACAGAGTCGCACAGCTCAAATACCTGGGACATACTGTCACGGAGGACTTATCTGATGATGCTAACAGGGAGAGAGTAATATGATAGCTCGCAGGTTTGCTCGCTGTATCAGTGACATCAAAATCCCCTTATTCAAATCATGTTGCCAAAGTTTTTATACGTGCAGCCTGTTTGTGACATATACACAGTGGTCGTACAACGCCCTGCATAAATAGTAAAAGAATGCTTTCAGGGTTCTGTTGTGACTGCCACGCTTTCGTAGTGCATCACATATATTCACCGACCATCGTACTGATGATTTCGATGCGATCATTAGAAAATAAAAACGGCAGCAATTC
This sequence comes from Tyria jacobaeae, assembly GCA_947561695.1. Taxonomy (NCBI): domain Eukaryota; kingdom Metazoa; phylum Arthropoda; class Insecta; order Lepidoptera; family Erebidae; genus Tyria; species Tyria jacobaeae. The sequence goes on along the minus strand of OX387232.1, from coordinate 1,616,110 downwards.
TGCACAGAATGCGGCGTAGCTCCAACAGTATTATATATATGCGGAAATTAACATACAAGAAAGATAATCCGTGTCTGGAGTATTGGGTAAGGACACATATGATTAACCGATGCTCCATACCATGGCTTTATGAAGAATAACGAAGAAAAATATTAAAAATATGTAACATACTTTTCAGTTAATTTGTTACTAATAGAAAGGATCTATAATTTATCCGATATAAATAACTATTATTTTATCATCCTCAACTACGCAGAGCTTGTGATACTCTAGATTGCTAATAATCATATCTAAAAATGTCTAAACATATACACATAGTAGATAAATTACACAGACCAAATGACTATGCTCGTCACACAATTATTTTCCTCCACACTACATCGATCGATAGTATCACTAAACACTTGACAAACGAATATTAATTTAAAAGTCCGAATAAAATATAAACAAAGCTAAATAATGCTTAAAAATAATCATATTATAATGGATATAATTAATAAAGATGGGCGAAAAGTTTCTACTGATAAAGAAAATTAGCTACAATTAAATTAATCAAAATTACTAATTACCCTTTGCTAATAAGAAACTTTATGTTCATGGTAATAACAGTCAAGGTAAACTTAAGTAACGTATAAGTAATGTTTTGCCATACTCATCTATTTCATTTATTATACATACCACAGTTCAGAGAAGGTTCAGAAACTGTCATCGAAGAATTCTATATAAATAACCCTGAAGCTTTAGATAATCGCTTTTACTGACTAACGGTGATTGTAGTTAATTAGATAAAAGTCTTTATTGTACTACAAGAAAATAAATTAAATACCGGTTGCATGCATTTACAATTTTACCAAGCTAAAGCGTAAGTACAATTGCGACCTCTTCGAGGCAATCATTGCATTAAAGAGATGAGGATTAGAAATAAGATTATATACATTTGAGAGTATCTGTGATAGTTATGGTATTAAAGAATATTAACATTTAATTCAAACAGTCACAAAGGTACATTTTCCGGACCGATACGACCTTCAACCCTTCAAGAAAAGAGCATACTCCTACCTAAAAGGCCAGCAACGCACTTGTGACTCTTGGTGTCCACGGGCGGCGGTAGTCACTTAGTCAGTCTAGTTAAATAACTGAAGGAATACTTTTATAGCCTCCGAAAAATTCAAAATACCGTAAAAATTAAAGTACCTATCCGACTTTACAATAATAATGAGATTCCCGGACACAATACACAGCCCATTTTATATACAAAATAAGTGTAACTATGGGTTCAAAAACACAATAAATATTATACTACTATTAACTACGAAATACATACATAATACTGTACATTGAAATACACAAAAAACATATAATTGAGTAATTTATGCATACAACAACCCAAACAAAGGTGTAAAATATATTCCTACTTAACATTTAAAGGTCTGAACAGATTTGGATCTTTTAGGAATAGACGCATTAACCTTTACGCCTACTTTCGCAAGGTACTGCTATTTTCACGAGTATAAGAGTCAATCTCCTTATTCATAATCAAATCATTTATTCGATTACACGAATAATATAGCTGCAAAATGATCACTACAGATCTTACAAATCACAATATCTTCTTAGCACACAACCACTCGTTGCGATAGTCGAAATGTAAGTGCCTCCTCACTCGTTTAAACCGGAAGTCAAAATACTCTCTATTAAGTATTTAACGAGATTTAAGTATTTAATGAGAAGCATGCTAACATACTCGTAGAATTTTTAAATCATCCCGTGTCACTTGTTATACATTTTTGAACAAAAATATAACATAATTCATGCATCAATAAATTAATAACTTATAACACAATTTCTTATTTATTTACTCAGAACAGAATTTTAAATAGTATTTCAAAATTATAATAATCATTAATATCCTAAATTGTAAGTATTTTTTATATTGCAGCTAACGGTACTTTGTTATTATCTATCAATATGTCAAATTATAGCGTTCCTATGTTTTCTTTTGAAAGTAAATACTTGACAAGGTAAACATCTTTTTCAATAATAATTTGTTCGAAATATTAGTCCGCAAACAAAAATTATGAGAATTGAGCTTTACTAATGTGGTTACGGCCACATGGTGTTATATAAATATAGTTATAAATGCTACCTACTAAAAGTCAAACTGCCATAATCATGTTTGTAAAGTAATATTTGCTTAGGCAACAATATTTGACCGATAAATTACGTCAATTACATTATATGGTTACGAAAGGACCAAAGGATTCAAAGGTCAGATGGCCGCAGGTCAAACGTCGGTGTTTAGACCGAAGCATAGCTTTTGTGTATAACAAGAGTGTAATAGAATTTCTTGGAATCACAAAATTTCAGGTCATGGTTTTTGGCCGAATGTCTTGTTTACTTAGATATTCGTGAACTTTTTTGAGTTAATCTGTTTATTAATACCTACGTGAAAAGAATTATGTATCTACCTACATAAGGAAATATGAAAATGCGTACAAAACTTAAGAGTATACGAAAAACATATCGATAATATAGCGAAGAGTGCTTATGAAATACTTGGCTTTATTTAATGAGATTATCCATCAAAATCCTTTTCTAATATGTTCATAGCATTTTGGAATATAAGCAGATTAGAATTCATACAAGCTGCATTTTTTAATACATGTAACAAAATTCGTCAAGTAGGTAATTTATGCTTACATATGTAAGTACATATGTGTAAAAACTTATAAATGGTTCTTAGTCAAATACCTAGTAACTTATACCATGATAAATAATAAGTATTGTTTGTTTTCCGATTAAATAATAATAATAATAGTCTCGTGTCATATCGTTTGGCACTCTTTGATATGGCTGATGGTTGGCAAGTGCGTCATGCTCGTGAACGAGTGCAGTTGATCGGGCTGGTCATCTACCGTCTAAAAATATTGTAATCATACGTGCGAATGTTTATATTTTAGAATAATATGCTACATTGTACTAATAAAAAAATTGTTGCAAAGATTGTCCTTGAAGATCCGTACCTAGTATGCATCGTAATGCACCAAGTGAATAGAGCCACGAGTATCTAACATTGATTGATTTCTTTTCCAGAAAATTCAAAAATATAAATGATTAAATCGATTTCCATAAATAAATAAAAAATTTAGATTTTATGTACCTAAATATTTTATAGAAAAAGTGCAGAAAGCAACTTTTTTATTCAACATACAGTCACAGTCATTTAATGGGCAATTATGTTTTAGAGCCATTTAGGGTGGAGAGGGTCATGGGATCCGAGTGTTCGTTTCGACTGATCGACACTTCTCGTGACCAGAAGGCTGACCTTTTCCTTGCACATTAAGCATGAGCACATTATGCATATTAAGCATAGCAAATAAGCATTGCCGCTCATCGTGGTAATCCAGCCAGCCTTCTGGGAACGCTACCAGCTAGACCACGATAATGTGGAATTTTGAAATTACATTGCATGTTTGTGAATAGGTACTCCTTATAAAAAATAAAAAACTTACACACGCATTGTCACATAATATATTGCTACAACTTGTCAATACACACTAAACAAGCCCAAACTCCAGGAAAAGATTGTTAGGCACGAAAAGGCCGGCTCGATCGGAGTAATTAAACATGCTCACATAAATCCGGTTTTCAAGCTTATAAGCGTAAGCAATGCTTGCATTGTATTTAATGAGTGAGTGACGCCCAAACCCACTTTCCTCTTTCTTGTCCCCGTGTGGGCACGTCATTGGGCCCATATTTGCACACTGATGAGCCTTGCAATCATCATTCCCATATTACAACCATTGAACCAAAAACGTGTATCATAATAACATTCTGTGTGTGAACTAGTACACAATTCCGTGTTAAGACAGTGTAGTATACTATATGTCTCAACGGCTTAATTCTACCGAATGGTGAACTGTAACAGAATCGCACATATAGCCGGGGGCATTTCGAAAATGAAAGTGCTTTGTACCAGGCTTTGTAATGGGTAATGTTATTTATAAAGTAGGTACCTACTTGCTAGTATTTAATGTTAAAATGACAAATAAAATTATTTGGGCGGATTGTGAAAATATGTATGTTAAGTCAGTAAGCCATGATGTATAATGTTTTTTACATTTCTTGAGAACTTAGACCCTAAAATGAACCCATGCGCGGCGGTAAACTATTTCTTTCTGTTATAATATTACATCATTACCTCGGGACATTTTATCATATTTTTGACGTGGGAGAGTCATGCTTAGGCACGTATGGGCCGCTTGGACCGGAGTATTACCACGCCCTTTAAGAGAACCGGTAGTTAAGCAATTGTTAAGCAATAACTTGCGGTGTGTTTCACAAACAAATAAAGGCGGGGAGTGCCTTTGCGACTCTTCAGTTGTATTTGTCAATGGACGACGGTGTCGCGAAATGCGAAACCATAAATAGAACGTATCCTTATATTGGTTAGGTAGGTAGAAAGGTTAGGTGGGAAAAAGTACGATTGGCAACAGGTTTAAGGGGACTCGGGGGAATGATGGCGGCGAGCGAGGGAGAACGGTAAGAGAAGCTTGGATGTAAGTGGTAAAAAGGGAGCAGGAGCTTGTTCCAAGGAAGGAAGGAGGAACTTCCCCGCATTGAAAGATTATCATGTCGTTTTGATATAACGTTTATTTACCAACAAACTATTACTCAACATACACAAACTTACCCACACACCGACACGTAACAAATACATAATTACATTCCCAATTAAATTAGGTTATGAATCCTAGGCTAAGAAGGGTTTATTTGCTGTAATTTGCAACAGACGGTAGTCACTTAGGTGACGGATCTACTCGTTTGCCCCTCTATAATAAAAAGAAAACAACGTAACACAGAAGATAAATAATTAACTCGCTCTCTATGTGACTTTAAATGTTAAAAAAGTTTAAAAATGTTCAAATGTAAATTGAGACGCCATAATCATGCCGGACGCACGCTCCATTCGAAATTAAACCCGACAAACACATTGGCTGATCACACTACGACTGCTATTGAAGTCTGGGTGGCAGAGTACCTCGAGTCGAGTTACAACCTTAACTCGATTCGAGTCAATTAGTTTTTTTTTAATTGAAAGGGACAAACCTGGAGTACAAAAAATACAATTAAAAAAATAATAATTAAACTCGAAATTTAAATGCCGAGATACGTCGCTTAACAAACAAACAAAAAAAAGAAACAGACTTATTGAGCACCGGCTTTTTTTTGAAGTCCGTTACAATGACGTAGAGAAGTACTCACGATTATTCGTTATAAATTATAAACAATGACCTCCTAAGAGAGGCAATTAAGGTATATTTTCTTATGTAAATTTAAAAAAAAAAACTAGACAAACTATATTGTAGTTAATTGCTTTAGGTTTAGGTTTACTCTGGCGGATTTGTGGTCGTTAGAGTATCTTACTTTATAGATTTATAGAGCTAGCTATTGCTTGTTGAGTGGCCTTCAGTACTCAGTTTGCACAAAAAATATCTACCACCAATTCTATATCAGATATGTGGCTATTCTGCATCACAAAGAATTCTCATCGAACAATAATACCTACTCCTACTACAAATAATTTCTTTTTAAACTTATAAGGAATTTAATCTGGCAAAAAAAAACAAATAGAAAGTATTCAAAACATTTTTTTTATTGTTCATAAAATAATACAGAAAAACACAGAGGCAAATAACATATTTATTCGGTTTTATGATCCTTAAAATGTACATTTATTGAAAAAATAATATCAATTTTATATTATGGTTGGTAAAATATGGACAAATGCTGCAACTTTGCTTTACATTAAAAATAAGCTGTTAGGAATAATTTACACAGTATTTTATTCAAAAAGACCCATTATATGATATTGGTTAATTTATTTAGTGCTCCAATCAAATATTTAAAATATTTGTTTCAATATTACAACTGTTTACTTAGTTATCAAGTTAAATATTTGATAATTAAGATAATTCAATAAAGATAAATCAAATATTTTGAAATTAGTTATCATAGTCATTTCTATCATACATACACACATAAGCTCACATACCCCAATCGAAGTGTCTGTATAAGTAAAATATCCTATCCTACTCTTCCTATCCTACCTTTTCTGTCAATATACTCTAAATTTCTCAATCCAATCTCCAATTGTAACAATAGGCTTGCACTCTATGACGTAAATAGGACTAAATTATTATCTGCAAAATGTGGGAATACATGTGTGAGCGTATGAGTGTAATAAGCTGTATTTTTTATCCATAAATTATATTCAAAATATATAATTAAAGAATATTTAATCAACCTCTAATATTCTGTACAAATTAAATATAATTTTTTAAATTGGTTTACAAAAGGCAAAAAAGTCAATCAAAATGAGAACCTTTGCCTGTTTGAACTGAGTTAAAACTTCATCAATCTTTGAAGAGATCAACAACTGCTTTCATGGTCAAAGTCTTGGTACAAAAATTCTGAAGGTACACTATTTTTTCATGTTATACACAAATCTATTAAAAAAAAATTCTATGTATATTTATTTTATCGTAAACAAAACAAAATCAGTTCAATGTATATTTATTTGATTCTAAACAAAACAATATGAGTTATCTATGTGCAGTATGCACTAAATTAATAATTGCTTTATAGATTGAACATTAAAAATAACTAGCATACTATATACATTTAATGTGCCAGTGCCCGGAAGATGACAATAGACAATTTTCATTAATGTGACTAAATTATGGTCTGCAAAAAGTGGGCGCTAGAGAAGCCTCTGCCTACCCCCCGGGTGATATAGACGTAAGGGTATGGAGGTAATATGTATAAATACAAAATAAAAAAAATTATATCACTTTTCGAGGAAACTCATTACTAGTATTACTAACTCGCGCAATTCTACCTTGTTTTTCTCTTGGAATACCATGCTTTACAACCATATGACGTCTGACCGTCTCTGTTTTTGTATAAGTAACACTACAAATACTACACATATACATATATAAACGTTCGTGAACATTATTACAGTGGGCAAGCATTTGAGAGTGCCTAAAGAATTTTCTTGGACAATACATACATTGATGACTCTTCTCCATATGACAAACTAAATGGTTTCTCCATATTGCTCGTCTACGGAATGTTAACCCACATTTTTCACATGTAAATGGTCTTTCTCCGGTATGTATTCTTAAATGTTCTATTAAATTCAACTTACGAGGAGCCTTGTAAGGGCAATGATCGCATTGTAAGTATGGCCCAATTCCATGCCTTGCTATCTGATGCATATGCATCTCTGCTAGAACTGGAAAACCTTTGCCACATTGGTCACAAATAAATCTACAAAAGTTGTGGCGTTGCATATGATGGTCATATGTTAGACGATTGGCAAGGATTTTGTTGCATATCTTGCATATTAAATTGCGTTCATTACTTTGTGTTTTGAAACAGTATTTTTGTTTTTGTCTTTTTATCTTTCGCCTTTTGAAAGTTGTTACATTTGTTCCTGTGTTAATAATATTTTGTATTGTGTCTAAAATATTGTTGATTTCATTTGAACATTCTTGAGGCTCGTCGATTAAGCACTCTGTATGATCATGATTGTCTATTAAGTCATCAAATTCATATATTTTTTCACTTGTCTTAGCATCGCCATCTAATTGTTCAAGGGATGAATTAGGAACACTACCTTGAATTAAATTTGGCAGATCACCATCGCTTTTCTTTTCTTCACGGCTGCTTAAAGCTTCACAACTAGTTGCTGAAGAGAAATATTGATTGAACATAACATATTCACAAACTTTTTCTTTAATATGATGGTGTGAAATGTCACTGTTTACATTGGTATTTATCAAACGTTTTAAAGTCTGGTTCGTGGATTCACACTTTAACTTGAAGCTAATCGCATGTTTTAGTAAAAAAACACACTTTCGGCACAACATACTGGGTAATTTATCATCTCTATCTAATAGAACATTAGTTACTATTGTAATAGCTTTGCCAAAACAACTCAACCCCTCATTGTCCGATTTGTCTATTAAAGGCGCCATTTTTTCTGTACTGTTTTGTGATAAACACACACGGCATATTGTTTTATAAACAGTATCGTAACCATCCATTATTGTCTCGTTAAATTCGAATGATATAAAATTTATTTCTGTTATTACAAAACAATGGTTTTGTTATGAACTTTTGACATTTGACTTTAGAGCTTTTACAGATAAAGACGCGTTTAGTTTTTGCTTTAAGTTACATGTTTCTTTCATGACTTTAGCTCATAAAACGAATAATAATTGTCTAGATGAATTGTCATCTAACATATGTACATTAACGGAATTAAACATTTTAAAAATATTAAACTTACCATGAAAATATCTAGTACTGTATGTAGGAATATTACTTTATTTTTTATTTATTAAAAAAAAAAACAAACTGTTATAGTGCGACACAAACAAGTAACTTTAATTGTATATTTTTAACAGTGATTGATTTAAAATATTTATTTTTTAATAAGGTAAACCTTATTTTATTTTTTTCGCTGTTATTTCAAGCAATATAAAATTATAGTAAACTTTTGACTACAACAGAAGTTTAAAAACTATTTCAAATTTCTAACAAGGAACTACAAAGTACCCATAACTCTAGAACTCATAATTACATTTCAGCACTAAACAACTACATAAGCAAACGGTGTAAGTAATTACGTAGGTAAAATAGTAAATTCCTCTAAGTCTTTCATCTTAGTTGTGGTCTTAAATAATAATATTTACATGAAACATTGCGGGTGGCATTTAAATGCTCTGTGCACATTCCCGACGACGGCGACGGATTTTAACATAGTATTTAAAGTTGAAATGTGTATTAGCCGTACTTACACAATTTTATTTAACTGACATCAAAAGGAAGGAAATATTTGGTCTGAACCTACAAAAGATTAGATTATATATATTAATTTGTTTCTATTGTTCCTCCCGCTGTCTACATTGTGGGTAAAATTTGTTTTGTCTGACTACTTGTAATACTGAATATAATCGCTGATTCGAGAAAATTCATAAGACTGTAATATGATTGATCTATTTTGGTTAGAACAATAATTAAAAAATTGAATTTTGTTTTGTTTTAGTGGTAATACCTACGTAATTCCATGATAATCCATTCCCATACCCATTATATATATATATATATACATATATTATGCAGCTTACCTAAAACATCAACCAATAAAAACTATACACCTTTTGGCAAAAGTCTGGAATTCAGTACCAGCTCATTGTTTCCCTCCCACTTTGATCCCGGGTCTTTAAGCGGGGCGTTAAAAAACATCTCACCAGGCCGCCATAGTGTGGGTCACCATCCTGTATTGACTACACTTGCAAAGAGGATGGTGATTATTTCCTAGTGCCCCGACCATCTCTGCATAAGCTTTTTAGTTTTCGTCATTGAATCCGCACTACTCCTTTATAAAGTTTTTTTTTTATTAACTTATGTACGTTCACACATAATTCCCCTTTTATTTTACAACCACACAATTATTTCTATGTTCATTATATTTCTGACATAACCAACTTTCGCTATCATATACGTTACGTTATCGAATATCGAAATAATATGTTTTTAATTACCCAATTCGCTATTTTAAGTATTAACAAATAGAAAATAATCAAAGTGTAACTTGAAATTTTCACTACAAAACGTCTATTCCCTGTCATCTAATCGCTGTTGTAAGAGAATATGGATGTACTAAATGCCTATTGTACAGCCTTTTACTATTAGAATAGAAGTGCAAATAAGCATTCTGCATTCTGAATTTGAGTCTTCTTATAGTCAACATGTTCATACAGTTAAATAGTGGTCCAATCATTGGATTATTTTAATACTAATGTGTTTTTTTTTTGTATTAATGATCAGATAAGCGCAAGTTTAGGCTGGGATTTAAATGTTCTTATCTTTTTTATAGTAATGTTTTGCAAACGAGCAGATGATACTGCCACTCATGGATTCCTTCAAGAGTAGTATATAATAAAATTAGCTAACAGATATTATTATAACTAGCTACAACGGAAGCGCCACGCCATTGGTCTAACCGGAAAGTGACGGCTCCGCTTACGACTATCGAGTTTCAGGTGTCTATGGACGGCGGTTGTTACTTGCCATCAAGTGACTGGTCTGTTCGTCTGTCCCCCTATAATATAAAAAAATAAAAACCATTACTCACATTGTAACTGTCTACATGTATTATTTCTATCTTCTTTCTTTTCTTTCTCTCAGCGAGTGAACCCACAGGTGGAAGCGATTTTACTTAAAAAATATATTTAAATTATTATTCTTTCTGCTAACTGGTAAACAATTATTATCATATATTTTAAAGAAAGAAGGCGCAAATAAATTCATAAGTAATTTGCATAATTATGAAGTTATTATGTTATGTTATGTTTTGTCAGTGGTAGAGCCATGCTTAGGCACGAATGGGCCGGCTCGACCGGTGCGATACCACGGCCTCACAGAAAACCGGTTGTGAAGTAACGCTTACGTTGCATTTCCCCGAATTGAGTGAGGTTTCCGGAGGCCCAATTCCTCCTCCCCCCTTTTCTCTCCAATATCTCCTTTCTCCTTTTTTCCATCTCCTCATCCCTCCTCTCTTCTTTCCGCTCCCCCTGCATCCCCCATCCCTCATCACCCTCAAAGGCGGGCAGCGCACTTGCGACTCTTGAGTTGTAAGTGTCCATGGACGGCGGTGTCACTTACCATCAGGTGACCCGTCTGTTCGTCTGTCCCCCTATAGTATAGAAAAAAAAAAAAAAAAAAAAAAAAAAATTATATATACGTAATAAAGGCACTGTGTGACTTTATATTTAGTATATGATAGATAACAATCCAATACCTTACTGTACTAAATTTCTATAATAAACTCAATAAGCACATGCCAGTAAAATATACGCTGTACGCTTTTTCCATGGAAATTCAATTCCTGATTTTACAACATTTTAAAAGCGAACCTAAAACCAGTATAAAAGCAAGTGTAATAGTTACTTTGTAACAGACACTGCACTCCTTTGCCTTCGGTAAAAGCCACTCATTTAATGCCTACAGAAATGAAAACTTCGGGCACACTTTTTATTTTCAACTCAATTTTGAAGGTGCTAATGTACATTTTTCATTGTTGAAGTCAAATTATAAAGAGAGCCGTTTATACAACAAGGAAAGTATCCAAATTAATAAAATAAGATGTTTTTATACACTTATTAAGTTTATTTTCACACTTTTATGAACAGGATATTTTTGAAGCCGTAACATTATACTCGTGAGAGATTTTTATGTGCACCTTTCTATAAATTTTGTAGGTTTATTTATTATTTTCTTTTACATAAAGTCTACTGCCGCACTGGAAATAATTCCTCTGTCGCGGGGACTTTAAAAAACATTGTTTACACAATGTATTGTATCGCCTGGCGCTCAAAACCACAACACTTGACACGGCAGCGTAGTGGCAAGGCGACCACTTACAACACTGCTCATTCAACCTTTGTAATATATACGGGGGTAACATTGAAAGTTTTTAGAATAGGCCAATAAGCCAATTGAAAATAATTAAAATCATTATTTCAATTTCATATTAGGAACTCTTACAGGTCTTAACGGAATTGACTAGAGACAATTTAATAACGGTTTTGCGTTGCGGTCTTACTCAACAATAATATAACGATAGACTTCAATTTCATTTCGATTATTTCATTACAAAGCCCCGTCTCGTGCCATTGTTTACAACTGGTTTAATGAGTTTAAACATGACAAAAGCAAACTCACTCATGATTCTAGAGAAAAAAATCCTTCTACAGCGACTACTTAAGATAACGTGAGTGGTATGGGGCTGATGATAGAAACTGATTAAAGGGTGTCATATGTATCAACAGATTCGGACAGCTTTAGGCATTAGTATAAGTCGAATACAAAAAGTCTTACATGAATATTTAGGCATTAGAAAACTTGTCCTAGATAGTTATTAGAAATCTTTGTCATTTGATACCTCATAATGTGATGGAAGTAGGATACACTTAGTATATTCTGTCCACATATAATATGTATCATATTATCTATTATCAAATTTACTAAAACTATATAATTCAAATATTAATCTTCCATATAAATCATTTTATTCCATATCACATATACAGTCGTGGTCAACTAATTAGGGACACTCTCTAGTTAATCCAAATTGTGAATTTATTTTTTATTTTCCAACGAGTCTAAACAATATTCCACATCTTTTACATGTAAGTATAATTAGTCATTTATGTGCCTAATTATACAAACAATAACAACTTCTTAAACATTAAACCTCTTTACAGTATAGCTGATAGATGATCACAGTGCTATTTGTTCAAAGAATGCTGGCTGGCCATTTAATTAGGGACACTGAGATATTGCGTTCTAGTTTCAAAATCTGAATCTCAATTATTATTTTCTTTCTTCTCCTATTCTTTGTGGTAGTTTTGGCGGCAATCTAGATTTGTAATTTCAAGTTTTGAGAGTTATTTTGAAGAATAATGGGCAAAAGTAAAAGTTGCGATGCAACACTACGAAAAATTATCATGAAGTTTGTCGAGCGTGGTTGGTCATACCGAAGGATAGCAGGATATTTAAATTGTTCAAAAACTATGGTATGCAATGCAGTGCAACATTTCAGGCGCAATAACACAACTTTAAATGTGCCCAGAAAAAAAAGATCGAGAAAAACAACTCCGCAAGAAGATAGAATGATAACCAGGTTAGCTAAGAAAGATCCGTTTCTAGGCTCTATTTTAATTAAACATGAAGTGTTTGGGGCAGACGAAAGAGTCAGTGTATCAGCGAGGACAGTTCGACGACGTCTGGTAGAAGCAGGGTTGTTCGGAAGAGTGGCTCGCAAAGTACCGTTGTTAAAGAAAGAGCATAGAAATGCACGTTTGGCGTTTGCACGTAAATATGGACATTGGACCTACGACCAATGGCAACATGTATTATTCTCTGACGAGACCAAGGTTAATTTGATTTCTTCAGATGGAAGGCAATACGTACGGCGTCCTGTAAAAGCGGAAATGAATCCAAGATTCACAAAAAAGGAGGTGAAACATGGCGGAGGAAACATTAAAATGTGGGGATCATTTTCTGGACGTGGAGTGGGACCTGTGAGGAAAGTTCAGGGTAACTTAGACCAACATCAATACAAGGCAATATTAGAAGAAACTATGCTTCCCTATGCTGAGGAACATCTTCCTATTATATGGACTTTTCAGCATGATAACGACCCAAAACATACAGCCCGTTCAGTCAAGTCGTTTCTTAACAGACAGTCGGTATCAGTGCTAGATTGGCCAGCAAATAGCCCCGACCTCAACCCAATCGAGCACCTTTGGCACGAAATTAAGAAAAAAGTTGCCATTTATCGTACCACAACTTTAGATGAACTTAATGAAGCTTTTTGTGAGGCATGGGCAAACATTCCTGTTGAAATATGTCAGAAACTGATAATGTCTATGCCACATCGGTGTCAAGCGGTAATTACTAACAAAGGTTTTGCTACTGGGTACTGATTTTACCCGTAATAAAATGAAGTTGTTAAAGAAATTAAAATACTGCAGATTATTAGTTCTGTTTAACTCTATTTTTCATTTTACTTTACTGTTCTTAATTAAATGTCCAGCTACAGAATTGTACCTTAAATTGAATACATGGTTAACCTTTGATATTAAACACTTTTTTATATTTATTTAATCTTTTATTTACAGCCATTTATAGTATAATAATCGGATCAAATTATGCAAATAATAGTTACTGAGAAATCAACAGGGTTTTATATTTATATGTACATAGCCGGTTATTGCTGTCCACTATCTTGAATGTCCTTAATTAGTTGACCACGACTGTATATTGGTAACGATAAACATTAATTACCATAACTTAATGTGTACTACACTATAATATATATTCTGTTTCCATGCACAATTTAAATACTCAAATTTAATAATTTTATATATTCGTATGTAATGTCTGTTATCGTGTTATGGAAACGCGCCGTTATTTACGAGGTCTATTGTCCGCGCGCCGGTGCAAGCGCATCGTGTATTGCACTAGTTTTAGTCAGCCACAGCGTTCAACCGTGAAACCTGTGTCGCCGCTTGCTATATTTCTGTCGCTTCTATACATTGAAGTCTTATGCATAGAATTCGTTTATGTGTAGTATTCTATGTGTGGAATAAATTCTATCGTGTTACCTACACTATACTTTTATTTCCGGAATCATCCGTAAGTAGACACGAACATTATTACAGAAGATCGAAAACGCCATCGTTTGGATTGGTGGATCTCAATGCTTATGAAGTATGACGGAGGTGACTCGAATGCTGTATATGAAAAGCAAGATATATTATTACAAACCCGAAACCAAAATACTATACGATAGTCGAGATGTTTCCATTCGAAGATTTGCCGACAAAAGTTAAGAAGAGCAGAAGTCAAGAAAAAAGAAGATTGTCTCATTCTTTCGACGGACAGGTCATTTCGCAAGCAATCATTCTAGAAGATAGAATGACAGGTATTGCAGATTGGTATGCCAGTAATTGTTTACTAGTTGTTTTGGGAAATGTTAGACATCAGCGCCCATGAAGCAGGATCCTCCTTCACCACGACCAAGCTTCAGCTCACTTCGCCAGACGAACAATCGAATGTTTGTCTATTTAAGTTGTAGAGTTAATAAGTTATCCTCCTTATAGTCCCAACCTGACATCTTAGCACTTGTATTTATTTTCAAAAATAAAAGATACAATTTTTTTTATGCGATACGGGGCAAACGAGCAGACGGGTCACCTGATGGTAAGTGACTACCAGCGCCCATGGACACTCGCAACTCAAGACTCACAAGTGCGTTGCCGGCCTTTTAGGTAGGAGCACGCTCTTTTCTTGAAGGTTTGAAGGTCGTATCGGCCGGTGTAAAGGGCATCACTCGTGCTATCGTCTGCATAGCAATGGATGCTGCTAATCTGCAGCATGTCATTGATATGCAGATGTAACAGCGTGGGTGATAGCACACAGCCTTGTGGGACACCAGAATTAACAGACTTGGAGTCGGAGCATGCACCGTCAACAACGACCTTAATGCTTCTGTCTGTAAGAAAACTGGTGAGCCAATTGCACAGTTTCTCGGGAAGCCCATAGGAAGAAAGCTTCGCAAGGAGCGCTTTGTGCCAGACCCGATTGAAAGCCTTCGCCACGTCCAAACTAACGGCCAACGCTTCCCCCTTGGTCTCGATCGCCTGTGCCCACCGGTGAGTCAAGTAAACAAGAAGATCACCAGCTGAACGACCCCGACGGAAGCCGTATTGTCGATCATAGAGGAGCTGGTGGTCTTGTAAGTACCGGAAGAGCACTTAAAGGACTTCGTTTTATGAACCATGAAGATGGCGCGGGTGCGTTCGAAAAAGGCGTGGAAAAGATTCCTAAAGAAGTATGATCTCACTGCTTCAGTCAATGGTTCCATTGCATGCGACAGTGCTAAGAAAGGAACGGAGACTTCTATGTCATTCCCTTTTCAGGGTTCCGTACCCATAGAATAAAACGGGACCCTATTACTAAGACTCCGCTATCCAACTGTTTGCCTGTCACCAGGCTGTATCTCTAGAACTGGTGATAGTTAGACATTTGAAATTAGTGCAGATGATGTATTGCTGTTATAACAACAAATACTAAAAGACAGAATAAAATAAATATTTAATTTTTCATACAACAAACTTGATTTTTTGTTCGATATTAATGACGGCAACAGGTAGACGCTTGAAATATTTACAGAATATTTACATATACAGATATACAGATATAGTTATATATTTACTTTAAATTAAATCATTAAATTAAAATAAAATAAATATTTTAGGGGGCTCCCATACAACAAACATGATTTTATTGCCGTTTTTATAGATAATGGGTACGGAACCCTTCATGCGCGAGTCTCATCTGCGTCGAGTTTTTTTACTAAAAACTTTCAGTGTATTTGTTTACGTGATTTTTCTCCATTCTCCACTGTTCTGTCTGTGACTGTCACTTAGTCACAAGAATCACAAGAGTACTGTGCTCCTTTTGGAATAGGGAAAAGCAAGGAAAGGAAAGAGCGGATGGGCCAATAGGGAAGGGAAAGAGAGAAAGGGAAAGGGGAAAGAAGGTTGGGCCTCCGGTAACCTCACTCACTTGGTCACACAATGCACATTGTTTAACAGCCGGTTTTCTGTGAGGCTGTTGTAATATTTCGGTCGAGAGGATCTAATTTTTTTTATAATATAGGGGGACAGACGAACAGACGACCCGTCTGTTCGTCTGTCCCCCTATATTATAAAAGTGAGAAACCTGATGGTAAGTGAGAAGAGCCGTCCATGGGCACCTACAATTCAAGAGTCGTAAGTGCGCTGCCCGTCTTGGAGGGTGATGAGAAATGGTAAATGCGGGAAGGAGAATGAAGAGAGGGGGGATGAGGAGATTGGAAAGAGGAGTTGGGCCTACGGAAACCTCACTAATTTCAGGGAAATGCAATGAAAGGTCACAACTGGATTTCTGTTAGGCCCTAGTATCCCACTGGTCTAGAATATATTTTGATATATTCTGGAATAATATTTTTAACCAAACCATCAACCGTGGTGTGAAACACCCATACTTTAATTTATATCAGTCCTCTCACTTAAATAATATTATCTTTATTCATCAATTCGATATCGACCAAAAACCTTAAGGTACCGGAAGGAAATATCAGTTTAAAATAGGCAAACTCTTTAAAAAAATAACACGATTTTGACTGTTACTGTTAGCGCTTACGACTTTAAAGTATGAGCACAACAGTGTGTAGTATACTTGTAGATAGAGGATTCGGACGTCACCAGACAGTTCGAGTTATACGTATGCGACCGTGACTTGCTTGAGAAATTGCTTCTACTCCAATCCATCTCTATTTTTTTTTTTATATTAGCCTACCATAGTGACTCCACTTAGCCTGATGGAAAGCAATAGGTGGAGTCAAAGAGAGGTCATCATCCTCATTGCATGTCTAGTCAATGCAGCATGACCCACACTATATAAACAATATCCATTTTCTTCTCTTTTTATCCTCCCATTCCTGTCAATATACCCCAAATTTTCAAATCATATGCTCAAAAGTGTCTGAATGTCACCAATAAGCAATTATTATCGTCACAATGTGGGCCTTAATTACGTCTCTACTTACCCTTTCGGGAACACAGGCATGAGTGTATATATGTATGCAGTGTATAGTAACAGACACGCAAAGTAAGACATTATGTTACAAATTGTTTGTAGATTGAAAAGGTGTTATAGCAACGCGAGTATGTACTTTGATCTCTCCTTTGATACGATATTGACACTTCACTCCTTCCTTTATACGAGAGGAAAAAGGTTGGCATTTGGAGGAAGGTGAACGAAAAAAATGATATTCCAGTAAATATATAATAAAAAGTCTTGGAAGTGGCAGGTTGAGAAGGGAGTAGATATGAGCGCCGAAATCAACGGCGTGACCTTTAAGCTTTGTTTATTAAAACGTATACATATTATTATACAGTATATTATAGTCTACAGTTTTGCCATTATGTCATAATCTTTATATTACTACTATTATAAATTTGAAAATTTCAAGTATAGATAGATAGATAGATAAAAACTTTATTTGTACAGCATTGGTAGAATTAGAATTATATGTAGAAATTTATCTTCCAGGCAATCTTAGGTTGGAACAAAATGATTCGGGGAGACGTTGGTAGTTGGAAATGCATTGGAAAGGATATCTAGCGTTACCTAATAAATATAAAAATATACAGATATTTTGTGCATTAAGTCCTTTAGTATACTTAGATATATAAGTACAAAAGACACATTAACAAAATAAAAATATACACATACATACAACTCTACATATATACATATATCTACATATGGCATACGGAAAGTAACAAACTAATGTGATAAAAAATAATCATGAACCTTAAAATTGGTAATTGTTTTGGCTAGCCTAATGTTGAGTGGCAAGGCATTCCACAAGCGTACATACATCTTCAACCTTAAACGATAGATCGTAAAATTTTGTGGAATGCAAAGGAATCTCCAGTGACAAATCTTCAGATGACCTTAGACATTTTTCATGTGTGTCATGAAGAAACTTGAAAAGTTCTTTGAAAAAAGGCTACTTAGAGTTGAATAAGATGTTGTAAAAAAATGAGCAACACAACAATTGAGCTTTTGACGAAATTCAGAAATTTCGCAGGCCAAATATGAATATTATACAAAAATTTGCAAGTCGTTCAAGCTTATCAAGTTGCACTTCGGTAAGATTTAGACATCAGCATAGTCGAGAATTGGAAGAAAAAGTGTCTGTGCAAGTGCGGCCTTAGTTGCAGTCGGCAGAAAGTTACGTAACCTTCGCAGAGACCCCGCTGAAGCGAAAACTTTTCTACTGACTTCTTGCAGCTGTGGCACTCAAGATAAATTACTAACTATGTAAATACAATATAATTAAACATTTGTGCTAATCTATAATGTGGTCTCTTTAAATGTAATGCGAGGCAGGTGTGACCACTGTATTCTTGAGACCAACGCAGGACTGCCAATAGCACATACAAATACTGATCTAAACGAGTTGTTAAATCAAACAAAATGAGCTTAAATTCTAAATTTAACCTGAACTTTTGTCTATCAAACAGTAAAAATGTGTTTCTCGGTTCACGGTATTTAAATTCGCCTCTACTATGAAAATGGGACTTAATTTCGGTGGACAAACTGAGGGTATTCTATACACCTCTGCCTACCCCTTCGGGAATATAGGTGTGCGTGTATGTTTAGTTATGTTGATTTTGTTGATTTTTATGTATGTGTATTTAATTTTTAGTACCTATTTAAATATAAACCTAATTTGAACTTTATATTAGAAGATTTTGTTATTTGTATTGGCTTGTTAAGAAATTTTGTAGAAATAAATGATTAAGATTTATATTTTAAATCATTTTTTCTTACTTACACCGTAAACCATAACAATTATAATTACAATCGAACAAGGTTATTTTCATGTTCTGATAATAACCTTGTTCGATTGTATTTTTAAAAAGTCAAGAGAAGTCAGTCAGACTAAGTCAATCGTGAAGCTAGTTGCCTCTTCCATAACATACGTAAGTTAATTAGATATCTTTAAACACTGTAATTGTACAAATTTATTAAAACCACTGCAATACTACCGTTTAGTACTGATATTGTAACCGTTATATTTATAAGTATTCATCATATAATTACAACATTGCGGTAATATTTCGAAGGATATGTAATAATTTGATCGAAAGGTTAAGCACCTGAACAGAACGTTTACCAGACTTTTCGATTCAATTACTCTGAACGCGGTCACGGGTGGACTGATGAGAGCTTTGCCATATTTAATTAGGGTAATGATTGCTTTTGTCTATTTCAACACAGTGATACAAAATTATTTTATATAATGCAAAATTATATTAAATTAATATATTTAAATATGTAAAATTATATTAATAAACTTTTTAACACTAACACTAATCTCTATAACTATCAATCGGGTTTGAATAAGTATTTATTGAAGTTTATTATATACATATATCTTATTACCAATTTATGACGCTGCGATATTCAGGAGCAAAGCATTGCGCATTAACGTAGACAAAACAGTGGGGAACGAGGGGCTAGTAGTAAAAAAAAATATATCTGAGTTTGAAATACTATATAATAATCACATACATTCTCATTTTTGGTACGGCACGTATTGTTTTGTAAGGTGGTTCCTGTCTCTAGAGCCCTAACCAGTGTAAGCTAGGTTACCGTACCCGCTAAACGTTGGATACATTTTTGTAAATTGTTAAATATATTGTTTTTTTTTTTATATATTATCAATATAATTTAAATATTGTTTAAGTTAAATAGAGGATATAATATATTAGCTTTAAGTGTTGCACAAAAGAGATGTTAAAATTAGCCCATGTTTTAAATACAGAGTCAAAAAATGAGACTTGCAAATATTTCTGGTGTGATGTCATTCGACCATATAGATAAACGATGAATACAATTTAATTGAATTACAAAACAAATTGCATTCGATATATTCGGTAATAACTCATAACTATATCAGTTAAATTAAATTAAATTACAATATGTTAGCTATTTATAAATTTTACTTATATGCGTGATACACATGTATTCATTAACAGATTAAAAATATTTTTCAATAAACCATTTTCTTAATTGACTAGTAAATTACCTTAGTAAATTAACTAATAAAGTCTGACGTGGTAATCAAGACAGTAGTAAGTCGGAAAAGGTGTTTACTGATTTAAGCTTGTAATGTAAGGCCCTCGCCTCTGGAGACGGGTTGGGTTTGTGTCTCCGATGCGGATCCTGACTCACTCACCAAAATAGAAAGAAAGTATTGCTTTGCAATCGGAGTTCGGTGGTATAACTCCGGTCGATACGTGCCTAAGCACAGGTCCTCTGTATATATATGTATATATATAGATACATACATATGCTCACGACTTATTCCCCTTCAAGGTATGCAGTTAAAACACCAGAAAAAAACCAGTGACTCCAAATCCTTAAATATTTATTAGCATGAAGTTACTTGCCATGTAATCCTCTGAACTGCACATGTATATAAATAGGGGTTTAAGCATTGAAAGGATTGGTTATCGTTATATATTATAGTATTTTTATACTGGATTGTTTAGTTTTTATATTCGCGTTAGAAGGCTCAGACTTTCTGGCACCAGTCAGTTTTCCCATCTAATTCCTTAATAGTGCTCGTATGACAGCAATAGGCTTGCCCCTAATTACGTAAATGTGACTAAATTATAATTGAAAATATGTATTCGTTAGTTACGCCTCTGCTTGCTCTTTCTACGATACAGGAGTGAGTGTATGTATGTTTTATACTAGTAAACTAATTAAAGCGATTGGTACGAGTTACTTGTTGTTCAATTTAAAAAAATATCTCCTCTGTTCACTTTTCAAGATAATACACCACATTTTTCTGAAAACAAGTCACAAGCACTACATTCAACACTGAAATACTTATATATTAAAATATGAAATCCACACATAATGTACAAGAAAACTGAATTTAGTCTATCAAAATGCGACCTGCCCACAAAGTACCGGCTAACAAGGAAACCACTTCAGATACTAGGCACGAAAAATACGCGACATATATTTTTTCAGAAGCGCAAAATAAAATTCATCATTATTCCGTCATGTGCCGAGAAAGTGTGTACTAAAAAACATGCCAATACGCAGTTCTATTGTCAGTGTAAATCAAAATAACGAGCTCCGAGTGTACAAACACCGCTTCATTCAAACTTAAGATGTTTTTTTACACTTTGACGTTGAAAACTGTCAAGATATTTTATCGGTTAGGTCACCCTCGTCATTATGGTGTAAATAAAAATAGGATTCGAAGGTCACGTATACTTGTATACACACATTGTTTAACTTATTTACGCATAATTATATTTTGTAATAAAATTGAGCCCTTCCTACAGTTTCACGTACGTATATATGTAATTACTGCTCTGCTGTTGGTCGTAGCCTGATATTTTATAGTCTATATAATTTTACATAATACCTCAAGAAATGCACAACATACAAATAAAAACTCTTTAACTTTCTTGTACTACTACTTACTCACTGTATAAATATTTTTTTTTTTTTTTAACTTGTTCTTGTTTTTTATTTAAAAGTGAAAGGGCTCGATCTTCACGGCACCAGCCAGTTGCAGTGATAGGTAGGTGCGACCCTGACTTGCTTCAGCTATTGATTGTACTTCCCAACCTGTATAAGCAATATCAATTTCATGCCTTTTTATCCTGCAGCTATACCTGCAATAGACTTATGTCTGAAGTAATAAGGGGCAAGCCTATTGCATATCTATATATGCAATAGGCTTGCCCCTTATTACTTGAATGGGACTAAATTATGATAGTCAAAATATGGCCTTAATTCTTACCTCTTCCTCTGCTTATCCCTTGGGGGATTGTATTCTAGCGTTAGGGTAGAGCTCACTCGCATCGAGTAACCATAATACGGGTTACGGTTAGTAAATTTAAATGGATTTTATAAATGGATTAAATGGATTTTTGAAGTTATTACCGATTCATTCAAATTATAACATTTATTTACAAACACCATAATATAATTAATAAATAAACATAATTGATAAAGCAAACGTCGTCTCAACTTTTTCATTTCTTGACGTTTCCTAACTCAAATATTGTTACACTCATATAAATTATTGAACTACTATCTAATGAGTTGATAATCAGTGAGTGTGTGAGTTATGTATGTATGTATAGTTAGTTATTACGCTTTTGTTCATTTTTATCTTCTTTATATATATATAATTCTATTGTACGTGCGTATGTCACTGAACTCCTCCTAAACGCCTGGACCGATTTCAATGAAGTTTTCTTTGTATGCGTTTGGGTGGCGCCCTGGATAGATTAAGATTCACAAATCAGCCCGGCAGATGGCGCTGCAGTCGGTATCTAGGTTATTTATCTATACTGCAACTTCAAGACAACGTCTGTCGGGTCCGCTAATATATTTTATACTCTTTTTTGTTAAAGACATCTCCCGCACTACGAAGTATTCCTGTGTCGCGGAGGACTTTACAAATATACAAAAAAAAACGGACTCGTAGTGTCATTAAAATGATTTGTAGATTTTATTTTAATGTAATAATAAATGATTGGATCTTGGTTTGACGAAATAAGTATAATTAAAATGATACTTTAAAGATAGTTAGATTCTGATAATGGTTCTCAAACTATGCAGACAAACAGATGACTGCCTGAAAAAGTGCACGTTAAAATTTATGACAGTGGATACTCAGGAGGAGACTTGCTTTGTAGAGGTATTTTTAACTGACGTAAAATTGGTTGATACAAACATTTTCTTTTAGTATGTTAAGTATCTTAATTAAGTACGTGCAGACATGTGGACATATTGATAATAATTATTAAATTTTTGAAGATATTCTGAATTTAGACAATCCATGCGGTAGCTGAGCATTCCACTGTAAAACCCGGGGTAGTGTTAATTAATACTCAACTCATGTAATTATATTCATGAACATATTATGTAAATATAATCTGAATACTTGTACATCTCATTCATGTATCCTAACTAGGTATATTGTTACGAATATAATTAACTAATGCTAAGTATGTGTGTTTGTTAAGATTCAACTCCTGACTAAGTAATTGTTCACCATATTTTTTTAATGCACATTGCCAGGCTAAATAAAATGACATAGGGTACCTGAAATCCAGGCAGTAACGAAACTATTCATGAACTATATAGTATACAGTGGTAGAGCCATCATTAGGCACGAATGGGCCGGCTCGACCGGTGCGATACCACGGCCTCGTAGGAAAACGGTTGTGAAGTGTGTGAGTTGCATTTACCTGAAATTAGTGAGTTATCCGGAGGCCCTAATTTATTTTTTTATTTATTTATAAACTTCATGCACACGTGTACATAGGCGGACTTAATGCCTAGGGCATTCTCTACCAGTCAACTTTGGCGTGGTGAAGAAAAGCGATAAGGTAGGTGCAGACATCTAGAATTTACTTGTTTTTGAAAACAACTGTAGTTACATACATTTACTATAGTTACAAATACATAACAAATATACACATACACACATACATAAAAAAAATATATATATGGAAGAAGATATATATATATATATACTAACATACACATATAAATAGGTATACAGTCAAGTGCATTGTGGTTATTCTGCTAATTCGGCGAGGAGAAGTACGCCTAATACGCCTCTCCCTTTTGCCTCACCCTTATCATCCCTCCCCTTTTCCCATCACTCCCTCTCTCATCCCTCATCATTCTTATAGGCGGGCAGCGCACTTACGACTCTCAGTCGTAAACCATCAGATGAACCGTCTGTTCGTCTGTCCCCCTATAATATATATATGTATCAAATCCACCCCGCGGTTGAACTTTAAAATCAAACAAAGAAGGTAGATAACATTAAACAGAGTTTACTCTTTTTCCAATCAGATAAACATGAATTTAAAAGCTTTGTAGGTATAGCAGCTATTGTTCAACGGCTACAATTGTATATATCCCAGCCTTAGTCCCAGCCAATACTGTCCTGAATCTAAAACAGCCGCAATAGCCGTAAATATTGAAGCTTTACTTTCATTGAATTCCTATCGTCCAATCGGTTCAGTTGTCGGACGTACCAAAAGGTGAATTTTATACGGATTTTAAGGTCCTCAAAGTCAAAGGTCACGTGTTTGTCTCCATCTTACGTTATAGTTTTCTTTCATCTATATTTTGTAGTAGAAAGAAATGTTTGGTCGTGTTTGATGGATTGGAGATTAATTCGGGCGGACCAAATTTAACAATTTGGAGAGGTGAAATAACTTGACCACGAACCGGTGTGTATTGGTGTACTATATAGAAAGTAGAGCTTGAAAATTAAAAATATCTGGTATATATATAGTTTGTGATATAGTATATAGTTTGTGATAGCCAAATTACTTGTAACATTGAAAAAATCTTATCTAAATTTTCCGCACTTATAGGGAGTCTTCGTGGGTTAGTTTGCTTATTTTTAGAGTATATTTTATAGATGAACATCTATAATAATAACAATAATAACGGAATACATCTCACACAAGAAACAAATTAAGGTTACAATAATATCAGGTCCGAAAGGGCCTAGTTGTACAACAAATAACCTAAAGATATGAAAGAGATTCATAACAATTAAAACACCACATCTCATTTTCCTAAAATGTATGCATAAAAATTTAAAACTTAAATCTTTACATGCACAGAAAAAAAAAATAACAAGTAAGTAGTCCAATTACCCCTCTCCCTTTTCCCCCGTTCTTCCCCTCTCACCATCCTCGAAGACTGAAGAAAGGTTTTTGAAGTCTACGGGCGGCGTTTGTCACTTACCATCACCCAGTTCCATCTGTCTGGCCCGTTTGTCTGTACCATTAAAAAAGAAGCAAGATGAACTGATTGACAGCTACACAAAAAGCTCCTTATTTTTGACCACAGACCTTGTAAAACCGGGACCAGATTTAAAAAAAAATATATATGTAGCAGTAATTACTTAACGGATAGTACTAGTTACTGTAAATCAGAATTACTTCTTCAATAAATAAGAGCGTAGAGGTTGATTGTCAGTTCTAAAATGGAAGTATCCAGTGAGAGAAAAGAACCACTTAATTCCTTTTTAATTAAGAATGAAGGATGCATCGAACGAGCGAACGATACCTACTTAATACGTCTACTTGTCCCCCCCCCGCCCCTCCCCCTGCTCTACTTGTAACAAAACGAGCTGTTTAAATTAAGCGGTAACAATGATATTGTATAAATTAATGGTATTCAGAAGATTGAATAAAAAGAAACAAAGATTGTATACGGATATAAGGAGTGCTTTTTGTACTTATTGTTTTTAGATTTGTTTTAGAAAACCAGAACATTAATTATTAAAGATGAAGTCAGATTTCTTTGGAAATTCACGTTTTTTTTTTTATTTGCACAGTGGGAGAGACGGTGTGGGTACGCCTAGAAAGAGTGTACTGTCTATCTGACTGTGTAAAACTGACGTAGACTTGAATAAAAATAATATTAAAATAAAATAATTATGAGCATTAATAAAAGTCATGCAAATTTAAATAATTGTAAAATAAAGTTCATTATATTGTATAAAAAGTTAATGTAATAAAATGAAAGCAAGATTATGTTATGCTTCTAGTTAGGGTCAAATCAAAAATTAGGGTGTAATCAAATGTTTTTCAGTGCATGAAAATAAGTAAATTCTTGAATCGAATAACACTATTTGTTTATATAGCGGAGTGCGCGAGGGAGGGGTACGCAGAAAACCAGGCTCGTGTCCTAGACCAGCACCGCCAACGGACGGTGTTAGTGCTATACGCGTGTCCCAGCGCGGTACACCGA
Organism: Tyria jacobaeae; assembly: GCA_947561695.1. Taxonomy (NCBI): domain Eukaryota; kingdom Metazoa; phylum Arthropoda; class Insecta; order Lepidoptera; family Erebidae; genus Tyria; species Tyria jacobaeae. The sequence continues at coordinate 1,590,082 of OX387232.1, read as the reverse complement.
AGTCTACCTGTGCCAGCAGTTGTACGTATAACACGAAAGAAGTATGTAATCAGTGTGACATAATGCTGTACCTATAACGGAATAATATAAATATCGAATATAATATAAATATAGGAATAATATAAATATCGTATTTTGTATAGATATCAACAAATACGGTTCGGCTATTAGCAGTTTAAATATTAAAGATTTTCTCAAGACTTTCGAAAACAAGCTGAAAAATATAAATAAATAAAATTGTCCGCTAACGGTATCTACTCGCAAAATGACTATAATAATACCGGAAATATAAAATAATATTTTTCTGAACGCAAACCAATGTTTTCGTGGTTGACGTTATTGGAAATCTTTCCTGGGGATATGCGACGTGTGTCTACTTATCCAAGGTTGCATGAGTACGTATCCGTGATTCAGTGAGGCTTATCCGGGATCTAACTTACATATCTATTTTAAACAACAAATGGATCTCGTATCAGTTTATTAGAAGTTGTGTTTTACAGAATAGTTTAACAGAAGTCTTCCCCGCTGCTCTATTTATTTTATTGTAGGCAACATCGTTCCTTAGATTTGTCCTCCGATGGTGGGGCGAGTTAAGGGTATAAAAGTAGACCAACAGTCGCTTATTTGTTGCCTTACTTTCGAGTGGGTGCCACGTGTAGAGGGGAAAAACGTGTCGCACCGTTATAACAAATACCAAAGAATCATTGCACGTTTAGGTTTTTGGGGGTGCCTGCTAGGCCTTGAATGAATACATTCTACGACTACTGACTACTATGATGAAATGGAAAAAAATATATATAAACCGATACAGCAAGAAGTTACTATATCTAATATAATAGTAACTTCTTGATCCTTCGAGCTCAAAAAATTGATCCTTTAAGTAATCAAAGGAAGGAAAAAATATTATAAGTATTATAAGTAAATCTTAAATCAGAGATAAATGTGTGAAAGTGAGATGTTTTACGATATATATTATATGCTAAGTTCTTTTTAAGCTTTCAAGTGATTCATGACACACTTTTAATAAAATTGAGGTCAATTTTTCTAATTAGCAGCCAGTACAATAATATTACACGTCTGTTCATAAAATTAGTACAATGTTTTCAGAACTTGTGTGCATATGTGAGTTATTTTATTCCATCATAATAATTTAGTGCCAGAACAGATTTTGATATCTTCATAATCTTTCCATGATATTTTTACAGTTTAAATAACTAAAAAACTCAATATGGCAGATATAAGATGCGTAATTCGTTTTCAGTTGTAGTTTAGTTGTGTATATTTTTTTTAAATTAACAACTTATTTTCAGTTTTAAATCATAAGCAGTACATGTCATTCACAGCATAAGAATAATAACGGATTGGAAGAAACCAAGCCCCTAACAAGAATTCCAAGGGTGCCACAAGACTTTACGAATAAGGTTTATGTAACGCCTCGCTCTCAACCAAAAAGGCTCTTTACCTGAAAGTTATAGGGTTTCAAATGCATCGCAAGATTAAAACCTCATAAATAAACAGCTGATCTTTCTCTTTCTACCAAAATTATCATACAATCCTTTTATACCACGAAACATTTCTTGAACCTAACAAATTTTCAGCCGTATACGTTCATATTTCTGAATCAAATCACGTATAGGTCGTCCTTTTCAAGACGTTTAGCTAAAATGGCTGTCGAATATGAAGCGGTACAGGATTTACAAAAAAGATTATTATATATGAATGTCTAGGCCAGATGGTGTTATTTAAGTTACTGAACTTTTTTTGTGTGGTTTATCGAATTTATTATAGAAATATTTAATGTTTGTAAAGTTGAATAAGAAATTCTGCAGGACTACGTGAAAATTCTTTATGATCATACATACATACATAAACTCATGCATATATCCCCGAAGAGGAAGGCAATGGTGTCTCAAACGCTTACTTTTTCCAAACATTATTTAGTCCCACTTACGTAAGAGGGGCAAGAACATTGCCAGTAGAAAATTTTAACAGAACTTTTGTGAAATTTGCTGAAGTTTCCTTATAATTTTGTCGTAAGTACTTTTATGTTTTAATTCCTACGTGATCAATTCAGTAATATGTAGTCCCCAAGTACAAGAGCGTACCCTCTTGTGAAAGAGGCGGCAAAGGTCTGTAGGATTCCTGAAGCCTTCCTTCCTAGAGTGTACCTGGCTACCTTGCAATAGACCCACTTGCGCTGGAACACTGTGCTTTAAGTTGATTCGATTCCGACGTACTAATTGATCTTTAGACACGGTGATATGATTGACTCTAGGGATGAACAAAAAATGTGGTACTTAATTTTAATTCCAAGTTCTAATTTATATATTATAATAATAATAATAAATATTTTATTGCCTCAAACACGGTTTTTACAAAGCTCTTAATGACGTAAAATAATGTTCAATATGTTTTGCCAGATTCTCTGCATGCAACATTTTTTGATTCCAAAATCTAGTGACTTCTAGTGATTAAAAAATACAAAAGCATTTTCTATGAAATCAAAGATAAATGTTATCTTTAAAGTAAATACTAATTATAGTATACTTTAGTTACCTTTGTAACGAGTAGCTATTGTTAAAAAGGTCTAATATTTGACACAAAAACAGTGAGATACAACTGGATTATTGTAAACTTAGCCCCTTTGTTAATTAATATCCAGCGAAATGTACTGGAGTAGTGTAATGCATGGTGCTCAGCATTTGTTTTGTGACACACGGACATGAAGAATAACGAGCAAGTCATCCAACAGATAGGTACGACGTAAGGGATGAAATTATTATAGTAGTACAAAGTCTTCTATGTCACTTTAATTACCTTAAACTGTTTTTCTCCTTCCAATAACATACTGCTAATCATCCAACAAAACGCAAAGACTTGGGTCGGCTCGAACGGTGCGATACCACGGTCTCACAGAAAACCGGTTGTGAAATGTAAAATTAGTAAGGTTTCCGGAGGCCAAGCTCCCCCTCTACTCTTGCCCTTTCCTTCATCGCCCTCTCCTTTTTCCATCTCTTCTTTCTCCTCCCTTCTAAGGCGAGCAGCATACTTACGACTCTTGAGTTGCAAGTGTCTATGGACGGCAGTTGTAACTTACTATCAGGTGACCCATCTGTTTGTCTGTCCCCCTATATTATAAAAAAAAATGTCCAGTGTCCAGTAGACATAAATGTGCGATAGCGTGAGTGTATATCTAATACCTTTACAAGAGGATATCTTGAATATATGTATATATATTTAATCTGAATTAATTTCGGATTTTCATGTAATTTAGTGTGCAGGGGGTTTCGGGAGCGAGAAATCGAACTAGCTAGGTTAAATTTTTAGGAAACGGCGTTTTAATTTTGTTTTCAGGCTTTAAAATAAAAAAACCGGTTCGAGTCTACATAATTATTATTTTTTCCTATTATTTTTTTTTCAAGTTCCTGCTTTTGTGAGATAAACTATTATTGAAAGCCCTTTGTCAACGCAACTAATTCGTATCTAGGTATATATAATAAAAAAAGCCAAGCAAAGTTCGATCATCCAGGTACTTTCTATTTAAAGTTACGTATATTTTTTAGATATGTATCTCGTTAAATATATTACAATATATATATATATCTTTTTTGTTACAATACAGTTACAATACATTTTATGTATTGTAACATCTCAAAAAAGAATTTACGAATCAAGATAGCAATGTAATTATTAAGGAGTATTATCAAGTTAACCTCGATTTTCTACGATGCTAAAAATAATCCATTGTTATGTAAATTTCTTGTATTATATACAGAGGCGGTTTTCTACGAAACGGTTTTCAATTCAGTTAGACTTTTTATTCACCGAAATATTTAATGTAATACTAATACTCAGAATTATTGACAGATTAAATTTGAATATTTATTTATGAACAAGTATTCACTGCCCACGTATCAATCAATGTATAATATCGATGTCGATATGGTTTCAATTGAATTAAATTTAAATTAAATTACTGTTGTGATATGTGTGTACGTATGTTTCATGTATGTGATTAAATAGTAGTAGTAGTCACTTACCATCAGGTGACCCGTCTGTTCGTTTGCCCCCTATCGCATAAAAAAAAAAATGGGTACATTTTTTAAATAATTTTCTGTTGATTTTTTTTTTCATTTTTTTCATAACCCTGATATCTGTATTCATCTGCATTAGCTTTTTAGTAGCTAGTTACTAGTATTACATACATATTCAATTTACACGGCTGTCCAAATACGAGTGTAATGTTTTGAGCCCCTTAAAGTTAAAGTTATGGGTCACCATGCTACATTCACTAGACATAAAATGAGGTTGGTGACCACTCTTTAGACTTCACTTATTGCTTTTCATCAGACAAAGTGGAGTCACTATGGTAGGTATGGTATATACCTGGCTTATTTCCCTTATCTCAAACTTATATTTTGGGAACCGTTCAATATGGACATTGTAATGTAGTTTTGGCTAGTTTATAACATAACCGGACGCCAAACAACCGCCTGCCTGATGCCAAACCACCGCCTGTCTGATGCCAAACCCCCTCCAGAATATAGTCGTTTTAATATGAGTATAAATAGAAGAATACCGAAGAACAGCTCCCATAGACTCCCCGTGATTAGAGAGGTCAGTGGGATGGGGATACGTACATACATATATAAGAGCAAATAGATTATAAGTAGGTATACATATCTATATTCAGGGACTCAAAGTAGAAGCCAGACTTAAACTTAGGTCGCAATAGCTCTGTGTCATAAAAATTGCATTAATGTTTTGTAACTAATTCAAATAGAAAACAATTCGTATTTATGTCAATATAAGACAGGGATGGCAATATACTTTTTTAAATGTTAATTATTTTAATTAAAAGTCTCATCACTTTTGCAAAATAATTAACTACGCATTCGAATGTATGTTTACATACATTTTGTAATTATCTTCATTCTTGCAAGAAGCAGTATGTTGTTACTGTGACAATTTGGTTATCTTTTACGAAGTAATTTGTGCTAACATAAAATAAATCTCAATATTACTAAAACAGCTTGAGGCAAAATAATCTCGAGATTAAATCTCCGTCAGGCAGCGTGTTACACAAACGGTCTATAATTTATGATAATCATCTGTCACTCGTGATTATAATGGAGTCTCTTAAAATAAAAACTTTATCAATTTAATTCCAGTATACATCAGTATATGGTCTTTTGGTCTTCTTCAACACAATACAACAACACAAGTTCCACTGTACGGAAAGGTAGGCGGTCGTTCGTATCTTTATTATGCGACAATAGCAGTATCTGGGTGTCGTTGCTCCAAATTGAAATGGTTCTTTCGTTAAACTATTAGTCTGGACGGTTTTCCTCTCAATCAATTCTTAGGAAACGCCTGCATCATTTAGCTTTAAAGAACTTATCAATATCTATTAGTGTCTGAAAAGATCTATACAAATTCATTATAGCGATTTACTTCTCGTTTTATCACGAGATCTGAAGGACATCAAGTAATCAAAAATGTACTAATTTAAGGTATTTAAAATGTATATACATATTAACACTCACATCGTTATCCCTAAAGTAAACCATAATTTAGTGCTGCTTATTTGACAGGAACAAGCCTATTGTCGTCATCTAGACACTTAAAGACTGTATATATACTGTCTGATAGATAAAATTTTGAAACACACACTCTATAATTTAAAATAATTCATGACAATTGTTGACCATTCTTAGTTTCCGTGAAGCTTGCCGTAAGAATATTTCAAGGTGAATAAAGGGGTTACACAAAATCCCTTGACAGTTTAATCCTCCTTAATATACTAAGGGTGGAATACCCTTAAATATTATGCATAGATCAGAAGCCTTCTTACTAGTTTAAGTAACGTATTCAGTGGCAATAACAAGATTCGTGTCGATTTAATGCCTTGTGAGATATGTTTAAAATTGTTTGTCTAAATTTAGTGGATTGCTTATAGACTAACTAGACAGACAGAAGAGAGGCAAGAATTGCTTAGGTACAAAAGAATACCACTGCTTCACAGAACGCCGGTTGTGAGGTAATGCTTGCGCTGTGTTTTGCCAAGCGAGCAACGTTACAGGAGCCCCAAGCTCCTCCACCTTTTCAGGAGTAGAACAATCTGAAAAGCAACGTGTTAAGTTAAAATCAAGGTCCATAGACGACGGGTTCTTTTTTATGATATAGGTAGACAGACGAACAGATGGATCACCTGATGAACTTGGTTTTCTGTACGAACGTGGCATTAAAATGAAATGAAATATCGTGGTAGGTGGTAACTTACCATCAGGTTACCTATGTGCTCGTTAACCCCTTTATATAACAACTACAGCGTTGTAATACAAATGCAAAATATTTAAAGTATGGTACATGAATAAAATTCGTTGGACGGATTAAAAAAAAAGTGAGAATAAAGAACTGCGAGATTTTAAAACATGTACGTAAAGCTTATGTATAGAAGAATTAAAAGTTCAGAAAGCTAATTTTAAAAAATATGTGAAAAAATTTAACATTAAGGTAGAGTTATATCAAACTACAAGCATCCAGTGTATTCGTTGACCTTTCACGTTACGGAAATTTTGTACAATGACTAAATTATTCAATAAACCAAATAAAATGAACCAAAAAAAAGTAATTGTCAGATTCACCCACAGGCGTAAGAACATTTAATCTTACAGATTTATTACTTCCTTTGATTAGATAAAAATAATATTTAATATCTTATTTTCATCACCAATAGTGAAGCTACGTCGAAAGTTATTCAGGGACTTAACGGTGTAGACCAAAATTAAATCTACCTAAAACGGTAACGACTAACGTAGCTTGGTGAGACGTGCACTACTTGTATGTACATAAACTTGTAAGAAACTACCGATCGATTTTTATTGCTTATAAAATTTATTTTCTTTCCAAAGAAACAAACCCTTACATATGATACGTAAGACACTTAGATAATAATCTCATGGCGTTTTTTCATGTTTTTGTATTGTGTACATATATTAGAAAACTATATAAGTGTTGCAACCATAGTGGCAATAGGTTTAAAGGCTTCTTCGTATAGCAATATTTTCAAAGTTCCAAATTCCCATGCTTCACACGAAAATTTAATCAAAATTCATAGGATGTTATAAATCCGGCCGGATGATTCGTCGTCATAATGAAATTCCATATAGTGGACCTTTTTGGACCTTTCAGATGTATTATGTTGAAGATCAGGGAATGGACGATCTGTCTATTAAACCTGCAGATATAGGGTATTTATTGAAGCAGTTAGTTGTTGGGTTCATTGTGTTTGAAGTTTATAGAAAAGTGCGTGAAACTACGCAGTAACCTTTTCAGATAATGATAATTTTGTACGGTTCAGAGATGGAACCAGGAATTTTAATAGTCTACTGGACTGAATAGAAAATGTCTACAAAAAAACAACTAAGAAACATTCTTGCTAATATTAGAAATGTGTAAGTTTTGCCAGTCAGTCTGCATCCTCTATCGCTTGTATCATGAGGAGTGTTCACAGGAATTGTTCGGACTTATACCGGCTGCAGGTTTCCGCCATCGTCCTACGCGACAAAATATCCATCCCCATCACCTGGATGATTGGCACTTCACCACTGTGCGCTTCTCCAGAAGCTTTTTGCCTCGCACAACCAGCCTACGGAACAAATTGTCGCCTGCCGTATTTCCGGACCGATACGACCTCAAACCTTCAAGAAAAGAGCGTACTCCTACCTAAAAGGCCGGCAACGCACTTGTGACTCTTGAGTTGCAAGTGCGTTGCCGGGTGTCCATGGGCGGTGGCAGTCACTTACCATCAGGTGACCCGTCTGCTCGTTTATCCCCCATCGCATAATAAAAAAAAAGTCGGAATAAAATGTTGTGTACACGTTGTTGGGGTATTCTTGTCGTTAACTGTACCCCGGTAGTTATTGTTGTAGGTAAATAGTTCAGACCAAACCAATATTAAAAGGAAGTTTATTTCTCCATAAAAGTTAGGCTATGTTTAGTTATCTGAGTCGCACTCTACGTAATTTTCTAAATTATCGACACAAGCACGTTAGCGCGTGACAGAGTTGTTGTTATGACTGAATAAAGTCATTAGTGATATATACACTAAAACTGAAATAGCTGTATGAGCATTATTGTTGTACATAAAATAACATATACCTTACATTTTGAAAAAAAGTACTGTTCTCATGGAAAAATAAATTGATACGCAATATTTGATTTGTGCAACAGAAGCTTTAAGTAAATAGTTTCAAATGTTCTTAGTCAGATTCTAGTATATTACTTACAAGCAGTATTAAAGCGTAAAAATTGTAAGTCAAGTCTGTAATAAAATATTTTTTTACTCTCAGAAAATGTTCTCATATTTTTACAATACCTTTTTCGCAGACTCGACTTAATTATTTAGTATTAAGAAATTTGATGGCAAACTGAAATATAACATTTTATTTAAATTGAGTTGGTGCCATATGATTTTATTAAATCATTTGTTTTATTATTAAGTAATTTGTATTCCATCGCCTGATCAATAAATGCTTATTTAATATCTCATTGCAACTCTTTAATTTCCTAAAGTAGCTACTATTTAGTGTTTAATTACCAGAAGTTTATTCGTTTCAAAAATAATAAACATCACAGTTGTGCAACTCCCGATAATATTGTGCTTTGAAAAATATTTACGCTCACTTGTTGTTATTACAACATCACGAACTATAAATAAAGTGTTGTGAATACGGCAGAAGTGTTGATTACACGAGATTCTGGACATTAAACTGCATTATTTTGTGTTAAAAAGTCGCTGGCTGGATTACTGAGGTTATAAAATGTGTCAATCATATATAATACCCACTATAGTGTCATTGCCAATACAATACTGTCAATAGTGCCAAGACGTCATATGACATTACCAGTTGTACCAACCTAAGAAAGATAAGAACGAATACTCATCACGTTCCATTATACACAGATAATTTTTAACGACGATGATGAATGATCAATTTCAACTTTTACTTGACAAAGTGAAAAATGAAATGCAAAAACAAACCACGGAGCTACAAACTTCTATAACTAACAAAATAATGAAGAGAATGGATGAAAAATTACAACCTATCATAGCAGAAAATAAAATCCTAAAAACAAAATTAGAAAACGTCGAGAAAGAGCTGGAAAGCTTAAAAAGAGCTAGGAAGAAGAATAATTTAATAGTTTTTGGTATAAAAGAGGACGAAAACTCTAACCTAGAACTACTACAAAGTGAAAAAAGTTTTTAAAACCGACTTAAGCATAAATATTGAAGATCACGATGTGAATAACATCTATTGAAAAAGCAGGTAATAAGTCAAGACCTACCTTGGTATCTTTCGTGAATGGAAAAAGAACGAAATAATGAAAATGAAGAAAAATCTTAAAGATGTATACATTTCAGAAGATTATACTAAGGAAGTGCTGGAGAAAAGGAAATCGCTGCAGCCACAACTTATAGAGGAGAGAAAGAAAGGAAATATCGCATACTTAAAATTCGACGCTAAACACCACGCTCCCCCAAACCGACTGGTCATCGTGGGGGAAAATGACCACGACCCTCTAAAGGTTATAATGGAATAACATCAACGTCAATACTCACACTAAAAAGATAACGAATGATATTCAAATAGCAACCATCAACTGTCGATCTCTTAGAACACCCGAAAAACTTGAAGAACTTGAACTAGCTATACAAGAAATAAAATGGGATATTATAGAGATCAGCGAAATGAGAAGATTTGGAGAACATATAGAAGATCATGGAAAGTATATATTATATCATAAAGGAGAGACGCCGGGTATGTATGGAATAGGATTCATGATTAAAAGACATCTTATAAACAAAATAGAAGAACTAAGGGGTAGGAAGACATAACAAAAATCGAAGACATAAAAGGAAGACATAACAAAAATCGAGAAATTTTACGAAGACCTCCAAAATACAATTGAAACTGCATATAAAAACGTCATAATAATGGGAGATTTTAATGGCCCAATCGGTACACAAAATATCGGAGAAAAACTTAGTTTAGGAAGCTACGGGTTTAAAACTAGAAGCATAAATGGAACAAGGTTCGTAAATTTTTCATTACAAAATAGACTAAGCATCCTAAATAACTTTTATAAAAAGAAATTAAGAAATAAATGGACATGGACCTCACCGAACGGCCTTTATAAGAACGAAATCGACTTTATTATGACTAACAATAGAAAAATATTCAAAGATGTGTCGGTCATATATAACTTAAATTTCAACACAGACCATAAAATGATTCAAGCTACACTGACAGGGATACGCCCTAAGAAAACAAGACGATTTCATAATAAATACGCAGTTATTCAATACAAAGGCGAACCATAAGTCCTACTTAATAATTTACAAATATCAATAGACAGTAAAGAAGGCGTATCAATACAAGAAAAATACAACAAACTACTAAACCAACTAAAACCTGTACCTAGAAAAGTAAGTACAAACAGCAAGAAGCGAGTCTCACTCAAAAGTAAACAACTACTACAGAAACGTAAGGAACTACTACAAGAAAAGAAAACTAAAGACAACCGCCGAAAAATCGCAGAAATAAGCAAAAGCATAAGCAAAGAGTTACGGAACGAAAGAAAAACGAAATGATTTAATACTATGAAGAATTATATAGAAAAAACCGGAGGAATAAAAAAGGCACTGAAAGAACTAAATCGAAAAAAGGATTGGATACTAAATATAAAAAAGAAAGATGGTAAAATTACAGAGAAGAGACCCGAGATACTAAAAGCTGCTACAGAATTTAATCCAAATTTATATCAAAGTCAAAAGTTGGGACAAGTGGTAAGAGAATATGATGCATCTACCGATGAAGAGGAAATACCAGAAATACTAAACGAAGAAACCATAAAAGCAATTAGTACACAAAAGAATGATAAAGCTCCAGGATCAGACCTCATTACAAATGAAATACTGAAAAGTGCATCACCAGTTATTGGTCCGATGCTTACAAATATATTTAACGAAATTATTAAAACGGAAAATATTCCAGAGGATTGGACTAAATCTACAATTATATTACTATATATACAGAAAAGGTGACAAAGGAGATATAGCAAATTACAGGCCCATAAGCTTAATGTCTAATATTTATAAGGTATTTTCTAAAATTATACTATTGAGGATTACAAATATTCTTGAAGAGAATCAGCCCAAAGAACAAGTGGATTCCGTCGAAATTTTTCAACCATAGATCATATGCACACCCTTAGACAAATAATACAAAAATATAAAGAATACAAAAAAAGCTAATAGGGTTTGTCGATTTCAATAAAGCATTCGACACACTAGAACACAGATATATCTGGGATGAACTAAAAATACAGGTTGTACAAACAAAATACATACGATTACTTCGTAATGTATACACCAAGAGTACTGCGCAAGTCAAGTTAGAAGCTATAGCCGAAGAATTCCCTATCATGAGAGGTGTACACCAAGGTGACCCTATCTTACCCAAATTATTTTCTGCCGTTTTGGATAGAATATTTAGGAACCTACACTGGACAAACGAGGGACTAAACATAAACCGTGAAAACTTAAGCCACCTACGCTTTGCAGACGACTTAATAATATTCTCGGAAAATTCAAGATCACTAGAAATTATGCTGCAACAACTAGCAGATGTAAGTGACAAAGCTGGACTATCGATGAATTTAAATAAAACAAAAATCATGACAAACGCATCACAAACAAACATGATAAAAGTAAATAATGAACAAATAGAGTACGTACAGGAATATGTATACTTAGGACAGCTAATCTACTGAAGGCTGCATAGAAAAAGAGATTGAAAGAAGAGTTACCCATACTTGGAAAGGTCACTCGGTGAAGTGATGAAGAACAAAGATATGCCTATGAAAAAAAAGAGGAAGGTATATAATATGTGCATTCTACCATGTTTACTATACGAGTGTCAAACTTGGGCATTGACAAAACATCTAGCAAATAAAATTAAAGTTTGTCAAAACAGCATAGAAAGCAGTACAATAGGTGTCAAAAGAAAAGACAGAGAAAAATTAATAGACATCAAAAGTAAAACTAAGTTTAAGAATGCATACACAAGATACAAACAGCTGAAGTGGAGGTGGACAGGGCATATGATGAGAGAAAAGCAAGAAAAATGGACAAAACTTATCACAGAATGGTACCCTTTAGACGGAAAGAGACATAAAGGAAGACAGGCTAAGAGATGGGAGGATGACGTTAAGAAAATAGCGGGTTCTACATGGACTCGCACTGCAAAAATGAGAAAAGACTGGAGAGCTTTAGAGGAGGCCTTTGTCGGAAGACAAGTTGTAACCGAACTACCGTTTGCCGATAATCAATAGATATTAAAATTGTTAGTATATTAGTTAAACTCTAGTTAATAGTCAAAATGTGTTTTTTAGATAGTAGTCATAAGTAAATTAATTTTAGGCATACGAAACTACTCTGTGTAAAACTTGTTAACAACAATAAAGGCTTTTTATTTTTATTTTATGTATTATATATTTTTATTATATATATTATATACCAGAAGTTCATTGCTAGGGCATGTTACCCAAAATCAAGTTTCCTTAACCGTGACCGATAACGCGATAATTAATTTTAATTTTAATAAGTGTAGGTGAATTTGAAACTGCTGAATGGGTATTGACCCAATTTCTTGTTCATTACTCAACCTATAACTTCAGTTGTGTAGGTTCCTGATTGAGGTCAGCCATAAAAAAATTACAGATATTTCCTCCTCACTCATCTCTTATTTAAATGTTATTGTAAATATGAGTTATAAATAGCTACTAAAAAATGTATAAAATAAGATAAACTTAGATTTAAAAAAACAAACACTATAAAAAATATAAGTCGCCGCAAGCAACAACATGATTATATTGTAACTAAATGATTGATAAATAAATATCACTTGTCACTAGCTGACACTTGGCACTGCTTGAAGCACGATCATTTTTGTTTTGTGTCTGGGTGTAATTTATCTGTAATATGTATGTATTTCGAAATATATAAGTATGTTTATTAGTAGTCTGGTTACCATAGTACAAGCTCTGCTTAGTTTGGGATCAGACGGCCGTATGTGAGATGTGTGGAGTATTTATTATTAATATGCTAACTTCTTATTAAGCTGTATTATACCTACTAACTTATGTATGCAGCATAAAGTAATAATACAGCGAGCTCTAAAATTTTATGTACCTGGCTTTTATTGCTGAAATGATATTAAAAAATCTACTTATATCCTACTTATTAGCTTACATATGTACTGTATAACAATTATAAAGGCATTAAATATATTACTTTACGAACAGAACCGATGACTTAAGCTACTGCTTATACTATGCAATCCATCTCTATAAGCAAATATCCCTTCCCGTCCCGTGCTATATTTCCTTTCAAGTCAATACACTCTAAATTCCCATACAATTTCCAAACTAAATTATGGTCGTCAAAAACTAGGCATTTGAGACGACATTCCTAAAATTTGCGGGATCTAAGTATGTGTTGTATTTATTTGAAAATCAAAAAGAATTGTTGAAAGTCATAAGTCAACAGCATTTAAGCTAAACTGTTATGCATCTGTCATCTATGCTATCTTGCTCAAAAAGAATGGTTGTAATTATACCTCAAGATAATAGATGGTTACTGCAGCGAACGCTTTGAGCATTCTTTGAGACAACTAAAAGCAGGAATTCTATGCAACAATAGTGTCTTACAAACATATATATTCTATTGTTCGTTTTATTGATGAATCTACCCCCTTTGCAGCACATGAAGTAATTACAGCGAGGTTATACATGTCAGATTCTGGACCGGTGTGATATTGATGTATGAACGAACTAATAGTTTTTCTAGGGATTTGTTCGTGCTACTGTGGACTTCCTTAAATCAATTTAAATATTCCTGGTTAATGAAAGGTAAGCTATCCTCTTCTGTTTCACTGTCAAAGTGAATGCAAAATAATTATTTTAATTCATTTTCGCTAGATTGTGTTTAGGTATGTATTTTTCTTCTGTATATGGAAATGATTGGGAGAGGCTTATAGCCAGCAGTGGACTACCGTAGGCCAATTGATTGATTGATATAGAAGTCGCTGCAGATGAAAGTCACCGCAGTCATATATTATAACAATAACAATAACAATAACTTAACATATCTCACACCTCGTCTGATTCCATATGGTAACCAGACTGTTGATAAACATACTTATGTACTTCTAAATACATATTTACTATAGATAAATTACTCCCACACACACAACAAGTGATCATGCTCATCACAAAATTATTTTTCCTGGGTGGGAATTAAATCCACAAACTTTGGTTTAGTAGATCATTAAAGCAGTAATCCAACGGGCAGTAAATTATTGTTTTATTAGAACGAAACAAATTTTGAACCACTTTGAAAGTTCTCGAATAGTTTAAACCAACCCATATACCTAATGTGAAACGTTTATACCTAAATTTTAACGGTGTATAGTTATATTACTAGCAATGTATATCAAGTATGTTAGGATTTTTTCTTTTTTACTATTATGTAAGCCTACCATAGTGACTCCATATGTCAACAAAATTTTAGCTGTTTATTTCCTTACTGCTTTATAGCTAATACGTTCTAAGTGATCAATCATATTTCTTTATTCCATTGTCCATTTTTTCTATTCGTTTCACCTTGAAATCCCCTTTTTTAATGTTCAACGTTTATATTACAATGAAGAGTAAAGTAGCGAGTCACTTCCGTTTTTGATGTTAAACCTAATCAAAGAACATTTCACCTGTCACCATTTTTACACTAGTATTAATCACGTCGTGTTTCTAAAGGGGCGGTAGATGTGTTTTATATTATCTTATATTTCAGGCAGACCAGTAGTTTTTTTTTTTTTATTGTTAAAGCAGATTTGATATAAGTTTATGTTTTAAGTGGAATATAAAACACTGACGATTCTTCAAGCTAAGTACGTTACACTGGGAAAAAAAATTGTTAGCATGTTTGCCTAAACATATTTATTCAGCCTGTAGTACAAGAAAAGGCTATATGATCTATGTGACTAATATTATACTCAGCTAGGACACAGTTTAGCGAGAAGAAGTATACGAACACGACCTCATCAACAACCGCCGCCATGCAACCTCGTTCTCTTGCAACGATGTCAAGGGGGACGGAGCCAGCAGCAGTGTTGTTAACGATTGCCGCCAAGCCATCAAGGTCTCCTGCCCAATAATCCCCTGGTGGAATAGAGTGTGGCTCAGCGACAGCGGCTTTTCAGACCCGGGGGGAGGGTTCCACACGTTAAAAAAATGCAACAAATGATTAAATTCAACGGTATTTAATCTAGACGACCAAATAATATTAATTAAATGGTATAAACATTTCTGTTTTTTATTTTTTATTTGAAATATTGGAAACACTGTCGGTCATTACGTGACGTTTCACAATGCGCAATCAAAAAAAATACATTCGTAAACAATCATACAGTCATTTCTAAAACCTTATACTACCTAATAAATCACTGCTTTCAAAATCTGCGTATCAACATTACGGTAAAGAAGATTCAAAATCCCTTGTAACCAGTTTCAGCCTAAGATTTACCGCTCGAAATCATTACTTACATATGTCTTTTTTTTTTTTGTTTTCGCCAAAGAATATTATGCTATATAAAACTCTCTGAAAAAGTATCAACTAGCCTACCCAGATCCCTGTGTTTTAACTGTCTTTAAGAATGAGTAAGAGGTTTTTTTCTTGCGTGTGCTACGCAATACCGTTGGCATTTGTTAATTGATTTCAAAAATTTTCATTTAATGTGAAAAGGTAATAGTTGAAGTTGATACCTTTTTAATTTGAAGAAAATATTGATCCTCTAAATTCGAAAATTAAGGAAAGGAAAATATATAATATATATATGTCTATAGCATTTGTATAGGAGAATTGAAGTCGGTCATATACCATTAAAACTTAATAGTGCACTGTGTCTTTTATTAAGCGCATCCTATCTTTACATTTAAATAAAACGGAGTGTGTATGTGATATCGTCGACACTTGTTATTTGTTTAAAGGGCCTATCGATGCCATTATGTATGGAATTTAATAAAATATGTTTGCTATGTGACGCGCATCTCAAAATGTCAAATTATCCATGATTCTATAGTATAAATCAGGTTAAATTGGACGGATGGCATGTGTTTATATAAGCTTTTAGGATCCCTCTGGTTCGCTTATTCGCATAGAACTGTGACTTAATAAGACCCCATAAAAAAAGTCTAACGGGGTCAAATCGCACGACCTCGGTGGCCTGTTTACATCGCCTCAACGTGACCATGCCTTCAAATCACTCGTGTAGAATGTCCAATGTGGCATGAGCGTTCTCAAAAAAATATAGATGACGCCGCCAGTCCAATATTTAAACCATACTATTAGTACGAAACTTTCATAATGATTCATACTGATTAACATAAAGCAAAAAAAAAACATACATTGTGTTAGATTGTCTTTATAATCTATAGCTGTACGTTTACTAATTAGTGACCCTTCAAATGTTCCCGTCATTTGATTATGACATCTGACAACAAGCAATAGACGGTGAAAGAAATTCCCGATAATAGAACTTGCCTTGTGAAAACAAATTTACGTTATTTAAAGCCCAAAATTAGCTGATTCAATATGGTCCTGTTCACATTATAGGGTGCAAGCCTATCACTTACACTATAAATTTGGAGTATTTTGCAGGTGAGGTAGGATAGAAAGAGATGGAACGGCTATTGCTTACACAGATGGATTGGGAATTAGCCTTAAAAAGACAGGGTTGCATAATTATAAAGAAACAAAAAAATAACAATTAAAAAATTTTATCCTTTGAAATCGACGGAAACCGCACCGAGTTCAAATACGACACGAGAAGCCGACGAAGCAGAATTCAATATAATTAATTTAGATCATTTTATGTTCATTCCATATTCTCACTTCGAATAGGTTTCACTTAAATTAGTTTGTAATTTCTTTTCTCTTTATAAAATGTCAAGGTTCGTAATTTAGTCCTATCCCAATCCATCATGGCTTTGTATTTAAGTTAGAAGAACATCCAGTACTCCCATGCTTAGGTAGAATGAGCCGGCTCCACCAGTGGGATACCACGGCCTCATAGAAAAGCGGTGGGAAGCTTGCGTTACATTTCCCTGAAATGAGTGAGGATTCCGGAGGCCCAAATCCCCCTCTCCTCTTTCCTCTCCCCTTATCCGATTTCTCCTCTTTCCCATCTCCTCAACCCACCTCTCTTCTTTCCCCTGCCCGCTTCCCCTAACCCTCTTCACTCAAAGGCGGGCAACGCCCTTGCGACTCTTGAGTTGCAGGCGTCATGGACGGTGATTGTCACTTAACATCATGTGACTCATCTGTTCGTCTGCCCCCTATAGCATGAAAATATAAAAAGAGCTAGGGATATATTTAGCTGATTACGCGGCTACGAGTTTGGTGTTTGATGTCTTTCTTTTAACAATAAAGTTCTTTCTGCTTCACTGCGTCACAGTCACTAAAATATAAAACAAACGGTGCTTCGTTTAATTTGTTTAATTAATCCAAAACATTGCAATTATAATGTTTTTGTAAATTTGAGGTTATCAGTAAAGATTATATGTATATAGAGTAATGCTTAAATATATTGGTTATGTAGAACAGTATAGCACCCAGAACTAAAAAAAAAGTTCATAATAATATAATATATCCATTTCATTATTAACTTTTTATTGTATATGACGATATCTTTTTTTTTTAAGTGACAACTCCTGCAATAGAAAAAAATCTCTGTCAATGAGTGGGGCTTTAAAAACATTTAAACAACTGACACTTATAACACCCAGCCCCGGGCAACTAATAATTTGTGTAATATACTGATATTACACAAATTTTCATCTCATGTGGGAAACAAATCCACGATCTCTGGCTAAGCAGTCAGAGTCACTAACCACTAGACCAACAGGTCGCTCTTAGATACTTAACAGATCGAAATCCGTTAAGACGTTTAGACTCTAGTGCGCGAAACAACATACATAATAATATATGTAGATGTACACTAGCAAAACATAACTACTTTCTAAGCTACTTTTGTTTGCGTTCAAATAGTATTATATAGAAACAAGTGTTTGTTTAGCTGTCTTTGCCGATTGTTTATCTTTCCTTCTTGATACAATCGTATATCACAAACTGAATTATTCAAGTTGACGTCATCCACGCCCTCTATAACATATACGATACATCACAAATTATATTTTTTCATTCATTCTCGCTTACACAGCGTTATTATAATATTGTTTTGGGTTCTACAAGATGGCAGAGCGTAGAAGAGAGATAGATATAGTGACACAAATCGGAACAAACACAGTAGGAGGATAGAGATGGGAACAAAAGCCGGAGACGAAATGATCACTACGTTGTGCGCTAACAACTTTGTCAGCGTACTAATAGGAACAAAGAAAACTATGGAGCTGTTAATAGTGAAGCAGCTATTTAATTTTATGACACATAAATAAATACACTTATGCCTATATCATCGAAGGCGTTTCAAATGCCCACCTTTTGCCAACCATAATTAGTCCCACTTATGCAATAGCGGGCAAGCCTATTGCCGTCAATCGGGCAGTGACTTTAGATATACTATGTGGTAGAAAACAGTCCTCTAAGTCACTTTTCCTCCCATCTCGAAGTCACTTTTTACGACATTGAGAACCATACGAATTTATGACATAGGGGGCAAACGAGCAGACGGGTCGCCTGACCACTGTCTGTCACTGGTGGCTACTGCGATAGATAAATAGTGAAATAAATGCCAATCTCATGACATGTACCATATTAAAACAAACGTAAATATAGTTCTTTCAGAACAGAAAGGAGCAAAGATTGCCTGAAATGGGCACGTCTCTCATATACATACATATTTAAAAAGAGCTAAGCATATTTAAAGCAAGTTTGACCGCTGGGAACATTTTTCTATTATTTAAATGGTATGTAAAGAGCTCTACAGTTTTTCATCTCGAATCATAAAATTTAAGTTTTTCCAGAAGTAGTTGATGATCTACAATATCAAATGCAGAACTAAGATCTAAGAACAGACAAGCGACTCTTTTCCTTTTGTAAATTTTGACTTTGCATCTTGTGTCCAACATTTCTCTGGTATTCAAATTGCCTGCAACTAAAAACTTTATTTAGACTTTGCTTATACAGATGGATTGGGAGAGTTATTCTCATGATGAATTATTCTCATCATTATCGGTTTTAGCGATGAACCCACCGTTTGTTTCTCTGTTGTACCCTTCGTAAATAAATATTTTGATGTACAATAAAATCTATTGATATTCTAAGCTTTTTAAAAATATTGAATATTTCCATAGTTAAATGCTAAAGAAATATAAAACCCAAGTGCATTATTAATTTCCTCTATTTCTTTGCTCACATTATCTGGAAATGTCTATCTCCCTATTGAGACAGTGACACCTCATATGATAGCCATTAAACCGTCTAGGATCTAGGGAGAGACAACCAAAAACATAACTTCCTTCTTACACAAATTATAAAATACAAGAAACTTCTTATATTTAAACGATATTAATTAATACTACATTCATAATTTTCTGTTTTTTTTTTAATATCTTACCACTTTCATTAAAATGTAATCAGAAATATAGGAAGTCATTTTCAGCTCAGCTCATCGTTGTCTAGTTCTAGTTGTTGTCTCGTTGTCTTAATGTCACGTTGAGCGGCTGCAGTAATTATTGAAACGGGCTACACAAACAAAAGTGGAGTGGAGTATACTCTATTTTCTTTTTTTCTTAATGGATATTCAGTTTTAACTTTATTACCAAAAGTAGAGACATACACATTTTTGACCGCCATGCTTAAGCATGGCGGTCAAAACTCTCGGCTCGACCAGAGCAATACCTTGGCTTCACCAAAACCGGTAGACATACAATGCTTACATTGATACCCAACTCCCCCTCTCCTCTTCCCCTCCAATCATCCCCTTCTCTTCTTCCAAAACCCTCATCTTCAATCTCCTTTTTCCCCTCCCCTCAACACCCTCAAATGCGAACAGTGCACTTACGACTCTTGAGTTTCAGGCATCAATAGGCGCGGTTATCATAGTCGTCTGTCCCATATATCATATAAAAAATACTCATTGTACTGGTCCAATGGCAGCATAACATCAGTAGTTGATCTTCTGCAGGACTCAGCTACTTCTCCAATATGATTATATGTTGTCTACTAGCTACTTGTAGCAGTTTGGCTTATTGTTTGTTATTTTTATAATATTTTAAATGCACTGTGTACCTTTAAGTAATTGTAACATTAGGTTGATCATGGTGTATGATCGCATGCAACTTGGTATGAATTTAATTATTAGCAATTATTGATAGTATATTATAAATAAATAAATATTATAAAACCTACAAAAATACTAATATTTGACTTAAGAGAAAATAGATATCCGGATGCAATGCGCCTATGTTATAAATCGTTATAACGTGTAATTTAAAAACTCATAAAGTACGAGTAGTTAAAAGAATTTAGTTTTTTTTTTAGTTTAGTCAAAAGGAAAAACTCAAAGGTTTGAGTTTTTCCTTTTACGATAGACTCAGTAACATGAGACGCCAATAAATAGCTAAACACTTTGAGGGTTTTCCTTGATTTCATTTGGGAACTCATGGTCAAATCCCGACTTACTAACAATGGGACCACCACATCTTTCTTTTCAACAAAAAAATAAATAAATTCGGTTAACAATTGGCAAAGAAATCGTTAAACATATTTATATAAAATATATATAAAAATACAAACAGTCACTTAACATAGAAACTTCCTTTCTCTTTTATTGAAATCGGTTTAAAACATCCGTAAATTGATACCTAGTAATTAAATGGTGCCGTCGCGTCCTTAGAAGTAGAGACAGTATGATAAATTACTTTGAAAATAAACGACGCAAAATTTTCGAAGCAGAATACGAAATTGATTGTTATCAATAAATAACCGATACCTAGCATTCTAGAGAGGCGTTGTTTAGGAAATCATGAACTAAAATATCAAATAATTTGGGAAATCTTATCTTTTTACGTAGTTGATTGGAACACTAGAATATAAAAATAGATATTCCTGACGGAACTTTAATAAAAATAGAGTAAACAATATAGTAAAAAAATTACCGTTGAGTTTTTATTGGACCGCAAACTTACAATAATTCACTAAATACCTCTTAGGAGATCCCCTTGTACTAATAATTTGGCTCCTCGGCTTATTAATACTCGCATTAATATAATATTATTATGAGATTGGAAATATTATCTACGAGTGTAACATAATAGAAGGTAATTTGCTATGATTGATTCCTATTACTCTGTAGATTAGGGTGTCATCTCAGGCATTTCTCTTTTATTAATAATAATTAACAAGATAAGTTTTTATTTTGCGATTTGGTAATTATATTGTTTTTATGATAATCGACATCAAATGAAATTCTATCGAGTGTATCGCGATAGCGTATTTGTGTTTTGAGATTTGTAGGTCGTGTGTGGGATAAGGAACATGAAAAAACAGACGTATTATCAACAAAGAAATACAAATAAAATATATACACCTAGTGACCATTGCAGAATCAGCCTTATCTTCCTACTTAAATAGATATTAGATACAAAAACATTTATACACTCACAACTGCATCCCCAGAGAGGTAAGCAAAGGCGTTATTAATGCCTACGTTGTTGATTATAATGTAGTCCCATTAATGTAACAGGCTATTGCCATCATGCGGGCAGTTATGGTAATCACATAGAAAATTTTTGAGTATATTGAGGCAAAGAACGGCAGCACGGGAACTAAATGGATGTTTACTTTTAAAAAGTAAATACCTGTTTTTTTTTTTTAATTTCGTTTTCAAGAGATATAGCGCTCTAAAATTAACACCTGTATCATATGGGACTCAACAAACATTCAAATAATGGACAAAAAGAACACCCAGACTCAGAACAAAAATTTAATGATTACATAGTGTTGTCCCGTTTGGGGATCGAAACCAAAACACTGCGCGCGGCAGCTTTGAGGCGAGGTGATGACTTACCACTGTGCTATCGGTCAGTTAGGGAGTATAAGCAATAGAAAGTCAGGGTCGCTATATAATAACTCAAACTTGATAATTGGTGGTTTAAACGTCTAGCTTATGTGATTCAAAGAATCAAGCTCGACAAGCCACGTTAAAGCGCAAGTGTTTATTTTATGGCACCAATATATGCATAATCAAGTACCAAGAGGGTGGAAAAATTTCAGAGCAGGGATTTTTAAGAGTAGACTACGTAAAATTCTAGTAGATAAAACCTACTGCAGTGCAACAGACTTTCAAAAATAGATACTTGAGTGTTATGATTATGGATAAACATATTTTTCCAATATCTATTGTACAGTTTTTGTGTTGTCTATTTACTGTTGCGTCATTATTGATTTTAATTACAAAATGTAGGAAGTCATGTTGGCTAAAAAGGCGGCGGAGAAGATACGGGAAAGTACAAATACTCAACCGTCCCGCAGATCTCCGGCCTCCATGAGCGCTGGCCTGGGGGTAACGGGTAGGGCTGCCCGTACCCTAGCAGAAGCAGGCCTGAGACGGTGGCTTGACGTGTTCCACGCACGCCTCTCAAACTGGAGGCCCTCCATATTCCATGGTGTGGCCGTACTTCAAAAGAGCCGTCAAGGTCTGCAGGGGTTCCTTGAAGCTTCCTTTCTTGGATATACCCAGGTTCCTTGCAATAGACCCACTTATGACGGAACACCGCGTTATTTTAGTCGGTTTGAGTCCCACATACCACTTCATCGTCAGCTGCGGTGAGGTGAAGACCCGTGTTCCACATGTCACAAAAAAAGTTTTTATTTTATATAGCTGAGCTTTATTGAAACACCTATAATATGTACACCCAAATTTAAAAAAATTAAGTCTATTCTATTCTAACGTCAAAATGAAGGCAGATGTTGTAATTTAGCTCCAACCGTCTTTGGGAGTGTCATCATTTTGACGGGAAAAAAGAAGAAATGGTGATTTTTTGAAAAAAATTGGTGCTGAGAGGAATTTGTGGTAAGAGATACCGATACAAGTCTTGGATGAGGAAACGGGACTAAGGATACAGTAACCGGCAGAAACCAGGGTAGCTTATCTGTGTATCATACAATGTCTGCGACTGGCGAAGCCATTAGTATAGCAACGCCTACTAGCTATTATAATAGAATATTAGGTATGTTAGTTAATTTTATTAATTTTACTGGCTGTTGGTTGCGTGGTTAGAGGCCCTTGTTGCTGGGCTCAGTAGTAAGGTTTGAATTTAGCCAGACATCGTGGCTCTGATTCAAATATGTCACAAAAACTCCTGTTATCCTTAAATATTTTTCACGAGTCTGGGCATCCTCTATTTTTATTGTTAAACACATCTTAATCAAGTCCCCCGCGATACAGGAATAATTTATAATGTACGGGGTTTTCTTAATTAAAAATAAAGAAAAAAAAATACGTTAACACCGCCATGACCATCTAATACAACATTATTTTTAACACCATAAACCATGTCTTAATTCTGAGACTACCAAAATTGTAGTCTCTGCATCGGATTTCACCCAGCAATAACATACGTAGGTATTTCAAACCAGTAAACAGAGCCGGGAGTACATTGGAACTTCCAATTTCCTGTTAGAACCAGATACATTGACGTTTGTAGGAGTTTGAACTATAAACTCCTCAGTAAATGAAAACTGAAATTGATCTTCTCTTACGACAGAAATGATATGAACAAGTAAAGTCTTTAACAATACAATCCTGAATCAAAATGAAGAAGAATTTATTTCATATATTTTATTGTATAAGCCTTAGAAGTGGACAGTAGACAGAATTTTTACCTTCGATCCGTCTGTAAGATGTTTGTGTATCTGTGTTAGAGAGTCTGTCTGTGGCATCTTATTTATAAACGAATGGACGGAGTTTGATGCAGTTCATTTTGTTTGAACCGTGACCGCTAGTGTTCTTAGCTATGCTTTAAGAAAAGCTCGTGCTTCTTCATAAGTTTGAAGATCATCAACTTTTTTATGATCTTTGGAGGAGTTTTGAAGTCGTCTTTTAAACTTATAGTTATTTAAATGAAATAACATAAATAAAAACGAATAAGAATAAGATCTTTATCTTTACCATTGTTACCTTTTTTTTTTTGAACATGTGGAACCCCCGCGGGTCGACACCTCACCGTGCTAAAAGGTGAAGTGGTATGCCGGACTTGAACCGACTAAAAACACACGGTGTTCTGTCACAGAGTCTTATTGCCGGAGCCTCAGGTATACCCTTGAAACGAAAACCCTGTGGACTCCGGCAGACCTAGCCGTCTGTAGAATAACAGACGACGCAACTATCGTGTATCTGCCATCCATTCAAAGAGATACGAACACGGCGCGGCCGTCTTGTTATCATTGTTACCTAGGAAAGCTAACTAATTTTTTCAGTAGTAGAGCCATGCTTAGGCACGAATGGGCCGGCTCGACCGGTGCGATACCACGGCCTCACAGAAAACCGGTTGTGAAGTAACGCTTACGTTGCATTTCCCCGAATTGAGTGAGGTTTCCGGAGGCCCAACTCCCCCGCTCCCCTTTTCTCTCCCCTCATCTCCTTTCTCCTTTTTTCCATCTCCTCATCCCTCCTCTCTTCTTTCCGCTCCCTGCATCCCCTATCCCTCATCACCCTCAAAGGCGGGCAGCGCACTTGCGACTCTTGAGTTGCAAGTGTCCATGGACGGCGGTGTCACTTACCATCAGGTGACCCGTCTGTTCGTCTGTCCCCCTATAGCATAAAAAAAGAAAGTAATTTTTTTTGGTAACAATATTGACTGTCATGAACAACAGAGAGTACCATATCCTTATTGTACATATCAATGATCAATTGGGAGTAGTGAGTTCCCATTTATCTCTTTCTTTTTTGACATGAATAAAGACAACGGACACAAAGAACACCCAGACTTAGAACAACAACTGGAGCATTACACAAAGTCTTACCCTTGTGGGGATTAAACCCTCAACACTTGGTTGCTACTTAAACCAATACGCCATCACTGCAGTCATCTCATAAGTTATTATCTAATTTATATTAATAATTGAAATAGTATCAAAACCAATGGAATAGTTGAAATCCTCTAGAGCCCTGTTCCTTAACTTTAGTTTTGATTTTAGAACTCCTAAGACTTCGGGACTAGATGGCTAACTACCATTCAGATATTAAACTTCTAACTGTAGATGAGTTGGAAGTTTAATATGGAAATGTTAACGCCGTTAGCTATGGGTATTGAGAGCTTGAATTGGGGTCAAGTCACGCTTTAGTGTGTAGCTACACTAAGCCGTAATTACGTTGAAGTATTATTTACTAGTATACCCATTGCTCACCAAACAAAGGTGCGCTAGCTTAATACCAACAACTTAAAAGCTTTGGTGAGGTGTACAGATTCGAGTGTGATGTAACCCTAGCTCGATGTCCGTTTAATAGGAACGTGTTAACGCCAAGACAATTAAGGAGAACAGAAAATGTTTAACACTTTACTTACTGTTGTACAAATTAAAAACAGGGAAGGCATTTCTCATAACTGTTACGACGGTTAAAACTATACGGTCAGTCTTTAGGGACTTCCGATGGAAGTGAAAACTAAATAACTTGTGAATTGTATCATCGAGCTATTAGATTATACACACTAAACATATAGCTCATGGGAAGCGTTCGGTGACGATGAAGCGAGTTCCATGATTTTTGTTCCCCCAAAAAATGCTCAACGCGCCTAAAGAAGTTTTTACTTCAAAAGAATTGATTTCTGTTTTCATTGCCAAATAAAGCTGCACAAAGAAGCTGTGAATAAAAGAAAAATATTTTTATATCTTTGAATTTCCTTTTCAAAACAGAGGTTTGAAAAGGAAATTCTAGGTATTTTAGTATCACAGTAAATAGTTACAACAACTTACATAAACTTTAAAAACTAATTGAAAATTCATTAATTAGAAATTCAAAACTGTAGTTTTTTTTATGCGATAGGGGGGGGGGGGGGGCAAGCGAGCAGACGGGTAATCTTTATTGTCCAAAGATATATTACTTAAAACTAAATATACAAAGTGGATAATGCACAATGAGCGGCCTTATCCTTAAGAGTGATCTCTTACAGGCAACTTTCATGGAGACAACCTAAAAATATAAAGTTGCTTAATAAATTAAACATATTTATGTTGCCCGCATTTGGTAGCAAATGTTTTTAATGTCTAATAAGCTGTAATCTGTTACTGCAGCTTAACTGTACAAGTTTTATACCATTAATAAGATACTGATCTTGTCACAAAAAAAAGTGTTGCCAGAAAATAAATTCGAGGTACCCATGGGCGGCGGTTAGCACTAACCATCGATTAAAAAAGTTATTCATAATCTGCAAGTTTGCAGTTATTTATTTGAAAGCAATGTATTTCCCCGATTAAGAAGTTAGCGGCTTTTCCAAGTTGAGTAAGAGCGTTGAATAGTCTTGAGCTGCAAGTGAAGGCTTTAAATTCCTCTCCGTTCACTTTGTAAGTTATTTGCTGTAGTGGAGTTTCGTAATGAAGTTAAGTAGGTGTAGCTAAGGCTTATCAAACGAACTTGTTAGAAGGGTTTTTTTTCTTTGAGTTGACAAACATACAAAACAGTGGTAGAGCCATGATTAGGGACGAATGGGCTGGCTAGACCGATGAGATACAATAGACTCACAGAAAAGCGGTTGTGAAGCTACGCTTATGTTTTTGGAGGAATGATACCTTCGCTCCTCTTTCCCATCTCCTCAACATTCCTTCTACTTTCTTCACCCCACATCCTACCATCCCTCATCAACCTCAAGGACGGGCAGCTCACTAACGACTCTCAAGTGGCAGGTGTCCATGAACGGCGGTTGTCACTTACTATCAGGTGACCCGTCTATCCCCCATTATTAAAAAACAAGACGTAAGCGAAACAGAGGTGCATATAAATATTTAATTACAAGTTCCGGTTTTTTACGAATAATTTTAAATTGTTAATTTAAGCTTATAGTTGTAAAATACTCCATCTTTATAGAAAAAAAAAATATATAAATGTTAATACTAAAGAATATAATAAATTAATGTATAAGGAATGACTTAAAATATACAAACAAAACATGACTGATAAAAAAATAACGTTCTAATAACAATATAACCAGAGGTCTAAAAAACCTAATATACAAAAGCTGTGTAATGAAACGACGCTCCAAATAAATCTCTGTGGATGCTTGACTACGAGTATTCGTGTCTCTTTACTCCGCCTGATTTATGTCCCACGTTAATCACTTCCTTGACTGGCGAAGGTTTATTTTACGAGAATCGTATTACGCGAATTAATGACTATCGATATTAAAGTATTTTTATTTCATTTACATCAGCAAAGAAAACTTTGACATGGATATACGGCATTAGACTTTATCAGAGAGACTTATTTTTTACCCGACTGCGCAAGATAACTTTTATATTTGTGTGTGTGCTTTTTTCTATGGGATATTTGGCAAACGAGCAGACGGGTCCATGACATGACAACCGCAACTCAAGAGTTACAAGTGTGTCGCCGGTGCCTTTTTGGAGGAAGTACGCTCTTTTCTTGGAGGTTTGAAGGTCGTATCGGTCCGGAATACGGAAGTCAACAATTTCTTCCACAGCCTGGATGTGCGAGGCAAAAAGCTTCTGCAGAAGCGCCTAGTGGTGGAGTGTATATCATCCAGGTGATGGGGATGGATATTTTGTCACGTAGGACGATGGTGGAAAACTGCAGCCGGTATAAGTCCGAACCATTCCTCTGAACACAGAGTAAAGCTACATCTCGGACCATAATGCGAGTCGCTGTCCGTTGAATGCGGTCAAGAGGGAGAAGCTGGTACTGGGGTACCCCTGCCTAGATATGAGAACAGCATTCAATGTGCGGCCGAACCTGCGCCTTATAAAGTTGCTGGTGGTAGGCTGGAGTAATATACTATCTCTATCTGTTTATCACACCAACCTTTGTCGAGGTACATTTGTGTGTACATATGTATATGTATGTATATATGATGTTTTTTTGAGATTAAATCGAGGTGCTAGGCGTCACTAGAATCATCTCAATAGTGGGAGAATACAATATTACATTTCCAGATAACGTCAACAATTAATTGTGAGGTTGCATTTTATATATATATATATATATATTTAACCATTATAGATAAATAAATACATAAGCTCTTACCTGTATCTGTATGTACCAGTAACGGATAGGCAGAGGTGTATGAGACAACCACATTTTACCAATTAGAATTTGGTCTTACTAACGTAATAGGGGGAAAGCCTATGCCGTCAACCGGGCACTGTATGACTATAGATACCGTCTGATAGTCAACAGTCCGAATCCAGCGTCACCTGATATAGCACCACCGGGAAGATATGGGGTACCTTAACCTGTTTTAAAATATTTTGAATATGTTTGTTTGGGTTGCCTGTTTATCTCATTGAAATACCTAGTTGAGACAGTAAATATCAATAGGTTTAAAATGTAAAACCGAGTTTTACTTATTTTTTTTTGGCATGTATAGTAATATAGTATAGGGCTGTACGTTTTGAGTAGAAACAATCAATTTTCACAATAGCGTGTGGAGACTGAGTAATACTATGTTTTGTATACGAAATATTGTATTATCTGTCTGGTGGACTTAAAGCCACGAGTTTGTTTACCCGATTCCTTTTTCTTATTATATAATATCCAAATGTCTTAACCATTTGGAAACAAGTGGTTATAGCGCAATACAGACAGGTATTTAATTATCACATCTTTTAAATATTTAATTAAACTTAGGAAAGTTACCTAAGTTGCGGTTGCACTGTGTGTATTGAGGGTGTGATGAAAGAAATTTTAATCTAATTTAATTTAGCGTAAAACTAAAAGACACTGATATATACCTGTATTATCCACCTTTAGAGCTTTACCACAACCACAGCAGCTTTAGAGATCAAATACGGCGAGTAGATAAGAAGATTGATTATGAGGCACTGTAGACAGTGAAATAATATATCACTCCACATGGTCTTAATGATGTTTTTAACACGTCTTGTTCATATCAAACTTCAATAACCAAAATAAACGAAATATGAAGACACCGATCTATAGCACGAGTGAGAAATATCAACGGATTCACAATACGGCGGTATCAAGGAAGGCGTTGCTAGATAAATTTATGTTCACCCCCCCCCCCCCCCCCCAATAAATAAACACAAATTTTAATGTACATATACAGTAGTTTAATCATTCTTATTAAGTGTACGATGAAGGGTTAATGTTAATGATGATTATCAAAAATCAAAGAGGTCATGTATATATATATGAGTCCATATTTTAACATAACTTCCAAATTCTTGAACAGATATGTGTTTTTTTTTTAAATTATAATCTGGAAAATGTGGGCGTAAATGACGGATCTGCCTACCATACAGGCGTGAGTGTATGTTTGTTTGCACTTGTATTATATAATATTTTTCACACATGGCGATCTCTTCCAGACAACCTTGATACGGATATTGTTATAAAGTATTGGGGTAGCCTGTGGTGTATTAATAAATAAAAAAAATAATTTAATCACCTTTGACTCGTTGGCTTTATTCGGGTCTAAAGGCCGTCGTATGTTGGAATTGCTTCCTAACGTTTCGCTAGCACGAGTGGCCAGCTTCTTCAGAGGTCCTTCCATCTCCGATACTGGATGCAGACTCGTGCTAGCGAAACGTTAGGAAAACGTATAGGAGATGGAAGGACCTCTGAAGAAGCTGGCCACTCGTGCTAGCGAAACGTTAGGAAGCAATTCCAACATACGACGGCCTTTAGACCCGAATAAAGCCAACGAGTCATCAATCGGCCGCGAAAGCCTCAACCAATTTGTTAATCACCTTTGTCTGAAAAATAAACTCTAATACATATATGCTGGCATTAGAAGTATGCCAGATGAAAACTAAACTGTAAAGACTAGATATATAGACTGGATGCGGAAGGCGGTGGATCGGGTGCTATGGTGCACTTTGGGAGAGACTGACGAGTATGTCCAAAAATAAAATGATATTCGTTGGTCTCACTAAAACTCAATAACGGCATGACTTGACTTATAATAGCTTATAAGCAAAAAGAAATTCACTATTCCAAAACTAAAAAAATCCAAATTTAATGTACCAAAAAGCGGGATATTTTGGTCACATTCCTCTTTCTGAATAAACATCCAATCTTATGTTTCAATCCAAAGCAATCAATTTGATTGTGGATTTATTATAAAGATTGCAAAAACCCGTTAAAAACCGACGCAGCTAGACGTCTCATTAATAGGACCTTAAGTGGACCCCTTGCAAAGCCTGTCATGATTTATTTAGACCCATCCACGGCGGTTCGTTTAGACGATTTAATTAAATTGACCCTCAATTTTTTGGGGCCCCTAAATTAGAGGTGACAGTCGTAGTGGAATTTTGCTTGTTATTGAACACGTGGAATTTGTAATAGTTAATTGTTTTGTATAGGTATATATTTAAAAAAAAAGATGTGTGGTGTCGAGGAACACCAGATAGGAACGAAGTTTCTAAAAGAAAAATAAAAAAAAAACTACTTTATAAAATTATCTTAACATCTTTATTTTATTTACAATGATTAATAAAATTGTATAATAATAACATACAAAGAAACAGCTATTTACATGAAAAATAACAGCAAACAGCAATAACAATAACAGAAATCCCGTAGACTATACATTAGACACTGTAAAGTAATCATACATAGACTATACAAAAAAATCTCACGCTTTTATTTAACGTTACGGACATTTTTTGCCGGCTAGGGTACCCCTCCGCAACGCCCCATAAGGAACTTAGTTCCAATATACGCTCATGCTAAATCATCAAAGCTTTGGCAGAGAAATAATAAACCCACACGTTGTTGACCATAACTTAGTCCCTATTACGTAATAGGTCAAGAATATTATAGTCAAACGGTTACTTTTGGAATTTAATAGCAAATTGATAGAAGAAATGAAGTATTGAAGAGGAGGAAAACAATATTATTGCTTATTTGCTGTGTTGGGGAGTGTGAGTAATATCTTAAGCAGATCAAGGATCCCTTATTCCATAATTGGTCTAGAAGATGAGATTTATAAAATAACTATTTAGTCTTTGTGAAGTTACATTGATCTCGATAACGAAACTGTTAACTGAAAGGCATATTAACGTAAAGGAGTCGGCACTCGACGCAGACAAATGGAAATTGTTACATGGAGAAGTGCACAGAAGACATACATAGACGAGTTAGGGAAATAAACAGTCGACACGAAAATGTAATAACATGTCGAGGGACGTCCATTTGTTTAGCGTACACTATCAATTATATTATACTTATTTAATTTCTTTTGTTATAAGTTCTTATTATGATGATATCTAACTATATTGAGTGCCAATAACTGGATGTCTATAAGCTGTATATGTTTAAAAAAAAGAAACAATTATATATTTTTAATGATATAGGGGGACAGACAAAATGAGACGGGTCACCTGATTACCATAATGTGACACTCGCAACTCAATAATCATAAGTGCGCTTTGAGGGAAAGGATAGGGGTAGTAGGGCCTCCGTTATGAACGGTATACATTGTGACCAGATCATAGAATCAATCGCATCGCGATGTGGCCCCCATTTCATGAAATGGTCGAGGACTTCATGACGTCACACGTTAGTGATGATAATATTTATAATAAAAGAGTTACATTATTCACTTTTTATATATTTAAATATACGGTTTTACTCACGTGTCCTATCCTAAATTAATGATATGGCCAAAGGCGGATTGACCTATAATTAAACATTTACGTTTTCAAGATATGGTCAGTTTTAATTGACCGATATGCGAAATGGTTGGCTACATCATGAACTTGATAGAAATACAGTCCAATCCATTAAGCGTTGGGGTGGGTCTAATACTCCATCCAGCACCAAAAGGCTCAATGATCACTAGTGTAGAATACAATATCTGTAGATGATACAACCAAGTCATTAATTTATAGACAAATAACATTTAGCTAATGGGAGTCAAAGGGATAGTTAGAGGGCGGACTTCACGGCTTCAGTCAGTTCGAGTTATAGGTAGCCCTGACTTACATTAGCTATTACTTATACTGCCAAATAATTACTATCAGTAATATCCTTCCCTTTCTTTTCACATTTTTTTATCAATATAATCCAAATATTCCCATCTAATTCCCGAAAGTGGGATTCCCATATGGGACTCAATAATAATTGGTAAAATGTGGGCTTCCTCTTCGGGGATACAGGCAGGTAAATGCCTGTATCTCCAAAGTTCCCTGTCATATGAAGTGTTGATGTATGAAATAGTTGTTTTTTTTTTTTTTAATTTTGAAAAGGACGACTCCCGCATTAGAAATAGTTCCTGTGACGCGGTGGGCTTTACAGACATTCAATTAACGAACACAAAGAACACCCAGACTCGGGACAACTTTTTGTGGTTCACACAAATTTTTGTCTTGTGTGGGAATCGAACCAACAGGGTCACTAACCAACAGGACCGTCTAGTAAGAAAGTAGTTCTATTATATACGAGTATAGTTGTAATGCTTGGCAAACACTAATAAACTCTTGATGAGTTGACAGTTTAGAGGCCCAATCCAATCAGTGTAGAAATTCTTTCGTCAAACAGTAACCAGATTTTGATAAGCAACTATTAGTTAGCAAATCGAGTTTAACCCAAGTAAATATTAATTCTAGATTCGATTGACGGATATCAATTATGTAGATTCATAGCCTCCATAAATTGGATGTAGTTTCGTTGTTGGTCTATATTAATGAATACGAGTATATACAGAGAAATGATTTTAAATTTCCAGTAGTTGTTATTCAGATGGTAACTTTTAGTGCTAAGTTGGGTAAATGAGATTTAACTATCCTGATATACACTGTATAGCTAGGTTTCAGAATAAAGCATTCGAAAAAGAAGAGTTAAAGGTATGATAGGGATAATTCTGACTGCTGAAATTTCAGGAAATTGTGATATAAATCTGGCTCTTTTGTTAACAGTATATAAGGATATGGTAAATGGCATCAAAAGGGAAGACTCATCTATATAAAACTAAGATTCATTAAATCAGCTAACGGCAACAAACATAAAACTTAGATTCATTAAATCAGTTAACGGCAACAAACATAAAACTTAGATTCATTAAATCAGTTAACGGCAACAAACATAAAACTTAGATTCATTAAATCAGTTAACGGCAACAAACATAAAACTTAGATTCATTAAATCAGTTAACGGCAACAAACATAAAACTTAGATTCATTAAATCAGTTAACGGCAACAAACATGAAAAAAACATAACCAAATTTCTCCTTTTTCAGTAAAAAAAAAAAAATATATCAGGACGGCAAGTAAGTAAGCTCCTAGTAATGTATGTGGTATGCTTGCTTGCCACTAAAAACTTCGTGAAAACCAAATCCTCATGAATAGTATGAAATTGAATTTCACGAAACTAAGGCCTGCATTTATTCCTACTCAGAGTTACCGAATATACCACAACCAGAAAGAGGAAATTCGAGCAAGGTGTGACACCCACGATCGAGACAATTGTGTCCTATTTTCGATTTTCCACGCTTCTATATTGCTGTGGCTGCCATTTTTCTTTCACAAAGCATTTGAATTGTGCAACCCGATTGGCGGAGCTGCCAATCTTTTTGACACGGCACCAGTAGACAGCGATTTAGAATTTATAGAAGCGTGGACTTCAAATTAGAATTTTGTATATCGCAATTTGTCTTTTATCTTTGTTCCTTCAATCTACACCTATACAAGGTATTTTAGAATATTGTGGTCAAATTGTAGGAGGATAAATAGTTGAATAAGCTTAAAAAAATAGGATATTGATTCTTCACAAATGTTTTTTCTTCGGAATATTTTAAGTTTCCTTGTCAATTTCAAAACATACACTTTTATTCATGTACATTATTATGGAAAAAATCCGCGTATGTCACCAACATCAAAGGTATTAAATACATACATATAATTTCATTCATGTCAACGCTCTCTCTTGCAAGTTACTAAATGATAATTTTTCTATTTCAGAGTAGAATTTCTGTATTAAAAATAAAGGTTTTTCCTTAAACAATTAGCGATTTACGTTATTCACGGTGTCGACTATATTCTAAAATATGACCATACTTTTCTGAAACACCTTGTGTAATGAAGGTGAAAAGTTATGTTTTTTTGTTTATAGTTTTCTTCTTGTATTGGATTGAGAAATATTAAAGGCTCTAAAAAATTTGCCGCTCACAAGAGCGGAGAAGTAATCATTAACGCTGATGAAACGTTGTAGAACAGCTACAAGTAAAAAGAAATTACAAAGAAGCAGCGTGATGGCTGAGGCGTCGGAGTTGCGATCAAGTGGTTGCGGGTTCAAACCCCGCCCAGTACACTACCGTCGTAAACCCACCTTTTTTTTTTTTTTTTTTTTAACGTGTTTAAATCCCCTCGGACCGTCACCCCGCCGGGGTTTGCGGCGGAGCGGTGTGTCGGAATCGAACCGACTAAAACCACACGGTGTGCCACTCTGCGCTTAAGACGGAAGGGATCCGGGAACTGCTGATATTAAGACATCCGGACCCCTCCCAGCGCTTGCCCGCACTGAAGCGGGCACCGTCTGCTGTTAAACTCTCTAATTAGGCGACGTACGGCACACGCGTACGTCACCCCCTCGCGGGTGGCTACTAGAGCGGATGGAGGGGAAAACCCGTCCCGACCATCCGCGGCCACACTCAGGGCGGCATGAGGCGCTGATAGGCGCGCCTACGCCGCCCAGTTCGCCGGCGGCGGATTGGGTCCGAGTGGATATCGTCCTCCCGGGCCTTCTCCGCCGCCTCCTTCTGCGAGATGACATCTTCACAGAAGGTTGCGACCGCGGTAAAACTGCTATCGCTACCGGCCATAGAGCGTATGACGGCCGGTAGCGAGAGATCTCCTCCGATGACTGCAGTGAGGGCCCGGCGCTACGACTCCCAAGCGGGGCAGATCGCCAGCGTGTGCTGGGCCGAGTCTTCACTGCAGTCGCAGTGGTGGCAGGCGGGACTCAGTTCCCTCCTGGCGACCGAGTGCAGGTACTTCCCGAAGCAACTATGCCCGGAAAGCACCTGCGTCAGCCGGAAGGAAAGGGTCCCGTGCTGCCGCCCTGCCCACTCGAGGATGACCGGCTGGAGAGCCGCCACGGCGGCAAAGCCTGCGCGCGGAGTCTCCAGCCGGAGCGACCAACTAGCCATCGTGGCTCGACGGGCGGCTTCACGCCACTCGCGTACGTCTTCGGGCGGAGATTCAGCCACCCGTCGATAAACTTCGGCGAGCACTTCCGCCTCCAAATCCCACGGGGGTGTTCCAGCCAAGGCGCACGCCGCCTCGGTGGACACGTGCGGTATCCGCGTATGGCTCTGACCGCCAATACCCTTTGAGGCCGCCAGAGGCGCGCCTTATTCTGGGCGGTCAGAGCCGCCACCCACACCGGTGCCTCATACAGCGCCATCGACCGGACCACCCCCGTGTAGAGGTGTCGCGTTGCGACGCTGGCTCCACCCAAGTTGGGCAAAAGTCGCCCAAGGGCAGAGGCAGCGTCGACCAGCTTCGGACCAAGCTGTCGGAAGTGCTCGTCGAAGAGCCACCTACCGTCGAGCATCAGGCCCAGATACCTCATCTGGGACCGAACCGGGACGAGGACCGAGTTGACCTCGATGGAGGCACCGGCGGGTGGACCACGACGGGGCCCATGGAACAAAAGGGCCTCCGTCTTGTCCAGGGCCACCCGTAAGCCCAGTGCCTCGATGCGCCCGACCGCCAAAGAAACACCCCTGGTGGCCAGGCGCGCCACCTCTTGGAAGTTCGCCCCCCGGGCTGTGACCAATGTGTCATCAGCGTAGCAAATTACGCCCAGCCCGGGTCGCATTTAGCTTAGCTGGGAGGAGTTAACAAGAATACTAGTAATGTGTGACCCACGTTGCTAGTATTATTTCTTTAAAAAAAAATAAAGTGAAGTGAAAAAGAAAGTGGCAAGTTTACAAAAGCGAAGGGGGAAGACTGGGGAAAGGTGAAAAAGTGTTTGGGCCTTTAGTACTCCATCTTACACGGTGAAACACAACGCAAGAATTGCTTAACAACCGATTTTCTATAAGGTCATAGTTTTACTCCGATCCAACCGGCCCATACGTGCCTAAGCATGACTCTCCCATTTTAAAATATGTATGAGAATGAGAGCATTTACAAGATATCAACAACCAACAAATTTGAAATCTGTCGCGGAATCGATTGCTCTGTGATAGATTTATTTGCATTGCCCAATGAGCTTAACTACGTACCAACAACGCAAAGGCCTCTTACCGAATGTAAAAACGGTTCATTTCGAAGTTATCACCTTTGATTTATAGCCGTGCTGCCGTGCAGTGGCGTTTGGTTCGCGGTGGAGTAGAATGGGGCCAACCCCCTCTGTTCCGGGCGGTATCTTAAAAGGCGACTAAGGGATCGGACAGTTATCCATCAGACAGTATATATACAGTCATATTGGGCCCGGTTGATGGCAAAAGCCTTGCTCCTTATAACGTTATTGGGACCAAATCTAATTGCCAAAATGTGGGTGTTCAAGAGGCATCTGCCTAACCCTTAGGGTATACATTCACGATGGAGTATAATCGGACCTTAAAAAAGTAGACAACCGACTTCAATGCGTCTATCATAAAATTTAATACTAATGTGGTTTTCTCATGAATGCCATAGTCACAAATTACCATAATGACCATTGAAATAAATCCTTTCTAATAAAAACAGAATTATAGAAATCGGTTGGCGTGATATTTAGTTATTCGTCCATTTGTCGCGCACATACTTAATACAAATTTAAGTCTTATATGGTTTTGTCATAGATGCCATTGTCAGAACTGGACAAATGGGACAACACTGGAAGCACCAGCTTTTAAATAAAAATAAAATCATCAGAATCGGTTCACCCAGTCGAAAGTTATGAGGTAACAAAAATTAAAAAAAAACAGTCGAATTGAGAACCTCCTCCAATTGAAGTCGGTTGAAAATAGGGCCACTACATCTCTTCACTACATCTCTTCCCGTGGCTGTCATATGTATCAGACAGTATATGCAGTCTTACAGAACCCGGATGTCAGCAACAGGCATGGAGCCATAATTAGAGTACCTTTTTGTTGGTTGAGTGGAAACCACCGGTAAGATGACGACCCGTAGGGGACCAACTACACAGTGATCCATCATCGCGTCTTGTAGCCGGGACCTCAGGTATAACTTAGAAAGGAAAACCCTGTGACCCCGGCAGACTTGGCCGCCTCTTAACAAGGCTACCCCGCTATGGTATGATCCTATCTCTGATTTAGCACGAGCGGAACATGTCATGTCATAATCTCAGGTCAGCTTCTGTTAGGGCGATGGATAGCCTCGTCCATCGCCCTCAGGCAAGCACTTATGGAGGCCGGAGATTGTGTGATTACCGTACCTACCCTTTCAGGTACATAAGCATGAGTGTATGTATGTTTGTATGTTTAAAGTGATAAGTTAAGTTATATTTTTTTTATTAGAATCTATTCATTAAACCATAAATGAAGAACAAAGAAAATAACATTTTTATGTCACATTGGTTGACCGTTGTAACAGTATGGACAGTCTGTAGGTCGTTAGCAACCCTGACTGCTGAACCCCTGGGGTCGTGGGGATCGTGGGTTCAGAAAAAAATGTATGATCAACAAATAATTGTCCCGAGTCTCGTTGTTCTTTGTGTCCGTTGATAAAATATTTGTAAAGCCCCCCGCGACACAGGAATTATTTCAAATGTAACAATAGACTTTTTATTTGAATAAAGAATAGACATTAATGTAACTCAAACCCACAAAAAAGGTGCTACACACACAAATTTTCACACATATTAAAAAATGCAAATGTAAGGCAACACCTTGCAATAAAAAGCCATAAAGATACCGCGAAAGCCAGTAAATCTTATCAGAACACGTTGCCCTGACAAGTTACAGATGAGGCTGTGCTTGAAAATTCGAGAAGCTTTGGTATACGGCGGGAGATGTCGATAAACGTAATCTTGCGTAATGTATGGAAGCTGAAATCATTGTACTTTCAATTTAGAGAGAATTTAAACTTGTTTTTGGATATTTAGATATACTACAAGAAACTGGGTTTTCTTTTCCCATCTTTTCTTAACCGGCCTTTTTGTGTAGTGGTTAGTGATCCTGACTGTAAAGGCAGAGGTCTTGTTTTTGACTCCCACCCGGTACAAATATTTGTGTGAAGAGCATGATTATTTGTTCTTAGTCTGGGTGTTTCATCTAGAATATATATTTAGAGGTACCAAAGTACAAGTTCTGATTAGTTTGGAATCAGACGGCCGTGTGTGAGATGTGTGAAGTTAGAGACGGGATAAACAATTGTTATCCAAAAATAGGTTATTTGTGGCCTGTTTACAAAGTCTCCTGAGCCACAGCAATCGTTAGTAATGAGGAAGTTGTTTTAACAAAAACCTAAAATGTTCCCGAAACATTTATTCTATAATTATTTGTTTTATTTACATTTATTTGATTTGTCATATATGTTTTGAAACTGATTAAATATACATACATACATACGACCACACCTTTATCTGATAACAGTTTTTTTT
This sequence comes from Tyria jacobaeae, assembly GCA_947561695.1. Taxonomy (NCBI): domain Eukaryota; kingdom Metazoa; phylum Arthropoda; class Insecta; order Lepidoptera; family Erebidae; genus Tyria; species Tyria jacobaeae. The sequence continues at coordinate 1,551,247 of OX387232.1, read as the reverse complement.
AACCGAATTCAAAAAGGATGAAGGGAAGAATTCAACGGTATTATTCTTTTTATGTTTACCTTAACTTTCGATTTGTGCACCGATTTTGATGTTTTTTTTTTTTTTATTGGAAAGGATGTACGTCAAGAGTAGTTAAGTAAGTAGGTTCTGACAATGGCATCCATGAGAAAACTATTCAACTCTTAAATTTTATGATAGACGCATTACAATCGGTTATCTACTTTTTAAAGTGAATTGTTTGTTTAAAAAGACAACTTCCGCAATAGAATTAATTCCTGTGTCTCGAAGGATTTTACAAACATTCAAACAACGGACACAAAGAATACTCAGACTCAAAACAACAACTGGAGCATTACACAAGGCGTTGTTCAATGCGGGGATCGAATCTACAACACTCGATGCGGCAGTGTGGTGGCGAGGTGACCAGTTAAACCACTACGGCATCCGTGCAGTCCAGTATAATAAAACTGATTTTTTTAAGATGTAAATATATTAATGACTATACGAGTTCACAACATTAAGGTATGAAACTCCAACTGTAACCCCTGTTTTTGTCAATAGCATGCGAAACGAGATAACATAAGCTTGTTGGTATCGTATTAATACTCGTATTACTTTTTTTATATATCAGAAAGTAGAACAGAATATTAAAAAAATATTCGGACTGTGAAGGACTGAATTAAGCCAGTCTCTAAACTAAACCGTAAATATCTTTATCTAATAAACATTTATTTTAGAAACATGTACATACATGTATACGTATATATGTATGTACAAATAAAACATGAGCCACCGAAATATACATATGTACACGCATAATTTCCAAACGAGTATACCAAATTGGACACTTTTTTTGTTGTTTTCGATATTGTCAGGATAAGGTTTGTATAATAACTTTTTATATATATTTGCTTGTTCAACTATAAAGAAAAGTTTTTAAAACATCCCACTGTGAAAAGATACATAAAAGAAGATATACAAACATTGATAGATTTAGTTACACCACCCATGTACACCAACCTATAAAGATTAATTCTTTTTGTCAATGTAATATGTATATGTTTAATAAATGTATTTTAGTAACAACGGCGTTACGAACAATACAAAAGAAAGAAAGTCTTAAGACCACAGTCTATCAGACCCTTGTTAGTGTAAAACATGTTTCAGTGTCTTTTGGCACCCCTAGTGCTGCCCCCCCCACCCCTGCCACCCTATGTCTGTCACGCGCGTGAAACGCCCGTTTACATTATGCGGCTTTGTTTCAACCGCAAAATAGGGATTAATCATTCTAAATACCAATAATGGGAAATACAATATTTTCGAGTCTTTTTTTAGCGTAATGGGCTTGTGTACGTCTTATTTTCATTTACTTATTGAGTTTGGTTTCGTGTCATAAAAGATAATTGTTTTGAAAATTGTTTTCACTTCCACTTAAGGAGTCTGTTAAGAACCAACTGACTTAATTAATAGACTGAGAAGAAAGAAGTTTCGATCAGTCGCTGAGCTAGCTCCTTATAAATGGAAAGAGCACACAAAAGAGCACAGACGGTATTTTTTACATATATATATAATATAGGTGGAAAGACAACCGCCGTTAATGGACACCTGCAACTCAAGAGTTGTAAGTGCGCTGTCCGCCTTTGATGGTGATGAGGGATTAGGGGAAGCAGGGAGGGAAAAGAAGAGGGATAGGGATAGGGAGAAGGGTAGATCAGGAGGTGGGAATGGGGAGAGGGGGGATGAAGTGAAGTGAAACCTGAAGTGGCCTCCAGAAACCTCACTAATGTGCTAAACGCAAGCGTTACTTCACAACCGGTTTTCTGTGAGGCCGTCGTATCGCACTGCTCTAGCCGTCCCGTTCGTGCCTAAGCATGGCTTTGCGATTGTTAAACCTGCGTCCTAGCGTCTAAACTCCAAAGGGCGTTTTGTTTATGTACATAATTATCCAATTAAATTACCGTGTTTGAAATTTGAATCATAAATGTATAGTTGAAAACCAGCGCAAATGCTGAACTAGTTTGCACCTCGCACGAACTAGCATAATAAATAAATAGCATATATTATATAAGTATAGAATATCTGCAACCGTCGTAGTACCTAGATATAAATATAAAAAGAAGCGGGCTAAAGCTAGTCCAATATATATATATACATATGTATATATATATATATATATATATACATATATATATATATATAAATATATATTAGAGAACATATTCATAGAAAATAACGAATAAGAATTTTGTTAATGAGTCTATTAATTCATCATCTCCGGGGCAAATATGTCGGTAGCAAAACGAAAAGTTTATCGCGAATATACGCGAGCTAATGGAATGTCCCAAAGTTTTGTAATCACGGTAATTTTCGTTCAGTAATGTAATTAATCATGATAATTTGTTATACCTATAACATTTTGCGTTTACTTTTATTTTTAAAAAGCAAAATGAATGGTTCAAACAACAGTTTTTACACGATTGCCCAAAAAAAAGGAGATTAATGTTTTTAGAGTTCATTTATGTATTTTTTTTTTTGCCTTGTGGTTCTCTGTAGAGTATAACCCTTTTCTGTAAGATAACCCCATCTCTTCCCGATGTTGTGTAGAAGGCAGTAGACAAGACAGACAGTATGTACATATATAGTCATACAGTACCGGTTTGAGGCCAATAATCTTGGCTGTTATAACGTTAAAGGGATCAAATTTTAACTGGAAACATGTGGATGTTTAAGCACCCTAGAGAGTGTCTTTCAGTGGTAGAGCCATGCTTAGGCACGAATGGGCCGGCTCGACCGGTGCGATACCACGGCCTCACAGAAAACCGGTTGTGAAGTAACGCTTGCGTTGCATTTTCCCGAATTGAGTGAGGTTTTCGGAGGCCCAATTCCCCCGCCCCCCTTTTCTCTCTCCTCATCTCCTTTCTTCCTTTTTTCCATCTCCTCATCCCTCCTCTCTTCTTTCCGCTCCCTGCATCCCCTATCCCTCATCACCCTCAAAGGCGGGCAGCGCACTTGCGACTCTTGAGTTGCAAGTGTCCATGGATGGCGGTTCGTCTATGGTATAAAAAATAAAAAAATAAAAAAGAGAGAGAATTGTGACAGTGCATAGGAGGAATCGCTGATCGCGAAATTTTAAGAACCGATGTTAAAGGTGCGTGTTGTGCCAAACACCCCGGTGTACATATCGCGCCTATCCCACACCATTGATGCAGACATCGTGGGGTTCGTCATAAAGAAGTTAGAGTACGAGCCGAGATTGCAGTTATTTAAAGCAACTTTTACTTTAAGGCGAACGTGGTGCGAGTACCCACCTAATACCTGCACCAGGCTTTGGACGAAAACTTTTGGCCTAAGGATGTTGTGTTCCGTCGCTTTCGGGGGCAAGTGTCTTGCGATCGCACAAAGATATAGTGCAAGTGACGAGCAGCGCTACTAATATAGATTTAAGTCGTGTTTAAGTTATAATATATTTACTAACACATTATTATTTTTGATTTTACTTTACAAACATAAAAATTAGATGTTTAAATATATGAAAATAAAGACAAATGTAGCATAAAATATAAAAAATCATGTCCCACCGACATTGGGTATCGGTACTAACGTGGTTGTAAGGAGAGAGCAGAGATCATATAACTTTTGCATCAGACCTTTAACCTAGCTACCTATCATGATATCCTTAGGGAATACAGGTGTGAGCGTCTGCATGAGGAGTATTGTTAGAATCCTTATATCATCCCAAACAATGTGCAGTTTTCTAAAGAATTCAGATAGGAATACATCCATCTACTTAAAGAAAAACTAATACATTAAAATAGGATGAAAATAGTTTGGGAAGCCAGTCTTGTTAGTATATTTTTTGAGGTCTGTGTCAGTCACATACCGGAGATCAATACTCCGGTCAAGCCGGCCCATACGTACAGAAGCATGGCTCTTCTACGTTAATTATTCCTTTTATTTTAGGCATACTCACAGTCAAGCAATGAATCACTACATTATCAGACAAAGCGTAGATAAGACGCAATTCGTGTACTTTTACCGGTTTCACTATACCCTTCAGTAAGGGTTAATTACTTTAATTTTTATCTCACCCATAAATTTCTCAAAATAAATTAGTTATTCGTGAGGAAAATTTGTTATCAGAACTATTAAATTTCTTTTAACATATATATATATTCAATATATATATACTCAAGCCTAAGTCCCCGAAGCGATAGGCTGAGGAGTCCCAACTGACGTAATAGGGGGCAAGATATTTTTATTTTTTTATACAATGGGAAAACAGATGAACAGACGGGTCACCTGATGGTAAGTGACAACCGCCGTCTATGGACACCTGCAACTCAAGAGTCGTAAGTGTGTTGTGGGTGATGAGTGATAGCGGGATGCGGGAAGGGAAAAGAAGAGAGGGGGCTTAGGAGATGGGAAAGCGGTGAGAGGGATGAGGGGAGAGGAATAAGGAGAGCCAGCCCACTCGTGCCTAAGCATGGCTCTACCATAAGGAGGGAACGTAAGGAGGGGAGAGAATGGAGAGGGGATATAGGATCTCTGGAACCACGAAGACTCACAAAACAAGGAAAGCATAGGCTTTCCTTGTTTTGCACCAAAAAACCTACTCCAAACAACCGCCTGTAAAGCAATCTTTACAGCCGGTTTTTTGGAGGACCGTTGTAAAATTCCGGTCGAGCCATTGCCTTCAACTGGGCATATCATAGTCGCTTTTTACGAGACCCACGAGAAGAGATGTGGTATCTCTATCCTACTTTGTTGGACTTAAAATAATACCAAAATGGTATATTATATTACTGTACATTATTTTCTAGCAAATAGGGCGAAAGGGCTTTTAAATACTAATTATGTCATTTATTTATTTATTAATTGATTGGAAACTCAACAGCTTTTTTACATTATACATGAATAATTTACATTTAACAAAATTCTAAGCCAATGAAATAGTTTCACAACATTAGCTACATAAAACTAAAAAAATCATATTATTTTCATAATCAGTATTTTAACATTACAATAATAATAAATATAAAATAAATAAGCATAAAACATCACAATTTAATTAAATCAAATCAAACTTAATAAAATAAAAAATTAAATTAAATCTTCAAAGTTACAGCCAGTTCGAGTTCGAGTACATGTATGATATCCCAAGGACTCAAGCTATTTCTTGCACTTCTCAATCCATCCGTGTAAGCAGTAACCCTATAATTAATATCCCTTGAACGTTCCTTTCTCTTCGTATATACTCCCAACTTTCCCAAATTCTTAAAGTGGCACAAATTCTGGTTGGCAAAGTATGGGTGCTTAATACACCTCCGTCTACTCCTGGGATACAGCCCAATCTCAAATTAAAGAATGAATTAAAATAAAAAGCCCATATTAATAATAGCTAGTTTATAATACTCAATAAGAGATTGCACAATTACCCATTGTCCATACTATAAATCTTGTGGGAACCACTGTCCAAAATTATTGCGGTAATCTAAAAAAGCTGGCTTAAGCGAGAGTTCCCATAAATAATATGTCAACTTGGTTGGGTTGGTACTGAATTCAGTCAGTGGAAACATTCGGATTTGAGTTTGAGACGTCAAAGCTGATACTTTTAACAATCCCCTGACAGGATGTTAAGAAAATATTTCCGTTGTGTCCAATTGTATCTCATATGACGTACTTCTAAAGTAATCGGTGCTGATTGAGCATCTGTATTGATTTGATAGTGTGTATCAAGTGTGTATCAAAATACTTAAAGTTATCATGCTTCTAAAAGTTGTATTATTATTTTTGTATGTTTTTTGTATATTAAATATAAATAAACATATATATAATATTTGTATAGAGTGCTGGATTTAATTCTAAGTTCTCATGTTTATGTTTTAATTGCGTAACAATAGGCCAGCATTGCGAGAAGTAGTTTTAGGCTGTAAATATCAATGATTGCTTCTAATTCCATCACATTCTCAAAATCAAATCATTTTTTTTTTCTGGCTTGAGTTCATAACAATCTTTTTTTATCTTATAATATAGGTGGACAGACAAACAGACGGGTCATCTGATGGGATGTGAAAACCGCCATCCATTGACACCTGCAACTCAATAGTCGTAAGTGCATTGCCCGTATTTGAGGGTGATGAGGGATGGGAGGATGTGGTGAAGAGAAAGTAGAGAGGGGAAGATGAAGCAAGGGGAAAGAGGAGAGTAGTTGGCCCTCCGGAATCCTCACTAATGTCGGAGGAATGCAATGCAAGGTCGGCCGGTCGGTTGTGAAGCAACCTCACAGAAGACCTTCTGTGATTTAGTGGTATCGCACCGGTCGAGTTGATCACAATACGATACACTTTATCAAGAAATTAAATAAATATTAGGTTTCCGTTTGACCACCTGATCAGAATATGCGCACAAGAAATATTGAAAGCAGTTCACCACTGTAAAATCAGCTCTGTTTAATGATCTTTTATGATCATTCTCCAGAGGTTATCGCGTATATTTGTAGGGAAATAATTTAGGCTGTAAAACATCACGCTGTAGGAATCAGGAGTACAAATGCAGCAGAAACTGTAGGTTTCAGCTAGCGTTCATACAAACGCTAGTGATCATATATACCACTGCGCCTTTATGTATTAGTAATTAACATTACTAATACGCTCGCAAGTGATTTGTGAGCATTGGCTCATAATTCTCTTCCGTGTGTTGTCTATCAACTCTACTGGACATTAATTTGAGCAGCAATTAAAACTTTTAGCAGTCATCGGCCGGTTTTTAGAGGCGAAAAATATTTCAATCCTTAGCGTGTCCAAGTGAAAACTCAAATGAGAAGTATTTGTTCAGTTTAGCCGATTTTAAAGATTTCCAGATTTATACATTTCAAAAAGTACTAATAACTGTTATAAACTATATATTATTCGATGGCGAATGTGTTAATTATTAAGGCTTTGTAACGCAAAAGGAAAAAGGAAATCTTATAGGATCATTCTTTGCACGCAAGTCTGTCTCTCTGTCTGTCAAGACCCTTTAAATGCGTATATCTGTCTCTTAAAGCTGTAAAAATACAAGCTACTAAGTCAACTCAATCAAAAGATACGGTCATTAAAGCCTTGAAATTAAGTTGAAGTTAAGAATATTCACATTTCCTGATAAAGTCAAACCTATGGGGTACTTCCCATCAACATCCAGAAGTTTGACAAGAAGCAGTCACACAGCACAAGTAAAGGAACAACTTTTTTGTGTAATCACATAAAAAAACTACTTATATTTGCGGTCCAAACCAACATCGATATATGGGAGAGAGACGCAAAGTGAAGTCTGTCTTTGCCTACGAGTATAAGTAAAACATCGATCGAAGTAATCGAGTAAGCGAAGATCGATGATCGAAATAGACGAACTGTTACCAACAAGCAACAACCAAAAACAAGGATAGGATTATTTTTATCGGGTGTATCTTACGGGTATGCATACATGTAAGTATACACCTGTATCCTGTATGTATTTAGGAATTGAAGAGTGGAAATGACATTGTTCTGCGTCCGTACAACCTTAGCCTCAAAACCAACAGCAATGGAAAAATTCTCGGTCTATTTGGAACCATGAATGCTGTATTCTTATCACATTTTATTCAAATGACTGCTAGCTAGTAAAGCGTAGAAATGCAAAAAAAAATATCAGATTTCAGGATATATTGTACAAAAATTAAATTAATTACTTGTCATTTATATATGTGTTTTGATTTCCCTGAATGAATTCGAGTTTTTATATTACTTTTATAGATACTTGTATAAAGATAAACAATCTACAGAACAAAGACATGTTCATCACACAAAGATTTACAGTGGTTTGGAAATCGAACCCATAACTTCAAACTTAACAGTAACTCACAGTCACTAACCACGAGACCAACGAGTTTGAAGTATTTAATAAATAAAATATTAAATGTATTTTTTATACATTCTTTATTTATTAATATTCATTTTCTATATTACCAATTAGAATATTGTCGGAAAATTTAAAATAATTAGCTCATCTGCTAAAACCATGGAACAGAGATCTGCAATTTTTATTATATGAAATATAATAAAAATTGCATATCATGAAAGTACTACACAATACAAGCTCTTCCAATTGGTTCGAAATCAATCAGGCCGTCTAGGCCATGACAACGAACCATCATACACACATATGTACATAGATATCTCGAAAACACCTTTTTTTTTTATTTTTACGTGGGGAAATCCTCATGGACTATCCTCCGCCGGGGGCATCAGCGGAGGGGTGTGCCGGACTTGACCGGCTAAAACCACCACGGTGTTCCTTCCTCGCACCTGCTGCCGAGGGCCGCGGGAACACGACATTCTTCCGCGGCCAGCAAGAGACCGTCCGGAGCCGACCCCGTCTCGTTTTGAGGGGGAAATGCGCCTCTCCCCCACCATCACTCCCTGAGGGAGGCGCGCGGAACACTACACGCCTGCAACCTCGGACCTGTTAAACGATTTGGGCGGTGGACAGTACCCCACGTACACCGCCCTCGGGTCCATTTACGGAGGCCGGAATTGGGCATTGTCGGCCCTCCTCCGACGTCCGGTGCGTCGTCTGCGGATGGAGAGAGAAGTCGTGTTTTCCCTCTCCCTTTCCGCAGCCTCCTTCTGTGTCATAACAGTTTCACAGAAGGTGACCACTGCATCCCATGACCTCTCGCTCCCGACCTCACCAAAACACCTAAGCGTGAGAGAGCCATGCTTAGGCATAAATGGGCTGGCTGGACGGAGTATTACCGCGGTCTTACAGAAATCCAGTAGAGTGAGATTATAGGGGGCCCAACTTCCCCTTTTATCTTCCCCCTCCCTCGACCCCATATCCTCCTTCTCTTCCCCTTATACGACCTCTCCTCTTTCCACTCCCTCGTCACCCTTTAAAGGCGAGCAGTGCACTTACTACTCTTGGGTTGGAGGTGTCCATGGGCTTCAGTTGTTACTTACCATCAGGTGACATGTGTGTTCGTCTGTCCCCCTACATAATAAAAAGATATAAACAATTTCTTGCCTATTCGCGTAAAAAAAAATAAAGCTACAACAAAAAAATATAATTATATTCCTACACTACACATAAACATCCATTAAATGACAGATCCAGTTTATAAACGACCTTTTTCCCTATCTGCTGAAAATTAATGTACAGTAATAAAGTACACTATTTTGGTATTATAATATTAAGTCCAATATTTTTGTGTACGACTCTAAACGCTCACGACCTTAGACACTTTTAACACGCTTTTATTGTATATATGTAAGGGAAACTTTGAACAAGATTTTAACCTCCTTCAAAACGTCGAATTAACTCGAAATTTGGCATATTTATCAAAGACCGATGACAATTCAATATTTTATACAGTTAGAGCCGTTATCATTACTAGGATAAACAGAATTAGCGATTTTTTGTTTTACTAAAACTGGTAGTGTCTTTGAAGACCGACCGACAGACTTTGAATAAAATAAAAAAAAACTGCTAAAAACACGCTTTTATAGAAAACCAACCTAGAAACTGGAATATAATTTTTCATAAATTTGAATTAAGAACAGTGTTAATTGTGTTAAATAAATATAAATTACGAATGTGCTTTAAAAGATATTATCAAAATGATAATCTTTATTCTTATCTGACAATAAAATATTTATAACTATTGACATCATGCTTTTTTTTTTTAAATATTATTTATTTTGTAGATAATTGGCGCAGGTGTTTGTCTTCCAACCCATCTGATGTCAAGTGACGAGAAAGACAAATTTGGTACACACACAAATTTGATCCAGCATTGTAGTTTTCATTCATCGATTTCTTTGATACTCATTAAAATAATAGGTTAAATTAACCTTCTGTATTTTCACAAGACTGCTTAAACTTGTTTGTATGGTGTTTTTGTTTCGTTTTATATGGTTCTCAGATGAGTAGAATGGGGAAATCATCTCTTCACGTGAGTTTCGTTACGACTCAGTTCACCTTCGGGGAGACAGGCGTGAATGTATGTATGTATGTACCAATGTCTATTAAATTGTATAAATATTTTAAATTAATTAATGTTAAATTACATAAATCTATGTTTATAGAGTTTATGTATGAGTGTGAATTTTATTATTGCACGCTAAGTTGTAAGTGGCAGATTTTGTTTTTCTAATTTTCGATCAATGTAATTGTGTTTATTTATTTTATGATAATATTATTTTATTGGTTTTACACAAAGCTTGCAAACCTAAAACATCAGTATTTGAAACAGTTATAGATGAAAATTATTTCCGATTAAAAGCTTCCATATATAAACAAAGATTAAAAAAAGATTTGTTGAAAAAAAAAAAGTAAAAATAAAATACACAACGTTAATTTACAGTTTTAATTAATTAAAAGATATTTTTAAATGGTAGCTTTTTATTATTGTGTACACGCACACACAATTGTGGCGGTAAGACCCATTATGGAGGATTGGCTAGAGAGGCGACATGGTGCTCTCTCCTACCGGCTAGAGCAGGTACTTACCGGACACGGATGCTTCGGTAAGTACCTGTATCGCATAGGCCGGGAGCCAACGCCTGTGTGCCACCACTGCGGAGCCACCACTGCATACATTAGTTGAGTACTATGCGTGGGTACAGCGACGTGTTGACCTCTTGGCAGCTATTGGTGTGGGTAGCCTCTTGCTGGAGACCATGGTTATGGCTATGCTCCATAGCGAGAGTGCATGGGGAGGGGGCGCAACCACCACACATCATATTGGGGTCGCCTTGCTAAAAAGGCGGCTAGGTCTGCCGTGGTACACAGGGACTTCTTTACACCTGAGGCCCCGGCCATAAGACTCGTTGACTTAACACTGTGTGGTTTTCGATTCGAGTCCGACATACCACCTTACCCATTAGCCCCGGTAAGGTAAGGTTGGGTTTCCACACAAAAAAAAATGTGTACAACAAAATTGAAAAACGAAATTAAAACAAAAATCTTATCATATATTTTTAGATGAGATTATTTGATTTCTGTATCCCTCACAATGAGATTGCAAAATTTTATTTCAAACGTAAAGTAGTTAAAGCTTAAAAAAAACTAAAAAAATAACAAACAAAGTCACTTTTGCTTATATATTATTAGGTAGGAATTAATTATCACTTAGGCAACACTGTGAAAACACCTGTATCCCTGAGACTCGACGGTTTGTTGACGTCTACCAATAGAAGCATACACGAGTACTGTTTATGGTTTTGCCCATTCAAAAATGAAACAGGAGGAGGCTCTTGGCTAGCAAGTTGAGAGTTTCATATAGGCTCACATTGACCTACTACTTACTGACTATAGCCTTAACACTTTAACAGTATTAGCGTAAACGTGAACCTGACAACATTCTATGTTGTAGGTTAAAATATGAAAACAAGAACGCCGGAATAAATTCGCTATTGGAATAATACTGCTGTCGTTCTTGTATTGAGTTTATTTTATTCAAAAAGTGAATTTAAAAATTAATGAGATAAGATCACTTTTTGTACAAAAGGAGTAATGAACTGTGACTGTAAATTAAGCTCAATATACAGCTTTTGGAGGTGAGAAAAAAAAATGTAGGAAAAACGAACCCACGACCTTCGGCTTAGCAGTCAGGCTCACAAGTTTTTTGAAATTTGGGATCACTGTCTATATGAGCGTGGTCTCGAGAAAGGCACTCTTGAACATATTTTTTTCTCTCGCCCTAAACAAATCCTTCCTTTTTATGATCTTCTCCCTCAACAGATATCTAGTTAATTACCCGTTAATTTGGCCCATCTCTTCATTCCAGTTCATACCCCATTTGGCAAAATTCTTTAGAAATAAATTTATGGTATTCCCTTGTACATTGATGCTCTAACCATTTTCGGTTCTCCCCCAGATCCACAAACAGTTGTCATTTTATTTTTTGTCATAAAATTTTAACCTATACAAACTAATAAATCTACTTTCCACCTTGACATTGGCAAAATAATCAATAAGGAAGGAAAAAAAATAACAGCGGGCAGTCTTTGGGGACTGCCGATAGAAGTGAAAACTAAGTAACTAGTAGTACGTGAAACTAAGTAACTCGTCGATCTATTAGATTATACACAGTATACATATAGCTCATGGAAAGAGTGCGGTGACGTTGACGCGAGTTTCACGCTATTTGGTCACCCAAAAATTGCTCAACGGCGTGGTGATCAATTTTTGGATTAAAGAAGTTTTCATATACATGTATATACTCGAAAAACATAACCTTCTATCTTGAGCAGTGGATTTAAATGAACATATACATAGATAAAATTTCCTCTACGCCGTCTGTATTGATTGCGCTACCTATATAAGCGCCAAACTACTTCATTTGCTGTGTTAGCTTAGCAAATTATACTTGAAACGGTACCTGCAGCCTGGGGCAAGACAAATAGCCACCGTGTTTCACTAATGACAGAAATAAATGCTCCTGTGAGAGGTATCGACTGTTTATTGACTATAGGAAAGACAAAGCCCCGGTAGTGTTTCTAAGGCTTCGGAAAAATTAATGCACTCTACAAAGTTTCGTTATAAATCTATGATAGTTTCGAATACTACATCAGTGGAATGCAATATGTTTTTAATCTCTTAATAAGCTTCTGTACATCATTCTATTTATGAACTAAAACATTAAAGATGTATTTCATTTAAGTCCCTTATATACTTAGAATGAAATCACGAAACATTAAATACATTACACGCATAAACAATTCAAGAATAATTTAACAGATTAAGGTGTGAACACTAGACCTAGTATTCATATATACCCAAACTCATTAAATACGTTACACATACGTTACCCTTTAATACATATGTATATATCGTTGTGAGCAAATACCATATGTGCATAGGTACAAATTAAATTCTTCTTTATTTATTTTTATCTGTTTATCGTATAACACTACAGTATTGAACAATACAGACATGATAACATACATATAGGTATAACAATTTGCGAGCTTATTATTCAGGATGATTTCTTACAGACTAACACAGATAATGGCGTATCTTAAGAGCCCGCATGATTTGTGTTATCTGTATTTCATGTATTTACGACTTAGTATTAATATTAAAAAGTATTTGTATAAATTAAACATTGAAAAACATTCGTACGTGTAGATTTTTTTCTTGAAATTTGTTTCTAACTCAACTTTTATGTCAGCTGGCGTTTCAATGAATTTGTACTAAGTTTTATAGTAATAAAGTAATGTTATATCATATCTTGACCTATAACTTTTGATTTAATTTATTTAAAATCGTCTTTTTAAAAAATATTTCAAGATTAAGATCAATACACACAGCGTCACCGCAACAATAGGTTGCTTTGGTGTGAATTAATATTAAAAAGATAGTTAAATACCTGCCTGTGGTGATCTGTAATCACCCGATTCCCACATACAACCACTTGTGTTTCAATGTGGACGTTTTGATGCGTCGCTGCTGGGTTTTAAATAATATACAAATGTATATAGTACATTATTTAAAACCCAAACTTAAAATTGTGGTATGTATGTTTAGGGAATGTTGACTAGTTATGTACATAATTATATACTTGTGTGTTCAGGTGTTGTGTGTACGAGATAAATAAGAGGGATCGTCTTTAAAATATTTATTTTATTATTACAGCAGAATTCAATTAGTGATGTGAGTGATGAGTTCGGGAACGACACAATGAGTAAAACTAAATCTGGCTCAAATGTATAGTTTTGAAACTCTTAGGATACACCCAATACGAGTATATGTATACTGGTACATATAAAGCTAAGTGTATTTCTTTGTTCCCAAAAAAGGCCAATTGCTACTTTCACAACATTTTCACAAAACTGCAGCCTAAGTACAAACTGTCTGCCGCTACCGGATCCAACAAGATAAATTATATCAGTTCCTTATCTACCCCATATGTTGCAAGGGTCAAATGAGGGTATACTTAATGGATTTTTGTACTACGAATTTCAGTTTGTCGCTTCTTGAACGTAGAAAATATTTCAAAAGCGTTTTTTTTTTTACATATATGTATGTAATTTTTCGTAGTTATTTATAGTAAGTAAACCGAAAGTTGCGGTAAAGGTTTATTAAAAATTTTAATTAATATACATTTTTATATTTTTAATACAATTACAATTTTTTTATAATAATAATAATATTATAACAATCTTGATACATATCACACACGGCTGTCTGATCCCAAACTAAGCAGAGGTTGTACTATGATAAACAGACAGCTGATAAACATACTTATATACTTCTAAATACATACATATTGTAGATAAATTACACCCAGACACAAATGAACATGTTACACAAATATTTGTCTTGGGTGGGAATGGAACCCACGACCTCTGCCTTAGCAGTCAGGGTCACTTACCACTAGACCAACAGGCCAAATACAAACAACCTCCTATAGTTGTGACGCTGTGTGTATTGATCTATAACTTAAATATTTTTTTTAAATAAGACAATTTCAAAGAAATGTAGAGCAACTTTATGAAATAATTTGAAAAATAATTTGAATTTAAAGCACTTATATGTAGAGAGATTTAAAAATAAAGTAGTGTATAGCTGTGTGGCACTCGGTGGAGTAGAATCAGGCTATCCGATCTCTTTCCGTAAGAGTCGTATTAAGGTATCATACTGTTATCTGTATTTATAGTATATATATAGTCATACTGTGCCCAATTAGATAAGTGGAACTCATTTATGGTTGATAAAAGGTTGGATTTTTATACGTTTCTGCCTAACTATTTGGGGATAGGAGGATAGATGTATATTCTGTAGCGTGCCTCTTCGATGTGTGAGTTGAGGCTGAACTGGTTAGATAGTATTGTATACTTTTAATTATTGTAAGTAGATTTGATATAACAAAAAATGCACAATATGGAAAGCCCCAGTGAATTATCAATAGCTTGAATCCCGGTTAATCAGTGCGGGTGTGTGTTCCACTGGTGTTACAGGACCATGTAGACTCGTGTCTTAGTAGTTTCTCGCTTGTTGTTCTCAATAGGAACTTTGTATTATATCTACAGGCAACTGAAGTTGCGAGTGACTTGACTCTTACTCTTGATATCTCTCCTCCTTCTGATACCTACCTATAATAGTTTATTTTAAGTAATTAATTTTGATTTTTCATCTAATCATATCGCCCACTCCACGGTACAACAAAGCTTTGGTTTAAAACCTGTCGGGATAAAAGTTTAAAATTGATCTGATCTTGAAAAAATGTCGATTTTGCCTGGACTGGTGAGTTTGTGTTTATTTACAGTTTAGTTACAATTTACAGTCTATTTGCATCACATGTTTGCGCGTTTTTTTTTTTTAAAGAAAACTAGTAACTTAGGTTACACATGTCTAGTATACTCGTTAACCCAAAGCTGACCCCCATAGTGGGATTAATTTATAAAAAATGCAAAACGTGGCAGACGTGAGTGTTTGTATTTGTATATACATTTATTATATCATTAAGAAATATCTTTAATAAATATATGATAAATAGGTACGAAATAGAAAGACACCAGTGTCGATATCCTATATGTATATAAAATTATCGTGTCACAATGTTACCATACTTCTCCGAAACGGCTGGACCAATTTTTATGTTTTTTTTTTGTGCATATCGGGTAATTCTGAGAATCAGCTAACATCTATTTTTTATCTCCAATATCTTTTTTTTTTTGGACAATTTTTTTTTCCGCGGGAATATTACTAATGCGTACGAAGTCGCGGGCAACAGCTAGTATATATATATTCGGAGTATAGATATTTTCAATGAAGAAACTTTTTCGAAATTAAGCCACAGTTCTGAACGGCTTTCGTTATTGTTCATCCCCACTGATTATATTATAGAACATGCTTAAGAGCCTCTTCCAGTAAATTCTTCGAAGACTCTTAACCTCATAATAATGGTTTTAATATTTTCTCTTACTTAAAATATCAATGTTATCTTTGTTTTAAAAGTAAATTTTCTAATTCCTTGTTCACGTTTTACGCTTCTATTAAAATTACCATAAAATGTAATGACACTTTTCATTTATGATCTCCAATACGAAGTATAATGACGACATTAATAATTATCTGAATTTTTATTTACGTTTATTTGCATAAGATAGGGTTTTTGTGAATATTGTTAGAGAAAAATGGATTTCAGTTAAAGGGGGAAGCTATAGTCACTTAGCATCAGATGACCCGTCTTTAATTTTGCCATAAAATGCATTAAAAATGTATGGTTATATACTATTCTTCTATATCAAAATAAAAATTACAACGCCATGAATCGAAGACCGATTATATTACGTGTTATTGGTTATCTACTGAATCTCACTGTTAAATTTCTCAGGTTTTAAAAGTGTGTTTAGCTTACCGTTTTTCTGTAAGTTTTCTTCTGTATTGGGTGTAGAGGGACGGTTTTTATATCTTTGTAACACAAGTGCAGGATAATAACACGGCCCAGCCGTTGATGTTGTAAAGTTGTATATACTTGTAATATACTTGTCGGCACCCAAACACTTATATCTTGGTTCAAAATCTTACTGCGTTTTCAAGATATTACTTCTAAACTGCCTACATAAAAAACTTTACTACTAAACTATGGTTATACGTCGCATTGGCAACATCATAAATCACGAAGAAATAAATTCCCAAACGAACGAACTTATATTCATATAATATTATTAGATTTGCATATTCGTTGAGAGTTCTTTGGATTTCAAAGGTAACGTTATAGATATTACTAACTTATGGTACATACGTAGGTCTTGTATTTCTGCAAAAAAAATGTTTAAATATATGACGTGAGTATTCATAAGAGACATCTATACATAGGTACACATACACATGAGATAGTAAATATTTAATAGTTCGTGAATTCGCATAATATGAAAGGTAACCCACTTACATATAAATACAAACACTGTATAAGCCATAGTATATGTACAAGAAAACCCATACAATATTTTTTTTATCATTTCCATATATTTATATACTCCATAGTAACAAATAAGCAAAGTGTTATCATTTACACCCCAACGCCGTACTCTCTGTCATATTAAACAAGCAAGGAAAAGGTGAAAGTTGTCGCATCGCACATCTTTTTGGTCCTTCGAGCCGGATATAATAAAGCAATAAATTCCAATTAATTATTTAGCTGGAATAATTAAAAACAAAAAATTAAAAATATTCAATAAAGTTGAAAAGAAAGACATTTATCAAAAACGCTAAGCCATAAAACTTCACATTTTTTTTCAGGGAATAATCGTCTGATTCAAGGTCAAAGCGCGTATGGAGCCATAAAGATAAGTTCTCCGCTCCACTGACTGTTCTGTCAATATTATCTCGGCTATCAGATTATTACGATTTTCCTGTTGAGACGGTGTTCTTGTGTGTGTTAAATATTGAATTTAACCTATGCAATTGATTTCACTCGATGTAGTTAATTAATATTGATTTTTTATGGTACATGGCACCCAACCCCAGAGTGGGCTAGGGTTTGAGCCCCTAGTAACGTATAACGTAACGTAGTATTTGTTGGAACTCAAGGCAACCATAGCTTCACAACAGGTTTTCTATGAGGCCGTGGTTTTACTCAGGTTGAACCAGCCCATTCGTGTCTAAGCATTGCTTCCCCATGCACAGAGATATCCCTTATGTACTTACTAACAGAGTTTAATTTTAATTTTTACATATATGTGAAATTGTTTGATGATTGGTTAAGTAGTGAAAGGCATAAAAGCGTTACAAACCAACAAATAAGAAAGTTATATGTATACGGGGTGACTCAAAAATCTAAAGCGATAAAATACATTTTAGGTATGTTTGTGATTTTTGATAGAAGTACTATTAAAACCAACAAATCAAACTTAAAATATATGTACTTTACAGGCATACATTCACGCCTTTATCTCCGTAGGGGTATGCAGAGATGTCTCAAACGCCTACTTTCTGCCAACAATAACTTAGTCCCACTTAATAGGAGTCAAGGCACTTTTAGGACGAATTGGGAAAATTTTGTAGTATGACGACAGGAAAGAAAGGATTTATCCTTAAGGGAGTAGAAGGAATAGTGCTAATATGATAGATTAAGGAGTATGCGCAATACTTGTAATAATGTGTATTTTTATAATAGACTGATAAATGAGGCCTTGGGCTATGTACACGTAATATTATTTTGATACCACCCGACGATGCACACCACATGACGACCCGGCCAAACTAACCTTAGCAATTACTGTAATGGACTCCGTTTACTACTGGCTTTTCTTTTTTTTTTATTCTATAGAGGGTTTCTACAGACGAAGAGACGGGTCACCTAACGGTAAGTGATAACCGCCGTCCATGGACACCTTCAACTCAAGAGTCGTTAGTGCGCTGCCCGCCTTTAACGGTGATGAGAGATGGGGGGATGCGGGGAGGGGAAAGAAGAGAGGTGGATGAGGAGATAGGAAATAGGAGGGGGGATGAGGGCAGTGAAAAGAGGTGAGGGAAATGGGACTTTCAGAAACCTTACTCATTTCTCGGGGAAATGCAACGCAAACGTTGCTTTACAACCGATTTTCTGTGAGGCCGTGGTATCGCACCGGTCAAGCCGGCCTATTATATTATTCATGCCTAAGCATGGCTCTACCACTGTAAAGAGTTTTCTTTGGAGTTATTTGAAGATTGATGAGTTCGATGACCGGCTATGGGATCCAGACCAAAGAAGTGGTTGTAATTGCACAGACTTCTGCAGGCGACAACTACACGACAGCGAAGACAGAGCATATTAAAACAAACCATTATACCGTTGATAATTTGCGTTGTTTGTTTTTGGTTGTACTTACTCGATCTGGTTGTACAAAAGGTGTAATACAAATTGAATTCAGAGTCAGCAGACGAATGATGCCCTAGAGCGAGCGTTGTCCCGAAGTAGCTACTGTCATCGCAAAGAAAGCCGAGAACTTGAGGATGCAAAAGTAAATATACACAACGTGAGTGCTGGGAACAGCATATCCTTTATTTTTTATTTTTTTATGTGTGTTTGTTTAAATTAGTTAACTGTGTTTTAATTTATTTAGGTAATCAGTTTAGAAATAGGAGTTATTAAACATTGATTTATTTATTATTTAAAACACTTCCTGTATATTACAATGCACGAGGTGGATTTAATGCTACATGGAATTATCTCGGTGTATCTTTCTAAATGAGGACCTCTTACGAGAAAGGTAAATAATTTAGAGAAAAAGATTACGGATGCTAAAAGTTTAAACGAGTCTTTCAATATTTTGAGTAAATTACCTACATTACTACAACCTGAAGAATTAATATTTCTATTAATCTCTAATTCGTGTAATATTAGTTAACCGGAGACGATGTTCGTCGAAAAGTTCAGTTTCAAAACGGCGGTAAGCCTCTTACCTAAACCACAGGTGATGAACAGGTGACTTGAGATTTGATTGATGCGATTAAATTATGTGAGTGAATGCTTAATGATGGGGATAAACAGTTGCTGTTAAAATTCGTTTTAAAAAGCCGATTAACGAATTGTGCAAAAATATGTACAATAATTTGGTGATGAGATAAAGAAGTTTTTTATTTATTTGTCTATTTCCTAATCAAATTGTGACGAAAATGCATACAAAATACTACCTTCTGAATATAAAAAAAAAACACAATAAAATATTTTTCGAAAGATTCAAGGAGCGTGGCCAAGAATGAGTCTAATACAGTTTAGAACCCTCAAACCTTATGTCATATTATCGTCGTTCAAATACTAAAAAATACTTTTCTAATAGATCCTGTGTATTTCGACGTCGAAATTCATATAATGATTGTTTTCTAACTAGTAAGGGAATACTGTGGCAGCATCAAGTATCAACTGTATAAAGGTCAAGGAGGCTGCGGTACCTGAAAGCATTTCGCCTCGAGTTACGGTGCCAGTTATATTCAGGGAAATTACGCAGATAATAATTATAATATTACAAACCATTACCACAAGTAAACATAATGGCATGGCTTCTTTAATAGATAATAATGAACACGAAAACAATTATTTAGACGAGATTTTTTACCTAATCTGGTCTTAGGTTGTGATAGTCTTACCAGTTACTTTTAGTTTGACTTTTTATATTTTTTATTAAAATTAAATAAGTTCGAATTTAATATTCATAGTCTGGGTGATAGTTTAAAGTCTGTGGGTTTTGTTTATTTGACAATATGATATCATAATACATTTTCAATACGTAAGCCCTACGTATTTAGAAATTTAACACGAAGGTCGATAGGTATATCAGGCCAAGATTTTATAGAGCTGTTCTATGAAGTCTTAGAATATGGACACTTTCACTCTTAAAGTCGCACATAGCAGAGTTAAATTATCTCTACATTATTATAATTATTATGTATCTAACCTAACGGTCACTAAGATTACGCTAGCACAATTCCTTCTTCTTCCTATACTCGACTATGCCGATGCTGACTATGCCGAGCTATCTCGATATCACTGAGGAGCAACTCGATAAGCTTGAACGCCTTCAAAATTTTTGTATTAGATTTATATTTGGTTTACGCAAATAAGATCATGTATCAGAATTTCGCACTTTCCTCAAGTGGCTCCCAATTCGTCTTCGACGGGATACTCATATTCTCACTATGCTTTATAATATTCTGTTCAATCCCTTTACTCCTACTTGTCTTAAGGAACGTTTTACGTTTCTCAGTGACACACACACCAAAACATTAAGATCCTCGGCATCATTGGAACTGGCAGTACCTCCACATTCAACCAGGTACTATGACCTATCTTTTAGTGTACAGGCTGTGCGCCTGTGGAATAACCTACCTTTACACATTAGACGTGCCCAATCGCTGGCTACATTTAAGAATATGGTTAAAGACTATTACTTGGCTTGCTAGTATATTTTTGTTTATATCTCATTTATACTTTTTGTCTAACTGCTGCATTTATCGATCTAATAAACCCATGGTATATAATATATGTGTACGTATATGCATTTTTATATATATAATTGTATGTAGGTATGTTTATATATATATATATATTATATAGGTACCTAGTTATAAATTTGATCCTTCTTAAATAAAACGCTTTTTTTCTCTCTTCTTTCTACACCTAAACTACCCGTATGTTCTTTTGCATCTTGTCTTTTTCTGCCCATCCTAAGGTTGCCTGGCAGAAATTGCATTTAGCGACACAACCGCCCATTGTACATCTTTATTTTGCATAAGTACTGTAAATTTTTGTTTTAAGGTGTACAATAAAGTATATTCTATTCTATTCTATATTCTATTCTAACCGCGATGTGAGGTTATAAAATACATATCTACACGTATTAATTATGACTGGGTGGTAAGACCTAAAGAGATTAGTGAAGGTATTTTATTAGCTAGTGCAGTGGTTAGGCAAAAAAAAAAAAAAAACATGTACGAATTTTGAACATCAGACATGGTAGTAACTTTGTGTTTAAAGGAGCTTATGGTAGATCAATAATAAAACTTTGTGTTTAGCTAATTTGATGCGCTAGATATTAACGTGGAGTTATTTTCCCTTCTTGATTTAGATTCGTATTTGAATAAGGAAGAACAATTATCTTTTGAAATTTTTGTTTTTGAATTTGAACAAATATGTGCTAAATTCTCAGATATATTTCATTTACTGGGGGACAAACTGCCTGTTACAAACATTTACTAAGAGTCTATTTATTTAAAAAATAATGTGTACAGGATCCCTCGGGCGCAGTAATAAAACTAGTGAACTGTATAGACTAGGTTGTTATTTTCGTCAGTAGTAGTAAATACAATTATAACGATCCGAACGAGCACACATATAAAAATAAGGACGTCGATTGTTCCCGGTGGAGAGTAAAGCTGGAGAGCCGCCGATTCCCTATCGTGCTGTCGTGCGGCGAGTCACATAGGCCAATCGATGTCGTAGCATTAGTGCGCGCAGGCAACGCACGTGGCAAGCCTCGTTGTTGGGTTTGATTCCCAATGTATTGTGACACATGTGTTTATGAAACACTACAGAATACAATTCACACAGAAAGAGGAACTTGACCGCATTCAACTGAGAGCGACTCGCATCATCGACTGCCAAGATATTGCTGATCGGATTGACACCTTGGCGTTGCGTAGAGATGTAGCTTCACTCTGCATCCTCTATCGCTTGTATCATGGGGAGTGCTCAAAGGAATTGTTCGGACTTACACCGGCTGCAGATCCATACCCACCGCCTGGACGATTGGCACTCCACCACTGTGCGCTTCTCCAGAAGCTTTTTGCCTCCCACAACCAGCCTATGGAACAAATTGTCACCTGCCGTATTTCCGAACCGATACTACCTTCAAACCTTAAAGAAAAGAGCGTACTCCTACGTAAAGATCGGCAAAGCACTTGTGACTCTTGAGTTGCTGGTGTCCATGGGCGGCGGTAGTCACTTACCATCAGGTGACCCATTTGCTCGATTGCCCTCTATCGCAAGAAAAAAAAAATTAAAAGCAAATTGATCAAATGGTACGAGATATAATTACCGAAATAACTAGTAGTAAGTGGTCTAGTACCTTGCTGCTAGTGCCAAAATGCTATTATAGTCATAGTGTTAATCGTCAATGTATGTTCAAGATGATAAATTTCCCCTCCCTAGTATACCAGACATATAAGACTCATGATCATCATCATCAGCCTATCGCAGTCCACTGCTGGACATAGGCCTCTCCCATTGCACGCCACTTCGATCTATTTTCGGCTTCTCGCATCCAGCTCCTGCCAGCCATCTTGCGCGCAAATCGTCACTCCACCTGGCCTGTGGGCGTCCTGGCCAGCCCATTGCCACTTCAGCCTGCTGATCCGGTGGGCTATGTCGATTACTCTGGTTTTCTGCCGGATCACCTCATTCCTGATGCGGCTCCGTATGTCATGACGGGTAGGACACACTCATTGAAGACTTTCGTCTTAAGACACTGTGGGATCGACGATGAGAAGACTCGGCGTAGCTTCCCAAAGGGAAGCTATAAGACTCCGTATTTAAATTTTAGTAATTGCAATTTGAACTGTAGCTCAATCTCTAGTATAGAAAGTATACTGCATTCACTACTAACAAAGGGTAGTGTCAGTTACCTTTTTGACCAAAAATTATTCCATCTGCTTTAAACAAGTGAATTCCAGTTATTGTTACTGTATGACATGACGTACTAATTTATAAGTAACATAGTACATACATTAAATTGAGAATGCGAAAGATAATGAAAGGAATGCGTGGTAGAAAAAGAGATAGCTATCTTTTGTGAGTTGCACTTGAAGTACATAGTAAATTATAGAATAGAACTGTTACAGATAAGACATAGAATATCGCAAACTGTATGTTTGTTAAAAGCTTCTGATTGATAATAAGTGTTCCGTAAAAACAAAACAATTGTATTATAAATCTCTATACTGTATACATATGAACAGATAAAGTAGTTTATACACAAGGGTGAATCATAAAGCTTTTGGAATATAAAAAAAAAAAATTGTGGTAGTTTGAGTAGTTTTATTCAGAATTTTGTTTTTGCGATGGGGGCAAATGAGCAGCCGTCCATGGACACCCGTTGCCGGCCTTGAACGGTTCAGTATTAGTATTATTCAGTATTAAAATCAAAACTATTTTAATTCATGAAATCTTGTAGCCTGTATGAATTTTGAGCTACTGCTTATACTTCTCGATCAATCTGTATAAGCAATATTCTTCCTTCATTTTCTATCCTTACTTTCCTTTCAATATACTCCAATTTTCCCATCCAATCCCTAAAGTTACTCTCATTTATTACCTAGCAGTGGACATCTAACAGTCAGGAGGATAGTTACTTAATATGGTAATAGTATTGGTACATTAGACTATTAATTTCAATAATTGGGTGCTTAATTACGAATCCAAACTAATAACAATCTGTCAAATTGGAATTCATGGTTACAATACTGGTGTTTATCCTATAACACTACTGCTCATTCCGAAAGTAAATACACTCCTTACGAGTTAGTGTTTGAACACATGTGACGTCGAACCATTGCACAACTTTCAACATCTTGCATTAGACTTTGAGTACAGATTAGAAAAATTTCAAAAGATGCAATTTTTTTTTATTGCTGAATAAGCAAACGGTCACATGATGGTAAGTGACCACCGCCGTGCCGTTGCCGTGAGTCGGCATTATATGACAATATACATACAGTCATATAGAAAACCGATACCTCAGTCGCTTTTTACGATACCCACTGGAAGAGAAGTGACTCACTCTTCAACTCTACCGAGAACCATACACCAAAAAATCTGAAGAGATTTTCTGTTTATTTGTTTAAACGGACTCATCTCAGGAAGTACTGGTCGTATTCAAAACAAAATTTTTGGGCTTGAATAGAGTATTTATAGAGGAATTATATTAAACTATAAAACGTCACGCCACGAACGTTAGGAGCGTTGAACAAAAATCAAAACACATGAAACGGCTGGATAAGTATAGGTACGTAGTATGCGTTTTAGTACATTTTTTTTTTCCGGGTTCCACTTTGACAAGCAATTCAAAAGGGTTGCCAGAATCCTAACGTATAAATACGTTGCTCTAAACTTCAAGCGTACTTCCAAAAAGGTTTCCGTGCTCCCCATTTGTACTGCAATGTGAGATGCGGAAATCTATTACAGGGGACCCTAAATCCTTCTGTACGCCTTCTGTGCTAATGCAGATGAAACGTTTTCATAGATGCAGATACGAGCATTAAAGCTGGATGGTGCATTTGGTTATGGAATACACAAGTCGGAGTTATGGTTTTTAAGTTTCTATATCACACTCTTGAGTCCAGTCGGCTTGATGGATTTCGAGATGTTAGAAGTCATTTTTATTGTTTTAATAGTGTGACGATGTAACATTTTAAGGTAACGTTAGCAAAAAACTAAATTTGTAGGGTTCTATAACACATATATTGTATTTATTTAATTCTAACTTTAAAAAAAAAAAATACCTTCTTGCGTTTCAAGTAATTCTGACTGAACCGTAAATAGATGATTTCTTTAAACAGTAGACCCAGGAAGAACTCCTATATTACGAAAGATTATAAATATTAAAAAAGTAACATAAAATAATCGGACTTGGTGAACAATTTGTGGGTTGTGGGAATCGAACCGTAGCGGTGTGCAAGTTACCATCACCTGATCATCATGTGATATAACCCTTTGATAGCAGTACTATCGTAGTATATTTTTTCTTGTATGCTTGTGTATCGTCACCTTGGCCTTTCGAAGGGAAGTTCAATAGAAAAGGCCGCATCGTATGTGTAAGTAGTATGTACATTTATAAGTTGTTTAAGTGCTATGCTAAAATCTATCCAGAATCCTATATTAGTACACCACCACAGACTCTCTAAAATCTGATATCATTATAAAGGTTGTCTAGCAAAAATCGCCGTTAGTGATAAGACCGTATATTATTATACCTATGCCCATATAACGTATGCAATCATGATTGTATTGTTCAATACTGTAACTGTGTACGATACATATATACCCTAATAATATAAAAGCGAAAGTAACGCCATCTATTTATGTGTCTGTGGAAAAACATATGCTTTTATTTATACCCCTACGACGTAGGCGAAAGCTAAAGTAAAGAGATATTATAAATATCTAGTTCAAAAATAGATTCTTAATTCTCAATTTAAATTAAAAAATCACTAAACAGGAAACGGTAGCAGTTAATATAATACATCTGTGGCACTGCCATAGAACAAACTTCTAATTTCCTTTATTGCGAATAAAAGGCCCGACGTTTTCAATTTCAGCCAGGATTGAAGATTTGAGGATCTCTTTTATGTCGTTAATTTGAACTTTTTGGTGTTAGAATAGTATTGGGTTATTTATCATTTTAGTGCATATTACGCGTCCAGTACCAAAATCTTAATTTATTCAATAAATAACTAAAATGTATAAAAATCAAACCATACTTATAAAATTATGTAATATATGCCTGCAGAACTTACTGATCCACAGTGTAATTACAATGTTATACATGCGTGAAAAACTACTAAATCTCATTTATTTCGGTGTCCATTTATGTACTATTCTCCTAAATAAATTTGGATTGAAATTATAAATATAAATAATAAATATAAACAAAGTAACAATTCTAAGAAACTATATGGTAGAGCCATGCTTAGCCACAAATGGGCCGGCTCGACCGGTGTGATACCACGGCCTCACAGAAAAAAGGTTGTGACTGTTTGTTGCGTGGGTAACTACTTGTGATCTTTTTTTGGACGATTCAGGGAGAATTAAAGAAAATGTAACTCTGTACCTCTACTCCCTAACATTGAAGACGAACACTCAGTAAAATGGAAGCCAAGATAAAGAACGGTACTTCAAATAATGAACTGTAAAAAAAGTATGAAACTGAGTTGAAAAATCTATGAAGAGAAAAATAGATTAGTACGATTTTTATTGTAATTTTCTAAATTAGAAGACACTACTTGCTTTTAATTTAAATGGATTAACTTTAAGTACAACCCATTTAATTTAAATAAGGAATCATTGAAAAATTGATTCACAGATGACACATGATGACAAAGATACTTTAAAAAAGTATTTACAATACTGGTACTTCTATTATAAAATTACCTTCAAGGAAGATTATTTAATTTTATTTATTACTCCTTATTAAAAAGACACAATTTTTTTTCCCATGTGAGAATCGAATCCACAATGTACGGTTCAGCAGTCCGACAACTAGACCAACAGGCCCATCACCTATTAAATTTAAATGGTACCAAAAATATCCGAATCGGTTCATAAATGACGGAGTTTTGCGGTAACAAATATAAAAAAAACAGACAACCGATTTGAAAACGTCCTTCTTTTTTAAATTCCTTAAGCTAAATCAATACCGTTTCATTAACAGGGTTACGTTTTGAGAGCAGGATTAGTTGATAGGGCAGACGAGGATTTGACTCTAGGCCAATAAGTAAAATACCGCAGCTCTATCGTGCTGTTTCGTCACCGCATTGTAACCCAAATGGCGGTAATCTAAACAGGTTTGTGCATACTGACCTTGAATGGAGAATATAAATATTTGTACGTATTCGATTAATCTATTGAAACTCCATAATCGTGTAATCTAATCGACTGCACGGATGGCGTAGCTGTTTAAGTGTTCACCTCGCCAGTACGCTACCGCGCCGAGTGTTGTGGGTTCGAACCCCGCACGGGACAAAACTTTGTGTAATCCTCAAATTTTTGTTGTTTGGAGTCTGGGTGTTCTTTCTGTCCGTTGTTTGAATGTTTGTAAAGTCGCCCGCGAGACGGGAGTTGTTTTTTTTTTTTTAAAAAAAGAATCTGATTGTGTACAAATATATTTGTTACGAGCGCATAATAGGAGTCCAGAATATTGCCGTCACCAGAACACTGTATGGGTATTTCCACATTAATAAAAAACGCTATCTTGGTTAACTTTTTGACGCACAGTCTGAAAAACGTATAAAAGCATCATCATTATAAATTGTAATAAGCTGAATTTTTTATCCCTCAATACTGTACTTTAAGAGGTGTAATTTTTTTTTTAATTTAAAATAGTGCTAACCTCTATCACCTTTTCAATAACAATAAAATAATCGGTTCAAAAACATTCAACAAAACTTTAATTTCAAATAATAATTTTAGGTCCAACGAGCGTCAGCTCTCAGAATCCTAGTGGACCTGGTTGTGATGCAGTATCAGTTGACGGTCACCGTCAGCTGACGGTCTTACTCCCATTGAAACAAAACTGCCAGCATTTGTTTCTATAATTTTTACGTCTTCCTAGCCCGGTGTTGCCAAAGGTACGTAGCAACATTGCCAAAAAAAAAAATACCTTTAGAGGGAACGCACCTTTTTAATGAAATACCTTTTAGTAATAAAAATGTAAAATCGTTTTACAGTTTTAAGTCTCATCTTTTCAAATTTATTCAGCAAAATCAAAGAAATTAAAATAAAACATGGTTGTTGAACGACTCCAATATGTAGCAAACTAGACTGTCAGATAATAAAGTTCTCATAATAGTAGACTTTATTCATTTTATGGGAATAATTTTTAAACCTGGTTTAGGTTTAATGAAGTTATTCCTATTCTCGTTTTATATAAAAAATATGACTTGAAATTACTATCCCAAAATCAACGAAGCACTCCGTATCAACAAGACCATAGATAGAATTTTCATTGCCTCAATATTTAATAAGAACTCGTTTAAAAAATATCTCTGTGCAAATCATATACACGTCATAACCCCATAGTTTTTATCGCACTTACGTTCTCAGTTCTGCTCCTGCTTAGCGCGTTGAATCAGACATACTGTGTTATTTTATATGTTCTTTTAATCTTTTGAAACTCCGTAACCATGTAGTCTTATTGTCTAGAAATATATTTGTGTTTGTTTCATTTAAATCGAGCTAGTAGTTTGCATATTAAGATAATCTCAATTTTAACTTTTTCAAATTCATGTGTAACGTGTCACTTTACTACACTCGGCATTGTTAGCATTGTTTAAATATCAGTTTATACGACCGTGATATTACTCCGGCCCATTCGTGCCTAAACATGGCTCTTCCACAGTGCCAAGCATTGCTTTCCCGCGGTTGAAAAAACATTAGCTGATAAACATTTAGATGTAAGTAAATTATTGTATTCTGCTGCTTTAGTGTAAAATAAAGTGTAAATATATCTATCTATGTTTATCCTATATAATATACAAAGTTATTTTTCCAACAACATTAGAATGAATAGGAATTAACTAACCAAAATTAATGTTATATTATTCAATGAAACATGATTACACGAGACATTAAACGAGATATAACATACAATTAGAGAAAATTAGTTGTGATTTTAAAAGTAAATCAACACAAATTAGTAATTATTTATTTATGAAACAAATAAAAGAATAATTAAGCTAAAGGTTAGGTATATTTTATTTAGGGCAGGCCACAATAGTTGCGGTTAAAATCATTATGGAGGACGACATGGAAGCCTCTCCTACCGGATGACGTACACATGAGACCGCAGCAATAAGATTATGTGACGGAACACCTTGTGGTTTGAGTCGGTTTGAGTTCGAGTTCGAGCAAAGAAGAAACAGAATGAGAGAAAGAGAGAAAAGAGATCATATTAGAGTATATGCATTACGTGCAAAGTGGTCTCTCTTATCTGAGTTTAGAAAATATACTTATCCCTGTTTAAAAATCAGTGACCCTCTTCCACGCACATTTTGATAATCCGTAATGCTATATTCTTTATTTCTTACGTTTTATCTCACTCAATATTCTTCAATTTAACCAATAAATAAATAACAACATATAATATGTAACAAGCACAACCCTTTCAAATGATTAAAAACGGTTTACAAATGGCCAAGATATTGCGATACATACACACAAACACAAGATAGAAGTCGTCTCAATTTTCAAATAAATATTAGAAAATTGAGATGACCTCCTATTCTCTTCCATTATTTGGTGACCAATCTAATGAAGCAGGTGGGTTTCTGCAATTGCAGTAGATTTAAATCCCAGTAAAATGTGTGGGCAAATATACGTCTATGTACATTGTTGGTGTCATAAGACCTATAAAAGTAAAAAAGTAAATAGTAGCATGTTCATTTAATGGTGCGGACCTAATATGACCACACCATTTCATCCCGTGGATGTTATAAACGATAACTGAAGAATCGGGCTGTTCGATTCTTCAGTTATCGCTGTCGGACTTTCATGAGTTACATTCATATTTATTTAAATATACGGTTTTACTCACGTGTGTATTTCGGGGATGCCCAACTAGTTTCGATATCGACAGGAGACCTTTCTCCAGGTGAAAGCCGTCCAGCCACGACGGTACCGGACGTCAGACTTAAAGGACTTCTATCTACCACGACACTCGTCGGGCATCCCCGTAATACACACGTGAGTAAAACCTTATATTTAAATAAGTATACTATACCCGTTAGACGGCTTGTCCCTTAATGCGTTAGTGAAATAAAATTTTTATTTGTAAAAATGGGTATTTAAGGCGTAGACATATACGTCAATAACATCAACAGGGACGTTCGATTTATAATACACGTGGCTTCAAAATACACATGAGTAAAATCGTTTTTTTCCTTCGTACTCCTTGTGACGCTATCCTCACTTCTGAGTACTTGGTATATGTGAAGATCCGCCACCTATGTTTGTGTTGGGAATTGTGTAAAGTGGTCACATCAGCGTTATGGATTTTGACCTCTGGGTCTTTTCATAATCAAGTTAATATTCCATTATTGTTGGTAAATAATAAAATAAAAAAATGTAAATGCCACTAACGAAAGTTTTTTTTTAAATAAATAGAGCAACATTAGCAAAGATCTTCATGCACCGTAAACTAATTCCTCATCAATCATTCAAGGAAACGAAGCGTGGATTCATTAAAAGAACTTCAGTTTTCCTTCCTAAACAGTTCATTTAAGATAATTAAGTGACGAAATAATTAAACTATTTTACGGAATACAAGGAAAAAGAACATGATAAATACACGCTTGTAGCGAAGATATAAATAAATATGATAATAATGATGAACAGAGGACCAAATTTGACCATAATTTATAAATGCATGGCAGTACGTTCAGTTAATTGAAATCCAAATATTGTGGGATTGTAACTGTATTGACTCTTAAAATATGAAATATTAGAGGTTTAAAAATATTTTCTAAAAAATAAACAGTAGAATACTTAATAAATTTATTTAGTCTAGCGACGAGCTAAACTTCCATTTATTTCAGTTCTTAGTCCTGTAAACTGTGTGTCTATCTAAAGTGTCTGTCGAGTAATCAGCAATAAATCATTTTTAGTAATCTTCAAGTAAACATGTCTGTTTGTCTACATTAACATAATTTAGACGCTTCAGATGAATACCTACTTAATTTAACATTATTCACAGAAAATCTCTATGTTCTACTTACAACATTTTATTTCTAGAAAAAATTACAAAATTTATCACCGTATCTTATTTATTTGTTAGTGTTCAGTATTAATATAGGTCTCCGGTTAGAGGGCTTAAACTTCTTGGCATTAGCCAGTTCGAGTTACAGATGAGTTAAAGATGGATCCTGCACGACAGTGGTTGAGCCGATTACGGCAGATCTGTACTGTCATAACTATGTACATGATAGAAATGCTAGCTGCTGAGCAACGGACAATGGTCAATTGTGAGTCGTGTGCAAAGTGGGCTAAAGCCCTTGCCGCTTCAGGATAACGCTAGACCCCATACTTCACAACAGACGTAAACTCAAATAGAGCCCACCATATTCCCTGAACCTTGCCCCAATAGATTACCACTTTTAAGAAATTCGGACAATTTCTGACATAGAAAAAAAAATCGAATTCTGATGAAGCAGTCCAAACCGCCTTCAAGGATTTTATCAATTCTCGCTCCCGCAATTTTTTTAGCAATGGGATTAATGAACTACCTATAAAACGGCAAAAGAACATAGATATGTGATAATTGTAAATACTGGTATTGATTAAATATACATATAATCTCATAATAGTTTTTCAGTTTACTTTTTTTATATAAAAAGTTAATTACATATTAAGAACTTTTTATTTAAGTAATGAGTACAAATTTAGTTTAATAAATAAGCCTTAATAAGTATTAATGTGAATGTGTTTAAATGTTTGCGTTTAACAGTTTGGTGCACTTATTACATATCGAAAACTGGTTTGTGGTACCACAAAATAGAAAGGTATACATAGAAATATTATAATTATTTTTTTGTTTTTTTTTATGCGACAGGAAGCAAACGAGCAGGCAAGTGACTACCGCCGCCCATGGACACCCGCAACTCAAGAGTCACAAGTGCGCTGCCGGTCTTTTAGGTAGAGGTACGCTCTCTTCTTGAAGGTTTGAAGGTCGTATCGGTTCGGAAATACGGCAGGCCACAATTTGTTCCATAAGCTGGTTGTGCGAGGCAAAAAGCTTCTGGAGAAGCGCACAGTGGTGGAGTGCCAATCGTCCAGGTGATGGGGATGGATATTTTGTCGCGTAGGACGATGGCGGAAACCAGCAGCCGGTATAAGTCCGAACAATTCCTCTGAACACTCCCCATGATACAAGCGATAGAGTATGCAGAGTGAAGCTACATCTCTACGCAACGCCAAGGTGTCAAGTCGATCAGAAATATCTTGGCAGTCGATGATGCGAGTCGCTCTCCGTTGAATGCGGTCAAGAGGGAGAAGTTGGTACTGGGGTGCACCTGCATGGAGATGAGAACAGTATTCCATGTGCGGCCGAACCTGCGCCTTATAAAGTTGCAGGTGGTGGGCCGGAATAAAATACTGTCTCGATCTGTTTAGCATACCAAGCTTCTTCGAGGCTAATATGGCCTTACTCTCTATGTGACCGCGAAACTGGACTTCGCTTGATATATCGACGCCAAGGATTCCGATACTTACTGATGCAGTTAGGGAAGTGCTCTCAAATTGAGGTGATACGACCAATGGCAACTTTTTAACGGTGAACGCGCAAACCTGTGTCTTCTTGGGGTTAAACTGGACTAGGTTAAGTCGACCCCAATCTGAAACTTTTGATAAAGAAGTTTCGATTTCAGACACAAGTTTGGATCGGCTTTCGATGACGTTTACTCGAGAAATGTTAGCGCGGCCGGTGTAAAGGACATCACTGGTATCGTCCGCATAGCAATGGATGCTGCTAATCTGCAGCATGTCGTTGATATGCAGAAGAAACAGCGTGGGTGATAGCACACAGCCTTGTGGGATGGCCAATTGATGTGGCCAATTGCACAGTTTCTCGGGAAGCCCATAGGAAGGAAGCTTTGCAAGGAGCGCTTTGTGCCAAACTCGATCGAAGGCCTTCGCCACGTCCAAACTAACGGCCAACGCTTCCCCCTTGGTCTCGATCGCCTGTGCCCACTGGTGAGACAAGTATACGAGAAGATCACCAGCTGAACGACCCTGACGGAAGCCGTATTGTCGATCATTGAGGACCTGGTGGTCTTCTAAGTACCGGAGGAGCTGGCAGTTAACAATGGATTTCATTATCTTGGAGAACAAGGAGGTGATGGCTATGGGTCTGTAGTTGGACGGATCCGAGCGATCTCCTTTTTTAGGGATTGGGTGCACTAGAGCTGTCTTCCATGAGTTCTCTTTTGAGGGACCTGGAGGCAAAGTTAAATTGCTTCTTTAATGTGCTGGTCTTTACATCCCGTGCTGTCGCTGCATTAGCCCATGCTTGGTAACATTCCTGCTTTCGGCGGGACGCCGCTTTGCAGGTTCGACCAAACCAAGGCTGGGACTTGCCACCTGTGGGAATCAGGGAGAATGGAATGAAAAGTTCCATACCCTGAAGCTCAACATCCACGACAGAGTCAGCAACGACATTGGGATCATCCGGCGAGAAGCAAACCTGCCTCCATGGGTAGGATGCAAAGAATGTTCTCATTCCATCCCAGTCTGCTGACCTATAGTGCCATACGCGGCGACTGCCTGTAACTCGCGGCCGCAGCGAGTGAATGAGTGGCACCATACTCCTAATCAGGCAATGGTCCGAAGAGCCAAGAGGGGCCTCAACTGATACTTTGTAGCCGTCAGGATGTGAGGTCAGCAGAAGATCCAACAGTGAAGGCACGTGGCTTTCTGCATCTGGGATTCGCGTAGGCGTTGCTACCAGCTGCGTCAAGCCATATGCCAAGGCGAAATCGTGAACAGATCTTCCCGCATGATCGGTTTTGCGCGATCCAAGCCATTCGGCGTGATGGGCGTTAAAGTCGCCAAGAATCACGATGTCTGCGGATGGGACCTGCTGGAGCACTGAGTCTGTAGCCATTTGGACGTGGTCGATGAGTCGGTCCGTTTCGGCATCACCGCTATGGGACCTGTAGAGGCATAGGTAGATGCGGGGATGGTCGTCGCAGTCTACACGTAGCCATAAGATGGAGAGGTTCCTACCTTCAAGATTGCCAAGGCGGCGAGAAGTGATATCATCTCTAACGTACACGCATACACCAGCCTTAGGAACAAAGGAGTGTTCCAGTCCGTACCCAGGGTAGCAGAGGTAGGATGTGTCCGCTGGATATGATATCTGCGTCTCGGTTAAAAAGAGCAAGGCCGGCTTTGCTGTCTCAAGGTGGTGGTGTACAGTGTCGAGGTTCGAATGTAAGCCCCTGATGTTACAAAAATCCACGGTAAACGTGACAGGGGGTGCCATGGTATGCCTTCTCTTGCCCCGAGCAGATTTTGAAGGCATAATCCGTACTGAGGGTGGACGTCCAGGGGGGGATTCTTCAACGCTAGCGCTGGTACCCCCCTGGGGTATCCTTTTTGTTAACAGCGCTATCATTAGGGGGGGTGGGGGATTTTGGGCCTCCGGAGACCTCACTCATTTCGGGGAAATGCAACGCAAGCGTTACTTCACAACCGGTTTTCTGTGAGACCGTGGTATCGCACCGGTCGAGCCGGCCCATTCGTGGTTAAGCATGGTTCTACCACTATGAAATATTTACTATAATTTCCACAACTCTGTCAACAACAAATGAACAACTATCGCCAAACTCACACAAATGAACGGATTATTTATTACTGCGGTCTAATAACGATTTGGTTAGATAATATATCTTAAAATTAATATTTATTTTGCCATAGCGTAAAAAGAACTTCCAATATTTCGTAATCTTGAAACTAAGAATACTGTATTAGGTTATTCAATATTAGGTAGCGTTATTTTAAATATAAATAACTTTAGAAATAAATTCGATATTTTTGTCTTTATTCGTTATCCACCGTTTCTCGCTCGTGTTGTAGCACTTTTAAAAATAGAGTTATAAATAAGTAGCATAAAACATTTGAGAAAAATGATAAGATCCAAACTTACTATACTGAGTTTAATGCGAATGGGATACAGAGTTGTTGACAGAGTTTAGATTATATCTCTAGTCAGTTATAAGTAAATTGAAATTTTAAGATTTTATTGAAAAATATGTAAAATTATACCTTCCGATATTAAGAAACACTTCATCCTAAGGCTGTCCCTTCTACTATTATTCTTAGACTGTGAAACAGAGCGGGATGGCATTGTATCAAAAAGAAAACTTTCATTTGACGATTGACTCGACCCAAAATTGTAATACGACTATGATACAAGACTACAACACTTAAAGCTACAGTATAGTATATATCTTTTCTATTCTGTGCTTGTTATCATATGAGTATTCATAGTTTTCCGTGGTTGATACGTGGGTTCCCTGCTCTGCTTATAAGTGTGAGGATGATGGGGGAGGAGAAAGAAGAGAGAGGGGTTGAGGGGAGGTGAAAAAGGAGAGGGAAGATGAGGGGAGGGAAAGAGGAAAGGTGGAGTTGGGCCACACTTTGCAATATAATGCAAGCATTGTTTGTCTCCCTTTGAGGCCGCGGTATTACTCCGATCAAGCTTTCCCATTCGTGCCTAACCATAGCTCTTTGACGGTAATACATCAGGACGCTTAATAACTATTGAGCTTTTTTAATATGATTATCACGTATAGCTCTATGAGTCTAAATATTGTATATTTTTGAGGTTGCCATCGTGTACTGAGACCAAGCTAACGGTGCTTATTGCTCCAGAGATATTAATATCAAATCATATCATTATTCTGCCTTCATACCTACATACTCCTAGCTACTTATTTTTTCCATTTATTTTTTACAAGTACCAGGTTGACGGCAATAGGATCCTTCGTCACTCTTGTAACGAAAGAGTGACTAAACTATAGTCGGCGACATGTAAGCGTATATATATATATATACTTTTGTACTTCGAAAGACAGTTGACATATATCATTTTGCAATAAAACTATCAAGTTGTCAATTATCAAGGTTATGAGAAATACAAAAGCTATGAGTTTTATTGATACAATTAAAAATGATATGTTTATAGACGGGTCACCTGATGGTAAGTGACTACCGCCGCCCATGGACACCCGCAACTCAAGAGTCACAAGTGCGTTATGGCAGTGAGTTCATTTCTTACATAGTTTTTTTAGTATATAGGGTACTGTTAGTTTGCAATACTTAGGAACTTTAACTAAAAACATAATAAATAATTTAAATTTTAATTTTACTTATATATTTTGTGCGTACAGTTTATTATTTCTTGTAAGACTTGTAATATGTAATTTACAAAAAAAAAACGAATCTAATCGAAATTCATGTAAAATTTTAATTGATTTCAAACACTTAGATATTGTTGACCTGCTTATTTCCCATATATTTTAAAAAAACTTACTGAACTTCAACTTGATGTTTTAAATATAATTCTTGAGTACATTTTAAAGTCCCTGAAGGAACGACTGACTAAAACATATGTAGAGAGCAAATTGAAATTGCTTGAGCAGTTGCGAACTGTATTTCTTTTAACACACAAAGATCTCCTCGAGAGGACTATTCCTCTAAGTTAAATAAATCAGAATATATGAGAATATATATATATATAAATATAATAAAATTACATGCATTTGGAAATGTGCAAAAAGAAGTCATAGTGTATGTGTTAAAATGTTGTACCAGAACAAACATCCCACTCTTTTCTGGTAAGTATTCCGAATAGAGTACTTTGTGAGACTTGTTTCGATCTTTAATACATAATAATAATAGTTAAGATAAAATTGCTAGATCTTAAGGGTTATTTAAAGATATAATAACAGAAAATACACATGTGATCAATAATCCTTATCCTACATTACACATATTCTATTCCTTTAGTGAGGGAAAACACAAAATTAATAACTGTAAAGAATTTGGCAATAGTTCTGTAGGTGCGCTGTGCACATTTGTTCATTTTTTTTTTGTTTGGCAAAAAAATGCAAACCAAAGTTTAAATATAATATTTGCAAAGATAGGCATAACGATCTGTTATACCGAGCAAGTGAAAGCGTGTAGGGTTAATACGTGGTTAAATTCAGTCATCAGTGGTTTCTTGTTTTGTTAAAAAATCTGAACAAATATTTTTAGCAACGGCATTAGTGAATACTGTATCAAGGGATCGAAGTATTCCTACTTTTCTTTCTCCCTGATCCTCCCTCCCTGATCAAGTAATGCACGAACATATTTATTAGAAAAGCATCAGTTAAAAAGACAATTGCTCAGAAATCTCCATCAACTATAGTAATCACTGGAGTAGATGGAAGTAAAACTTTAATCTCCAGGGCGATAGTCAATATCCAGATTGCTTCCCGAACCGACTCAGGTGTAGTGATAAATGTGAAACCACCACGTTCACGGATAAAGGAGGTTGTGTAAAATGAACTACAAGAAATATAATTGACTGATCCTACTTATCATCCACCAAATGATGTTAATATGCTTTTAGGAGTAGAGGATTATTCTCAAATATTCAGAGCTAGAATAAAAAGAGATCCAAATGATTTGCTTGTTGCCCAACACCCGCCCTTAGGATTGCTATTCAGCGGGAGCGCAAGCCTTTAGTGACAATATCAAACAAAGAAATAGAGTAATGCATGTCGTTGGTAATAATGAGTTTCCTATTGTATAGGATTGTATCTAAAGAAGAGATAATGTTTAAAATCCATATATATACTTACCTCATTACACTGTGACACGTGGATTGTGTATAATCCATCCATCCATTCATCCATATAAGATTTGACCCTCGCAAGTTAGACGAGGTTTAAAGTTTGTATATTAGCCCAAAAATTGTAGAACGTATTTATTTAATTTCATTATATATATATATGTATATATATATAAATATATATATTTATACATACAGTAGATAAAATATGTGGATCTTGGTGGAGTAGAATAAAGCCACTCTATTTCTTTCAATAAAGGCGACTAAGGGATCGGACTGTTATCTATCAGACAGTATGTATACAGCCATAAGTCACCGATTGTCGTCAATAGACCTGACCATTATTACGTAAGTGGGATCGAATTGTTATTGGGAAAATGTGGGTGTTTCATACACCTCTATATATATATATATATATATATATATATATATATATTTACCCTTTAGGAGGAATACAGCCACGAGCGTATGTATGTAAAATAAAATAGGTTCTTTTGTTTTAAGGGATAGACACGGTTTCATATGTCGAAAACCAATTGTAATAACTAATATGTTATTAAATAGCTCATAACACCATACCTTTAAAATCATACCCTTATTATTCAGTCGAGCTGGCAGGAGGTGCCATTACGTATCTAAATATACAAATTATATGTTGTAGTGATGTATGAGTACGAAAATGGGCAATTGAGGCTTGGCTCGTGTTATTACTCGTGCGTAATTAATTAGGAAACTTGTTATATTAACTTTGTTTATTGTTAATTATTATGGCATTTAGTTGTGTTCAGTGACCTACTTATTTTTTTAATATTATGAGAGTGACTACCACTATTAATGGACAACTGCGACTCAAGAGTCGCCAGTGCGATGTGCACTATTGATGGGAAAGGCAATAGGGAAACGGAAAGTGGAGAAGTGACGTTGGAGGCGTCGGTACCCTCACTCGCTCGGTTAAACGCAAACATTGCTGAAAAAAACACTTTTTGTATCCAAGCAGTGCTCTCCCACGTTAATTTATAATGATTTTTATAGAGGCCATTCTTCCCTGGGCTGTACCTTAATTGTTAAACAAAGTCTACATTATGGTGCAAACCTATAACCAGATACATATGTATATATTCACTGACGTTTATATCTCACAAGCATATTAAACGCCCACTTTTTGCCGAACATAACTTAATCTCGATGTTATTGTTTTTCGGCAAATATAGGGCAGTAAATATACTGTCTGATAGATTACAGTCCGATCCTTTAGTCGCTGTAACTGAAAGACTATTTTTTTTATATATTAAATAATATTTATTAAAGACTACACTATGAATACGGCGCTCATAGCCATGCAAGGAATGCCAGCAAGTTGGACAAAGCATTTTTCATCCCCAGACACGCTCACAAATGAAATTTTCTATATCTTTTATAAGGTTTTTTTTTTAAATTTAATTTGTTGTAATAATATTTATTTCATAACTAAGATCACATACATACGCTCACGTACATATCTCCGAAGGGGTAATTATAAACGTATCAAACGCTCACTTTAGTTAATAATAATTAGTCCCCCTTACGTAATAGATACGATTTCCGTCAACCAGGAACTGTATGACTGTCTATATATGTCTGATAGATAACAGTCATATTCGTTAGCCGCCTTTCACGACACCCACAAAGAGATGGAGTGGCCCTCTTCTACACGTCACAGACATGTGGTTATATATGTATTTATACATAGATACGTCTATATGAGGAGTCCATCACCTAATATGTTTTTATTAATGATTTTGTTTATCTCCACCATATACTCAAACTTGAAAGATTTAATTTTAGTTTCCATGTTTAGCACTTGCCCGGTCATATGTTCTTTAGATTTTCTAATTTAATGACCATACCACATGAACCAGGTTTCTAACTAAAAACTCAGAAATTAAATATAACTTCTAACTAAAAGTGACTACTGACATAATTGATGAATTAATTTTTTTTTTCTATAAAACGTTTTACTGATGTAAGTATCATGTTGACTGCTTCACTCACGAAATGTAATTTTATCCAATCACTCATTCCTCTATCTCCTTAGTAATTTATAAAGGTTAACAAACAATTTTTGAAGTTTTTCACAACGTCACCTTAAAAATACGATGTAAAAATAACAAACTGCTCTTAAATTTCGATTCACTAACAAATTCAAGAATTACGTAGAGCTCGTAGCAATCCAACTACGGCGTAGACCCGTAGATCGATGTGTCTCATAAAGCTACGCTACGAAAACGCTTCGCTCTCAGTTTGCATTCACGAATGGCTGGTATTACAAATCGACGTGCTTCCGAAGCGATGACGTCAAATCACCGGCTCTTGGTGTAAATCTTAGTGATGTTAACCCCTCTATTACTTTAGATATACTACCATTTTCTACTACCTCACTATAAAATTATATACATAAATACAGATGTAAGTTTGTTTGTTATTATGTAGATACTTTGACAGAGGTACGGGAAAGAGTGAAAGGTAATATAATTATAATTAAAACAACAAACTCCTGGACGTGTTATTCCTGTTTTCTATTACTAAAACTTATAAAAGTATTCCGGTATTTGAAAGAATAATAAGATTTACCGGATTAAGCGTTTAGGAGTTCTCATACCATATTTTTTTTTCATAAAATTTAAGTTTTTCGTTTTCTGCATTCCGAATTGTTTTTATCTGAATCTTACAGAAACATGCTTAAAGAACATTTCTCGTGTACAGATATTGCCATTAAATTAATGAAAATCCTTTGAATCAATTCATAGACAAAGTTTCTTTATGAAAACCAAAAGTAAATATATTTATAATTTAAGATTCTGAGTGAATGCAAACAGTAATTTGCTTGATTAGGGTCCTGTTACGGATTTCATTTCAGCAAAATGATTTTGAAATAACAAAAATAAAAATTGTAATATATAATGTAACAAAGTATTATATCTATTTATAATACATTTTTTATTTCTGTTATATAAAGTTTTACAAATATATTATTGTTTATATATATACGCTTCACGCCTGTATCCCCTAAGGGGTAAGCAGGGGTGAATTAAACACCCACGTTTTGAAAATCATAATTAATCATAATAGTCTAGTCTAGCAAGTCTAATGCCGTTTGGCAAAATCTGGCAATTTATGACGATATATACATATACAGACTGACAGATAACAGCCCGATCCCTTAGTCGCCTTTTACGTCACTATCTGGAAGAGATAGGTGTGGTTCACGGTGGAGAATAGGGTGGCCCTATTCTCCACCGTGAACCACACGGCCTATTATTTTTTTATTATGCTTACTCAGTATTATCAATGCAATATCTCAATATGTACATACGTCCTGTAATATCGTTGTAAAAATCTAAGAAAAATAATAATTAACATAGAATACTTTGAAGGGCCTGTTGGTCTAGTGGTTAGTGACCCTGGCTGCAGAAGTGGAAGATTCCCATACGGTCACAAAATTGTGTGATGTACAAATAGTTGTCCCGAGTTTGGGCGTCCTCTATTTTGTGTGAAAAGCCCCTGCGACCCAAAAATTAATTCTATTGTCTTTTTATCTATCTATTTTTAAACGGAGATCGCTCGGATCCGTCGAACTACAGACCCATAGCCATCACCTCCTTGTTCTCCAAGATAATAGAATCCATTGTCAACTGCCAGCTCCTCCGGTACTTGGAAGACCACCAGCTCCTCAATGATCGTCAATACGGCTTCCGTCGGGGTCGTTCAGCTGGTGATCTTCTCGTTTACTTGACTCACCGATGGGCACAGGCGATCGAGACCAAGGGGGAAGCGAAGCTGTAGATTAGCAGCATACATTGCTATGCGGATGATAGCACGTGTGATACCCTTTACACCGGCCGCGCTAACATTTCTCGCGTATACGTCATCTTAAGGCGATCCAAACTTGTGTCTGAAATCGAAACTTCTTTATCAAAAGTTTTAGATTGGGGTCGACTTAACCTAGTCCAGTTTAACCCCACGAAGACACAGGTTTGCGCGTTCACCGCCAAAAAGATGCCATTGGTAGTATCACCTCAATTTGAGAGCACTTCCCTAACTGCATCAGCCAGTATCGGAATCCTTGGCGTCGATATATCAAGCGAAGTCCAGTTTCGCAGTCATTTAGAGGATAAAGCCATATTAGCCTCAAAAAAGCTTGGTGTGCTAAACAAATCGAGACAGTATTTTACTCCGGCCCACCGCCTGCAACTTTATAAGGCGCAGGTTCAGCCGCACATGGCATACTGTTCTAATCTCTTTGCAGGTGCACCCCAGTACCAGCTTCTCCCTCTTGACCGCATTCAACGGAGAGCGACTCGCATCATCGACTTCCAAGATATTTCTGATATCTTCTTTGTAAAGTCCCCCCTTATCACAGGAATCAATCCTAGTGCTGGAGTTGTCTTTTTAAAAAAAAGTATGTTAAAATCTCGTACTTTATGTCAGCTCCACTGTTAAGTCGATTCGAATTAGACATCCATAATATAAATATTTTAATCCGTCTAGGTTTAAGAGTGTGAAAAAGAACCATCATATATGTATATGTATATCATACACCCAAACGCATGCCCCTCTCTTTTACGCAGTCGGAGAAAAAGGATAAGCGCTCTTAACCATCTCATCCAAAAAGGTACACTAACATTTTTTTTAAAGCAAATAAACCAAGAATATTCTGCTTCACAAATGAGGGAAGGACAAGTCAATGATGCTTAAAGAGGTACACAATGTGTCACTATTGGTGAGAGGGACGATCTGAAAGTTGCTAGAGGGTGAATTGATTTACCTTTTTGTTTGGCTTAGCTATTTCCCTAGCACTTTGTTTCGTTGTGATTTTAAATGTGTTAAAGATTTTACGTCACACCTACTGTAAAACAGTATTAAAAAAATTAGTAATTATATAATAATAATAATGTGTGTGTTACATACATTCATATTATCAGAAAAACATTATTTTTTTAAATCTAAAGCAGTCGGACTTTGGTGCCTGTAGTAGCTTTTAGTTTGAGTCACGGGTATTAGTTCCTCTCACAGTTAATGGCGTATGGTAAGACGTGCGTATGTGTGTATATGTGTATGTGTGTGTGTGAATGTATGTATATGTCTATGTGTGTGTGAATGTGTGCATATGTGTAATGTTATAGTGAGCCTTGTCCAAAGTAGCCAGTTCATTTATTTGGATATACATTCTCCTTTAGTAAGTTAATGAATCTGGCATTGCTTGTTAAAGGTGTTGTGAAGATAAACTGCAATAATACGAAGTAGGCATGTATCTTTTCACGTAGTTGAGATTTTTTCCTTTTCTTTTTTAAAATAATTATACATACATATATATGCATCTCGGACTGGCCTGTTAGTCTAGTAGCCAAGCTTAAAGCCAGATGTAGGGGGTTAGATTTCCACATGGGACAAAAAATTATGTGATGCACAAATAGATTGCCCGAGTCGTTGTTTGTATCTTTGTACCCCGCAACACAGGAATCATTAATGTACATAAAAACCAACACATGTTTATCAAAACCCTATT
Source organism: Tyria jacobaeae (assembly GCA_947561695.1). Lineage (NCBI taxonomy): Eukaryota > Metazoa > Arthropoda > Insecta > Lepidoptera > Erebidae > Tyria > Tyria jacobaeae. The sequence goes on along the minus strand of OX387232.1, from coordinate 1,508,092 downwards.
TCTAAGTCCAAAATATGCAATAAGGGGCAATCCTAGTTCCCAAACACTTTTAAAACATCTATTTTCACTTGTTCGCGCCCATGTGCCATAGCGTGATTTTAAATGGCTGCCACAAACAGAAACACTATCAACTTATAAACTCCTCTTTTTATGCCGTTGTTAAAAAAACGTCTGGCTATTAATATATATATACAAAACTACATTTCGCATTACTGAACAATCAACATATATACTATTTCATGATAAACATAATATCATACTCATCAACGTACGGGCCTTGCATAGAAATTGATCGTGTAATCAGCATATGTCTGTCCTCTAAGCCCTTTCATCTGATCTTATTTTATTTGCTGGATTGAATGAGATCTTTCTTTTAACAAATATCGATCTGCAACATGTGGAGCGTCAGAGGTACGTGAGGATCATTTAAATGCAAATTACGCTATGTAAAATGTTCATTCAATAATTAGTTATGCATTAATCATCTGTTTTACACGGGCGTTTATTATTGATGACCACAGTTCATGCATGTTTAATTCAGCATCTGAGGTAAAATAATGATTACTATACTATTTTTAATAAGCATTTCTTGTACGTAAATTATCTGCTCCCAAGGTATTAGCAAACAGATACGTTTTTAATGCGTGTTGGGATCGCCATCGAATCTTTATTAGGGTACTACTACTAATCATGGCTACCTGAGACCCAATTAGGGATTTGATTTCATCCTTTTTCTTTACCAAGAGGAATCAATCTTTTATATAAGAGGGCATCCTCCTTTACTAAACAAAACGATTTTGATTTATAATATTCAAGTTTTAAATAAAAGACAAACCGTCTTTAACGAAATTGATTTTAAACAATACATAGATATGCGAATGTAGCAATCAAACAGTATTAATGAAAAAGGATTAGTAACTACTTCCGAAGGTCTTTATTATATCCCAGTACAGTAATGTGTTTCAGAAAGGTGTGATCATATTTTAGGTGATTAATTTTCATCATATATTATACCTTCCTTGACAAAGATGCATTTAAATATAGGAAACACATCAAAATCGCGGGCATACACACATACTCGTAAATTAATCATTTTTCATTGGTTATTTGTTTTTATTTTTATTACTTGCAAGGGAACATTAAGGATATTCATATACATGCAACATTTTTTTTATATTTTTTTTTAAATTACCGTATCTTCTGTACGTCAGTAACAGACGGCAGAGGTGTATTAAACAAAACATTTTGACTTTCAGAATTTGATCGAACTGACGTGTTGTTCCGTTAACCGGGCGCTATATGACTGTATATATACTGTCTCAGAGACTACAGTCTAATCCTGACTTTTACGACACCGCAGTAAGAGGTGATGTGACCCTAATCTACTTCACCGAGATCCACACGACAAGAAATATGTAACTACTAAACAATACTCGAAGTTTGGGTCTATTACCCGTCTGCTCGTTTGCCCCCTATCGCATAAAAAAAAATTTCGTCTTCAATTGGTTTTGCTTCATACTACTACGGTTCAAGGGGTACCCAGCCTGATCGGCTAGTATATATCTCTCCCTGCTCCTGGAATGACCTTTCTACTCTGAGTACGGTTCGACACCGATGACTGCAAACGAGCAGACGAGTCATCTGATGGAAAGTGACCGCCACCCATGGACCCCCAGCAACTTAAGAGTCGCAAGTGCGTTGCCGGCCTTTTAGGTAGGAGTACGCTCTTTTCTTGAAGGTTTAAAAGTTTTATTCCAAATACGTTTCCAGCCAACTGGCATAGCACTGGCCACTATTTACATAAAAAACGTTTCAGCGATCACAATTAGCTGTCAAAAAAACATTTATTATAGAAATGTTCGATTTAATTCAATCTGAATTGACCTCGAATTTCAGTAAGTCAAGGAAATTCAATACATTCGTAAATAATAATAAAGCTTTATTTATATTGGGCGCCACAAGTATCCAAGGAAAACAGATTATTTAGTATTGAGAGTGTATTATTTTGGCTTACACGATTCGACTTTGAAAGGCTTAGGGATAATAGGCTTTAGTGAAGATTGATTTATGAACCTTTTTTCTGTGAAAGGTTCTGCTGAAACATTATCATTTTAGTTTGATATTATACTACCTTTGTTAAATAGTAGGTTTTATTTCAAAAAGTAGAGGCTAATACTGATAATATATACGCGAAAGTTCCTAAAAATATATTTATTTTATAAATACGCATTATATTTACGTTTGGGAATATACATCCGGAGTATTACCACGGCCTCACAGAAAAGCAGCTGTTAAACAATGCTTGCATTGTGTGACCGAGTGTGTGAGGATCAACCCCTTTTCCCTTCCCCTTTTTCCCTTTCTCGCTTTCCTTTCCCCTCTTTTTACCCTTCTTCCTTACCCTTCCTTTTTTCCCGTACACTCAAAGATGGACACTTGACGGACGGCTTGAGTTGCAAGTGCTCATTGGCGGTGGAACTCATTTACCATCAGGTGACCTGTCCGACCTGTCCCTATACTACAAAAAACAAAAAACGAATGTTTGTTATTCTTTCACGCAAAAACTGCTGCATAAGTCTGGATGACATTTGGTTATTAAATTAATTGGTATTCTTTACTGTGTCAGAATAGACCGACGAAGGCAAGAGCTAATTTGATAATTAAGAATTATTTATATAAATAGCTTAGGGGTTGGACTGTTACATATCAGATTGAATAAGTAATGTACCTGATTCAATACAATAGACTTCCCCAAGAGAGGCACAAGGTCTTGTACGTGGTGTTACTCTTTTAATCATATTATTGTTCCTTGATAACCAGTCACAACTATGAAATTAGGATGCTGAAACACATAAGCAACACTAAAACCTTACAATAACCGGCATATTGATGAATGAAAGATTTGTCGCCTGTGGTATTTAAAGACCGACACGACCTTAAGACCTTAAAGAAAAAAACGCATGCAACGCACTTGGGACTACTAAGTTTCAAGTGGCGGTAGGTAGTCAGCGGTAGTCACTTCAATTAGTCCACTGCACACTTACATGGGCCTCTCCCAATGCGCCATAGCATTCGATGCTTCGTCATGCACATCTTTACAACCCGTCTGGGCAACGTGGTAATAATAAGCAACAGTGGTAGAGCCATGCTTAGGCACGAATGGGCCGGTGCGATACCACGGCCTTACAGAAAACCGGCTGTGAAGTTACATTTCTCCGCAATTAGTGAGTTTCCAGAATCCCAACTCTCTCTTCTCACCCCTCCTTTTCTTCCTCTTTTCCATCCCCCCTCTTCTTTTTCCTCCTCGCATCCCCCTTTCCTCATCGCCTTCAAAGGAGGGCAGCGCACTTACGACTCTTAAGTTGCCGGTGTCCATGGACGGCTGTTGTCATTTGCTATCAGATGACCCATCTGTTTGTCTGTCCCCCTATGATATTAAAAAACCTGATGGCCAATAGCCATAATAATAGCTTACCATAAGGTAAAAATAAAGCAGCAAGGCATTCCACATCATCGAAATCAAATCTATTACATAATAATACGTGTAATCAGTTATATTTACGTCCTTTCCTAATAAATTGTATATTTACTTTATTACTTATAGAAGTAAAGCAATAATCCTTTATTCAGTATTATTGTATTAGATAACATAACTCAATATTTATTCGAGTTCTTATACTAGGTCAAACTTAGAGTATATAATAATTATACTTCTCATGTGAAGTTTTTCTAATTCCATAACTTATACAAATAATATGTTTGTTTTCATTGAGATGAGAGCCCTTGGATTTCTAATTTCATATTGCGATCTATATTACCGTGACCCTTGAAACTGCTAACTATGAAAAGTAAACTGATATCTTATACTCAGTGCCGATTTTTTTGGTAATTGGTTCCGTAGTAAGTATAATTAACTCTAATTAAAAATTTTATATTGTTAGTGAACGCGCAAATTGTATGAGAGTACCTGGAAAGATTCAGCTAAATGTAGTTGTAATATATCCGTTACAAAAAAATATTGAGTTAAGTGAGATACATACCGTTAAGAGTCATGCAGAAAACCGGTTTTCAAACAATGCTTGCATTGTATTTAACGAGTTAATGAGGAAGGGTACCGGAGGCCTTAACCGCTCTGCTTTTCTCCTCCCCCATATGCTCGTTTGCCTGTGATGTGATAAAAAAAATGGAAAACTGAACGATTAGTGGAACTGATGGTACCATTTGTAGAGTGAGAACTAATTCGCGGGGGACTTCACAAGACTTTACAAGTCATACAGGACTATTTCACGGCTGTTACTTTAAATAAATAATCTGGGATTACTTTTATATTATGTTGCAGGCAAAACTGCACTTTATTTTTATTATGGTAAAATTCGTAATATTCAGAGGTTCTTGGCAAATTCTATACTTTGCTTTTAGTTGCATGTAGTTTTTATACTGGGAGTGACATTGGATATAAGATTTTGAGATAGCTTCACTAAAACTTTAAAGTTAAATGCAGGGTTCATATACAATTGCGGGATTTATAACATTTAGACTCAGAACTACAATTTGAGGATTACACAAAGTGTTGTTCCGTGCGGGGATTGAACCCAAACGCTACGCCATTTGTGCAGTCAGAGTTAGGCGAATCTAAGAAACGTTGGGTTTACTAATAGATGCCACTGATAATTTTTTTCTTGAAATTTTCAATAACTTTTAAAATAGCCATCGAAGATTGTGTCAATGTTTTTAGTTAAAATATATTCATGCAATATTTCGAGAAAGAATATTAAAGAAGTCAGTCAAAGCTCTTACACAGGTTTCTTCTGCACCTGTAGATCATGCAATTTGGGAGAAGTCCATTCCCGTACAATGTAATATAGATACTACTAAATAAACAAGAAAATTATTAAAAAAAAATAAAAACCACAACTTCTTTAAAAAAGGTAAATTATTACTTAATAACAATACGCCCGTCATATTGGATTTGAAAAACATAATAATAATGTAATAATAGCATATAATAATATTGTGGAATAAATAAACAATCATACAAACCATATACCGTAAAAGAGCCATGCTTAGGCACAAATGGGCTGCGAGCCAGCCGGAGGCCACGACCCATAGGAAACCGGTAGACAAACAATGCTTGCATTACATTGCCGGGTAAGTGAGAATGAGATCTCTTTAAATTCAAGCTCTTTCGCCTTCTATAATCCCCCTTCTCCTCTTTCACCTCCCCTCATTCCCCTCTCCTCTTTCTCCACCCTCATCCTTTCTCATCAGCCTCAAAGGCGGTCATCGCTCTGATAACATTGAGTCGCAAGTGTCCATGGTCGGCGGTTGTCACTTACTATCTGATGACCCGTGTGTATAACGTTCCCCATATAAAAATAAACACATGAACCCTAAAAAAATATTACACTCCTTTTTTGGGCAGTCGTTTTTTTTTATAACTCCTGTTTTGCAGACAAGTATTTGTCGGTCACAAATTGATGTACAATGTTGAAATCGAACTCACAACATGTGGCTGAACTGTTAGGGTCACTAACTTCTAGACCGACAGGATCCTAAAAAAAGTATAATTTAACCTTAAGCACAAACTAAGTCACATGTAAGCAAAAATAACACCTAATCGAAACTCGTCAAATAACATCATCGACAGTAATTTGTTTCAATTTCTCTAATAAACCTAACACAGATAAATACAATTCATCTCCTTGCGGAACCCTAAACAAGAGACACGAGAAGGAGAAAATACAAAGATTTTACGTGACCAAAATTCAATACGTTTACTCTAGGAGTACTACGTGATGTGAGTGCGCGATCCTACTGTATATTATAGTTTGGGAGCTACGATTCGCGTGTGCGTTAAGTAATTATGTTGATCTGAATATTGGATATGTTCATAATTGAATAGATTACAATATTCTTTAATATTATCCTTTATCGGGCTTTAATGGATTGTTTAAAGTTGATTTACAACACCATCATCATATGTTTTAAACACGCACACATTCAAACGAATTTTTCTCTTTAAGTTTAGAAGATGTGTTATGTAGTGACTATAGCCATTTTATTTTAATTTTATTTAAAGTTCTTAAAGTGACAATATACATATATATATGACACACACGCAAAAAGGTACAAACACTCATCCACGCATACCCAAATATACACGCACATTCAAACACACTCCCACACGCACTCACACACACACACACACACACACACACACACAAGCGCGCGCGCGCACACACGTACGCTCACACACGCACGCACGCATTCTAACTCATAACTGTATATATACAAACGGTCATCATCCAATCAACACAGTATCTATCTCGTCTCAATGCCTTATAGAAATCATTATTGTTACACCTTATAGCCGATTCCTGTCTCTTCAGATACAGGCGTAGCCTAGTTTAAGAGATAGCTCGATTTTTTAATAGCTTACAATGTTTTGTAACTTTTTAGAATACTAGTGTATAATTCTGTAAACACCTACTGTGTCTAATATGTTTCACTGTGTTGTAATACTTTTGGATCAATAAATTATTATTATTATTATTCTCTTTATTCAAATTAATAAACATATAAATTATATTTTTAAATATAAAAAAACATAATTTGAACGCCTCTCAAAATTTTATTAAATTTAAAATATCGAATCTCCATTTTGTTTAAAAACCATATTCGTAGAAGTTTTAGCAGTTTAGTGTTGGTTAACTATTTTATTACACTCGTAGATTATAAAACCTTTACGTCTATAACAGAGATTTATGGAGTAGTGTCCTGGAAAGATTACTTTTTTTTATAATATAGGTGTATAGACGAACAGACGGGTCACCTGGTAGTAATTAATAAGTCGTAATTTCTCTGCTCGCCTTTGAAGTTGATGTAGGGAGTTAAAAAAAAAGAGGGGTTGATGAGGAGATGGAAAGAGCTAACCTCACTAATTTTGGAAAAATGCAATGCAAGCGTTGCTTCACAACCGGTTTTCTGTGACCTGTATATTACTGCTTTTGTGCAATATATGACTACATTTCAATACTTTACTAGATTTTTTGAAATATATACATACATATATAGCAATGTCATTACTAATATTATAATTACCTTTTTGATTATTTATGTAAATATTATATCATTGTAATAGTATAAATTGATAATATAAATTAATTATTATATAATCATTAAAATGTAATATTTTTATAAGTGGTTGAATCAAATGTATGGAATTGCATGTTAAATTGTTTTTATTTTAATTAAGCCATCTTTGTAACATTTGCATTTGCTAGTAAATGTTAGGTATGTCTCATTATAACTTTATATTATAGTGTATACTTGAAATTGAACTCACAATATTCGTGTAATAATAAGTTTGTTTCGTGTAATAAGAAAAACGCAACATGGATTTTATAAGACATTTGAAAACTTCACTATAAACATTTCCACTATTGAGATTCGCTTATTATTTTTTTAAATAAAATATAATGACAGGTATAAAATGTTTCTACCAAAAGGCAAGAACCTGAATCTAAGTCTACACTTGTTCTGCCAAACGTATAATTATATTGTTAAGAAGTTCATGGAAATATAATTTCGTATCTCGTAATATTGTTTTCAAATATTTGACGGTCTGTATCAGTTTTCTATACATTTTTAATTATAGGAATAATCAAGTAAGTGACATATTTTATTTACTACACTCGCAGCTTATATCTCAAAAAACGCAAGCAAGATGTTTATCTTTGATAAATATGTAGTTCCGCGGAGCGGAGACAACTTCAGGCAATTTGCTAAGCTACAGCGAGCTTGAGCTATTGTTGACGCTCCTCAATTCATCACTCCAATGTTCCTTTTCTTCTACTGTCTTATCTTCTTATCTCCCTTTCCCTTTTAATATACTCCATATTTTTCATCTGCACGTTTGGTGGTAAAGGGCTTGGTCTGTCACAAGTGGGGCAAAGTTTTAATCAGTTAAATGTCGACGTTTATTACGCTTCTGAATACCCATACAGATTAATGTATTAAGGGATCAGGAAAGGAGTGTAAAATACCCAGTTTTAGTCAACAATAATTTTGGTTCCACTTAGGAGTGTATATATACTGTTAGATAGATAACAGTCCGATCCCTCAGTCGTCTTCTCTGGCACTCATTTAAAGAAATAGTGTGGCCTTATTCTACTTCACCGTGAACCACACGGAATGTATATTTTTACATTTATATAAATTTAAACCCTAATATTAAGCGGTTAAGGTGATTTTAAAGTCAAGGTATTTGGAAGCCATGATTGCTGGAATGTACACTAACTGCTCCTATTTTATTGTTACGGGATTAACTGACGCTAAATCGTGAGCGTGTTCCCGCAACCCGACCGCCCGTTGACGACGGTCCGGTATCTGGGGACCATAGTCACGCTTAATTGAGGCCAATACTAGGCACTAGAATTAAACACGATATTTCAAAAAATCGGATTTATTAATAAAGTTAGCTGTTAAAAGCGTTTATTAGAATTCAAGAACAGTCATTGGAATTGACTTTAAAAAAATATATAACAGCTTTCAAAGCGCCTTTTTTTTACTTTAAATTAAAAAAAACGTGCAATTTAAAAAATTAATTGAAGTTTTTCAGGTATCCCACCATAACTATTTTGGCTTGGTTACAACGGGACCACCGCAGGAGTATAGCTCTACAATTGATTGATAATAAATCGCCTAACATATTATACATAAAATAAACCTCCTCCTCTTTTGAAGTTGGCTAAAAAATTAAACAGTAACCTTATGGGTGTAGGGCATACAAAAGAGGACACGTGTCACCTGATTGTAAGTCAGTAACACCGCCCGAGGACAACTGCAACTCAGAAACGCAACTCCAAACACGACGCTTGTTACTTTACAAACATTTTTCTCTGAGGTCGTTTTATTGGTCCGGTCGAGCTGGCTCTGAATAAGCAAGGCGCTCCGATGTTGTAAAATAAAGCCATTTCTGTTGTATATATATATGTATATGATCTTATATAACCATATATTTGCAAATAATGTTGATTGATTGAGGTTGCTGTATCTGTACTTATATGGGGTGCTGGCTAGAAAACCTCTTGGTGCATCCTGGGCAACGTCGGCGACGACGCCGCGACCTCTGTTTTTGAGGAGGGCGTCGTCGCCAACGGCTAATCTTCTGGCTAGAAGCGGTGCCACCTTTCTTCGGCCACTCGGTCGAGGCCTGGCCCAACAGAGCGGGCTTGTATGCCAATCACTCTGTTGGCTCTTCGCTCCTCGGAGCTGTGAGAAAGGAAACCTCAATAAAAAATCACCAAAGTGGGACCCTTTCACGGGTCGGTGTTTCTCCACTGTTTTCAGTGGAGAAAGAGGGCTTGGCGTGCACTTGCACTGCCACTTAGCTGGCATTTGGAGATTTGTCTCGATGCCACCGTCGGCATATCGTAATCCCGAAAGGAGCGTCGTGGTTACGTCTCACGGCTCTGATCGGGGGCTAGGGTCTTGGCTTAACCGCCCGGATCGCGAAGAAGAATACCTCTATAAAAAATTACCCCGAATTCCATGTTCTGGTGCGTGACCATGGGATGCATGGCTGATGGGTGGTTCAGTCGCAAGCGCACTCCCAGCCGCGGTAACTGCGGATCCCTCGGTTGGGCACAAATTTTCGCTTGCCCCGGTATTGGGGGATCTCTGCCCGGGTTGACCTTTATTTTTCCCCCACTTGTGGGTCAATTATGAATTTATCAAATGTTATTAAAAAAACCAACAAAATAGAGGAAAAAAAGACGGAGAAAGAAGTCAGAACGGAAATGAATACGAGGTTAGCGCTAGAAACCTCGTCGACTGTGGAAGAAGTTGCCGATTGCAGACTCGTTCGAAGGAGCTCCCAGAGGTCAGTCTGGCTCCTGGGAGCAGAAGAATGTCAGAAAGAGTGCGTTCCAGAGCTGCTAGTGCGACAGCTGACTCAGCCGAAGAAATGGAGCTCGAGTACCACGACACGCGCAAACGAGGACGCTTCAGGGACGGGGATGGTGACATGTCGCAAGACATTTTGACACCGAAAGTGGCTAGCAAACGCGGGAGGTCGCGCACGCCAATCTCGGCACAATGTGGTTCCGCCTTCTCCAGAGTCGGAGTTTACTCCAGCACTAGAGCGGAGGACGCCCATCGTCCGGCCACCACTCGCCTCGGATAAGCCAAAGGCCTCAGTTTCAGCCCTAACATCGCTCCCCATTTCGGGTGGTCGCGGCGTCGATGACAGCCGTTGCGGTTGCGCCTAGAACCTAGCAAAAAGCTAAGACCGCAACGGGGGCAACGATGGAGTTCCCTCCACTTCACTTTCCGGCACCGAAAGGTACGAGCATATCTGACGCTCCCTCTGGTGCTGGTCCCTCCGCATCAGCCCCCACCACTGCTGTCTCTTCCAACAATGGGTGGCAGAAAGTGGAGGGAAGTAAAAAGAGGTCAAGGAAGCGGAACAAGAAGACGGTCAAGAGTGCGGATTCTCCACCACAGGCATCGTTGGTGGCAGCAACGGCTTCCAAGAAAGCACGGAAACTGCACGCACCCAAAACATCGGCAGTTGTAGTAACCGTGTCACCGGAGGCGGCGAAAGGTGGGCTATCCTACGCAGGAGAGAGCCGACGCTGCGGTGGCCATCATCCACAAAGTGGCAAACGACCGTCTGACCCAGCAGGTGGCAGACCTCAACACACAGTTTGCCCAATTTCGGGTGAGGTCGGACGGTCCTGAGCGCCAAATCCCAGTTGCGCGGCCAGCTCCCATCCCACCAACCCCCGGGGTGCCTGATGTCACGGATTCCCACCTGCGCGAAGTCATTGCCGCAGTGAGAAAGATGATGGACGGGCGCCTCGCGGGCCTTGAGGCTAGGCTGCCTCCAGCGCCCATCGTTCGGCCGCCGCTCGCTACGGATAAGTTAAGGGGCGTGATGACGCCGATGCCGCGCCAGGTCTTGGGTGGCCGCGTTGTTTCGTACGCTGCAGCGGCGTCTGCACCGGCACCTAAAACTACACCGATGACCAAGCGGTCGGCTAAGGCCAGGACAGGGTCAATAGCGAAGTTCCCTCCGCTCCCCTCTCCAGCGCTGCGATATAAAAGTGCCCCTTGCGCTGCTGCTGAAGCTGTCGCTGCCCCCTTCTCGTCCGCCCCCTCTAATGATGGGTGGCAAAAGGTTGAGGGAGGCAAGAAGAAGAGGTCCCGAAATAGGAACAAGCCCAATTCCCCCTCCCCCTTTTCTTTCCCCTCTTCTCCTTTCTCCTTTCTACCATCTCCTCATCCCTCCTCTCTTCTTTCCACTCCCTGCATTCCCCATCCCTCATCACCCTCAAAGGCGGGCAGCGCACTTGAGTTGCAAGGGTCCATGGACGGCGGTGTCACTTACCATCAGGTGACTCGTCTGTTCGTCTGTCCTCCTATAGTATAAAAAAAAAAAAATAAAAAAAAAAAAAAACGGCGGCTGTGGTGGTAACCTTATCAACGGAGGCGGCAAGCGGAGGGCTATCCTACGCGACCGTTTTTAAGAAGGTCCGGGATAGCCTGGGCACTCAATTCTGGGCCTCAGGTGTGAAGCTGCGCCTGCGCCCAGACGGGGGCTCGAGTCTTAGAGTCGAAGGTGCAAAGACGGCGGATGTCCAAGCGGAGAAGCTGCGGGAAGTATTTGCTGGGACGGATGGTGTAGAAGGTTAAAGGCTGCGAATTTTGGGCCTGGACGATTCCGTTACAGTCGATGATGTCCGTGTTGCAATTCGGGAAAAGACGGGGTGCAACGCGGACAACATTAGGGTTGGCACCATCCGACCCGGTCCAGGCGGTCTTGGCGCGGTGTGGGCTAGTTGTCCCGTAGCGACGGCCAAAATCTTGGGCGACGCCGGTTTTGTGAATGCCAGAGTCACAGTCCTGCGACAAGACCGATGAGATGTTTTAAATGCCTAGGGTAGGGGCACACCCGCGTCAAGTGCAGCAGCTGCTTTGACTGCAGCGGACTCTGATTCCGCTGTGGTCGGTAATTTGCCCGCCAATCACCAGATGGGACAGGGGGGCTGCAACCCTCCCCGCACTTCTCCGCAAACATCGGTGGCTAGCCAGTCGGCTCAGGCTGCCTCCGATGCCAATCGAGCAGTATCGCCGTCGCCCATGGAGGAGGCTGTAGAGACGATCCAATAATGGACCACGTCTCCTCCTTGTCCAGACGAACCTGAACCACTGTGCCGGTGCGCAGGATCTCTTCCTGCAAACCATGGCAGAGTGGTCCATTGGTGTGGCCGTAGCCATGGAGCCCTATTATGTTCCCTCCCGTCCAAACTGGTTGGGTGATCGGGACGGCTCCGTGGCAGTCATCGGCTCTACGGCGGCTCATTCCCCGCCCCTGTCGTTAAGAGACAAGGGCACTGGATATGTTGCCGCTGAGTAGGGGGGGGATTACCATTTATGGTGTCTACTTTTCCCCCAACCGGGGTCCCATTTCGGAGATCTCGATGCGGTGACTAGCGTCTGGGCACGTGCTAGTGCTGGGGGACTTTAACGCCAAGTCCGTTGCGTGAAGTTCCCCCAGGACGGACGCACGGGGCGACGCTGTAGAGGAGTGGGCAGCATCGGTGGGCCTCTGTCTCCTAAACAGAGGTTCCACCAACACGTGTGTGCGACAGCCGGGGGGGTCGATAGTGGACCTTTCGTTCTGCTCTCGCCACACGAGTAAGGAACTGGCGTGTCCTGGTAGAGGTTGAGACGCTCTCGGATCATCTCTACATCCGATTTGAGCTCTCCCGGACCCAGGACCCCAGAAGGGGTCACACGGCACGGCTTTCATCCCGCTTGCCGCTATGGGCTGTATCTAAATTAGATAGGGATCTACTAGACGAGGCAGCCATCGTTTACTCTTGGCTGTCTCCGCAGCCTCCGACCGAGGTGGTAGACATAGGGGCGGGTCGCTTTCGCAATGCGATTATGCAGATATGCGATGCGGCCATGCCCCGCATTAAAAGTCGTCGGCCTCCAAGGAAGGAGGTCTCTGGGGGTCCCAGGAGTTGGCGGACCTCCGCGCGGCCTGCATTCGTGCCCGGAGGTCCTACACCCACAGTCGTCGGCGTCACCGCCAAGAGCGGGAAGAAGACCGGCTTCATGAAGAGTACCGAGAGGCACGGAGTACTTTGAACCTGGCCATTAGCCGCGCTTAAGAAGTAAAGAGAAAGGAGATGCTGGAGGGTTTAGAACGTGACCCCTGGGGTCGCCCTTATCGTGCGGTGAAACAAAAGCTCTGCGCGTTGGCCCCTCCCCTTACTGAGACCCTCCAGCCCAGTTTTCTGCAGGAAGTGGTTTGATTGCCTTTTCCCGCAACGGGTGGAGTACTCACCCCCGTCGATGGCCGCCTTGGTAGGGGAGTTCGAGGAGGAGAATGTTCCACCCGTCACCGAGGCGGAGATAGGGGCAGCTGTTCTACGGATCCGCTCCAAAAACACCGCCCCTGGACCACACGGGATCCCTGCCCGAGTCTTGGCCCTGGCCCTTGACCATTTGGTAGACCGCCTCAGGGAGGTGTTCGACGCTAGCTTGATGTCCGGACGCTTTCCTGATTGCTGGAAAAGCGGGAAGCTGGTACTTTTAAGGAAGCCGGGATGGCCTGCCGATTCGGTCGCGGCCTACAGACCTATTGTGCTGTTGGACGAGGCGGGTAAACTGTTTGAGAGCGTACTCTCTACCCGCATCGTCCGGCACCTGGACTAGGTCGGCCCCGATTTGTCGGACGCCCAATTTGGTTTCCGAACGGGTCATGCAACAGTTGGGGCAGTGTTGCGTCTGCGGGCCGTGACTGAAGAGGCGGTGAGCTGTGGCAGCGTGCTGTTGGCGGTGTCGTTGGACATCGCCAACGCATTCAATAGTCTGCCATTCAGGTGCATCAGGGAAGCGCTCCGCTATCACGGGGTGCCACAGTACCTGAGGCGGCTAGTGGCAGACTGTTTAGAGGAGCGTACCGTCATTTACGAGAACCGAGAGGGAAATCTGAGACGTCGGCCCATGTCGTGCGGTGTTCCACAGGGGTCTGTTCTTTGACCCCTCCTATGGAACATGGTATATGACTGGGCCCTCCGAGCTGACTTCCCCCCCGGGCTGGGCGTAATTTGTTACGCTGATGACACCTTGGTCACGGCCCGGGGGGTGAACTTTCAAGAGGCGGCGCTCCTTGCCACCAGAGGAGCCTCACTGGTGGTTAGGAGCATCGAGGCGCTGGGCTTACGGGTGGCCCTGGACAAGACGGAGGCCCTTTTATTTCATGGGCCCCGTCGTGGTCCGCCCCCTGGCGCCTCAATCATCGTCAACTCGGTCCTTGTACCGGTTCAGGCCCACATTAAATATCTGGGCCTGATCCTTGACGGGAGGTGGCTCTTCGACGAGCACTTTCAGCAGCTTGCTCCAAGGCTGGTCGGCGCTGCGTCCGCTCTTGGGCGCCTTTTACCCAACTTGGGTGGACCCAGCGTCGCTACAAGACGGCTGTACACGGGGGTTGTCCGGTCAATGGCACTGTACGGTGCACCGGTGTGGGCGGAGGCTCTAACCGCCCAGAATAGGGCACGCCTTTGGCGCCCTCAGAGGGTTATGGCGGTTAGAGCCATACGTGGTTACCGCACCGTGTCAACGGAGGCGGCGTGTGCGTTGGCCGGAACTCCTCCGTGGGATTTGGAGGCGGAAGTGCTCGCCGAAGTTTATCGGCGGACGGCTGAGTTCCGGGCGGGTAGCGGCAGACGCCCCCCGCCCGAAGAGGTACGCGAGTGGCGTGAAGCCGCTCTTCAAGCCACGATGGCTCATTGGTCGTCCCGGCTGGAGCGCCTCCACAGCGGTAAAGCCAGCACGTGGAGCCTCCAGCCTGCCATCGTCGAATGGGCAGAGCGGCAGCACGGGACTCTTTCCTTCCGACTGACGCAGGTTCTTTCCGGGCACGGCTGCTTCGGAAAGTACCTGCACTCGGTCGCTTGGAGAGAATTGAGTCCCGCCTGCCACCACTGCGACTGCAGTGAGGACTCGGCTCAACATACGCTCGCATACTGCCCCGCTTGGGCGGCGTCGGGTCCTCACTGCAGTCATCGAAGAGGATCTCTTGCTACCCGCCGTCATACGCTCCATGGCTGGTAGCGACAGGAATTTCACCGCGGTCGCAACCTTCTGTGAGAAAGGTTATCTCGCAGAAGGAGGCGGCGGAGCGGGCCCGGGAGGACGATCTCCACTCGGACGAGTGTGGCCGTGGGTAGTCGGGACGGGTTTTCCCCTCCATCCGCCATATGGCCAGCCGCGAGGAGGCGACGTCCTGGTGTGCCTGGACGTTGCCTAATTGAGAGTTACCCGAAGGTGGTGCCCGCGCTGTTGTGGGCAACAGGCGCTAGGAGGAGTCCGGATGTCTTACCAAAGCTGTTCCCGGATTCCTCCTATTTTAGGCGCAGGATGGCACACCGTGTGGTTTTAATCGGTCCGATTCCGACACACCGTTCCACCGAAAACCCCGGTGGAGTGACGGCCCGAGGGGGCTTCCACACATTAAAAAAAATAAAAAAAAACTCTACTTATATGAGAGCATTCAAAAGTACCTTAAAGACTAACAGATTGTTATCTATCAGACAATTTACTTAATTTGGTCATAAATACTGTTACAATAAAAAAAAAAATATTACATTGATTAAACTTTTTTATTGAATTCAATTTAATTTTATTTAGTTTGTGGACACAGGTTTAAGAGTTGTTTAAAAATAACAATAATAAGCCTTCTGTCAGCTATTTCACAATTGGTTAGGTTCTTTAGTCGTTCATTGGTTGCTATATCTGTGTGCTTTGTTTTAGCAAAGACCTCCTCCAACTGACTCCACTTTTCTCTATCTCTGGCCATTGATGTCCAAGTAAGGCCCACCACTGCCTTAATTTCGTCAACACATCGCCTAAGTGCCTCGTTTACTTTACCTGTTGCCTGTGTATCAGTTCATCACCAATTTCGGCTACTTTTCCATTTCTCTAATAGTATGACCTGCCCATTTGCACTTGAGTTTTTTTATAGTTAGCGTGACTTCTTTTGTTCTTGTATATTTCCTAACCGTTGTAGTTCTAATTTTGTCTTTTAGTTTTTTCTCCATCATACTTTTCAGCATAGCGTTTTGACAAGTCTCGAGTTTCATAAAGTGCGATTTGTTGAGTGCCCACTTTTGGCATCCATATGTGAGAACGGGTAGTACACATGTGTTGAGCCGTTTAGGCTTTATTCTCATTCCTTTTTTTTTTTATTTTTGAACACCTCCTTCAGGCTCCAGTACTGTGCTATGCGCTTATCGATTTCTTTTGAGGTTACATCTGTAGTGGAGATTATTTGACCCAAATAGACATATTCGTCTACATATTCGATTTCGTTGTTGTTTACATATATAAGTTCTTGCTCCCTCATTTGTAATAGCCTTGGTCTTTTCCGTGTTCATGCTTAGTCCTACCTTGCGGCTCTCTCTTTCTAGCTCTTTCTTTGATGTTTATATTACCACAAGGTCATCTGCGAACCTTAGGTGAGACAGATTCTCACCATTGATTGTTAGCCCATATTTGTCCCAGTCTAGCTGACGAAATATTTCTTCCAGCACAGCTTTGAATAACTACCTTCCCCTTCTTTCTATTCTGATTTGTTCTCCTTCCTTTTCTAGTTTGATTTTAGCTTTACTGCTGGCATATATGTTTCTGAGGATTCTGATGTACTTCTTTTCTACACCTTGGTTCTGAAGTGCCTCCCATATCTTGTTGTTTTCCAGTGAATCAAATGCCTTGGAGTAGTTCACGAAACAATAGTAGATGTTTATGTTGAATTCTTTTGCTTTACTCGAATAGTTGATACACTGTGTGTACATATATGGTCTATAGTTGGGTAACCGCTTACAAGTTGTTTGAAATAGTTTATATAGTACACGTTTATATATCCCGCCGATAGGCATGCAAAATATTAGTAGTATTACCAATTACAAATTAATAATAAGTTAGAAATGTAACTTTTAAAATGTTAAAATAATAAAAAAGAGACATCAACGAAAAATGACACAAAGCTGAGGATAGTTCTTGCTAAAATAACATGTCATTTAGAAATTAATCTAGAGAATAATATGCTCTATCAGCTAACTGTTCAAATAATTTAAATTTAAACTTATTAATACACTTGCTTAAAACAATTTGATTTGGTAACTTATTATATAGTTTTGGTATATTAAATTTAGAATTTATCATTCTTATCAATTCATTGCGTTTTCTCATTTGCGCGCCAATCAGTGTTAAATATTTTTGTGATACTAAAATGAAGTGTGTTATTAAAAAAACGGATTGCTGTCATTTAATTACCTAAAGTACTATACTCTACCAAAAACTATGTGTCTAAAAATTTTAAAGTCTAACAGTTTCCGAAAAAGAAACAAACATTTTTTTCACCCAAAACAAAACGTTAGAACTAGAGCTATAGGATTTAATTTTGGAAATACCTTGTAAGTCATGTATTTTCTTTCTATGTTTGTTGTGACAAACATACTGGAAGTAATACGAATAATTGAATTTGACCCAATTTTATAGGGAATGCACGTAAATTTTATATAAAATAAAATTACTCAGATGGTAATATTGTTTCTATGCTGATAATGCAAGTGAGGGAAGATGATAAATGGTTTAGATCGGTCTTCACAGATATTACTTGGAGGTTTTTAGTATTGTTTGACAAGTAGTATAGGTGGAAGTTTAACATTAATGAAATCAAATAAGTGATATACAACTTCCAAACAATATTTGTTAATAATTCACTTGTCCTTTCATGTCCTTGATGGTCCGGGACCTGAAGAACGCTTAACGATATCAGGCCTCCATGAGCGGACAATGAGTAGCTGGTGAACGTAAGCGTTTCTGAAGCGGCTGCTCAAAAAATCCTAGGTGCGTATGATGGAGGAAGATAATGACAATTTTATAATAGGATAATAGACAATTTAACGCCGTGTGACGCTTTGCCAGGCAAAGTCTGTCTTGGATTGAGTGGCAGAGGCATATTTTGACATCCGACCATAGGCTAATATGACGTAAAAAATGTAATTTTAGTAGGTTCGAGTCAGACATAACCACGGCATTGAGCAATTAATGAAGTACTACCCTTAGGGAAAAAAAATATAGACATCAAAAACAATGATTCCTTTCTCAATGTTCAAATTTTTTATTGTACATATAAAACTAAAGTACAAATCAACAAGAAGGAAAATAGTATGTACCAAGGCTAACTTTACCCATATTTGAGTTTTCTTCCAGCACACCTTGGGATTGAAGAGAGGATAGTAATGAAGAGATATAGTCAATATATATATACATATATATATATATATATTGTAATAAACAGATAACAACAGAGAACAGACTTCAATACCTAAACTAAGAATATTTAAAATATAAATACATGTATACAAAAAGAACAAGTGCATATTCTATATGAATATATATTTAACACACAATTTAGTAAAAGCAATATGTTAAACATTATACACATACCTACAAACATACACACATACAAATACTTATTATCTGTGTGAGTGTTCTTGAGAGAAAAAACATCCTGATTCATCTCTTAAAAATGTTAAGATTTGTCGTAGCTAGTAAAACTATGAAATGGAATAAAGACCAAAATAGAAGATGATGAGGAAACAGGGGGACAAGACAGTCATAGTGCTAAAGCAGATGGAGGATAGTTAGGATTTTGAAGAACGGAATAGAGAAAAGAAAGTATATAAACATCTCTACGCTGCTGAATAGAAAGCCATTTTAGTTTGTTTCGGTGTTCAGAAACGTGATCATATTACCTCAAACCAAAAATGAAACGTATACCGAAAACCGTAAACATATTTCGAAAGTCTTCCTAAGTATAGACAAAGGAAACATCAGCATAGTCAAGAAGGGAGGGAGAAAGGATTGAGAGAGATAGATCTTAGTGTAAAAAGGAAGAAAATTTTGAAGATGCTTCAGCGAATGATATGATGCCAAAACCTTCTTGATCACCTCAGTAACATGAGGGAACCGTGAAAAATTACTATAAACCCAGATTTAGGACGTATCTGGAATAACAGTAGCGTTGTGTAATACTGTGGGAAAGGAAAATTCATCTAGTTTACTATATATGTATATGCCTAAGACCAAAGACGAGTGCTTCAGATTTAGCGTAATTGCAAAGCAGTCCGAACGATTTCGCCCATTCATTTTTGAGATCATTATTGACAGCAGTGATAGCTTCCGTATGATTGTCAATCCTAAAATGACGGCACAACTGCAAATCATCTGCATAGAGATAATAGTGAGAAGATATAACCTTGGTGATATCATTTATAAGGAAGGATGAGAGTAGAGGAGATAGAACGCCATCCTGGGGAACACCCGCAGTAAGATCACGTCAGTCAGAGGACGCCTCTTCAGAGCGTACCATCTGAGAAAGACCTCGAAGATAGAAGCTGAACCAAACGATTACAAAATTAAAGACGTTTAGAGAGGAGGACATCTAAGAGAGTGTGGAAGTCAACAGTGTTAAAGGCGCTCATGAAATCTAATAACACCAATACTATGAAGAGTTTGTTCTTCATAGACAGTCGTATGTTATCAGTTATTTAAACAAAAGCAGCCGGCCTGAACGAAATCCAAGCTGTTATGAACCTGTGAGACAGTGTTATATTATTATGTATATACAATCCAACTTTTTTTAAGACATCTGCTTACCATTAGAAAGTGAATCCTTGGAAAAATAAATAGGCATTATCCAGGACTTCAGGAAACCTTACATAAAGGTTCTGCTGCCGGGAGATCCAAGCTTTATAACAGATGATACTCGTATTATATAAATAATTCTTTAGGAATCGAACTCATGACCCGTGTCCAGTCGAATACCTAAGATATGAATGTCAGAATCTTCAAGTGAGAACTCAAAAGGTAGTACAGCACTTATTGTATAACCTAGTATAATATGCATTGCTTACAGCTGCCTACTCGCTAGTCCTGTTATCTGTTTACGCTTATACTTAAGTTCTGCTTACTATGCTTACACTCAACAAAAATGTAACAGAAGTTTCACTCCAGATAGCCTGATATATAATACCGACTGTGCAAGAAGGAGGGTTATGTTTTCAAGTGTATGTGTGTATGTACGATGCTTCTTTGTCATACCCAATAGTCTAAACCGCTTAATAGATATCGACATGTAAAGTAACTTTGGAATTGTCTTAATAGATTACGGTACAAGATTTAAATGTAAAGCGGTCAGGTTTTGTGTTATATTTATCATTTTACTAGTTATACATATGTCTAAATGCTTGTACAATAGCTTAATAGTATACAACAGACCTTATTTCTGTAATACCAGTATATATCTTAAATTTATGATAATTTATGCCTACCGAACGAAGTATTGAATACTTTACAAACGAAGTCCAGAAGTATAAAATCACGGATATTATTAATTTAAACTTCTGCGCTCCATTTCCCAGTCAGTTAAAACTCCGTAAAGCTTGAGCCGTTGCCGGTCCGGTTTGCGTTTACCGGACGGATTACGAACCCATAAGTTAAGTTTACGAGTATTAAGGAGAATAAAGAAAAATATGTTTTGGGATAAACTCAAGGACTTTGGGCCTATATTGTGTAGTTTCATTATTAAAGCTTACATATAAGTCAATATTTCAATACGTGGGGTATTACTTCTTAGTTACAGAATTCTTTATTGCGCTATAAAAGTGGTTTTTTGGACTTTAACAAGATCTGAACGTAAAAGTTTTAGGACAAGGTGTAATAGGAATAGCGCTTAGAGAAGTCTGAAGAAATGGTTGTATCCATTGGGTGTCCTAAAAAAATTAATGTGCTAAATGTTTGTTTTGGATTAGTTTTATTCTTTTTTATTATTTTTCTTTCACTTTGAGGATGTTTGTGGGCAATCCCACAGTGCTTTAAGATGAAAGCCTTCAATGAGTTTGTCCTACATAACATACGGAGCTGAAACGTGTACGACTGGTCCACGAGCTCAAAGTTGCTCAGCGTGCTATGGAAAGAGCTATGCTCGGAGTTTCTTCGGGATCACTTCAGGAGTGAAGTGATACGGCTGAAAACCAAAGCAATCGATATAGCCCACCGGATCAGCAGGCTGAAGTGACAGTGGGCTGGCCATATTAGCCTCAGAACCGACGACCGTTAGGGAAACCGAGTTCTTGAGTGGAAACCGCGTCTCGATAAACGTAGCGTAGGACACCCGCCAGGTGGAGTGACGATTTGCGTAAGATGGCTGGCAGGAGCTGGATGCGAGAAGCCGAAAATAGATCGAAGTGACGTGCAATGGGAGAGGCCTATGTCTAGCAGTGGACTGCGATAGGCTGCTGATGATGATGATGATGATTGAGAATATTCGGCGAACCCATTTACTATCACGCCTACATAAATATCTGAAACTAAGGCAGGCCGCAGATTTGTGCTTAGATAGGGACCGCGAGATAAGAAAAAACTCAGTGTTATAGAATAAACACATCGATATTGGAGCCGATAAAATCAAATCACTGAAGAATGTTCAGCCACTTAAGAACAAAAACAACAGCCAGGCGACAACCGACGCAGAGAAATGTGAAGCTTCTAAATACGTGTACTGAGTGTACTGAGAGAATTCTAAAAATGAGACGACTTTTAACTACTTTTAAATAGAGATCACTTTTAAAGAAGTCTTTTTATCGTTTAAAAAAAAATGAAGAAGTAAATACCATTTGCTCAATAGATAAAGCTACTACTATTATTTATTTATACCAAATGGTGCAAATATTTCTTAATTTTTTAAATTAAATTTATAAAGAAAAAAGCATAAATGACTAAGTGTATTTTAAAAATGACTATTTAATAAATTAATAAAGACTAATTAATAAATTACTTTTATCAGTCAATAAGCCTAATGCAGTCCACTGCTGGACATATAAATAACTGAGCTGCTAGTGCTATCTTGTACGATAAACCTCTTATTGTTTTAAAAGTATTATTCCAGAAAACATGCCACAGTCAAAAGAAACATGTTCACTAAGATCTACAACTGTAACACTAGAAAACTCAAGGGATTCCCGTCATCCATAACAAATTTTTAGTATCCCACTTTAAATATACTACAATTCGTATGTCAACTCCATAAATGTCTAAACAATTGACACAAGGAGTTCCTTGTGTCAATTGTTTGACACAAGGAACTCCTTGTGTCAAACAATTGACACAAGAAAAATAATGTATAGTAAGGCTAAGGCCGGCAACGCACTTGTGACCCTTGAGTTGCGGGTGTCCATGGGCGGCGGTAGTCATTTACCATCAGGTGACCCGTCTGCTCGTTTGCCCCATATCGCATAAAAAATAAAAAGTAAGTAAAGTCGTGATTTTGGTTAAGTGGAGTTTGAAACTACATATGAATAGTTCATTGCCCTCATATTTCGAGCTAATAAAACCCAACCGTAACAAAATCTCAACCTTAACTCTTTACTAAAACAAAAGCCGCCATTTGCTGAAGGATCGCGGAAGTAATGTGAGTAGATAACTAGTTCATTAACAAAACAAGAAAACAAATAAAACATATAAGTTTTAATTCCGTTGGCAACAACAATCTTGTTTGTACCATGTTAAGAAGTAAATAGGGGAAAATTCAATGTGACTCGAAATCGATATCAAGTTACTTTCGTATTCTTAGTTCAGTCTTTTACCTTATCAGTATATATGGGGCAACACAACCAGATTAGTACGACTTTAATCTGCTGTATTTGACATATAATCTACGATGTAGTAGTTTTAATTAGTCTATGGAACTGTATATAATCTATGATAGAGACCTTTTCTCGCTCTCCTTACAGCTCTATAACAATTATTGTATTTTATAAAATATTTAACAATACAATTTAGAAACCAATACAACGTTTCATTCAGCAAGTCCTGTGCACCGTACAATAAATTAAATACAGACATTATCACCGGTGCCATCATCGGAGATAACTCCCTCATATACAACATCAGTAACATATGTATTGTGTATATGAGACGGACCTATTTTCTGGAATTTGTGTTTTTTATATAGTGTAGGGGACAAACGAGCAAATGGGTAATATTAAATATATGTACATACCTATATTAAATTCACTCTTTACAAGACCGATAAGCAAGGGCTTTATGACGAAAAACCATGTTGTTTTGGGGGTGTTCTAGTTTGATCGCGCCATTAGCCCCGGTTAGTAAGATGTCTGTAGTAAAAGGTCCTAGATAAATACATACCTACGTATGTTATCGATTCTAATTGAAATACTACTTAAAATAATGAAACAGACAGAAACAGCAGATATGATCCGTCGAGACATGTCCGATGTTGTGCGATTATTATTTTAGACATACTAAACTACACATATTCGACTATAACTATATGTAATCAGAACAAAAATATTAAATTTAAGACTTAAAATCTTTTCAACGCGACTCAAAGAGCTTTCCGAGTTCACTTCGCATAAAAGAGCGTACTCTTAATTGAAAGAAGCCCGGCAAAACCTTTGGAATTTTATACGAATGATCAACAAAAATCTCTATAGAGATGGCATTAGTATGACAAATCAAACAAACAAGTGTAACTGTTGCACTCAAGTTTCACACAAAGCGAAGTGATCGTTAGCCACTGCGATTGTGGAGGTACTCCTTCAGACAATGGGGTCACTACTGATGGATCGAAACTCACTTTTATAATCTTCGAGTTTTGTGTGACTTTTAACAAAGTGATTCTAATTTTGTTTTGTTGTGTGAAAGAAGATAAAAGATAAACATTTTTGATTGATATATATAGTTAGCAAAGCTGAAGAGATAGAGATAGAGCTGATAGATATCTGTAGTGGTAGAGCCATGCTTGCTTAAGCACGAATGGGCCGGCTCGACCGGTGCGATACCACGGCCTCACAGAAAACCGGTTGTGAAGTAACGCTTGCGTTGCATTTCCCCGAAATGAGTGAGGTCTCCGGAGGCCCAAAACCCCCCACCCCCCTAATGATAGCGCTGTTAACGAAAAGGATACCCCAGGGGGGTACCAGCGCTAGCGTTGGAGAATCCCCCCCTGGACGTCCACCCTCAGTACGGATTATGCCTGAGCGTGGACGCCCAGGCTGCCCCTCGTACTCTGGGGGGGGCTCAACTGCGCTCTCAAAATCTGCTCGGGGTAAGAGAAGGCACACCATGGCACCCCCTGTCACGTTTACCGTGGATTTTTGTAACATCAGGGGCTTACATTCGAACCTCGACACTGTCCACCACCACCTTGAGACAGCAAAGCCGGCCTTGCTCTTTTTAACCGAGACGCAGATATCATCTCCAGCGGACACATCCTACCTCTGCTACCCTGGGTACGGACTGGAACACTCCTTTGTTCCTAAGGCTGGTGTATGCGTGTACGTTAGAGATGATATCACTTCTCGCCGCCTCGGCAATCTTGAAGGTAGGGACCTCTCCATCTTATGGCTACGTGTAGACTGCGACGACCATCCCCGCATCTACCTATGCCTCTACAGGTCCCATAGCGGTGATGCCGAAACGGACCGACTCATCGACCACGTCCAAATGGCTACAGACTCAGTGCTCCAGCAGGTCCCATCCGCAGAGATCGTGATTCTTGGCGACTTTAACGCCCATCACGCCGAATGGCTTGGTTCGCGCAAAACCGATCATGCGGGAAGATCTGTTCACGATTTCGCCTTGGCATATGGCTTGACGCAGCTGGTAGCAACGCCTACGCGAATCCCAGATGCAGAAAGCCACGTGCCTTCACTGTTGGATCTTCTGCTGATCTCACATCCTGACGGCTACAAAGTATCCGTTGAGGCCCCTCTTGGCTCTTCGGACCATTGCCTGATTAGGAGTATAGTGCCACTCGTTCACTCGCTGCGGCCGCGAGTTACAGGCAGTCGCCGCGTATGGCACTATAGGTCAGCAGACTGGGATGGAATGCGAACATTCTTTGCATCCTACCCATGGAGGCAGGTTTGCTTCTCGCCGGATGATCCCAATGTCGTTGCTGACTCTGTCGCGGATGTTGTGCTTCAGGGTATGGAACTCTTCATTCCATTCTCCCTGATTCCCTCAGGTGGCAAGTCCCAGCCTTGGTTTGGTCGAACCTGCAAAGCGGCGTCCCGCCGAAAGCAGGAATGTTACCAAGCATGGGCTAATGCAGCGACAGCACGGGATGAAAAGACCAGCACATTAAAGAAGCAATTTAACTTTGCCTCCAGGTCCCTCAAAAGAGTAATTGCTGGGGCGAAGTCGGCTCACATCGGCAGAATTGGCGAGAGACTAGTTAGTCTCCCCTCCGGAACTCGTGCATTCTGGTCTCTTGCCAAAGCTGTCCAGGGGAACTTTTGTAAGCCATCCCTTCCACCTCTGCGCATAGGAGATAATTCGTTGGCCCACGACGCTAAAGAAAAAGCCGATCTTCTGGGCAAACTCTTTGCGTCCAACTCGACCCTGGACGACGGGGGAAACGCACCGCCGACCATACCGCAGTGCGAGACCCGCATGCCGGAAGTCCGGTTTACACAAAGGGCAGTGCGTAAAGCGCTTCTTTCCCTCGACGTTCATAAGTCGAGTGGGCCCGATAGAATCTCTCCTATCGTGCTGAAGACGTGTGCTCCAGAGTTAGCACCGGTTTTAACGCGCCTTTATCGGCTTTCTTACTCTCTTGGCGTAGTCCCGAACTCATGGAAGACAGCTCTAGTGCACCCAATCCCTAAAAAAGGAGATCGCTCGGATCCGTCCAACTACAGACCCATAGCCATCACCTCCTTGTTCTCAAAGATAATGGAATCCATTGTTAACTGCCAGCTCCTCCGGTACTTAGAAGACCACCAGCTCCTCAATGATCGACAATACGGCTTCCGTCAGGGTCGTTCAGCTGGTGATCTTCTCGTATACTTGACTCACCGGTGGGCACAGGCGATCGAGACCAAGGGGGAAGCGTTGGCCGTTAGTTTGGACGTGGCGAAGGCCTTCGATCGGGTCTGGCACAAAGCGCTCCTTGCGAAGCTTCCTTCCTATGGGCTTCCCGAGAAACTGTGCAATTGGCTCACCAGTTTTCTTACAGACAGAAGCATCAAGGTCGTTGTTGACGGTGCATGCTCCGACTCCAAGTCTGTTAATTCTGGTGTCCCACAAGGCTGTGTGCTATCACCCACGCTGTTTCTTCTGCATATCAACGACATGCTGCAGATTAGCAGCATCCATTGCTATGCAGACGATAGCACGAGTGATGCCCTTTACACCGGCCGCGCTAACATTTCTCGGGTAAACGTCATCGAAAGCCGATCCAAACTTGTGTCTGAAATCGAAACTTCTTTATCAAAAGTTTCAGATTGGGGTCGACTTAACCTAGTCCAATTTAACCCCACGAAGACACAGGTTTGCGCGTTCACCGCTAAAAAGATGCCATTGGTCGTATCACCTCAATTTGAGAGCACTTCCCTAACTGCATCAGCCAGTATCGGAATCCTTGGCGTCGATATATCAAGCGAAGTCCAGTTTCGCGGTCACTTAGAGAGTAAGGCCATATTAGCCTCGAAGAAGCTTGGTGTGCTAAACAGATCGAGACAGTACTTTACTCCGGCCCACCGCCTGCAACTTTATAAGGCGCAGGTTCGGCCGCACATGGAATACTGTTCTCATCTCTATGCAGGTGCACCCCAGTACCAACTTCTGCCTCTTGACCGCATTCAACGGAGAGCGACTCGCATCATCGACTGCCAAGATATTTCTGATCGACTTGACACCTTGGCGTTGCGTAGAGATGTATCTTCACTCTGCATCCTCTATCGCTTGTATCATGGGGAGTGTTCAGAGGAATTGTTCGGACTTATACCGGCTGCTGGTTTCCGCCATCGTCCTACGCGACAAAATATCCATCCCCATCACCTGGACGATTGGCACTCCACCACTGTGCGCTTCTCGAGAAGCTTTTTGCCTCGCACAACCAGCTTATGGAACAAATTGTCGCCTGCCGTATTTCCGAACCGATACGACCTTCAAACCTTCAAGAAGAGAGCGTACCTCTACCTAAAAGGCCGGCAACGCACTTGTGACTCTTGAGTTGCGGGTGTCCATGGGCGGCGGTAGTCACTTACCATCAGGTGACCCGTCTGCTCGTTTGCCCCCTATCGCATAAAAAAAAAAAAAAAAAAAAAGAGAAGTCACTGATGACGCGAATGTTATAGGCAACAGTGAGCATAGCAATAAGATTTTCACCATCTGGCAGTCATCAAAGTAGTTTACGGCCAATGGTGCGAATGTGAATTCAAATTATTTAGCGATACGATATAAGAACATTCAGCCTCTTAAATTCTACTGCTATAGATAAATTATAACTTATAAGTACTAACATAACTTAATTATTAACTTATGAATAACTTTTCAACTCGGAAAAATAAACTTCTAACATTATTTTTATTTTTATTTTCTTAACATCTGTGTGTGTGTGTCTATTGTATGAACATGCATAAATAGCAAGTTTGCAAAAACTTTTATCACTTCAGTTTTCCAATTAGTCATTTGCAGTTAATTAACCGCAAACATTGCTCTTGATGATATTAATCACAATTTTATTTTCCATTTCACCACAACCACTATATTTAGATCATCAAAGCAAGGATCAAACCATCGATTATGTAGCCAGTTTATCTAGACCGAATGTAGATTGCCCTTTTCATTTTTCTCCAGTGACACTATACGAGGTCAAACAGATTGTACTTTTTATCAAATCCAAGGCTACAGGATGCGATGACATTAGTCGTCACATGGTGACCCTTATCCTTTAACAGCTTTTACTAGTCATTACTCATATAATTAATTATTCCCTCTATTCCAATGTTTTTCCATCCTTATGGCGAATGGCATTTATACGTCCACTAGCCAAAGTACCCAACCCTACCCTTCCAGAACACTTTCGTCCCATTTCTATTCTCCCCTTTCTCTCCAAAATCCTTGTTCACCTCAACAACTTGCTTAGCACGTACCAGTCAGGTTTCCGACCTGGACATAGTACAGGGTCAGCGTTGCTCAAAGTAACTTTCGAAATCAAAGCAGCAGTTGAGGAAGGCAAAGTAACTGTACTAGTTCTAATTGACTTCTCAAACGCCTTTAACACCGTGAATCATGATATCTTGTTATCAATCCTATCCCACCTCATGATCTCCGATGATACACTGGAATGGTTCTCTTCCTATCTTCGAGGACGCCAGCAGTCTGTCCGAACCGATGAGTCATCCTTAACGTGGCGGGATCTTGACTGTGGCGTTCCACAAGGCAGTATTCTTTCTCCTCTTCTTCATTTCATTATTTATTAATTTGATTACCCATGAACAGAACTGAACTTCAGTGTTCGTATAACTTGTATGCAGACGATTTGGAGATCTACTAACATGCAAGCCGGAAAACTTAGACGAAGCTGTAAGTAGTATAAATAGAGACTTAAATACATTAAAAAGTTGGTCCAACATCTCGGTCCACATCGACGCAACCCTCAATTGGCAAACTCAGGTTTCTCATGTCAGTCAAAGGGTCACTAATATACTGCGTCGCCTATATCGCCTTAAAAAAAATCTCCCAATAAAGACAAAAACGATGCTTGTGCAGACCTTGATTTTCCCAATTATCGACTATGGTGATGTGTGCTATCTCGACCTGAATGCAGATCTGCTCAACAAACTTGCCGACTTCTCAATAATTGCTTTCGATTCATATTTAACTTGCGAAAGTATGATCATACGTCCACTTATTGCTCCCAGCTGTCATAGTTACCAATAAGACAACGCCGTAGTTTCAGGGCGTTAACTACGTTGCACTCCCTTCTCCACTCACCTAACTTACCTTCTTACCTAGCATCTAACTTCCAGTATCTTTGCTCTAACCATGATAGAAATCTTCGCTCTTCTAATAATCTTCTCCTTCTCTGCCCTTCTCATAACACCAGCAAGGTTCACTATTCCTTTGCTGTCCAAGCCGTAAACCTCTGGAATGCGCTCCCTCAAGAAGTTAGGACCCACTAACCGTCTCACCTTTAAGGTTAAAGTATGTAAGCTCTATAGAGATTTTTGGCGGAATCAAAGGAATAATACTGTGCAAGTATCTCGATTATCTATGAATTTAATGTGTGTATCAGTATGTATTTTTTTTTTATTGTTACGTATGTATTTTGTTACGTAGGACGATGGCGGAAACCATCAGCCGGTATAAGTCCGAACAATTCCTCTGAACACTCCCCATGATACAAGCGATAGAGGATGCAGAGTGAAGCTACATCTCTACGCAACGCCAAGGTGTCAAGTCGATCAGAAATATCTTGGCAGTCGATGATGCGAGTCGCTCTCCGTTGAATGCGGTCAAGAGGCAGAAGTTGGTACTGGGGTGCACCTGCATAGAGATGAGAACAGTATTCCATGTGCGGCCGAACCTGCGCCTTATAAAGTTGCAGGCGGTGGGCCGGAGTAAAATACTGTCTCGATCTGTTTAGCACACCAAGCTTCTTCGAGGCTAATATGGCCTTACTCTCTAAGTGACCGCGAAACTGGACTTCGCTTGATATATCGACGCCAAGGATTCTGATACTGGCTGATGCAGTTAGGGAAGTGCTCTCAAATTGAGGTGATACGACCAATGGCATCTTTATATATGTATGTATGTATATGTATATATGTATATCTATATGTGTAAATAATGCGTTTTAAGTTAGTATATATTGTATATGTAAGTATTTCTAGTAAATGTATGTAGAACTACCTATGCAACATTCTTTTTTTCTATTTAATTATTTAAAACAGCTGCCACAAACATCTCTGCATCACCCAAAGGTTGGCTGGTAGAAAATGCCTACGGCATTAAGTCCGCCTTGTGCAATATTGAAATTGCAGGAAGTGTATTAAATAAAATAAAAAAAAATGTATGTATGTTTACACAGCAAAAAAAAAACACTTATATTTAAACCATATTTTAACATACATATGTATATACGTCCCCGCCTGTAACCCCGGAGGCAGAGACAAACGCAAATGTTACTAATGATAATTTAGTCCCATTTACGTAATAGGGGGCAAGCCTATTGCCGGTAGCTTATGAGAAGTAGATAAAAAAAATAGAATATATTGACAAGATGGGAAGGATAGACAGAGAAGGAAAGGGATTTTGCTTATATTGAGATCTATTAGTGAGTATAAGCAATAGCTCAAGCAAGCCAGGGTCGCATCCCTCACTTTAACGTGAGAAGAATCTTTCGGGAAAAACACATAAATTGAATTTATTTAATATTTTAGTTCGGCAGGTCACGAATTAAAATAATCAAAATATGCTTAGAGTGAGTTTAAAACACTTAGTAGCATTTTACTGCAAACTATCTTGTTATGGTTTGTGGGAAGAAATACTTCAGTATTTTTGTTCTTATTTTTCTTATACTCTACGTTAATCCAATTACTCGCAGACATTATTGATAAGAATAGAAATATAAACTTAATTATTATTTTGACTGAAGTGAAAAAGAGTTCAATACACCTTAACGTTGCAGCTGTAATACAATATCAATCATATTTCTTCATATATCTTACACAGCTGCCAGATCAGAAAAGGAATTATTCTAATGTAATCAGATTACTGATAAACATACTTACTTACTAATTCGTTTTTAATAACATACATATTATAAATAACTCAGAAAAGAACAAATAACAATGCCATAAGACCTTTATTTTATACTATAGGGGAACAGATGAACCACAAACAGACGGGTCATAATGTTATGTGACAACCGCTGTCCATGAACGCCTGAAACTCAAGAGTAGTAAGCGCACTGGCCGTCTTTGAGGGTGATGAGGGATAAGGGGATGCGGGGAGGGGAAAGAAGAGAGGTGGATGAGGAGATGGGAATGAGGAGGATAAGGGGAGTTGGGCCTCCGGAAATCTCACGCATTTCGGGGAAATGCAACGTAAGCGTTACTTCACAACAAGTTTTCTGTTAGGCCTTGGTATCGCGCCGCTCGAGCCGGCCCATTCGTGCCTAAGAATGGCTCTACCACCGTTAAATGTAACTTGTAACTGTTTTCACAAAATTGAAATAGAAAGCATCTAATTTCCTTTTATACTATTGATGTCACCGAATCACAATAAGCTACAGACAAATATTAATATAGGTTGAAAAACATGGGAGAAAATAGTTCTGAACGATTTGGTCTTGTTTTTCTATGACACTTAAATAATAAGAATAAAATATGTGCAATGAAAGATCTATCTCAGATAGACAGACTATTTCAACTCATTCCGGGGAAGATATTTGGAACAGGTTTATTTTTTTATAGGTAGGAGAAGCCATTCGTGAATTAATAACCTGTATGAATGTAGCACTACAAGGGACTACACTTCGTGTAATTCTCAAATTGTTGTTTTGAGTCTGGGTGTTCTTAGTAATCTGTTATTTGAATGTTTATAAAGCCTACCAAGATACAGGGTTTAATCCTAGTTAAGGAGTAGTCTTTTTAAACAAAAATAATCCAACCTCCCTCTTCAGAGCGCTTTACCTTCAATAGGAGTGTCAATCTTTCAGGGGTACTTATTTTAAAAGAAGGAAGAAAGACAATAAGAATACTTGGTGTTTTCTTTTTTTTTTTTTTTTCTATGGCGGACAGCATTTTAGTATGTTTGTCAAAACTTGATTTTTGAATGAAAGTTTTGTCTTGTTGTCAGTTTTTTTTTTTTTGGTTTCTTAGAATAATTATATAACTATATAACTTTTAATACTATCATGAAAAAAGTGTGAACTATTGTATTTAGAAATCTAATTGTGATGTATCACTATATTACCCATACCATAACACTTCACTGGCTCTGCAAGTTACTACAGATATACAAGACTACACGATGAGCCACGCGTTACTGCGCTCTCAACGGTTAACAGCTATAAGTTGTTCAGCTTTAGTTTATAGTTTGTAGCGCATTGCACGGTTTGGTCAAGAACTAGTCGCGTACCCTACGGGTAGCCGTAAGTTTTGGCGATTGGCCAAAGCCGTGCAGTCCAACTATTGCCAACCTTCGCTGCCGCCGTTGAACTACCCTGACGGATCACTGGCCCACGAGCCGCAAGAGAAAGCGAATCTACTAGCTGACCTCTTTGCGGCTAACTCCCGAATCGATGACCGTTGCGCGCACACGCCCACCATTGCGTCCTGCGACTCCGCAATGCGGGATATTCGCATCCGGCAGAGGGATGTCCGTGCGGAGCTTCGGTCACTCGATGTCCGGAAAGCCAGTGGACCCGATGGTATTCCGGCGGTGGTTCTTAAGAACTGTGCACCTGAGTTGTCTCCCGTACTAACGCGCTTGTATCGCCTGTCCTATTCCTCAGGAATTGTTCCGGAGGCCTGGAGAGAAGCGAATGTTCAACCCATTCCCAAAAAAGGCGACCGCTCCGATCCAGCCAATTACCGACCTATAGCCGTCACTTCCATACTCTGTAAGGTGTTCGAGCGGATCATCAACACCCAACTAATCCGCCACCTAGAGGATCACTCCTTGTTAAATGATCGGCAATATGGTTTTAGGCCGAACCGATCCACGGGTGATCTTCTAGCGTACGTCACACACCTTTGGGGTGAGGCTATGGATAGGCATGGGGAGTCCTTGGCCATCAGCCTCGACATTGCCAAGGCCTTCGATAGGGTGTGGCACCGCTCGCTTCTCTCCAAACTTCCTGCATTTGGTCTGCCACCTAAACTCTGCAACTGGGTTGCTGCCTTCCTCGAAAAGCGCCGCATTAGGGTTCTCTGCGACGGCGCGGCCTCAGACTTCCACGAGGTAAGCGCTGGTGTACCTCAGGGCTCCGTCCTATCGCCTACGCTGTTTCTTCTGCATATCAATGACATGTTGGCCCTTGGCAATATACATTGTTATGCAGACGACAGTACAGTGCACGGGCGATATTTCGGGCATCCTACTGCCAAGCTGGCAGACGTTGAGGAAAAACGACAGGAGCTTGTCGCTGAGCTCGACCGGGTCTTGAGCCGCATTTCCCAATGGGGCTGTGAGAATCTGGTCGAGTTCGGCGCCAAGAAAACACAAGCGTGTGTGTTCTCTAACAAAAAGTCTCCATTCCTTCCCCTTCCTACTCTTCAGAGCACTCAACTGCCACTGCAGGATAGGCTTAGTATTCTGGGTATGGATATTTGCCGGGATCTCAATCCGCGCGATTACATCGAGAGTGTCACTAAGGCGGCCTCGCGTAAGCTCGGCGTTTTGAACAAGGTGAGACGGTTCTTCTCGCCCGAGCAACTGTGTCTTTTGTACAAGACCCAGGTTCGCTCCTGCGTGGAGTACTGCTCTCATCTCTGGGACGGCTATGCGCAGTATTTGCTTGACGCTCTCGATCGGTTGCAGCGGCGCGCAGTCCGCATTATCGACTGTCCTGAGATCACCCAGTCTCTTGAGCCTCTGCAGTTGCGAAGAGATGTCGCCTCTATGGCAGTCCTCTATCGCCTACATCACGGGGAGTGTTCTGATGAGCTCTTCCAATTGGTCCCACCTTCTCCCTTCCTCTACAGGACTACACGTGCTGGCCTGAGGAGTCACCGTTTGTGCGTCGAAAATATACGTACCCGAACTAAACGGTTTGGCTCTTCTTTCTAGTGCCGATCGGTAAAAGCCTGGAATTCTCTACCAGCGCACGTGTTTCCTTCCCACTATGATCCCGGGTCTTTTAAGCGGGGCGTGAAAAAGCATCTCACCAGGCCGCCATAGTGTGGGTCACCATGCTGCATTGACTACACATGCAATGTGGATGGTGACCACCACTCTTTGACTCCACCTATTGCTTTCCATCAGGCAAAGTGGAGTCACTATGGTAGGCTAATATAAAAAAAAAAAAAAAAAAAAAAAAAAAAAATAAGTGTATATACACTGCAGTCATAGTTTGATCGTTATGGTATTCGGTATGAAGTTTAATGGCGTATGACTCATTTAACGATTTGAAATAAGACTGTTCGAAGTAGCGACAATGACTAAACAACTTACCGATTAAAAATTGAATTTAAAAAAAGTTGGGCACCGCCTTCAATGTGACTTATCTTCCGCAATACGTGGCCTACACTGAAAGTTTTTAGAATAGGCCAGTAAGAAAAGTAGCTGATAAAAAATTAAATTAAATTTTGTATTAGGAACACTTTAGGAATTAATGAATGAATTCATATGTCATTTGTTTTTACAAGTTGGCGACAATTAAAACGTCAGTCATGCATCGAAATTTATTTGACTACAGAAAATTGTTGCACAATGATTTATTTCGACTACTACAATTTAGTTGCGGTCTTACTCAACAACAATGTTACGATAGACTTCATTTGGCATTTCATTACGAAGCCCCATCTTGTGCCACTGTTTACAACTATGTTAATGAGTTTAAACATGGTCGAAGCAAACGCACTGATGACGTCCTTTTGTGGCGACTACTGAAGAAAACGTGAGTGATGTGTGGCTACCGATAGAAGCTGATAGATGAGTAACATATCAACAGATTCGGGCAGTTTTAGTAAGTGGTGCCGCTCAGTGCTTAGAAAGTATGACAGAGGTCACTCGAATGCTATATATGATTTCGTCACACGTGATGAAAGCTGAATACGTTGTTAAGCAAAAGTTACGTTGTTAAAACTAAAAGAATATGCGCAATAGATGTTTCCATTCGAAAATTTGCCGACAAATGTAAAGAAGAGCAGAAGTCAAGGGAATTCGAACAGCATTCAAAATATTAACAGGCTTGTATATAATTCCGTTTTTTTATTCTCTAAAACCTTTCAGTGTGACCCCCTCACTTTACTAAAAAAATCCATTTTATATGAATATCCGAAGTTGGACTGTACATCTCTATCTAAAAAAACCTGAATTTTAAAACAATCACCGCTTTATTTTTAATGTTTTCAAAGCAAGTTCCGTAAATCCCTAGAATGCTTACCCGCTATTAATTTAACCAAAAATGAAGTACAAACAAAACTTATTTCCTTATGAAGACCCTAAAATTTCAAAAAAAATTGAACCAACAATTTTTATTAAAATGCAATCTTTATCAAGCAGCAGTTTGAGTTAATGCATAATGAGCTTTGAGCATAAATATATAAAAAATAATATTAAAAGCTAAAAGTCTCATTAGACAATATCATGTGCAAGGCAGTCAATGTAATACGACCTGTCAACATCACAAAGTAAGTATTTGCGTCCCAATTAATATCCATGCTGCCTGACAAGAACGGTACTTCATTTTAATCTGAAGTCTCACTAGACAAAGAGTTTGCAACTCAGTTTAAATTTACTCTTTTCTAATGAATATGAATTAGTGTTATTATAATTTTAAATAAATATAATATTATTTAACTATCTATTTCATGATCATGACACATTCAGAAAGTTGCGTGTTTAAATCACGTCGGTGTTATCGCTGTTGCGGAACGGATGTTATGTCCCTTCAACACAAAGAGAAAATCCTCCAACCAGGGCCACGGTCCGCCAGGCATGATCACCTTGCCAGGGACATTGCACCCGTTCCTCCACACACATAACCTTTATTTCCTTCCATGATTTCACTATTATGAAAACTATTAACCATGCTATAATGAACACTATGTTTTTAGTTGCAAGACTATTGCCAACAACTGGCCACTTTGGGGATTAAATAGAAAAAAAATAGGAGTGTATATATTGAAAGGTAAGGTAAGTATATTAAAGATAACGAAGCTTGATAAAGTACGACCCACAAAAATAAAAAAAAATAACAAAAGCAACAAACGCTCTGACTTACAACAACAAAAATAAAATGGAAGTGGGCAGGACATGTTGCGCGGCTAACTGATTTAGATGGACCAAAAAAGTAACATTCTGGAGCGGTCCAATAGCAGAAGTACAAGAGGGAGACCTGTTACAAGATGGGAAGACGACATTAAAACAATAGCTGGTCCAAACTGGAGACAAGTAGCTCAAGACAATGTAAAATAGGCATCACTGGAGCCTTTACCCATTTGTTTCACAGGCTAGTTGTGAGAGGCAAAAGCTTCTGGGAAGCGTACAGTGATGGAATGCCAATCATCCAGGTGATGGAGATGGATATTTTGACGCGTAGATCGATGGCGGAAACCTGCGGCCGGTATACGTCCGAACCATTCCTCTTAACACTCCCCATGATACAAACGATAGAGAATTCAGAGTAATACTAAATCTCTACGTAACGTCAAGGTGTCAAGAAGATAAGAAATATTTTGGCAATCGATGATGCGAGTTCTCTCCGTTGAATGTGGTCAAGAGGGAGAAGCTGGTACTGTTGAGCACCTGCATAGAGATGAGAACAGCACATGATTATAATTTATTTTATTTTCAGACTCTCAGGTCCATAGTGTTACTTATTACATTATATATGAAAGTATTGAACTATTGTTAGTAAACATGTGTACATAGACATACATACGCATAACCTACTCAATCACAATTATGTAAACGTCAATACTAATAAGTTTATTAGTTTATATAATGTAAAAAATATATAAATTATTTTTTTTTTCAATTCAATTCAATATCAATTAAATTGTATTTGTATTCTTCCTTTAAAATTATTGATATAAATATAATAATCTTTAACAGAGTATAAGTACTCAATTGCCTTCGTACAAAACTATTGTATGTATGTGTATTATTCCCTGGCATAAAAACTGTCACAAACATTCAGCTACATGAGATTATAGTTTGACTGTTTCCACACGTGAAATTGATGGGCTTGTAAAATTAAAGGGTAAGGTCCTACATTATAGACCGCTCTATTTGTAAGTAGTTTAAATATTGTTTATTTATGCGTTACTTGTGGTTAGGATTCAGAAGGCGTGGTCGCCATTGTGGTCTGATTACCACGGTTCATATCCTAGAGGCAGTGGCTGAAGGGTGATTTAGTATTGTGATAGTTTTTTATGTATATATAATCCAGATATGCAACGCAACTTATGTACTTCCTAACTAAATTATAATATATATATATAATATATAAAATTCATTTTTCATCTAAAATTAGATCTATATTTCTAATATGTCAAAAGTAACTATTCTGACATAAAATTTTAAATCAAGTATGTGCATGCCTGAGCTAGATGTATCAAGTGCTTCAAGATATCTTTTACTTATTATCTATTTTATGTTGGGCTAATATTTTTACTTGCTTCGCAATACAAATAACATATAGAAACTAATAACAAGGCAATATTAGAAATATACAAATTAACAACATACAGTAATTGCTTATTTTGTACTATACTAAATAAATTGTTTCTTGTAAACTGTATATTGTAGTAAGAGAATAAATTATATATTATTATTATAATATAATAACAATAAATAAATTAATGAAATGTGTCACGTTAAATATGAAATTCACTACGTAATACGTAGTAGATGCAACCACAGCAAGCCAAAGGATAGGATACTGGCCATATCTTTAAAAAAACATTTCCCGCACAATTTCTGTATTTCACAGGCGACGAACACAAAGAACACAGAGACTCTTTTTCTTTTGTAACTTTATCTATAGTCACAGTTTCTCACGCAAGTGCGTGATAAATAAATAATTTAAAGTATACACACATACACACTCACACCCTTAATCAACCACCAAACTCAAACCAAAATCTGACGAACACAATTTAGTCCCATTAACGCAACAGGGGGCAAGTCTTTTATAAGGCACTTTTGAGAATTAGATGGAAAATTTTTGAGTATATTAATAGGAAAGGGATGATCGAAAGTGAAGGATAGGAATATTGCTTTTATAGACGGAGGGAGTACACGCAATAGCTCACGCATAGCGCAAGTCAGAGTCACGAACCTATGGCGCGGTCTGGTGCCAGGAAGTCCGACCCCACTAATAAATAGGCTAAGAAGTGCTTGTACTTTATTTTGCAAACTTTTATATATGTACATATTTATGCTGCACGGATGGCTTAGCGGGTTAAGTAATCACCTCGCTACCATGCTCCAGCGCCTGGTGTTGTGAGTTCGATCCCCGCAAGGAAAAACAAAACTTTGTGTAATCCTCAAATTTTTGTTCTGAGTCTGGGCGTTTCTTGTGTCCATTATTTGTAGCAATAAGTAATCGCTTTTCAGTTCTTTTCATCTGTTGTATCCTTTGTAAACATTTTTTTTTTGGTGTATAATAATGTATATTTCTATTGTATTGTATTGTATTCTATTAAATACCTTAAGTAGTCATGCCGAAGACTCGGAAAACGAAAATATTAAAGACATTACTTACATACATCAAATGATGTATGAATTCGATTATTTCTAGTGGTTGATGACCTTGACTGCTGAACCAGAGGTTTTGGGTTTGATTTCCACACTGCACACACACACATTTAAAAAGTCTCCCACAATACAGCAATAATTCCTGGTGTGAGAGTTGTTGTTTTCATAAAGGGAAAATAGATATTGTACTGAAAATACGTGTATTATTTGTTTTAACCAAATGCTTTACAAAAGCTCGTTTCTAAATTCCTCATTTAACATACATAAATGTGCTCAATCCTGTATCCCCTACAGGGTAGGGTAGGGTAGGTTAATTTTGTCTGGACCCTATATTGCCGTCAACCGGACACTGTATGATTGTATACAGTATATTTATGAATATATTTATGAAATCTTAGTATATTTATGAAAATCTCATGTACGCACATAAAAATATTAATCTGTTTAAAAAATACAGTGATATACAATACATACACAAAAACAAATTTGTTGTTCCTAAAACCAGGCTCAAGAAAAAAGGTGGTTCGTTTAGATGCCAAAGTATACATTTCTATAATAAGCTTCCTAGCCAAATACAAGAACTAAGCAATAATAAATTTAAATCATTTATCAAAAAAAAAGTAAGTCAAAAAGCTTTTTACACAACTAAAGATTACATTGAAGATAAAAAGGCTTGGGAATGAGCTGCTTCATTAAGGTACATGAGCCTTTGTTTTTCGTTTATACTTTTTGCTTTTTTATATACACATTGACATTTTATATTTTACTTTTTGACATGAATACTTACTTTGTTAAGTATTATAGTGTTTTTTTTTCTTGTTTTAATCTTTGTACTTTTTGACATAAATACTTGATTAAGTATAATATATATTTGTTTTTTTTTTTTGAATAAAAATAATAATTATTGTAAATGTGAGGACTATGTAGGTTATTTCTTTTTTTTTCTTTTCTCCTCTTTCCAGTAAATTTGTTTTTTAACGATGTCCGTCTGTTTGAGTACTTTTGCGGCCTACCCAAATGTCCTCGCTTTGGTACTGTTCGTCATATGTTTTTGACCAGTACATCTGTATGGACTTTAAAACAGACTTTGACCTCTGAGTTTGTTTCGGTGTTTTTTCTCAGGGTAGTCAGCTAGGAAACACCGGTCTCATCTAGCATAAACTGACAGAAAAAAAAATATATTGACGTGTAAAAGTGTTGTTATAACCTATTTACAAAATAAAGATCATTTATCATTTATCATTTACATACTGTCTGATAGATAACAGTCCGATCCCTTAGTCGCCTTTTACGTTACCGCCCGCAAGAGATAAGTTGGCCCTATTCTACACCACTGTGAGCCACACGGCATTTGTATCAAAATAGTATAGGTGATAGACGAACAGACGGGTCACCTGCTGGGAGGGGAAAGAAGAGAGAGGATATGAGGAGAGAGGAAAGAGTATAGGGGGAGTTGGGCCTCCGGAAACCTCACTCATTACGGGGAAATGCAACGCTTGGCGTTATTTCACAACCGGTTTTCCGTGAGGCTGTGGTATCGCACCGGTCGAGCCGCCAATTCATGCCTAAGCATGGCTTTACCACTATCAAGCACTGTTCAGAACTTTACTTTATTAAAAGGCTATAAAAACACTACACTCATTACCTTAATACTTTTGTGTTTGTATGCAATACACAATGCGTACCATTAAAGTAATATACATGGCCAAGTTCTCCAGTGGATAACACGCTCATATACTCGTAGTAATCGCAAACAAAACCACTGAGAGTAATCGCCCCAAAATCTGATACCCACATGAACTTAATGAAACTTGTTGTCTGCAAAAACGTCCATTTACTACGACCAAAATAGTTATGGGAAATATATTTACTTTCCGGGACTATCGAGTATTTATGGGATGTGTCATTTAATTTAAACTTAATGCACATTTGACACATAGACACACTAAATTTCTTTTTAATAAATAAGAAATGGATAATAAAAGAGTGGCACGGACTTGGTTTTTACTCAAAAGGTCAACTATTTGGAAACGGTCGGTTATAGATAGATCCACTTATTTAATATGTTTAATATTAATTTTAAGATTTGACAAGGCAACCCATGGTTTCGATCACACTGTCTATATTGTTCTACAATTTTAAATGTATTTTTCAAATATTTTGTTTTTTTTTTAGGTACTTTTATCTCAAAATGTTTAAATATATACATATATACTCGTATATGTTTATGTACACAAACAATATTTTCATGTTCGTGTTTCTAATAAACTAATAAAAATAAATAAACAAAAACAATATTCTTTCGTTTATTTCATTAATTCAGGACATTTTGAGGACTTGAATTTATGAAGTAAGTACCTATTACTATAAGTATCAGTCAACTATTGAATATTATGTCCGCATTAGAATTTAACTCTACATCCCGGGATTTTACATTTATTGCATGCATGCATGGACTGCATATAATTATTCTGTCAGATAGAGATCAGTCCAAATCCCATAGCCGTGTTTTTGACACCCCACATGGAGCGATGGGGTGAAACTGTTACACGATGCCGAAAACCACATGGGTTTATATGAAAGGTATAATGACAAGAAGTTCGTAAGGTATGTAATAATAAAAACAATAACAGAGGTAACGTCTCTGCAATAACCCTAACACAAAAAGGTATTATTAATCTACGTAATTATGTATGTACATTTTATGTACGTAATTATACTAGTAGTCGTATGTTTCTGTAAATTTATAGTAAATCTTTAATTTCACAGTATTATACAACTAGTTTAGTTATATTATTATAGTTTTACTATTCATTTCATAGTTAAAGTTAATCTGATCTAGTTCGAAAATCCGGTACTGATCCCAGCCTTATTCACAAGAACACATCCCTCCTAACTTTAATAAGTGTTGCCACCTGTTAGCTAGGTGGTACCACACATAATATATATTTCAGTACCTCTTTTATTATTTGAAAACAGAAGGCCATTACTATATTCTAAATTAGAATGTGTAAAAAGTGAATGGCTTTACATTTCAATCGTAAGACTAATATTTAAATGTAATTTCATGTTTTAATCCTAGCAATTACGAGTATAGCTGATCTATACTGATCATTATCATTAAAATTTATTTCAGTAAAATGTTTCGGTATAAAAAGTTTATGAGATAAACCTTATGTACTGTAATATATATTGTAATATGTAATATATATTTGTGCCATACAAATTCGTTAAGCGGTTCTAGTGTTATTGATGTTTGAAATGTTTGTTAAACATTTAACTAAACTTTTGTGTTCATAATGGTTATATAATAGTAGTTAGTTTGCATAAATTAATAAAGCGTCTTTTGTTTTTTTTTATTTGTTTTAACTCCCTTATCAGCCGAATTTCTATGATTATTTATTTATTCGATAGCACGGATAACGTGGTGGTTTAAGTGATCATAAATTTATTATGCGCAAGAGTACGTAAACTAATATATATTTTTAAGAATC
The DNA here is from genome assembly GCA_947561695.1 of Tyria jacobaeae. Lineage (NCBI taxonomy): Eukaryota > Metazoa > Arthropoda > Insecta > Lepidoptera > Erebidae > Tyria > Tyria jacobaeae. The sequence goes on along the minus strand of OX387232.1, from coordinate 1,466,261 downwards.
TTAGCAATGTAACCGACTTTGCATTAATAGAGAAATGTATAAATCGTTGTGTATCTATACTTACTTATTGCGTAACTTCATGGCGTGGCCCAGCAAACTCAATGTTGCCTTTAGAATGCGCTTAAAGGTTCTTAAGGTAGCGACATTCCGCCCATTCATATTTCCCAAACACCAGCTTTACTCGCATGTAATGTGTTAACAGACGAACAATTATTTATATTTCACACCATTTTAAAGCAGCACACCAAACTTTCTTATAATCCCATACCAGATAAAAGAAGGAAGGACGTATGTAGCAGACCTTAAGCTAGCCACGCATATGTTAATACATTTTATGTATTCTTAAGACCTTTCTTGTATAATAATGGTAATAGGACACTAAATATATAATACTTTAATAATAAAAAACTAATGAATGTTTGTTTTGAACATTTGTTTTTGTACGTTTATACTATGTAGTATTTTTATCTTTTATATTAATCTATTATTTTTATTTAACATTACTAAATAATGATCTGTTTAAAAAAATTATGTTAAGCAATCTAAAACAAAGGTTTAGCCTAGTTCAGTCAGGCAACAATTAAAGTTTTTGAACAAAAATTCATTATACTCCTACATGTATGAAAATAAAAAAAAATAACGCATAACTAAAGGATTTTAAGTTAAAAAAATATGAAATCTTTAAAAACTTTAATTAAAATAAAACATAAAGAAGAGATCTCTTTGTATCTTTTTAAACAAATTTCAATCACTCAGGAATGTGCAATAGAGATAGAGGTAGGTACCTACTTAAAGGTTGTATTAAGAAGAGCTTTGATTTAAAATGTTTAATCAATATGTGTTATAAGTATAAAATACGAACTGTGAATATACTACTACGGTCAAAATTTAACTACTAGAGTGTTACTAAATTGTGTATAGTACAGACTACACACAATTTAGTAACACACTAACGTACAATCCAGATCAAGTATTATTTATCGCTTACCATCTGTATTTTCACATGCCTCTTTTTTTGTGGACAGGTAGGTCGTTCGCGGACATGCCGGACTCTTACCGACCGTCCGACCGTCTTACGAAAATTTCCCTGGTGTTGCTCTGCTTGCCTAAGGTCGGGGGAGCGAGAATCGCCATTGCATTCTTCAACTGCTTCTGACATGGATCAGTCAGATCGTCGTCTCACCCAAAGCGGGTCCCGATGCCCTGTATTTGTTCGGGTGACAAATTCTTCAAAACTTCGTCGCAAGCAGGTTGTATCATGGGATGGTTGGAGATTGATGAATGCCCTCTGGCGCCCGCGAGTAGAAGTATAATCAATTAATTATATAATAGTAGTGAGGAAATGTCGAAAGGCGACTAAAGGTTCGGACCGTTAGCTATCAGACATTAAATATATTGTCATACAGTGCCTGAATGACGGCTATAGACTTACTCTATATTACAGAATTGGGACTAAACTATGGTTGGCAAATATTGGGTGGTTGTGACGCCTCTGGCAAGATAGAGATGTTAGTATATGTACATACATACACTCATATATCCCCTAAGGGGTGAGCAGAGGCGTGTCAAACGGGTGAGTGCATATACATATGTATTGTATTTGAAAACGTATCTCTTTTCTTTCACATTCTATTTTGAAAAATAAAAGAACTATGAACTTGTAGTGGTTAAGGTCGGCAAACCAAACCACTAACAATGTAGTCGTATTCGTGGGTATTCAATAAGGCAGCGGAATGACTTAATATTTGTGTATTTGTTAATACAGTAGGAAGATAAAATCGAATGAATGTAAACAAAACAACACAGGTATTTATATAATAATATTTGCACCCGACACTAATATTGCGGAGAGGGACTCAGGTAGCAAGCGTGAATATATGCGCACGACATCCCTCTCTGTTGCGCGGGCGCCGACACAATAGATGGGGCGTCGACTAAAGGCTCGGTATTGCCGCCGCCTACATCACCTGATATCGGATGTTTCTATGCCTCGTTCTATCGCTTGAGTTGACTTGCCGATTATGTGCTAAGATCAAATGATTGTGCTTAACAATGTATAAATAAATAAATAAATACACAAACGCTTGACCTAAACGGGAATCGAACCCGTGACCGCTACAAACTATTACTTAAAAAGTTCATCCTGCCACTTTCAACGCAACTTTTATTGTCGATATAATTTTTCTAGGTAAACTTTTCTCATAAAGTTGAGTCAAGAGAATTCTACAACATAGTGTTTTAACACATAAGGTTGTGCGTTTTACTGCTCTTTTCTTCGATCGAGAAATCGAGAAATATTAGTAATATGAACCGGATTTCATGTATTATTTTGAAATCATTTAAAATATTGTAAAAAAGAATATCGATTAGATGGCTCAGACATCCCTGCATTAAATACTTTACCAGTAACACTCTAACCTTCTTGAGCTGCTCACACTCCAAAATCCATACGTACCAAATAAGCAGACATTCCTTCAAACTCAATTTTTTTTTAAAACCTTGTCACATTTTTTCACTCCGGACTAGTAGGAAATGGTGTAATTAACGCCCACATTTCGCCAATTTTGGTCTTGTGTAATAGGAAGCAGGCCTATAATGATAATAATAATCTTGACTCATCTCACACAAGGCCGTCTGATCCCAAACTAAGCATAGCTTGTACTGTGGTAACCAGACAGCTGATAAATATTTTTTTAATAATATAATAATCTTGACACATCTCACACACGGCCGTCTAATCCCAAACTAAGCAGAGCTTGTACTATGTAATTATCATACTTATATACTTTTAAATACATACATATTATAGATAAATTACACCCAGACACAGAAAAAATGATCATGTTCATCACACAATATATTTGTTCCGGGTGGGAATCGAACCCACGACCTCTGGCTTAGCAGCACTAACCACTAGACCAATAGGCCAGACCAAAAGACTTTAGACAATGAGATGGGGAAATTTTATGTATGTCAGTAGTCATCTCTAAAAGTCAAATTATTATTATTAATTATTAACAAAAGAATACTAGTAATGTGTGACCCACGTTGTTACATATTCTATTTAGTTAGAGTAATATATATATATATATTACTTACTAGACTATGTTTACGCAAAACAGCGGCCTAAAGAAGCTTCTTGTACAGCCCTTGATACCTTTCAATAGTCCTTGAAAAACCTTCATTGTTTATAATGATTATATTGTATAAACTTATTCACTTTTGGGCTATTCAGAAAACAGGCACTTGGCCCTTATCTACAGTCGCTTCGCCTTCAATAAGCCTGACAGTTTTGTCCAGCGAAATACCTTTTGTCCACATTGTATAGAAATTTAAATAGACGGCCTTACACCGTACTGTATCAAGCAGCATTGTAAAGTATGAAAAATTACGGTACTTGTTTGCGATGTGAATCTTTAAACAATATTTATATTTAAATAACATAAAATAATTTGTCACGATTCTAACATTTGTCAAGCGAGCCTTAAATGCTTAAATAAATTGTATATATTTTATTATTACGAAAAATAGAGACACTACAATACACAATTACCTAAAACCAAATAGTGAAAGTAATTTTAATATAACTCTAGATGCTTTTTAATGAGGAGAATGAAAACTCTATTTAGCTAAGCTTTACTTTTCATTTACCTAACCTGAGTCTTATTGAAGTCGTTGAAAGTTCCTTCTGATAAATTTAAGACATTGAAAATAAAGAAATTGAGATGGAAGAATAAAGCATACATATATAAGCTCACGCCTGTATCTCCTAGGTGGAGGCAGAGGTGTATAAACACACAATTTTTTCCAATAAGAATTCGGTCCCTTAAATTTAATAGGAGGCAAGCCTATTACTTTCAATCGCATTTTATGACTGTACACATACTTTCTGATAGATAACAGTCAGATCTCTTAGTTTCCTTATACGACTCGGGTGGCTCTGTTCTGCTCTGACTCTGACAGTGGTACGCACAGAAAGGCCCTACTCTCCGTCTCCTTGGACGGTGTGCATGGACGGTGGTTTTAACTTACCTTCAGATGACCCGTCTGTTTTCCTGTCTCCCTATAGTAGAAAACAAATAAAACTGGTATAATAAATCAACTAACTAATAATCTAATCTAACCTTCTTAAATATAATACATATTTCCTTTGAGCCCATAAAAGATTCCTTTCTATTTATACTTTATATTAGTATTTATACACTATATGTATGTATATACGTATCTAATATAATTAAAAAAAATAAGGGAATATTTACACTTGACTATATTTAAAGAGAAAAATATAATTTAAAAAATCCTATTCGCCCACTGGTAGCCTTCCTAGGAGGCTGGCAGCCTTACCACGTTGAGTTACAATTCTTATCGGCTGTGCGACTAAACGGCCTGCCTTCTGGTCACAAGATGTGTCCATCAGTCGTTAAGCTAGTTCCTTCTATAATTAAATTATAAACAAATACATTTATGTATACACATTTCAATACAGAGATTTATTAATTTTATAAACAGGTTACTGGCCCCTGGCTACCACTAATTATCGGTAACCGGGCAATTCAGAAAGTAAAGATTTTAAATGCACTTCAAAAAATAAGATAAGATATAAGTGAGGAGAATGCAATGCCTACTTCAATCATCTATATCTATATTCCTCTAAGGTAGACTGGTAGCGAATACCTCTGGCATTCAGTCCGCCTGTGTAATATGGTTCATAAAGTATTTAATTATATATATTATAATTATATATTGAATGGGAAAGAACCAGGTAAGGAAATAAATAATGTCTTTCTCTATAATTTTTTTCTTACATATCTTGTTGATTTACCTAAATAAAAACGAGTTTCTCGAGGAAATTTGTAAATCATCTTCATTCTTAAGATGAATCGCTAATGTTTCGAATAAACAACAAAATATCGCTCGGATTTTGAATATGAATATTTTATCCGCTGCAAGAACCTCAAAGTTTTCAGTTAACGTTTTGGAAAGAAGCTTATCATTTGTAACAGGCAGTGTTATTGTGTTATCGTTATTAGATTTACGACCAACAATTTGGTTGTCAATAAGGGTTATTATGAAGGAAAGGCAATTTTACTTTTAACTTTATGAAGCTTTAAGTATAGTGTGGTACTGAATATATTACGATTGAATATTGGAGTAGGTTTTTTATAAAATAAGGATTACTAGCAACGTGGTTCACGCATTACTATTATTCCTGTTAACGCTTCTAGCTAAATGTTTGTATTAGGATTGGGTTAACGACGGTAACGTATTAGGTTAATTTGAAGCCGCAACCTCGTCAATGCAAGTCCGACGAATGCGTCGGCAATTTCTAATGAGCCTTTAAGCAACCGCTGCTTTTGGTTTTAAAATTAAATGAATTATAGTAATGATATCTGTATGTTAGATAGATGGCTACAAATCAACGGCTTATATGTCACCTTCATTATTAAAAAATATCAGTTGTTCTGAATCTCGGTGTCTTTTTGTATATTTATTGATAGATTGATTGACTTTTTATTGTACAGTCAGACATAATATTAACTTATAAATACTTAACTAACAATATGTACAATTGGCGGCCTAATCGCAATTAGCATTTTCTTCCCGGCAACTATTGGAGGAAGAGAAAGATATGATTTAAAAGAGGAGCTGCGTTGTACAATATTATTTTTCTCCTCCCCATTACCTAGATGATTGGCACTCCACCAGACAGTGTAATAAATTGCAGCCTGACGTATTTCCGGACCGATACGACCTTCAAACCTTCAAGAAAAGAGCGTACTCCTACCTAAAAGGTACTCCTACCACGTTAAACCTACCTACTACCTACCCACTTAATAAGCTACTGCAAATATGTATTATCACCATCTAGCGAAGTCAAGCAGAACTAAGTAGCAACTACTCTAATAACGTAGGACGATCCTGAATATCAGGTCGATTTTTCCTTTTTTTTCTTTTTTTTATTGCTGCCTACCAAAATGACTGCACTGATGGAAAGCAATAAGTGAAATCTAAGGTGGTCGCTATCTCATTGCAAGTGTAGTCATGGCCCACACTATTGCGGCTTAGTTACATACTTTTTCACGATTAGTAGTTAGATTAACTGCGCTCCAGCAGGCATAATCGTCTTAAATGAAACATCCTCTCTTGGTGTTGGACATCAACGAATTAAAACAAAAGTAACGATTTCTCTTTGTTAATCTCTGTATAACGTAATCATAGACCGTATATTAAAATCGGATCTGATTTAATCTAATCAAATCCATACTAATATTATAATTGCTAATTTAACTCTGTCTATCTGTCTCTTTGTCCGTTACGCTTTCACGGCGATCCCTAAACCAATCTGGATGAATGATTGGTAATATACAAGGCCTATGTTTGTTAAAAGTGTATCTATTCCAAGGGACGTGGCTCTACCCCAGCTGAGATTCTTCAGGGAACAGGGATGAATAACACTTTAGGAAAGACGATTACTTCACCAAAGTAAACAATAAAGTTTTCAAAATAGTATATATCAAAATGGGGGCCAATTACTTCATACCTACAAACTGCAAAATGCTGGTCGAAATACTGGTTCTATGCAGACGAAGTTGTGGACACCAGCTATTAAGGGGGGAGCCTGCATTAGAGGCTTCAAAAAATCGATTTTTTCGAGGACTTTTTCAGGTTTTATTGTTATATATTTCAACAGTCTTCTAAATTTTTTTCATTTAAATATATGTCATATTATGCCTGGTACAAGCATTTCGCCGAGGCGCCTCGAGTGTGCATATGTCGTGCGGCGGGAAAGATGCAGGTCGCAATTTCCATCTGAAAACAAAAAACCCAAAAAATAAAATTATTTTCAATAGTATAGCTTCTAGTTAAACCAAAAAAAATCAACAAAAAGTGAGAAATTCAACAATTTTTCGCAAATTAAAAAAAAAAATTAGGAAAAAAAAATCACTTTAGATTGTTTAAAAAGTGGGTTAATAAAATTAACTTTCTTAAGGTTTTTAGGTTCAACTAGAAAATAATTTAATCCCAAATACAATCAATTTTGTCTCGTTTCGATAGGACTTTTAGTTTTTTCCTTATCTTTCCCGCCAATTAGGAAAAACCCCTTAAGTACCGTTATACCCAATGGTTTCATTACAAAAATTTTCACACTACCCGTTACTTAACAACTATAAAAATTAATCTATATTGCAGGACGGTAGAAGGAGCCCTTTGCGGCACTTCATTTACATTTGAATATAAGCCCTTCCATTGTTTATACACAACCTTACTCGTTCAAGTCCTTCTGAAGGTTTGATGTATGTAGGTTAGAAATTTCGGGTAGATTTGCATATTTTGTGAGTCTGTTCTCGGGGCCATTGAAATTAAGTGTTGTTTAGGCGTAGAGAGGCTTAAGTGTGGTGATCTTAGTAAACGATGTAGAGGATGATTTACCCTTTCTTATCACTAAGAACAATAAGTATGCCTTTGTCAGTTAAGAAAGCTTGTTGGTAAATTAGAAATTGATTGATTGGTGTGAAAATTTGTTCGTCTGTGATCGATTCATTCACACTGAATTAGACATGAAGTTGCATGTTCCGATACGTAGACACATTTCTCTGCCCCCTAATGTAATAGAGGGCAAAGCTTATAAGTAGACAACTTGACAGTGGTAGAGCCATGCTTAGGCACGAATGGGCCGGCTCGACCGGTACAATACCACAGCCTCACAGAAAACCGGTTGTGAAGTAACGCTTGCGTTGCATTTCCCCGAAATTAGTGAGGTTTCCGGAGGCCCAACTCCCCCTCTCCTCTTTCCTCTCCTCTCATCCTCCATCTCCTCTCTCACATCCCCTCATCCCTTCTCCCTTCTTTCCCCTCTATGCATCCCCAACCGTCACGTCATCCCCCTCAAAGGAGGGCAGCGCACTTACAAAAAGAGTTGCAAGTGTCCATGGACGGCGGTTGTCACTTACCATCAGGTGACCCGTATGTTCGTCTGTGCGCTTTTGTTTTTATTAAATAAGCTGACCATAATGACTCCTCTCTGCCTGATGGAAAGCAACAAGTGGAATCTAAGAGTGGTGGTCACCATCCTCGTTGTGAGTGTTGTCAATGGAGTATGCAAGAACCTATTTGCCTCACACAACCAACCAGTGGAACAAATTGTCGCCTGTCGTCTGAGCTGATACGACCTTCAAACCTTCAAGAAAAGACCTCCTGCTTAAAAGGCCGGCAACGTACTTGTGACTCTTGAGTTACGGGTCCATGGGCGGTGTTAGTCACTTACCATCAGATGACCTGTCTGCTCGTTTGCCTCCTATAGCATACAAAAAAACAATAAACAAATACTAGCTAGCTACCCACGTGGAACTTAAAACACGAGATAAAAAATCTATGTGTTAATACAGCACATTAACTATGTATTAGCAATATTCCATCCGACACATTTTTGACTGGAACAGTAAAAACATCCATCCGTCTTAACAGAATTTCGTGTTAATAATATTAGCAAAGAAACATTGCACGTGACACAGTATTAATCCCAAACAATGTTTTCCTTCCCAAAAGCATGTATCATTACCAAGTAAAATGGCCTTTGTTTTCTGTCCTTGGAATTTTATCTGTTAAATGACTCCGATACTTTGATACAATGCTTCACAAACATTACGTAAACATATTCTTATCAGTGTTATATTGTATTTTGCTTTTTAGCTTACATTTAAATCATTACATTTTCTTTTTACGTCATTACTTGGGTACAAATAGGTCAGTTCTCATAAAACAGTATCTCATACAATACTTTTAGAATATCTTCATAGCTTTTCTTTAAGTGAACATAAAAAGTGTTGACGTTTAACATGTACCTACATATACGTACATACATACATATACCCAGGCCGATATACACACACACTTACATTTGCTGACTATGATTTAGTCATTCTGACAAGCCTGGCTCTTTAAAAGTAGATGGTTTCTTTTTTATTTTCTTCCCATTTAAAAATAAAAAATTAAGTTGCCATGTAAAAATAAAAAAGATTATTTTTAAATGGCAACTCTCACGCTAGGATTAATTCCTGTATAGCGGTTGACTCTACAAACATTTAATATAGGCCACAAAGAACACCCAGAATAAGAACAAAAATGTGTATATTACACAACCGCTTCAACCACTGCACAATTCGTGAAGTATATTAAAAAGAAAAGGGAGGGTTAGGGATAGGATCGTGTACCATTGTGACGTCACAAAGGTAGAGTTCGGGACACGACCGAAGATCGATCTATTAAATTAAATTATTTTATTTCTTTCCATTATACTTCGTGTATATCTTACAGTGCATAATAATAATACACTTTTTCAAATCTGTATACAAAGATGCGAAAAAAGTTTTAATTTTTATTTTTAGATCCAAATAGAATCACCCATTCTTAGACAAATTGCAAAATATAAACGCCATATATTCAGTAGTTAAAAAATACATTTTTTAAACTAAATAAATACAATAAAAAAAAGGACTTGAATTTGATTGACATTTGATTGACACTATTTTACATATTATTTCACTTACCTGCAGATTATGTTCGTCAAAGTCGCGAGTAATGTCAGCGGGTAATGTATATACTACCGCTACTGTATCTCGTAAAGGTCTTTGAATCTAAATAGTTAACATACGTATGTTAACAGAAACATTATCTGTAGCTAAAGTACTGAATATATTTCGTTCATGTTTTTACAATAGTCTAAGAATGGCTTATTCTGTTTACTATAGTACAAGCTCTGCTTAGTTTGGGACATGTGTAAGATGTCTAAAAATATATACATAATAAATAAATATACTCTAATTACACCCCTATATCATGTAACTTGAACTGGCTGATACCAGGAAGCCCAAGCTTTCTAACTGAACTGATAGCAATCAAATAAAATATTTTGAATTGATAGTCAACACCCGTACACAAATCTCTATTTAACCGTAATTTGAAGCAAACACAAGCTAATTATGTTCGATATACCTATAGAAATGTTTCACTTTCCGTATACCAGGGTTTAGATACGTGTATAGGGGGATTTTGTGAAATGGCATATTAATGAGGCGGCGTTAAGCACGCAGTAAATTTAGGTAACGCGACGCCACTGATGTAATGTTTAGTTGGAATGATTACAGCATTAATACAGGTCATTAGGCTCAATAAATGCGTTGAGTGGGGCAGTCTTTGTGTCGTAATTTTGTAGTGCTACGTTGATTTCATTGACATTTAAGAGATAACTTGAAAGGTTGATTAATTTTACTGAAATTATTAATAAATTGCTCGGTTAATTTACAATACGATTTTAAGATATTATTAAATACATACATATTAGGGTAAAAACCATTTAAAATTACCATTTTGATAGCAAAACTTGTCAACACGCGATATTTTATAACAAAATTATTTTTATTATCTAAAAATTGCTGATTATAGTAGTTTGATATATTGTTTAGCCATATTATACAGATTTATATATTCAGTGCCAATAATAAACAAATAATATTAATTTGGTAGTAATGGGTAACTCTAAATGGTAACTCTCAGACTATAACGAGCCAAACATATGCCAGAACTATGCCTACATTCGAATATGAGTCCATTTTGTCCTCAAGTGAATGACGCGTGTTTCTTTGTCCGCAAACAAAACTCTAATTTTAATTTTTCATTTTTGTTTTGTTTTTAAACAAAATTTTAAAGAAATACAACGCATTGTATTGCGGAAGAACTTATACAAAATCAATAAAACAAAAAAAAATGTTTGATAATGTGCATTGTAAACAACCCCTAATATTTCTTTTTTTTACGCGTTTCTTTTATGTTAAATTATTTAAATCTACTATTTGATTTTTTTTTCCAAATTATCATTTATTGATTTGAACTCTTGATGTATTTTATTGATTTTACTTTTTCTTTTTGTGTCAAAAGTAACCTGTGGCAAAATGCCAACCATTGTAACAATGTTTGCAAATAAAGAAATAAAATTTGAATAGAATGTATAACATTTTATTGTATCCTACTGCTGTTGTTAAATGTGGTGTGCAATAAAGAATATATGTATATAATGTATAATTTATATTATCAAAACTCAATAGGATTATATTAACCAATCGCAAGGCCTCTTAAAATTCGAATATAATTTGTATTCAAAATCATCATTGCTTATTTTTTTGGCTTTAATTTTTGTTTCAGTGAGCGCATTATCCGGCCAGTCTGCATATGTATTGATTAAAATGTATACATTTTCATTTCACTCAGTGACAGTAGCTAATGTCCTACCATTTGCACTAACCACTAATTAGGCTCCGAAACAATAAAAGTATTTAATTCTTTCATACGTATTGGACCGGCTTATTTATGTTCGGCTAAAAAAATATATTTTTTATTTTAAAACTCAAATCCCGCATTAAGAATCATTCCTATGTCAGGGGTACTTAAAAAAAATTAACATCTGACACTACTACTACACACATATTTTTGTTCTGTGTAGGAATCAAACCCAAGACCACCGGCTCAGAAGTCAGGATAACTAAACCAACAAGGTATTCATTAGTTTTTCAATTTACCTTCATGACGTGACGTTAGCTAAGTATGTCAACATATTGAAGTTAAGTCGTGGCGGTATCTTAACGAGTACTAATTTAGATATAAACACTTACACATGGCACTTATCTTTGGACTAAGATACAGTAGAGTAAGTAGAGCTACCGATTTTCATCTAGATTTGAACTCATGATACAGCTTTCGTAAATTTGATTTCGCTTAATTTTCGTGGTGGATGGTTGAAAGAGCCTTCTGAGAAGAAATTGGCAAACAAACTCATGGCCACTTTTTAAATCACGAGATATATATGTATTACAATATTTAGTAAATTAATGATAATACAATATGATTAAATTAGTGAAGGTAAATAAACCAAAATTAGGCCAAGGTCCAAGATTAAAATAAGGAAGCTGCCTAAGATAACATATGGCCTGAGGACTGAGGAAGGTAGCTGGGTGAGACTGGATGCGAAAGGCAGTGCACCAGACGCTAAAGCGGACGTCTACGCTTATGTCCAGCTGTAGACTGCAATATGCTGAATGATGATCAAGTTTCCGTTTGAAATATCAAAAATAACATCTTTGTTTTCACAGTCGTTACAGTAAAACGTTGTTTATTTTTTTTATTTTTGTCTATCTATTTGTAGGTTGCAGTGATCGTTCCGTAAAAATTCGTTGTGCCGATTAGAGAAATTTTCAGGGAAGTATCACTGGCAGGTGGCTGATGTTATAAGCTATAAGCTGTTTTGTGTTTTGACATTTTTCTTCTATTAATATAAACATAAATTGAATTCGTCACAAAAACTAATAAATATGCATCAGTACAATACAGAACTTCCCTAGATTTTTTAAGTATTTTCTACTAATACGTTAAATTTTCATTTTGATTCATTATTTGAATCTCTATGCATAGTTTTATAATCGGATCTTCACGCTGTGAGCAATTAGTCATTCTCACCAATTCAACGTCTTAATGAATTGAAGTAGACGCATTTTAATGTACATACCGGAATGAAATTCTATCTATGATATAGAGAAATAATAGTGTTTGTAACTGTACTAGTAAATAATTAATTATTTATATATATATATAATATACTCATACATATACACAGTGCCAGGTTTATGGTACCGGTTGGCATGTGAACATAGTAGATTGAAAGAAAAAGACATGGTATTTGAATTTTAAAGTAAAGTTATCAGTACAGTATCATGAAATTAGAGTAAAGTCGAAGAAGTTGAGAAAAAAACAGGAACGGAACATGTAGACATTGTAATGAAAGATAAATACCAAAATGGAACGATACAACATATAAACCTCGGAAAATAGGGCTCCTCGGCCCTTTAGTTAGCCAACAAACAAGATACTTATTTCATGGTTAAAAAGCGAGTAAGTAACAGGACTTGAACTGCTCAGCATCAGCCAATTCAAGTTGAAATATTGACAATTTATGATACTCCGTATAAAAAATTAATTTTCCATCCTAGTTTTCCAGTTTCACTCCATAAGCATTCAGATGATAGAAATAGGGTTGCGCCTATTATGTAATGGTTTAAATAATGGTAGGGCTAAAGGGCAGTGCCCTCTGTCTACAAAACATGAATAATATATAACTATTAATTTATGTCAGTTTCAATATAACAGACTCATAATAACAAAACTACTGGAATACATTGTCATCAACTTACAAAATTTTGATTGACATGTCGGAAACTAGATCCTGTCAAGTGGACCCTTGTTTTGGACACCCACGTAATAAGAGGAAATTCGGTTCGGTCCGCTACTTTATTACACAAAATTTTATTTCCGCTTTGACAAACATTTCAGCGCAAAAGGGAACATTATTATACATTGGTTGGTTTTCATAACTTTTTACGGATATGATTGTAAATATATGAGGCTAAGTGAGATTTATGTATGTGTCATAAAGCGGTAGAGTTTCCACTTTTCTTTTCAAATGGAGTATACAGATTGATAGTTTATCTCATTTCTTATACAAAGCACATTTACCAGTCATAAAATATTGTTCTTTTTCAATCACTGATGCTAATAATACTCACGACCTCTGTTTCTGATAAATATTGTAATCATGGTTCAATCGCTTTAATATTAAAAAAAAAAACAATGATAATATATATATTATATACTCTTTCACTTTACATCATTAAATCATATTTATTTCACAATAATTTACCAGAAGGCTGTCCATGGGTGGCAAAAATCGCTTATCATCAAGGGACCCATCTGCTCGTTGCCCACCCCTATATCATAAGACAGACGACTTTTGATTCTTAAAGACCCCACATCCTAATCTATTTTATGGTATAAAGTGCAAACGAACAGACGGGTAACTTACTTCAACATGTGAAAGCATGCATCTGTCGCTGGTATGTTTGTTTGACACCTTAACGAAGTTGTCAACCTTCCGTAAAAGCTTCATTATTTTAAGTTCTAAGAGAAATAACTTGTTTAAGTCACTTGATTGTTTACAAATACTGAAATGACATTTTCCCTCTCAAATCATACTAATCAATCAAGTTCAATCAAGTACGTTTGCCAATATGAAGTAAATATAACTATATATAGTAGGCAAAATGTGCGCTTTAATTATGCCTTTACCCACCCGTTTATAGATTTTGGCGGGAGTAAATGTATGTTAACATTCAGTCGTGTCACCCAATGGTAAGGGACTACCGCTACCAAAGGACACCTGCAACTACAAAAGAGCAAAAATTTTAAAAAATAATTTCTTTTTAATGAATGCCATTTAGACATATTTTGTTTGATGTAAAACATTATGAAGCCCAGAAACTTTACACATTTGATTTCAAAATCTGTTATGAAACTCGATTAAAGTTAAACAATTAGCACTTACCTGCGGTTCAATTTATGACGTAGCACTAGTGGGATTCAGGGAGCAGGGGTTAGAACTCTACATTAAAATTAAGGGTTTTATTTATAATTTTTTTAATGTCTTACAAAGTTTTTTTTTTTTTTAAGTTTGATAGCCGGTGGATTAGAACAGGGCAAACCTATCTATTTCAGTCGATGTCGTAAAGGGTGCTAAGGGACGGGCCTGTTGTCTATTCCATGGTATAAATATAAAGTTTAAAATGCTAATAGACTTGCTCCGCATTACGTAGGTAACGGCTCTAGCTCCGCCTCGGGCATAAAGGTGTGACTATATGCATTTCTTTACACACTATAGTGTTTCATGTATTTTTAATACTTTAGTAGGTACATCTACATAAAAATACATATTCATTTTATAACATAGGTGGACAGACGAACAAACAGGTCACCTAATGGTAAGTGACGACCGCCGTCCATGGACACCTGCAACCCAAGAATCGCTAGTGCGCTGCCTGCCTTTGAGACTGACGAGGGATGAATGGGAAATCGAGGAGGGTAAAAAGGAGAGGGCTTGTTTGGGCCTCCGAAACCTCACTAATTTCGGGAAAATACTTTTTTCTGTTCCACCTGCAGGTTGACTGTCAGGGTATGCCTTTTGTGTTAAATCCGCCTCTGCACGATAGGCACTAATAGCTTCATATATATATATATATATATATATATATATATATATATATATATATATATATATATATGAAGCTATATATATATATATATATATATATAACTTCGTACAAATTTTTTGTTTCGCGGGAACATTACTGTCGCGCGAAACAAAAATTTTGTTAAAGAAAAAGAATTGGAGATAAAAAATAGATGTTGGATTTCAGACCGACCGATTTCCTGACCGATTTTCAGACTTACCCGATATGCACACAAAATTTCATAAAAATCGGTCCAGCCGTTTCGGAATGGTGACTAACATTGTGACACGAGAATTTTATATATAACATATCCCTATTTTCCTTATCCGACTCAGATCAATATCTAGGTCTCCTTTTTAATATTAGCCAACATCCCTTCGGTCACGATGATGCGATTAAGTAACAAAATACCCATTACAAGGATACTCTGACTAAATTAGTATATTTTCATATGTAAAGCTCTAGTCACTCTGCTAAACGAATAGCGGCAATTCCGTGAATCGAATGCAATAAACAGAATATTTTGACAAAACCAATTAATTTACTTGTATTGTGAGTTAATATTGCTTGTGCTAACTTTAGTCTAGACAAATATGAAACAACTAAACTAAAAATGAAACAACTAAACTAAATATGAAACAACTAAACTAAATATGAAACTACTAAAACAGAAAATCTACGTATAAACTACATGGTATTGAAACGGCAAAATTATGTTTTCATTTCATCTTAACTATACTGTGGGTCTAGTAACTAGTAGTTCGTGATCCTGACTGCTGAGTCAGAGGTCGTGAATTCGATTCCTACAATGTTTATGTAATCTAAAATAGTTGTCTCCAATCTGGGTGTCATTAAACAGGAATAAATCCTGGAGTCTCTTTGTTTGCCATTCAAGAGACTTGAGATTAAAAGCCATGACTAAACAGTCTCGCTTATTGTATATATGTAGTATAATGGGTTAATTAACACTGTACTCGAAGGATAATAATATCAGACGAAACCAGTTCTGTGAGATATACATATATACGTATCATTCCTGTATCCATGTAGGGGTGGACAGAGGTGTATAAAATACACACGTTTCGCCAAACAAAATTTGGTTCTGCCAACATAATAAAGTCAGCCGTTATAGTTTGCGATGAAACCTGCAGCCACATACCCGTTGATTCTAAAGAGTCGTCGTACGTTATAATGTTTAAAAGAGACATTTCTATAAAATTATGTGCATAGTCACAGAGCTACTGACATGAAGCTTAGCTTATATATGTTATAAAGATGTAACTCGTTACATCTTTATAATATTTTTCATTCCTCGTACACTAATACTAGTTTTAGGGAGAAATTCCTTTAACTATTGATTTTTCTTATTCTATTTATTTATTTATTCTTGTATACGTTACGTTACGTTACGCTCTACAACAATATGTAACCTATTTCTGTCTCATGCCACATGGCTTGTTTTTCTCTTGCTCAGCAATACAATCGTTATCGGTTTCTTAAAGCGAGTCAAAAGACAACAAAAATCGTACAACTGCGAACAATTTAGATTTTGAATGATTCATTGAATTGTTCAAAATTAATCAAAATCTTTTATTTTAATTAAAGCAATCATAGGCATTTTTGAACTGTAGGCGAGACTAAGTAAGTCGTGAAGCTACTTGGCTGTTCTTATACGTAGAGAAGAATATGCAAGAAACTCCAAATATTTTACACATTTTGTTGTTACAGTTCTTAATAAAATAATAATAAAATAAAATAAGATGTTAGGACAATTTAATATACATTACCATTCTGAAATATTGATAATGGTAACAAGTGTGTTACTACTACTACTCTATGGTAAGTAATTGTAAAGGGAACCGAACGACACGACACATATGCCACCACTGGTGGGACTTCTAGGTGTGCATGACGTTGTCAGAACTGCCAGGATACATAAAAAACTAACCTAAATAGTTGACCACACTGTTCCCACATGTACAATTAAAAAAAATCTAAATAAGACATCATACATTCATAAAATACCAACAATGTAAACACTACGTGTGAGTAATGATAAAAAATATTAAAAACTACAAATATGTAAATATGAACATGCCAAATAATAAAACCAATAATATAAAATAAAAAACTAATCCACCAGTGAAACTTCTGATGTACTTTGTAATATGCTTATTTAAAAACGTGCGTTTTATGAATATTTTTAATCCTGAGAAGATTGATTTTAAAATTTTAACAGTGGTAGAGCCATGCTTCGGCACGAATAGGCCGGCTCGATCGGTGCAATACCACGGCCTCACAGAAAACCGGTTATGAATGTACGCTTGTGTTGCATTTCCCCGAAATTAGTGAGGTTTCCGGAGGCCAAACTCACCCTTTCCTCTCCCCCCATTGCCTTCTCCTCTTTCCTAACTCCTTCTTTATTCTTTTTCCTTCCCTCATCCCCCATCAATCATCACCCTCAAAAGCGGGCAGCGCACTTACGACTCTTGAGTTGCAAGTGTCCATGGACGAAGGTTGTCACTTACCATCAGGTGACCCGTTATCTAAACCGCAGTGCCTAATACGCATTGTATTGCCGAATGAGTGAGTGTGCCGAAGGCCCAACTCTCCCACTCCTAATCTTCCCCACTTATCAGCAGCTCACTTACTATTCTTAATTGCAGGTTGCCATAGGCGCCGGTGGTGTTTCTGTCTGTCCCTATAACAGACACAAAGAGCACCATTTTTTGTTGTTAAATAACAACGGAATCGTTAGCTATACTTTGGATGTAATATCTGACACCATAAAACATTACTTCGGAAAACCGCAGCTCATACAACTCATACATATTTATCCCAGTGCGTAAAGGGGTAACTCATTAATCTCCTTTTGTTCCTGTGATTAATACAGTTTTGTTTCTTCAAGGCCGTGGTTTAGGGTTGAAAGCGAAATCGTGAGTTATTTTAGGGTTAAAATGATATTCCTTTTGCTATTATCTTTGTTTTATGAGTGTAAAAGTAGAGGGATGTTATTTCAATGTTTTCTGTTTAAACTAGCTTTAAATAAAAACGTATTTGCTCGCTTTAATATTGACTGATCTAATCCAAATTTGCCAGTTAAAATTTGGTCCAACTGACGTAATTAAAGATAGAAAAATTGTAGGTATATTAGTGCAGTATATGTAAATTTATATTGCTTATACAGATATATTGAAATATGTAATAGCTCAAAAAATTAAAAAAAAGCACTCTCACTCTATATCTCACTCACTATAACTCTTAGAGGTCCAAGCCCGTTGCCCTACAAGCTTTTAGAAGCTTTAAAAATATATTTTTAAATAATATAGAAGGACATATGAACAAATGGATCACCGTTGGTAAGTGACAACGACCGTCCATGGAAACCTACAACTCAAGTTGAAAGTGCGCTGTCCGTCTTTGAGGGTAATGGGGAATGGGGGGATGCGGGAAGGGGATGAGGAGTTGGGCCTCCGAAAACCTCATCAATTTCAGGGATGCATCACAACCGGTTTTCTAGAGGCCTTAGAATGGCTCTACCACGATAAATATGAATTGAACTTTTTCTTGATAAGAGGTAACTTATGTCCCATTCTGTATCGGGGACAATACAAACAAAATAATAAACTTTATTGTACACTATAAGAGAAAACTTTACAATAAATAAAAATAAGTAAAAATTTAACTAATCTTGACGGACAAATGCTATTTGTATTGAATTTGTATACAGGCTTATTTACAGGTGTACAAAAACTACTGAATAACATAACTATGTATAATATGTATACGAAATTTTATGATGACTTGTAGAATATTTAACACAAAATCGTAACAATCAACTGCACACTGATTGTAAGTTTATGCTTAAGTTTTTATTACACAAAATGGCTATTATAAAAATTTTGAATTTGCATATTATATATAGATATAGTATTCCAAGTTCAGTCAATAAATAAACCTTTAATTGTTTACAGAAAGCCTTTATTGGAGTTCAACCTCAAATGTAAAAGTAATTCGTATTCGATATATTCGACAAAATGGCTCAAAGCAAGAGAGACAGTTTGCAATATATTTATATTGCAAACTGTCTCTCTTGCTTTGTTAGCTGCGTTTGAAGAGGATCCGAATCACGGACACTCTGTATGCTACCGGATTAATTGCTTTTGTAGTGGCAACTTTGATTTCAAAAACGGACCAGGTTTAATAAAAATGGTAGAGAGTCATCGCAAAAGGTCATCCAAATAAAATAATACATACATACATAATATCACCCCACTTTCCCATAGGCGTAGGCAGAGACCAAATCCTTCCATTTGTTACGATTCTGACCTTTGCCTAGATTGTCTTGAAGTTGGTCCAGAACAATCGCCTAGGTCTTCCTCTTCCGATTTCTCTCTGCCATATAAATACCTTTTGTCAATCTTCTTTTATTCATTCTTTCGATATGACCGAACTAGTGCAGAATTTTTTTTTTTTTTTTAGTCACTAAATCCTCTTTCACACCACACTGCTCCCTTATTACTTACTCTGTCACTTAATTTCACATCAGCTATACTCCGCAATGCTCTCATTTCTACAGCATTAATTCTACTTTCGTGCTCCTTCTGCCATACCCAACTTTAGCTACCATACATAAGTGTTGGCACCAACACACCTCTATGCACAGCTTAAGATTTAAATTGTAGGAAAGAGATAAAGAAAAATACAGGTGGATATCGGAGCATAAGCAAAAGCTCAGTGTCGCATACATATAAGTCGAACTGACTGGTGTCGAGAAATCTGAGCCTTTTAACTGTACTATAGTTTTACTATTGTAATAATAATATTTATTAATTAAATAACTTGTACAATATAAATATATATATTGTAATATAATATATATTGTAATATAGTATAATATAAATATATTGCAAACTGTCTCTCTTGCTTTGTTAGCTGCGTTCGAAGAGGATCCGAATCACGGACACTCTGTATGCTACCGGATTAATTGCTTTTGTAGTGGCAACTTTGATTTCAAAAACGGACCAGGTTTAATAAAAATGGTAGAGAGTCATCGCAAAAGGTCGTCCAAATAAAATAATACATACATACATAATATCACCCCACTTTCCCATAGGCGTAGGCAGAGACCAAATCCTTCCATTTGTTACGATTCTGACATACCTTTCTCGCTGCTTCATTCCGTTCCGCATACAGGCTCGTCGGTTAAAGGTACTTGACCTGGCCTTTGCTTAGATTGTCTTGAAGTTGGTCCAGAACAATCGCCTAGGTCTTCCTCTTCCGATTTCTCTCTGCCATATAAATACCTTTTGTCAATCTTCTTTTATTCATTCTTTCGATATGACCGAACTAGTGCAGAATTTTTTTTTTTTTTTAGTCACTAAATCCTCTTTCACACCACACTGCTCCCTTATTACTTACTCTGTCACTTAATTTCACATCAGCTATACTCCGCAATGCTCTCATTTCTACAGCATTAATTCTACTTTCGTGCTCCTTCTGCCATACCCAACTTTAGCTACCATACATAAGTGTTGGCACCAACACACCTCTATGCACAGCCACGTGAACCTTCATTGAGACTCTGTGACTGGTCATAAAATTAATAAAATAAGAAACAAATTAAGGTCATAATATACTAAATATTTAAGTTATTTAATTAATAAATATTATTATTACAATAGTAAAACTATAGTACAGTTAAAAGGCTCAGATTTCTCGACACCAGTCAGTTCGACTTATATGTATGTATGCGACACTGAGCTTTTGCTTATGCTCCGATATCCACCTGTATTTTTCTTTATCTCTTTCCTACAATTTAAATCCTCCATTTCCAAACAACATAATCAAAAATTTTCCCATCTACTTTCCAAAAGTGGGCACTCTTGGAAAGGATGGCATGGATGGGAAGTACGGTGCCTCAAACAAATACAGTAACAAGTACACCAATAGCCAAGTCAAACATATAACACAATGTCTTTGTGCCAGGAGTAAATGAAAGATACAAGATTAAAGAACCAAAATAAACTGGTTTATATAATGTGGCTGTAAAAAAATGATACCGTGATATAGCCGCACAACGCCATCTATCGAAACTATTTTAAAATTTATCAACGGACATATACTTTTACTTTGTTCAGAGATACACCTAACGAAAAACATATAATGATAATCTATCTTTATCTAGCGCTGTATAAAATATCCATTTATATTTTGTTTACTTATTCAATGTATTTCCTTTGAATAATTTAGTATGAACATTTTCAAACATAGAGAGAGCTCTTGATAATAAATTGTCCTCCACTCTCAAATAGTCGACAGCTTTCATTACAACAGACAATTTACTTAGAAACGGAAAAACAATGTGGGTTCGTTTGGAAAGAGATTATGCTGACTGACGGGAAATAATATAGAATGTTACAATGACAAAATGTTAAGCTTATTGTCATTGTAAGTCTCTTGTGAGGTTAGGCAGAGGTAAATAGTCATATAATGAATAAATTAACTACACATACATTTTATACACTCATGCCTCTATCCTGAAGGGTAAGCAGAGCCTTAATTAAGGCATATAATTATCAAAATTATCAAGTTTTTACTCAGCTGCACTTGGAGGCTGACTTATATTTTTCCAGTGTGCAATGAATGAATGCATGTGCATGTATGAATGTTTTTGGTACGTGTGACGTGTTGTCTTTTAAACTAAAAAAATAATTAAAATCGGTTAATGGAAAAATCGTTTAATATACATAAAAGACAAAACAAAAATACAGCCCAATATATAATATCTTTCTTTTTGGAGGTAAAAGAGTACAATAAGAGAATTTGAAGTCACAGAATTTGAATTTCACAGATTATGCGAAAAAAACAGCTGGTTAATCCAATTACTCAACTGACGCGTCATATTTTAAGACTCAACAACATCCAACAGTCGCTTTTCTAAATAAATTGTTTGAAATAATGGAAAACTGTACACCAAAGTCTTGACACTGTGAAATTAAAAACAATTTATAGCAGAATCTGTCACAAAGAGGCGTGCAATGGCGTTACTTTATTAACACTTTTATGGTATAGTTTTTATCTTACTCCAATTGTTTTTCATGGCTGTATCCCCGAACGATAACGCAGATGAACATTTCAAACTGTAAGTTAGTCCCATTTACTTAATAATAGAAAGAGAAATATTTTATATGTATCTTCAACAACGTAACAATAAAACATACTTTAATAATCGGTATTGCAGACCAAATAAGGTGGACCAATGCTGATATTTATTCTCGCAGGCACCAATTACATGCACTGAATGCTTAAAAAACGTGGATAGCAATATATATTTAAGAGTATATTATTATGCACATCTAACATTTATTAACATTATTTACATATAATAACAATTCAATCAATCAATCTCTATTAGCCAACCAAGTGTATAAGGTCTTGCATACTTTTAATTCATTTTGATTCATATAACACATTCATTAAGACTGCACGCCAACTCGTAAACTAAGGGATTGGACTATTATCTATCAGACAGTATATATATAGCCTTACAGTGCCCGGTTGATGCATATCCAGTACTCTGGCTCACTCGGCAATTCAATTCAAGCTTTGTTTGTCTGCCGGTATTCTGTGAGGCCGTGGTAATGCTAAGGTTGATCAGACCCATTCGTGCCTAAGCATGGCTCTCCCACGGTAAATATGAATAGAACTTTCTCTTCCAGTAAATACACCTAAATGTTTCACGCCCCTATACTAATGGAGCGCAAACCTAGCGAGACGTCAATATTACTATAATATAAATTTGAATGTTTGTAAAATCCCCCACGATACAGGATTTAATACTAGTGCGAGAATTGTGTTTAAAAAAATAATTGTTCTCCATCCTCTCTCTCTATAAAATTCTAAATCAAAAGAACTCTATCCACTAAAAGAAATATTGAATCAGTTCTTTATAAAAGCAGTGCTAAGAAGCTATATTTCCTTGCAAATCATCCGCAGCTAGTTATAAATCATAATCTATTGAAAGGACATCCTGTACTGGTTCATGAGAGAGGTCCAAATATGTAGGAGTAGCGAGTTTTTCTCAATTTATAACAAAAGGAGTAAAACATACATACATATATCCTCATGTAGTTATTATTCGGTTTAACGACTTTAGGCCTGGTCATGTCAGCAGCACTTCTTATGTTCTTGTAGTGCGAATCATTTTATTGTTTTATAAATAATTCTCACAAACATAACTTGTTCGTTTTATTTGACTTTTGAAAGAGGTACATAACTGCCTTCTATATTAATAAATGGTAAAACGTGCAATTTAAAGACTCTTTCGTAACGCAGTTTAAAGATTTATCCGCTAACTTCTAACAGTTATAGATGTGCTTCCACATTTATTTTTATATTAGAAACTATAAAACAGAAAGTTTTCCTTGATTTCCCTGGAATCCAAAATCGAATCCTGTTTAAGCAACAATTGAACCACGCGAGAGTATACTCTTAGGAACAAAATAATGTGAAAATCGGTCATCATCAATTGTTGACCAATTTTCACCTTTTTCTTCTATCCTAGAAATGGATTAATATAGATTTAAAAATATATATAATATAATATAATCGTCTGCTTTTTGGGGTAATGGGGTAAAAATACTGTTGCACATTTTATCAAACTTATAACTTATACCAAACACCAAGATATTTTCTAGCAAGTTTAAAGGAAATTGGGTTAGCGTCGTTAATCACAGGATGTGACGTGGTGGCATGTACTTCCGGTCGGCCCTTACCCCGTTAGCTTTGAAAGTCTCTTTTCAGACTTTCTAGATACCATCTTTATTACGGTTCAGCACTATTTAGGTGTATAGAGAGGTAAAAAATGAAATTTATTAAGTATTTAGATAGTTTGGGACAAAAATTTGGACACACACACTATTTTTTAAATTTAGTTAAAGTGGTTGCTATTTTTTAATTCGTTAGGGAGCACGGCAGGTTTCAGTATGGATGGAGACACCTAGCGGGATCTCCCTCTAAACTGTTTTTTTTTTTTCTGACCACATGCACACACAATGACACAAGAGGTGGGAAAAAGCTTTCCTTGGATTTAACAAAATTGAATGTCATATTGTGATATGAATGTGATAATCAAACATATTTTACATCTAATGTTAAGCAATAACACTGCCGTTAGCGTTATATTTATAAATATATATATGTTATACTATAGGGGACACTTGCAACTCTTGTCGTAAGTGCGCTGCCCGCCTTTAAGGGTGATGAGGGATGGGGGATGCGGTATGGGAAAGAAGAGAGGGGGTGAGGGGAAAGGAAAGAGGAGAGGGGGAGTTGGGCCTCCTGAAACGTCACTCATTCGGGGAAATGCAACGCAAGTGTTACTTCACACCGATTTTCTGTGAGACCCTGGTATTACACCCGTCGAGCAGGCACTAAGTGCCTAAGCATGGCTCTACCACTGTTAGAATATTCTCGTATAATAACTTCGCCGAACTCCATACATAGCCCTCTGATCCCAAACTAAGAAGAGCTTGTATAATGGTCACCAGACTTCTGATAAACATACCTATATATGTATGTCTAAATCAAACAGTAGATAAATTTCCAATTAAACCAACAGGTATTTCACGTTTAAAACGGAGCAAATGACACCTCACATGTCGACATTCATCACGCCGTCTAGGCTCTAGGGTGTGACAGAGAAACATCATTGATACAAAGATACGTATACACTCGTAAATAACCTTCTTGCGTTCTTTTCTTTGTTACTGCCAAATTTATTAGTTTGCATAAAAAGAACACAAACCTATTAGGGTAAGAAATATTTTTAATAGTGGTAGAGCCATGCTTATCCACGAATGCGCTGGCTTGACCGGTGGGATACCACGGACTCGCAGAAAGTAACGCTTGCGTTCATTTCAAATGAGTAAGGTTTCCGGAGGCCCAACTCCTCCTATCGCCTTTCCTCTCGTCATCCCCCCTCTCTTCTTCCCCTCAAGGCATCTCCCCATCCCTCATTACCCTCAAAGGCGGGCAGCGCACTTACGACTCTTGCAGGTGTCCATGTATGGCGATTGTCACTTACCATCAGGTGACCCATCTGTTCGTCTGTCCCCCTATAGTATAATAAAAAAACCGTGCGGCTTGAATTCTTGTTTCCAAATTAGAAGTTAGAAAAATATAAGTCGAGTAAGGGGTCAAAGTCAAAATGTGGGTGTTAAATACACCTCTTCATACCCCTTAAAGGATACAGGCGTGAGTATGTATGTAAAAGTAAAAAATCAAAGCAGGTTTTTTTTTATACTATAGGGGGTAACAGTTATTGCTATAAGTAATTAGCCAAAAGTATTCATGTCAGTCTTCCATTTATCGTATTGTTTACTTTCAATATTTTTTGGATCAATGCAAATTCTCATCGTACAAGTCTAATACTTACATAATATATTTGTGTACACCTATCGTCAGTTACCTAATATAGATAGTAAGTAAACACCGATTTCTTTGTCTCCTTGTCCCAGTTTTTCTACTGCATTCTTGAACAACCCACGTACATACATAACAAACGATTAATATACTTAGGTTACGTGATGTCAGGATTAAAATAATTGATACGAATTTCCTTTCATGCGAATATATGTTTATAGATTTTATCATATTACATTGATTGTGATCATTACATTTATTGAAATAAGAGTTTTATCACATGATGAGATGTGAAACTGAGACTTAGGTGTTGTCAATGAATAGACGCAGGCTGTTTATTACAAACCTTGGTGACACGCAGCAAAAAGGAGCTGTCAAAGCATTTTATTTTTTAACTTTTAGGTGTTTCAAAACGAAGAGACTTGCATTCTAAATATCTCTTAGTGTTAAATTAGTGTAAATGACGTCACGAGAAGGTTAAAATGTAGGACACCGCGAGTATACAAGTAAATACCCATTAAACAATACAATTTACTCTCTTAACTCTTAACTTTTAAAAAGTAGACAACCGACTTCATCTATCATAAAATTTAAGGCTTATATGGTTTCCTCATACAAGCCATTATCAGAACCTAACCAAACTCTCATCTAACTACCCTTGAAGTACATCCTTTCCAATAAAAAAGAATCATTGAAATCGGTTTACGTGCTATTACGTTAATCAGCCATTAGTCACGCATACACTTAATGCAAATTGAAGACTTATATGGTTTTCTCATGGATTCCGTTGTCAGAACTGAACCAAATTAAATTGGGACCACACAGGAAGCACCAGCTTTCAAATAAAAAAAAATATCCAAATCGATTCACTCAGTCGAAAGTTATGAGGTAACAAACATAAAAAAATTAAAAAAATACTGTGAAAAGTAGTTCAGTATATGAAAATTATGATTCATTATTAATAACTCAGGAGGATTTTTATTAAAGTTGTTATCGACTTCGCATAACTTAAACACACAACATAATTTGATAAATGTATTCATATCATACTATGTAAGTTACATATGATACATGCGTTC
Organism: Tyria jacobaeae; assembly: GCA_947561695.1. Classification (NCBI taxonomy): domain Eukaryota; kingdom Metazoa; phylum Arthropoda; class Insecta; order Lepidoptera; family Erebidae; genus Tyria; species Tyria jacobaeae. Next base: position 1,439,650 of record OX387232.1, on the reverse strand, counting down.
TAGCTTTTTCTATAGCTTACTGTAGCATAGAAAATTTACCGACCAAAATAATTTCTATCACGAAATTTACTTAGCTTCTAAACAAATTGGTATCTGAAATTAAAGGGTTCACCTTACAAAATAAATGATATTGAATAAATTTACTTGACAAATAGCGAAAATTGTTGAAGCTGAAAATGAACCAGACAGACGGTGCGGGTAGTAGCGTAAGCTAAAGATGTTTATATAGTGTAGAATACTTTATGGATAAACCTCATAGTAGCGGTGTTATGTAAATCGGGCGTTTTATAAATTCTTGCATCAAAATAGAAATAAAATAACATTAGCATCCTCCCGCGGTTTCTCCCGCCTGGTATGTCCTTAGGAAGTAAACTATGTCCTTCCACAGGGTTTAGCGTGTTTATTCCTAGAGGCATCCTGCTAAGGGTATCCGATTAGGCCATTTAGCTGTAAAAAGGTAACAGGCAGGAAGATGGCGCTACTTTTGCATTTTTAATATTAAGTATATATTTAAAGGTAGGTCGGTAGTGGCCGCAAAATACTAAATATGATAATACTGTCAACATTATCAAATGTATTGTAGTACCATAACGCTATTTAGAGCTAAAACGTTTTTTTTTTAATAATACATTCTCATTTGGAATATTTCTTATGTCGCGGGACTCAACAAAAATCCAAACAACATACACAAAGAGCACCTAGATGCGGTATAACTACGAGAATTTGTAAATCATACAAATTTATTTTATAACGAGTGTGTTCGATACCCACACGGTACTAATATTGTAGAACACAGATAAAATTTCTCAGAAATTACTCTCGTATATATGAGTATTTAGTAAACACATTTATTTATATAAAATAAATATACAAGAAAAATGTTATCTATGCGATTTGAATTGTACAGATACTAAATTATGAGTATTATTAGCTTTGTACTCTCAGTTATTACATAAAAATTTGTTCACAAAAGTCAGTGTTATTCTTTTTTATTAAAAAAAAAAACCAAATCCTCGCTATAGAACAAATACCCTTACAAAGATATCACAGAAATTACTTCAGCAGAAAATTTCAATTCAACCTAATGGAAAAGGTCGCTCGGACCTCAGTTGCGGATAAACCATGAAATCGGACTATTCATTTGTTTCTAGACGATAAAGACAGAATTTATGTGTAACTGTTGCCTTTACTCTCTATGTACAAAATAAGTTTCAGTTAGGCTTAAGCAATTCCCTTTTTTTAAGACAACGTGTAAGGTGAGTCTCGTTTCTAAATTGATCACAACGAGTTTTGTTTTGTGCTCTAGGTGAACATTGTTGGGAAAGCCATGCTTAGCCATGTGCCCAGCTCGACCTTAGTAATACCACGGAGGCCGTGGTACAGAAAGCCAGTAGACAAACAATACTTACGCTCTATTGCTGAGTGAGTGAGGGTATTGGAGGCAAAACTCAATCACCACACTTACAACTGTTGCGTTACAAGTGTCAATTGCAGTGATTGTCATTGACCTTGCATCAAATTTTTAATGATAGAAAAGAAAGCTGTATTTTATGAAGATATGAATAACTAATAAGTTATTTAGTATAACTACGAAATTTATTTTAAAAGATTCAACAGCTCGAACTGCCCGCCATCAGCTACTTCGAAGTACATGGTATGCGGCCCTGACCTGCTTGAGCCATAGTTTCCACTTCTCAATCCATCCCTATAAATAATATCCCTTTTATAACCTTCTATCCTCGCTTTTCTTTTCAATATACTCCCAATTTCTATTTTTTTTTTATTCTATAGGGAGACAGACGAACGGAACAACGGGTCACCTGATTTTAAGTAGCAGCCGTTGTCCATGACTTCACTCTCAACCTGTTATTGTTGAGATCGATAGGGTTGCTTTCTATTACGTGTGTGGGACTAAATTATAGTCATCAAATTGTTAGCGTTCTACATGCCTCCGCCTATCTGAGATACTGGTGTGTGTTTGATACGAAATTTCAGGTATAAGGTATGTTTTTTTAACTTGCAGTTACAATATTCAGATCTTATAAATAGTTGAAACGCTGCCACTTTGAGTTCTTATTATCTTTTTTTTTATACTGTAGGGGGACAGACGAACAGATGGGTCATATCGTGCCGTCAGTAAGTGACAAACGCCGTCCATGAACACTTGCAACTCAAGAGTCGTAAGTGCGCTGCCCGCCTTTGAGGGTGGTGAGGGATAGGGGGATGCGGGGAGGGGAAAGAAGAGAAGTGGATGAGGAGCTGGGAAATAGGAGCGGGGGGATGAGGGGAGGGTGAGTTGGGCCTCCGGAAACCTCAATCATTTCGTGGAAATGCAACGTTAGTGTTACTTCACAACCGGTTTTCTGTGAGCCCGTGGTATTGCACCGGTCGAGCCGGCCCATTCGTGCCTAAGCATGGCTCTACCACTGTTAAAAATATACATCTCCACTAAAATTATAAATAGGCAGAGTTTGTTTGTTACGCTGCCTAGGTTCCTTAGGAACAGTGATCATAAAACTAGGTGAAACTGCAAGAAACTGCTATTAAGTAATATTACCAAAAATAGAATTCTTTAAAGCAAAGTAGATGCTCTTAATATTAATCAAAAGCTGTGCCAGTTGGTTCAAGCAATTTTCTTCAAAGTAGAAACACAAATTGCTCGCTGTTTCAGCTTGCCAAGCTGTGGCTTTCACAAAATCCTCATTTTCACAGTCTTAACAAGATAAATGCTATCCTTTAGACTAAACCAGATTATGACGTTTTTGTAGAATGATAATTTTAAATAGATATTAATTAAAATAAAAGTCGATAATAAATCAATTACAAACCTTGACACGATATGCAATATATTTAATGATAATAACGTTTATGAAACCTTCAAGACCTCAACTTTACTTTATGGTAACATATTCTGGAACAACTCAATGAATTAGATACTACATTTCAAATCACACAACCGATGCGTCAGAGCATTTTTTTTTTTTTTTTTTTTTTCAATTTTTAATTCAAAAACACAGTTTGATTACATTTTCTTGCATTTACAGTTTTGAGAGTGCAATGTTTGTTAAGCAAAATTTTATACATGAAAAAAAAAACAAAGTAGGTAGTACTTGTCACAATTATAAACTATGCTTTGTTAATAATAAAGCAACTTTGATACATAAAAACATTCTGCAGGGCTGAACATATTTAGAAAACAGTCCGATCCCCATAACAGCCTTTTCCGACACCATCGGGAAGAGATGGTTTGACTCTATAATATTCTACTGTAAACTACACGGCAAATGTGTGGCAGTTGTATACAGTCATACAGAGCCCGGTTCTGGTTAGCAAAATGAGGAGATAGAGGACTGAACGTGTGGATGTGTTTATAAGAATAAATAAAGAAAGAAGGATATAATATTTTAAGAAGAATGAAGAAGGATAAAATATATTTTATTTAAAAATTTGTCTTTTAGAAATGTCTGGCAAATGATTCTCTACACCAATTCCTTAATTTATTTTTAGCCCGTTTTATTATAAAAAATAAATAATGTGCTGTATTGTGATTCTAAATTATGAATTATTACTTTATCATTGAACGTGCTCTCTGTATTTGCACACCCATATTCTGCAAAAAATATTCAAGTTATGTCAATTCGAATGATTTTTTGGTCGTCCTCTACTCTTACACCACAACACTTTTATAAATAAAACTGTCAACACCTTTTCGCTCCTTCTTCAGCATCACATGTCCATATTGTCTCTATATAACAATAAGCTTTTGCTCTTCAACTTTACATGTATTAATAATTAAAAATATTACGCTACAGCTTTTAGGAACGGTGTTCCTAAAAGTTGAAACTCCAGTGCTTAAACGATATCTTTGAATTATTTAGGGACTTACAACTACTACAAAAATATTAAAACCTAATGTGCAATGTTTCAAAAGGCTTATAACCTACTCTATAAAGAACTTAAAACTATATGTACATACAATAGCTATTAAGACATCATTAGTGTAGCTTATTAAAAAAGTTACCAAAAACGTACGTTAAGACTGCGGGGAAAGACTAGTTCTTTCATAACAAGATTTTAGATAATACACAAAGCACCAATACAAAGCTTAATATATATGTACATACATACACTCATGCCATTATCCGACATACAAACGACAGTGAAGTGTAAGTAGACATTTGTGAGACCTGACAATTGTTGTTATACGGGCAGTGTATGATTGTCTCCCTCTGACTGACTCTGATTATCTGATAGACAACAACAAAGCCCTCTGATCGATCCCATTTCATGACACCCGCGGTAAGAAAATGGGTAGCTCCGTCCTAATCCACCGAGAAATACATATGCAAAAGTTTTAATTTAAATGAGTTGGTATTATATCGATTTAACAATAAAATAAGCCCCTAGGTTACAACGTACCAACCTTCATAAAATTACTGTAAAATGTTAATGTATACTAAAATATTATTAATATCTACTGTGAACAAGCGCAACACAATTTATCAAGCCCGCGGGGGATTTAAGGGATATCCTTCCGTTTGACGTAAGGATGTGAAAGTGTTTGGTTGAAGTCGTGACTACAAATCAAATTATTGTAAAAATACAATGTTAAATTCGAAGCTAGTTAAAAATATATCACTGTATTAGTAGAGAAAAAAATATCAAGCGTAAACATTAACATACATATAATGTTAATGTTTACGCTTGATATTTTTTTTCCTTGTCGTGGCAAGACGAGCCCTAGAGCCTAAATAGCTTGATGAATTTCCATATTTGACGTGTCATATGGATCGTCTAAATAGTATAACATGGGGTATAATATTTCGAGATAACGTCAGTGAACGAAAAATAGAGAGGAAGTGAGTGAGTGTTGACCATTTTAAATACATTTTTTCGTGGCAGAGCCATGCTTAGGCATGAATGGGCCGGCTCGACCGGTGCGATACCACGGCCTCACAGAAAACCGGTTGTGAAGTAATGCTTGCGTTGCATTTCCCCGAATTGAGTGAGGTTTCCGGAGGCCCAATTCCTCCTTCCCCCTTTTCTCTACCCTCCTCTCCTTTCTCCTTTTTTCCATCTCCTCATTACTCCTCTCTTCTTTCCGCTCCCTGCATCCCCCATCCCTCATCACCCTCAAAGGCGGGCAGCGCACTTGCGACTCTTGAGTTGCAAGTGTCTATGGACGGCGGTGTCACTTACCATCAGGTGACCCGTCTGTTCGTTTGTCCCCCTAGAGTATAAAAAAAAAAAAAAGATTAATGCCTATGCGCGAGTGCTACTAGGATAATATTTCAGCGTCTCATACTGAGTTCTGGAAACTTTTTTATGCAGTCTCAGTGAATTACGTGACAAAAAGTGCCAATCACGCAGGTGATGGGATGGATATCCCATCACCTGCGTGATTGGCACTCTACCACAGTGCGCTTCTCCAAACGCTTTTTACCTCACACAACCAGCCTATGGAACAAATTGTAGACTGGCGTATTTCCGGATCGATGCGACCTGCAAACCTTCAAGAAAAGAGCCTTTTAGGTATTAGACCTAACAATCCGACAACGCACTTGTGACTCTTGAGTTTCCGCTGTCCACGAACGGTGGATAAAAATTAACTCTCATAACTGTATCACACTAAGGACTAAAATTATGACCAAAACTTATGAAAAAACAGACCATAAAGGTTATTTGAATGTATACTGATTTGTTTGTTATTTCACTTACTTATTTGTTAAATTATGCAAAAGACGTCTGCTTTACATAGAAATATGTCTCATTAAGTTACAGTAACAGTAATTATTTAATCGGTGTTCCATTTTAGTACACAAAATGATTTTTTCTACACCTCATTACTGTATTAGTCTTCAAACATAGACTATGTCTAAATACATGAATATTCTTATTATTTGAGGGTAAAAAACTATCGATAAAATAGTCACAGAATTAATCGATACACCACCTCACTAGCTAAAAGGTGCAAAATACTTTATACACGAAATATATTTTAAAAGTGGCGAGAATTTCTGGAAGGTTATTCCATTCCGCGGCTATACCCCGATCTTTAAGCGTACCTTTTTTGTGCATTAAACCTTTTTAGTTTTTAAGTTTAAATATTTTTTTTTACAAGCTTGAGCAAGAATCTGGTTAATTTTTACCCTGCTTCGCAATATAATATAAATATGCTGGTAATATGTACGTAATAAGTTATATTTATTTATATAAACTTTAAATACGCTTTATAGTGTAATAAGTGTGTAATAAAGTTAGGAAACTGTTAACAATGATAGTGCAAATTAGTATTGAGCCTTTTAAATTTAAATATCGATATTGGGACAACATTGCTTTATTTTGCTTTGTAAATCTAATTATTTTTTATGTAGTTTTTTACAAATGTTTTGGAACGGTTTTTACAATTACTTAGAATAATAAGTATTTTTTTTTTGTTTACTTAAGAAAAAAAGCAAGATGGCATAGCATTCGCTCGAAACATGGCTCGAAACGTGGAACAGTGTGCATCATTGGTACTGAAATATATTATTCTTCAAGTGTTCATGACTTTTAACGTCATATTCCTGAGTTTTAACATACGTATGTATGAATTTTGTTTCTTCGTAACAGGTTAGAGCTGTTTGACGGATTTCGACATGTGAGTGTGATATGAATGGTTTTAATCGTTGAAGTGACAAAGCAGCTGACTAGCAGTGTGGTTCTCACTGGAGTAGATTAGTGCCACTCACGGGTGTTGTATAAGACGACTAAGGGATCGGACTGTTAGCTATCACACAATTTAATTTAAATTACTATTTGCAGAAAATGGACGCTTTAAACGCCTCTGCTGTCCAAAAGAAAAAAGTATGAGAGAATGTATATATGTATGTATGTATATAGTTAACGTAACGAAAAAATTAATAAGTTAGGAACTTTTTACCGTGGGAGAACCATAAATCGGCACGAATGGGCCCAGCTCTACCGGAGTAACAGTAATGTTACCGGGGGTCCGAACCCCCAATTCTCTTTTTTTCTCCCCTCACCGCTCATGAAACTCTGAAAGTTGGGCAGTGAATTTAACACTCACATCAAATGACCAGTTACCTCCGTGGACTCCTACGGCTAGTCCATAACCTCAAAGTTGCTCAGCGTACTATGGAAAGGGCTGTGCTCGGTGTTTCTTTTAGGGATCGCATCAGGAATGGGGTGATCCGGCAAAAACCAGAGTAATCAACATAGCCCACCGGATAAGCAGGCTGAAGTGGCAGTGGGCTGGTCATATTAGCCGCAGAACCGACGACTGTAGAGGAAAACGAGTGAAGACCGCGTCTCGGTAAACTTAGCGTAGGACGTCCACAGGCCAGGTGAAGTGACGATTTGCGCAAGATGGCTGGCGAGAAGCCGAAAATAGATCGAAGTGGCGTGCAATGGGAGAGGTCTATGTCCAGCAGTGGACTGCGATAGGCTGATGATGATGATGAACCACAAATTATTGCATAGCAGCTTAATTTTAATAGAAACTGAAGTGGTTGGTCAGTTGTTTTAATTTTAAACTCAATTACTTGCATAGGTTGCAGGTAGGTGCAGTTTCTACGTACTAACGTCTTTTACGTTCGATTCTACATTTATTACGTCAGGAACAATTGATTTCAAAAAGTTAATAACGGCCTTTAATGCATTTATCAGGATAAAACATAATACATAAAATTTAAAGCCTCATTAGTGCAATTTAAAACTCCTAACCCTTAACGAGTTGTATCTTCCACCCTCAACTCAGCAATATGAGACGCAAAAACCATCGTTGGACCCTATAATTTTTTTAATGCTTCCCTGGATTTCCTTGGGATCCCATCATCAAATCCTGATTTGGTTACAATGGGACCGCCACAGGAGAATACTCGAAATCGGATCCTCCTTACTTATTAATGTAAATAGTAACCCTAAGAAGAAAATAGTAAATGTCATTAGCGAAAGATACGTCGTGCTTCAGAAACTTGGATGGACACTCAGCATACACTGAGAGGGGCATAACCCACCCCAGTACTGATATTCAGTGCCAACCTTGTGTCGCTTGGCGTCGTCAGGCGACATTACCCAACAATACCTATTGACTTATCAACTTAAATAAAGAAATAAAAGACAGTAAAAGTCACTGACAAAACCTACGAACAAAGAAAGAACAAAGCTACAAAATACACTTAGCCTGTGTGGCAAACCATCATAGTATATTACATTTTATTATTACTATTTTAATGACTTTTCAACTTAGAGCTTGAACATGGCTGTTAAGCCAATATCAATTAACTAGTGATTATGTAACTATAAATAAAATAACTCAAATACTATATCTATTAATAATTAATTTCAAATTCCCCATCTCAAGTGCAGTCATCTCCCTGACCTTGTATTGCATGTGTGCTTGCTTGTATATTTTTTCGGGTTAAAGTTACTAGGTAGGTTGCGTCACAAGTTAATACCATTATTATTAATAAAAAAAAACAATCAATGCAATCATTAAATACTCTCCAGAGAAGATGTTTTACGTTATCATGTTGATATCATTAATTATTTTAGTTTTTGCGGGAATCCCACGCTCAATTTAACGGATTGTGTTGTCCTATTTTGCTCATTTCTTGTTACGATTACTTCTGTGTGTTTGGACTTATAACTTTATAGCACAATAATAGATTTAACTTTACGTTTAAAAAAAAACAAAATTGTTGTTTTTTTTTTTAATTTGTTTCATCATTCATTTTAATTTTCATTCGTATCATACATTCAATGACACGCAACATATCCACATAGACCCAAATTAAGCGTAGCTTATTTACTATTGGTTCAACAAAACAGAAGAAAAATGTACCCGTTCTCAGTGTATTCAAATAGAGGCTGTCACTTACCATCAAGTGACGCGTCTGTTCGTCTATAATATAAAAAAAATGCACCTAATCTCTTCCCGTGGGTGTCGTAAGAGGCAATTAAAGGACTGAAATGTTATATATCAGATAGTATATATATATATATGTATATATGTATATATATATATATATATATATACAAAGCCCGGTTAATGCCAATGGGCTTGCCCCTACTATGTAAGTGAAATTACTTTATGATTGGTAAAATATAAGCGTTTATACCCCCCTGCCTACCCCTCCAAAGATGAAGGCGTATGTTTAAGTCGGGATTCAAAAACATTACAATAAAATCAAGTCAAACTTGGTCGTTAGTTTGTTCCAGAACTATATTGTATATGAATTGAAAATCACGTGACACAACGTGATAAAAAATTGTTCTATTTTATACATTTTTTTTAATACTACACAGGGGGACAGACGAATACACTGTCAGGTCACACTTGCAACTCTTGTCGTAAGTGCGCTGACCGCCTTTAAGGGTCATGAGGGAGGGCGGGATGCAGGGAGAGGAAAGAGGAGAGGGGAAACCTTTTTTTGTGAGTTAAGGCATGGCTCTACCTCTTATACACACATGCATGCACCTCAAAGGGGTGTGTAGAGGTGATAAAATAATTGATCTATATTTTGCCAACTGTTGTTTGATCTCACGCACATAATAAAGTTTGATACTTTCCGTATACCGTATATGTATATGTATCTATGTATATATTTTATTTAATATATTTAAGTAGGTATATGTATATTTTTACCATGTTAATGTATTTTTTGTATTTATATATTCAAGTATACTAAAGGACTGAATGTACAGTATTTTTATATCTATAAGTTTTTTTTTTTTTATGCGATAGGGGGCAAACGAGCAGACGGGTCACCTGATGGTAAGTGACTACCGCCGCCCATGGACACCCGCAACTCAAGAGTCACAAGTGCGTTGCCGGCCTTTTAGGTAGAGGTACGCTCTCTTCTTGAAGGTTTGAAGGTCGTATCGGTTCGGAAATACGGCAGGCGATAATTTGTTCCATAAGCTGGTTGTGCGAGGCAAAAAGCTTCTGGAGAAGCGCACAGTGGTGGAGTGCCAATCCTCCAGGTGATGGGGATGGATATTTTGTCGCGTAGGACGATGGCGGAAACCAGCAGCCGGTATAAGTCCGAACAATTCCTCTGAACACTCCCCATGATACAAGCGATAGAGGATGCAGAGTGAAGCTACATCTCTACGCAACGCCAAGGTGTCAAGTCGATCAGAAATATCTTGGCAGTCGATGATGCGAGTCGCTCTCCGTTGAATGCGGTCAAGAGGCAGTAGTTGGTACTGGGGTGCACCTGCATAGAGATGAGAACAGTATTCCATGTGCGGCCGAACCTGCGCCTTATAAAGTTGCAGGCGGTGGGCCGGAGTAAAATACTGTCTCGATCTGTTTAACACACCAAGCTTCTTCGAGGCTAATATGGCCTTACTCTCTAAGTGTCTCTAAGTGACTTCGCTTGATATATCGACGCCAAGGATTCCGATACTGGCTGATGCAGTTAGGGAAGTGCTCTCAAATTGAGGTGATACGACCAATGGCATCTTTTTAGCGGTGAACGCGCAAACCTGTGTCTTCGTGGGGTTAAATTGGACTAGGTTAAGTCGACCCCAATCTGAAACTTTTGATATGGCATCACTCGTGCTATCGTCTGCATAGCAATGGATGCTGCTAATCTGCAGCATGTCGTTGATATGCAGAAGAAACAGCGTGGGTGATAGCACACAGCCTTGTGGGACACCAGAATTAACAGACTTCGAGTCGGAGCATGCACCGTCAACAACGACCTTGATGCTTCTGTCTGTAAGAAAACTGGTGAGCCAATTGCACAGTTTCTCGGGAAGCCCATAGGAAGGAAGCTTCGCAAGGAGCGCTTTGTGCCAGACCCGATCGAAGGCCTTCGCCACGTCCAAACTAACGGCCAACGCTTCCCCCTTGGTCTCGATCGCCTGTGCCCACCGGTGAGTCAAGTATACGAGAAGATCACCAGCTGAACGACCCTGACGGAAGCCGTATTGTCGATCATTGAGGAGCTGGTGGTCTTCTAAGTACCGGAGGAGCTGGCAGTTAACAATGGATTCCATTATCTTGGAGAACAAGGAGGTGATGGCTATGAGTCTGTAGTTGGACGGATCCGAGCGATCTCCTTTTTTAGGGATTGGGTGCACTAGAGCTGTCTTCCATGAGTTCGGGACTACGCCAAGAGAGTAGGAAAGCCGATAAAGGCGCGTTAAAACCGGTGCCAACTCTGGAGCACACGTCTTCAGCACGATAGGAGAGATTCTATCGGGCCCACTCGACTTATGAACGTCGAGGGAACCTACAAACGTCTCTCCAAATAATTTTGTTCCATCCCAAGGTTGCCTAGAAGAGATTGCATGTAGCAATAAGGCCGGCCTTTACAATATGTGTGTTGAACTTCTATGTATAATTCTAATTCTTCCACTGTTGTACAAATAAAGTTGTTGTCTACCTTTTTAGAATAAAAAACAAGCCGATTACCGTCACTTTGGGAATAAAGGGCTGAAGATGTGGTAGATAGACAGATAGAAAACTCTTTATTTGTACACCATTCTTACAGTAAAATACAATACATGTTATACACGTGTCAAATTTATAATGTACAAATGTCGGCCTTATTGCTATATGCAATATTTGCTATAATTTTATAGTGGTATAGCCATGCTTAGGCACGAATGGGCCGGCTCGACCGGTGCGATACCACGGCCTCACAGAAAATCGGTTGTGAAGTAATGCTTGCGTTGCATTTCCCCGAATTGAGTGAGGTTTCCAGAGGCCCAATTCCCCCTCCCCCTTTTCTCTCCCCTCATCTCCTTTCTCATTATTCCATCTCCTCATCAGAGGAGGGCCTCTCTTCTTTCCGCTCCCTGCATCCCCCATCCCTCATCACCCTCAAAGGCGGGCAGCGCACTTGCGACTCTTGAGTTGCAAGTGTCCATGGACGGCGGTGTCACTTACCATCCGGTGACCCGTCTGTTCGTCTGTCCCCCTATAGTATAAAAAAAAAATGCAATCTCTACCAGGCAACCTTATGATGGATCATAATCATTCGGAGAGACAGAGGTAGTTGGAGGATCATTTCAACATTTTAATGAAACTTATACTAACTTATTTTCTAATATAAAACTAATATATCTTAGTTTTTTTTCCTTCACTTTATTTATTATGTCACTGAGTACTCAAAATATAAGGTGCAACTTATGTATCCAAGAATTTAGTTACAAATGATGTATATGTTAATATTGGTAGGCAGGCAGGCATTCTACGATAGGATACGTTTGCTTATACTGATGGATTAAAGAGGTTAAGTAGTTCAAGGCAACTAGGACTCAAAACTGGCTCCCTCCGGGTAGTCAGAGTCCTTAAAACAAAATCCTAGTACTTAACTAAACAGAAATTGCAAATCTCCTTCTCGGTGGAGTAGTATAGGGCCACTTAATCTAATGTTCTCGTGTGTGGCTTAAAAGGCGACTGATTGGAGAGTCATCTATCAGACAGTATAAACAACTCAATTTGTGAGCTGGTCGCTGGTCACTGGAAAGCTCATATAAAATATGACGTTCGCAGACCATACTTACTTCACTTCTTAATGTAAGTTTGACTTCGATAGATAATTAACAGAAGAGCAACACTGTTCAAAGGATGATTGTGTTTAATATTGTGTGTATATGCAAATGTACAAAAGCGTATGTGTGTGTGTTCACGGTTGTGCAAATAAATACAATGGAGACAAAACCCCTCGTTCCGGTACATTACGTCACCTGTTAAGGCTTCAATAACTCAAGTGGGTAAACGTTGTTTAAGCTCATACGAAGCCGCCTCTCACACCAATACGTTATTCTTGTAGTTATTATTAATATATTTAGTATTTTCATATTTCATTTTCATTTTCGTGTCTTTATATCAATCATACTTTCTATAGTTTTATTACGAGTTTATTTTAAATAACTTTGGCTTGCTAAGTTATTACGGATCTATGTTTAAAAATTGCATTATGATATTTTTAGGAAATATATGTAATATATATTAGGCACTAGCCGTCCTTGCAGTTTTGTCCTTTATTATATCTCAATAAAAACCCTGTCTAAAACAAAGCAAGCAAGCATTATAAGTTATTAAAATTCAATAGATTTTTTCTAAGAGTAAACAGCACGTTAAACAAACAAGCAACAAAACAAAATAAAAAAAGTTATCCGCTTTATTAACACAAAAATATACTATTTTTATAGAAAATACAAAAAAATAATTTAAATTTATATTAACACTGTTACTTTAAGGTCCAAGAACCGGCAAGAGTACTTACAAAGGAACAACTCAACATTTAACAGCACAAGAAACAGTTCTGAATTTCTGAACGTAATTAAGTAAGCTGGCCAAATCCCAGTAGAACTGGCAACACAAAGGCAACTAAAATGCTTATTATGATGCACGATTTTAACAGTTCCTTATTGTATGTTTTTTTAATATCAGATCAGAAAATTACATTAAAAGAGAAGAAATAAAAAAGCAATTCAAATAATCAGGAACTGTAATGACTGTATCTTAATAATATTAAAAGAAAAGCAGTGACGTGGTAAAAAACGTGTTATGGCTGAACAGTACCGATTAAAAAGGTACATTTGTAAAAATACCGACACATATGTAACATATCATGCACCTATGAGGCACCGCAGTACAAAACTAGACAGATACAAAAGATTGCGCAGGTTAATTGCGTAGGCGCCTTAACATGCCCCCGGACGATGAAAGATACGCTTTCAAACACCAGTAGAAATGGGCAGTGGACAGATCTTGTTAAAAGCTCTTCTAATAATTCCAACAGACGTGCGTATGTCAGCAACACGAACAATTCCATCTGATCCATGGTAAATCTTGATGACTCTTCCCAATCTCCATTTTAAAGGGGGCAGGTTGTCCTCCTTAACGACTACTAGAGAGTCCAGCTTCAAACCATCCTTGCAGATACGCCACTTGGTCCTTTGCTGCAATTCTGACGCAAACTCTCTACTCCAACGAGCCTAGAAATGCTGACGAAGCTGTTGTATCCTCTGGAAACGTGTCAGGTGTCTTACAGAGAGGTCCTAATAGCCTGGTTGGGGCAGAAGTCAACGGCCTACCAACAAGGAAATGTGCTGGCGTTGGTGGGTTGTAGTCTTCGGGGTTGTTCTCTTCGTACGTTAAGTTACAATTTTCCAACACTCGTTGAAGGTGGTATTTGGTAGATTTAACACCCGCCTCCCACAGTCCACTAAAATGAGGAGTGTACGCCGGAATAAAGTGGAACTTAACTCGATCATTAGTAACGCTTGACGCTATTGAGTCACAGTTAGACTTTAGGAATTTAGATAATTCATTGTATGCGCCAATAAATGAAGTGCCGTTGTCAGAGTACATATCTGTGGGTTTACCCCGTCGTGTATTCGTGTTTCACATAATATTTTGTTCTGTATAATAGGTTTGATCAGCTGTCTCGATTCAGGGTTTTCTTTGTGTCCATTTTTTGTATATTTGTTAACTCCCCACGACACAGAGCACAATATTACAAAGTTGTAAGATATAATATTAATATTTGTAGACATTTAGGTTATAATAATATGGTATTTTTATTATGAGGAGTCCTTTTAAATCGTATAATGTAATGAAGCCCTTAATGACACAGAATATATTCCGCACTACGAACTACTCGATTCCCGTGAGATCTAAACTAACACGTAGATGTTTCGGTTTCCTTGTGGTTGATATGTAAAACCACCAAATGAGCAAACTTTATACAAAATATATATATGATACCAAATATTCTGTGTAACCTTCATCTTAGCATGATTAAAATCAGTGAACAGATAAATATACATACCGGAAATACATACCAATCAAAATTATAATCCTATTTTTCTTGGTAGTCGGGTTATTAACCGCTTAATAGTATGACTTTTAAGCTTCAGAAAAAAACTTAAACAAAAAATAGAAATTACAGTGATAGAATTGGAACCTTTAAATTTTAAATATAAACTTTTCGTTTTTTTTCTAGAATTTAACCTGAGCATTGGCAATAGTTAATCGCTCAGTATTTTTATTTTATACGTAGATGCGTAACCTACTGAAAAAACATATTTTTTATCACAATATAAAAATATCGTATATGGATTTCGCAATCGAAAAATACACTACGGTGTAAAAGAGCCCCGTTCGAGCTCAGTTTTAGCGCGAACGTTAATCCGCGGTTGGTATTTCACTGCCTGTGGATTTATTAGCCTACTAAAGATGTACAGGGCAATTCAATTAGCCAAGCTACTATTTAACAGCTATTATTATAGTCTGCCGCAAAAAGTAAGGGAAAGGAAATGGTTTAATGGACTCAGTCACATTTACGACTTTCAGGTTTAAGACTCTGTAATGGGGTTCTTTTGACTAGTGACTGTAACTTTTTGATACTTTATATTGAATAATTTTACAAATTTAACTGTGTCTTCATCTCTGTGTCCATCCGTCTGTTTCAATATAGCTCCTCAAGGTATGGCCTGCTTCTGATTTAGTATTCTTAGCTATAAATCAAGATAATGTTTTCGATCGAAGATACCTAATGGGTCCCTCGGTGTTTTCCAATCCAGGATCCAGATTTAATCCATATATCCAAGTATAATTAATATTTAGCTAAGACCGTCAGCTAAGGGACTTGTCTCACTAATATTTCCTAGCAGCCAGGTTCACTCTCACGAGTGTGACAGCTGACGCTCGTTTCTATTACTATCTTTGGACTACACATAAAATTTCCATCCATATAATGCCATATTACATACCCCGTAAGCTCATTCAGCTAAAGAGAGAGTAGCGTGGCATGAGCCAAAAGCTTATCTTCATACAATCTATATTTAGCAAAAAAAAAAACAATCAATTAGGTTTTCTATTTTCTGCAGTACTATACATGTACTTTAGACAAATACGCAGTAACGCAAAAAAATATTTAAAAAAAACTAGTATACAACTACATGCAAAATAGATTTAAATCCAATGAAACACATTTATATTTAAAAAAAAAATCGAAATAAATGATGGTATTTAAAACGAAGTTAAATTTATAACTAAATTTAATCAAAGTTGTTTAATATTACATCATATTTTGAATATTTATTACACAGTCTTGCAATATTTTTAATAGCTCTTCAGTGACTTTATCTTAAGCCTCTTAACTTTCGATTTCAAATTTATTCTCTTACTCGTTACTTTGAAAAGCAATTGCAACTAATTGGATCCCAATTTGCTTAACCAAGATATAATGAATCAAATTTATTATAAATTGGGTTTAAAATATTTCAACTCACTTTTAATAGCTTTAATTGTAAGTAGTGTGGTAAGAGGGCTTGGACCTCTCGGCTACAGCCAGTTCAATTTAAAAGTAATGTGTCTTTATCGTGACAGAGCCATGATTAGGCACGATTGGGCCGGCTCGACCGGTGCGATACCACGGCCTCACAGAAAACCGGTTGTGAAGCAATGTTTGATTTACATTTCCCCGAATTTAGTGAGGTTTTCGGAAGCCCAATTCCCCCTCCCGTTCGTCCCCTCCCCGCATTCCCACATACCGCATCCATCTAAAGCGGGCAGTGCACTTACGACTCTCGAGTTGCTGGTATCTATGGACGGCCGTTGTCACTTACATCAAGTGATCCGTCTATTCGTCTGTCCCTATATTATAAAAAAAAAAACTAAACGATTGCTGATACTTCTCAATTCCCTTTACTTCTACTGCCTTTCCTTGTTTTTACCCTTCCCTTTCTACATGCTAACAATTTTAACATATTTAATACCTGAATTGCCCGGTTTTTTTCTGTAAAACAGGAGGATAAGAAGAGAAGAAAGGGGAGAGGAGGAATTGGGGGAATTTCATTAAGTTAAGGGAAATGCAACGCAAGCGTTAGTTGACAACTGGTTTTCTGTAAGGCTTATGTTTTATTATCGTGTGAGAATATTGAATTACGAATTCCTGTACGTTCAAACGGACGGTAAGCTAATCGATGCTATTTATTTTTTAATTTTGAGTAACTTTTTAAGCAATCAGCAGTAACAAAGACTATAACAGGTTTTTTATACATTAACTATCGTTGTTTCAACTAAGTACTTACTTTATTCGTGCCTAAGCATGGCTCTACCGTGCTAAATGCTCTGCGTGAGTGCAACAGCGTGCCGATCTCGTGGCTTGATACTATGGTTCTGTCCATGGTCCGAAGCGAGAGTGTGTGGGATGCGAAAGCTTCATTTTGCGACGAGATGATTTAGGTTACGGGAGAAAAAGCAGTATCCCGTCCTGCAGAAGATGCACCAGGCGCTATGGGCGATCTCTGTCCTCTACGATCGCTGGCGGTAGTGGGAGAGTTGTCTATTAGCCTTGCAGAAGCGGGCCAGAAACTATGGTGCGACGTGTTCCCCGAGGTGGGCTAGGTTAGGTCTATCATGATTATTATATTAGGACGATCAACAAATAAAATATTTTCAAAATCTATTCTCTTCTGAATTTAAATCTAGTATATACACTCACAGGCACAATTAACCGCCCACCTTGTATTTCTTTCAATTTTCAGTAGTCGTAAAATTTTGACCACATTTGATGGAAGTTATGTTATAAGCAGCCATTAAGGATAAATAAAATCACAAAAGTCTTTAAACAAAACCGTTTAATAAAAAAAAATATGCCAAAAATCGATTTTGCAAAAAAATTGCATGAAAATGTGATGACTTTAATTTTGAAAAAAATCGTCCGCTTTCTTTCTTCTTTTGAAAAAAAGCCGTCTTGAGCTCTTGTAAGGTCGCAGGGGCTGATATTCTTGCTCGAATACTTCTTTTTAGGTTGTCCCAAATGTGCTCAATTGGGTTAAGATCGGGACTGCGGGACGGCCACGGCAAAACTTGAATCCCGACCTCATCGAGGTATTGAGTGACGAAACTTGCGGTATGGCATCGAGCGTTGTCGTGCATTAATTAAAAGTTTTCACCAATAAATGGTGCGAAAGGTATGACGTGGTCTTGTAAGACTTCCTCCACGTATCTTTGAGTAGTCACACTGCCTCTATCAAACACCACTAGATCGGTACGAGCTTCGTAAAAAATACCTCCCCAAACCATTATGGATCCTCCCTGATAACCCACGGTTTCGATTATTGCACATGGAGCAAACCGTTTATTTTGGCGCCTATAAACACGCTGACGTCCATCTGGACCCCTTAAGGCTATTCTGCTCTCATCTGAGAACAGTACGTTCTTCCATTGTTTCGTAGTCCAGTCAGCATATTCTCGTGCAAAGGCAAGTCTTGCTCTACGATGCTGTGCAAGCCGCTGTGGACCGCGAGCTGGACGAAAAGCTCTCAGATTCCTTTCAGCCAGTCTTCTTCTTATCGTACGTTCACTTACAGTGACATTTCTCACCTCAAACAGACGTGTGCGCGCTTCAGTAGCGGTGCAAAAGCGATTTCTTAGCACGTTACTGACAACAAAGCGGACATCCATCACAAACAATAATCGTACACAAAAACTCAAATTAAACAATGTTCGTACACGATAGCAGACAAGAACAAGAAATGTAATCAATGTAACGTTACTGCAACAATGTCAAACAGAGACTAAATTCTAAAAACGCTTCGGCGATACAAGTTTAAGGGTCGAAATAAGGGTTTTTAAGTGTTTAGTTTATTGCTAAAGTACCCACTTAACTAAAAACAAAACAGTAGATAAGCCACAGTTAACATAAACAAACAGGGTGACGAAAAATATAGGTGGGCGGTTAATTGTGCCTGTGAGTTTTGAATTATTTCCCTCTTTGTTTATTTTTTCACTAACTCATACATCAAGTCATGTTTCACATAAAACTCTTAATACATCACCAAGAATATTTCCCCTTTGTTTTAGAAAGAAAACTTTCATTACAAAGCACCGGTGTTCTTTTGTCAAGAAAAACCATATTATTGAGCATTTCAAAACAACCCTAACACGATTGCATAAAAGCTATTATAGCTTGAGTTACTTTTGCAATAAGATTGTAAAGTTCAAAGATGAAGTGTTTCAACAAAATTTTCTTTGCAGTCGTGAAAGATTTTTCTTGAAACTTTTGATAAGACGAAACGGTTTTCCGAACTGAAATATTATGTTTGTGCTTGTTAGGTTAGGAAGGAACAAAAGGTGTACTAATTACGGTGTTACGACTTTGTGTGCGGTGACATCTATCGTGTGATTATTGAATTACGAGGACCTGTACCTTTAAATAGACGGTAAGCTATTAGATGCTGTTTTTTGTTTTTAAATAAGTTTTTAAGTAAGTAGAAAAAACAAGCAACTTTAACAATGAGTGTTACAGCTTTATATATACTAGCTTACTTACCTGAAATAAGTTTAGGTGTAGGTTTCCGGAGACCCAGCTCCCCCTCTCCTTTTTCAATACCCTTTTCCCCCTCCCCTTTTCCCATCTCCTCATCCCCCTCTCTTCTTTCCCCTCCCCTCATCCCTCATCACCCAAGGCGGGCAGTGCACTTAAAACTCTTGAGTTGCAGGTGTCTATGGATGGACGTTATCACTTACCATCTGGTGACTCGTCTGTTTGTCTATCCCCCATGATATAAAAAAAACGTTCTTCGAACTAAGTGCTTACTTCTTACATGACTGCGCAAGGTTATATTTTTCGAGTGTATATATGTCTGATATTTCTTTGTCACGCCCTAGAGGCTAGACGGCTTGATGGATTTTGACATGTGAGGTGTTATTTGAATTATCTTTTTGTTGGGACTGACACTGGCAATAACATTTTGAGATACGTCAGCAAAAGACATGGAACGTTATGTGAGGCAGGTATGACCACTGTATTATTGAGACCAACCCAGTAATGCCAACAGTACAAACCTTCGTTTTTAAAAAGTTAATCTTAAGTCCATAACAAATGTATTGATCAAGTGAATTTTTTGGGACCACATGAGCAGAGCTTGAGTATATATCTATAAAATCAACTGCATAATGATTATAGGATGGACGTAATTGTTTAGAGAGCGATATGATAAAAACACCGAAGAGTAAGGGAGCTAAAACGCCACCCTGTGGTACACCAGCAGAATTATTGCACCAAGAAGGCACGGAGTCCTCAATGCGTATACGTTGCTGACGAGCAGACAAGTAACTAAACTATTAAACCATCAACTGTCCCTGTAGATATGTTACGAGAATGTAGTATACAAACAAAATGTGGAATTCTATAGTATTGAATGCGTTGCTAAAATCAAGTAGTGTAAGTATATAAATTTCTACTGTCCATGCATAGCTTGATATCTACTACATATACTACTATAATGTGGAAAAGTGCACAAGTCGTGTCACCAGGATGGAAGCCAGAATGGACAGGGAACAGGGAATTCTTGAAGTGAGAGTCATTTAATTGAGAGTTAAAGAGATTTTCGAAAGAGGATAATTTATTTTACGTTTTATTAGTATTAATTAGTACGTTAATAATTGCGGTTGTTATGGCTGTAATTGATTAGGTATACTACTAATATATATTATAAGTATAAAATTATAAACACATACACACTATAGTGTGACGTCGCGGCTGGATGACTTACTTCTTGAAAAAGGTCTCCTGTCGGGACCGAAATAGTCGAGCTTCACCGAAATAAAACCACACATTTGAATTAATATCAATATAACTGAAGAAAGATTTTTACATCTTAATTCAATATCGTGATATTTACAAATATAGTGACGTACTAACAAACAGTGAATTAATAGGGGAGCCTGTACAATTTCCGAAATACTGACTAAATATGATTGCTTTTAGTGTATAGGCCAACCCCACATTTTCCCGTGGGGATTGTAAAAGGCGGCTCAAGGAAAACCTTTATGTACATATACTATATATATACTGTCTGTTAGATATAGTGCAATATATATATAGTCATACAGTACCCAGAAGAAAACAGTGGGCTTGCTCCCTAATGAGTAAATGAGTAGGACATAATTATGATTAGCAGAAAGCGGGCATTTGAGGAACTTCTGACTACCCCTTCGGCGATATATAAGCATACAGTACTGGGCAAGAAATAATGCACATCGACCTCTAGAAGGAGAAATCGGTTAATTTCGGCTTTGTAGAGCGTTGTCCCTTTCGCACACTACATATGTTACGTTTTGTCAGTCGTTCGACAAATCCGGACTGATTATTTTTGTGTTTCTACATATGTATATTGTCAACAAAATACTAAAAACACCTTTTAATCCATCTCTTATGTTTAAATTCAATTTAAATTCGTTTAAAATTCGGGCAGTGCATTTATAAAGGCGGCTGTAGAATATTGTAAATACTGACTAAATATAACTGTATTTGTGCGGTATAAATATATAAACTAAGTCGCTGAAAATAAAAGCGAAGTAAATATATGTAATTAACTAAGCAAACAAGACTAACAAGCTGTAACTCTCAGATTTCATTAGTAACTAAATTAGTTAACTTGGCTAAAGATGTTTTGGCAACTTTCGCTTAATTACGACGAACACCAAGAAAGGTTCATTTATCCGATTTCCGGGTTACAACAATCTTACTTAGCTATATATATCTCTAATACCGAGAAATACGTTTACATATGTATATACATACACTTAAGTCTGATTTATTTAAGTCAAATTTAGTCGATTATAATTTAGTCCAACTTACGTACTAGGGCAGTCTCACGGGCACTTTAGGAGATTCTATGTGGAAATTTGTAGAGTGTATTGACAGAAGGGGAGGATAGTCAGGGTAGGAATGTATGTTGCTTTTACAGTCGCATACCTTTACTGGCTGGTACCGGGAAGTTCGAGAGCTCTAACTAGTAAAACTGAAACCATCAAATGTGTGTAGTCGGGAAGAGACTCGCTCATACATGAACATTCGATTACGGTGACATTCTTTCTCACCCCCTTTTGTTTTCTTTTATTATGTTTTAACGTGGCTGAGGCATGTTTAGGCATGTATGGGCTGAAAACCTTTTTTTTAAGTAGGTTACAAAGACGGTATAAGAAATTTTCTCATTGTAGTTATTTAATATTTATTTATTATAATTAGTCGCTCCCCGTAGGTTTAACTGCATTTGCTCAGGGAAGCAGCGAGATGCCTATGCATATGCCTATCTAATGCAAAAACAAAATCGAATTATTAACTAAAGATAAGCGCGTTCTAACATAGAAACTTTAAGTTTTTTATATGTACTATCGGGGACAGTCGAACAGACAGGTCACCTGATTATAAGTGACAACCGCCGTCCATACACACCTGCAACTCAATAGTCGTAAGTGCGCTGCCCGCCTGAAGGATGCGGGTAGGGAAAGGAAGAGATTGGGAATGAGGAGATGGGAAAGAGGAGAGGGGGATTAGGGGAGAGAGAATGTTGGGCCTCTGGAAACCTCACTAATTTCGGGGAAATACAACGCATGCGTTACTTCACAACCGTCTTCTGTGAGGAAGTGGTGTCGCACCAGTCGAGCCGGCCCATTTGTGCCTAAGCATGGCTCGAAACACTGTTAAATATATTTATCATATATTTCATAGTTCTATTTTATCATTAGCCTTTGCCAGTCCATGTAGAAACCTACACCTTCCAGAACTTAAAATACCATCACACCGTTATCTTCCGCCTCTCGTAGATCCTTGTTCAACTGAAGCGATATTTGGAGTTCAAGTAAATACTGTCTTAACGTCTACATTTTACTATATTTATATACGAATACATAAATTACAGATTCTTTTCGTGCCCTCTTAAGGGCAGGTAATCGAATGCAATTACTGGACTGTCATAAATCAAAGTTCCGAAGAAACCCTCCACATCCCACTTACGTAGCTGTAGGTAGGTAAGTAAGTATAGAAGATAGGACCAACTCGAGTTTCATTAATCGCCACTGTAGTCACGCGGTGGTTCGAAAACTTCGACCCGCAGAGTTTTTATTAGAAACTGTTGCTCTTAACTATGGTAACCATAATTTAAATGAAAATTATCGACATATTAGACCAAGTACGAGTAAAATGTGTTTTCTTTTACATAAGCAAAATGTCTTCGGAAGTAGTAGACACAGTAAAGACCGATTATAAAAAATGTTTTTTTAAAGACGAGGCAAACGAGCTAATGATTTAACAACTACCGCCGCCCAGAAACACCATAAACAACGGGGGGAGTTGGGCCTCCGAAAACCACACTAATTGCGGGGAAATACTTCACAACCGGTTTTTTGTGAGGCCGTGGTATCGCACCGATCGAGCCGGCCTATTCGTGCCTAAACGTGGCTCTACCACTGTTATTGTAGCGTTTAATATGATTTTTTTTTTCAGAAATTTCTTAAAAAACACAGGTTCTTTCTCAGATAAAGTGTTTGTTTTAGGTAGAGTATATTTATTTAGTTTCTGTAAAAATATTAAATTGTGTAAGTTGCTTATCAAAAACTATAAGGTAGCTTCAATATTTTTAATTACAACATCACATATACGGACTCGTCAATACGTCAATTTTAGGAAATATCACAAATGTGATGACAAACAGTATTTTTGTGTAACTCATGGACACTCTACTCCCTCAATATTTCAAAGACGCCCCGCGGAGGCGCGATTCATAATAAGTTAACAAAGAACCTATTTATTTACTCGATATTAAAAGCTATGTAACGCTTTGTATGGCATCATAATATTTCATAAGCAGCTTGAGTTAATGTAGGAAATTATAAAGAAGAGGTATTAATAAAATAATTTACTGCATATCTTAATGTTATAAGTGTAGTTTATAAAAAAATGTAGGGTACGGCAAATTTCTTCTCACTAAGGCCAGCATGCCATTTTACTAGAAGATGACATCAGCAGAATTGGACAACTAGTCGACTTACCAACTCGTCTTGGCTACTGAGTGTTGTGACATGTCAACGCAAAACTTGCCTAAATGTTCAGAGTTTGAGTGTATATAAACAATCGAGGTCTAAATTACTTTGTTTCAGCGTTTCTTCTGAAGGCTAATTACAAGAAATGTCGGTATCATCTAGCTACACTGAACTCATCGTCGCTGGCAAAATCGTCTGTAGCACAAGTGACATCATCAGGCGTGCAAAGTGGTTGTATGCTAGCTTTTTACCCAAGTGCGGCGGACTTCAAAAGGAAGATTGTTGTCATAAGCTGATAGGAAGTCTCCTACCCTTGTGGGACAAGGGTAGACGACATCTTATTTGGGGTCGATGCAACGTGTACTTTGCATGAGAGTTTTGGCTGGTGTCTTTTATGTCCGGCTGCCTGTCTGACAAAAATGATTCCTGTCAAGATAGTCGTTATAAGACGCGAAAGGGAGAGGATGTTTATAGAAAGAAATAGAGTAAAAGATACTAAGAGACTGCTGTAGCTCATGGAATACATGATCACGTACCCGTTGTCCTGCACTTTATGTGACTTCTGAGGCCACTAGAATAGAAAGAGCTGGAGGGTTATTGTATACACAGAAAAGAGAAAACGTGTACTTAATATCATCTGCCTGACCTCAATTGTACATTTAACTGTAATGTAAACAATCTATGTTACTAGCTGAAACCATATTTTTAAAATAATGATAAATCTCCTTTTTCATTGACGTTATCTCGAAATTTTATACCGTATTTCGAAATTCAAATGACACCTGACATTTCAAAATCTATCAAGCAATAAAAATGTCTAGCGCATGAAAAAGAAACAGTAAATTATTATGTACAGTTGGGTAAAAAAAAACAATACGTATACATTGTATTTGAGTAGTATTTCCGCAGGTATCCACACTTCGCTTTAATGTCAGTTAACGTGCGCATTTCAAAGAATTTTTCAAAAAAAACCTTTGATATTTAACTTTTAACTACGCTTGTGAGGTCGTGACACGAATGAGGTTACAAGTTACAAGATAGACTATGTATTATTCATATTTGTACAGACTTAGTAATCAGAATATTTTAAAGCCTGATCTAAAAAGTACTGACTTATCGCCCTCAACTGTTTATATTTTTTTTTTATTTATTCTTAATTGTTATATTTTAATATTACCACGGCCTCACAGAAAACTGGCTGTTAAACAATGCTTGCATTTTGTGATCCCTTTCCAGTCCCCTACTTACTATAGCTTCCCTTCTTTCCCCTTCTACCTTTCCCTTCACCACTTTCCCCTACCCTAAAAGGCGGACAGCGCTCCTGTCACTCTTGAGTTGCAGGTGTTCATGGGCGGCGGAAGTCACTTACCATTACCCTTGTGACCCGTCTGCTAGTTTGTCCCCCAATGCCATAAAAAAAAATACGATATATGTGGTGTTTACCTTATGGTAACGTTGCCGACCGTTGAAGCTGTCGGCCTCTGGTAAGTATTGCTTGACACCGATTTTCTGTGAGGCAATGTTATAGCTCCTGTCGAGACAGCCCATGTGTGCCTAAGCATGGCTTTCCTAGGCCAACAATTGGCAGTATACAGCAAAGAATACTTATTTATCTGTAGAACTCCATACTAAAAACAACGAAGTTTTGCACAGCAAAATGACATTGAGTACTCGTACAAATTTCACAAACTAGAAACTACACGCGATGGTTAAGTACTTGGCTGAACAGATAAGAGGTTAGAATGTGAGTGTTATCCGCGTGTAACCAGCCTAAGTTTGTGTACGTGAGTGGCCAACTAATGTTCATATTAAGTTGTTACACTTGAAAACTTATTCGTAAGTCGTTAATCTTCGTCATATTGTTGGAAGGAAGAGTCAGGCTTTTGTTAGTCGGGTATAATTCGAATAATGGTTATGTACCCAGTCTATTGCGAAACGTTATAATAATACCCATTATAATAGATAGTTATCTGCTTTACCCAGTCTAGGATTTCCGGGGTACGACCACCATCTTGAAAAAAAAATTGTTTTAAATATGGTTTAGTAACATACCCTTCCCATTAAAGCATATTCACTCTACACATCATCGATCTCCGGTCTCTTTGAGCGCTGGACCGTTGGTAACGGGGGAGCCAAGGTCTGCATGGGTTACCGGAGGCTTCCTTGTTAAGGTCCCCCCCAACTGTATCCTTACGTTGTCGTCGTGGGGGGGCTTGCGCGGGTCAATGATCCCTGGGGCTGTGCCGGTAGAGCTACTCATGCTGGATTGGCCCAGGGGGAGACTCCAGACGAAACAGGATATCCTGTGGGACCCTTCCAAGGGTCACTCAGAGTTGCTCCGCTGTCCACAGCGGAGGAACGAGTACGGGCTCGGCGTGCACTCACACTGCCACCGAGCAGGCATCTGGTGATTTTATCTCGATGCCACCGTCGGCATATCGTAATCCCGAAAGGAGTCTCGTGGCTTTGATCGGGGGCGAGGGTCTTGGCTTAGCCGCCTGGACTGCGAGGTAGAAAACCTCTATAAAAAATTACCCCGAATCCTGTGTTCTGGTGCGTGACCATGGGATGCATGGCTGATGGGTGGTTCAGTCGCAAGCGCACTCCCAGCCGGGGTAACTGCGGACCCCTCGGTTGGGTATAAATTTACGCTTACCCGGGTAATGGGGATCTCTGCCCGGGTCGACCTATAGTTCTCCCCCTCTCGTGGGTCTTATTATGGAAACAATAAACAACCAAAACAAAAAACCAACTGAAGAAAAAAAGAAGGAGAATGTGAAGAAGAGGGAAAATATAAGGAAGAAAAAAGCGGACGACACCTCGTCAAACGACGAAGAAGTCTTATTGGAGATGCCTATGTCATTGGAGCTCCCAGAAGTAACTCTGGCTTCTGGGAGCAGTCGCAGGTTGGAAAGACTACGCTCGAATGCCGACTCGGAGATGATGCTTGAGCCTCGCGATATCGAGACCAGGAAGCGTGGTCGCTCGATGGACGAGGAACCTGAAACATCCACAGAAATGCTTCCTCCCAAAGTGGCTAGCAGCAAAAGAGGAAGGTCGAGGTCGCGTACCCCTATACCGTCTTTGGCAAGTTCTGCCTTCTCCAGGGCGGGTGAGTACGCGCGAGTACGTGCAGAAGGAGAAATCGTCGCCGAGGAGGAGATCGCCGATCTCCTACTTAAAATCCGTCCACCAGTAGAAATAGGTACCGTCCCTCTAACACCCGTGGCTTTGAAGGAAACGGCGACGGCGGCAGTGGCTATTATAAACAAGGTGGCCACCAAGTCCACCAAACTAAAGGGCACCTTTGTAAAAGCCCTGAAGGACTCTTCCTCCGCCGTCTCGGTGGTCGTCGAAACACTCATTGGGGATGTGGCGCGTCTCCAGGCGGCAAATGACCGTCTCACGGAACAGATGGCCGAACTGAGTGCACAGTTTGCCCAATTCCGGGCTCAGTTAGATAGCTCTGGGCGTCGGAGCCAGGTTTCGCAGCAACCAACCTCCACTCCAGCGCCCTCCGAGGTGTCTGAAGTGCCGGATTCCCACCTGCGTAAAATCATTGAAGCAGTGTGGAGGATGATGGACGGACGCCTCGCGGGGCTAGAGGCAAGACTGCCTCAAGCTCCAATTATTCGGCCACCGCTTGCAGCGGGAAAACCCAAGGCCACATCGGCTCCGAAGCCGCTCCCGGTCTCAGGTGGCAGCGTCGCAATTTCCTACGCGGCAGCTGCGTCTGCGTCAGCGCCTGCCACCGCACCGAGGACTCGAAACGCGGCTAGGACTGGTACGGGGTCAAGGTCAGAGTTCCCTCCGCTCACCTCTCCCAGACCTGGAGCAGGCAGCCAGACGCAAAGGTGTCCAGGACGAGGTAAAAGCGTCCCTAGCGCTACCACTGATGCTAAGTCTGTCCCTGTTCCCTCAACGTCTTCCCCCTCCAGTGATGGATGGCAGAAAGTTGAGGGGGGTAAGAAGAAGAGGTCCCGAAAGAGTTACAAGAAGGCCACCAAAAGTGCAGCCTCTGCGCCTCAGAATACGTCGGTGGCAGTCACTGCCACAAAGAAGGCAAGGAAATTGCAGGCGCCCAAAACGGCGGCTGTGGTTGTCACCGTGTTGCCGGAGGCGGCGACCACTGGGCTATCCTACGCGGCGGTTTTTAAGAAGGTCCGGGATAGCCTCGGTGGCGAATTCGGGGCCTCAGGTGTGAGGCTGCGCCTTGCCCAGACGGGGGCTCGAGTTTTGGAGTTTCCAGGTGCTGAAGGGGCAAAGACGGCGGACATCGTTGCGGAGAAGCTGCGGGGAGTTTTTGCAGCGTCGGATGGTGTCAAAGTCGTTAGGCCTACCAAGTGCGCTGAGCTGCGCATTTCAGGCCTGGACGACTCTGTGACGGTGGAGGATGTTCGTGTTGCTATTCAAGAGAAGACGGAGTGCAACGCGGACATCATCAGAGTCGGTACCATCCGCCCCGGTCCGGGTGGTCTTGGCGCGGTGTGCGCCAGTTGTCCCGTTTCATCAGCCAAAATTTTGGGTGATGCCGGCAAGGTCCTCATCGGTTTCGTGAATGCCAGAGTCACAATCCTGGCGGCGAGACCGATGAGGTGTTTCAAATGCCTCGGGTCGGGACACACCCGCGTCAAGTGCGAAAGTTGCTTTGACTGCAGCGGACTCTGCTTCCGCTGCGGTCAACCGGGGCACAGAGCGGCAGAATGTTCCGCCGCCCCTCACTGTCCGGCATGTGCGGCGGGTAATCTGTCCGCCAATCACCAGATGGGGCAGGGGGGATGCAAATGATAAATGATAAATGATCTTTATTTTGTAAATAGGTTACAACAACACTTTTACACGTCAATATATTATTTTTTTCTGTTAGTTTATGCTAGATGAGGCCGGTGTTTCCTAGCTGACTACCCTGAGAAGAAACACCGAAACAAACTCAGAGGTCAAAGTCTGTTTTAAAGTCCATACAGATGTAAAAACATATGAGAACCATGCACGCTAACGTCTGAGATGAGCTTTTGAAGAAAGCACCACGCTCATTTGAGTGGACCCGTCCAAACAGTGCAAGCATTTGTCATTTATCGTGTAGCTCAACTTAGAACTTTAAGGAGCTCAACGGACCGACGAACAGTACCAAAGCAAGGACATTTGGGTAGGCCGCAAAAGTACTCAAACTGTCAGACATCGTTATAAAACAAACTACAGGAGAAAAGAGAAAAAAATAAATAAATAAATAACCTACATAGTCCTCACATTTACAATAATTAAATTTATAAATTAAAAAAAAGAAACAAATATATAATATATTATACTTAACAAAGTATTCATGTCAAAAGGTACAAAGATTAAACAATAAAAAAAAACAATATAATACTTAACAAAGTAAGTATTCATGTCAAAAAGTAAAATATAAAATGTCAATGTGTATAAAAAAAAGAAATTATAAACGAAAAACAAAGGCTCATGTACATTAATGAAGCAGCTCATTCCCAAGCCTTTTTATCTTCAATATAATCTTTAATTGTGTAAAAAGCTTTTTGACTTAGTTTTTTTTTTATAAATGATTTAAATTTATTATTGCTTAGTTCTTGTATTTGGCTAGGAAGCTTATTATAGAAATGTATACTTTGGCATCTAAACGAACCACCTATTTTCTTGAGCCTGGTTTTAGGAACAACAAATTTGTTTTTGTTCCTAGTATTTACACTATGGATATCACTGTATTTTTTAAACAGATTAATATTTTTATGTGCGTACATGAGATTTTCATAAATATACTGAGAGGGCACAGTCATAATATTAATCTCTTTAAATTTATCTCTGAGGGAGTGTCTGGGACTTAATTTATAAATTGCACGTATAGCTCTTTTTTGTAAAACAAAAATAGATTGAATATCGGCGGCATTTCCCCACAACAGAATACCGTACGACATTACACTATGAAAATGGCTAAAGTATACTAAACGGGCTGTCTCTAAATCTGTTAAACCACGAATTTTCCTAACGGCGTACGCTGCAGAACTAAGCTTTTTGGACAATTTATCTATATGGGGGCTCCACTGAAGCTTTGCATCTAAAGTTAAGCCTAAGAACACTGTGGAATCTTCGGGTTTTAACACTTCGCCCTTTATTGACACACTAGTGTTCACCTGTGTTACATTAGGCAATGTAAACTTTATACATTTAGTTTTTTTCTCGTTAAGGAGAAGATTATTGATATTAAACCAGTTAACTACTGTTGAAAGGGCACTATTTACGTCATCAATAACCACCTGCTGACGTTTGAGTTTAAATACAAGTGAAGTGTCATCTGCAAACAACACTATATCATGTTTATCCTTTATGAGGTACGGCAGGTCATTAATATAAATTATAAATAAAAAGGGACCTAGAATAGAGCCTTGGGGAACCCCCATTCTGACTACAGATCCGGGAGATCTTTTACCGTTCACATCAACTCTCTGAATCCTATTACTTAAATATGAAGTAAGAAGATCCAGAGAGGTGCCCCGGATTCCATAGTAGCGCAGCTTCCTGATCAATGTATCATGGAGAACGCAATCAAAAGCCTTAGACAAATCGCAAAAAATGCCTAACGCATCGCATTTATCTTCCCATGCATTATAAATGTGCCCTAAAAGTTCAACACCAGCATCAGTTGTTGAACGACCCTTTGTGAAACCAAACTGTTTGCTATGTAATAATTTATGTTTAGTAAAATATCTGTGCATTTGATCTAAAATAAGTTTCTCAAAAATTTTACTAAAAGTAGGTAGCACTGATATAGGTCTATAATTAGAAGGGTCTGATGTACTACCCGATTTAAACAATGGTATTATTTTACTATATTTCATTAGATCAGGAAACTCACCACAATCTATACAATTATTAAAGATTACTGTTAAAGTTGGTGCTACAATGTTTATAATAGACTTAGCAACGTCAACAGAATTACCCCATAGATCTGCAGTCTTTTTAATATTTAAAGTTTTAAAAGTTTTTATTATATCATTACAAGTTACATATTGGAAATAAAACTGGAATTCACAAACTGGAACGTTTTCTTTAAGTATTGTTTCTGCAACAGTTGGTGATGAATTTAGACATTTTGTAGTCGATACGGGAATCTCTGCAAAGAAAGTTTCAAATGCTGCAGCTACTTTCGAATCTGATTTAATGATACTGCTATCAACAGCAAGGCTGTAATCACAAGTTCGGTTGCAAGACCTTCCCGTTTCGCTATTAATAATATTCCAAGTCATTTTAATTATATTACTACTATTTTTAATTTTTGAACTTAAGTAGCGAGATTTCGCCAAATAACAAACTTTTTTAAATAACTTAGAATAATTCTTTACATATAAATTATATTCCACAGTGTTAATATAAGGCCGTTCTTCATACAGTTCATAAAGCCGTTTTCTACTTTTATAAATACCAATGGTGGCCCAGTCACTGAAGGAAGTGTTGCTATTTACCGAAATTGACTTAGGAATGAATGTAGTATCAAATTGCAAGCAATACATTTTGAAAAAATCATTATAATGTTGATTAGGGTCATCATTAGTTGACAAAAGTTGGATTTTATTTGCAAGTTTAGTTTTAAAAAACCTCCCCGCACTTTTCCGCAAGCATCGGTGGCTAGCCAATCGGCCAAGGCCGCTTCCGATGCTAATCGTGCTTCGTTGCCGTCGCCCATGGAGGAGGCTGTAGAGACGATCCAATAATGGACCAAGTCTCCAGCCTCCTTGTCCAGACGAACCTAAACCACTGTGCCGGTGCGCAGGACCTCTTCCTGCAAACCATGGCGGAGTGGTCGATTGGTGTCGCCGTAGCTGCGGAGCCTTATTACGTTCCTTAGGACGGACGCACGGGGCGACGCTGTACAAGAGTGGGCAACATCGGTGGGCCTCTGTCTCCTAAACAGAGGCACCACCAACACGTGCGTGCGACAGCAGGGGGGGTCGATAGTGGACCTTTCGTTCGCTACCTCTGCTCTTGCCGCACGAGTAAGGGACTGGCGTGTCCTGGAAGAGGTTGAGACGCTCTCGGATTACCTTTATATCGGATTTGAGCTCTCCCGTACCCAGGACCCCAGAAGGGGTCACATGGCGCGGCGTTCTTCCCGCTTTCCGCGGTGGTCTATTTCGAAGCTAGACCGGGATCTACTGGAGGACTTCAAGGTCGTCGGCCTCCAAGGAAGGAGGTCTACTGGTGGTCCCAGGAGTTGGCGGATCTCCGCGCGGCTTGTTCTTCGTTCGTTCGTTCGTTCGTTCGTTCGTTCGTCGCGGTTTGGCTTCGTGCCCGGAGATCCTACACCCGCAGTCGTCGGCGTCACCGCGAAGAAGGAGAAGAGGACCAGCTGCAAGAGGAGTACCGAGAGGCCCGGAAAACTCTAAAGCTGGCCATTTGCCGCGCCAAAGAAGAGAAAAGAAAGGAGATGCTGGAGGGTCTCAATCGTGACCCCTGGGGTCGCCCATATCGTGCGGCACAACAAAAGCTCCGCGCGCTGGGCCCCCCCCTTACGGAGACTCTCCAGCCCAGCTTCCTGCAGGAAGTGGTTGAGGGTCTTTTTCCGCGACGAGTGGAGCACTCACCCCCATCGATGGCCCCTTTGGCTGGAGACAACGGGGAGTTCGGGGTGGAGGATGCTCTACCCATCACGGAGGCGAAGATAGGGGCGGCTGTTCTACGGATCCGCTCCAAGAACACCGCCCCCGGGCCAGACGGGATTCCTGCCCGAGTGTTGGCCCTGGCCCTTGATCACATTGCAGACCGCCTCAGGGAGGTGTTCGACGCTAGCTTAGTGTCCGGGCGCTTCCCTGATTGCTGGAAAAGCGGGAAGCTGGTGCTTTTAAGGAAGCCGGGACGGCCGGCCGACTCGGTCGCGGCCTACAGGCCCATTGTGCTGCTGGACGAGGCGGGTAAACTGTTTGAGAGGGTACTCTCTGCCCGCATCGTCCGGCACCTGGATGAGGTTGGCCCCGATTTGTCGGAGCCCAATTCGGTTTCCGAGCAGGTCGTTCGACGATCGGAGCTTTAATGCGTCTGAGAGCCGTGACCGAGGAGGCTGTGAGCTGTGGCGGCGTACTGTTGGCGGTGTCGTTGGACATCGCCAACGCATTCAATAGTCTGCCATTCAGTTGCATTAGGGAAGCTCTCCGCTATCACGGAGTGCCACAGTACCTGATGCGACTAGTGGCAGACTATTTAGAGGAGCGTACCGTCATGTACGAGGACCGAGATGGAATCCTATGTCATCGGCCCATGTCGTGCGGTGTTCCGCAGGGGTCTGTCCTTGGACCACTCCTGTGGAACATGGGGTACGACTGGGCTCTTCGTGGTGACTTCCCCCCCGGGCTGGGCGTAATCTGTTACGCCGATGACACTCTGGTCACAGCCCGGGGATCGAACTTTCAGGAGGCGGCGCGCCTGGCCACCAGGGGAGCCTCACTGGTGGTCCAGCGCATCGAGGCGCTAGGCTTGCGGGTGGCCCTGGACAAGACGGAGGCCCTTTTATTTCATGGTCCCCGTCGTGGTCCACCCGCTGGCGCTGCCATCATGGTCAACTCGGTCCTCGTACCGGTTCGGGCCCACATTAAATATCTGGGCCTGATCCTTGACGGGAGGTGGCTCTTCGACGAGCACTTCCGGCAGCTTGCTCCAAAGCTGGTCGCCGCTGCGTCCGCCCTTGGGCGACTTTTGCCCAACTTGGGTGGACCCAGCGTCGCAACAAGACGGCTGTACACGGGGGTTGTCCGGTCAATGGCACTATACGGTGCACCGGTGTGGGCGGAAGCTCTGACCGCCCAGAATAGGGCACGCCTCTGGCGCCCTCAGAGGGTCATGGCGGTTAGAGCTATACGCGGTTACCGCACCGTGTCGACGGAGGCGGCGTGCGCGTTGGCCGGAACTCCCCCGTGGGACTTGGAGGCGGAAGTGCTCGCCGAAGTATATCGGCGGACGACTGATTTCCGGGCGGGTAGTGGCAATCGACCCCCGCCCGAAGAGGTACGCGAGTGGCGTGAGGCCGCTCGCCGAGTCACTATGGCTCGTTGGTCGTCCCGGCTGGAGGCTCCACGTGCTGGCTTAGCCACCGTGGAGGCGCTCCAGCCGGTCATCGTCGAGTGGGCAGGGCGGCAACACGGGACCCTTTCTTTCCGACTAACGCAGGTTCTTTCCGGGCACGGTTGCTTCGGAAAGTACCTGCACTCGGTCGCTAGGAGAGAATTGAGTCCCGCCTGTCACCACTGCGACTGTAGTGAGGACTCGGCCCAGCATACGCTCGCGGATTGCCCCGCTTGGGCGACGCAGCGTCGGGCCCTCACTGCAGTCATTGGAGAGGATCTGTCACTGCCGGCCATCATACGCTCCATGGTCGTCAGTGACAGGAATTTTACCGCGGTCGCAGCCTTCTGTGAGGAGGTCATCTCACAAAAGGAGGCGGCGGAGCGGGCCCGGGAGGATAATCTCCACTCGGACCCAATTCGCCGCCGGCGAACCGGGCGGCGGAGACGCGCTTACCAGCGCCTCATGCCGCCCTGAGTGTGGCTGCGGGTGGTCGGGACGGGTTTTCCCCTCCATCCGCCATATAGCTAGCCGCGAGGGGGTGATGTCCGCGTGTGTCTGGACGCCGCCTTATTGATAGGTTACCCGCAGGTGGTGCCCGCATAATGCGGGCAGGCGCTAGGAGGGGTCCGGATGTCTTAATAAAGCTGTTCCCGGATTCCTCCTATTTTAAGCGCAGTAAGGCACACCGTGTGGTTTTAGTCGGTTCGATTCTGACACACCGTTCCACCGAAAACCCGGGTGGAATGACGGCCCGAGGGGGTTTCCACACGAAAAAAAAAAAAAAAAAAAAAAAAAGGCTTCCTTGTTAAGGTATTTCTGGGTCCTTTGCAATAGACCCATTTGTGACGATATAACCAAATAATACAGCATGCCAATATTACAATTTCTCATACACCAAAAAAAAAATATTATCAAAATTATTGTCTACAGGACCGGATCATAGACCCTGGTGAGTAAAAATAGAGTTAACAACATAGTTTGAGAGTCAGTGAGAAACCGACTTCTATTTGCCGATAGTTATATGAAGATACAATATTTAACATATTGATATGATGCATTAAGTAAATATCTTGACTGGCCTGTTCGTCTAGTGGTTAGTGACCCTGACTGTTACGCCAGAGGTCGTGGGTTCGATTCCCACCCAGGACAAATATTTGTGTGATGAGCACGATTATTTGTTCTAAGTCTGTGTGTAATTTATCTATAATTTGTATGTATTTAGAAGTATATAAGTATGTTTATCAGCAGTCTGGTTACCATAGTACAAGCTCTGCTTAGTTTGGGATCAGACGGCCGTGTGTGAGATGTGTGAACTTAATATTATTATTATCTTGACTATACAAAAATACCTATGATTGTGATAAGTTTACCTGAAATAAAAAAAAATATTTTTTTAATTTATCCATGTTTTTTTTTTTTTGTTTTATGCGATAGTGGGCAAACGAGCAGATGAGACACCTGACGGTAAGTGACTACCGCCGCCCATGGACATATAACTTGCGGCTAAATAAATAAGATGATTATTAATA
Source organism: Tyria jacobaeae (assembly GCA_947561695.1). Lineage (NCBI taxonomy): Eukaryota > Metazoa > Arthropoda > Insecta > Lepidoptera > Erebidae > Tyria > Tyria jacobaeae. The sequence goes on along the minus strand of OX387232.1, from coordinate 1,404,247 downwards.
TAAGGTGATGGGCAGGCAATGTGACTGTCTTTAAATGATTATTACTAAATGATAGTGATATATAATCATCAATCAATCAATTAATAAGCCTTTTGCAGTCGACTTGAGACATTGCGATCGGTATATCGTACTAATGACGTCCTATTTTCCCTTTATAGTTAACATACTTTGGATAATTAACGCGATTATATACTTGAGAAGTGTTTGTCTGATAGTCAAAGGACACGGACTTGCCGGCATCAGCCAGTTCGAGTTGTAGGTATGTGACTCTGACTCGCTTGCTACTCTCCAATCCATCTTAATAAATAATATCCCTTTCCTACCCTTTCTATCTTCACTTTTTTGTCAATATACTCTAACTTTTCCCATCCTATTCCCAAAAGTGCGTGGATGACGATATAGGCTTGCCACCTATTATGTGAATTGGCATTAAGTACACCTCTGCCTGCAGGTGTGAGTGTATGTACGTCGCGTTAAATCCCGTAACGGCTAAGGTGTCGGACTTGCAATCAAGTGGTTGGGGGTTCAAATCCTACCCAGTGCACTACCGTCGTGAACATACCCCTAACACAAGTATTTAACTTAGCCATGGGGGGTTAACAAGAATACTAGTAATTTGTGTATTTTTTTTATTAAATAAAATATATATATATATATTATAGGTATTTTATAGGGTATGCAGAGATGGTAGAACGCCAGTTGTCACGATCCTGACATACAGCTTCTTTTACGTTCATGAGATCTTTAATATCCGCTCGCCCTTTACGGGTGTTTGTAATTGGGCCCATCTTCAGTACGCTGAAGATCTGGTCAGTATAACGAATACATAAATATATATAATAGAAAGTGAAAGTTAAAAAGTTAGTAAATAGTAAAGATAATGAGCGGCAGGACTGAGTAAGTAATCAAAGTGAAGGTGCACGACGCTGTTCTCTTCAGGATATTGTTTTCACTCCCCAATTCCATCGATATAAGTAATATCCTTTTTCTTCCACTGCCTCCCTTCTCTATTTCTTTCAATATGCTCTACTACCACTTCTACATTTTGAATTATAAATTGTTAAGTGCCCACTATCACGTAAGTGAGAACCGAGTCATAAACACCTATGACAGTGGAAATAGGAAAGTCAAGACCCTCAAATATCCTGACAACTAGTCTTATTATCAAATTCAGTTAGTCCTCATGTTCAGGTGCCAGTCGCTCCGAGAAAAACTGATATTCAGGCAATAACTAGTTGGACTAGAAACCAACCCCAACAGACATGAGAAAAAATAAGGCTAGGAAAACGAAGAAGTTAGTGGACGGAACTGTGTTATTGGTTACTTGCTCCACACTTTTGAGCATCAAACGTAACCTCATACCTAATTGAAAAGAAGTTTTAACCTGAATATTTTTAAGTATATGAAAACAAAGTAATTAAACGAATTACATTACAATTCTTATTTTACGGAAACAAATTCAGTATTCTTAATACACTCCGATTATATTTCAAAGACGAAAGCTTTTAGAAGGCTTATGTTCAATTTTTGGTACAATCTCTAGTAATAAATTACCCAGGTAAGTAACCATTATTTAATGCCCTAAAAAGATAGAGGCTTATTACCACACACAGTGTACTCGGTGAATTAGAAACGTTGTCTATACATGTACGTGTATACGATAATATAGATATGAAATGCCCAACAGTGGTATATACAAGAATAATAATTATTCTAGCTTGGTCCCTGTTAGGGACCCACCATTCTTATATTGTTAAATATATTTTCTTTACGGATTTATAGGTACATTTAAAAATGTAATTTATATGTATTTTAAGTGTAAGATAATAATAATGACTATACACATTTAACACACGGTCCTCTGATCCCAAACTAAGTAGAGCTTGTATTATATGCAATATTATCATTTGTAAAAGGATTATATATTGATGATAAATAATTTCAAAAAAAAATATAAAAAAAAATATCGTCGTCAATATGTGCCATCTTGTGCCTCAATGAAGAACTGAAAAGACAAAAATAAGATTTTAATTCGAATACTTTATTATTATTGGTTTTGAATAATCTTAGTTACAGTGTTCAAAAACGCTGTCGGGCTCACTCCGAGATTTTGTTGCTCTACCAATATCACCAACCAAATTATGAGAAGTGAGAGTGTTATGCCTCCGACGGCGTTTGCGAACACTGTCAACTAAGATTATTCAAAACCAAAATAAAATATTCAAATTAAAATCTTATTTCTATCTTTTAGTTCTTCAATGAATTTAAGATGGCAGATATTGACGCAAACGCAAACACAATTTTTTTTTGTTTTTTTTTTTATTTTAATGTACCCAATGCCACTCTCACGACGAAGACGAATCTATTGACACCACTCACATAAAAATACGACAAGCCGATTAGGCTCTAGGGCTTGCCAAAGATGCTCCGTCGACTAAACAATTTTGAATCCTTTTGTGTGAATGTTGAATAAAACTTCGAGTCGGGAAACGGTTATAACTGCATATCGTAGGCTAGTTGCATCCACATTAAGATATATCACAATATTTGGGGTAATGGTACTAGTAGATAATTATGGTTTTAGTGCCAAAAACGTTGTATAAGAGCAGTATGTGACTTGATACTTGATATCCAAAATAAGCAGCAAGTCTTACTTTAAAAGCTTGAGGATTCTTACGATGCCATCTCATATACAAGGAAAAAAAATTTACAAGGAAAACTTGACTAAATTTGTGCAGGTAAGTAGCCACCGACGTAATGATATAAGCTGCTTGTAGCAAAATGTAAAGCTGCTGTTTTTCATAAAAGTATTTATGCAATGACCCCTAAAAAATTACAATAAATTGCCAAAGATATTGAGAAATACAAATATGTTTGAAAAAAGCAATTATTATATTATTTAGATGACAAGATAGATAGCAAACTCTTTATTTGGACACCATTGTTACAGTAAAATATAATACATGTTATACACGTGTCAAATATATAATATAGAAATGGCTGTATGCAATCTCTTCCAGGCAATCTTAGGATGGATCATAATCATTCAGAGAGATAGAGTATCTACTTGGAGGACCATTTTAAAAATTTTAATTAAAAATTTAGTAACTTATTAACCAAGATAGAACTTATATAAAAAGTAAAACATTTTATAGTGACCTACTTGTAGTTTTTCTATTCAATTATAGTCATTCGGAGATAGAGGTAGTTGGAGGATCACTACGTTTATTTTTTAATGAAAACTATACTAACCTATTTACAAAGATAGAACTTATATTAATTGTAATTTTTCTGTTCCATTATACGTTATTATTTGTTAGGATTCGGCCGTAGTAGTTCGCCGTCTTCCCCCTATTACTCTAATGGGACATAATTCTAGCACCACCACAACAATAACACAGTACGTATTAGTAATTATGTATTTATGTTCAGCAATTAATAAATTAAAAAAAAAAAAAAATATGTATTATTTTACTATTTTTAGTAGATTAGTAGTTACTGCCGTACGTTTTACAGTGAAGTAGAGTAGGGTCACCCCATCTCTTCCCGGTGGTGTCATGAAAGGTGACTAAGGGTATCAGACAGTATGTATACAGTGCCCGGTTGACGGCAATATTCAAAATTCTAATAAGTAAAGTGTTGGTGTTGGTTGGTTGGCGCTGGGCCCCCCCCTTACGGAGACTCTCCAGCCCAGCTTCCTGCAGGAAGTGGTTGAGGGTCTTTTTCCGCGACGAGTGGAGCACTCACCCCCATCGATGGCCCCTTTGGCTGGAGACAACGGGGAGTTCGGGGTGGAGGATGCTCTACCCATCACGGAGGCGAAGATAGGGGCGGCTGTTCTACGGATCCGCTCCAAGAACACCGCCCCCGGGCCAGACGGGATTCCTGCCCGAGTGTTGGCCCTGGCCCTTGATCACATTGCAGACCGCCTCAGGGAGGTGTTCGACGCTAGCTTAGTGTCCGGGCGCTTCCCTGATTGCTGGAAAAGCGGGAAGCTGGTGCTTTTAAGGAAGCCGGGACGGCCGGCCGACTCGGTCGCGGCCTACAGGCCCATTGTGCTGCTGGACGAGGCGGGTAAACTGTTTGAGAGGGTACTCTCTGCCCGCATCGTCCGGCACCTGGATGAGGTTGGCCCCGATTTGTCGGAGCCCAATTCGGTTTCCGAGCAGGTCGTTCGACGATCGGAGCTTTAATGCGTCTGAGAGCCGTGACCGAGGAGGCTGTGAGCTGTGGCGGCGTACTGTTGGCGGTGTCGTTGGACATCGCCAACGCATTCAATAGTCTGCCATTCAGTTGCATTAGGGAAGCTCTCCGCTATCACGGAGTGCCACAGTACCTGATGCGACTAGTGGCAGACTATTTAGAGGAGCGTACCGTCATGTACGAGGACCGAGATGGAATCCTATGTCATCGGCCCATGTCGTGCGGTGTTCCGCAGGGGTCTGTCCTTGGACCACTCCTGTGGAACATGGGGTACGACTGGGCTCTTCGTGGTGACTTCCCCCCCGGGCTGGGCGTAATCTGTTACGCCGATGACACTCTGGTCACAGCCCGGGGATCGAACTTTCAGGAGGCGGCGCGCCTGGCCACCAGGGGAGCCTCACTGGTGGTCCAGCGCATCGAGGCGCTAGGCTTGCGGGTGGCCCTGGACAAGACGGAGGCCCTTTTATTTCATGGTCCCCGTCGTGGTCCACCCGCTGGCGCTGCCATCATGGTCAACTCGGTCCTCGTACCGGTTCGGGCCCACATTAAATATCTGGGCCTGATCCTTGACGGGAGGTGGCTCTTCGACGAGCACTTCCGGCAGCTTGCTCCAAAGCTGGTCGCCGCTGCGTCCGCCCTTGGGCGACTTTTGCCCAACTTGGGTGGACCCAGCGTCGCAACAAGACGGCTGTACACGGGGGTTGTCCGGTCAATGGCACTATACGGTGCACCGGTGTGGGCGGAAGCTCTGACCGCCCAGAATAGGGCACGCCTCTGGCGCCCTCAGAGGGTCATGGCGGTTAGAGCTATACGCGGTTACCGCACCGTGTCGACGGAGGCGGCGTGCGCGTTGGCCGGAACTCCCCCGTGGGACTTGGAGGCGGAAGTGCTCGCCGAAGTATATCGGCGGACGACTGATTTCCGGGCGGGTAGTGGCAATCGACCCCCGCCCGAAGAGGTACGCGAGTGGCGTGAGGCCGCTCGCCGAGTCACTATGGCTCGTTGGTCGTCCCGGCTGGAGGCTCCACGTGCTGGCTTAGCCACCGTGGAGGCGCTCCAGCCGGTCATCGTCGAGTGGGCAGGGCGGCAACACGGGACCCTTTCTTTCCGACTAACGCAGGTTCTTTCCGGGCACGGTTGCTTCGGAAAGTACCTGCACTCGGTCGCTAGGAGAGAATTGAGTCCCGCCTGTCACCACTGCGACTGTAGTGAGGACTCGGCCCAGCATACGCTCGCGGATTGCCCCGCTTGGGCGACGCAGCGTCGGGCCCTCACTGCAGTCATTGGAGAGGATCTGTCACTGCCGGCCATCATACGCTCCATGGTCGTCAGTGACAGGAATTTTACCGCGGTCGCAGCCTTCTGTGAGGAGGTCATCTCACAAAAGGAGGCGGCGGAGCGGGCCCGGGAGGATAATCTCCACTCGGACCCAATTCGCCGCCGGCGAACCGGGCGGCGGAGACGCGCTTACCAGCGCCTCATGCCGCCCTGAGTGTGGCTGCGGGTGGTCGGGACGGGTTTTCCCCTCCATCCGCCATATAGCTAGCCGCGAGGGGGTGATGTCCGCGTGTGTCTGGACGCCGCCTTATTGATAGGTTACCCGCAGGTGGTGCCCGCATAATGCGGGCAGGCGCTAGGAGGGGTCCGGATGTCTTAATAAAGCTGTTCCCGGATTCCTCCTATTTTAAGCGCAGTAAGGCACACCGTGTGGTTTTAGTCGGTTCGATTCTGACACACCGTTCCACCGAAAACCCGGGTGGAATGACGGCCCGAGGGGGTTTCCACACGAAAAAAAAAAAAAAAAAAAAAAAAAAGGCTTCCTTGTTAAGGTATTTCTGGGTCCTTTGCAATAGACCCATTTGTGACGATATAACCAAATAATACAGCATGCCAATATTACAATTTCTCATACACCAAAAAAAAAATATTATCAAAATTATTGTCTACAGGACCGGATCATAGACCCTGGTGAGTAAAAATAGAGTTAACAACATAGTTTGAGAGTCAGTGAGAAACCGACTTCTATTTGCCGATAGTTATATGAAGATACAATATTTAACATATTGATATGATGCATTAAGTAAATATCTTGACTGGCCTGTTCGTCTAGTGGTTAGTGACCCTGACTGTTACGCCAGAGGTCGTGGGTTCGATTCCCACCCAGGACAAATATTTGTGTGATGAGCACGATTATTTGTTCTAAGTCTGTGTGTAATTTATCTATAATTTGTATGTATTTAGAAGTATATAAGTATGTTTATCAGCAGTCTGGTTACCATAGTACAAGCTCTGCTTAGTTTGGGATCAGACGGCCGTGTGTGAGATGTGTGAACTTAATATTATTATTATCTTGACTATACAAAAATACCTATGATTGTGATAAGTTTACCTGAAATAAAAAAAAATATTTTTTTAATTTATCCATGTTTTTTTTTTTTTGTTTTATGCGATAGTGGGCAAACGAGCAGATGAGACACCTGACGGTAAGTGACTACCGCCGCCCATGGACATATAACTTGCGGCTAAATAAATAAGATGATTATTAATATAAGGTGATGGGCAGGCAATGTGACTGTCTTTAAATGATTATTACTAAATGATAGTGATATATAATCATCAATCAATCAATTAATAAGCCTTTTGCAGTCGACTTGAGACATTGCGATCGGTATATCGTACTAATGACGTCCTATTTTCCCTTTATAGTTAACATACTTTGGATAATTAACGCGATTATATACTTGAGAAGTGTTTGTCTGATAGTCAAAGGACACGGACTTGCCGGCATCAGCCAGTTCGAGTTGTAGGTATGTGACTCTGACTCGCTTGCTACTCTCCAATCCATCTTAATAAATAATATCCCTTTCCTACCCTTTCTATCTTCACTTTTTTGTCAATATACTCTAACTTTTCCCATCCTATTCCCAAAAGTGCGTGGATGACGATATAGGCTTGCCACCTATTATGTGAATTGGCATTAAGTACACCTCTGCCTGCAGGTGTGAGTGTATGTACGTCGCGTTAAATCCCGTAACGGCTAAGGTGTCGGACTTGCAATCAAGTGGTTGGGGGTTCAAATCCTACCCAGTGCACTACCGTCGTGAACATACCCCTAACACAAGTATTTAACTTAGCCATGGGGGGTTAACAAGAATACTAGTAATTTGTGTATTTTTTTTATTAAATAAAATATATATATATATATTATAGGTATTTTATAGGGTATGCAGAGATGGTAGAACGCCAGTTGTCACGATCCTGACATACAGCTTCTTTTACGTTCATGAGATCTTTAATATCCGCTCGCCCTTTACGGGTGTTTGTAATTGGGCCCATCTTCAGTACGCTGAAGATCTGGTCAGTATAACGAATACATAAATATATATAATAGAAAGTGAAAGTTAAAAAGTTAGTAAATAGTAAAGATAATGAGCGGCAGGACTGAGTAAGTAATCAAAGTGAAGGTGCACGACGCTGTTCTCTTCAGGATATTGTTTTCACTCCCCAATTCCATCGATATAAGTAATATCCTTTTTCTTCCACTGCCTCCCTTCTCTATTTCTTTCAATATGCTCTACTACCACTTCTACATTTTGAATTATAAATTGTTAAGTGCCCACTATCACGTAAGTGAGAACCGAGTCATAAACACCTATGACAGTGGAAATAGGAAAGTCAAGACCCTCAAATATCCTGACAACTAGTCTTATTATCAAATTCAGTTAGTCCTCATGTTCAGGTGCCAGTCGCTCCGAGAAAAACTGATATTCAGGCAATAACTAGTTGGACTAGAAACCAACCCCAACAGACATGAGAAAAAATAAGGCTAGGAAAACGAAGAAGTTAGTGGACGGAACTGTGTTATTGGTTACTTGCTCCACACTTTTGAGCATCAAACGTAACCTCATACCTAATTGAAAAGAAGTTTTAACCTGAATATTTTTAAGTATATGAAAACAAAGTAATTAAACGAATTACATTACAATTCTTATTTTACGGAAACAAATTCAGTATTCTTAATACACTCCGATTATATTTCAAAGACGAAAGCTTTTAGAAGGCTTATGTTCAATTTTTGGTACAATCTCTAGTAATAAATTACCCAGGTAAGTAACCATTATTTAATGCCCTAAAAAGATAGAGGCTTATTACCACACACAGTGTACTCGGTGAATTAGAAACGTTGTCTATACATGTACGTGTATACGATAATATAGATATGAAATGCCCAACAGTGGTATATACAAGAATAATAATTATTCTAGCTTGGTCCCTGTTAGGGACCCACCATTCTTATATTGTTAAATATATTTTCTTTACGGATTTATAGGTACATTTAAAAATGTAATTTATATGTATTTTAAGTGTAAGATAATAATAATGACTATACACATTTAACACACGGTCCTCTGATCCCAAACTAAGTAGAGCTTGTATTATATGCAATATTATCATTTGTAAAAGGATTATATATTGATGATAAATAATTTCAAAAAAAAATATAAAAAAAAATATCGTCGTCAATATGTGCCATCTTGTGCCTCAATGAAGAACTGAAAAGACAAAAATAAGATTTTAATTCGAATACTTTATTATTATTGGTTTTGAATAATCTTAGTTACAGTGTTCAAAAACGCTGTCGGGCTCACTCCGAGATTTTGTTGCTCTACCAATATCACCAACCAAATTATGAGAAGTGAGAGTGTTATGCCTCCGACGGCGTTTGCGAACACTGTCAACTAAGATTATTCAAAACCAAAATAAAATATTCAAATTAAAATCTTATTTCTATCTTTTAGTTCTTCAATGAATTTAAGATGGCAGATATTGACGCAAACGCAAACACAATTTTTTTTTTGTTTTTTTTTTTATTTTAATGTACCCAATGCCACTCTCACGACGAAGACGAATCTATTGACACCACTCACATAAAAATACGACAAGCCGATTAGGCTCTAGGGCTTGCCAAAGATGCTCCGTCGACTAAACAATTTTGAATCCTTTTGTGTGAATGTTGAATAAAACTTCGAGTCGGGAAACGGTTATAACTGCATATCGTAGGCTAGTTGCATCCACATTAAGATATATCACAATATTTGGGGTAATGGTACTAGTAGATAATTATGGTTTTAGTGCCAAAAACGTTGTATAAGAGCAGTATGTGACTTGATACTTGATATCCAAAATAAGCAGCAAGTCTTACTTTAAAAGCTTGAGGATTCTTACGATGCCATCTCATATACAAGGAAAAAAAATTTACAAGGAAAACTTGACTAAATTTGTGCAGGTAAGTAGCCACCGACGTAATGATATAAGCTGCTTGTAGCAAAATGTAAAGCTGCTGTTTTTCATAAAAGTATTTATGCAATGACCCCTAAAAAATTACAATAAATTGCCAAAGATATTGAGAAATACAAATATGTTTGAAAAAAGCAATTATTATATTATTTAGATGACAAGATAGATAGCAAACTCTTTATTTGGACACCATTGTTACAGTAAAATATAATACATGTTATACACGTGTCAAATATATAATATAGAAATGGCTGTATGCAATCTCTTCCAGGCAATCTTAGGATGGATCATAATCATTCAGAGAGATAGAGTATCTACTTGGAGGACCATTTTAAAAATTTTAATTAAAAATTTAGTAACTTATTAACCAAGATAGAACTTATATAAAAAGTAAAACATTTTATAGTGACCTACTTGTAGTTTTTCTATTCAATTATAGTCATTCGGAGATAGAGGTAGTTGGAGGATCACTACGTTTATTTTTTAATGAAAACTATACTAACCTATTTACAAAGATAGAACTTATATTAATTGTAATTTTTCTGTTCCATTATACGTTATTATTTGTTAGGATTCGGCCGTAGTAGTTCGCCGTCTTCCCCCTATTACTCTAATGGGACATAATTCTAGCACCACCACAACAATAACACAGTACGTATTAGTAATTATGTATTTATGTTCAGCAATTAATAAATTAAAAAAAAAAAAAAATATGTATTATTTTACTATTTTTAGTAGATTAGTAGTTACTGCCGTACGTTTTACAGTGAAGTAGAGTAGGGTCACCCCATCTCTTCCCGGTGGTGTCATGAAAGGTGACTAAGGGTATCAGACAGTATGTATACAGTGCCCGGTTGACGGCAATATTCAAAATTCTAATAAGTAAAGTGTTGGTGTTTAATACACCCCTGCCTGCCCCTTAGGGGACACAGGCGTGAGCGTATTTATGTATGTAGTTATAAGTAGGATGGAAATAGCCGATTGAACATTAATCAGCTATGCAAAAATTCTTTCACTATTCAATCTCAATATCCTACACGTACGCGTTTAATTTGGTTAGTCATTATACCTAATTCTCATTGATCTTAATATTATGTACCCATTACATTATACTATGATACGGTTATTTAAAAGAGGTTCAATTCCTGAAATAATATTTTAATTTTCCACCTTTGTCTTCGGATCGGCAAGAAAGTTTAATGTATCGTTTGTAGAATGCTGATGAAATTTACTCGCTTCATCCAATATGACCGATAGTATATATAATATAGTTTGTATGTGAGTTAAATAGATTCTTATTTTCTTCATCCATGAAATAGAAAAAAAAAAATCTCATTCAAACAATCAATAATGCACTATAATATACACTTGACTTTAGAACACCTTTTTTTTTTAATAATGTGCATGTTTTTCTTCATAATAAACGGCCAGTATTACTATATTCAAAAACGTGTATTCTTGTTATTTGAATTTCTTGTTATTTGAAGTTCCTTTCATTTACGTGACTGCCTCGCAACGACACTAACTCATTTCCAAAAATATAACTTCTTATCTTAAATATTCAGCAACAATGGATTGCAAGGAGGAATTAAAGTTCATAAAATGGTTAGTAGTCCCAGTGACTTGCGCTACTTTATGGACTCTGCGTTCATTGTATGCTTCACTGTGCGATTCTAATCCTTCCACATTTTTATAAGTGAGCCGAGCTACTGATAAACGGAACACATACATATATTCCGCTAACTCAGCCGTGTTTGATTGTTAAAGATTACTCGGGCGTGGCCTACTCTGTGAAACCTCTGTAGTAATGGTAAAAGTGCCGGGGCTGGCAAAATAAGGAATATCATTGCTTGTTTTTTGGGCTTAATACTCCTCGATATCAGATTAAAGAAAACTGTTTTTTTGTTTTATTTGTTTTAATTTCTCGCCTGCGCTTTGACCGTTTTGGAATGTTTTTTTTTTTTTTTGGGATTTTAAATTAAATAGAATATACTGATTCAGGGTTATTCAATATAGTTTTACCCACATGAAAAAAACTTCACATTAGTGATATTTTAATAACGTGAAAGAAATATGAAATCGTATTTAATAAATTTTTATAGTCTCCATTTATAAATAAAAACAATTACAAACTGAGAACTAAAATAGTAAGCTAAGCTAAACTTAAAGTCTTAGCCTTGTGCGTAATGTTTTCTAAAATATAAAATTGGGGAAAATATTCAGTACATTTTCATTTATCTTCCATTATTCCAATATCAAGTGTCCTCAAACACTTGTTTAACATATCATGCACCATATTTTATGACTGACTCTTATGAACACGACTTCCGGAAATTTAATCTAAAACGTTATCGAATGCCTACGAAATTCTCTCCTTATACTGGGATATTGGCACAATATAACCTCCGTTTTGGGCTTAAATTGCATTCAATAGGGTACCATATGATCTTGATAAATAGGGTTTGCTAACTATGTGGATGGGGAGAGCATAGCTGCCAATCTACCTAAGATAAAGGCTTATTATATATTAGATTTACGTTCATGTTCATAAGAAGAGCGTATTACAGATGTTCTTTTCAAAATACTTTGAATAAAAAAAAATAGAATTCTCTTTTTGAGTAAAATTGTAATGTGTGTGACTTAGTTTGTCCTGTGTGGGATTTGAACACGTGTTGACTGCGTGTGACTTGTGAGATCAACTTCATTTATTATGAACAGATGAGAGTGAAGTACAATAGGGCCACCCCAACTCTTCTCGTTGGCATCGTTAAAGGAGACTAAGGAATTTATCCGATGGTATGTATACAGCGTATATTATATTATGGTTGTCTAAATGTCGGCGTTTGAGGCTCTGCCTACCCTTTCTGGAATGAAGGTATGAATTTTGGTGTGGTGTATGTAGGTAATAAATTGCGATGAAGCTGAAAAGTTTATAAACAACAAACAAAGTAAAAAAATAATTAATGAACAAAGTATTTTAACCTATACGTGCCAAAGCATAACTCTCATACGCTAAATATGTTTTTTTTAATAGTGGTATACAAATAAAGTGTTCTCTGACTATCTTTCTTAGCAACAAAGTTTTATACTAAAAACACTTATTTCATAAAGAAAAAATGCTACATTTATAATCTATAAATATTTATTCTTGTTATAACTAGGCTGAGGGAGACAGCTGCCGCTCTTCATAAATACTCAAAGTAATATATTGGACGTAGATTTTTGTAGGTGGAAATAGCTGACTGAATAACTGCTAAGCTGAGATTGTGGGTTCGATTTCCATCCAAAACAAATGTTTGTGTGATGAGCACGATCATTTGTTCTGTGTCTGGGTGTAATTTATCTATATTTAGAAATATAAAAGTATGTTTATCAGCAGTCTGGTTACCAACATGTGCTATAATGGTTGGCCATGTGTGAGATGTGTGCAGGATTTATTTAATTATACCACTTTATTTATAGATTTAGGATCAAATACTCAAAACTTAAGAAGATATTAGTAGTGAGTGGTTACTTTTATAGTGTTTTTTTATATTATATGGGGCAAAACAAGCACATGGGTCCCCTAATGGTAAGTATTACTGCCCATGTACGCTTGTAACTCAGGATTCACAAGTACGTTGCAGGGCTTGGTGATAAGACTTTGATGAAAACCGTCAGCAAACTACATCATATATCTTAAAATTGTTTAATAGAGAATACAGCTCGGTCACACATTACTAGTATTATAAGGCTGGGTTCGAACCCGCTACCACATGATCCCAAGTCTGACGCCTCAATATATAAATACATTTTTAAATTTTGATCATGAACAGATTTTACATTATTAAGATTTCTATAAGATATTAAATAAAACCAAACTTTTTGAATAACTTTTTTGTTATTAGAAAAGTTATCAAGTAGTGCTACTTGTTTGAACAAGTCCATCAAATTTTGATTAAAAAATATCGTTATTCCAGACAAGAACTGAGTTGAAGTGAAGACATTTGTTACTGAAACTACTCCATCATAGGATATCTGTAAGAGATTTTTATAAAGCATTGAAGACATTTTTGGATATCACACATTATGTATGAGACAACCTATTATAGCGTATTGCCAGCATCCGGGCACTGTTTGTCTGTATGTGTACTATCTGATAGATAACAGTGCAATCTATTAGTCACTTTTTACGACACCCACGGGAAGAGATAAAGTAGCTGTATTGTACTCCACAGAGAGCCAAATGGCTATGGCCAAATTATAAATTTAGTTTTGTCTTCATTAAGGGTAAGAGAATAAGATAGTAGACGGTAACATGTAGAGTATGTCACCAGCTACTATCTTATTCCATATAAATCGCGACTGCGCAAACCTTTTCCCCATTACGTAACTGTGATTCATGAACGGCTCGACCGGAGCACCAGAGGCTCACCTCTTTGCCCTGCCTCATACCAAATCGGACAGTGCTCATATTTGAGTTACCGGTGTACGTAGGCGGCGATTGACTCTTACCATCAGGTGAACCATCTGTTCGTCTGTCCCATTATAATATAAAAAAGTGGTACTAATTTCAATCCTTTTTCTATTCTTTTAGACTGAAACGTTAAAAGTTAAGGTTTCTTCATTAAAGATAACACCAGATTTAAACATTTTTTCTGTTAGTAAATCATAAAAAGATTAATCTTGCAAAATTTCAATATCGTATAATCATAAGTGAGCTCCATAGTCTGGCACGAGATGAAGTCAAGAATTCAGATTAGAGTGTCATTACTAGTATGGAAGTAAAGGAGACCTTTAACCCGAAACGGCGTAAATCGTTAATTATGTTTTCGAGCGTTTCGGGTCGAGAAGCTAGGGTCATGGGGCCCGGATGCTCGTTCCATTTATAAAGAAGTATCCAAACAAGTAATCGACACTTTTTGTGACCAGAAGCTTACCTTCTGCGATAACTGCCATTAGGCAACGAGGCATGTTTGTGAATAGTCCCCATTTTTATTTTATTTATTTTTATATTTTAGTTATTGGTAAATATTAATACTAGATACAATAAACTAAATTACAATAATTGAGTATAAAAACTCTGTTATTACTATTCAAAAGTTTTCCTACATAATTTATATTCTTACTTACACATATTAATTTACTCATGCATATCGCTCGCTAAAAACTTATTGAAATATTATACAAAAACCAAAAGAAAATGGATTATTTTCTTTAGCTTTAGAACTAGTTTCTCTTGCTTCAGTGATCATTCAAGAATCACAAGTATGCTACTATTCAAAGCCTAAAGCTGAAAGTGGGGCGTTTTTTACAAATGTTTATTCATACGTTTCGAATTGTAGATGTAAGTGGAGAGGTCGGGCTGGACCAAATGTTCACTTAAAGCTGCCAGAATGCTTCTAGTGATGTTATTATTACAATATCGATACTTACATATTTATTACAATAAATAATATAATCGACGTATCTGATTTTTATATGTATTAAGTGTAAGCTTAGTAACGTGTTTGTACTGCATATATGTTTTATATTGTGTAAAATAAATTAAATTACATTTTTTTTTTTGTACGTTGTTACCTTGTGAAAATCGATTTCTTGTGATATAAGATTTGATTCTTAAACGAACGAACATTTTTAGGTTACAAAACTCCTATCTATTAAAAGTGACTAGTGATTAAACAGAAGAAAATTAATGGTATCTATTTTACATTCATAGTTAGACCTAAAAACACTATCGAGTGAATATCAATGAGAGTGAACCTGTATGATTTATTGGGTAAGTTTTGTCATTACCTTCTGATCTCATGCGTTGTTACGAAACTCAGTAAACTTATGTTTTTATGACAATACAATCGACAGTAGGAGAATTGTCGTCCGCCGTCCTCCTCTGGAACTCCCTGCCGCAGGAAATCAGGATGGCACCAAGTCGCCTAAATTTCAAAACCAGGGTTCGTGATCTTCTCGTCTGTAAGCTGGCCATAGTCATCAGAATATTAGTACCATATGACTATGTATATCTTTATATATAAACATATATTATTTTATTTATATATTATTGTATACATTTATTATATATGTATGTTTGTATCTAATGTTCTTTTATATTATGTTTATACTACTATTTTTCGTTTGTACAACTTTAGACTGGCAGAAAATGCCTTTGGCATTAAGTCCACCTACTTACATTCCGTGCATAACGTATTAAATAAATAAAATTATATTATAGAATTCAAAATATAATTATATATATATAAACAAAAATCGGTATCATGTCATAATAAGATTGATTCTCTAACTATGAACTAACCTGAAATGCAATTCTTTAACTATATAACATGTTATAGTATCAAACTATACAGATTATTTCAGAAGGGTGTGATCATATGTATTTAAGAGATACGACCCTAAAATATGATCAAGGGTTTGATCATATTTTAGAGTATCTCGTCTCTCTCGTCGTATCTCTTAAATATGATCACGTAAAGCGCAAACAGTTTTACGAAAATTAGTTATTTTTATTTATAAAACCTTGCTTTGAAACTGATCGATCTTATCTTTATAATATACGTTGGCAGACGAACAGACGGCTCACCTGATGGTAAGTTATAACCGCCACCAGTAAAACCTGTAACTCAAAAGTCGAGGTAATGGAAGACCGTGGTAGTATTCCAGTCGAGCCGACCCATTCGTGCCTAAGCATGTCTAGGCTTATAGATATTAAACTATAAGTATTGAATACCAAGGATGTTTTTAAAAGGGGCAAACGAGCAGACGAGTCACCTGGTGCTAAGTGACTACCGCCATCCCAGAGCACCCGCAACTCAATAAATAATAATAGCTTAATACGTTATTTTAAAATAAGTACACACCATAAAAAAACTGTTTTTTTTTTTTAGCCAAATCACCTATTTATGTGATTTCTGAAACAAGTACAATAACTACCCAAGTTTAATGAATACACAATAGCTTGCATTAAAATAAAAATATCGATATAGATTTATCGTCATGCCCCAATCCTTAGTACCCACCGGAGCGCGTAATCAGGTGACTGCGCCGTTCCGTATAACGAACGCAGCTGAATTGTTCCTCTTTTGAGCACTATTCGGGCTCTACTCACAGCGAAATAAGCTTTTAAATGTTAGCTGTTGAAGGTCAAGCACAAATTGTATGCCAAGTATTTACGTATCTAGGCTAGACACTCATTATATGAATTTAATTTTAAACATATATACATTCCTATCTGTATCGAAGAAAGGGTCGGCTGAGGTGTCATTAATGCCTACATTTTTTCTGATTATAATTTAGTTCTATTTACGTAATAGTAGGCAGGTTATTCCTGACCTACGGCCCCTTTTGGGAATTAGGTGGGATAATTTGAAGTACATAGACAGGAAAGGGAACTCTTCCTTTAGCGTTAGCACTGGTGAGATAAACTCGGAGGATTCCACATGAAAAGAAAAAAGGAATTTAGGATTTTTTATCAGGGGAAAGCCATTCTTAAGCATGAATAGGCTGAATCTATTGGTGCGATAACACGGCCTCACAGAAAACCGTTTGTGAAGCAAAGCTTGCTGAAATTAGTGAGGATTCTGGAGACCCAACTCCCCGTCTTCTCTTTCCTCTACCATTCATTCCCCTTCTCCTGTTTCCCGAACCCCCTACCCCTTATCAGCGCCAAAGGCGGGCAGCGCATTTAAGACTCTTGATTTGCAGGTGCCCATTGAAGTTGTTACTTACAATCAAGTGACCCATCTGTTCGTATCTCCCCTATATAATAAAAAAAAAGGAAAGCAGTCATTTTTTTTTTTCAGTGTAAGACAATAAAGATTTCTGCCTATTTTTGTTGCTTATTTTCAATCAAAGTTACATAAACCAGTCAAAACTCTTTTATTCCCCGCTGCAACAGACACCATACCCAATCTCCCTTTTTACGTGTCCCCTTTTTCGGTCTCGCTTCGTTGGTCACATCGTAGATTAGGTGCACCTATACCCCCTCGTCAAATGTCCCAGTCTTTTAGACCTTTTGGGAATAGCAGCACTTTATGTTTCCTTGGCTCTTCGATTATGACTTATATTCCGAAGATTGAAGGAACCCAGATATCAAAGAATTATTTTCATGGTACCTATTTATCAACCTGTCTGCTAAAACTAATGCAAAATCTTTATTTTACTCTATGAGCCGTTAGTTTTTCGAGTACTCTTACGTAGGTGCTCGATTTAGATGTGAGAATTAAAACGGTTAAAAGTACAGGTAATTTTTTCCACATTTAGTGAAGACTTCTTTAGACGCGTTGGGCAATTTTTGGGTTAATAAAAAGAATGAATCTCGCGTCATTGTCATCGCACGCTTCCCATGAGCTATATGTATACTGTGTATAATCAAATAGCTCGACGATACACTTCACAAATTACTTAGTTTTCCCTTCTATCAGCAGTCCCCAAAGGCTGCAATTCAAAAGTTACACTTGCATTAAAAATTATAGATAAAAAAAACAACTAGAATATTTATATTAATAATATGTTATTATGTATAATATTATTTTCAAATTAACTTCAAACATTTCTAAAACGATCGTCTGATCCCAACTAAGCAGAGGTTGTACTATGGTAATAATGTTTTTTTTTTACTGGACTGACTGGACTGCAAACGAGCCGACGAGTCCCCTGATTCAGCGTCTACCAACTACTACCACCAAAGGACACCTGCAATTCAAAATTGCAAATGCGTTGCCGATCTTTAAGATACTCTTAATAGTCATTAACAAGACCTGCATATGTATATACAAATTCTCACTCTTTATTCCCATCCAGGGCAGGCAGAGACGGTAGAATGCCATTTGCCATGACTAACGAAGAAAAACAGTTCTAAGTTTATTGTCATTGAAATTATGTATCTGTGCAAGAAAAAACATGCGTCTTAGTCAAATTGAAGTTTATAGGAAATGGTATCGTTTGTAAAACGCCACTATACTTCCGCGCTATATATTACAGAAGCAGCAAAACCATAAATAAACGCTTTAAGAGACAGAAATATAACAAGAAACGTATTTTTATTGCCTCACCCATAACTTTAAACATGAGTATCGTACGAGCATCGTAATTTAGTATTATTGCCTGCTTCAAGCAAGTCTTGCGTGTACTGGACAGATTTTTATTACTATGAAGAACATAGTTTGTTGCAAACCATCAACGATAGATCCTCAATTCAAATAGAAGAATCTGAAAGTGTACTTTTATACCATATCAACTTACCTACGGGTCACCGCTGATGCTGATTATGTCAGTGATACGTAGTATGTCGGATTCGAACCGACTAAAACCACATGGTGTTCCGTCAAACGCACACTTTTAGCCAACCACAAATTAGTACTACATGTACATAGGTATTCTATCAGATAGATAACAGTTCAACCCGTCAGTCACCTTATACAACTCCAACAAAAATATTATGGAGGCCCTGTTATATTCTACGAATCTACTACTATTACTTTTATCTTATCTTAGAACCAGCTAAGTGCATTAAAAAACCTCTATATGTTAAGTTACTTTAAATAGGTCTTCACGACCGATTGACCCATGTTGCCCTATAACCCCATTTCATACCTTCATAGTAAATATTTACTAAACCAACTTCATTGAAGTTTATACATGAAAAAGTACATTTTCTCTCGTACTTGTAACAGAGATAAGCTAATCTAAATTCCTGTGTTCACCCACATTACCAACAGATAACTAGTACCTGCGTAGCTTCATATCAAATGGAGTTAGGTATATTCTTATTACGACCATATTACTTCTACCTTAACCATGTATTATTAAACTTTACTCCAAACTAACGGTCAAAGACCGGCAACGCACTTGCGACTCCAGAGTTACAGGTGCCCATTAGCGGCTGTAGTCACTTACCATCAGGTGACCCAGCTGCTCTTTTTTTTGAACAAACGAGTAGACGGGTCACCTGATGGCAAGTGACAACCGTAGGCCACGGATACCTCCAATTTAAAAGTTGTTAGTGAGCTGCCCAACTTTGAGTTTGATGAGGGGATGGGAAAGAGGAGAATGGTGGTTTGGGTCACTAACTCAGTAAATTGTAGGACCGCAACCGGTTTTCTGTGAGGTCGTATTTGCCCTCATATGGCATTTTTTTTTAATAATTTATTTAATTTAGTTTCAATATATCACATGAGAAACCGTGACATATTTTGCACATGCAGGATTTTTATATAGCGCATACTTAAACAAAAATAGGCCACAGAGTCGTAAATTTTGTAACAAATTCTAACTATTTGCCAGTGGTGCCTCGTAGCCAAAACGTTCGATCCTGGTTTTATGCAGGACAAAATTAAAAACCATTTTTTTAACGCAACGAGTTACCTTACAGTAGATTGTTATAGAATATATATATTTTTTTTAATTTTAGGCGGAAAACTGTCAATGTACTAAATTTCTTTTGAAGTTTGTTTTTCTGCATGACCTCACGCTTACCCAACTTGTATAATAAACTAACATATTCACGATACAGAAAGTATGGACGTTTTTTTTCTTTTTTGGCAACGCAAACAGAATGCAAGGTCTTATTGTCCATTATATATCTGCAATGATGACATACTTTAGTTCTGAATTCTGAATTTAAATTTCTATTCTGTGAACACAACTGAACACCAAAAACTGAATTATATAAAATAGTATTATACGTACATACATACCCTCAGGTTGTGTCAGCGAAGGGGTAGGCAAAGTAGTTTTTCCGTTGGCCCATTCGTGGCTCTTCCACTGTTCCACTGTTATACACTTGATTGTTGGCACTTGGTGGAACTTGTTACACATTTTGAGTTTACTCATATTTAATTAGATGTCATTGTTATTAATATCTAATGTAATATATTCATTCTGCAGTATCTTCAAAAACAACGGGCAACCAATACCGTAAGTCGAAACCGGTCAGGTTTATTAAATAAATATTGTGTCTAGAAATTTATTATCGTGTGAACTCATAATTTGGTGTCGTCAACTATTACTATTTTAATAGCAATTCTAAAACTAAGACTCTTAAATTTAACTTTGACTTGCATAATTGTAATGGTATATAATCTTTATTATTCATTTAAATACCTAATTAATGATAAATGTGTCATGCTTAATAATAACAATTTAATGTATTACAACAATTCATTGTACCTATGCTCATTACTTATATTGTATTTGTATGTTTTAATGCCAAAACAGTGGACTATCGATTTATTTAAGCCCTACAGTAATTGTATTTAAATATGATTAACAAATAAATGAATCATAATTATTAACATACATATATGCTTACGCTTGTATTTCAGAAGGGACAGACAGCGGTGTATTAAGAACTCGTATTTGGTCAATTAGAATTTGGTTTCACTAAAGGAACAGACTACATGTTATTACCTTCAACTGAGCACCATGTGACTTTATGTCTGGTAGATAAAAATCCGGTCTCTTAGTGTCCTTTGAATTGAAGTCCCCATGGGAAGAGTGAGAGAGGCCCAACTACTCCACAGTCAACCACATGGCTCTCTCCAACTTAAATACATGAGAAAACTTTTCTACAATATTCTCCTACAAATGCTTCTTTTAACACAAAATAACATTTTCTGTACAAACCTTTTAGCTTTACATAAGAGTTGTCTCGTTTACTTTTAATTTATTTTTCTGATACAAGAGCCAAGTAGAATGGACCAACCACAGATAACTGAGTAATATTTGCGGAGAAATTCGCGGGTGAACGGCGGCCATATTTATTACAGAACCACTTCCGTTTCCTGGCGGTGGTCATGATTTAAATGCGTGTTTCCGGGGCATCACTTGACTGAATTCCGGTTGCAGATGATGACGTTAATTTAGTGTTGTTCATCGAATTATGCGTTAACTACGGATATAGTGTACTTTCCGGTTGAAGGATCTCTTAGGAATTATTCTACATAAGTTTGTGTTGGTATGGTTCGTGTGTTATGTATTTTTAGCAGTTTAGCAAAATGACCAAATTGGTAGATTTTGTTCTGGTTTGTGATATATTAATACGTTTAAAATAGGTTGAAGTAAAATCAGTAAAATATGCTTAAATGAAAATTTTATTACATTAAATTACATTGTAACCTAAAGATTTCAACTTATGTATTTCTTCCGATTTCATTTCATTTCATTCAGACGGCAATAAATAAGATAAATGAATTATATAACATAATAATAATCAAATATTTTTGCACACATGATCCGCCGTTGATGAAAAGTTATCTCCTATTCTTTTCCTGAGACTCAAACATAATCCTAATCCAAAGGAACTAAACTTCTAAATATAATAAAAGTATACCATTCGCTAATGCTCTCCAAATAATGCTCAGCACTATGCCTTTAATTAAGATAATCACCTTCTTCATTTTAGATCTCTATTATCAAAAGTGTACCGTTTTCAAAACCTTAACAATATAACCAACAAATCTTAGTTTTTTTTTAATTTTAAACGATAGAACGTTCCTAAGACCTGAGGCGCCAGCTGTAGAAAGATATCTAAGTTTAAGATCTAAGTGTTTCTAAGTAAATGGCGGTTTGACAGTTGATTATATTGTTATTCGAAACGCATACTACAGATAATGGTAGAGCCATGCTACGGTTCATATGGACTGGCTCGTCCGGTGCAATACCACGTCCTCAGAGAAAACCGGTCAATCAGTGAGGTTTCCGGAGGCCCGACTCCCCCTCTCCTCTTTCTTCTCCCCACATCACCCCTCTTCTCTTGCTAATCTCCTCATCCCCTTTATTTTCTTTTCCGCATCCCCTATCCCTCATTGAGTTGCAAGTATCTAGGGACGGCGGTTGTCACTTACCATCAGGTGAGCGGTCAGTTGGTCTGTCCTCCTATAGTATAAAAAATTAAATATATAAGGTATCAAGCAAACACGGTGCAAGCATAGAGAATATATAGAGAAGATAGAGAGAAAAATAAATACATACAACTACATCTAATGTTAAAAATACACTTACAAAAGACGAATTCCAAAATTTACTTTGCATTTTAAAAATAAAATTGCTCTTTCACAAGGTTTTGGTCACCTGGAGACCCGTTTGTTATAAGAGAGCGATGGATGACATTTGTATTCGAGGCTGCATTTATATTCGTTTTTAAAACTTAAAATATATTTCCAATGCAATGTTTTAGTATAATAAAGTTAGTTTGCTGTAATAAACTACATATCTTTATCTACTTAATTGAATACATTCTTAACACATTTTTGTGTATTAAAATGTACAGATATAAAATCAACTTTGTTTTTGTATATTGTATACTCATAATTTTTTTGACTGCGTTTTTTTTTTTATGTGTAAGCCTACCATAATGACTCCACTTAGCCTGATGGTAAGCAATAAATGGAGTCCAAGAGTGGTGGCCACCATCCTCATTGTGTGTCTAGTCAATGTAGTATGGTGACCCACACTAGGGGAGGGGAAAGAGAGGGGGTGAGTGGATGGGTAAAGCGGGAGTCAGGGGAGAGAAAAAGGGAAAGGGGGAGTTGTGCCTCCGGAAAGTTCACCAATTTCGGGGAAATGCAAAGCAAGCGTATCTGTACAACCGGTTTTCTGGGTAGCCGTGGTTATGTTTAGGTCAAGCCGGCCTTTCGTGCCTAAGCATGGTTCTACCACGTCAAAATTACCACGTATATTTAATAAAATTTGTTAACAAAAGTTATTATTACAGGTTGCACCGGAAGCAATACGCCATTGGTTCGCCCGGCATGTGACAGTGATAGCGTTATGAGACCTAGGGGACTTGATAAGTTTTATATTGGTCACTTGAGTTCGGGTCGAGATACGAGCGACATCGCGGTTACTGTTATTTAGTGAATTTGATAGTTTATAGCTATAGTCATCACTTTGTTTGTTTCTTACAAATTCAATGTCAGATATCAGATGAGCTTAAGTAAAATAGTGTACATTAATAGAAAAGATTCAATGTTACAAAAGCATCTCCATAAAGATAGAATCTGCGGAGTCGTTTATTGTTTTATTTTTAAGCCGTCCAAGGCCATTAATGGCCCATAGATCTACTACCCGTGGTTCAATGGGCTTTTAAGATTTATAGGTCTATAATTTACTTTTGCTGTAAATAATCGATAAGTTTTCTAGTTTAAGAGGCGTTCGCAATTTACAAGTTATTGCTGTGTTTTATATAGCATTATTTTTATATTCACACGCATTCATTTCCTGTTGTTAGCAGAGTAAATAGCTTTGTAACTACATGTTTAAGTTGGGAACTAAAGCTACTACAATTGTTTTTAATTGCATTCGTTTGTGCAATAAAAGCTAGAAGTATTAAAGCAATCGAAATTGTAAAGGTAAATTAAAACAAGTATATAAATAAAAGCAATTTTAATGCTCTGGTATCCCGGATATAGTGACTCACACCTTGTTACACACACCTTGTTCACACCTTGTGCTTAGCGAGTCCGAGGTTGTAGGCGCGTAGTGTTCTTCACGCCCCCCTCAAGGAATGATGGTGGGGGGAGAGGCATAATCCTTTCCCCCCTTCACAACGATATGGGGTCCACTCCGGTGTGCGGTCACCTGCTGGTCGCGGAAGAATGTCGTGTTCCCGTAGCCCTCGACAGCAGGTGCGAGGAAGGAACACCGTAGCGGTTTTAGCTGGTCAAGCCTGGCACACCCCTCCACTGATAACCCAGGTGGAGGATAGTCCATGAGGATTTCCCCACGTTAAAATAATAGTGGTTACTCTGGGGTAAAACCTGTGTGCAACACGAGAATGCATATGTTTTCTATGATTTTCATATAATATTTTTCACATAATATACCAACACAAATGCTTAGAACTTCTATATAGAATGAAATGCCTTTTTTATGAAAATAAATATGACAATAGGTATTGTATGTAAAGAAGAAGCAGCGAAATAAATATGATTTTCATATCTACTTCCAAATTTATCGCACGCCTAATCAAATTTATTAGCAAAATGTTTCTCAATAAAATATTATAGCCATAATCCACACAAATGGTGCGGAACGATAAACCTTAGAGTTTTATTGCTTTATTTCCGATTGCGCTTCATGCTGTGATGTTTAAGCTATTTTTGTCGCTTCTAATGAAAACTTCAGTATATGAAATTGCAGAAACCTCTTCGTGTGTTCTTTTTTGTACACTATTCCGATTCGTTTGCAACAGAAACGATAGCAATTTATTGTAGATTTCGGCGTTATCTGGTATGAAATCGATATCTGACTTAATAGTCACATATAACTTATATTTGGGAGTACAATGTTATTATAATTATTATATTATAATTATTGTTTATATTCGACACAGTTTCAGATAATATCTTTAGGCTACTGCTACTCTATGTCCACACACTCAAAAAGAAGTATTTATTATTTTATTCTGTCTTACCTCTCACCGCTTTTACATTTGATCGTGATAGAGCCATGCTTAGGCACGTACAGCTCAACCGGTACAATACCACGGCCTTACAAAAAACTGGTTGTGAAGTAACACTTGCTTCGCAATTCATCGAAATTTGTGAGGTGTCCGGGGGCCTAACTCCCCCTCTCCTCTTTCCAATCTCCTTATCCCCTCTCACCATTCCCCTTACCGCATCCTTCTGCCACTCATCACCCTCAAAGGCGGGCAGCTCCTTTACGACTGTTGAGTTGCAGGTGTCCATGGCCGGCGGTTGTCACTCTCCGTCAGGTGAAAAAAATTCACAAAGAGCTATCAACTATTGCAGCTTCATTTCATATACCAAAGAGCTACAGTATCCATATTTAAAGGCCCCTTGGGCTTGCAATTATGCAATCAAAACGAATTAAATAAAATCTTTAGTAGAGTAGCTTCTTAGTAATAAAATAATTTTAAGAATCATATCACGGTTAACTTGCTGCAGCAAAGAAGTAGCAACACTCGGAGTAGCAAGTTCCCAAGTGACGTGTCTCTGAAGCAAAAGAAATTGCCTACGACGCAAGCTTGAAACTCTGGTCCTTTATTACGTACAAACAAACATGGATGATTAAAAATTTTGATGAAAGAATCGACATCTGCCAGCATGGTCGTGGATGACATTTGCCAGATATCATTTTTCATTCATAATTGCCAAACCTTACTCTTTGTGATACAATAAAAATTTGAGTCATTTTCATCTAAATTCGTTGTTTTATTTTGTTTTAAAAAGTTCTTATTGAAAAACCCTTTATACGAGTATGTAATGTGGTAGGAATTTTGCGATACATGTTTGTGAAATAGTCCCTATTTTTATTTTATGATTTATTCTTTTTAGTTTTAGTGAAATATAAAATATTAATGAACATATTTGAGTATAAAAAATATTTGTAATAATATATGTGATAGTAATTTGATCTTACAACATATTATTTTATAAACAGTCATGCTTGATGCATTAAAAAATTGTGATTTTAAGTCCACGCTTTTGTATTTCTTAACCCCCTCCCCCCAGGTAAGCTAAATATATATGAAATTATCAGTTTTGTCTAAAAGGAATATTAAAGTTTAATATTTTTAAATTATTTTTTCTACCTTCAATATTAGAAATACCATCAAACCATTTTATAAACATAATTATGAGAATGATATATTTTTAGATTCAGAGAGATCACATTATTTATGAACCGACAAGCCATCTCAATTTTCTTAACCACAATTTGCGTATGAATGACACATCGGTAGGTACATTAGGATTCTGTTAGCGAGTCGGGATGCCTGCTATTTTTAATATAAATGCTAAAGCCATCCCGCCGTTTGATTGCCATGCAACAACGGGGTAAGCAAGAATTTAAACAGAAGTGGGTTCAACTTACTTTCTTAGAAAGCACTGCCATAAGGTGCTAGTGGTTTAAGGGAAATAATAATACAGCTGACAAGAAACTAAATTATATTAAAAAGGTATGAATATCAAAATTTTACTTACGGCCTTTGAAGCCGAAGTTCAGGAAACATTGTGGACGCGGCTTTTCCTTTTTTAAAAGCACTGAGAACACATTATGCAAATACAACCGCACGTGTGTATTTAATAATTTACTCTTCACCACTAAATACTAAACAAATTTTAGAACTTACAAAAACTGTGTAATAACTATTAATTACCTGCTACATTAATAATGAAGTTATTAAAAACATGATGTCACGCTTTCACTGTTATTTGCAACTGAAATACGACTTTCGTTTAGTTCATATTATGAGCAAGTTTTAAAACTGCCCTCATCCTCTCATAAATCAACCGTACAAAGCGATTTTACATTTGCACTAGAGTACCCTAAAATAGTCTAATTTCAGTGCTTTAGCTCAGCCGGAGTCTTTCAAAGGGCTAAATGGATATCAGCGGGCTCAGATGTGGGAACCTAATACTTTTTTTTATTGCCACAGTATAAAGATTTAGAATGTAAATTATGAATAATGTTTTTCTGATAGACGTCTTTATGTTTATTTAATCAATTTCCAAATTTTTATTTGTCTGTTTACTTTATGTAATCTCCAAAGGGCTTTTCAGATTCCTGATAATGCTGTATCAATGACAATTCTGGCTGATGTTATAGGTAGTCATTTGGGTTACATTTACTTGTTAAATGATATAAGAATTTCGCCTAAGAAACTATCTGATTAAACACCAATTTTCAACCATATATATGGAATAACTTCTCATTCTCAACAGTTTTTGAAATTTCTGTCTTTGAAACTATTTTAACATACTTAATATTGCTACTGACAGGCCCAGCGGTTTAAATGAACACTCTGTAACAGACTCGCGCGACGTTGGCTTCTTCAAGTCTTAAAATATGTCGGTAACCGAAAACAAAGTAGTATACAGCGTGTCCCATAAAATAGAACATTTATTTTAACCACTGAAAATATAAATCTCTAGCACGCAGTTCCAAAAATAAGTGAAATGAAACAACTGGTATAATCGTCGACGTTTCTAATAAATGTAGGTGGAATGAGTATAGGTACATACTTTAATGTTATAAGTTTTTATTTGTCAAATTCAAATTCTATTTCTCTTTGTTTCATAAAATAGCTCATCAATTACTTAAAAATGACCTGTTTTAAAAATTATTAAAATGATTAATTAAATTGTTAAAGAGGGCACACAGTGTTGTATGTTGTTTTATGATGATGATGATGTAGCCTTTTGTTCCGAGCTAGTTCCTCTTTGTTTGGTCTTATGGTTTATAAAATGTCTCTTAGCTCGTTATGTCGTTTGACATAGGCCTCCTCCAATTCTTTCATTGCTCTCTGTCTGCCGGGACTATTGTCCAGTATGGTCCCAGGGCCAGGCGAAGATCATCTTTCCATGTTCTAAGTGGACGTTTCCGTTCTATTGCACCATCCCTTGGATACTATAATGTGACCTGTTGCCCAGCCCCATTTTAGATGGTCGATTCGGATGAGTATGCCAGGAACTTTCGAGCTTTTTTCCCAACATACTCGTTTCCATCGAACGTTGGCACTTGGTAGGGGCACGTTGGCTTTGGGTGAGTAATCAACCAACTTGGGTGGACCCAGCGTCACAACAAGACGGCTGTACACGGGGGTTGTCCGGTCAATGGCACTATACGGTGCACCGGTGTGGGCGGAAGCTCTGACCGCCCAGAATAGGGCACGCCTCTGGCGCCCTCAGAGGATCATGGCGGTTAGAGCTATACGCGGTTACCGCACCGTGTCGACGGAGGCGGCGTGCGCGTTGGCCGGAACTCCCCCGTGGGACTTGGAGGCGGAAGTGCTCGCCGAAGTATATCGGCGGACGACTGATTTCCGGGCGGGTAGTGGCAATCGACCCCCGCCCGAAGAGGTACGCGAGTGGCGTGAGGCCGCTCGCCGAGTCACTATGGCTCGTTGGTCGTCCCGGCTGGAGGCTCCACGTGCTGGCTTAGCCACCGTGGAGGCGCTCCAGCCGATCATCGTCGAGTGGGCAGGGCGGCAGCACGGGACCCTTTCTTTCCGACTAACGCAGGTTCTTTCCGGGCACGGTTGCTTCGGAAAGTACCTGCACTCGGTCGCTAGGAGAGAATTGAGTCCCGCCTGTCACCACTGCGACTGTAGTGAGGACTCGGCCCAGCATACGCTCGCGGATTGCCCCGCTTGGGCGACGCAGCGTCGGGCCCTCACTGCAGTCATTGGAGAGGATCTGTCACTGCCGGCCATTATACGCTCCATGGTCGTCAGTGACAGGAATTTTACCGCGGTCGCAGCCTTCTGTGAGGAGGTCATCTCACAGAAGGAGGCGGCGGAGCGGGCCCGGGAGGATAATCTCCACTCGGACCCAATTCGCCGCCGGCGAACCGGGCGGCGGAGACGCGCTTACCAGCGCCTCATGCCGCCCTGAGTGTGGCTGCGGGTGGTCGGGACGGGTTTTCCCCTCCATCCGCCATATAGCTAGCCGCGAGGGGGTGACGTCCGCGTGTGTCTGGACGCCGCCTTATTGATAGGTTACCCGCAGGTGGTGCCCGCATAGTGCGGGCAGGCGCTAGGAGGGGTCCGGATGTCTTAATAAAGCTGTTCCCGGATTCCTCCTATTTTAAGCGCAGTAAGGCACACCGTGTGGTTTTAGTCGGTTCGATTCCGACACACCGTTCCACCGAAAACCCGGGTGGAATGACGGCCCGAGGGGGTTTCCACACGAAAAAAAAAAAAAAAAAAAAAAAATGGGTGAGTAATCAAGTCTCGCATCCGAATGGCAGAAATGGGAGGATGCATGTGTTGAACATTTTCCGTTTAGTGGATATACGTGTGTGTATTTTGTTTGATAGCCTGTATTTTTACCCGTAAATAACCAACGCCTCACAAAAAGAATTCTTCGAATAAAATACTGGTTGTTTTAAAAATATAAAAAACCTAGATAGATAGTGGAAATATTACTGTACTCATCTAACTGGATTTTAGCAACGCGTTCAATACAGTTTCAATACAGTTCAATTTTTCAAACTCTTACACACAGTCTCATAGAATCTCACTCAATTTTACAGTCTCTTAATATATCTTTATCATTATCTATCTGGTCGGCGACATTGTATACACATTAAAGATGCTGTGTCTTCATGGCGCAGTATTTCGGTAAGCTTTCTGTGTAAACACCATTTCTGTTCTGTGTTAACTCCATCTCTTAATTACCTTCATACATCTTTATGATCATTTACAGATTTATATCAACAAACAAGCAACAACAAGCACTACTTTATATGTTATCAGAAGTCGATAAGTCTGCATTAATTGTGTTAACTACACAATTAATGCAGACTTATCGCATATTAATGATTGGAGTCTCAGTTATGGATTTACAGTTAATTCACTAAAACTCAAATCTGTGTCATTGTCAGCCCTGGTTTGGTTTCAAAAATTTGTTGGTTACAACTACCCCCCATTCAGTTCTATAGCACCACCTTAAAGACCAGTAGTGAGTTTTTATGGACAGTAATATATCTTGGGGTCCAGAGATACAAGAAATCAATTGTAAAGTTATAGCCTCAGCAGATGTTTACCTGCACTTTCGGTGCATGCAAGTTTAATAAATTTAATTGACTTACGTTGATGCCATGTATGTATTTAGTTAGTGAACTATACATAAATAAATACCAAAAAAAATTATTAAATAAATAAATATAGGTTCTAATTATACAGAATATATGTATTTTCTATGTTTAGGTAATTCTGTTCAAATAGAAATACACCTTCAGCTATCACTGTCTCTCCGCATCATTTTGGTCCATCCCAAGGTTGTTAGGTAGAAATTACTTGAATCTAAGTAAGACCGCTCTTTGTACATTGTCTTTCCGACACACTTATGTAAGGAAGATCATGTACTGATAGACCTATATATGAGCCTGTAAAGTGGTGTCATCTATCTATCAATCTATCTTTTTAAACGACTTCAAAAAGGAGGAGGTTCTATGTTCGACCATTAAATAGGTTTTAAGAACAAAGCATATAAATTGTAATTTGTTTCAAACTAAACGATACTTCAGAAGTATTTTAATACCTATCATGTCAAATTTAACCTACCAAATCTACCACTAGATTCTAATATGCTATTTGGTGGAACCTTACTATGTAAGTATTAAAATCGATAGCATCGACCTAAATGCCTCAATGCTCACTCCCTCCCAGACACACTGAGGGCTGTTGAGTGAATCGTTTGGCACTCAGTGAGCCGTAGAGGGCGCCACCAGACCGAAACGGTAATACAAAATGGTTTAATTGACTGAAATGCTTAGTTAAGATACATTAACAGTCATCAAAGGTTTTGTTTTTGAGTTGATACAACGAAATTTCGTACTTATTTTATTTTTGTACTGTAGCATGATGACTTTTAAATGACATTAAATGATGTGGAATATTTGGTGAATTACGTATTAATAGCATCTATTAATCTCAATGGATTTAGGAAAATATTATTGTATTTATTATAATTTACTTACAAGTTTGAACATATTTCGTTTCTTTATAACTGAAATGAAGAAAAAAAACCTAATATATATGTATAATAAAGATAGGCATCTTATCTCCCTCCCCTCAAACCCTCCCTGCTCTTTCGCATCTCCTGCCCCCTCTCCTTTTGCCCCTCCCCACATTACCCCACTCCTCATCAACCGGGCAAAGCCAGGCAACGCATTTACTACTCTTGAGTTGCATGTGTCCATGGACGGAGGTTCTTACTTACCATCAAGTGACCCGTCTGTTCGTCTGTCCCTCTATATTATAAAAAATGCTCAATCTTTAATAATACATCGGTTGCCGCAATGTGCCGATAACCTGAATGTAAAACATTAATGTAAAATTTATGATCAGTTTTGACGTGATGTTTATAATCTATAAATTAACAAACTAACAAGTAAAAACCAGCTTGTGACCGCACCTTCGGTCGGGTGAATGTAGTTTTATTTTTTTATTTGTAAAAATGTTTACTTATAATGATAAAAAGAGATTTTTTCAAATCGGTCACGTTATTAATTTTTAGTGGACCTAACCAACGGCATTTCATTTTTATAGCTTTTATTTTTGTTATTAAATTTGTAAAACCAGACCGCATTTTGACGATCTTACGCATTCCGGTAACTCACATTTGCATGTGTGATACATATTAATTAGAATGGTACGGTAAGTTAATGCGCCCATTCCATACTGTTTAGTACGCCTCTGGCTGCCCCTATAATATTAATGTTTGAATTATCTATTAATAATTTGATTTGTGAACAATTGTTTTTTTATTTTATTGTTTTTCTTTTTTAGTTTTAGTCAAATGTAAATTATTTATTATTTTTATTATTTTTAATTGTATTATTAATAAACTTAGGCCGAAATAATACCACCGCCTCACAGGAAAGAGGTGGTGGTGAATATGGAGCCCTTTCAAAGACAATTGTAACTCTTGAGTTGCAAATGTCCACGGGCGGTGTTAGTCACTTACATTACTTATATAAAAAAAAAATCAGTACTCGTCTGACTCGCGCACCGATGGTTCCGTATGCAAACGAACGTCATGCATCTAATAATAAGTATACTTAACTTTAAAAAAATATAAAACCGACTTCACCTCTCTCTTCAGATAGTTTGTAATTAGTTATATTATTCATACCTTAACTTTACACTATAGAGGTGAAATTCCCCCTTCTAGTTTGTACTGGACCAGCCTTTTTTTATGTTTGTTACCTCAGAAGTTTCGACTGCGTGAACAGAGTTCAACGATTTTTCCCTGGTCCCATTTTAATTTGGTCCAGTTCTGACAATGGTATCCATGAGAAAAACATATAAGTCTTAAATTTGCATTAATCATGTGCGCGACAAAGGGACGAATAACTCAATATCACGCCAACCGATTTCCATGATTCTTTTCTACTTCAAAGGTAGTTAGATGAGAATTTGATCCAGTTGTGACAATGGCATCCATAAATAAACCATATTAGTTTTAAATTTTATGATAGACACATTGAAGTTGGTTGTCTAAAGTTTTAAAGTCAGATTATTTATACTGTGAGACCTTACTTGAAAAGACAATTTGAAGTAGAGCCATGCTTAGGCACGAATGGGCCGGCTCGACCGGTGCGATACCACGGCCTCACAGAAAACCGGTTGTGAAGTAACGCTTGCGTTGCTTCACAACCGGTTTGAGTGAGGTCTCCGGAGGCCCAAAATCCCCCACCCCCCCTAATGATAGCGCTGTTAACAAAAAGGATACCCCAGGGGGGTACCAGCGCTAGCGTTGGAGAATCCCCCTCTGGACTTCCACCCTCAGTACGGATTATACCTGAGCGTGGACGCCCAGGCTGCCCCTCGTACTCTGGGGGGGGGCTCAACCTCAACCTTATGGACTTTTTATCCCTAGACAGCGTCAAAAAACAGTCTTATCCTTAAATTGCATTTACTTAAAAATTGTATATCTCAATTAATATCAATCATCAGCTCTGCTACTACTTGGAACAAGGGTTAGCAGACATAAGGATTTGATATTGATTTCAGCTTCATACCTCCACGCGTTCCTGAGAAAAAGGGTCTTGATAGACAGACAGACGGACAACAAAGTTTTCCTATAAGGGTTCCGTCTTTGCGGACTGAGGTACGGAATCCTAAAAACATTATAAAACAAAAATTTACTAGTTTAAACACATCAGCTCTAAACGTACTTAAATTTAAGAGTGCCTCAGGAAAGCAAGTTTTCGCTTCTAGTTTAAAGAATCAAAGTGCAGTGCTATATTAGATTCCTCTGTCTGCAATATTGTCTAGACACTCCTCTCAACAGATAGAAATTTCAATTTAACTTGCTGATCTAAGAATAAGGGCTTAGAAGGACAAGAATGTTTGTTTGAATATAATATATTTATAATAACCAAATTATTACTTAGTAACTGAGTTTAACTACTCAATGATTTCTCGTGAAATTTTGCCTACCAGCTACTTATCATAAAGGACGTAGGATTCCATTGTTCAGTATCCAAATCTATATATTAAAGACTAAGTAAGTACAGTTGAACTATTACACAAGTTAATAATTAAAAAAAAAACATCTGCTAAAATAACTAATTCCGTCAAATAAAGCCATACTCAAAATAGTCAAAAATAAGACATAATGTCTATTTGATATAACAATGATTCAAGAATTTTCACGTAGCTCATATTTTCAAATTTTGTGCAGGCATTTATAAGTTACCATAGAAGAAACTCGCTCTTTTCTTGAAGGTTTGAAGGTCGTAGCGGTTCGGAAATACGGCAGGCGACAATTTGTTCCATAAGCTGGTTGTACTGAGTGGATTAGAATAACTGAACCGATAACCACAAAGGGTTCTTATAAAGCAGTTGTTGGTTATTCTCGTTAGATGGTAGTAACTATAGTTTCCTAATAACCAAAGTATTATATTATTTAACTCCTGCATTTCTATCAACTGGGGAAAATGAAGACTGGATTTTAGCCATTTGTATGTCTCTTAGTTGACTGCTGCAAAACACATACCTTTGGTCGTCTTTCAAAATGAATACCAAAGTGCAAACAATACATTTTGCCAATTATAATTAAGTCCCGTAATATTGCCATGAATTTGGAATATGCTGACAGGAGAGGGAGAATAGGGAAGGGAGAGGGAAGAGATATTGCTTATAGAGATAGAAAGAGAAGAATAAGAAATAGCGTAAGCAATTCAGGACCTATGACAGGAACTGGCTGGTGCTAGGAAGTTCGAATTTTATTAGTCACCAATGGACCTGGCATAATTATTAACGATATCCTTATTAATACGCCAGGTCTACTAGTGACTGATAAAATTACATTATACAAAATTATAATGTCCTGTTGGTCAGTTGGTGATGGTTGGCGATGCAATCTGCAGAGCAAGAACTTTTCCGCCCTCTTTCCCCACATAATTATCGCGGGTTTGGGTCAAAATCTAATTCTTTGTCTCTGTTGTTGGAATGTTGGCAAAGTCCCTCGCGATACATTAATCCTAGTGCAGGAGTTTTCTTTTTAAGAAATAAATAAATGGTGTAGCGAAGCTGGTATTAGATTATATGTACGTATAGATAACACTAAATTTTACAAGTACTGTTAAATTATTTACCATATTAATAGAACATTATCCCATACACTGTTGTGTCTTTGTTGTCTTTTGCTGGCATCCGTTTCTACAGATATGAAATGAAATGTACTTTAATCCAGAAGTGTGGAAATTGTTCCTGTTTCATATCCGGGGGATGCAAGCCTCCTGCCTTAGGAAATCGACAGGAAACGGATGTTCCCGATGCAGAGTGTTAATTGTTTGTGTTGTTGAGAATAACGTATGTATCTTTTATGATTCATAGATGTATATGTTCATATAACTTAATAGAAGAACAGAACACTCATATATAGTCATGGTAAAAAAGTCTCTTCCCAGGTCTCATAAAAGGTGACTAAGAAACGGATTGTTACCTATCAGATATCGGTAAACACTTCGACAGTGGTAGAGCCATGCTTAGGTACGAATGGGCCGGCTCCGGAGGCCCGACACCCCTCTCTTCTTCCCCTTCTCGTATCCACCGTCCCTCATCACCCTTAAACAAACCCCTTGGCGGGCAGCGCACTTACGGTTCTTGAGTTGTAGGTATCCATGGCCGGTGGTTGTCACTCACTTTTAAATACCCTGTCTGTTCGTCTGTCCCCCTATATAATAAAAAAAACAATATATATTCAGACATACAGTGCCTAGATGACGGCAATAGACTTATCCTCTATTACGTAAGGGGGACTTAGTTATTATTGGCAAACAGTAAGCATGAGGGAACGAGTATATATGTATGTTTTAGAAGAACCAATACTGTATCATGCAATTAAGGTTTTAATATAAAATATTTCAACATCTTTCTTTGAGATAAATCAAACTTTGTTCCCTCTCAAGTTCATAAACAAATAAGACTGCGGTATCATCTGCCTGTGATAAAAGGTGATGGTGATAGCTGACCAAAATATTATTTATATATGATATTTTCTTGTTAGTTTATAGCTTCACTTATATTTTTAACCGACAAAAAATACATATAATGTATTTATTCTTTTTTTTTCTGTGTTTAGCGATTTCATCGCCAATTTTATACCGATTTCCGATTTTTTTTATTTGTTCAGTTGTAACCAAATATTATTATATCATGGGATACCAAAGAAGTTTTTAAATTGAACGTCAGTCGCATTGAAGGTTATCTGCTTTTTTTTAAATCAACTACATAACTCAAATATATTATAATAAATGTTTGGCGTATCAAAATAAGTTTTAATGTGTACCAATAATCTGCCATTAATGAGTATGTGAGAATGGTGAGAAAATAAATATATAGCGGCGTCTGCGGTTTTGTACTGAGTTTAATTACTACATGAATATTAATAGCTGAGAAGGTAGTGCAAACCATAGACGGAGAGCGGCAAAACAATTTTAATTCACTAAAAAATAATCAAATTGTCATTGAAAAACATCTCGTCACTGTTTTTTAGTGATGATGGCGCTTTTTCTATATATTTTTAAAGAAGTAGCTTACTTGCTTAAATATGTACATACATTAAACTTTATTAACTTACTTGTACTTAGGAATCTACTTATATTATATTTATCCTTAAAGTAGTTATTATATATTTGCCCTGGCCTGGGGTACTGGATCGGGCTGCCCGCTTCCATAGCAGAAGCAGGTCTAAGGCGGTAAAACGACGTGCCTTCTCTAATCTTAAGGAGGCCAAGGCCGATATTGCCCGTGTGGTAGGGGTTCTCGGAAGCTTTCTTCTTAAGGTATGCCCGTGTTCTACGCAATAGCCCATATTCGTATGGTTTTAGTCAGGTCAAGTCCGACATCCACTTCACTGTTTAATGAGCTGATGACCCGTGGGGATTTCCATACAAAAAAAAAAAAGTTTTATACATTTGCCTTATCAATATTATATATATATTTTTATATATTTTTCACAGTGGTAGAGCCATGCTTAGGCACGAATGGGCCGGCTCGACCGGTGCGATACCACGGCCTCACAGAAAACCGGTTGTGAAGTAACGCTTGCGTTGCATTTCCCCGAAATGAGTGAGGTCTCCGGAGGCCCAATTCCCCCTCCCCCCTTTTTCTCTCCCCTCGTCTCCTTTCTCCTTTTTTTCCATCTCCTCATCCCTCCTCTCTTCTTTCCGCTCCCTGCATCCCCCATCCCTCATCACCCTCAAAGGCTGGCAGCGCACTTGCGACTCTTGAGTTGCAAGTGTTCATGGACGGCGGTGTCACTTACCATCAGGTGACCCGTCTGTTCGTCTGTCTCCCTATAGTATAAAAAAAAAAAAAAAAATATTAACTTTTTTTTTTTAAAGTTTCATTCCCACCCTAAACAAAATTAGTGTGATCCTCAAATACTTGTTCCGAGTCTGGGTGTTCTTTGTGTCCGTTGATTGAATGTTTGTAAAGTCCCCCGCGATGTAGGAATTATTCCCTATACGTGAGTTGCCTTTTTTTAAAACAAAAATAGTATATCTTTCGCGATGTCTTTTATAAAATGTATCCTGTTAATTTTTGTTGAATTAAATAATTAATTCAGACATCTGACACATTGAACACATCATTGATCAGGTGATCCCAAACTAAGCTTGTGCTATGATAACCAGACAGCTTATATACATTTTTTACAAATATATTTCAAAATACATTTATGATATAGATAAATAAAACCGATAGACTCAGTTGTTTCTGTACTGCGCCTGGTAATAACAGCACCGCAACACATTACATAACAGCAACGCAACCGTCCACGTCCACTAGGTCCGAAAGACAGAATAATATGTATGTATGTTACATAGATGTCAACGTCACCGTATCCGTGTGACGTTGAACCGCCACGTCTGGACGGCACCCTGACAGAACACATGATCGTAACCAATTCTACTTGAATAGGAAAACCTTCAGCACATAACACAACACTTCGAGAGAACGTTAGCGAATAATAATAGAGAAGAAGTTGCAGAATAATAGAGAAAAAATGCATTGATTTTCTTTATTATTTTACTTGTTTCTTTAATGTTTTGGTATACATCCATATTTGTTTGTGTTTGTGTTTCTTAAAAAGACAACTCCCGCATTAGGAATAATTCCTGAGTCGCAGGATGCTTTACAAACATTCAATCAACAGACACAAAGAACACTCAGACTCGAGATAATTTTATTTCACAAATTTTTGTCCCGTGTGGTAATCGAACCCACGAGCCCCGATTCAGCGGTCAGGCTTACTAACCACTAAACCAACAGTCCAGTTTGTGAAACATCCAAATACCACAAAAAAATAGTAAACATTACTAAGAGGCTAGAAACGCTTATTGTACGGCCCAACAGTATTATTGAATGGTTTTACACCTACTTAACGAGTTTGTGGATTATAATAATATTTATGTTTTAATTAATTAAACCACGCATTTTAATCATGCATGAAATATTTTTTTCTATAACAGCTTTATGGTTAAAGTTGAGGGGTATATTTATTTAATTAATTTTTTTTTTTGTGATATTTTAATATTGTTGCTCTTAGTTGTACAGAGGTCAATATAAGATCTTTTTAAGTTTTTAACATACCTTTGGGTGATGATATTATAAAAGAGTTGAATGCTGTTAGTTTAGCTGTTAGGGCTCACACTCTCCGTCACCAGCCAGGTATGCGATCTTGACTCGCTTCAGCTATTGCTTATACTCCCCAATCCATCTGTATAATAAGCAATATATCTTTTCTTCCTCTTCTATCCTTACTTCTCCTGTCAATTTACTCATTTGCTCAATAGGCTTGCCTTTTTTTTTATATATACTATAGGGGGACAGACGAACAGACGGGTCACCTGATGGTAAGTGACAACCGCCGTCCATGGACACCCGCATCTCAAGAGTCGCAAGTGCGCTGCCCGCCTTTGAGGGGCCGTGGTATAGCACCGGTCGAGCCGGCCCATTCGTGCCTAAGCAAGGCTCTACCACGTAAAAACTACTCTTGCCTTCTGTTATACAAATTAGACTGAATTATAATAAATTATTATAAATGCAAAAATTGAAATATATATTTTTTATTCAATCACGCCGGAACGGCTGAAGGAATCTGCATAAAATTTTGCACAGATACAGATTATGGTCCGAAACAGCACACAGGCTACCAGGGCGAATAACAGTGCTTTGACTTTTAGCTTGAATGAGTTTTATTGCTGACTAAAGGGGGGGATGGGAAAAAAAGAACCAAGGAACCCAGAGGCATGAGACGGACATAAAAGTAGGAGGTAATTTCTTTCATTTAATGTTTGACAATAAAGTAAAAAACCAAAATTCGAAGTTTCTTATTTTCCTTAAGAACGAATAATTTAATTTGGACCAATTTGTTTCTCTATATCTCTTCAACAACATCAGGATAAAAATAGTCCTAGTTGGGTTTCCCAATCACGATTTTTTATCAAACTAAACTTTTAGGATTCTCTTTGGATTGGAAAAACTATTTGGTTCATAATGTCCAAGCGAATGGAGTTGCTGGCAACAACTTGTATTACATATACATACATACATATGTGAGTTGTTTGTGTGATACGTTTTCACTTTTGATTTACCCTACCGATGATTTGGAATTTTATACGTTGCCCCTGACACAGATACCTACACAAATACTAAATAATTGAAAAGAAATGGATATACGTATCTGTATTTTTTGTTTTTTTTTTTTATATTGGGGGACAGACGAACAGACGGGTCACCTGATGGTAAGTGACATCGCCGTCCATGGACATGATGAGGGATGGGGAATGCAGGGAGTGGAAAGAAGAGAGGAGGGATGAGGAAATGGGAAAGAGGAGAAAGGAGATGAGGGGAGAGAAAAGGGGGGAGGGAGAATTGGGCCTCCGGAAACCTCACTCATTTCGGGGAAATGCAACGCAAGCGTTACTTCACAACCAGTTTTCTGTGAGGCCGTGGTATCGCACCGGTTGAGCCGGCCCATTTGTGACTAAGCAAGGCTAATATGTATTAAGGTACATTCACGCCCATATCTCCAAGAGGGTATGCAGGATTTTCCCGGATGTTTCCTTCTGAGGGTATCCAGGGTCCCTTGCAATAAACGCTCTCATGACGGAACACCGTGTGGTTTTAGTCGGTTCGAGTCTGACATACCAACGTCAGCTCTCGTGAGGTGATGACGTGAGGTATGGTTATCAAAAATAGGGTGTTTTAAACACCCTATTTTTGATAACCATAATTTTGTACCACTTACGTAATAGACGCAGGCCTATTGCTATCATCCGAGCACTTCATTCCTGTATGTACTGCGTGATAGATAACAGCCGATCCTTTAAGGGCATTTTACGAGACGCACTGGAAGCGATTGGGTCTCACTATTCTACTATACTGAGAACAACTAAACAAAAAACAAACACAATTATTTTTCTTTATTAATATATAGTACCTGGATAAATGTTTTTTTTTTTGTAAAAAATGAAAAAAAAAGTAAAATAAAATAATCATCAGGACTCAAACGGCTATTACAACCTTGTAGATGGTGGCGAAATTTACCTTCGTATTGTAATGATATTGTAGCAGTTTTTCATTGCCTGAAAACACGGATTAAACGACGTTTTCTAAAAATGAAACCTAGCTAGATCGATTTATCGGCCCCGAAATCCCCTGCTTACAAAATTTCATGAATATTGTTGGAGCCGTTTCCGAGATTCACATTATATATATACATATATATATACAAGAATTTCTCTTTTAAAGATTTAAGACATAATATATATGACGTTTAACCCCATTTCTCTGGTACCTCGCTTCACATAATATATCCCAATGTTCCTTTCCCACTCAAGTAGCATTTAAAACTTTATTTAAATGAACAGAGTAACAACACCTGAAATGTATGCAATCACAGTCAATCGCAACATCCCGTGAAATTAACACTGTTTAATGTAAAGTCAACTTAAACATAGCTTTGAAAAAATAGTTTGAATGTTTATCTTTAGTAAAACGTATCAATAGAAACTATAAACTTAAGCGAACTTAAGCGAAAAACAACTAATTTTTTTTTTTTCATGACTCTTTTTGCCCCTCCCCTCATCCCTCCTTCCCCCGCCACCCTAAAAGGCAGATTTACGACTCTTGAGTTGCAGGCGTCCATGGACGGCGGTTGTCACTTCCCATCCATCCACTTGTCATTCCATTCTATACAAAATTAATCACGTGGTTCAATAAAACACACACAAAAATATGGTTGGATATTTTCTTTTTTCGAATTCAAATTGCTTCAATCGATACCAGACGCCTCCTCCATTTAGCTTTATGTCCACGTCACATCTGCAAATCAAAATGGCTTCGCAAGCGTAAAGCGTAAAATAGATTTATTAAACGACGAAATGAAAAACTGAGGCTTTTGTTTGTGGTTTTTAGTGCTTGTCAAAGAACATTCGAATCGGTTATTTTTTATTTAAAGGGTAAATAAAAACTTCTTACTTTTACACGACTGTGCGAAAAGGAGGGTTATATTTTTCAAGATTATGTACTCGTATCCGTGCATGTATGATTATTCTTTGTCACGACACATAACGGCTAGATGGATTTCGAAATTTTTTTTATTGGTTGATTATTGGGCGACAAACGAACACGAGAAAGAAGAGAGGGGATTAGGAGATGGGAAAAAGGAGAGGGAGGATGAGGAGAGGAAAGAGAAGAGGGGGAGTTGGGCTTCCGGAAATCTCACTAATTTCGGGGAAATGCAACGCCAGCTCTGCTTTTCAACCATGACTAAGCATGGCTCTACCACGATAAATTCACCTGCTTGGTCTTGACAGTGATCAAACGACTTAATTGGGTCACTTACGCACTTTAAAAAAACCCGATAAAATGCAGTAGGCAGTCGACATATATAAAATATATCTGTTGCTGAGCCAATTTGGGTTGACATTCCAAATTGTCACGATAACAGAGGCTCTGGACAGATTCTAACAAGCACGTTAAGAAATACATTTTTTATCACTGAAAGTAGGTTATTTCTATCGCCATAAAATGTATATAATTTTAATTAATTAATATTTTTAATTCAGATCACATCTAGCCGTGTGTGTGTTGTTAGGTGTGTTTTCCTCTTCGAAACTCATTGAAATTATCACCTACTTAAATGAAATTGTTTATTTAATAACTTTCGTTTTAAGATATTTATACATACGTAAACAAATGATTATCTATTTGTCTATCCATACTAGATTTCAAATAAGATAACTGTCAAACCGTCGTATTGCTTCGCAATTGGCATGCATCTTCATTTTGAACAGAGTACATTGTTATATATTGATATGGTTAAAAAATGTTAATTGATGAAGTTTAATGAATTAAATTACAAAAAAAAAATGTTATTAATTTTAAATCTCGGGTTATCCGATGGTAACCGACAGCAACTACCGCTGCCAATTGATATCGGCAATTAAAGAGGTGCTAGTGCGTTGCCGGCCTATTAGATAGGAGTACGCTCTTTTCTTTAAAGGTTTGGAGCTCGTACCGGTCTGGAAATACGGCAGGCGGCAATTTCTTCAACAGGCTAGTTGTGCGAGGTAAAATCTTATGGAGGAGGAGGATCTTAGGATAGAACTTTTGTCAAATATGTCCATACAATTCCTCTGAGCACTCCCCATGATACGAACAAGCTCTTCTCGTCATACAATAATATGATTATATTTATAAGGTTTTGTGATTATTTTTATGTCCTTTTATGTTTTGAAGCTTAATTTGCTGATTGTCTTTAAAAGTCCAGTGACCGCTAAGCCAGAGGTCGAGGGTTCTATACCGACGTACGACAAATATGTGTGCGATGACTTATATAATTTGCTCCTCTAAGTGTCTTTGAATTAGAATCTGTAGGAATGTGTTTGAAAATATATAGGTATATTTAATAAAGTATGTTTATCATCATTCTATTACATTGGACAAGCTTGGCTTAGTTTGGGAGAACACAACCATGTATGAGATGTCTAAATTACAGTTAATTATTTTTAAAATTTATTATTTCAATTTAGAAAAACGAATACTTTGCATTTGATAAATGTTTAATGAACATATTTTGAAACCGACCGGAGTAATGCCACAACTTCAAAGAAAATACCGTGAAGGCCATGTAATACCACGGAATAATCCGTGGTATACACTTAAAACAGCACTAATTAGACATATTTAAACAGGGTTTACATTGTGATTACTCTAATTATAGTCAAATAGCAATTTCGTCGATAATCAATTAAATAGTAGAAAAAATATTGTAGATCATATCAGTACGTTTCTAGAAAAGTACAACATTTTAACAGATGCGTAGCATGGCTTCTAGAGGAGCCGAAACACGGCCACTTTGTTGTAGAGGTTCACTGATGACGTAAACAAGTGGTCGTAGGGTATATTGATTTTAAAAAAGCATTCGACACTCTGGGAAATTACCAGCTGCTGCAAGCCATGGAGGAGTGTGGGATGGCAGGGCTACTGAAAAGATGGTTCTACTATTAGACTAGTTGGTCCCTTAGTTGCTGAATATTTTTTCTTCTGACCTCATTAATTATGATCTCACAAAATGAGGACTTAGAGACAGTGCAAAAGAGTTTCTTCTCGGTTGTATTAATGTTTGTACTGAACTTATATATTATTTGCAAATGTTTCAAAACCTGTACTAATTAGGTTCATGTAAACGAGGACTCTGATCAGCCAACAAACTGTTGTGCAGTTTGGCAGAGGAGTTATTTCCAAGTTATGTTAAAATCTAATTGATACATATTATTATATATATTTTAATATTAACTTCATAATTATGAATACCAGTTTAAAAAAAGAATGTATTGTCCACTGAGTGAGCCCACACTGTGGGCAATACAACCTCCGAGCCGTCAGGTTCAAGGCCTTCATCACATCATCACTCTTAAAGGTAGGCAGCGCACTTATGACTCTTGAGTCGAAGGTTTCTTTGGGCGTCGGTTGTCATTTACCGTCAGGTGACTATTCGATTGTCCCGTGTCGTATTTAATAAATAAAACCTCCTTTTGCCTAAAGCGTTTTATCTGGTAAAGTCATCTAAGTTTTGTTAGCGTTTAGGTCAATTTTGATGACGTATGCTTTTTGTGTTTTTGACATTGTGTACGCTTAATTTCATGTTTATAGTTTGAGCAGTAAATGTTTAAAAAAAGGATTTAAATTTTTGAACGACACTTGTTTGTTATCATATATTTTGATCAATCATATTTTAGAGATTAAGACTAGAGAATCAAGAACTGAGTGTCAAGGCTAAAGTTATCCGAAGGACATCAGCATGAATATGTATTAAATACGTTAAGTGCATGTTGCTCATTTAATAGACAAATGAGGAGTAGTTTGTAAATAGCAGTTTCAAACGAGAATAGTTTTCTGTTTTATACTTTTTAGAGAATGAAATTTTAGCATGGTTTTATTTTTTGAACTTATCTTTTATTTAAATTATTTTGAGGTTATAATCCCGTAATAGTGTTTTTGCAAAGTGCTTTTAGAGGCCGCAGAGTTTGTTCGTATTTATTGCTAAGTAATACTGTTAATGCTGCTAATGTAACGGTCACCGGAAGACACACGAACGTCTCTTGAGTTGCACGTGTCCATGGAAGGCGGTAATCACCTACCATTACGTGACCTGCCTGCTTGTTTGCTCCCTGTTTTTTTTTTCGTTATATAAAAAAACACCTCTGACATTTATTCGTTTGAGTATACAGTATAAAAAAATATTAAAAACATACTCTGCTATTAATTTTTTCCCGTTAAATGGCAACTGGAGGATAGTGCTACTAATCCTACTAATCTGTCATAAATACTGATTAATTATCTGTGGTTCATTCATAAAACCATAAACAATACATGCATACTTTATTTTTTTTTTATACTTTACCGGCCCACTACATACTATACTACTACTACTACTTTATAAGGCGCAGGTTCAGCCGCATATGGAATATTGTTCCCATCTCTATGC
Source organism: Tyria jacobaeae (assembly GCA_947561695.1). NCBI lineage: Eukaryota > Metazoa > Arthropoda > Insecta > Lepidoptera > Erebidae > Tyria > Tyria jacobaeae. The sequence goes on along the minus strand of OX387232.1, from coordinate 1,359,773 downwards.
GACGGTCCGTCTACCTGTTTCTCCTTCTGGACCACATTAAACGGAGAGCGACTCTAATCATCGATTGCCAGAATATTTCAGATCAACTTGACTCCTTGTCGTTGCGTAGAGATGTAGCTTAACTCTACATTCTCTTTCGTTTGTATCATGGGGAGTGCTTAGAGGAATTGTTCGGTTTTTTACCGGCCGGGTTGTTCGGACTCATATAGGTTTTGGCCATCGACCAAGGTGACATGAATGGAACTCCAACACTGTGTGCTTTTGTAGAAGCTTTTTGCCTGATACAACCAACCTGTGAAACAAATTGTCACCCGCCGTATTTACGGACAGATACAAGTTTCTAACCTTCAAGAAAAGAGCGCACTCCCGCCTTGAAGGCCGACAACCCACTTGAATTGCAGGTGTCCATGGGCGCAAGGCTATAGTCACTTGCTATCAGGTATCCCGTCTGCTCATTTGCCTCCTATCTCATAAAAAAAACTTACGTTGCCCGCCGTGGTTTCCAAACAAGAATACATTTACTTGTTTATAAGCGTTCGTATTTTCGACTTCATCTCAGTACGACAATTATATAATTAGTAATAGTACAACATTGCTATTGCCATTAACCAGGCACTTCAGGAATTAAAATTGCATTAAATTGAAAGGAAAAACGAAAAGTAATTTTAGGATAAGCGACTTTTAAAAAAGGTCACCTGATGTTAAGTGACAACCTTTTCTCTTTCTAGTGTATATTAATGATGTCCCCCAGTTACTGGACAGCGAACCCAAAATAGTATTATTTACTGAAGACAGTTTATTAATTTTTAAAGTAGATAGTTTATAAAAATATGATGTACGTAAGAAATAATCTGCACCTATTTACAAAACGATGTGGACATTTAGTAGTTCCCAAATGAAGAGATGGAGTGGGTGGTGGAATTTGGGGATGGTGATGTGGACTATAAGGCGAGTGAGGCATGATGATGGTGGATGATGGCAATAAGCCTATCGCCGTTATCCGGACATTGTATTATACTAATAATAATAATAGTTTATTTGTTCTCTCTCACATACTTACAAAATCAATTTGCACAAAAAAACCTTATTCTAGACATGAATTTCCCACTATGTGAGAGATTAATATCTGTTCTAGGAGTCCTGTATGACAGATTATGAGCCTTCAGGCACTGGACTCGTATAGCACCAGTATGTCAAGTAAGTGTCTCAGAAAACTTGTATGACGCTTATAAATTAGAGTGAGTGTGTGTGTATTTTTGTGTGTATGTGTGTGCGTGAGTGGGTGTTTGTGTGTGTGTCCGTCAATTCTAGGAAATAATGTGCAAAAGATTTTCGGTCTCGTCGTAACCAAAGGATTTCAGCATAATTCTTGCAAATCACCACAAGAACACAAACTGAGTTAACAGTCAGTTTGATCAAATTATGGTTTGCAAGAAGTTTGTATTTGAAACGCTTCTTCCTAACCTTTCGGAACGTAGTCGTGAGTGAATATATGTGTATAAATTTCCACACCCATGTTAACACAGACACAATTACCAAAGTTCTTGTAAAACCAACCAGTTACGTGCCCTTTCTAAGAATCGCAATGGAACATGTAACGTTATATGGAGTTTCTATCAGAGGTTTTATTGAGGCAAACGACTTGTTTATCACAATTAGACCCACTTACGTAGTAGGGTAAGACCGTTGCTGTCAATAGGCACTATATATTACATACTGTCTGAAAGACAATATTCCTTTTAATGGTACAGAATAGTCACTATTCTACTCAACAGAGCAACACACTGTGTTTTACTCTTTCTTTTTTTTACTATTTCAATTACGTGAAGTCGTTCCTAAATAATTGAATTTGTATCGATTCGATTAAATCGATCGTTGATTGTTTAATCTATTTAACAAATTAAAGTAATTTATTACAAAAACCAGTCATAGATATTTTCTAATTTTCAGGTAGTCATTCGGATCGTACCTGGAAATTAAAATGGTCACCTTTACACGGGTTGTTTTCTTTTTTCCCTTTATGTAACTGAGATGTATATTTTCAGTGGTTAAAACAAGAATTTCATTTTTTACAACGCTGCTCAATAATGATGAGGATCACATGTTATGATTAGCCGATTGTACATAAATAGTAATTAGTCATCTACAACTAGACTCAGAACAGTACGATTACAATACGTGTTATATTACCTAGTAACTGTTGTAAAAGAGTGTCCTTGTAGTTTCCTGCTTGTTCTTCTCCATAGGATCTACGTATCAGAACAAGCAACTAGCCTCATGACTGTTCGATCTTGTCTGAACGACTTCCTCTTTTGACAATTAAAATATAAATAATGTACTGAGCTTGTACTGTAATGAGCCTTAATTAGGAAAGATTCCTGTATAGCGGGGGACTTGACAATTTTACATTGGTTTCTTGTAACAATTCATAAATGCACATAGTGAGCTGAACGATCCGACACATACGCCACAATTGGCAGGATCTAGGCGAGCATGACATACTCAGAACTGCTAAGAGACACAAAACATAAACCTATATAATTGACTACACAGTTCTCACATGTCGAACACAAAAATTAAGATTATCCATAAAGTACCTAAAATGAAAATTACTTATCTCCATATCGTATAAATAGTATATATGTCTTAAAATATTACATATCTAATAATAAAGCCGAGAGTATGAAATAAAAAAGCGAATGTACCAGTAAAATTTCATATGTACAGTGTAGCTCATGAGCAGGACCAGATTAATTGACTTTTAAATAAGTAATCTCAATTCCTTTTAAGTTTTTCAAACCATAAAAAAGTGTAATTGACCAACTTTTTGTAATTTCCCCTGTATCAAATGGCTAAATCCAAATTTGGTGTCAATACAAGTTTATTTTCATTAATTTGGCACAAAAGTACATCAACAGCGTCACAAACACGACATATAGTATTTACGATAAACTCTGGCACCCAGAATAAGATTCAACTTGTGTTTAGAGTACCAGAGTTCTCGCGTACACTGTAAAGATATAACATCAGCAGTACTCGTAAGAAAAACACAGTGTCAAATTAAGAAACATACCACAAAAAAAAAATTGTGATACGAAACACAAAAAATCTAATTAAAAACTACTACTTAGTTGCCAACATTTTAATTTTAGTACTGTAGCCTGTTATTATAAATAGGTGTTACTTGTGTGTGCGTCTGGGTGTGTGTGTGTGTGTGTGTGTGCGTGTGTGTGTGTGTGTCTTTGTCGACACACAGTCGACGAGTGTTGTGTGTTTGGTATATATATTTATAGGAAACATATGTAGGTCATTAATTAGTGAGTCGGAAGGCTTAGGATCCACATCGTATTAAACTCTCTGTATCTTTATAATCCAGGGTCAACAACCATTTAGATACACAAGCTTTACAATTATTGCGACACATGAGCGCAATGGCACAGGGTTTATTAATTTTATTGTACAGATGATTAGACAAGTAGGTATAATTACGCTGTGCGAGGGTCGTTCTGCACTTTTTTTGCGTTTCACATACATTAAAGTATCTGCGTTTGTTAAAACTATTAGAATCATGCGGTACTGTCGGATGCTTACGGAGGATGGTACTGAGAACGAAGAGCTGCCTCACCGTCAAAACTTGACACTGCCTGTAGAGAGCCGTGGTAGGGTACCGAAAGGGCTTTGAGGTTATCACTTTGAGGACAGCTCTTTGTGCTCGCTCCAAAGAAAGAAGGGAAGTTTTAGGTGCACCACCCCATACAACAATACAATAACTAATGATGGATTGGCACAATGCAAAATAAACAGTCTTTATAGTCTCAGGATCTGCAGAGTACCTTAGTTTTTTAAAGATAAACATACACTTGCGTACCCGACTTGTCAGTTTATTGATATGGGGCTTCCAGCTTAAAGAACTGTCTATACCAAGATATCTGACACCAAGATATTTAACATTCGCCGAACTAGTTATTTGTGGACAGTCACATTGTGAAGAGGATAGATCGAGAGAGCAAGTATGGGCTTTGAGCGTCATAGCATCAGCGGGAGCAACATATAGGACCGCAACGAGAAAGGTAAGTAGACCGTTTTATTAATGTTTAGAGTTAGAATATTATCTGATAGCCATTTCATCACTGATCTGAGAGCATTATCTGCGTATTTCATAGTTTCAGGCCAGTTTTTACCGTGAAGGAGAAGTGCTATATCATCTGCATACGTAAATATTGAGCAATGAGGTATGGACATATTACATAGATTATTAATATAAATTGGGAAAAGAGTTGGGCCCAAGATTGAACCTTGAGGAACGCCGGAACGGAGTGGTCACAGGACTAAAATCCTGAAAACCTTTCTAAATTTTTTTTAATTCGGTCTGCTTAACAGCTCTACAGGACTACACGTGCTGGCCTGAGGAGTCACCGTTTGTGCGTCGAAAATATACGTACCCGAACTAAACGGTTTGGCTCTTCTTTCTTGTGCCGATCGGTAAAAGCCTGGAATTCTCTACCAGCGCACGTGTTTCCTTCCCACTTTGATCCCGGGTCTTTTAAGCGGGGCGTGAAAAAGCATCTCACCAGGCCGCCATAGTGTGGGTCACCATGCTGCATTGACTAGACATGCAATGAGGGTGGTGACCACCACTCTTTGACTCCACCTATTCCTTTCCATCAGGCAAAGTGGAGTCACTACGGTAGGCTAATATAAAAAAAAATAAAAAAAAAACATACATAAAAAAAAAGATCTATATATTTTAGTTAATAGGCACATTTTTTTCTTTAGACAGTTATGTCATGTTGTCTTGTTTGACTAGTGGTTTGTGATTCTGACTGCTAAGCCTGTCGTTCGTGCGAGTACCAATTCTCACCAAGCAGGTTACAAACTTCTTGGATGCTTTACCAATGTATTCTGTAATGATAAAGAATGACCGGTATGATGTTTTCATTAACATATCTTAAAATACTTTATACACTTTTAGTAGTTAGTCGATATTGCGATTGGAACGAGGAAACTGTGTTTTAAACATGTTCAAGTTTTTGTTTTTGTGTTATACTTGTATTCGTAAGTTTCTTTCTTTCATTATAACGTTATATTTTTCATACACATGTTACTTTTAAGTAATTGAATAATGTTTTTTTTTAAATAACTAATAAATTACGAGTATTAATTTTAAAAAAACCAATGTCTTACAACCTGAAAATTCATTTAAATACTCTAGCAAGAAAACCAAATGAATTAATGCTAAATTGTAAATAAAACAAATTATTTACCTAATACTAATTAATAAATATTTTTTTGCAGTGACACTTTCAACGAGTAATGTAAGATCTCATGAAAATGAAAAATTTCCCGCCATAGACGCTATCATTCAAGGGCTGAATGAAGAAGTTTGGAGTGATGACGAAGCACCTTGTTTCCTAAAGACGTTGGAGCTTTTGAACAATGTCAAGAACTTCACATTGTGGGCCACTTGGGGTAAGTACCAAAAACAATTACTAAAAATTGTTAGAGTGAAAAACACATACACTACATAAACTCACGCCTATACCCTAAAGGGGTAGGCAGAGCCATCGCAGCCTTTTACGATATTTGCGGGGATAGATATTGTGGCCCTACTAGTCCACCGAGAACCACACGGATGCGCATAACAAGTGCAGTGAAATTCTTAAATAGTAACATATCTGAGCTGAATTATACACTTACATATCAAGCACTGGATATGTTCGTTTGCTTTAATATAAGAAAACAAAAATATGTCACTTATGATGTTTGTCTGCTAATGGAGTATCTTGCAGTTTATACTATACTTAATTGTCTTTTTTTTGTCTTTATTGTATTATTAGGGAATTGTATGTAATCGTAGAGTCCCATGGTAATAATTAAATGCGGCTTTTGAGTTAGGCGCTGAAAAAATGTGATTTAAGAAAGCAACGACAAAAGCTTTTATATTTAATTCTTGAATATGCCTAACTAAAGATGGACGTTAGTGTTTGACTTTTGCTAATATAAAATAAATAACAAAACCTGACTGCAAATTTACAAGTTTTTAACAGTAAGAATGTTTCTTGTGTACAATGATTAAGATTTTGCTATTCTTACCAAACATGTTACACGCTTCGAAGTTTTTCACTCTAAACTAGCCGTTTCAGCAATGAATACGTCCCTCTCTAATTCTTCGAGCATACAGGCAAGTGTTTAAAAAAACAATACATATAAAGTAAAGAATACGCCACACGCACCGCTTTGATCTGAGAGGGCAAGACCCGCAAATTCTGTTCTCGAAAGCCTAATGAAGAAACAGCGTGTAGTTTTAATCGGTTTGATTCATATTCATTTGATATATTATTATTAAAATATCACCTTTGTCTTCGGAGACTTGATGTACTTATGGGTGCTTCCGAACGAAAAAGGAATGTTATGTGCACTATCCGGTTCAGGAAGTATTTCAAACAAATTTACGTTTAAAGATTTACTATATGTATGTATACTCGTAATAAATGTATAAACTTCTGTCAGAGTTGGCCCCTAATGTATATATAATATGAATAATATATATATATAATGAATACAGAATTGGACTCCTTATACTTTTATTATAAATATAGATGTATTAAATAATATAATCTGTAAACTTGTTTTCCTGTCCAGTGAAAAACAAAACTAGCCTGTTTATTTGGCCGTTAGTAACCCTAACCTTGAGTCAGAGTTCGTGGGTTCGATTGACACACTGGACATAATTTGTGTGATAAACAAATAGTTGTACCGTGTTTGAGTGATCTGTGTGACCTTTGCTTGTATTTTTATTAAGTCCACGCAAGGGCTATGACACAGGAATAATGCTAAGCGTAGAAGCTGTTTTTTTTTTAAATAATAACAAATAAGTTTAATAATATTGTAGCGGCATCGATGTTGAGTTACCTTGACCTAGTTTCGTTGTGTTCTATGAACTTGTTTACCTTAAATCAACGATAAGCTAATGCATTGTAGCATGTTTTCTAAACAAATTGTTTTGAGTTGTAATCTGTGAGAGCATAAATATTGATTTTAACAAAAATTGTAATGGAATTAATTAAAACTTTTGTTAAATGCAGTTTTCATTTTCATGGATTATTTAAAAGTTAACTCTAGACGTGAATATTATACATGTGTGTATGTATGTGTGAATATTATACATGTAGGCTTTCTAACATTAACCTATTTCTCTTATCTACATAAAATCAAAGCAACAATTTGACCATCTATTGTCGATCGATACACCAAAATATTTTCAATTGTGATCGATCTAACTAAAATTAGTTATGCTCTACTGTGCCGCTCCAAGTATAAGATAATATTATTTTCGAACCATACATACATAACTCACTCCGAATTCTCCGAATTAAGGAGATAGGCAGAGATGTATCAAACACCTTTATGTTACCAACCATAACTTAGTCCCACTTACGCAATAGAGGGCGCTGTATACATACCGTCTAATATACAGTACTTCAATCCCTTAGTCGCCTGTTACGACACGAAATGGAAATGCCATATTCTACCCTCCTGAGAACCACAGGGCTAAAACCAATACTTGGAAAGCAGCATTTTTTTTTTTATATATACTATAGAGGGACAGATGAACAGACGGGTCACCTGATGGTAAGTGACACCGCCGTCCATGGACACTTGCAACTCAAGAGTCGCAAGTGCGCTGCCCGCCTTTGAGGGTGATGAAGGATGGGGGATGCAGGGAGCGGAAAAAAGTCTTGTCTTAAAGATACCTCACAATAATAATACGTAACTCGGATGATATGGAAATACAATTCATCGCTCATAAAAGAAACAAAGATTTGCAAACTAAATTTCCGTTTAATGGATCATGCATTGATACTTTGCATCTTAAAGTAGAAATGAATACCCCCAGAAACTCTACAGCCGATTATGGAACCCAAGACATTTCTTGAATTTTAATGATAACACCAACTTTATTTAACAGTATGGGATGCAAACAAATTGCCATCGGGTAATCTTTATGGTTCCTGGAATCAGTTGAGCAATTATGACCAGTGCTTGAACCCTCCCTGGTTGGATACGCATCCTCAGTTCAAAACCCAGTACTGTACTGCTGAAGTTGAAATGACGCGTAGAGAGTTGAAAAGGGGTGTCTTTGATCCTTACGACTCAACTGAAGTGTATCTGAAAGTAAGTGTAGTTATGCATGTTTAACTAAATAATAAAAATTTTAAACATTTCTATTCTAATGTGGCATAAAATTATAACCAGACAATTGTTGGATATACTTATATATTTCTAAATAAATTCATTTAATAAATAAATAACATTAATAAAATGAACCATAAGACTAACAGCCCAGTCGAGTGTTTGCGTAACCGATTCTCTAAAACCGTTTAAAAACCTGAAAACAAATAATATTTTTGCACAATATTTTTTCCTTTTTTTTTCTTTTTTTTCGTGTGGAAATCCCCACGGATCATCACCTCACCGGAGCTGAGGGTGAGGTGGTATGTCCGACTCGAACCGACTAAAACCACACAGTGTTCCGTCCAACTGGGTCCATTGCAGGGAACCCGGGATATCCTGCGAAGGAAGCCTTCGGGAGACCCCTGCAGACCCTGGCCACCTGATTGGTAGTTGACCACGCCGTGGACTTTAAGGGCCATACCCTCCCTTCATATTAGAGGCGTGCGCAGAACACGTCACGCCACTGTCTCGGGCCTGCTTCTGCTAGGGTAGCGATCAGCCCGACCCGCTACCCTCAGGCCAGGGCTCATGGAGGCCGGAAATCTGTCAGCGCTCTCCAGCGCCTGGTGCGTCTTCTGCGGGACGGGACAGAAACTGTTTCTGCCCCGTCTCGCAGAAGACGCACCAGGCGCTGGAGAGCGCTTACTGATTAGTACAAAACGAAAATTATTGATTATTATAGGTATTTATTACAGTGCAACATGTAAGATAAATGATCATTGTTCCATTTTGCAGTTTAAGTTTAAGCAGCAGCATCCTTCCAACTAGTTTTTAAGAATAGACCTCACAATATATCATGAATAATTAGGTATACTGTAATTGAAGTTATTATGAAACTAAAAACAAAATTTACTTAGGAGTTCCAAATAGTTTACTTATCTTAGCAACATACAATTAACCAATAAGACTTTAATAGTAAATATAACTTATACTTTAATTTGTATTGAAATTGTTTATCATTTCATAATTACGTAATATTATTTTAATAGTATTCATATTAAGCGGTTCCTGAGCCGAGCGTGTGCAGTAAAAGAATGCAATATTTATTTACCTAAATATTTTAGATTCTTATTTTACAAACAAAATTGGATAAATCGAAAATTTTTATCAACAAATGAATTAACTTATCGCACCAGATCTTTGTCTTATACTATGTGTTTTCAGACAAAAACCAGACACGGTCAGCGTGTTAATCAATTCACATGGGGCGTATGTGTCCATGCGTCATGTGGGCCTCGTTCGGTGGCTAAGATTATAAAGCACATGTACTTGGGGACACACTTCAGAGCTATATCGAATCCAAATATCACCATCTACGGTTGTGACGTAGCTGGTACAGAGGAAGAATTTGAACTAGGATATTACGTGTTCATGTAAGTTTGGCACAATTCATATATTTTTATTGATAGAGGGCTCCGGCTCAAAAGAGCACATCAGCACATCTCTTGCAACACCTGAAACCATCCATATACTCAGAATTCTTTTCTATTTCTTGTCTTACCTGGACATTAACTAGAACTCTCAAAATACTCTTTAATGTCTGCACATTTAACTTTTAATGTCGCTGACCGATGACAAAAAGTTTGGACACCAACGACATACGTGGTCGTTTGTTTTTCGTTTTTTCTTTTTAGTTAAAATCCACCAGCCAGTTCGAGTTAGGCGTTTGTGGCATTTTTTTTTAATAAAATTTTAGGGACAGACGAACAGACGGGTCATGATGATAAGTGACAACCTCCGTCCATGGACACCTGCAACTCAAGAGTAGTAAGTACGCTGCCCGCCTTCAGAGTTAAACCTTACGAATTTTAGAGAAATGCAACGCAAGTGGGCACGTGGTATCGCACCGGTGTCTATGCATAGCTATACCATGAGATATAACTTATTCTAGAAATTTCTAGAATAGTTTCCAGTGCCTGTGTAAGTGTAATTGATATGCAGTACTATCATATGAACGGTTTCAACTTAACGTAATATATTTTTATCAGTTAGCAAAGTCCCTCGTAAGCGTGAATAAACTTTCATGAGCTGTATTCATACTTTTATTACTGATACACAAGTTTACTTCAACACATATGTTAATTTTGGGGATGCCCCAGGAATCGTTTTGGTGACGACGGTTGCTTTTAGCAACTTAGTACTTAGTAGTACTTTCATCCTTTTGTGAGTAAAGTAAATGTGTTTAATTACACGTTACGTTTACATTACGAATCTTTAAATAATTTTATGTTTACTCGATTTAACAAAAACCTAATACAAAAAAAAATAAAAACAATTGAACAAGTCTCTCGAATTGATACAAACAGACGGAATAAAAGTAAATTTAACTAAGTAAACAAGAAGACAAAGTATGTATGAAATTTAAAATGAATACGTTGTAATGCACAAACAAGGTAATAAAATAGTATAATTAATAATGACTGGTTGTAATGTAACCTTTAAATCGTTGACTGGAGTCCACGTGGGTTACTAAGTAATACACATTATTGATAATGTCAGATAATGTTTATAAAATATTTTCTGTGCAAGATTAAACATTAAATTTTATTAACCTATAAAACGTAGAATATTTGAATAAATCTGTAATGCAGCAAGCCTTTTGATATTGAAAACCATCTCATGTTTAAATTATAACTACAAACATATTTGCATTTTATATTCATTTAATCCAATGCTACCTTAAATATCTGTAAAATAAATGAACTCTAAAAATAATTATAATAGCCCTTAATGCGCTTAACAAACTAATTACGTTCTGATTATTTTGTTTCCAATTAACAATTTATCCAACATTAAAAACGTGCAATGTATAAACTTCTTCGGAATTTCCTTGGTATGATCAAATCCTGATTTGATTACCTGGGACCACCGCAGTAGTATACTCTTACAAATAAAAAAACAATTAGTTGACAATTGGCTGAAAAATGGCTTAACATACCCACACACATACATACATGACATACTACATAACATACATACATAACTTACATACATACATAACATACATACATAACATACATACATAACATACATACATAACATACATACATAACATACATACATAATAAAAGATACATACAGATGAACATAGAACTGTTTGTTTTAAGTCGGTTAGAAAGCTTTAACTACCCTTCTAAAAATTCAAACTTGGAGAGGAATACCCGGGGAGTAAAATAGAACCAGAATCAGAAATCAGAATCTTTAAGATTCTGATAGAAATTTCTGATAGAAAGTTATCTTTTGTTATGTAGGTATGTTTGGCGTATTTTCCGCCAATTTTAAATGTTTTAGAATTTAAAATTTTAACTGTTCATTTTTTATTTATTAATAGTAGGTTGGTTAGTAGTTTTCTAAATAAAACTAACCTTATTGTATCTATATTATATATTGTTACAGGGGCTTGATATCATCGTTGTTTTTATTAGCATTAGGATCAACATACTATCGAACAAAAATGAACACCGAGACTATACCTTCTGAATCCACTGGTAAGACATAAAGTTGATATGTAAAAGTTGTTTGTACGTTAACATTTCACCCTTATTACTTGACTTAAACGCGTAAAAGTGTATTAAAAAATTATGTTTGTGTTAGTGACCCTGACTGCTGAAAAGTAGGTCGTAGATTCGATTCCCACACGGGACAAAAATTTGTGTATTCCACAAAGTTGTCGCGAGTCCGGGTGTTCTTTGTGTCCGTAGATTTTATGTTTGCGAAGCCCCCGCAACACAGGAATTATACCTAATGCGGTAGGGAGTTGTCTTTAAAAAAAAAATGATTCTTTATTACACTAAAAAATCTGTAGTTGTAAATACAATAATACATTTTTTTCAAATTTACAACCATAGAGAACCAATTTCTAAAACTAAGAAATAATTAATGGATTGTGACGCAATAGGTAGGGTTTAGAGGACAATGCACGAGAGTAGTTAGTAAAATATATGTTATGCATAAATACGAGTGTAAATTTGGTTTGCTTTCAGTGTCCAAGATACTAGAATCATTTTGTATGAAAAGGAACTCAGCGGAATTAACGAAGTCGCACAAAGATGAAATTAAGGCGCTCAATGGTATCAGGACTCTAACATCAGCTAGTATGGTGTTTCTGCATGTGATATATATCACCGTAATCTCAGGATGTGCGAATAGCGGGGATTTTGACGATGTAGGTTTTGTATAAGTTCTGTATATGCATGACCTATATATTGAGATTAGGCAGCTTAATAAACATTGGTTAATGAACTCGTAATGTTATATATACACTCCCGTCTACCCCTTCTCTTTGTCTCACCTTCTTTCGCCCTCCCTCTGCTTTCCACTCCTCATGGTAATCCTCAAAAGCGGTCTGCACACTTGCGACTCTTGAGTTGTGTCCATGTGTGGTGGTGAGACTTCAGAATTTCTATACATGATTAACTTTTGGCTTTCGCAAGTATGATCTTCCGAATTTCGTACCATTTTCCAGTGACTCCAAATTCTACCGGGAATATTCACTGTGTAATAATAATATCCAATGGTCCCGTTTACCTCCGGAACCGTTACCCATTTATTCACGATACCGATACGCAAAATCTAACGACAGAAATTCAAACTCATTCTACAACATTTTGTTATAAATTGTATTCAGTAAAAGCTGCATGCCTGTGGAATTCACTGCCGGAAGCAATCAAACGAGCTTTGTATTTGAAATTAATGTATGCGATATGTTTAAAAATATTTTTAAACATACGTATAAAATATACATGTTGTCCAACTTTCAATTTCGTGCTAAGAAGACAAATGTGCACCGCAAATAACCTGTTACTTTATAGTATACTCCATGTAAAGTATGTCTGCGAGAGTTCACAAACATGAGCCCGCACATGTATTAAAATGTTTTATTCCCATCAAGATTGCATCCTTTTTTTTTCTATGCCATAAATTATACCTACCAATTGATATATAATAGTAGAGCCGTATAGTACACGCCAACCGACTTTGCCAGGACAAATATAAGGGTTATGATGATAGCGCTGATATCATTATTGCTCTTCTATTTTACTGGTAATTAGATTATTTTTTGAACTCCTTGCCAATGAAGAATAGAATTCACTTGATATATATATAACTGAGTAGGGGATATTGCTTTCCATTACTCTCACGCTTTCAATGCACTCCCAAAATTCGTAAAAGGCGATTAAGGGATCAGTACTGTCAATACTGTCTTAAAACGCCGCTTACTGTCTTAAACGGGCTTTACCCCTGTTACATGCAAATGTTTGTGTTTAATATATCTGTAACTATCCCTTAAGGGATACAGGTGTGAGTGTATACGTATATATTTATGTACATAACGACGACGATGCTTGAGGTTAGTTTGTTACAACCACTTCCTCCACTCCACTCCACTCATACGAGTAAGGGTATTAAGATTGAAGCAGGGACTTTTTGAACCTAATTTGTTTATCAATCCGAGCCATCACCTAAATATATACATCTTTGTTGTTTTCGAATATAAATCTGGATTTGTATCGAGTAATAAAACATTTTTTAATGTCAGTCGGATGGTTGATAAATTTTGGCTAACCTGTTGATAGCGTTTATGACTGTCAAGCCTCGTCGAGCGCTGAAGCGTTTCCCCCACGTGACAAAAATTTAAGTGAACCACAAATAATTTGTCCTAAGTCTGGGTGTTACTTATGACCGTTGTTGAAATGTTTGTGAAGTCCCAAGCCACACATGAATCCATCCAACTGCGAAAGTTGTCTCTAAAAACAAGTTGTTATCAGAATCGAGTGTTTCAAATCAACTATTATGTTTCTGATTGCAGAGAATTTTGTTTTTCGATAAGATACTTAATATGAACCTTCTGGTAGATACATTCTTTGCAATTTCTGGAATGCTGCACGTCAAAGGTCTTTTAGGAAGAAAACAGATGAACGTCTTCCTCATACTATGGAAGCGATATGTTCGGTGAGGTTGCATTTAACATAATGTCATGTACTTGAAGAATTTTATTAGCTTAATACAATTTTTCTTTAATACTTAATATCGATTTTCGAAATTTGACATTATCGCTGCTACACAGTGCAAGTTGGAGAAATAAAATCTAGAAGGAAATTAAACGCAGAAATTATTGAAAATAATCTTACAAATGTTAAATGTATAAAACAAGGTACAAAAGCATTGAAAAAACGACTGATAGAACTAAATTACAGTAAAATCTTTTGCTTTTCAGATTAATCGGCCTATTCGCCCTATCGGTGCTTTATTATGCGTCAGTAGTCAAATATCACGGCTCCGGTCCCTTGTGGAATCTGTTTTATAATTCAGAAAGCTGTATTTGTAAAAATAATTGGTGGATTAGTATGTTGATGCTCAACACGAGTACATACACATATGTAAGTAATAGTAGGATCATACAACTATCATGGATACCCATAATTTTTATGATTTTTAATAGTTCCTACATCGTTAAATATTATATTGTTGATCACAACTCGTTTTAAATTTAATGGTACATATTATTTTTTATAAAGCAGCTATCTTTAAAAACAAAATTATACACTTCAAAATTTTTTGTTTACTGTCTTTCTACTGATAAAATACACACACTATTATGATTAAGTTTTTTTATAATAAAGTGCAACTGATGGTAATTGACAACCGCCACCCCTGGACACCTGCAAGACAAGAGTTTTAAGTGCAGTGCCCACCCTTGATTGTTATAAGGAGGATTGTCGGGGCAGGGGAAAGAAGATAGGGGGAGTTGAGGGACTGGTAGTTGGGTCTTCGGTACCCTCACACGTTCGGTAATACAATACAAACGTTATTTGTCTACCGGTTTTCTTAGAGGCTTCATGATATTACTCCAATCGAGCCGTCCCGTCAAACCCCAACATTCTTTATTCTATTTTTAACAAGGTAAATCTCAATCCTAACATTATAAATGTAGACTTTGGTTTGATTGTTAAGCTGTCCAGTCATAATGAAGTTTTTATTAGCATTTAGGAGTGGAGCAGAACTCTTAACGAGTTAGGAAAAACTTTAACATGATCATAGGCAAAAACATATGCTAGCCAAGCTGCTATGTATGCTATGATTACTGTACATAAATTTACAGTAGAAAAGAGAATGTTCAAAATTTGTTTTAATTTGATTTGAATGATTTTTCTTTACATAGTGTTACTCGGTGACTTGGTATATTGCCTGCGACTATCAGTACACAATACTTGCAACTTTACTCATCTATTTATATAAGAAGAACAAAAGATTAGCTCTCAATATCTTTGGATTGGCAACAGTAATATCTGTTGCTATACCAGGAGTTCTTACATATTGGCACAAGCTGCCGGCCATGTACTACCTAGATCTTGGGTAAGTTAATTCCCTATCAGTCATAGCGTTTGCCCTTAATAATTTCTTATAAGATTTGGCCTTCACAATGTTGAGTGCCAGATTTAAGAATTGTAAAACTCCTAGATCCAAATTTTTAAAAGCATTAAGTGTCAACATTACAGCCCTTTACATGTCATGTCGTTCAGCCTCGTTTGCCCCCTATCGCATAAAAAAAAAAAGTTGTGTTAAAAAAGCAAATTCACTAAGATTTCTTATTTAATGGTGTAAAGTTCCTGTCATACAAGCATTTTTATTTACTTTTAGAGATTTCCTGACGATGCGAGGTAACGATAATTTGGACTATACATACTTCAGTAGCTACAGCCGAGCTGGACCTTACATTGTCGGCATGTGTCTGGGGTACCTCATGCACATCTACAAACCTGCCATTCATAAACACCGTCTATCCGTGGTTGGTTAAATGTTCCTTATTTACTAATCTATGATAGTTTATTACAAAGTTTTATTTCTCTAAGAGTATATATGTTTATTGATAATAGCTTACTTACTTAAACAGTAAATTAAGTGACGAAAAATAATTTAAATTGTTGCAAGTTATTATTATTTTGTCTCATTGAAGTCGGTTGGTACTTTATAAAGTGAATTAGGTATCAAAAACCATTAGGACAAGCTATGCATATTTTAAGTCTTAAGAGCGATGAGTTACGCGTCCAAGAATTTTATTATTGTCATATAATAATATATATATATATATATATATATTTCAGTTACATTCCATAACTGGCGCAATATTCTCATTAGTTTTAATGACATTCTCAACATGCCTCGGCAGTTACTTCTTGGAAAGGGACTATGACGTCATAAAATCTAGTTTCGCTGCAGCTTTCAACAGATCTATCTGGGCTGCTGGAGTGTGCGGTATTATTGCTCTTTGTGAATATGGAAAACTACGTAAGTAATATCATAACCTTTACGTAGAAGCTTTCTGTTTGCGTATGTTCGTAATTCTTCTCCTTAAAAACAGCTTGACCCATTACATGATTGTTTTCTGGACTGTTCATCTGTTACATGACATTCCAACTGTAACATGGAACCAAGAGTTCACAGTTGGAACTAAGAGGTGTCGTTGTAATCCAGGTTTTTATAATAAGTTTTTCAACTGTATCTGGACAATGCAACTCACACCAGTATATTCATAAATTCTGTTAAGCAAAAAAAAAATTTAAAAAATTGTTTTGCTAATTTTTGGTTTACTTAACCTGATTCATTAAGAGGAAATCTCGATAGATATCTTATTTGATATAAATATATATATATGTATATATTTTTGTATTATACGGAACTGTTTCTATTTACAAAACATAATAATATCAACTGCTTTTGTTTCAGCGCTTCTAACGGATTTCTTCAGTATGCCATTCTTTACCCCCCTCAGCCGGCTATCATATGGAGTGTATCTTTTACATTGTTTAGTCTTTCAACAAACAAACAAAGCAATTACAGTTAAATCGGCTCCTGTATATGACACTTTCGGAGCTGTGAGTCAATATATAATATAAGTTCTCAAGAACAAATTGTGGAGGAACGTGATCGACCACCGACCAAACTAGGCGATCGTCCTAATAGTTGGATATTTAGAAGATTGACATTACAGATTATAATCTATCTCGATTTCCAATTTCATCGAGATCCGTTCAATGCTACTGGTGTGATTGAGTAACAAACATATATAAATCTGTGGTATTTGTAATAGTAGTAAGATTGTGCGTTACTAACTAGTACTGCTTGTTGGCGCTGGTCAGGAAATTGTAAATGACAGCACATGGTAGCATAATAATTTCATGTTCAATTGAATTTTTTTACTAGTATATAGAATAATTATCAGACTTAAAGTTAATTCTCAATAGTCAGTATTTATTGATATTTCTCAATTCGGCTGTATTTTTTTTTAAAGAAAACTTCCGCACTGGTTGACATGTTTGTAATAACCTCAGAACTTTCGACTTGGTGAACCGATTTTGATGATTTTTTCATTTAAAACTGGTTCTTCCCGTGTGGTCCCATTTCAATTTGGTCCAGTTCTGACAATGGCATCCATGAGAAAACCAAATAAGTCTTAAATTAGCATTAAGTATGTACGCGACAAATGAACGAATAACTCAATATCTGGGTAAACCGATTTCATTAGATAAGAGTTTTGTTAGGTTCTGACATTGGCACCCATGAGCAAATCATATGTCTTAGAAGTTATGATAGACGCATTGAAGTCGGTTGTCTACTTTTTTTAAGTGAATTATTACATTCACATATGGACGTAGACGTGAACGTAAGACGATGTGGTTCTGGGTCTATCAACTCCGGTTTAAAGGTAAACTAGAGAATACGAGGCTTTCTATTTATATTGTACTGACTTCTTTAATGTCTTTTTCAGATTGTCGATGGGGTGGGTGTTGGCACTGTATGTTTGGGAATGAGTTACGTCCTTTGGCTCATATTGGAAGCTCCTTTGAACAACTTATCTGATCGTTTTGTGTGTAATAGGTTTGTATCAATTACATATAATTTGGTATTTCTAATGTGTTCCTCGTAGGGTTTCAACTTCCCAAGAAGAGCGACCTCAGTCTCAGTGACCAAGTACATATATACACAATCTTGTAACGAAACTTATAAAAGCAAATAGTAAAATTCAAGATTTTAAATGTCACACCCAATCATCTGACCACGCAAGAAGGAGAAATATGTTTTTAAGTGTATGTATTACATGCATACATACATATATATCCCCAATCCTGTACCTCCTAAGGGGTGGGAAAAGGTGTGCCAATTAAAATTTGGGCAAACTAACATAATAGGAGTTTCCTGACTGTATACATACTGTCTGGTAGATAACAGTCCGATCCCTTACCCGCCTTATACCACCGGGAAGAGATTTGATGGCGCTATCCTACTCCACCGTGCACCACACGGCCATGAACCATATGGCAATGTATGTATTATATCTACGTATGTATTTTTTTTATAATATAAGGGAAGAGACAGGTCAGCTGATGGTAAGTGACAACCACCGTCCATTAACACCTGCAACTCGACACTTGAACTTTAATTTGATTCATCTTAATAGTGGAAGTCACATTGGGTACATATATTTTTAAAAAAATTAAAAAGAAATGTACGAAGTTATTGACGCAGTAGGTTTTTTTTAACGGTTTTACTTGTTTTTTTAACATAGGTTCACAAACAAAGACGTTAAACGAAGTATACAAACTGAAAAAAACACAGGGAATGGAGAACAGATCAAACTCAAAGACTCATGAACGATAATCCTTTGTATAAATGGAATATTCTATAAATACAAAGTCAACACATAATTAATTTTGTTTTATATTAAGCCTGCATCATCTGAACCATTTACAGCACTCTCTCTGATCTCTCTGATTTCCAGCACTTGACTTTAACTGTGTATTTGAATAAATAGATTTTTTTTCTTTTAAACTGTAGGGGGACAGACGAACAGATGGGTCACTTGATGGTAAGTGACAAATGCGGTCCATGGACACCTTCAACTCAAGAGTCGTAAGTGCACTGCCCGCCTTTGAGGGTGATAGGGGATGGGGGGTGTGGGGAGGGAAAGAAGACAACAGGGATGAGGAGAGGGGGATGAGAGGAGAGGAGGAGTTGAGCCTCCGGAAACCTCACTCATTTCGGAAAAATGCAACGCAATGCACCTGCTTGGTAGTAATTACAACCGTCGCCCATTGACACATGCAATTCAAGAATCGTAAGTGGGCTGCCGACTATGAGGCTCCGGTACCCTTGCTCATTCGGCGGTTTTCTGTGCAGCCGTGGTATTTCATTCGTGCCTACACAAGGCTCTCCTGGTCCTGGTCCATGGTAACCTTTATGTCAAGATGGAATGGACACCAATCATAAGGTGTAACCGACATCAGTATTATATTTGTATCGAAAGAGATAGTATGCTCTGATCCTTTCCTTCATGACATCTGACATCACACGTCACTTGCCTTCTCGAAAAGAATTACAGAGACTGAAGTTTTAAAACGATTTAAGGTGAAGTATTAGAGCTTGTATTGGCAAAAAAATTATATTTCCAAATCCAATAAACTCTTATAGTCTACTAATAAACTTTTGTAGAACGTAAGTCTAAGAATAGCAGTTTACTAGTAGGAAATGGAATGCTTTCACATAATAATGGAATAATAATAATAATAAATTGAGACAAGCGTCTGATCCCAAACTAATCAGAGCATGTACTATAGTGATTGGGGTGTTATCTATCAAACAGTAGAATCAAAATAATGCTTGGTAAAATGTAGTAATTTTATAGGATGACCCATATCTGTGTGTTCCCAATACACTTTGATGCCGGGTCTTTTAAGCGAGGCGTGAAATAGCATCTCACCAGGCCGCCATAGTGTGGGTCATCATACTGCATTGACTACACTCACAATGAGGATGCTGACCACCATTCTGAGACTTTCCTTGTTGCTTTCCATCAGGCAGAGTGGAGTCCGTATGGTAGGCTAATATACGAGTATATAATAAAAACATAATATTTATTAATTACGACCAGACACAACAAATACTCGTGCTTATCACACAAGTATGTGTCCTGGGGTGGATTCGAAACCACGAACTCTGGCTTAGTAGTCAGGGTTACTAATTATTAGACAAATCAAATCAATCTTACCCCCCGTTGTCCTATGGTTGAGCCGTATGCGATGAAATTGGACTATATTGATAGTGGTATTAATAATGGAGTGTGATATCCGATTGCTGTTAAAGAGCCATATACTTGCCTCTTAAATAATGAAAAACCGCAACCAGCTCCAAAAACGCAATAAAACAACTTATTATAAAAATATAATATTAATTTAATAACATAGTAAAATTATAAATTGTATCAATAATCAAGAAGTATATTATAGAAGTCTCTAAAATATGTATTAAACTATAATTAATATTCCAACCAGAACGGAACAGGGCTACAAGGAAAATAAACAATTCCGCCCACAAATGGCCTCTACAACCTCAACAGTAGATGATTCAAACAAAACAGTTAACATCGATAAACTAAAAACAAATGACATCTTCTTATTATTTCAAACACACTTATCGGACATAGGCGATGCTGATAGATGAAGAAAATGCAGTAAAGAAAATTTAATACAAGGAAGTTGACGAATACAAAGAGTAGAGGATATGGCAATATAAAGAGTAAGCAGTGAAATGACGAATGATAGAGTGGAATAAAAGAAGAGAACACATTGCATTGACCCAAATAAAATAACATAACACGATGACGATGATGACATTGATTACACAGTCATGACTCACTCAGACCCATCTAAATAGGTTTGAATGAGTAATATCTAAATATCATAAATATAATGATTATGGTACATCGTTAAAGTAAGAGTTTGTATTTAGTAATAATGAATTCTAAAAACCACATTTATAACACAAACCTACCAACCAATATCTTGTTGAAGGCTTTCCACAGGCCGCGATAGTGCACCGCTTTCCTCCAATCAAATTTAATTTAAGCTAAATCATGGATTCAGTTAGAAGTAGGTGAAAACCACACTAAGCTACATTGAAAGTTTTCATGCTCTAGTAGTTGTAGATTTTACAGCATTATAACTTTCTTTCCCAACCTTTTTTTAAATCACACAGAAACGTGAAAGTGTTTTTTCACATATGTAGAGCAAACTAAATGAATGGATTTGAAATTACATATATTATTAACTATTTCTCAAGTCTGTCATACTCCGTCATGGAAAATCTAAAAACTTCATTATATTTTATTTATTTATATTCAAGAAAAAATATCTTGTTTAAATTCGTTTTCATTCTCCTTAGATATTCTTGCTTCGTCCATTGTCTTTAACTCTGAGTCATAAATCATAATTTTATTTTGTTTTCTTTATTAACGCTTGAATCTTTCTGAAGTCATTTCATATAAGCGTATGCAAAGTTTACATTTAGTAATACTTCCTTTTTCAATTTGTTTTGTGTTCAATTGAAACCACTTACAGCTTAGTCTTCACTATCACTTATGGTGAAATTATTACTAAATACCGTTCCATTTTTATCAATTTCTAAACTGCTACTGTCGTCATACAAAATCACATCACTAACGAGTTTTTCCATTAAAGAGTTTTCATTAAAATTCTCGAAAATTCCATGATCGTTCTCAATATCACTATCGCAACACCTTTTAAAGAATATATTTATAACTGGTCTGCCATATATAGTACTTAAAACTGCGAATAAAATTAGTGAGACAAGGACGCAAAATGTCAGAAATCGAAGCCACATATTAGAACCGTTTACTGTGAAAACTGTTTGCACACTGACAGACTGATTGTTATTTCAAATTTGTACCTGATTGTTATTATTGTCTACTGTAGAGAGCAGACGAGTTACTTTGTGTTCTGTTGATAGTAAGATAGATTGCATGTTACTGCATTCGTCTCTATGTGTAACATTTATGTAATTTAAAAAAAAATACCTACTTACATAACTACATTTAAAATAATGAAGGTGTTACGGGGTCTTCACAATCATTCAAATAACGGAAACAAATACTACCCAACTCAGAACAACTATTTGTGGATAACACAAATTTTTGTACGTTAGGGAATCGAACCTCTGCGACAGCACAACGTGTGGTGTTCGAATCTGACATACCATCACCCTCGTCTCAAGTAAGGTGATGATCACTAGTGGATTTGCGACGAAAACAAAAGGAATGAGTGTAATAAATACATTATGTATGTGTGTATGTTGTCAGCCATTAAATAACACTTTACCACAAAAACTAAAACATATCTCTGTAATTTAGATTCATCCAGGGACACCAAAACATGAAAGTTTTCCATCATAACCAAGCTTATAGCCAAGTTTATAAGATTGTATTTTGAGGACTAACTGTAAGCACGGCTGAGTTGAATCATTACTTATCGAGAACCTAGTTGACATTTAGCTGAGCAGTCAAAGGTCAAGAATTCGATAACAAGCAAATAATTGCAGCTATAAAACCTTATAATTGTCACTTAAAAAAGTTTTACCTCACATTTTATTTTAGATTCATAACAAAATCTCAAAAAGATCTTAAGTAAGTACAGTACTATAAATATCTCGGTCGGAATAAGGTAAATTTATTCTTTACATAAAGCAGGCAATCCCACATAAATTTATTTTCAAGATGTTTTATTAATACCTATTTTTCCTTAAGAGATTAAGTGATTACGTAACGCAAACATACATAAAATAGTTAAACATTGAGATAATTAATTACTGTTACTGACTACCACTTTAAACAAACCTTAGAGGGCTACTTTTTACTTACTTCAAACTCTTTGTTTTTTTTATGCGATAGGGGGCAAACGAGGAGACGGGTCACCTGATGGTAAGTGACTACCGCCGCCCATGGTCACCCGCAATTCAAGGGTCACAAGTGCGTTGCCGGCCTTTTAGGTAGGAGTGCGCTCTTTTCTTGAAGGTTTGAAGGTCGTATCGGTTCAGAAATACGGCAGGCGACAATTTGTTTCATATGTAAAATTGTATGTGTACTTCGTAGCTCAATACCATAATTTTGACATCTTAGAGCTGATCTGACGTTAGAAAAGAGAAGTGAATACTCGTAGCAGAACATGTCAGTTGCTACTGGTAAATCATTGAGTTCAGGGCTATTTACTTCGGTTTTTAGAGTTCAAGATGTTGCAGTTGGTTTGGAAGATGTGATGACGTCGTCTAAATATACACAATACATAACTGGTCTCAAAGAAATGAAACGAAACCTGCTAACCGCAACCTTTGTAAACGTTTTCAAGATATGACTATTAGTGAAATTCGTTAAGGGCCTCGATTTTTAAATAAAAATAAGATCATATTTTTATTTGTCTATTGTCAATAACTTGATGAATGACAACAATAACAGAAACAAGACGACGAAACAAGTTGAAATTAATATCAAATACTATAGTTTTAAACTCTATGAGCCATAAACAAATCTGCTTCTTAACTGACGCTATTAAAAATAAAGCTTTTTTGCATCCCTCCACCATTCTAATGTCTCATCAAAGGTAATTAGCAAGTAACGTAATAAGCATTCTTTCACGACCCTTATAATAAGTAATAATTAATTTCTTTGTTTCAAACAAGTTAACATTTATTATAATTATTACAAGAGTAAATAAGAACTATTATACCGATACTAAATGCAATATTAATGTATAAACACTTTCAAAACAGGTTCGTGAAGGTATTTTAATTATCTCCCTAATATGCACCCCATGATGTCTTACAACCATGACGGCAGAGAGAAATAGTTCTTCAGAGTCTTAGACTGAAAGCCACGACAAACAAGTCACTAATAAAGTACACAAGTGTTTACACAAACAAAAGGTACAAACGAATACATGTAATACGAGTAGTAGTCTATTGGTTTAAGCCATTGAAAGGCTAGACATTTGAAAAATATCATATTTAGTCCAATCATTCCCATATGACTACTGTACTAAACATAATGATTAACTAAACCGGCCATGGTAGGCTACGCTCAGGTCTGCAAGGTATAAACATCTGGCATTTAAATATTGTAAATTATAATAATGGAAGACGCTTGCAACGCTTTTATTTTTTATTTTCAAATTTAAAAAGTATTTCAACAAGCCTTAACTACGTAAGATCCTGTAAGTGTGTACTCTGACCAGCTATAAGCTTGCAAGTCTTGAATTGCAGGTGTCCAATGTCGACGGTAGTCGCTAACCATGAGGTCATCTGCTTGTTTATCTCCCAAGGCATTTCAAAGGTGTCTCCCATGAGGTGTCACAAACGCCCACTTTTTGCAAGCTTATTGCCGTCTTCCCGGCATTGCACTGTATATTTACTGTACTGCACTGTATATTTACTTTACTGCACTATGTATATACTAAAAGCGATTATCACCTTTTCTTTGGTTGTAACAAGTCGGAATGTGCAACGGAACCTCTCATACTTGAGTACCGCTTAAACTAGAGCGACCGGACTTAGTCAGTCCCCGTCTGCTCCGCCAGGCACGAATGACTCGGTTCGACCGGTGCGATACCACAGCCTCACAGAAAACCGGTTGTGAAGAAAAGCTTCCGGAAAGAAGAGGTTTCCGGAGGCCCAACTCCCCCTCTCCTCTTTCCATTGCCCTCAACCCCCCTCTACTCTTTCCCATCTCCTCAACGTCCCACTCTTCTTTTCCATTCCCGTATCCCCCCATCCCTCATCACCCTCAATGGCGGACAGCGCACCTACGACTCTTGAGTTGCAGGTGTCCATGGACGTCGGTTGTCACTTACCATCCGTCTGTTCGTCTGTCCCCCTCTCGTTTAAAAAAAAATAAAAGAAATAAAAGAAATGAACAAATATTTGAGATTTGTTTAAATATGACTATCTGTCTCTCGGTCTATATAAAGACAGCAACTAAAAATCGCGCCAAGTAGCCCGTCTGCCCCAACATCCTCAATATCGACTGTGAATAAATGAAGCATGGTTTATTAAGCACATTTGTATTCTACATAGAAGCATCCGGCATATTTCAAATATGCCGATCTGTTCACCACGACGCATATTAATGGTGTGGTGATTATGACGTAGCTAACTGCGGAAAAAATGAATTGCTGCGTTTCTGGTAATTTGTTTATTTATTTATATATAATTGCACCATACTGGCCAATTCTGTAAAATTTGAATAACTAGACTGTTCTGTTGCTGTCTAGTTTTTTAACGTGTGTAAATTTCTCCGAAGTGGCTATGTTGAAATCGAACCGCCTAAAACCACACGGTGTTCCGACACGGCTGTCTGTGGCCGGGGGTTAAGGGGGTTAAGGTATAGCTTAGGAAGGATCTTCCTCGAACCTGAAACTAGTTGGGAGTTTGCTTCCCATCACGTCCGTCTTCTACCGTCTGCTTCCGTCTTCTTCAGGCCAGCGGTCATGGAGGCCGTAGATCATCTATACAGCGCCTCTCCCGTTCCCTATCCGCCGCCTCTTTGGGTAGTATCCTCGGGACAGCCTCCGCAGTGGTGTCACATAGGCGTTGGCTCCAGGCCTATGCGAAGTAGCTAGTGATCCTAATTGCTGAGCCAGAGGTCGTTCGTTCGATTTACACACGGAACAAAGAACAAAAGTGTAACAACAACTCAAGGACACACATACATCAACCATAAAAACATTATACTCCTTCCTTATGCAGTCGTATAAATTAACAGGAAGCTGAGCTGGATATAGAAGTGCAACTAATAGAAATACCAGCACATTTGTAAATCTGTAAAACAACAATAACATCGTATCTGCGTGAGCAGAGCTAAGAGGATTGTCATAACGTTTTTTTTTTCTTTTTGTTTACTATTGTATGTATATATACATTTTCTTTGTAACGTAGATAAATAAGCAATTACTGATAAACAACGCGAAGCACAACTAATCATCTAGCAATCGATTTGTGACGCCTATAATATTACGTATGTATGTGTTACATAAAGAATGTTTTCAATTCCATTGTGTACTTAAAATGACAGAGACGCATTGACGTCATGTATCTAACGAAAGACACTGCAATGGTAAATTTTCAATGGATTTTGGACTGCCTGCGTTCTTTCCTCTTAGAATATCTGTGGCAATGAGCAAACTACAAACCGGGAGCTAGTTGTTTTGATATGAATTTAACATCAGTTCTTCAAATTTTATTCATTTTTGTCCCCAAAATACAAAAAGGAGGAATGTTTTAAGGTTTACTTGTGCTGCGGTGTATATGTCTGTGGCATCATAGGTACTCGAGGAAGGCACCCATTTTGATTTGGTTATATACTTCTTGATGGACGGTGTTCTTAAGGAGTCTTCAAGAAATCGGTTCATCTGTTACTTGTGGGTTTTTACATGTACAAAACTAGTCCAACCGATCCTAAAGTAGGTTTTTTTATGGTAAGAGACTACCCTCATGAACACCTGCAACTCAACTCAGTCGTAGCTGCGCTACCCGCCTTTGAGGGTGATGAGGGGAGTAAGAGGTAGGGGAAAATGAGAGGCCAAAGAATTGGGTCTCCGGTACCCTCACTCACTCGGTATACTAAGCATGGGTGAAGTAGAAATTCTATAAGACATGCCTTCCAACTTAATTGTTAATTAACATTATATGTAATATCATTAGACACTAACAATGACATACAAAATTCTACAAATTAATCCCTGCCAGAGAAACTGAGGAAATTCTTAGCAGCCAGCTAGCTTAACATATTTAAAGCATAAGCAAATCATTTTGAGCCTTTAAAGATATTATGATCGACAAGGGCTAAATCAAATTTATATATTAAAATTAGAGACCCTTTAAACATGAATCAACAAACAACACTCTATATTTTTGAATTGTTGTGTTTGGCACGCTATGCATCGCACGGATTTCAAATGTTAATATATGAAGATATTTGCACATGGCTCCGACATGTGTAATTAATAGTAAAAAACCGGACAAGTGCGAGTGTGATTAGCGCATCGAGGGTTCCGTGTGCAAAACGAACGCCGTGTATCTAATAATAAGTATTTAGACTCACATTCAGTTGTCGCGTAATATATTTATTCCTTACTTTGCCACCTTGGTTCCCATCGGCTTTGAAGTGGAATATTGTCTTTAAATTCAAATGCGACCAACGTTGAGTATTTACAATTCATAAAAAAAACGATTCACAAATAGTCACCAGCAACATGCCCACAAAAATCATTCTAATAGAGAACTGACTTCAAAATGGAAGGGGTCCTATTAAAAATCAGTTAAAATTATATGAAACCTGTCTGTCTTACATTAATTGTATCTCTGCTTTTTTCTTATAGGCTATGCCACTAACACTATTAAAAAGGAATAAAATGACTCTACATAGGACTCCGAGGTTGTGTTAAAAAGAAACATCATACATAGAATGTCGGACATTCCGCACAAACCCTTGCTGATATGTTTTAATTGCTGATAGTTTATGAGTTCGTTTGTGTCGCGAATCGATCGAATCGAAGACAAACTTAACTTTAAACTCTGATAACAACGTCATCCTATAAAGATAGTGGTTTTGCCAAATAAGGTACGGAACCTTAAAAAAAAAACGATACGTATAAAACAGCACTTGACGAGGTTTCTGTATTACAAATGTAGTAATCATATATCAATCATTGCCACCATTGATCTTAGTTTGATGATGACCTAAAAATAAACTTTTTATTCTAACATAAAGCTCATTTCTATATTTTTCATACTTGTTGTTTTACTATTAGGGTTTTATACACAGCATATTTTTAGAGCTTAATTATAGGTCATAAATGATTGAAGATGTATCCATTTTAAATTTAATCCAAATCCATCAATGCCTTTCAGTATAAGGGATTATTCAATGAATAACAAACACGCTAACACACACCCACGCACAAAGTTACACATAAATATAATAATAGGAAGAATTTATTGAGCAAGTACTCATTATGCAATAGGTAAATAGGTATTGTGGTCAGCAATCCAGCTTTTGAATAAATTATGACCTATTGATATTGTTTAAGGCCAAATCCAGAAGTGAACCACTTATGGACAGTATTATTATGTTCCTGACTAAAGATTTGTAGTCGGTCGTGTCTCATGAAGTATGTCAATGAGACTGATAAATGGTCAGTGTCTTGTGTGTTCCCTGATTACTCAAAGAAAAAGACCGGTTTTCTAAAATTCTTGGTCCTAAATGCTTATCAGGTCAAGATTTCATAATATGATTACAACCGTGACTTTTGACCCGTAGAATTACAACCGTGGGGATACCAGGGCCAGTGAAGTTTCCAGGGGCCCAACTCTACCTCTCCTCTTAACTATCTCATCATCTCCCCTGTCTTCTTTACCCTCTCTCTCCGCTCCCCTCTCCGCACCCCCCATCGCTTATCATCCTCAAAGGCGGGTAGCACACTTACGACTCTTAAGTTGCAGGTGTCCATGGATGGAGGTTGTTACTTACCATCAGGTGACCAGTGACCC